>CM046880.1:48076834-49561373 GCA_025667525.1 Glebionis coronaria | reverse complement strand
GCCTTAAATATAATTTGATCCCCAAAGAGTCGGATACTCACCAGTCATATATTTGGGCATATACTATCTATCCGACATTTTGACGCCTTAGTATTGTGTGCTTTAGAAATCTAAAAACTGATGGGACGTGCTTGTTCTATGCATGGTTCTTTCTTATATTTTTGTTGGTATGTTTTTGTATCTCTTCAGAATGGTGCTAAAGCGGAGCCAGAACCAGAGCCAGAGCGTGAATATACACCCGCAGGAAAAGCTCTGAAAACTAAGTTGTGAGTTTTGTACTTTAACAGTTAACTTATTGTTTACAACATGGTTACTCCTTTTAAAAGTTAGTACATTGGCTTGTGGACGAGAGGTGAAATCTACAGCATTTTAGGATTCTTGCATAGTTTAACGAAGTTTATTATTTACAGTGCTAAGCTGCGGGCCAGACAAAAAGACAGATTAGCTCGGATGAAAACATTAAGAGAAACACCATCCAGTGAAGGACAGAATGGTATGGACCCTCTCTTGCCACCGTCTGATGGTCAAAACAAGGATGACCTAGAAGACAAGCCTAGTCAAACATCTATTCCGATAACAAGCAATACTGATCCAAATATCAAAACGACCAAGGTACCACTCATAAACCAAGTTCTTTCGTTAAATCTTTTTTTCCATTGCTCTACAGGTACTTTGTAAAGAGGTATGACGGGCTCGGTAACAGCTTAACATGGTTATCTCTGACGTGGGTTTAAACGGGTTGGCTTGAACCTAAGCACCTATTCTTCAATTTTTTTTGAGCTTAATGTTAGTGTGCATGATTATAAATATTATATTAGGTCGTCTCCAACCATAAATTATTACCTTGATACCAATAGGTCAAAGGCCTGTAGGTAATAATAATAATCCACACTTTTAATATGAGTTTATTAGGAGGTTGGGTGTATTAGAGTTACACAAGCAACTTTCAACCTGTTTAGCTTCTTTCCATTGTAGCTTTATTTCATTTTCTACCCATTTGAACTGTTAGAAATACTATATAACCTGATTTAACCTATTAAAAAGTACATTACTAATATTTCTCTAAATGATGTTCTTTTTATAGGAGAAAGAAGTGGATGAAAGTCACAGATTGCTTCCTGTTCTGGGGCTATGTGCTCCAAATGCTAAGCTGATAGAATCGGCTCATAGAAATTCTTCACGATCTTATATCAGGCATGAAATGCAACAAGCTGGTCATGACTTCCCTTTCAATCTAGCTCCACCTTCTGGTGGTCCCTCCAATGAGACGGCGCCTGCAAAAGCTCGCGTCAAGTTTAGATATCAAGATATCGACTCTAATGCTCTCCAACACCAGCAAAAAATGGAGCTTCTATCCTCGTTTACTCCCATGTCTTCTGCTGATGCTTTACATCATCGTCCAGAAATGATGACATTTCCCAACTTACCATTCGATATGACTAAATTACCATCACAGGAGCAAAATGCTTCTCGTTCTCAAACCGACTTGTTTCCTGGTTTAACATTCGGGAGATTACTTGGTGATTTCCCCTCGATCCCGGGGATGCCTAAATTGAGATACCGAAGAGATACTAATCAGGAAATGGATGCACGTCCTCAACCCATGTTAGATTTGGGTCAGATGTTGCCCACAAATGCATCGTTGCCTGAAAACCACCGGAAAGTTCTCGAGAGTATAATGATGAGAACGGGTCCAGGCTCAAGCAACAACACTCAAAGGAAACTTGTTAAAGATTATTGGTCTGAAGATGAACTCGATTTCTTATGGGTTGGTGTTCGTAGACATGGACGTGGTGGTTGGAATGCCATGCTTGAAGACCCAAAGCTTAAATTTTCAAGATTTAGGTCGGCGGATGACCTGGCTGCAAGATGGGAGGAGGAACAGCTCAAGATCTTGGGTACACCAGTTCAAAAACACTCAAATGCTACAAAATCCCCTGTTTTCCCGGGCATTTCTGATGGGATGATGAGACGTGCGTTGCATAAGAGCCGGTTTGCTGGTGGTCCTGAGCCTCACTCGACAGAAATGAAATTGGAAATGAATGTTCCTCCCCCGAATGAAAGACCAAATCCACACGGCTTTCAAAAAGAACACTTTATGCCTTTCCCGAGATGGGCTCTTGATAGGCTTCCCGATAATCTTGAGCAACATCTTCCAAATCCATTCCTTTTGAGATCTCTTGGGTTGACTGGCTCTGGTTTATTTAATTCACAGCAAAAAGAGGGTTTGAAAATGCCAAATTTTCTTGATCGCAGCGGTAATATTGCTGGTGGTTTGAAAAGAAAAGACGATGCTGGTAGCAGTAGTGGTGGTTCGTCTGAAACCAAATTACCTCATTGGCTCCGTAAAGTAGTTGTTAGTGGTAGTAGTAGTAGTGGTTCTCCTGTTAGACCACCAGCGCCTGCACTGCCACCATCGGTGTCTGCAATAGCTGAGTCGGTACGTTTTCTATACAAAGGTGAAACACCGACAATTCCTCCGTTTATTCCTCCTGGCTTGCCACCTTCTCAGCCCAAAGACCCTCGTCAGCTATTTAAGAAGCGCCGCCACTCTCATGGACTCAGCCATCAATCACAGCTAGATCTCCTTGGAGTTAGCCATCAAACCCAACAACATGTCGTTGGTTCAACTTCAGGAGCAGCATCAGTTACTGAACCAGACCTTAATTTACCACCAGTTGTGGACCAAACTGATGTGGATCCGCCAACTTCAAATCCATCTCGTTCACGCTCTCCTGCGAGTGACAAAGTAGTGGAGCTGGATGAAGATGCATTCGAGGAGACGTCTTCAGATCAATAATCTTGATGAGTCGTTCTCCAATTTTTTTTGTAGAATTTGTTGCAGTGGAGTGGTCTTCAAAGTAGTAATACAAGTGTTATAGAAGGTCTAAAATAGCGTAAAGCTCCTTGCTTAGAAAACTAGATTAGGTAAATGATATGACTGCATTTTGAACAGATTGAGAATTAGATGCATGGCTTGGTTTTTTATGGATCTTAACGCGTTTGCAGCATTGTCCTGCTTGTTAAGTATCTAATTGATGAACCTTTGTCATGATCAAATCTATAAATAAACTAAGTATGAAATCAAAGACCAACAGCTTAAGGACTGAGTTTTGTTGTTTTCAAACTATCTGGTGCTGAATATTACAGTTTTGAAAATGTTTTTCATGTTGGTTAATGCTGCATTTTGTTGTATTCATATGCAGCGGTGAATTGTATATTTTGCAGATTTTTTTATTCATTCTAGTTTTTCACCTTGAGAGCAAGAGATATGCCGGTGCCAAGGGTGGCGCCAATTAAGCCTCCAGCTGAGCTACTCCTTTGGCTCACAGTACCAAGCCTTGTGCCAAAGACTCTCGCGCTGAGGCGAACGGAGGCACAAAATGTGGTGTCCAATGGTTTCTGGTGCCAAAGGACCTTTTGCCTACATGGCCTCCCCAAGATTAGTCTCGAACCTTCTCCTTTAGTGAGACTCGAACTTGAGACCTCTTCAAGAAAACCACCCTTGGTGGCACCACTTCTTTAGTACGAGGGTATCCAACGCTCTTAGCTTTCTGGAAAACTAGAGGTGTTTTGTATCTCAGAGAAAAAAGTGAATCTGTACATTTTCTGAAAATGTTCAAATGTTGTCTTGGTTTTTCAATGATTTAGTATTAGGGCTGGTCTAAAATGTGAAAACCCTACTTTTTAAATTTTAATATCACGAAATTACCACAAAGAAAGTTTATGATCCGCCGAAATTATTGACAGGCCTTTTTTGCTTAGGCTCGTTAATGGGTCAAATTTTGATTTAGATCCAATTTGATCTACCCAAATCTATAAATATATATTGTCGCTTTAACTCAGGCCTTAAAAACGTCATATCGATACGTCTTACGTAAAAGCTCAAGAGTTGGCCATGCTACGCCTCACGCTATCTAAAACCTTGTATGGAATTATAGTTTCATGTATCTCGAAAAAAATGCAAAAAACCGATGACGAAAATTGAAAATTTAATCGGTTGGGTTGAGATCTGAAACGGGTTGACGGGTTTGGATACGGGTTTGGGTATGAATGTTTTTTTTCTGCGGATACGGGTTCGGTAACGGGTTCTAGTAATACCTGTCCTGTTTACCCGTATTCGTGTCCGTACGCGTTTACTAGTATCCGTATTTGTTTTTATTGCTAGTTAATATCATCCATCGGGTTATCAGATTTTTCACGTCATTCACAATCAAATTTTCGTTAATTATAATTGTGGATATAAAGTCATAAAAAATCACTGAAAGAAAAAAAAAACCATAATATATTCAATATTTATGAAAAGTACTATTTTAATTAATATATTTAATAAATAATGATTAAAATTTAAAATACATAAAATTCAAATATATTTGATCACAAAGAGCAATAGACGTTCAACAATATTCTTCTGCCACTTCCAACAAATTTAAGACTTACAATTTGATTAGCCAGGCACTCTTGTTTGTTAAAAAAAAATCAGTCACTCTTGGAACAAATTTAAGACTTAAAGTGCGTTTGGTTGGCGAAGTAAAATATCAAATGAATGAAATAAACGACGTAATGAAATAATATTAAATAGTGTTATGTAATGATTCATTATAATTATTAATTATGTTTGATTTGTATGTAAGATGTAATGAAATATAATAAAAAGACTAAAATACCCTGTATATGGAAAAGTTTGAGATATTAAATAAGGTTAAGTCCATATATTAGCAATGTACTCTCCATCTTTTACACATCTAAGTAATAATGTCAATATATTACTATTATAGTGATTCAAAGTATATATTTTTTTGACAAATAGGTAACATTACCGGCTCATTCCCGGTTATAACCAAAATGTGACCGACACGTCATTTTTTTTAATTTTTTTATGACATGGAATTTACAGCTCAGATTATTACTTATACTATTGATGACATGTACATAGACAAAAAAAAAACACTTCGTTATATCTTATGTTCAAAACACACAGATTAAACAAACACACACCATGCTAAAACATTTCCCCCAAATATGAACTCACCCTAAAAAAATAATTCGTTTAATTGAATCATCAAAACGATGAAGAAGAAGAATCCTGGTAAGATTATATATTTTGTTTGATTCATTTAATTGTTTTTCGTCTGATAAATAATTTCCCCCAAATATGAAAAAAAAACCCTAATTTTTTAATTTGTTAAATTGAATCATTTAAAAACTACAATCGTTCAATTGAATGATCTACTAATTATTTAATTTGTTAATACTTCATAAACCCCCAAAAAAAATCCATTCGTAACCCTAATTTTTTTAATTTGTTAAATTGAATCATCTAAGAACTAGAATCGGTCAATTGAATCATCTACTAGTTATTTCAATTGTTAATACTTCATAAACCCCAAAAAAAATCCATCCGTAAACCTAATTTTTTTTTAATTTGTAACCCTAATTTTGTTCCTATTGCCAACTGCAGATCAAGTTTTTGTGGTTAATCTACACCATGATGGGCTTTTCATACCTAACCCTCTTAGATACGTGAATGCTATTGAAAAACAGATCACAAACATCAATTTTGAAGGTATGAGCTATAGCTTCGTGGTTGACGTCGTTAGGCATTTAGTTCATAACCCAGTCTATAAGTTATTCTACTGTCCATTTAAAACTCCTCTGCATATTGGTATTAAAGAAATTAAGGATGATAATGATGTAGAGGAGTTTGTTAGGGTTGGGTATGAACAGAAATGGTTTGTCGATATGTATGTTGAACATTTTGGTTATGACGTGTTTGACTTAATTACACAACAATCTACTCAAAATGAGCCTGGTGACGATGAATCTAGTGATGAATACTATAGCAGTGATGAGTGTGAGGAATTTGAGGGAGTTGATTTTCAAACTGAAGGGGAAGAGAATGTAGTTATTAAGAATTTTAGCACACAAGATCCATTTTTAAACAAACTGGTAACAACTAGTGAGATGTTTAAGGGGTTTTGTGATGGGCCGGTACCTCAACCAGAAGATTGTTTAGATGACCCTGCTGATGCTACCATAGATCCTAGTTGTAAGGTTCATAGAGGAGTTATTTACCCAAAACACGACCCCACAGTCCCTTGGAATAAAATGACACCTATATTAGGTATGCGTTATGAATACCCTGAGCAGCTTAAGCTAGCTTTAGCTAACTATGGTGTCGCAAATGGGTACCAATTATGGTTTGAAAGAAATGACTGGAAGAGTTTGCTAGTATAATGTGGGAGAAGTGTCAAGCAAGGAAGGTGTGCTGGTAAGTATAGCAACCAAAAAAAGAAAGTTAAATTTCAATTGTTTCCGAATTCTGCTAAGTCTTGTGATGGGGAGGGAACTAGTAAAGGTGGTAAGACTTCTAAGTCTTCTAAGTCTGCTAAGTCTTGTGATGGGGAGGGAACTAGTAAAGGTGGTAAGACTTCTGTCACACCCCCAAATTCACTGCAGCGGAAGACTTGCTTTGGGGACTTGTGACTTCATGAGTATTCGAGAGCTTGATCCGAGAACGACCTCTACATGCCAAAAACCACAAAGAAGACTCCAAATAATCCACATAGTTAAGTACCTGAAATACATGCTTAAAAATGTCAACATAAAGTTGGTGAGTTCATAAGTTTGTTTTAAAACGTTTATGAAAAATTAGAGTTTTACCGACCACTGCACCTTGTAGTAAAATATAAGAGTTTAAAAATCACAACTTCTGTTAAATAGGCTTTCTTTGATAATTTCAAAGTTTATTAGTAAAAACAAAGTTTATTGATAAATACAGAGTTTACTGTTAAAAGCAGAGTTTACTAATAGTAAATATAGTTTACTGATAACAACAGAGTTTTCTGGAAATAAATAGAGTTTTCTGATAAAACAAAGTTCACAGATAATAGTTAGCGTTTTCTGATAACAACAAAGCTCACTAATAAATAATAAAGCTTTCCAATATAATAGAATTGTTTAATGAACCACAAGATTTTTCCAACCACTTAGTGACAATATAACAAATACAAAGTCACTAAATGGTTGGAAAAATCTTGTGGTTCATTAAACAATTCTATTATATTGGAAAGCTTTATTATTTATTAGTGAGCTTTGTTGTTATCAGAAAACGCTAACTATTATCTGTGAACTCTGTTTTATCAGAAAACTCTATTTATTTCCAGAAAACTCTGTTGTTATCAGTAAACTATATTTACTATTAGTAAACTCTGCTTTTAATAGTAAACTCTGTATTTATCAATAAACTTTGTTTTTACTAATAAACTTTGAAATTATCAAAGAAAGCCTATTTAACAGAAGTTGTGATTTTTAAACTCTTATATTTTACTGCAAGGTGCAGTGGTCGGTAAAACTCTAATTTTTCATAAACGTTTTAAAACAAACTTATGAACTCACCAACTTTATGTTGACATTTTTAAGCATGTATTTCAGGTACTTGACTATGTGGATTATTTGGAGTCTTCTTTGTGGTTTTTGGCATGTAGAGGTCGTTCTCGGATCAAGCTCTAGAATACTCATGAAGTCACAAGTCCCCAAAGCAAGTCTTCCGCTGCAGTGAATTTGGGGGTGTGACAGATTGGTATCAGAGCTTTGGTTATAGAGAACTAGGTTGCATTAGTAACTCTAGACTATAACCGGCTCTCAGTTTTATTTAGTAGTAATATTCATCACATCATACATATTCCGCTGCTATATAACTATTTACAATGCATGGTTGCTATTGCTTCGTTGCCTGTTATGTTATTACTTGTTACATGAGATCGATTGCTTGATTAGTGCACTCAGACATATAATATATTTTTATATATGCACGCTAGAATATTTATTGGGCATTGTGAGTTACAAAATGGTCTCACAAATCTTTTTATAGTCAAACCGTAGACACATTATGTGATTTTTGGTTGACGATTGGTCGTGAGTAATCCCAGGTTCGAGCTAATTCATTCAAAAAAAGTTGAGAGGTGTAATAATACTTAACTATGTCTCAGTGGGCCTCTTGTTTGATTGAGTGCGAGATGAAATTACGTATGGGACGTTACACAGCCTATGATTTTGGATGAATTACCCCGGGGTGGATAAGACTCGTAGTCTTACGTGTTAATTGGGAATGTGTTGTATTTTTAAAGTCGAGCTGAGTCATCGAAAGGTTGAGATGTGTAATAATTCATAACGAAACCCGGGCCATTCTTTGTGAGTGAGTTTCGAGGTTGGGTTATGATAAGTTATTACTCAGCTTAGTATTTGATGAGTCTTCCTCAAGGACGGGAAAGATTTGTGTGATTGGATACTTGCTTATTTATAACCGACTACTATATAATTATCCTACTTATAACTGCGAGTTTCTTTGGTTGATATACGGAGCGGTAACGGGTGTGTATGTTTGGCTAGCTGAAAAACGCAGCAAGAGGTTGTTTGATTCGGGCAGAAACACAGCAAGTGCGTCCGGTTCGCGGTATACCAGCAGCAGGGGAGTGTTTGGATTGCTGCTTAAACAGCAGCAGGGATGTTTGGATCTACTAATAAGCGGCAGAAAGGTATTACAGGAGCGTTTGGGTCTGCGGGCAGTTTATAAAGGGGCGTTTGGGTCTGCAGACTATTTATAATGGGGCGTTGGGTCTGCAGCAGTACCTAATAGGGCGTTTGGGACTGGCAGCGAGCCGCAAGGGGTGCGTTTGGGTTTGCAGAAAGTTTAGAGGGGCGTTTGGTTGCTGTCTATTAGTCTTGATCGTGTTTGGACGTGAGACGCCAAGGGTTTAGAAGTGCCGGCGTGATTTTAGCTCATGGTTCGTTGTGGTTTAGGATCGGCTAATAACATATCTAATTTTATTAAGTATTAAAGCGGATTAAAATGGTGGTATATATATTTATCGGTTAAATAAATATGTCGGATACTATTATTACTACGAGAACTATAAAAATGATTATACATTTAAATATGTGTCTAAGTAGCTCACATCGGGCGTTTGGCTTTTCGATTTACAACACATAGGTTGTGTTCGGTTGTTACTTAATTATAGTGATTTATTTAGTAGTTGGATATACGTCAAAATGCGACTAGGGTAACGTAGATTGTTTTGAAAAATAGATAATATTGAGAATTGGTAAATATGGAAAACGTGTATAAACGAATGGGTTATGCCGAAATTTTCTACAAAGTTTAATACTTTACGTTTTGTTCATTACAAACTACTATTGTTCTTGTAAACCGATAAATTTATTATATTTGTAAACCGATAAATTTATTATATTTGTAAACCGATAAAATAAATAAATTTATTATATTTGTAAACCGATAAAATAAATAAAGATTATTATAATTGTAAACCGATAAAATAAATAAACACTATTATGATTGTAAACGGATAAAATAAATAAATACTATGTAAACTGATAAAAGTATAGTTTTACTCAAAAGTGACAATTATTAATTACGTGATGATTTTCTTAAAATATGTCGGACTATGTTGTCTAATTATTTTGTCACAATCTTTATACTGTATACAGAATAAATATATACTTTGATTTATTTTGTAAGATGGTTGTTGTGACAATCCGTCAATTTATGGTTGATATTTTATTCTCAATATTTATTTGAAAATATTATTTTAATGATACAATATGAACTCACTTATTTTTGGGAAGAAATTTGGATTTACGTCTTGGAGTAGCATCGACTACGTCTAAACCGGAGAATTCAACGTTACGTGCTTACGTTTACTTACACCGTCTTTGGTGATAGTCCGACATTTCAGAAAATAAATTTATCTGAGAATATTATTTTGGAGTTTTAAATTTGTGTTAATTCATAAACTCACAAATTTACGAGAAGAGATTAGGACTTACGATTTTATTTTAACGTCCTTTACGACTAAACCGGAAACCTTAGGATTTCGTATTTACGTTTTCGAACTCCGTTTTTGATGAAACAATTTTTATTGGATTCGTTTTGTGACGTTGATTCATAATTTATAAAAACATTTTTCGTAAAACGACCCGAGGGCACGCAAATCGAGGAAAATAGAATCGAGGAGTACCCGTAATTTAGTGGGATGGGACAAGTTTTTACACTTTCCCACCCCACAACATGTGGCGTCCAACTTAAGCCAACACACACCATGTGTGTCAACTTGATAATAAATCAAGGACACATGTCCTTTAAGCTTACTTTGTAAGCTAACAATTTACCAAAACTAGCTACTACTTCTCATTCCATCACTTCTCACATGCAAACCAACACTAAAATCCTCTCAACTCTCTCATCCTTGTCGTCCCATATTCATCATCCAACACCTCATTTGATCAAAAATTAACCATGGAATCCTATGTTATCTCTACATATGTTGAAGCCCCTTTGAAACCCTATTGATTGGTGGTGCTTATAACATCCAAGGAGGAGTTTTCATGGAGTAGGAGGGCTGATTTCCCACAAGGTTCTCATGGAGCATGGTGGTCTTGAAGATGGTCATGGTTGTCTACAAGTTTCTCCATCAAAAACCATGTCAAAATCATAACCTATATCAACTTGGTGGTATAAAGATTGTCCTCCTCAACTTCTTGTTATTTTGATTATGTAAACATGTATTTTATTTCCTATTGTATATATTTATGATGATTATATGATGATAAAAATGTTATGTGGGGATTTGTTGTTGATAATCATGGATAAAAAGATGAAAAACTATAAGAAACAAGTCTAAAATCTTGTCTAAATATGTTGGCTGTGTAAAACAGTAAAGAAGTAAGTCATAAACTGATAAAATGATGAAGTGGAATATATTTACAGTAAGCTATGGGTCTTGTACACATGTGAGAGTTGGCCATGCAATGGAATCAAAATAATGAGTGAGATATGATCAAAACAAGTTTAGGGTATAAATCTGAAGTTACTGTTTTGGACGATTTTTAGAAAATACTTAAAGGATGATTCAACAGTAGCTACAGAAGAGTTAAATGTAGCAAATATCATGTAGTTTATGTGATAAAAATTTGAGCTTCTATCTCCATGTAGAACTCAAGATATGACATTTTTGGTGAAGATAAAGTTAAAAATCAGATTTTTGGAAATTAAAGAATAATACTATTATATAAGCACTCACATTTTAATATATAAAATGTAAATAAAAACCCACTAACTTATAAAACTTATTTATATAAATATATAAAAGGTGTAATAAGTGTATAAATGATGAAAATGGAAACTTGTTAAGTTTTATAAGTTATAAAACTATAAACATGATTTTTACGACTTTTTCGGCTATTGCCGTAAAATTAACGTTTTTGTTAAATAAAACTTAGATGGTTGGACCCGTCTAATGAAAACTTTATAAAACTTATATACTGATATATAGACATGTATAACAAGTAAAAACCGATAAAACCCGAACTTTAGGGCATACGGACATTAACGAGCTAAGTAAACATATTGGACTAATACTTGGACTAATAAATGGACTAAATAAGATAAACACCCATAAAAAAGAACTTATTGGGCTTAAACCCATTAGGGCCCAACTTGAAAGTTTAAATACTGATAATATAAGTGTGAAAAGGATTAATAAGAGTTAAAGAACTTATAATAAGTTGATTGGACTTAAAACACGTAAAAAGGCAAAACTAGTAAACTAGTATGAACGTTATCGACACATAACACAAAAATGAGTAAATGAGGATATGTAAACCCACTTGATCATCATATATATATAATCATCATATGTATACATAATTGATATTTTTATAAAGTCATTGGACAAACGTCTAAGACCGATTATTATTTGTCTAGGTTTCCGTGATTGAAGCACGTACCGTACGTCCGAACTGCCGATAACCCGCCTTCCCACATCAACGTGAGTTCATAGCCTCGCACTCTTTTAAATGTTTTATAAATACTTTATAAACCCGCGAGGGAGATAACATGTTAGTTTTTATAAAAGTTTGGACACCATTTGTCCCGATTGTTTGTTTATTGATTTTGGACCCGAATGATTGAATGACCCGATTGTATGACCCGATAAATGATTAATGGACCCGATAGATGAAATAAAATGGATTATTAAAGTTAGGTTATGTCACTAAAAGTCCAATTAGCATGAATTGTGAACTACCGGGAGTTGGTAGACGCTTATGCATTTAATAGTACTATTTGGGGACGATCACCCCAGTTCGCGCCTTGACGGTTGATCCCCGTCGTGCCACATTGATTGGTAAGCGAATTAATGTATGAGAAGATTTCCAATAGCGTGACCTTTGTGACGACACGCTACTTTAGATGGGCAAAATTGGTATCGGGTTAGCTACCCGTTGTTGGTTTAGTAAGGTAACAATGTCATGCGGCTTATAATAATCCGAATTAACAAAATAATAATAGACGTTCCGAATTACGATGTATTGCCTGACTAGCAATACAGGGTCATACTATTGATATTATGTTTGTATTTTGGTTTTCATAACCATATTCATATAACGGTTTTTATTTGATTTTATACAACGTCTTAAGACGTATTGTATGATGTTTTCACGACATTGGCTCGTATAATGATTTTTACGGCAAATGCCTATATTATGATTTTCGATAAGGATTTATATAAAATGACTTTGGCTATTTTAGGGCCTATTATAAACTGATTTTGGCTATTTTACGGCCTATTACAACGATTTGTACGAATTGATTTTTGGTACTAATTTTATACCAAAATTATGTTGATGGAATTTATTAAACTCTATGAATTCACTCGGCGTTATCGCTGACCTTTTCTTTTAACATGTTTTATCTCAGGTACTTGAAGGTAATTCTCGGGAAGACGACAAGAATTCATGGCCCGCACTTAAACAATATTTTTCCATTCAAACACTTTGTAAAACTTTTGTATGAAATGTAATGACTTGGGACCGATGTAACTTTGATATTTATGAATGGAAATTATTTCATATTAAACGACGCGATTTTTATGCGTTGTCTATGATGTGAGTAATGTGCTATCCCGTAACACCAACTAGTCTTCCGCTGAACTGAGTTGTATAAATTTGGGGGTGTTACAGTTTGGTACCAGAGCTCTCGTTATAGAGAACGAAAGATTTTTAAAATGAAGGTTTTGAATAAAACTTTTCAAAATCTTTTAACTAAAAACATTTTTCTAAAAATGTCTAAAAATCTTTTGACTATAACGGTGCCGAAGAATTCCCGAGTTACCGACAAGGCCAAGACTGAGAAGTGTTATTTTAATATATATATATAACTTGGATTATATATATATATGATGTAATTTTATTACATGATTGTTTGATGATTGATTTGATTTTTATACGAGGTATTTATACGACGTAGATTGTCACAAGTAACCCTAAATCCCCTAGTAAATTAATCGAAGCTATTCTCGTAGGAATTCTAGCTATCCTAGATCTAAACCAAGTTGTGGATACTTATGATCCCAACAAATGGTTGATATTCGTAGAAATGTAGATATTAGTTGATTGTGAAAAAAAAAATAAAAAAAATCGGCGAAATTAGAACTGATATCGATGTCATGACGATCTTTCTTATAGAGTGGAGTTTGACAAAACGTTATCACCTGGAAAGATGTCATCTGATTCGTTGTCATCCAATTCTTAAATTGAAATCGAAAGGGTGAATGTTGCACTTGAGGCTGTTATTGGAACCATTACCCAAAAGCCTCATGCCACTAATACCCTTCCGAGAAGTCTAGTTGAATGATCAAGTCATTTCATACTAGTGACTCATTTGATAATTGTTGTTGTAAGAGCTAATAGGATTGGAAATTAAGTGTTGATTTATATTGAGATTGTATTGCCTTTACAAGGCCGAAGAATAAGGTTGTAAGTATTGGGAAAGGAGGTAGGATATCGAATTGAGTGTAAAATTGGTTAAAAACTTGAATAAAGTAAAAATTTAACCCGTATGGAATATAAGATTGTAAGAGGAAGTCGTTAAGTTCTGTGATTGAATTATAAGGTTTTAAAATGATTGTTGATTCGTGTTAAGTGTTGTTCCTAGGCCATTGTCCACTAACGAGGATGCCCAGTGTCCAAGAAATAAATTGAAGAAATCTTCTTCTGAATTGAGACCGATGGATCTTCTGGGACATGTGGAACACCTAATGACTCTTGTAGATTAGTATTCATTGTGGTATCTTTTAAAAATAATCCCTAACTTAACTGTGACATCAGTTGGTAGGATGAGTTCTGAGAATTGTATGACATAGTGACACGTAATGTGTTACGGTACAATTTTTTTACTTGTTTGTGATTAATGAGAAAGACTACCTTTGATTGCTAAATCCTACATGTATCGATGATATCTATCTTTTCTTGCTTCATCCTAGTGTTCGCATTAGTGATGCAACCATTGAACAAGTACTCATCTTGACTTGAGTTACGTTGTGAATCATTCTTCATGAGTGCCATCGAGGTCATGAACCTCATGATTAATTGGCTAAGCTCATTTCCTATCATATCGTAGTTAATTTTTGGTGAACAAGCTTTCATCACTCTTTTGCAGATCACACATTGTTTTTATAAAGTTAAAACGATATCCTTTGAGAAAATTTAATTTTCATCACAATAAGGATTGTTCAAAGAGAGATTTATAAGTGATTGATATCAAAATGAAGTTGTGCATGAGACGCTTTAAAAAAAAAACTTAATTGTTTTCACAACAAGGAAAACCCTTGTAAATTTATTTTGATTCTTATTTAAGAATTAAACATGTAAATGTTTTTATTATAAACATGATGATAAAAATTTTGACGAACTGAGTATTGCATCGTTAATCTTGAAATTGTATATAGTTGCGCGCCTACATACAATTTGGAATGGACTATGCAAGACTGATTAGTAGTCACCATAAAACTAATGAATGAACAGTACATTTTCTTTGAAGATTGTGAAAGATTAAAAATTTATGAGATCTGCAAGAAGTGTAAAATAAGGACATAATGTTAGGGACACCTACATATGTGCCTATAGAATCTATTCTTCTGAGTCGAATTTACTCATCTGTGGAAATTGTCTTATTTGACAATTTACAATTCTTTCTTGTCCAATTCTCCCGTAGTGAGATTCTTAGGAAAAGCATCTGATTATCGAGTGTTGATACTCGACTGGATGTATTGACATTCTCATCATTTCTTATGATTTGATTTCATTTGAATGACCTGGGTAACGATCCGAGGAGCTTTCGAATGCGTACTCAAATTATGAAAACATGGGATATATTCATATTCGTTAAATGTTTTCATCTGTATCTGATTAAAAATTCTCTCGCGTAGATTATGCGTTGACCTTACTCTTTTAAGGTAGTTATGTCTTCAGATATCCTTGAATTTGTGAAGGATTATGAGTTATTAGACTTTTGAGAATCTCACATCTTATCGACGGCAATGAAACTGAAAAGTTGATAATGCCGGTAGAATGGATTGATTGATTATGACATGACGAAATTGTCTTAATTGATGGGAACTCGAGTAAATTTCCCTAAATGATAAGATGCTGATTATCAAAAGTAATCTAAATAATTCTTGATGGATGACCATATCCTGTATTAAGACTTGAAATAATACCGTGAATGATTGTGAATTAGTAATAGATATTATAATATAGAAGGAACTTAATATGTATTTAGTAAAAGATGTTTATCTTATCTGAAACTTTAGGAGGTATTTGTTGGTGAACTACCTAGACTTTCGCCACTAAGGCAAGTTAAAATTGACATTGATTGTATTTCCGGTGCTGCACTTGGGGCTTGTGCACTGTACGTCAGCACCATCTGAATTTAAGGAATTACCGTACAACTGAGAAAGTTGTCGGAGAAAGATTTTATTATACCAAGCCTGTCATCCTGAAGAGCTATGGTGTTATCTTTCCTTATATTTATAGATTACTGTGACTGAGTAAATTGACAATCGAAAACGATATCCATAACTCGAAATGGAAGATTTGTTCGATCATTTACAAGGTTCTAGCAAATTTGATCCATAGCATGGTTATCATCAACTTCGCATTTGCGAAAGAGATTATCTACTCCAATCACTACATCCGGTACTTGTAATGAACCTTATGAGTTTCACGTGATGTCGTTTGGATTGACAAATGCACATGTAGTATTCATAAATTTGGTGAATCACGTGTGTAGGCTGTAATTTGATAAATTCATGCTTGTGATCATTTAGGACCATTTGTTTGTATGTACGAATAAGAATGAGTTAACAAATATTTATAGATTGCCCTGAATTGGCCGAACGGTGAAAACCTGAACCTTGAATAATTAACACATGATTAAAGACTTGAACCTTTACATGATTTGACTATCTGATTAAAAGGATAATATAATATAAATTGACTCTTCAAAAATTAAGAGCCCTTTTAAGACTTTGGATTTTACCAAAAAGAAATAGAAATATATTTTGACAAATATTTTAACAAAGGATTTTAAGGGATTATTCCCTTATACACAAACCATTTAACTAAACTTCTGTTTAGGGGTAAATGTTTGTGTATACCTCAAGATAACCTAAAAGGGATTGAGGAAACCATTTGAACCATGATTTGAAATCTGAAACGACAATTTTTGCTTTTCAAATAAGAAAATTTTGACTAAAGTATAAACCAAAGATTTTTCGAACAATTACGAATCTTATTAAATATTTTGGATAAATCAACGAAAATCTTGTTAATTAAATTCAAATTTATTTTTAACATTTTATATAATTGGTTGAACTAAGAAATTTAAAACGTTTACGCTTCATCAAAATTAACTAATAATTATTTAATTAATTATAATAATTATCGACGCTTTAAACGCCTGATTGAGAAAAACTGATAAAAATAATAGTTGAGATGAAACTAAAACATAGGAGATATGAAGAAAGAATATCTGAGTAAATTGTGAACATGATAATTATAACATCATGAGAGGTGAATATAGATACTGACGCATTATGTAGAAAAGATAAAGAACCAGTTAGGACATGTTCCTTATTAATGAAGGTGCAAAATAAATTGTTGAACGATATAAAAAAAACGATGTTCGTAAAAAGGATAATGTAGATTATAAAAGAGGATTCACGACTAATATGAATCATTAAAATTGAGAAGCCGATAGCGTTAAATGTTTTAAAGGCCACTTGTGGTTGCCTAAATATGGAGATTGTGAGATATAGTTATGTTGGAATTTATAAGTATAAGTATTATATGTATGTCATTTTCGACTAAAAGTATATTTGTCTGAAGAAGTTGTACTAATGGCAAAGTTATGAAGGCAGACATCGCCTCATACATTAGTTAACGTCTAGCCATTACAAAGGTCATCATCTGAATTTGATTCGATTTGGGTCATCGTCGACAGAATGACCAAATCTGCTAATATCATTCTCGTTAATGATAAATGCAAAAGAGTTATGTAAACATAGCATGCTTGTATCGATCATCTATATCAAGATCCTCGCTTCGCATCGAATTTCTAGAGATTTGCTCAGAAATCATTGAGAACGAACCTTGATGAGAGTACTATGTACCATCCCAAATCGAAGGGACGAGGTAAAGTAACGATACAAAGTAATATAAGTGCTATTTTATGTTTGAATGAATGACCTTTGGTAATAGACCGTATAATCGTTTTCCTTTGGAGAGATTATCATTGATAATCATCGTATTAGGATTGAGATCGAATCTTGTTAGGATCTAAATCTTAGAGCATCTGTAAGCAGGAGTTGAGATAAAGACACCCGACATACACCCATTGCGAGTTGGACATGTCTTTTAGATTTAAGGTTTCCTATGATGGCGAACCTATCCTTACAAAATACCCGACCCGCGAAATCTGAAATGATTGTTGAAATTAGGATTTGATTATTGACTGCCGGTAGTGGGCAAGAGGTTATGTGAATGTGAAATGTAGATCTTGAAGTGCCAAATGGGTAGCGAAGTTATGCCACAATTTTTAACCTTGGAAAAATGAATTCATGATCTGACAAATCATGGGATATAAGTCCCCGTTGTATGGGACCATTGAAATGATGTAAAAGTTGGGATTGAAAGGCATATAAGCTGGATCTACCCTAGGACTTCAAGAACCGCGTGAATTATGTTTCGTAAATCGCACTTGATGGAATATCAATCAAGTGAAAATCTGATTATTCTTAGTAGAGCTTAGATCGGCGAAAAGTTGCATTCATCAGAAACCCGTGAACATCATGGATAGAGAAAGTAAGTCAACATTAAGCCTGATCTTATTCCCGTAGTTATGTTTGCTGAAACTCGCGTATTGTAATGAATTACACTTGTGAGAAAAGACCGAATGTGGAGGAAATACCCACATGGCTTTAACTCTATAAGAAGCGAGTAGTAAGATGATCTTTGAGGACAAAGATCCTGTTTAGGGGTAAATGCTGTGACAATCCGTCAATTTATGGTTGATATTTTATTCTCAATATTTATTTGAAAATATTATTTTAATGATACAATATGAACTCACTTATTTTTGGGAAGAAATTTGGATTTACGTCTTGGAGTAGCATCGACTACGTCTAAACCGGAGAATTCAACGTTACGTGCTTACGTTTACTTACACCGTCTTTGGTGACAGTCCGACATTTCAGAAAATAAATTTATCTGAGAATATTATTTTGGAGTTTTAAATTTGTGTTAATTCATAAACTCACAAATTTACGAGAAGAGATTAGGACTTACGATTTTATTTTAACGTCCTTTACGACTAAACCGGAAACCTTAGGATTTCGTATTTACGTTTTCGAACTCCGTTTTTGATGAAACAATTTTTATTGGATTCGTTTTGTGACGTTGATTCATAATTTATAAAAACGTTTTTCGTAAAACGACCCGAGGGCACGCAAATCGAGGAAAATAGAATCGAGGAGTACCCGTAATTTAGTGGGATGGGACAAGTTTTTACACTTGCCTACCCCACAACATGTGGCGTCCAACTTAAGCCAACACACACCATGTGTGTCAACTTGATAATAAATCAAGGACACATGTCCTTTAAGCTTACTTTGTAAGCTAACAATTTACCAAAACTAGCTACTACTTCTCATTCCATCACTTCTCACATGCAAACCAACACCAAAATCCTCTCAACTCTCTCATCCTTGCCGTCCCATATTCATCATCCAACACCTCATTTGATCAAAAATTAACCATGGAATCCTATGTTATCTCTACATATGTTGAAGCCCCTTTGAAACCCTATTGATTGGTGGTGCTTATAACATCCAAGGAGGAGTTTTCATGGAGTAGGAGGGCTGATTTCCCACAAGGTTCTCATGGAGCATGGTGGTCTTGAAGATGGTCATGGTTGTCTACAAGTTTCTCCATCAAAAACCATGTCAAAATCATAACCTATATCAACTTGGTGGTATAAAGATTGTCCTCCTCAACTTCTTGTTATTTTGATTATGTAAACATGTATTTTATTTCCTATTGTATATATTTATGATGATTATATGATGATAAAAATGTTATGTGGGGATTTGTTGTTGATAATCATGGATAAAAAGATGAAAAACTATAAGAAACAAGTCTAAAATCTTGTCTAAATATGTTGGCTGTGTAAAACAGTAAAGAAGTAAGTCATAAACTGATAAAATGATGAAGTGGAATATATTTACAGTAAGCTATGGGTCTTGTACACATGTGAGAGTTGGCCATGCAATGGAATCAAAATAATGAGTGAGATATGATCAAAACAAGTTTAGGGTATAAATCTGAAGTTACTGTTTTGGACGATTTTTAGAAAATACTTAAAGGATGATTCAACAGTAGCTATAGAAGAGTTAAATGTAGCAAATATCATGTAGTTTATGTGATAAAAATTTGAGCTTCTATCTCCATGTAGAACTCAAGATATGACATTTTTGGTGAAGATGAAGTTAAAAATCAGATTTTTGGAAATTAAAGAATAATACTATTATATAAGCACTCACATTTTAATATATAAAATGTAAATAAAAACCCACTAACTTATAAAACTTATTTATATAAATATATAAAAGGTGTAATAAGTGTATAAATGATGAAAATGGAAACTTGTTAAGTTTTATAAGTTATAAAACTATAAACATGATTTTTACGACTTTTTCGGCTATTGCCGTAAAATTAACGTTTTTGTTAAATAAAACTTAGATGGTTGGACCCGTCTAATGAAAACTTTATAAAACTTATATACTGATATATAGACATGTATAACAAGTAAAAACCGATAAAACCCGAACTTTAGGGCATACGGACATTAACGAGCTAAGTAAACATATTGGACTAATACTTGGACTAATAAATGGACTAAATAAGATAAACACCCATAAAAAAGAACTTATTGGGCTTAAACCCATTAGGGCCCAACTTGAAAGTTTAAATACTGATAATATAAGTGTGAAAAGGATTAATAAGAGTTAAAGAACTTATAATAAGTTGATTGGACTTAAAACACGTAAAAAGGCAAAACTAGTAAACTAGTATGAACGTTATCGACACATAACACAAAAATGAGTAAATGAGGATATGTAAACCCACTTGATCATCATATATATATAATCATCATATGTATACATAATTGATATTTTTATAAAGTCATTGGACAAACGTCTAAGACCGATTATTATTTGTCTAGGTTTCCGTGATTGAAGCACGTACCGTACGTCCGAACTGCCGATAACCCGCCTTCCCACATCAACGTGAGTTCATAGCCTCGCACTCTTTTAAATGTTTTATAAATGCTTTATAAACCCGCGAGGGAGATAACATGTTAGTTTTTATAAAAGTTTGGACACCATTTGTCCCGATTGTTTGTTTATTGATTTTGGACCCGAATGATTGAATGACCCGATTGTATGACCCGATAAATGATTAATGGACCCGATAGATGAAATAAAATGGATTATTAAAGTTAGGTTATGTCACTAAAAGTCCCATTAGCATGAATTGTGAACTACCGGGAGTTGGTAGACGCTTATGCATTTAATAGTACTATTTGGGGACGATCACCCCAGTTCGCGCCTTGACGGTTGATCCCCGTCGTGCCACATTGATTGGTAAGCGAATTAATGTATGAGAAGATTTCCAATAGCGTGACCTTTGTGACGACACGCTACTTTAGATGGGCAAAATTGGTATCGGGTTAGCTACCCGTTGTTGGTTTAGTAAGGTAACAATGTCATGCGGCTTATAATAATCCGAATTAACAAAATAATAATAGACGCTCCGAATTACGATGTATTGCCTGACTAGCAATACAGGGTCATACTATTGATATTATGTTTGTATTTTGGTTTTCATAACCATATTCATATAACGGTTTTTATTTGATTTTATACAACGTCTTAAGACGTATTGTATGATGTTTTCACGACATTGGCTCGTATAATGATTTTTACGGCAAATGCCTATATTATGATTTTCGATAAGGATTTATATAAAATGACTTTGGCTATTTTAGGGCCTATTATAAACTGATTTTGGCTATTTTACGGCCTATTACAACGATTTGTACGAATTGATTTTTGGTACTAATTTTATACCAAAATTATGTTGATGGAATTTATTAAACTCTATGAATTCACTCGGCGTTATCGCTGACCTTTTCTTTTAACATGTTTTATCTCAGGTACTTGAAGGTAATTCTCGGGAAGACGACAAGAATTCATGGCCCGCACTTAAACAATATTTTTCCATTCAAACACTTTGTAAAACTTTTGTATGAAATGTAATGACTTGGGACCGATGTAACTTTGATATTTATGAATGGAAATTATTTCATATTAAACGACGCGATTTTTATGCGTTGTCTATGATGTGAGTAATGTGCTATCCCTTAACACCAACTAGTCTTCCGCTGAACTGAGTTGTATAAATTTGGGGGTGTTACAGTTGTCTCTATAATTCAACGTAAGAATTATATCATCGTCTGGTTATACGTAATGTGTACGGAATACATTACATATTTTGTGTGTGCTTAATTTATTAATTTTATTTAACCAACCACCGAACTATTATAATTTAGAACTTAACTATTTTATCAACGGGTCACGTTGATGTACATATGTATCGAGAACTCAAATATACATTTTCTTAAGTTATTGGATTTAGCCGATTAGTTAAACCACAACACCATGACCGAGCCGTATCGATTTCCGTTTCTACTGAGCGTATTGTTAGCATCACTATTATTCGCGCTACTTCGTCGAGGTGAGTTCATACCCCACCTTTTATGGCTTTAAATCTTGTTATAAATGTTTTATAATTGCTCTTTGGGGGAGGTACATGCTTGGTTAGAAACTACTTATAAACTTACTTGTTTGTCAGAAACTGATATTAAACTTGTTTGGTTGTCTATAACTGTTTATAAATTACTTGATTGTCATAAGCTAATGTTAAGCTTACTTGGTTGGTCATAAACTATCTTTAAACTGGTTTAATTGTTACGTGCTGAGTGGTCAACTCCTCTAATTGTTATACATATGAATGCTGATACTAAAATTTCTATTGTGATTTTCATAGCCCAAAACTTTAACTGCTTTTTATTGGTTCTCGGGTAGAGACAATGGTTGCAAGAATGAACACAAGTGCATATCTCTTTTATGTATTGGTCTAAGTCCCACTTTAACCCAATTACTTTGGCCCATTATCATGAACCGTTAATTTCAGACCGGATGACCGGTCGAAAGCGCGAATGTTATGGATAGATCTATCGGGGTTGACGCCCCTGTCCGGCTTGGTCCAACAGAGGACAAGCGGGCACAGTTTCATTTGAGTCTTTGGACGGATGGCGTGGGTTAGGCATCCGTAGGGGCTACATTATATGATTATACTACCGGTGTTGTTAACGCTTCGGTGTCATGAGCTTAGACAATAATAAATGCCTTATTTTATTTAGTGACTTTGTATTTGTTATATTGTCACTAAGTGGTTGGAAAAATCTTGTGGTTCATTAAACAATTCTATTATATTGGAAAGCTTTATTATTTATTAGTGAGCTTTGTTGTTATCAGAAAACGCTAACTATTATCTGTGAACTCTGTTTTATCAGAAAACTCTATTTATTTCCAGAAAACTCTGTTGTTATCAGTAAACTATATTTACTATTAGTAAACTCTGCTTTTAACAGTAAACTCTGTATTTATCAATAAACTTTGTTTTTACTAATAAACTTTGAAATTATCAAAGAAAGCCTATTTAACAGAAGTTGTGATTTTTAAACTCTTATATTTTACTGCAAGGTGCAGTGGTCGGTAAAACTCTAATTTTTCATAAACGTTTTAAAACAAACTTATGAACTCACCAACTTTATGTTGACATTTTTAAGCATGTATTTCAGGTACTTGACTATGTGGATTATTTGGAGTCTTCTTTGTGGTTTTTGGCATGTAGAGGTCGTTCTCGGATCAAGCTCTCGAATACTCATGAAGTCACAAGTCCCCAAAGCAAGTCTTCCGCTGCAGTGAATTTGGGGGTGTGACAGATTGGTATTAGAGCTGCTGATGGTCACAGTTGTGACGGAAGCGATGGTGGTGGTCTGGTGGTGTTTAGGTGATGATGGCAGTGACGACTGGTGTGGTGGATTTGGTTATATGAATGGTGGCGATAAGGTGAACCTACAGCGACGGTGGCTACTGGTTGATCTGAGCACGACTACAAGTCACGTCATGGTGGTGACGATGTTGTGATAGGTGGTCGAAGACCACGTTGGTTGTTATAGATCAGGGCAGCGGCGGCGGCGCGTGGTTAAGACCACGAGACTAAGAAGATGTTGGGTGGCAGCGGTGTTGTGGCTACTGGTGTTTAGAGATGGTGGTGGATTCTTGGCGGCGACAGGAGTGGTGAGCGGCGGTCGGATTCCGGTGGTGGTTTCCGGTGGGCGACTGAGATGGAGAGAGTATAGTAATATGTGTGCTAGGTTTTTATGAGATGAAACCCTAATAGGGTTTAGGTTATAAAGTTGTTAAAAAAAAATCAGCAAGTGTTTAATAGATAAAGGTAGGTGTTGTAAATATTACAGAGGGACTAAAAGTAACCTTTTGCCAAACTTTTGTTTATTAATGATTCTAGGCTCGTTTATGATAGTTAACTGGTGATACAAGACACGTAACTTTCGTCATTGTGTTCCAAATGAATTTTCCTATAAAAATAAGTATTCACTTGACCATTATTTCAAAATATTTCGTAAGTTCTTTCAAAATATTAATTATTTATCTAGTATCACGATCAAACTAAAATTAAACGAAAAATATACTTCAGTTTAAATGTTCTCGTTTTCAATAAACGTTAATGAAATAAAATATTAAATAATTTAATAAATAATTTTATTAAATATCTAATGAAAATATAATTTAAATATTAACTGTGTCAGAATGCAGACTGTGCATTTTTCAGATTTTGCAAAACGTGACATGTTTTCAAACCCAATAAGTTTCGTATCGCTCAAAATGAATTTCACAATATAATTTATTCTTATATAAAGTACGAAAAATTCTCGGGTGTTACAACTTCTAAGTCTTCTAAGTCTGCTAAGTCTTGTGATGGGGAGGGAACTAGTAAAGGTGGTAAGACTTCTAAGTCTTCTAAGACTGTTAGGTCTTCTAAGACTGCTAAGTCTTGTGACGGGGAGGGAACTAGTAACTCAGTAAAAAACCACAAGAGTCACCCAAATGGACCAAGGCAATGATAGGTAATAGACCTACTCCAGTATGTGGTTTTAGGTTGTGGGCTTCATGGATGAAAACTGAACAATCATTCCAAATCAAGAGTCTACTTATAGATCACAAATGTAGTAGAAATTACAATCTTGGTTCACTAGTGACTTATAAATGGATTGCTTACCACTTTGCCAAAGAGATAATTGCAGACCCATTCATACCTTATATTAACATCAAGTCTCAGATTAGAGAAATTTTTTTAATAAATGTTAGTATTGGTCAGTGCAAAAGGGCCAAGCAAAGAGCACTTTATAACCATGAGGGAGGGTTAATTGAACATTATGGTAGATTATGGGACTATCAGAAAGCATTGTTAGAATCAAACCCAGGTTCAACTTGTAGGCTTGATGTAGAGGATTGTGAGGGTCGTAGTAGTTACTTTAAGAGGTTTTATATATGCTTTAAGGGAGTGAAAGATGGATGGTTGGAAGGATGTAGGAGAATCATAGGGTTAGATGGTTGCTCCTTGAAACATACATGTAGAGGCGAGCAATGGGTAGAGATGCCAATAATCAGATGTTTCCCATTGCTTGGGCTGTTGTGAGGGTTGAAAACACAGAGAACTGGTGTTGGTTCTTGGCCTTGCTCCATGATGATCTAAATTTGCAACAAGGGACTGGATTAACACTCATATCAGACTCACACAAGGTAAGTAAATTAATCATCAGTGTCTACTATATATTGAATGTAAATTTATTGCTTTTTGAGATTTTACCTTGTATACAGGGACTATTGGAGGCTGTAGGGGTATGTCTACCAAATGCTGAGCACAGAAAGTGTTCAAGACATGTGTATGCCAATTTCAAAAAAAAATACAGTGGCTTACAAATGCAAAGACTATTCTGGACTGCAGCTTCTAGTACAATGGAGCAATTGTTTTACGCAAAGATGGATGAGATGAGATACTCAAATGAAGACGCTTATCACTATCTGATAAAGAGAAATCCGAATACTTGGTGTAGAGCATTCTTTAACTTGGATGTCAAGTGTGTTGCTTTCGAAAATGGTATATGTGAAAGTTATCATAGGGCTATACTGCTACAAAGATCCAAGCCTATCATAACTATGCTGGAAGATATAAGATTATATATAATGCAGAGGTTGTTTGATATGAACAAGTTGGCCACTACCTTGGAGGATGAGTTAACTCCATCAGTTAAGAAAAGATTAGACTTTCTCAGAGAAGAACAAAGGTTAGTAAATTTTTCTTGATATTAATTGGAAAAATTTGTATACTATTTTTTACATTACATTCTGTATGAATCTGTAGGAATTGGATTGTGTTTGCAAGTAAATATGATGAACTTGAGGTTAGATGTGGAGATCAGGCATTTGGTGTGAACATATCTGCAAAAATATGTGTGTGTAGATTATGGCAGCTTAGTGGGGTACCTTGTGTTCATGCCGTAGCAGCGTACATGCACTTATCTATGGAGCCAGAAGATGGAGTTAGTCACTGGTATAGCCAAGAGATGTGGGCAAAGGCATATCAGTATTCCATCCGACCGGTTTGTGGTACAAAGTTATGGACAAAGACTAATGAATAACCACCTTTACCCCCAATAGTTAGATCAATGCCTGGGAGACCTAGAAAGAAAAGAATCAAGGCAGCTGGTGAGAACAACTCACAAGTGAGTAGGGTTGGGAGGAGAATGAGATGCTCAAATTGTCAAGGCTTTGATCACAATAAACTTGGCTGTAACAACGCGTACGTCCCAAAACAAGTGATGGTTAAAAGGGTACCAGGTAGGAGAAGAGAGCCTAATTTACAACATGCTTCAGCAAGGGGTGGTGGTAGGGGATCTAGAGGTGGTGGTAGAGGTGGTGTGGTTGGTGGTAGAGGTGCTGAGGGTAATGATGCAGGTGGATTAGGGGCTGAGAATGATGCTGGTGGATTAGAGGCTGAGAATGATGCTGGTGGATTAGAGGCTGAGGGTAATGATGCTGGTGGAAGAAGTGGAAGAGGTGGTGGTAGAAGGTCTAGGGGTGGTGGTAGAGGGTCTAGGGGTGGTGGTAGAGGGTCTAGGGGTGGTGGTAGAGGGTCTAGGGGTGGTGGTAGATCTGGCAGCAGAGGAAGAAGAGGTGGTGGCAGAAGTTCTACAAGTGGTGGATTTGTTAACAGAGCTCAATTCATGGTATGTTTTATAAACCTCGTCTATTAATACTCCTTTGAATGATTACTTAAACTTGTCTTGTATGTTACAGGATATGGATGAAGACATTCAGAATAACATGGATCATGAATATATGGAAGGACTCTTGGATGAGCAAGAAGATCAGATGCAAAAGGAGGCAAAAGAAAACCAATCCATAGCAGAAGAGGATATGTATGAGAGGATGGAAACTGAGAGAGATTAATAATGCAGTTTGGGAGGCTCACATGGATCCTGATAATGAGTATAGAATGCCAGATATCAACACTCAAGAATCTGTTGCACATGTTATGCTTGCAAGTAAGAAAAGATATAAAAGGCCAGCCCCAGCACTCCCACGCAGGCATAGATCAGAGAGAATAAAGATGCAAAAGGGAAAGGATTTCAAGTTTGATGCACAAGGCACTGGATCAACAGCTGATAAAGCATTTGATGTTAGCCCTTAGTTATGAACGAGTTATTTCTGAACACAGTTTATGTGTATCTTGTTTAAGCTTTATATTTTGGGATGTCAATACATGCTTGTGAAAAACAATGGCACTGTCATTTGCAATGTTGTTTAATGTCCACTTAACTTTGATTTTCAATGTTGTCCCCTTGTCTTATTACCTGTATTTACATTGATAAACCAACACTCCATGTGCACAATGCATATGCACAAACACCAACAGAAAGTGAACATGTATTTGCATTGTTAAACCAACACTCCATGTGCACAATGCAAACACCAACAGAAAGTGAACATGTATTTGCATTCTCCATGTGCACAATGCATATACCAACAGAAAATGAACATTCATTTGCAGGAACTAAAGAACAACAGAAAATGAACATAAAAGGTACCATTTTCATTCATATCTTACAAGGGTACACATACAGGAACTAAAGAAGACAGTACCAAAGCGAAAATACATTGAAGACTTAGGCCATCACCACAGACAGGAACTAAACAAACATTGGAGGCCTTGCAATTCCTAATCACCTACTTCATGGCCATTGCCACACAAACACAAATTGCAAATCCAATTAAGACTTTTTTCCAAAAATTCAAAGACTTGAGGCTTTTTTCCAAGGCCGTCTTCTTTTCAACCAATTCAACCAATTCAACTTCAAGTTCTTCAATCTTGGCTTGACGGCTGTTTTCTTGTGACAATTCACGCCTTTGTTGTGGATTCAAAAGATTGTACATCTCAAACAAATTCATCTGATACCACTCGGATTCAAGCTCAAGGTCGTACCAGTCCCAATACCCACATTTCCTCCCAGGATTATAACGATTAGGGCAAACAAGAAACCTTCGACATGGATAATTAACTGTCCAAGCTGTTAAAACTCTAGCGGGGAGGTCACATTTGCAAAGACGATCTTGAAGGAAAGTAGACATGGTGGATTAGGGTTTAGATGCTGTTGAATGAAGGAGACGGCTTGTGATTTAGGGTTATCACTTTAATAGGGTAAGATTTGGGCTTATAGGATGGGTATTGACCATGGGTCGGGTATGGATTTAGGATATAATAAAGCCAGGTGGAAAATCTTAATTCATTTTTAGAAAATTAAGTTAAAAAAAATACGTGGAAATTAATTATCCAGTTGGCACAATGAACCGGTAACAATACCTATATTTTGAAAATTTAGCCGGTTTGAATCACTATAATAGTAATATATTGACATTATTACCTAGATGTGTAAAAGATGGAGAGTACATTGCTAATATATGGACTTAACCCTATTAAATAGGGTAAAATATATAAAATACCATCGTACTTATTAGGATGTGCCGACTTTAAACACTTACTAATTAATCTCGTGACTTTACCATTTTACTTTCAAATTTATTCCGACTACACCAATATAACCCTGAAATGACTATATTACCCTTGTCTTTTTCAACATTATTACATTTATTGCCATAAATCTGCTTCTCATTCCTCCATTCTTGTTTGTCTCTTTTTAAAAACCATTGTTTCATTAAAATTGTAGATCGAATGATGGATTCCTTTAAATGATTTAAGGGTTGTTTCTTTTTTTTTATTAGATTAAGTGCCTAAGGAACCATTAATTTGTGGAAATTAAAGTGTGCTAGGAATACTTAGGATTGCTTATATTTATGTATTTTTATTTCATAAACTGCTTAAAAATATGTTAGTGCCAATCTCCTTTGTTTGAAGTGTTAATTTCACTGTAAAATAAGCAAATCAACATATTTTTTAGGTGCCATGTACTGTAATTGAATGAGCAAATATGCATTTATTTTAAATAAGTCATATATGACTTGTTTGGAATTAGAAGGTCAATGATTCTTACCTAAGTCAATTACTTGTTTATGTTTTGTTTACGTGAGCAATTTATTTATATGCGGTTGAAGAAACAATGTCTTTTTATTCTAGAATTTTGAGTGATTTGGTTGTTGCATCCTTGTACCTTGACTCTCGCTTTACCATTGAATAATTATAGCTAGATTAACCATTGATTAATAACTATTTGTTGGAATCATAATCATTATTATCAACATGTATTTGTTACATGAAATCGTAGGGGGTCAAAGATTTTCCCCAAGTTTGTGGGATTCTTAAAGAGCAAGGACGAAAAGGATGGTCCAGAGCAAGCTTTACTTGATGAGATGAAGACATTGGATGAACAATTTTTGAAACATGTATGGATTGTGATGTTCTTTTTTGTTTTCTATTCGGTTAATAGTCAGATCTGAAGCAGCGGAAAGGATATGACAAACATGAAGGTCATCGATTTGTGTGGCTTAAGAAGCAGTAGATTGGAAGAGACAAATGGTATATTAGTCATTTAAAAGGATAATATAGTAATTTCAAGCTTATATTGGTATAGTCGGAATAAATTTGAAAGTACAATGATAAGGTCACGAGATTAATTAGTAAGTGTTTAAAGTTGCCACAAATCAATAAGTACTGTGGTATTTTATACCTTTTACCCTATTAAATAAGGAGGTTAAACTCTAACTTGGGTTGAATAGAATAGAAGAAGAAATGGAATCGGGAAAAATCGTAGTGGAAAAAGTAGGTTCCAAATCAAGAGTAACAAGATGCTTCTTTCAGTACCCTCTTAAATTCATCATCCCCACTAAAGTACGTTTAATTTTATTTTCCATTTCTTGTTTTTATTAATAATAATAATAATAAAAATTATGCAGGCTGGTCGTTCAGATATTGATGCTGTTTGGATCTACACTCTCACTTATGGTGGTGGCATTGTTTCTGTCTGTTACCTTTCTTTCTATATTACTGTCCTCATTCTTTTTTATTTATATTTTTATATAATTTATATTTATTTGATAGGGTGACTGTATCTCCTTTGATTTAATCATTCAAGATGCTTGCACTGCTGTTTTGACTACTCAAGCTTCTACCAAGGTTGCCTTCCCTTTTTTTTTTATGGATGATGATTTGCACACTCCAAGAATTTATTAGCACACTCCAAAATATGTTTGTGATGACTATTATGCCCTTAATTTATGCATATACCATTAATTGATATAAGGTATAAATGTGGAGCGTGCAAATCACCACTCTTTTTTTATATTCATTTCCTAGAATGCTTTTCTATACTTTCTACTTGTCTTCATTATCTTCATTATGTTCATTAGGTGTACAAATCCGTGGCCAACAAGTGCTCTCAGCAAATTATGGAGGTCCAAAGCTTTCCCTGTAATTGTAATTTAACGCCTATTTTTTTCACAACTTATACAATGCGTTGGTGGGGAACTCACACACCCGAGGATACATTTGGTGCCCAACTAAGCAGCTAGCCCAGTTAGATAATTGTGATTTATAGTATGTGTGTAGACACAAAACAATATGAAATCCTTCATGCTGACTATATACTCTTTGGACTGTTCGTGATCTGAGGTTGTTCCCAATTGTTAGAAGATATAGCGACCTACCATATATATATACAATATAAATGGACCAAAAACTGTTTCATGGCCCAAAAACTAGCCCACAAACGTGTTAAAAGCCCAAGAAACGTTTCCCATTCGTGTTTCTTCTAGAGCCTCGGCGTTTCCGATCTTCATGAAACGTTTCCCTTTTGGGGGAAACGTTTCCGCCCCGTTTCCAGCCGTTTCCGAAACATTTCCGGGACGGGCACGGCACCCGAGGGGCGTTTCCGTGCAACATAGGTTCCCATTAACCAGAATTGACAAGAACTGAAATTAGGCCCAAAAATTGTAGAATAATTTTTGACGATTTAGAAGATATGATCTTTGCATTGACCATTTATCTTCTTTGAGTTTCTTTTAACAATTTATAATATTTTCACTGTACTAGGCAAGAATAGGGAATGATGCCCTTTTGGTTGTCATTCCAGATCCGGTAACCTGTTTTTCTACTGCAAGATATTCCCAGAAGCAAGTATTTAGAATCGTGTCTGGTTCGAGTTTACTCGTTGTTGATTGGATCACAAGTGGGCGTCATGAAAGTGGAGAAAAATGGGATTTTTCACTTTACAAGAGCACCAACCATATATATTTGGATGACAAGCCTTTGTTTCTTGACACGGTATTTTTATTCACTTCGATATAGTAACTGCTCGTTTTAAGTTGCAATTTACTTCTTACCTGCTGTTCCCATTGTCTATCCAAAAACTCACATTTTGTTTAGTTTGCCCATCACTCCATCAGTGATCACTTTTTTTTCCTTCTTTTTTTTTGAACGGAAAAGCCCGTCACCAGTTATCACTGATGTAACAATTTTTTAATAAGGCTGTATTGGAAAGTAACGATCTTCTTTTGGCTGTAATGGACATGCACAAAAGATGACAGAAACATAACTGTTGGGTTGGTGAAATGGTAAAGGGTTAAAATAGGTGATTTTTATGTGGGGGTCGTAATGTCCCACCAATACATTTTGTTCTTTTGTTTTTATAAATCCTGTAAATAGTTAATGTCTTAAATATGATTTTAACAAATTAATATGAAAATGATAATTATATATTTGTTTTAATTATATGATTTTCTATTGTTATAAGCTTTCAAACACAGGTTGGATGAAATTCGACCCATTAGACTGCCTCATTTGTGCTAACTTACTATATTATTGACCAGTTACTAGACCTGAACAGATTCCATATAAGTTGATTGAAATTGGCTCCTTTAAATTCACAGTAGGTTCATAATGTACATTAAAGCTGTCTAACTTGTCACTAGGTGTTTTGGAGTCTGTTGCTCTTGTCTTAAATGGTTTATGTCAATGCCAGGTATTACTTGAGAATGGAAATGTTACGAGTATTGCTGAACGCATGCATGATTACCAAGTAATTGCAATGGTTATTCTGTTGGGGTAGAATTCTAGTCATAAACTCCATAATTTTTTTTAACCTCTTGGAAATTAATTAGCTTACCAATTATAATAAGGGATCTCATAAATTTAGTTTTGCATTACTCTGTTTATAGGCCTAAGCTGCAGGACATACAGGACCAAGTTCAAGAAGATGTGAAGAATATGATGTCAGAGCAATTGCATGCTCCATCTGCTGGAGGACGTTCTAAAGCAAGTAATAGTGCTGGCTATGCAAAGCCATCCCTTATCGCTTCTTGTAACTCCTTTGGTCCAAAGGTACCTTTAAATGATGCTTTTCTGTGTTGATTTTGACTTTTTCATGCCTAGTACCCCAAGTTGACATTGCAAACTTGAAAAAATATATTAAACACAGTTTGAAAATAGCTTGACAACAAATAGGTAATGATTTTCTATATTTCCCTTCTTATTGCCGACGGAGCATAGAGAAAAAAAAGATGAGCTGTCAGTGTGTCAAAGCCATTGGATCGCACATATTTTAATCTCAACCGTATAAAATCAATTTCGTGCTTATCCATAACTTTTCATATGTAATACTGTTTCACTAAACATGCGCACATAGGATAAAAGAATCATAAATTTGAGTAATATATGTAACAAACTGCCACTATTTTCTCACATACTTTTGACTTTCTTGCCTACTTTCAAGTTTTAAGTTAGCCCATTTCTCACTTTGCACCTCAATATAACGAGTGAAACAAGACTCAATGTATTGTCACTCTCCATTTCATCACTATCACACTCAATCTCATCTCATGTTATCACAATCAAAAAGATGCTATACTAAATATTATGGCAAAAAATCCCATCCTATTTAATCTTCAAAATAACTTCGCCAATGAAGTCACAGTTTCACTAAAGAAGCCAAACATGACGAGGACTAAGAAATGATGATGCCAATGTCCCAAAGTTGCCGAAACAAAGAACATTGTTGAAGTGAAAAGATGAACATGTCATTTTTCCTTAGCAGTTTGCCAAATCAAAAACGTATTTATGAACAACATGTAACATAGAAAAAATTACTAATTATTTACTTTATAGGTTATTATTGTATTCATCTTTCACATTTGTCAACTAACATCTTTCACCTATGTCAAAAAATTACTAACCTTATGTCAACTTTATACATGTAGGATTGTCGATGATGATGAACTACTTAAGAAAATATCTCATGACTTTTGTTATGTAGCCCTTGTGTGTGCATCGATATTGTTTGTGTTTCTTATATGACGACATAGTATGGATTTCATGGTTCATGATTAGTGTTTGGGATAATATTAGCTTGCTGTTCGCATGTTTATATGCTTATACACATCACCATTTCTATTGGTAATTATTTAAATGATGAGACTTTGAATTATATGTTTACTTTTATAAATTTGGTGATTATAATATATGTCATTCATAGATTTAGTATTAGGTTGTTGTAAAGAAACTGATTCATTTTTTTACGTGTGACCCATGCATGACATGTGACCCGTGCAGCGCACGGGTATTACACTAGTTGAATTTGGTGCACGAGAATCTTTTTTTGTTGCTTTCAAGGGGTATTTTGATTTTTACTCACAGCCTAACACCATAGATGACACAACTTGATGATTAAATCTGTTGTTTCACTAAATTTGGTCAATGCATGTAAATCACGTGATATATGTTTACCCATTAACTGCAGGGAATTGGTGTCGTCATCAGAATATCTGCCACCACAACTGAAGCAGTTTATAAGTTCCTTCATTGTCAGTTGGCTAGTATGGAACCAATGCTTGGTTTGTGCCCGTACCAGTAGGTCGGGCACAATATATGGAGTCATCTCAGCTCTGTGTAAGTCTACTAACTTTTATATATTTATTGGATTTAACTCGCCACACTAGTTACATGATCAAATAACTTACATAATGCTCATTTCCACAGCAAATAAGTTGTAGTAAGGCCATTATAATTGATAGAACAAAAAAAAAATGGAAAGGAAGTGAATTTTGGTAAGGTTCTTGAGGTTACACAAGTTTCCTTGCTGCAATCAATCTATCATAGCCAGTTTGTTACACTTACTGTGGTTTGAGATTATGCTGCTTTTCATGTGACATCCCCTAGACCTGGAGTGTGTCCGACTCTTGATAGATATTCTATTTTGAACAATTCAAAGTGTTATTAATTTACTGAACTGACGCATACAATGATTCAGAGACAGCGTGTACTTGATGTTCACATTGACAACAAACTTAAAAGGTCGATAAAAGCTGACATGACCATGTCTTTCCTTTGTAGAGTATTATTGACACAGAGAAACAATGCTCAGAACATACAGGAGGCAAGCGCCGTAATCTGACGATTGAATGACAGATGGTTGGTGTATAGCAGTAATGGTTACAGTATTTAGCAAGCATTTAATGTATACATTGACGGCTGCGCTCACCTAAAGTCCTAAACAGTGTTATCAGCATTTTTTTTCCCTAAATAAGCTAGCGTTTGAAGTTTTATTGGAGAATTTGAGTTTAGCCATAGTGGTGGCGATATGATAGTTTACTAGAAAATTATAGAGTAACCAAAGACTTTAGTTTTTGATTTAGTGTAGTGTTAACTGATATGATTACAGGAAATAGATTTTTTTGCCAAATAAAAGAATTAATGTTTGAAATTCAACATTAATGTCGAACAAATAACTTTGTTTAGAAGGTTTGGAAAAGGAAGGTGCACGACTCTTTTCTTACTTCTGATTTATAAGATCTTGAATTTGAGTCATGTAACTTTTATGTTTCTTTTGATAAAGGAATGATTTTTTTATGTTTGTTATAGTTTAGATACACTTGGTTTTACAAAAGGTTTCAAGTAAAAATGTTAAAATTTGTGTTTCTTAGTGTTTTTGTCGTATAGTATGTTTTTAGTTCAGCGGGCGATTTGATCATCTATTTTTGAGGTGCGCAAAACCGGTTAATTGAACCGGTTCTGCTTACTGGTCAAAATAACCGGTTTATGGTCGATGACCATGAAAACCGGTTGGAGCGGTTAACCGGTTTGGTTACTAACTCCAGAGGCTGAAAACTATAACATGTCTAACCGGATATTAACCGGTTAACTGCTTTTTTCGGTTTTTTAATTTGACCGTTTGGTGAATCGTATGAAAACCGTAAGACTTCAATTATTAAAAACATCATTTTTATTTAAACCGAAAGCTAATCGGATTCGGAACCGCCTAGGTTGACTTCGTTGTCGGATGTTCCGTTGGACATAGCTTTCGCAGTAGCTTCATCTTGTGAGAGTTCTTCATCGGTGAGTGACGTTGCTTCACCCATTTTCACCTCGGCTTCAAAGATCGCTTCTTCAAAGTCTAAGGTGCTTTCAAGATTTGAAGTGTATTGTATCCGCTCGTGCGTCTAAGGTGCTTTCAAGATTTGAAGTGTATTGTACCCGCTCTTGTGCGTTTGACTGATCTTTCAAGCACATGCACATCTCTAAAGACGCCGGAGTGAGTCTTGTTATTCAATTAGATAGAACTCTTCCACTTGTTGTAAAAGTCGATTCCGAAGCTATCGAAGTAGCTTGTACGCTTAGTGTAACACCCCACTTTGATAAGTAGACGTTACATGATAATTATGGCGTGTCATCAAAGCATGCAAGGTAATATGTCTTGAAAACATAAATGACCATAAAGGAAAACCGGATCAAACATCGGCTCCTAAACATAACTCAAAACGTGCATAAAGTAAATGAAGTGCAAAAGGAAAAGAAGTATAAGGTAGCTCTCGTCGTATGCACGTCCTCCATGCTCAAGTCTGTCATCGGGTACCTGCCGTTTGGGTCATGGAAAGAAAATATACGGCTGAGCAATACGCTCAGTGAACGGATATAAAGACATGATAAAAATAACTGAAACATAACTAGAGGTTTAAAATGCAGCGGAATATGTGTAAGTCCGGAAAAACCTGGAAGTTGTTTTAAAAACTGATTTATACTAAAAAGTCTGATGTTCAAGTTTATACTGTAAGTCTTTTAATCATGTATGCAAAGTAATTTAAATGCCAAAGAGCTCATATAGGTCATGACAACGTGCATGGATACATACATGGGTGACCTCGTCATGTAATTAGAGGGGTGATAGGTGTGTAAACACCCATCCTTTTACCACTTAATTCGGGCTAAAACAAGACCAAAACACGTATTTAATATCATTTGTTTGGAATTATGCGTGGTTTTTGTGTTTTCAGAGCTAACCGGATGAATATTAAAGAAAACATGGTATTGCACGGGATTTATCAAGGAAAAAGACTCAAGATAAAGTCTATTGTCCAAGAGATGCAAAAGATTTGAAGTCACTGGGCCTATTCGAAGATTTATCGAAGAAAAGGACTAAAGACGGAAGATTTTCATAAGTCGAAGAAACTCGAGTCTATTTAACGAAGAAATTAAAAGACGAGTTGGATTTAATCGACAACAAATCCCGAATCAGAATCGAAAACGTCAACTTTTCTGAAAAGACGAGAAGACAAGAAGAAGGGGAGAAAGCCCACTCACCAACCAACCACTAGGAGTATAAATAGATACTCCCTTCACACAATTAGGGAGTTAGTTCATTTTTTCTTTTTTCCAGTTCTTGTTGGTTCGTTCCTTAACCAACTCCATTAGGGAGTTTGGTGATTTTTCATCTTTCTTTCAATTTTGTAAGTGTGAATCTTTAACCTTGTTACTTTTCCATTAATCAATCCATTCATCTTTTCATTCATCTTGTTCATCTCCATTTTTATTGCAAGTTTTTAAGTTTCTCATTTGATTTAAGTTTGATTTTAAAAAGTTGTTGATTTAGTGTTTTTATTGGTGGGATTTATTACTTATGGTATCTAAATGATTTGTGTTTGATTTGGTGAAATCTTTTTAAGTATTTGATTTGATTTTGTGTTTAAATCGTTTTCCCTGTTTTGGTGTTACTGTTACTGTTCTTCGTTACCAGATCTTTCCGAACAGACCATATTTTCCGCATAGACTATTTCCCATTTTCCTTATTCGAAATATTGGATATTCCGAATAGGGGTGTTTTCATTTCTGTTACGCGGAATAATTTTCCGAGCAGCCAAGTTTTATTTTCCCTTATTCGGAACATTTTAATCTTTCCGCATAGCTCAATCTTTCCGCATAGACTTACTTTCCGAATAGAGGTTTTCCGCATAGCAGTACTTTCCGCATAGCCTTTCATTCCGAATAGTACTTTCCGCATAGCAGTACTTTCCGCATAGCATTATATTCCGAATAGAGCAATACTTTCCGAATAGGACTTTTCTTTCCGTATAGCATCATTTTCCGAATAGACCATATTTTCCGAATAGCACTCACTTTCCGCATAAGCCATGTTTTCCGAATAGAGTTACTTTTCCGAATAGGATTGTGTTTTTCCGCATAGATGTCATTTTTCGAATAGATCCATACTTTCCGAATAGCCTAAGTTTTCCGAATAGGGTAATTTTCTGCCAGGGTATTTTTCATTTACTGTTTGATTTAAAGTTTAGCTTACTTTTTAATAGAATAGAAAACCAACTCCTTTTTGTCACCAAGAACAAATCTTTCCACTTTAAACTGAGATCAATTCGAGAGGATTCCGAGAATAAACGAACTTTTTCACCATACCAAAAAGCGTGTATCAAATGGCGCCGCTGCCGGCTCTTCTCGTTAAGATCAAAAGTTTTTTGTGAGAATTTGGATTTTGGGATCCGTTCCCCGTGAACGTTACTTTTTCCTAAAAATTTTCAAAAACACTAAAAAATATAAAATTTTCCAAAATCCTAAAAAGTAAAAAACATAAAAACCAAAAATATTTTTGCTTTGTTTTTCTTTGTTCGTTCTTTTGCAGGTGTATGCGCACTCGATCCACGTCTTATCAAGAGCCCGAGCCTCTCGATAACTTAGACATGGCTGGTGTACAAAACAACAATAACATACCACCTCCGAACAACAATAATAACAACAACAACCCACCTTTCAACAATATGAATAACAACAACAATGAGCCCCTTCCGGATAATCGCCCGATGATTGAACTGCTGCAAGCTCATGTCGATGGCAACACGGATCCAATTGTCATCCCTCCAATTGCCACCAACAATTTCGAGCTCAAGTCAGGCTTTATCCAGATGGTCTCAGCTCAACCATTCTTGGGACGAACCATTGATGACCCACATGACCATATCAAGAGATTTCTACAACTCACCAACACGGTCAAGTTCAATGGGGTTCCACAGGAGGTTATAAGGTTACAACTTTTTCCCTTTTCTTTAGAGGGACAAGCCCGGCATTGGCTTGCTAAGGAACCGTCACAGAGTATTCTCTCGTGGACGGATTTGGAAACAAAGTTTATCAACTACTTTTTTCCACCCTCTCGTACTACCGCATTGCGGAATGAGATTATAAACTTTGAACAAAAGTACGATGAGTCGTTTAGTGAATCTTGGGATCGTTTTAAAGATCTTTTAAGAAAATGCCCACAACATGGTTTTACCAAAGTACATCAAATTAATACTTTTTACAATGGTTTAAGCATGAGTGACCAAGATTCATTGAACAGTGCCTCAGGGGGTAATTTATTGGCTAAGACTTCCAATGCTGCTTGGGATATCATTGAGAACAAATCTCGTGTGCAAACCAAGAGTGTTAGGACCAATGTTGCTAGTGCTAGCACTAATGACAGCGATAAGCGACTTGACAAAATCACCACACTTCTTGAATCGCTTGTCACCCACACCGTCAGCAACAACAACAGCAACAACGCCAAAAACGCACAAGTGAACGCTGTCAGCCAACCTTGTGAGATATGCGGTGGTCCCCACTCTTACACAACTTGTACCGCCACCCAAGATTACCCTGCAGAGAATGTGAATGCGGCATATGGCACCTATCAACAACCTACTTATCAAGCTAGACCTCAAGGTGACCGTAACTTGCTTAGCTACCGCAGCAACAACTATCTTTCACCACCTGGTTTCCCTCCTGCCAACCCAAACCAACAACAAAACCTTAATCGCCCTCCTCAACAACAACAACAACCTCGACAACCATACATCCCACCTCACAAGCAACAACAACCACCTCAAAGAAACAATCAAGTCTACCAACAACCTGCTTACCAACCACCCGCATACAATGCTCCTCCCAACCAACCCACCGCTCTTCACCACGAAGTGGAAACTTATATGAGGACTAACGATGCGATAGTGGGAAATCTTCAGAGAGAAGTGCTCAACCTGAAAGCAGACTTGGTCAAGCAAGGAAACGATTTGAGAGCAGACATGCGAAATACGTTGGATAGCCAAACTAATGATCTGAGGAACATGATGGCCAGTTTCTTCCAAAGTAGTCAACCCTCTTCTTCGGGTACTCTTCTGAGTAACACCGTTGCAAATCCAAGAGGGGAGATGAAAGCAATCACCACTCGAAGTGGCAAAAGTACCAAGGAACCCGAGCTTCCTCTACCTCCACCGGTGGTTGTGACTAAGGAGACCGAGTCGCCTGCTCCTATTCCTCCTCCTTCTCCTTCCCCAATTTCTCCACCTCTTCCTTCTACCCCTCCCCCACCCGTGGTTGTGAGTGATCCTATTCCTCTAAAGCCTTCCTCTTCTTCCAATATACCTTATCCTTCAAGGTTGAGGAAAGAGAAGCAAAAGAGCAAGGATGATATTCAGGTTTCGAATTTCCTTAAAATGTTCAAACAACTGAATTTCAATATCTCCTTCGCTGAGGCTCTCGCTCACATGCCCAAGTATGCTAAAATGTTTAAAGATCTTTTGAGCGACAAGGAAAAGCTCCTCGATATTGCCAACACCCAACTTAATGAGAACTGCTCTGCAGTGCTCTTAAGGAAATTGCCAACCAAGCTTGGTGATCCGGGTCGTTTTCTTATCCCTTGCAATTTCCCGGGAGTAGAGAATTGCATGGCCCTAGCCGATCTAGGTGCCAGTATTAATCTCATGCCTCTAAGTGTTTGGAAGCAATTATCTCTCCCAGAGCTAGTCCCCACCAAGATGACTTTGGAATTGGCCAACCGTACGGTTGCTTATCCAGTGGGGATAGCCGAAGACGTTATTGTAGGAGTCGACAAATTCACCTTTCCTGCTGATTTTGTTGTCGTCGACTACGAGATGGACCCCCGTGTGCCACTCATTGTTGGTCGTCCATTCTTGAGGACCGGTCGCACTCTTATTGATGTTGAAGCCGGTGAGCTTATCATGAGAGTGGGTGACGATAAAGTAGTCTTCAACATGGGAAAGTTGTCCAAACAACCTTATTCATATGAGAGTGTTAATTGTATTGACGTTCTCGATGAGGCTTGTGAAGAACACTTTAATGATGCTTGCAAAAGTATTCCTACCTCTCTTCCTAATGTTGAGACCGTGTCCTCTATTGATTCATCGTTGTCTCTATTTGGAGATAGTGATTTATTCTGGAACAATCTTGAAGCTACCATGGGAGATGCGAATTTAGCTACTAATGATTCTCCCACCGAGGGGGATGAAGACATGGATTTCTTTGACAATCTTCTCACCGAAGACAATCCTTCGCCTCCATCTTCCACGGTTATTGCTATCGATACTCCGACTTTGAAAACGCCTCCCGTCGAAAATCCTCCGGATTTGGAACTTAAGGAGTTGCCGCCACATCTCGAGTACGTGTTCCTTGACGACAACAAGAAGTCACCCGTCATTATTGCAACAGATTTGAAAGATGAAGAGAAGACTCGCCTCGTTGCTGTGTTGAAAGCTCACAAGAAGGCTATTGCGTGGAAAATCTCGGATATTCGTGGAATTGATCCTCACTTATGCACACACAAAATTCTCATGGAGGACGACTTCAAGCCCACTATTCAAAGCCAACGAAGGGTGAATCCAAAAATACATGAAGTCATCAAAACAGAGGTTCTCAAACTTCTTGATGCGGGTATGATTTACCCTATTTCGGATTCACCATGGGTTAGTCCAATTCATTGTGTGCCCAAGAAGGGCGGAATAACCGTTGTTCCCAATGAACACAACGAGTTAATTCCCACTCGTCTCGTTACTGGGTGGAGAGTTTGTATAGACTACCGCAAACTCAATGATGCCACGAGAAAGGATCATTTCCCTCTACCTTTTATGGACCAAATGCTTGAACGATTAGCAGGAAATGAATATTACTGCTTTCTTGATGGTTTCTCGGGTTATTTCCAAATACCCATCGATCCCCAAGATCAAGAGAAGACTACATTCACTTGTCCCTATGGCACTTTTGCTTACAAAAGAATGCCTTTGGCTTATGTAATGCGCCCGGGACTTTCCAAAGGTGTATGTTAGCTATCTTCCATGACATGGTTGAACAAACCATGGAAGTCTTCATGGATGATTTCTCGGTCTTTGGGGATTCTTTCTCTTCTTGCCTTGCCAATTTGGAACGTATGCTAAAGAGGTGCGAAGACACTCGCCTAGTTCTGAATTGGGAAAAATGCCATTTCATGGTAAAAGAAGGCGTCGTGCTTGGACATAAGATCTCGAAAGCCGGTCTTGAAGTTGACCGTGCTAAAGTCGATGTTATCGCAAAGTTGCCTCCACCTTCAACAGTGAAGGGTGTGCGAAGTTTCCTGGGTCATGCGGGCTTCTATCGTCGATTCATCAAAGATTTTTCTCAAATCGCTCGCCCGATGACCCACCTCTTGGAAAAAGATACTCCTTTTATCTTTTCCAAAGAGTGCCTTGAAGCCTTCAACTCGCTTAAGGATAAGCTAACTAAGGCACCCGTCTTAGTTACCCCTAATTGGGAGCTGCCTTTTGAGTTGATGTGCGATGCTAGTGATTTTGCTATTGGAGCGGTTCTTGGACAAAGAGTGAACAAACACTTCCAACCAATCCATTACGCTAGCAAGACAATGACTGGGGCACAATTGCATTATACGACAACCGAAAAAGAGCTTTTAGCTGTTGTCTATGCCTTTGAAAAGTTTCGCCCCTATCTTGTCCTTTCCACCACCATCGTGTATACCGATCATTCCGCGCTGAAGTACTTGTTGACAAAGCAAGATTCCAAACCAAGACTTCTTCGCTGGGTTTTGCTGCTCCAGGAATTTAAAATCGAAATTCGCGATAAAAAAGGAGCAGAAAACCTAGCCGCGGATCATCTCAGCAGACTTGAGGATCCATACCAAGGGGATCATCCGACCAAAGAAATCAATGATTCTTTTCCCTTGGAGACCTTAATGTCTATAAACTCGAAGCCGAATGAAACCCCGTGGTTTGCGGATTTTGCAAACTATTTGGCGGGTGGAATTCTCAAGGAAGGGTTGACGTCTCAACAAAAGAAGAAGTTTTCACCGACATTAAGACTTACTTTTGGGACGACCCTTACCTATTCAAACAATGTGCCGACCTGATTATCCGTCGATGTGTTGATGGACCGGCAGCGTCTGAAATCCTTGATGCTTGCCACAAAGGACCCACCGGTGGTCACTTTGGTCCCAACTACACCGCTAAGAAAGTGTTTGATTCGGGATTTTATTGGCCCTCCATATATCGTGACGCTCACGATATGGTTAAACGATGTGATGTTTGCCAAAAGCAAGGCAAAATCACACATAAAGACGAGATGCCTCAAAATTTCATTCAAGAGTGTGAAATTTTTGATGTTTGGGGTATCGACTTTATGGGGCCATTCCCTTCTTCTAAAGGAAACAAATACATCTTTGTAGCCGTTGACTACGTTTCAAAGTGGGTTGAAGCCAAAGCTTTACCTACTAATGACGCAAGGGTGGTTTGTAACTTTTTGAAAGCTCTATTCGCTAGATTCGGTGTGCCTCGCGCCATTATTAGTGATCGTGGGACTCATTTCTGCAATGACCAATTTGCTAGAGTCATGGCCAAGTACGGTGTAAATCATCGTCTTTCCACAGCCTACCACCCACAAACTAATGGCCAGGCTGAAATATCCAACCGAGGACTTAAGCGAATTCTTGAAAGAACCGTGGGAGAGCATCATGCCGCATGGGCTGATAAACTTGATGATGCTTTGTGGGCTTTCCGTACTGCTTACAAGACCCCGATCGGCTGTACGCCTTATCGTCTTGTGTACGGGAAAGCGTGCCACCTCCCCATTGAGTTGGAGCACAAGGCTTACTGGGCCTTGAAGTGGGCTAATTTTGATATAAACAAAGCCGGTGACCTACGCAAGATCCAACTCAATGAGCTGAATGAACTTCGGAATGAGGCTTATGAAAATTCTTTGATCTATAAGGAACGAACTAAGCTCATTCACGACTCCAAGATCAAAAACCGAGAGTTCCATGTTCGAGACAAAGTCTTACTTTTTAACTCTCGGTTGAAAATCTTTTCGGGCAAGCTGAAATCTCGTTGGTCCGGCCCATTCACCATTGCCCAAATTTTTCCTTATGGTACTCTCGAGCTCGCTCAACCTAATGGACCCAATTTTAAGGTGAATGGCCAACGAGTAAAGTTGTACTTTGGTGAGGACACCTCTCACGAGGTGATTCCATCCCTCACCACGTTCCCCATGAACTAATTTTGGGTCGAGTCAGGCTCGTGACTCGGTTATCAAAAACAAGCGCTCCTCGGGAGGCAGCCCGAGTATCTATCCCTTTAACCCCCTAAGTGTAGGGGAGGACCTATTTTGGTCATTTGTGTTTGTATGGTGATGTGATTACAGGGATTACTTCAATCTTGGAATCTTTGAAAAATCGTGCTCCCGTGTTATCCGAAATCCGGTTCTATCTCTCAACTATCGTGATTCAATTTTCTTCATACTCACATTTGAAATTGATCACTTTAGTCGTCTCTTCCTTAACTCGAGTTAACCAACGTGCACAATGTCATAAGTGTAGGGGAGACTTTTCCCACATGCTTAAACATTGAGGACAATGTTTATCTTAAGTGTAGGGGAGACTTCTATCGAAGTTTTAAGTGGACTTTTCCATGAAAATGCCTTCATTTAACCGGAAAATCCTATTTTTCAGCATTTTTCAAATTTTTTATTAACTTTGGCCATTTAGTCGTAATTTTTAAATTTTTATCGTTGCTTTCATATGTATATATCCCGCAATAAAGTCAAAAATATTAATAAAGTGTTGTAGCTAGTTTAGAAGTCTTTGATCATATTAGGCCCGTTGCGTTTATTTTGACTCAACCCGAATAGACTTATTCAAGTTTATTCTAGCTAGTATCCTTAACCATGTAGACCTTAATTGGTTTATTAGGCTAAGTATCCACGAGTCTCATTATTTGAGATTTTAAATTGTGGAGGACGAGAAATGATAGAGTCAATTATAAGTCGGTATTCTTGCGCAAGCTCACTTGGTGTAATTATTTGCCTATTCTCCCATCACTTGCTAATAATTTATCTGCAATAAGTAAGGTCTTACGATTTGAAAAGTTACTTAGCTTCTAGCCCAAGATCGTTTAAAAGTTGCTCGGTAATGATAAGAGTTCATAGCCAAGGCATAACTTATGAAGCGGGGCACGAAGATTGGTGAGTCCGAAAAGGCCCTAACAAGGCATGAGGATTCCGTTTTATTGCTGAAGATCCAAAGTGATGTGAAAAGCATTATTCCTAAAGTCAATATGAAGGATCAAGACTCACGACGAAAAGCAATCAACTCCCATAAAGATCATGGAGAAGTCTATCCGAAAAGACCCTAACAAGGTATGAGGATAAATAGATCCAAGTCCGAAAAGGAGGCGGATCGTTGTATCTCAAAATCCCAATTAGAGATTGAAGAAATAATCATGAAGTCGTGGTCAACAAAGTTGGAGTACCCCTCAAAAGTCTCCAAGTGAAGAAACTCTATTATGATGAGAAGACCATTATCTCAAGAACGTCTCTCGAAGATATGAAGTATGAAGTACATGCCAAATATTGGCCCGAGAAAGGTCTCAAATCGTGAACCAAGTTATGCCAAGATATGAACTTTTTGATATCCCGAGAAGCAGTTTTAAGAGATTTTGTCCTTTAGCTAACTATTGATCAAATCGTCCTACTTTGCTTTCAGCCTTAATAAACTATCGAAATAAGTCCAAAAATGCATCTTCATGATCATTCTAAGACAAAAATAAAATATAAGAGATACAATTAGGAATAAGGGAGTTTAAGCATTTAATTAAGCCATGTGTGTAAGTGTTTGATTTACTAACTTATAATAACAATGATCTCGTTTTTAAGCTTAGTTTGGGGAACGTGAAACTTGAGGGTGATAAATCTTCGCAACACCAAAGCCCTAATGTAAGTCCTTGATTTCTTTACAAGTTATTTCCATCCTTTTGTTTATTTTAAAGTTTTAAGTTCTCTTAGTATTTTAATTGTTGTTTAGTAGAGTTTAAATAAGGCCAAGGTTGATTGATTATAAGAAAAATGTAAAAATTGCTTTATCACTAAGCATTGCATGAGGGCATGGCAATGGTTAAGTGTAGGGGATTTGATAGGTGTGTAAACACCCATCCTTTTACCACTTAATTCGGGCTAAAACAAGACCAAAACACGTATTTAATATCATTTGTTTGGAATTATGCGTGGTTTTTGTGTTTTTTGTGTTTTCAGAGCTAACCAGATGAATATTAAAGAAAACATGGGATTGCACGGGATTTATCAAGGAAAAAGACTCAAGATAAAGTCTATTGTCCAAGAGATGCAAAAGATTTGAAGTCACTGGGCCTATTCGAAGATTTATCGAAGAAAAGGACTAAAGACGGAAGATTTTCATAAGTCGAAGAAACTCGAGTCTATTTAACGAAGAAATTAAAAGACGTGTTGGATTTAATCGACAACAAATCCCGAATCAGAATCGAAAACGTCAACTTTTCTGAAAAGACGAGAAGACAAGAAGAAGGGGAGAAAGCCCACTCACCAACCAACCACTAGGAGTATAAATAGATACTCCCTTCACACAATTAGGGAGTTAGTTCATTTTTTCTTTTTTCTAGTTCTTGTTGGTTCGTTCCTTAACCAACTCCATTAGGGAGTTTGGTGATTTTTCATCTTTCTTTCAATTTTGTAAGTGTGAATCTTTAACCTTGTTACTTTTCCATTAATCAATCCATTCATCTTTTCATTCATCTTGTTCATCTCCATTTTTATTGCAAGTTTTTAAGTTTCTCATTTGATTTAAGTTTGATTTTAAAAAGTTGTTGATTTAGTGTTTTTATTGGTGGGATTTATTACTTATGGTATCTAAATGATTTGTGTTTGATTTGGTGAAATCTTTTTAAGTATTTGATTTGATTTTGTGTTTAAATCGTTTTCCCTGTTTTGGTGTTACTGTTACTGTTCTTCGTTACCAGATCTTTCCGAACAGACCATATTTTCCGCATAGACTATTTCCCATTTTCCTTATTCGGAATATTGGATATTCCGAATAGGGGTGTTTTCATTTCTGTTACGCGGAATAATTTTCCGAGCAGCCAAGTTTTATTTTCCCTTATTCGGAACATTTTAATCTTTCCGCATAGCTCAATCTTTCCGCATAGACTTACTTTCCGAATAGAGGTTTTCCGCATAGCAGTACTTTCCGCATAGCCTTTCATTCCGAATAGTACTTTCCGCATAGCAGTACTTTCCGCATAGCATTATATTCCGAATAGAGCAATACTTTCCGAATAGGACTTTTCTTTCCGTATAGCATCATTTTCCGAATAGACCATATTTTCCGAATAGCACTCACTTTCCGCATAAGCCATGTTTTCCGAATAGAGTTACTTTTCCGAATAGGATTGTGTTTTTCCGCATAGATGTCATTTTCCGAATAGATCCATACTTTCCGAATAGCCTAAGTTTTCCGAATAGGGTAATTTTCTGCCAGGGTATTTTTCATTTACTGTTTGATTTAAAGTTTAGCTTACTTTTTAATAGAATAGAAAACCAACTCCTTTTTGTCACCAAGAACAAATCTTTCCACTTTAAACTGAGATCAATTCGAGAGGATTCCGAGAATAAACGAACTTTTTCACCATACCAAAAAGCGTGTATCAAGGGGTGACCTCTAATTATATAAGTCTGGGTGGAGGGATTAGCTCCAATGTGACAGATGTAGAGCACACACCACAGTCACCTTGTAAACCTGCAAAACATGTACTAGGATGCACCCATACGCCCCACATGATAATAATAATAATGGCCAAATAACCGAAACGGACACCGCGAGAAATCACTCTCGTCGCAGAAGAGTCATAACACCGATGCCGCAAGTGTCATGGTTATAGTACCTCTATAACCAGGTGGACATGGTCATGCATGTATATAGCTCAAGCAATTTAAAATAATAGCATGGTAATTACTGTAAAGTTTTATGACATGTAAACTACTGGGGAAAACAGATGGCAGCGAACGGGGAATCCTAATAATGCATAGAAAGAGAATGTCCTGACTTAAGGATGGAATATCCGTACCTTATGTCCAGTAACGATGAAAGATGAAAGTCGGAACGTAATCTACACCGACTTCACGAGTGCTACATAATAAAGGACATGAATGAGTTACGTGTTCATGGTATAAGTTACTTGTTCGTGATTTATCATGTCTTTCCTTTTTTAGTAGTTTTCTTATATTAGTAGCCTTCCTTAATATTATTTATTCATGCTTTCATGATTAGTATATTTCATGGTTTATGTATTGTTATACTTGGTATTTCCATAAATAATAACTTTCCAAAAATAGCAGGTTTCCATAAATTGTAACTTTTTAGAAATAGCATGTTTCCATAAATAGTAATAAGCTCATTTTAATTATAATTAATTAGACCAAAAACAATAAGCCAAATTTAAATAAGTCGATTTTAATATAAGCCGAAAATCTATAAGTCAATTTATTTTCTACGTTTAATTCCTATATGAACACTAACGTGTCGCTTTCCATGCTGTTCCTGTACGTAGGAATAGTACTACGAATATATGTTAATTTAGCATGTCATCTCCACACCATATAGGTTAACAAATCATACCTAAATAGTTTAGCTTTTAAACCTTTCATTATAGTCTTCAACATATGTAATTTTTAAAAATACTTAAAGAATATGTGGAACATGAAAGTTTGTTACCTACATTGCTAATATGCAGATTCACTAATGATGAATGATTAAGATGTCTTCTAAATTGGTAACCGAATTTATGTCTTTTAGAGTCTTCAATTCCATAAACAAAGAACATAATTTACAACATGTGTTACTGATTCATTATAAGCTTATCAAGTCTTGTATCATATATTCCTATCATCATGATCTAATTTGCTCATATTTAATGTATGATTTTATGAAAGGCATGTTATGGCTCAATCCGTTACCTTTAGGTGAAAGCATGAAAGGGTCAAAGTCGAACACGGCAACAACATCTGATTACATCTCAAACACAAAAACGAGTTGGAATACTTCCATCGAAAAAAAGGAACTCAACGGATATTCGAAACCGATCTTCCAACGATATGAACGAGAACTTTTCACCCCTACACGAACCAAACAAATCAACACGAATAGGAATTCCAATCACGAAGTACCCTGATGTGAACCATTCTGATATCACTCAAACCTCAAGCTTTGAAAACAAACAGTCACAAGGTGGACTAAAGCAAAAATCACTCGTGAACCACTAGCCGAGTTCAAACTCGATTTATAACTTGATTAATGTACGAGGGTAACCCGACACGCATGTTGCACACAAACTCGCCATTATCCATGCAAACGTACAAGAGATTTGGAGTTTTGTTTTGTGTCTTTGTTAAATTCTCAGTAGGTTTAATTTAAATGTGATATACAAGAGAGTATAATAAACTGAACGTTGAAAAATATGGGATATGAATGAGATTGATGACCGAGTAATAAGGTGACCAAAAGAATATTAAAGACATGTGCATGTGTAACTGAAATAGTAATTTACGGGATTTGATTGAAACCGTGTTTGACTAAGACAAAGCCAATCTTCATTATCCTTACGTTTTATAAGCTTAAATGATTTGGGTAAATCCTATTTTTTTTAAACTTGTAAAATTCATTTCCTGTAGATAGTTTTGTTACTAGTTAATAGTTAACGGACCGGGCTTGGCCCATTCTTGTTACTTTCTTATAAAACCGGCTACAAGGACCCCTTATAATATACGTTTCGTGTTTTATTTATTTCCCGTGTTTTGTAATTTCATAATTCAGGTTTGTGATAAATCCTGTCGTGTATTATAATATACGTAAATAACTATCGTGCGTTTATTACTTGTTCAGAGTACTTGTCGTGAATTAAATATATATACCTTTCGTGTTGCAAATTAAACAAACGTTATTACTTGTCATGTATTTATGATTTTAAATTCCATGTCATATCTCGTCGTGTAGTATTTATTATACGGATTTACTTATCGTGCATATATTTGTTATTAAAAGTTTTAATTTAATGGCATTTTTAAGCGGGTTTTACAACTCTTCACCTCTAAAAAGAATAATTCGTCCTCGAATTAGAAACATGATATGGCTGAAAGAACATAGACGCGATGTGGCTGAAGAGAACATGGAACCTGACGTGGCTGAAAAGAACATATCCAGATTATGGAAGGAAATGAGCATAAGAATCCGGATGGATTCCTCCGTTACCAAGTGGCTTCCCGCTTGGAATCGTTCCTCCAACGGATCTTGATGAAAGAATAGTCTTGTTCCTCATGACCATATCTTGACGATCTAAAACAGATTTTTGTTCCTCAACGTAAGATTGATCCTCACGAATCTGATCGAGTGGACAAGAAAATAACGTGCAAAATACATGAAACGATATAATACGAAATTACCTGAATTAATAATATTAGTAACCTTTGAGCAATGATGCACAAGACATATCGAAACATAGTACGTGAACAATTGTGAACGTGATACGTGAAAAATTATGAACGTGATACGTGGAGATATGGTGAATGTAATATGTGAAACATATGGTGAACGTGATACGTGCAACATATCGTGAACGTCCGATAACTGAGGAGGTAACCCCAAAGGATAAGAGAGGACACATAATTTAGTGTAGGATTATCTCCTTTACGCGTAAGCTTAGTCATGGTAAGCTTAGTCATGGTAAAACTAACGGTGAGAACCAATGTGATTCAGATGTCACTGTAATCAACCTAAATTCGTACTTGAAAATTTAGTGTATAGTTTCTTCTGTCGTAGAGTTTGTAACATAGTATGAAGATGATCTTCGTGCTCTTCTCTAGACATGGAGAAGACCAGAATGTTATCAATGAAAATAATGACGAACTTGTTCAAGAATTCATGAAAATTCGCTTTATCAAGTCCATAATTATAGCTGGGGCATTCGTGAGACCAACAGGCATAAGTACGAATTCATAATGACCATAACGTATGCGAAAAGCAGTCTTGGAAAGGTCCTGCTCTTTCCCTCGCAACTGTTGGTAATCTGATCGTAAATCGATCTTGGAAAAGTGCTTAACACCCGGTAGACGATCAAACATGTCATCACTACGTGGAGGAAGATAACGGTTACGTATGGTGATTTCTTTAAATTTTTGGTAGTCGATACATAATCTCATGCTACCGTCCTTCTCTTTTAATAATAGAACCGGTGCACCCCATGGTGATACACTCGGGCGGATAAATCTCGTCCCAGCAATTCCTGCAGCCGATCCTTCAACTCTTTTAGCTCAAGGAAGCCATGCGATAAAGAGCCTTGGAGACTGGTTCTGCTCTCGAAACATGCTCGATGCAAAACTCCACCTCACGGATAGGAAATATACCCAAAAGCTCTTCTAGGAGTACACCCGGAAACTCAAAAACAAAAGGTTGGTCGTAGATTTTAGAAACCTCAGAAATCGTGTCATAAATGGTAGCTAGAAAATTTTCGTAGCCATGAGATAATAGAGCACGTGTTTGTAAAGCATAAATAATTGTACAGATTTTCATGGTAGGGGACCATGATGAATGTATTCACGGCTTGTGTATCGCCGAATATAACCCGATATGAGTGGAAATCAATGGTAGCGTACTGTGCTGCTAACCAGTCCATACCCAAAAATTACATCGAACTCGCACATGTCCAAGGAAAGTGCGTTAGCAGAACGGATCTTGTCGTCAAACTAAAAGGAAACCTTTGTACGCATGGGTGATATGAACGACCTCTTTCATGGGCGTGGATATACGTAATATATGATCAAAACATAAAGGTGCCATGACAATACTTGAAGTAAATGTGGCAGATCTCACTGAATGTGTTTCGTGCGTCTCACACAGAACGAACACTGTGTGTCCAAACGCGAACAATACGCCGGTGATGGTTCCTGAAAACTTAGTGGTCTGATTCACACATGGCACAACATAATGGGTATACCCCTTGGAGGGTACCCTGAATTATTTAGGGTCTGGTTCAGAAGGTATATGTGAGTCATGTGTCTTGACTCGTGTCTTGACAAATATATGTATGACAAGTGTCTTGACTGGTGTCTTAACATGTGTCTTCAGAGAATATACGTGAGACATGCGTCTTGACTGATGTCCTGACATGTGTCTTTAGAAAATATACGTGAGACATGTGTCTTGACTGATGTCTTGACATGTGTCTTCAACAATATACGTGATGCATGTGTCTTGACGGATGTCTTGACATAAGTCTCTAGATGTGAAACAAATAAATTGAAACTTTTAGGTTCTAATGCAAGGATTGGCGGATCGGTTGGACTGCTGACCCTTGTACTTCTGGTCACGTCCGTTACCGAAGTTTCTGTCGTTATTGTCAGAATAGTTGTTGTCATGGTGGTGGTCACTATCGCCTTGTCTGTCAGTTCCATGACGGTCATTATCATGACCATGATTCATGTAACTATTCTGCTGAGTGGTCGACTGGTATCGGTTCCCACTCTTATGCCTGAAAAGACAGCTGAGTGACGTGTGACATTTAACTAGAGAAGGTAAGGACATGGAATGGGTTGGCAGCGTCTGGTGGGTGAAGTATGTTCCTCGTCTGGTCGTTTCGATCGAACGCCTTCGTCTTTGTCTTGTAGAATCTCCAAGTTGGTGAGCAGCATCAGCACCTGAGTAATATCGGCAAGTGGAATACGCCTAAGATGATTGAAAATCGACTAGCGAATACTCATGGAGTACGATAAATAGAATACACATGGATTATGGTACATGGAGTACACATGGAATACAGTATATGGGGTACACATGAAATACAATACATGGAGTACACATGGAATGCACATGAGACGATCGGTACGGGTGTCAACCATTTGACGTGATTTTAAATGAAATAATTGATTAAACGTTAGAAAACCGAACTGAAGCGAGCAACATGATAGCCTAGTAATTCCTGCGTAGACTTAATTCTGGTTGCATAAAGGGACACAAAAGTATAATTAAACGAAATTCAATGATGATCATCATGAAAGCATGATTAATGAAAACCAACCATGACTATCATAAAAGCAGGATTAATTGAAATCCATCAATGTCTGGCATGAAAGCATAATCTACACGGTGAAAACATAATCATCACAAGGAGGCATGAAACATAATCAACATGAAAATGAAATCAACATGGGAGTATGAAAACATAGTTGTCATGAAGAACATAAAAAGCATAATCAACAGAGATTTAACCTCGACTGGTGTGGACGGCTATGGTTCAATCCAAAAAATTCAAAGAAAAGGCATATGACTAAGTATAGATGATTATGGTTCAATCCATACTTGTCAAATTTTCAAGAGAAAACATCATGGATAGAAATTAACAACATGGGACTAAATATGGATGGTTGTGGTCCAATCCATACTAGTCAAAACCTCAATGAAACATCGTGATTAAGAATTAACAATACTCAAAAATATAAATATCATTACATAGAATGTAACAAACGTCGTTTTAGGAAAAGCCTATTGACTACCCACTAGTCACAAGTCAAGTTTTAGAGCCTATAGGTCGAAACCTTGGACCCTGATACCATAATAGTAACACCCCACTTTGATAAGTAGACGTTACATGATAATTATGGCGTGTTATCAAAGCATACAAGGTCATATGTCTTAAAAACATAAATGACCATAAAGGAAAACCAGAATCAAACATCAGCTCCCAAACATAACTCTAAACGTGCATAAAGTAAATGAAGTGCAAAAGGAAAAGAATTATAAGGTAGCTCCCATCCTATGCACGTCCCTTATGCTCAAGTCTGTCCTTGGGTACCTGCCGTTTGGGTCATGGAAAGAAAATACACGGTTGAGCAATACGCTCAGTGAACGGATATAAAGACATGATAAGAATAACCGAAACATAACTAAAGGTTTAAAATGCAGGGAAATATGTGTAAGTCCTGAAAAACCTGAAAGTTGTTTTAAAAAACTGATTTATACTGAAAAGTCTGATGTTCAAGTTTATACTAAAAGTGTTTTAATCATGTATGCAAAGTAATTTAAATGCCAAAGAGCTCATATAGGTCATGATATATATCAATGTGCATGAATACATAGAGGGGTGACCTCGTCATGCAATTAGAAGGGTGACATCTAATTATATAAGTCTGGGTAGAGGGATCATCTCCAATGTGGCAGATGTAGAGAACACACCATAGTCACCTTGTAAACATGCAAAACATGTAATAGGATGTACGCATACGCCCCACACGATAATAATAATAATGGACAAATAACTGAAAGGGACGCCACGATAAATCACTCTCGTTGCGGTAGAGTCATAACACCGGTGCCTCAAGTGTCATGGTTATGGTACCTCCATAACTAGGTGGACATGGTCATGCATGTATATAGCTCAGGCAATTTAAAATAATAGCATGGTTATTACTGTAAAGTTTTATGACATGTAAACTACTGGGAAAAACATATGGCAACAAACAGGGAATCCTAATCATGCATAGAAAGAGAATGTCCTTACTGAAGGACGGAATATTCGTACCTTATGTCCAGTAACGATGAAAGATGAAAGGCGGAAAGTAATCTACTCTGATGACGTATAGTCCCTATCCGGGTCATGAACCCGGCCTGCGGGTACTACCCGTATCCGGCCCATCACGAATGGGTTAGGTTTATCATTTGAGACTATGGGTCTTCGGATGAACAGTGGCCACATGAGTCAAGTGCGACCCATGACCCAGCATGGCCGGAATAGGGTTAAAAAGAATCACAACTCAATTGGGACTATGAGCTAATATTGTATAAGATAGGGCCTCTAAGCCAAAGAGAAGCTAAGCCTGGCCCATGTTACTAAACCCACGGCCCAAACAAGCCTAGGGTACATATACCCTCTTCCATGTGTGGAAGAGGGTGTTGGTTACTTTCTCTCTCTAAAGTTTAACCTTCCACCAATTCTCTCTTGTTTCTCTCTCTAACATTCTTCTCTTTCTCTCTCTAAATATTATCATATATCTTATGTGTTATGGATTGATTGGGATTAACAAGTAGGCACATAATGAGGTTGTTGTGATGATTTTTTGTTCTTTAAAGATCTTTTGTGATGATTCATGTTCTCATGGATTTATTCACCTGCCACATCATCATAAGTTTAATAGCTTATTTACACTTTAATGTGATGAAACCATGTGAATGAATAATTGCCATGGATTTTTTTAACGACGGATTTTATTAAAGGCTAGCAAAAGCTAGAAAATAGATTGCATAGAAGCAATAGTAGATAAAGGGTTTTGCAACCAACCTACCAAACTACATTTAACGTTAGGATTTCTAGATGAAATCCAAAAAAAAGATTGCGAAACAATAGAATCCCATAGCATCGCCTTCTTAGGAGGGGGACTAGAAAAGATCAAGTGATTGCGAAAGCTCCATATAGACCATAACAAAGTCCCACCCACCCCTTAAGAAACAAACACACCCTAGTAGAAACTTGCAAGGAATCAACCCAAGAGTACCATTCCAAGATGTTGGCGCACATAGGAATGTCTAACCCCCACCAATTAGCCAATAAAGCCCATAGATCTTTTGCCATCTCACAATTGAAGAAGGTATGGTTAACCGTTTCAACATCACCGAGATACGTGGGGACAAAGAATAGAGCCGATGTCAATACCTTTCCTGTCAAGATTAACCTTAGACGGGAGCTTGTTGAGCTTCAGTCTCCACAGGAACACATTAACTTTGATAGGGATACACTTATTCCAACGAGTAGCCTCAAGATCCATATATAATGTGTGAGCATCAATCATTGTATGCATTGACAAAACAGAAAACCCAGCTGAAGCATCAGGCAACCATTCCTAAGAATCACACCGATCCAAAAGGACTACATTGCTGATAGCAGCTTGTAAAGCATCAAACTGGGACGATTCTACACCTCCTCTCGGGTATCGCCTAAGAACAGTATTCCATTCTTGAAGACAGGCCCGATCCGCAATGAAACAATTCCTATCAATATCAAGCAAATACGCATGGGGAAGTTGCAATTTAAGATGCAGAGTCTCGCACCATATGTCATTCCAAAACCGAGTTGATGCCCCATTACCAATGATCCATAAGGAAAAGAGAGTACGATTAACCTCTGGATTTGAAATCACTCCTTATATACCTGGTATTGGCCATAATTCACAAGAACATTTTGTAGTCTTAGTAAGAGTATACATTTCTGCTTGAAGATATGAATCGATGACAAAATGGCTCCCCACGTGCTATGGCTGGAATGACGACCAACATTTTTGCCTATACCTCCAGAATGCCCGTATATATTCTAGATAATGCGATCCCAAAGGTCGGAGGAGCGACTTAAAAACCTCCAAATCCATTTAAATAAAAGCCCAATATTAAGCCCATAGAAGCTACCAATACCACGACCACCCTGGTTTTTTCTCGCTAAGCATCTCAACCATCTCACCCATGATAACTTTTTCTCATCTTGATCACCTCCTTTAAAGAAGTTATAACGCAACGACTCTAGTTTTTTACGAACAAAGACTGACATCATATAAATAGACATGTAGTATGTGGGAAGGTTACCGAGGACCGACTTAATTAAGGAGAGACGACCCCCGAATGAAAGTAAACGAGCTTTCCATAGAGAAAGTTTAGAGGAAAAAATCCGAATAATTGCATTCCAGTTCGAGCACCTCGTCATGTTACATCTAACAGAAACACCAAGGAATTTTAAAGGAAGATTTTCCGTCCCACATCCCATAACATTCGCCATGTTAGAAACCTCGTCATCAGAGACACAAATACCAAGGATGCTACTTTTATGAACGTTGATCTTAAGGCCAGAGATCAAGTAGAAACAACGAGGCATACATATCAGATTAAGTGCATTAGTCCGCGAAAATTCACCAAAAATATAACATCATCCGCGTACATAAGATGCGAAATATTCATATTATCATGACCAATGGAAGCTCCTCTAAATAAAGCAATCTCCTCAGCCTTGCATGTAAAGAATGTAAACCTTCCATGGCCAAGATAAATAGGAAAGGAGAAAGGGGATCTCCTTGTCTTAAGCCCTCATATAACTCGAACTCAGCCGTTGGAGAACCATTAACTAAGACCGAAGCGCGAGCATACAAAGACAACCATGAATCCAAGAACGCCATATGACACTAAAAACGAGCTTTTCCATGATCAAATCCAAAAAATCCCAACGTAAAGAATCAAATACTTTCTCAAAATCAACTTTGAAAACCATAAGCTCTTCTTACGTTTACGATGCCAAGCCAAAACTTCATTCAATATAAGTGGACCTTCTTATTGCCGACGAAGCATAAAGAAAAAAAAGATGAGCTATCAGTGTGTCAAAGCCATTCGATCACACATATTTTAATCTTAACCGTATAAAATCAATTTCATGCTTATCCATAACTTTTCATATGTAATACTGTTTCACTAAACATGCGCACATAGGATAAAAGAATCCTAAATTTGAGTAATATATGTAACAAACTGACAATATTCTCTCACATACTTTTGACTTTCTTGCCTACTTTTAAGTTTTAAGTTAGCCCATTTCTCACTTTGCACCTCAATATAACGAGTGAAACAAGACTCAATGTATTGTGACTCTCCATTTCATCACTATCACACTCAATCTCATCTCATGTTATAACAATCAAAAAGCTGCTATACTAAATATTATGGCAAAAAATCCCATCTTATTTAATCTTCAAAATAACTTCGCCAATGAAGCCACAGTTTTACTAAAGAAGCCAAATATGAAGAGGACTAATAAATGATGATACCAATGTCCTAAAGTTGCCGAAACAAAGAACATTATTGAAGTGAAAAGATGAACATGTCATTTTTCCTTAACAGTTTGCCAAATAAAAAACGTACTGATGAACAACATGTAACATAGAAAAAAATATTAACCATTAACTTTATAGGTTATTATTGTATTCATCTTTCACATTTGCCAACTAATATCTTTCACCTATGTCAAAAAATTACTAACGTTATGTCAACTTTATACATGTAGGATTGTCGATGATGATGAACTACTTAAGAAAATATCTCATGACTTTCGTTATGTAGCCCTTGTGTGTGCATCGATATTGTTTGTGTTTCTTATAAGAGTTCAATGATGATATAGTATGGATTTCATGGTTCATGATTAGTCTTTGGGATAATATTAGCTTGATGTTCTTATGTTTATATGCTTATGCACATGGCCATTTCTATTGGTAATTATTTAAATGATGAGACTTTGAATTATATGTTTACTTTTATAAATTTGGTGATTATAATATATGTCATTCATAGATTTAGTATTACGTTGTTATAAAGAAACTGATTCATTTTTTACGTGTGACCCATGCATGACATGTGACCCGTGCAGCGCACGGATATTACACTAGTTGAATTTGGTGCACGAGAATCTTTTTTTGTTGCTTTCAAGGGTTATTTTGATTTTTACTCACAGCCTAACACCATAGATGACACAACTTGATGATTAAATCTGTTGTTTCACTAAATTTGGTCAATGCATGTAAATCACATGATATATGTTTACCCATTAACTGCAGGGAATTGGTGTCGTCATCAGAATATCTGCCACCACAACTGAAGCAGTTTATAAGTTCCTTCATTGTCAGTTGGCTAGTATGGAACCAATGCTTGTTTTGTGCCCGTACCAGTAGGTCGGGCACAATATATGGAGTCATCTCAGCTCTGTGTAAGTCTACTAACTTCTATATATTTATTGGATTTAACTAGCCACACTAGTTACATGATCAGATAACTTACATAATGCTCATTTCCACAGTAAATAAGTTGTAGTAAGGCCATTATAATTGATAGAACAAAAACAATGGAAAGGAAGTGAATATTGGTAAGGTTCTTGAGGTTACACAAGTTTCCTTGCTGCAATCAATCTATCATAGCCAGTTTGTTACACTTACTGTGGTTTGAGATTATGATGCTTTTCATGTGACATCCCCTAGACCTGGAGTGTGTCCGACTCTTGATAGATATTATATTTTGAACAATTCAAAGTGTTATTAATTTACTGAACTGACGCATACAATGATTCAGAGACAACGTGTACTTGATGTTCACATTGACAACAAACTTAAAAGGTCGATAAAAGCTGACATGACAATGTCTTTCCTTTGTAGAGTATTATTGACACAGAGAAAAAATGCTCAGAACATACAGGAGGCAAGCGTCGTAATCTGACGATTGAATGACATATGGTTGGTGTATAGCAGTAATGGTTACAGTATCTAGCAAGCATTTAATGTATACATTGACGGCTGCGCACACCTAAAGTCCGAAACAGTGTTATCAGCATTTTTTCCCTAAATAAGCTAGCGTTTGAAGTTTTATTGGAGAATTTGAGTTTAGCCATAGTGGTGGCGATATGATAGTTTACTAGAAAATTATAGAGTAACCAAAGACTTTAGTTTTGATTTAGTGTAGTGTTAACTAATATGATTACAGGAAATAGATTTTTTTGCCAAATAAAAGAATTAATGTTTGAAATTCTACATTAATGTCGAACAAATAACTTTGTTTAGAAGGTTTGGAAAAGGAAGGTGCACGACTCTTTTCTTACTTCTGATTTATAAGATCTTGAATTTAAGTCATGTAACTTTTATGTTTCTTTTGATAAAGGAATGATTTTTTTATATTTGTTATAGTTTAGATACACTTGGTGTTACAAAAGGTTTCAAGTAAAAATGTTAAAATTTGTGTTTCTTAGTGTTTTTGTCGTATAGTATGTTTTTAGTTCAGCGTGCGATTTGATCATCTATTTTTGAGGTGCACAAAACCGGTTAATTGAATGGGTTCCGGTTACTGGTCAAAATAATCGTTTTTTGGTCGATGACCATGAAAACCGGTTGGAGCGGTTAACCGATTTGGTTACTAACTGGTCCAGAGGCTGAACACTATAACATGTCTAACCGGATACTAACCGGTTAACTCTTTTTTCGGTTTTTTAATTGGACCGTTTGGTGAATCGTATGAAAACCGTAAGACTTCAATTATTAAAAACATCATTTTTATTTAAACCGAAAGCTAATCGGATTCGGAACCGCCTAGGTTGACTTCGTTGTCGGATGTTCCGTTGGACATAGCTTTCGCAGTAGCTTCATCTTGTGAGAATTCTTCATCGGTGAGTGATGTTGCTTCACCCATCTTCACCTCGACTTCAAATATCGCTTTTTAAAAGTCTAAGGTGCTTTCAAGATTTGAAGTGTATTGTATTCGCTCTTGTGCGTCTAAGATGCTTTCAAGATTTGAAGTGTATTGTACCCGCTCTTGTGCGTTTAACCGATCTTTCAAGCACATGCACATCTCTAAAGATGCCGGAGTGAGTCTTGTTATTCAATTAGATAGAACTCTTCCACTTGTAGTAAAAGTCGATTCTGAAGCTATCGAAGTATCTTGTACGCTTAGTGTAACACCCCACTTTGATAAGTAGACGTTACATGATAATTATGGCGTGTCATCAAAGCATGCAAGGTAATATGTCTTGAAAACATAAATGACCATAAAGGAAAACCGGAATCAAACATCGGCTCCTAATTATAACTCAAAACGTGCATAAAGTAAATGAAGTGCAAAAGGAAAAGAAGTATAAGGTAGCTCCCATCGTATGCACGTCCTCCATGCTCAAGTCTGCCCTTGGGTACCTGCCGTTTGGGTCATGGAAAGAAAATATACGGCTGAGCAATACGCTCAGTGAACGGATATAAAGACATTATAAAAATAACTGAAACATAACTAAAGGTTTAAAATGCAGCATAATATGGGTAAGTCCTGAAAAACCTGGAAGTTGTTTTAAAAACTGATTTATACTAAAAAGTTTGATGTTCAAGTTTATACTGAAAGTCTTTTAATCATGTATGCAAAGTAATTTAAATGCCAAAGAGCACATATAGGTCATGATATATATCAACGTGCATGAATACATAGAGGGGTGACCTCGTCATGTATTTAGAGGGGTGACCTTTAATTATATAAAGAGGGATTAGCTCCAATGTGACGGATGTAGAGCACACACCACAGTCACCTTGTAAACCTGCAAAACATGTACTAGGATGCACCCATACGCCCCACATGATAATAATAATAATGGCCAAATAATCGAAAGGGGCGCCGCGAGAAATCACTCTCATCGCAGAAGAGTCATAACACCGGTGCCTCAAGTGTCATGGTTATGGTACCTCCATAACTAGGTGGACATGGTCATGCATGTATATATCTCAGGAAATTTAAAATGATAGCATGGTAATTACTGTAAAGGTTTATAACATGTAAACTACTGGGGAAAACAGATGGCAGCAAACATGGAATCCTAATCATGCATAGAAAGAGAATGTCCTGACTAATGGATGGAATATCCGTACCTTATGTCCAGTAACGATGAAAGATGAAAGGCGGAAAGTAATCTAATCCGACTTCACGAGTGCTACATAATAAAGGACATGAATGAGTTACGTGTTCATGGTATAAGTTACTTGTTCGTGATTTATCGTGTCTTTCCTTTTTTAGTAGTTTTCTTATATTAGTAGCCTTCCTTAATATTATTTATTCATGCTTTCTTGATTAGTATGTTTCATGGTTTGTTTATTGTTATACTTGGTATTTCCATAAATAATAACTTTCCAAAAATAGCAGGATTCCATAAATTGTAACTTTTTAGAAATAACAGGTTTCCATAAATAGTAATAAGCTCGTTTTAATTATAATTAATTAGGCCGAAATCAATAAGCCGAATTTAAATAAGTCGATTTTAATATAAGCCGAAAATCTATAAGTCAATTTATTTTCTATGTTTAATTCCTATATGAACACTAACGTGTCACTTTCCATGTTGTTCCTGTACGTAGGAATAGTACTACGAATATATGTTAATTTAGCATGTCATCTCCACACCATATAGGTTAACAAATCATACCTAAATAGTTTAGCTTTTAAACCTTTCATTATAGTCTTCAACATATGTAATTTTTAGAAATACTTAAAGAATATGTGGAACATGAAAGTTTGTTACCTACATTGATAATATGCAGATTCACTAATGATGAATGATTAAGATGTCTTCTAAATTGGTAACCGAATTTATGTCCTTTAGAGTCTTCAATTCCATAAACAAAGAACATATTTAACAACATGTGTTACTGATTCATTATAAGCTTATCAAGTCTTGTATCATATATTCCTATCATCATGATCTAATTTTCTCATATTTAATGTATGATTTTATGAACGGCATGTTATGGCTCAATCCGTTACCTTTAGGTGCAAGCATGAAAGGATAAAATTCGAACACGGCAGCAACACTGATTACATCTCAAACACAAAAACGATCTGGAACACTTCCATCAAACAAAAGGAACTCAACGCATAAGCGAAACCGATCTTCGAACGATATGAACGAGAACTTTTCACCACTACACGAACCAAACAAATCAACACGAATAGGAATTACAATCACGAAGCACCCTGATGTGAACCATTCTGATCTCACTCAAACCTCAATCTTTGAAACCTAACAGTCGCAAGGTGGACTAAAGCAAAAATCACTCGTGAACCACAAGCCGAGTTCAAACTCGCTTTATAACTTGATTAATGTACGAGTGTAACCCGACACTCATGTTGCACACAAACTCGCCATTATTCATGCAAACGTACAAGAGATTTGGAGTTTTGTTTTGTGTCTTTGTTAAATTCTCAGTAGGTTTAATTTAAATGTGATATATAAGGGAGTATAATAAACCGAACGTCGAAAAATACGGGATATGAATGAGATTGATGACCGAGTAATAAGGTGGCCAAAAGAATATTAAAGACATAGCATGTGTAACTGAAATAGTAATTTACGGGATTTGATTGAAACCGTGTTTGACTAAGACAAAGCCAATCTTCATTATCCTCACGTTTTATAAGATTAGATGATTTGGGTAAATCCTATTTTTTTAAACTTGTAAAATGCATTCCCTGTAGATAGTATTGTTACTAGTTAATAGTTAATGGGTCAGGCTTGGCCCATTCTTTTTTATTTCTTATAAAACCGGCCACAAGGACTTATAGGTGTGAAAACACCCATCCTTTTACCACTTAATTATAATAATAACCAAGCCAAAACGTGTATTTTATGTCGTAAATGTCGGAATTATGCGTGGTTTGTGTTTTTATTGTGTTTTAGGACCGAAAGATGAAAAAGGAAGAAAACACGGGCTTTCACGGGCTTTTATCGAAGAAAAAGACAAAAGACGAAGTCAAAAGGTCAAGAGTGCAAAAAGAACGGAAGTCTAAGGCCTATTCTGAAGATTTATCGAAGAAAATGACTAAAGACGGAAGTTTAAACGAAGTCGAAGAACCAAGTCTACCAAAAGAAGAAAAGACGAGTTCATTTTATTATTTGACAAATCCCGAGACAAAGTCGAGAAAGACGAAGAAATTAAAAGACGAAAAGATAAGAGAAAGAATGAAGCAACAACAACTCCCCCTCCTCCTATAAATAGTCTTCCATTCCTTCATTTTGGGGTGTTAGTCATTTTAGGAGTAGGAGTAGATTACTTTCTCTCTAGATTTATTTCATCTTCTTAAGCTTTTCTTTCAAGTTTTCTTAATCTTTAATCTTTAATCTTGTACTTTTGAATCTTCAATCTTCATCTTATTTCAAGCTTTTTACAATCATTCTCATTCTACCTTTCTTTATTTTTAATCTTGTCTAATTTTGATAATCATGTAGTTTGTTAATCATGTTCTTTGTTTTATTGATGTTTGTGTTTGATTGTGCTTATTGATCTTTTAGTGTTTGATTTCTATAGCTTAAAGTGTTTTAGTGCTTATTGTGTTGATTTTCTTATTTTTAATTAAGTGCTTTTTAGTTAATTTTTATAAAAAGTTGTTAAATATTTTTATTATTTAGTGTTTTTAAAAGTTTATAAATTTTAGTCTATTAGCTTTTTCTTAAATTTGATTTGGTTAAGTTTTTAGTAAGAGCTTATTCGGTTTGCTTATTGCATTTTACATTCCATCGGAAAAGGGTTTACCTTATCCGATGGTTATTCTGACTGTTTCATCGGAATATGGTTTGTGTATTCAGATACATATTCCGATAGTTTTGCAATTCAATATTCCGACACATATTTTACTCATATATTCCGATAGTTTCTTGTTATAAGCATTCCGATACTTTTCTTATATAAACATTCCGAGAGAACTGCAAACATTCCAACAGAATGTCATGCATGCCTGCATGCTTAACTTGTTTTGGCGCCATTTTGAGCTAGTAGCTTGCTTGCTTGAGCTATTAGCTTGCTAGCTTGTTTAGTTATTAATATTGTTCCGTAATCGTTTAGTTTAAACTGAAAGTTGTTCCGATTTTAATTTTGAAAGTCACGTACTTTTAGTTATATTTTTTGTCGAATTTTAGTATTAGTATTTTTTCGAAAAGTTTAAGTTTTGACTTTTATTTAGTACCCGCTTTAGTTTTTGTCTCGTTTAGTTTTAAAGTAGCCACTGAGTTTTATTTTCTCCTTTTTTATTTAGTAAATTTTATTTTCAAGTCGAAAGTTAATTTATTCTTTTAGTTTTATTTTTATTAATTGTTTTGTTTTAAATTTCATTTTATTATTTGTTTCGCTCCTTTATTATTAGTTATTTGTTTTTGGTTTATTTTATTACGTTTCGCTTTTACCTTTTTACTTAGAAATAGATAACCAAACTTCCCTTTTTCTTAACCAAAAACAATTGAGTCGCACTTTGAACCGGAAATCAATTCGATTAGTCACTGAGAAAACAAACTTTTTAACCTAGCAAAATCTCTTGTATTAAATGGCGCCGTTGCCGGCTCTTTTCGTGAAGATTAACGGTTTTTAGTGAGAGACGCGTTGGATTTTGGGATCCTTTCACTTTTGAACGTTATTTTTCTTGCCAAAATTTTTCAAAAATCCAAAAAGAAAAAAATTATAAAAATTTTCAAAAATACCAAAAACAATTTAAAATCATAAAAAGCATTTCTTTTTCGAAAGTTTTGCACCAAAAATATTCTTCTTGCTTATCTATTGTTCTTAACAAATTCGTATGTTGCTTGTGCTGCAGGGTGTGGAAGACCATTGTATGGTTTTCAAACATGTCAATGGTGTACATGTGAGCGGTGTGGAAATGATATCGACAATACACAATTTGGATTTTGTCCCTCGTGCAATTCGATTAACTCATCCTTTGCTTCTAATGCACTTACTCCACCCTCTTGCATATATTGTGGAAGCGATTCTCACTGGCATGTTTCGTGTCCGATTCGATACCCGTCTCATGACGCGCAAGAATCGGGTTACAATTATGACAATGGTAATAGCTATCTACATGACGCACCCGGTTTTCCTCAATACCCGTATTGCAACAATTGTGGGGGTCCTCACGATACCTTTTATTGTCAGCCGATGAATTATTATGAGCCAAATTCGTGTTCTAATTCTTTTCAACCGATGATTTATGATGGAGCACATCCATGCTATAATTCTGGTTTTCATAATTTTGAGCCCCCACAATACACCCTCGATCATCAACCTTCTTTGAATCCGAATGACAAAACACACGCCTTTTTTTTCAACTTAAAGAAGTCGTAGTTCAACTAAAAGAAGCAAGGGAGAAGGAAAAGCGACATCAACAAGAGCAAGTATCTAATCTTAGTGATTATACTCCTCCTCTTGTGCGTCCATACTACTATTATGATGATGACGAGGATGATATCTATGATCTCAACCCATCTTATGAGATTACTACTCCTACTCTTGATATCCCTAATGCGTCTAAGGATAGTGATACATCGAGTGAGATTAGTGATTTTGGTCTTGATAAATTCTTTGATGAGGTTTGTGATGCACCGAATTTTGTGGAGCCTACGGACGAGGTCGCTCTTAATGATGATTTTTCTACATGCTATGAGAATTTCACTTTTGAAATTTCTCCTTCTCCTCTGGGCGATGAAGGCGATGTTGATTTATTCTCTCCGACATACGAGAAGTTCACCACTGAACTTGGTCTTGTAGATGAGGTGGAAGACGTTATTATTCGCGACAAATTACTGAAAGTTCATCTTCTTATTGCTAAAATTAAAGCGTTGAATTCTGCTCCTATTTTTGAGTCTTTACCTCCGTCTATTACTTCAGTTGAGAATAATGATACAACTATGGAGGAAATTGACATTCTCTCAATACCTCAGGGTATTGATGATGATGACACAGAAGGGGATATTATTTTTGACACCTTGTTGCATGAAGATATTGTCCCAAGTCTCCCTTCCGATCACCTTTTATCCCAACCTTTAGAAACCATTACCGAGGATGAGTGCTTTGACCCGGGGGGTGACATTGACCATTCCATGATTGACACCTTTACGGCTTTGCCGCTCAGTGATCATCCATTGTCTTTGGGGGATGACAATGTGCTTTCTTTACCCACCCCACCTCCCGTAGATCATGATCTCACATACTTTTCGTATGTTGAGAGGACTTTTCTACCTTTTAAGACTTACCCTCCCGCCTCTCCTTCATTGATGTCCTCCGAGAACGAGGACAAGGTCTTTGATCCTGGTATTACATTAGAGGCTTCCCCATGGACCATTTAATTTGGGGACGAGTCAGGCTCGTGACTCGGTTAACAAAAACAAGCGCTTCTCGGGAGGCAACCTGATTATCTATCCTTTTATTCCGTTTTTCTAATAAGTGTAGGGGGAGACCCTAGTATGTGTTTGTGGTTTTCTTTCTTATCATGTGCAGTGATTCGAGCTTTCAAAGATCCATTCTTGATGACTTTTGACGACCCGTGATTTCGTGTTCCCGATTTTATCCTAAACTCTTTTGATTCATTATTTTATCATTTATGATTGAAATAGGAATCACTTTAGTTGTCTCTTCCTTACCAAGATTTAAACAATGTGCACAATGTCCTAAGTGTAGGGGGACTTCTATCGAAGTTAAGTGGGCTTTTCCTTGTATTTGTCCTCATTTTAACCGAAAAATTGATTTTTCGACATTTTTCAAAATTTTTAATTTATTTTGGCCTAGTAGTATAGTCGTATTTTCCTTTGTTATCGTTATTTACTTTCTTTGCTAAGAATAAATTTTTAATAAAGTGGTTTTAATTTTTCAAACGTTGTGAATCTTTTGACTCAACCCGAGTTTACTTATCCAAGTTTACTCTAGCTAGTATCCTTAACGTGTTTAAGTCAAGTTTTGCTAGGCTTTTATATAGGGAACTTTAAAACGAGAAAGTCTTAACTCTCACGGGTTAAGAACAAGAACTTTTCGCAAGTTCCTATAATTGATCCTAGAAAGTCGTTTATCAAGGGAACTTTAAAATGTGACTTCTAAACTTGAAAAAGTCTAAGAAGTTGCAAGATCCTATAGATGACTTGAAAACCCAAAACTCTGATTTAATTGGCTAAGCATCCACGAGTCTTGATACAAGCTTTTTCGATGGGTTCAAAATATTTCTCGGAATCCTCTCGAATTGATCTCACTTTAACGTGAAAAGATTTGTTCTTGGTGACAAAAAGGAGGTTTAGTTTTCTATGTAAATAAATGCAATGAATAAACAAGGATTAGAATAGAAACAGTAAACGAATTAACACAAAATTAGAGTTAAACAGTTAAATCATGAAACTAATAAAAGATCCTTACTGACAATAGTGCTATTCGGAATGTTTGGCTATGGGAAAAAAAAGTCCTATTCGGAAAGCAGGCTCAATTCGGAATAAATAGGTCTATTCGGAAAAACACCCTTATGCGGAAAACATTGCCTATTCGGAAAAATATGGCCTATGCGGAATATATGGTCTATGCGGAAAATCTTGCCTATGCGGAATAATAAATTCCTATGCGGAAAAACTGGCCATTCGGAATAAATAGGTCTATTCGGAAAAACAGGGCTATTCGGAATATACAAGATATTCCGAATAGGGGAAAAAGTAAACTTGGCTATGCTGAAAAATAACTCTATTCGGAATATTTGAAATATTCCGAGTAAGGGAATTATCAAATGATCTATTCGGAAAGTAAGCACTATTCGGAATGTTTTAAAAAATGAAGAACAGTAGCAGACGAGTAAAACAGGGAAAACGGGTTTTAATCAAAATCAAGCAAAATACTCAAAAAGGTTTTACCAAACTAAACACAAATCATTTAAATATTATAAGTAACAAATCCCACCAATAAAAACACTAAATCAACAACTTTTTAAGATCAAACTTGAATCAAATAAAAACTTAAGAACTTGCAATAGATGATGATGAAGAACAAGATGAATGAAAAGATGGAATTGATAGATTAATGTAAAAATAACAAGAGTAATGATTAAGAGTTACAAGATTGAAAGAAAAAGATGAAAATCACCAAACACCCTAATGGTGTTTGTGATGAACCGATCCTAAGAACCTGGGAAAAAGAAAAATAAAAAGCTCTCTCTAAAATGTGAAGGGAGAATCTATTTATACTCCTAGTGGTTGGTTGGTGAGTGGGCTTTCTCCCTTTCTTTTTGTCTTCTCGTCTTTTCAGAAAAGTTGACGTTTTCGATTCTGATTCGGGATTTGTCGTCGATTAAATCCAACTCGTCTTTTAATTTCTTCGTTAAATAGACTTGAGTTTCTTCGACTTATGTAAATCTTCCGTCTTTGGTCCTTTTCTTCGATAAATCTTCGAATAGGCCCAGTGACTTCAAATCTTTTGCATCTCTTGGACAATAGACTTTATCCTGAGTCTTTTTCCTTGATAAAACCCGTGCAATCCCATGTTTTCTTTAATATTCATCCGGTTAGCTCCGAAATCACAATAAACACAAAAACCACGCATAATTCCAAACAAATGATATTAAATACGTGTTTTGGTCTTGTTTTAGCCAGAATTAAGTGGTAAAAGGATGGGTGTTTACACACCTATCAAATCCCCTACACTTAACCATTGCCATGCCCTCATGCAATGCTTAGTGATAAAGCAAATTTACATTTTTCTCATAATTAATCAACCTTAGCCTTATTTAAATTCTACTAAACAAAAATTAAAATGCTAAGAGAAATCAAGGACTTACATTAGGGCTTTGGTGTTGCGAAGATTTATCACCCTCAAGTTTCACGTTCCCCAAACTAAGCTTAAAAACGAGATCATTGTTATTATAAGTTAGTAAATCAAACACTTACACACATGGCTTAATTAAATGCTTAAACTCCCTTATTCCTAGGTGTATCTCTTATATTTTATTTTTGTCTTAGAATGATCATGAAGATGCATTTTTGGACTTATTTCGATAGTTTATTTAGGCTGAAAGCAAAGTGGGACGATTTGATCAATAGTTAGCTAAAGGACAAAATCTCGTAAAACTGCTTCTCGGGATATCAAAAAGTTCATATCTTGGCATAAGTCGGTTCACGATTTGAGACCTTTCTCGGGCCGATATTTGGCATGTACTTCATACTTCATATCTTCGAGAGACGTTCTTGAGATAATGGTCTTCTCATCATAATAGAGTTTCTTCACTTGGAGACTTTTGAGGGGTACTCCAATCTTTGTTGACCACGACTTCATGATTATTTCTTCAATCTCTAATTGGGATTTTGAGATACAACGATCCGCCTCCTTTTCGGACTTGGATCTATTTATCCTCATACCTTGTTAGGGTCTTTTCGGATAGACTTCTCCATGATCTTTATGGGAGTTGATTGCTTTTCGTCGTGAGTCTTGATCCTTCATATTGACTTTAGGAATAATGCTTTTCACATCACTTTGGATCTTCAGCAATAAAATTGAATCCTCATGCCTTGTTAGGGCCTTTTCGGACTCGCCAATCTTCGCGCCCCGCTTCATAAGTTATGCCTTGGCTATGAACTCTTATCATTACCGAGCAACTTTTTAACGATCTTGGGCTAGAAGCTAAGTAACTTTTCAAATCGTACGACCTTACTTATTGCAGATATATTATTAGCAAGTGATGGGAGAATAGGCAAATAATTACACCAAGTGAGCTTGCGCAAGAATACCGACTTATAATTGACTCTATCATTTCTCGTCCTCCACAATTTAAAATCTCAAGTAATGAGACTCGTGGATACTTAGCCTAATAAACCAATTAAGGTCTACATGGTTAAGGATACTAGCTAGAATAGACTTGGATAAGTCTATTCGGGTTGAGTCAAAATAAACGCAACGGGCCTAATATGTCAAAGATTTCTAAACTAGCTACACCACTTTATTAAAAATTTTGACTTTATTGCGGGATATAAACATATGAAAGCAACGATAAAAATTTACAAATTACGACTAAATGGCCAAAGTTAATAAAAAAATTTGAAAAATGTTGAAAAATATGATTTTCCGGTTAAATGAAGGCATTTTCATGGAAAAGTCCACTTAAAACTTCGATAGAAGTCCCCCTACACTTAAGATAAACATTGTCCTCAATGTGTAAGCATGTGGGAAAAGTCTCCCCTACACTTATGACATTGTGCACGTTGGTTAACTCAAGTTAAGGAAGAGACGACTAAAGTGATCAATTTCAAATGTGAATATGAAGAAAATTGAATCACGATAGTTGAGAGATAGAACCGGATTTCGGATAACATGGGAGCACGGTTCTTCAAAGGTTCCAAGATTGCAGTTATCCCTGTAATCACATCACCACACAAACACAAACGACCAAAATAGGTCCTCCCCTACACTTAGGGGGTTAAAGGGATAGATACTCGGACTGCCTCCCGAGGAGCGCTTGTTTTTGATAACCGAGTCACGAGCCTGACTCGACCCAAAATTAGTTCATGGGGAACGTGGTGAGGGAGGGAATCACCTCGTGAGAGGTGTCCTCACCAAATTACAACTTCACTCGTTGGCCATTCACCTTAAAATTAGGTCCATTAGGTTGAGCGAGCTCGAGAGTACCATATGGAAAAATTTGGGCAATGGTGAATGGGCCGGACCAACGAGATTTGAGCTTGCCCGAAAAGAGTTTCAACCGAGAGTTAAAAAGTAAGACTTTGTGTCCAACATGGAACTCTCGGTTTTTGATCTTGGAGTCGTGAATGAGCTTAGTTCGTTCCTTATAGATCAAAGAATTTTCATAAGCCTCATTCCGAAGTTCATTCAGCTCATTGAGTTGGATCTTGCGTAGGTCACCGGCTTTGTTTATATCAAAATTAGCCCACTTCAAGGCCCAATAAGCCTTGTGATCCAACTCAATGGGGAGGTGGCACGCTTTCCCGTACACAAGACAATAAGGCGTACAGCCGATTGGGGTCTTGTAAGCAGTACGGAAAGCCCACAAAGCATCATCGAGTTTATCAGCCCATGCGGCACGATGCTCTCCCACGGTTCTTTCCAGAATTCGCTTTAGTCCTCGGTTGGATATTTCAGCCTGGCCATTAGTTTGTGGGTGGTAGGCTGTGGAAAGACGATGATTTACACCGTACTTAGCCATGACTCTAGCAAATTGGTCATTGCAGAAATGAGTCCCACGATCACTAATAATGGCGCGAGGCACACCGAATCTAGCGTATAGAGTTTTCAAAAAGTTACAAACCACCCTTGCGTCATTAGTAGGTAAAGCTTTGGCTTCAACCCACTTTGAAACGTAGTCAACGGCTACAAGGATGTATTTGTTTCCTTTAGAAGAAGGGAATGGCCCCATAAAGTCGATACCCCAAACATCAAAAATTTCACACTCTTGAATGAAATTCTGAGGCATCTCGTCTTTATGTGTGATCTTACCTTGTTTCTGGCAAGCATCACATTTTTTAACCATATCGTGAGCATCACGATAAATGGAGGGCCAATAAAATCCCGAATCAAACACTTTTTTGGCGGTGTAGTTGGGACCAAAGTGACCACCGGTGGGTCCTTTGTGGCAAGCATTAAGGATTTCCGAAGCTGCCGGTCCATCAACACATCGACGGATAATCAAGTCGGCACATTGTTTGAATAGGTAAGGGTCGTCCCAAAAGTAATTCTTAATGTCGGTGAAAAACTTTTTCTTTTGTTGAGACGTCAACCCTTCCTTGAGAATTCCACCCGCCAAATAGTTTGCAAAGTCCGCAAACCACGGGGTTTCATTCGGCTTCGAGTTTATAGACATTAAGGTCTCCAAGGGAAAAGAATCATTGATTTCTTTATTCGGATGATCCCCTTGGTATGGATCCTCAAGTCTGCTGAGATGATCCGCGGCTAGGTTTTCTGCTCCTTTTTTATCGCGAATTTCGATTTTAAATTCCTGGAGCAGCAAAACCCAGCGAAGAAGTCTTGGTTTGGAATCTTGCTTTGTCAACAAGTACTTCAGCGCGGAATGATCGGTATACACGATGGTGGTGGAAAGGACAAGATAGGGGCGGAATTTTTCAAAAGCATAGACAACAGCTAAAAGCTCTTTTTCGGTTGTCGTATAGTGCAATTGTGCCCCAGTCATTGTCTTGCTAGCGTAATGGATCGGTTGGAAGTGTTTGTTCACTCTTTGTCCAAGAACCGCTCCAATAGCAAAATCACTAGCATCGTACATCAACTCAAAGGGAAGCTCCCAATTAGGGGTAACCAAGACGGGTGCCTTAGTTAGCTTATCCTTAAGTGAGTTGAAGGCTTCCAGGCACTCTTTGGAAAAGATAAAAGGAGTATCTTTTTCCAAGAGGTGGGTCATCGGGCGAGCGATTTGATAAAAATCTTTTATGAATCGACGGTAGAAGCCCGCATGACCCAGAAAACTTCTCACACCCTTCACGGTTGAAGGTGGAGGCAACTTTGCGATAACATCGACTTTAGCACGGTCTACTTCAAGACCGGCTTTCGAGATCTTATGTCCAAGCACGATGCCTTCTTTTACCATAAAATGGCATTTTTCCCAATTCAGAACTAGGCGAGTGTCTTCGCACCGCTTGAGCATACGTTCCAAATTGGCAAGGCAAGAAGAGAATGAATCCCCGAAGACCGAGAAATCATCCATGAAGACTTCCATGGTTTGTTCAACCATGTCATGGAAGATAGCTAACATACACCTTTGGAAAGTCCCGGGCGCATTACATAAGCCAAAAGGCATTCTTTTGTAAGCAAAAGTGCCATAGGGACAAGTGAATGTAGTCTTCTCTTGATCTTGGGGATCGATGGGTATTTGGAAATAACCCGAGAAACCATCAAGAAAGCAGTAATATTCATTACCCGCTAAACGTTCAAGCATTTGGTCCATAAAAGGTAGAGGGAAATGATCCTTTCTCGTGGCATCATTGAGTTTGCGGTTGTCTATACAAACTCTCCACCCAGTAACGAGACGAGTGGGAATCAACTCGTTGTGTTCATTGGGAACAACGGTTATTCCGCCCTTCTTGGGCACACAATGGATTGGACTAACCCATGGTGAATCCGAAATAGGGTATATCATACCCGCATCAAGAAGTTTGAGAACCTCTGTTTTGATGACTTCATGGATTTTTGGATTCACCCTTCGTTGGCTTTGATTAGTGGGCTTAAAGTCGTCCTCCATGAGAATTTTGTGCGTGCAGAAGTGAGGATCAACTCCACGAATATCCGAAATCTTCCAAGCAATAGCCTTCTTATGAGCTTTCAGCACGGCAACGAGACGAGTCTTCTCTTCATCTTTCAAATCCGTAGCAATAATGACGGGCGACTTCTTGTTGTCGTCAAGGAACACGTACTCGAGATGAGGCGGCAACTCCTTAAGTTCTAAATCCGGAGGATTTTCGACGGGAGGCGTTTTCAAAGTCGTGGCATCGATAGCAATAACCGTGGGAGATGGATGCGAAGGATTGTCTTCGGTGAGAAGATTGTCAAAGAAATTCATGTCTTCATCCCCATCGATAGGAGAATCATTAGTAGCTAAATTCACATCTCCCATGGTATCTTCAAGATTGTTCCAAAATAAATCACTATCTCCAAATAGAGACAACGATGAATCAATGGAGGACACGGTCTCAACATTGGGAAGAGAGGTAGGAATACTTTTGCAAGCATCATTAAAGTGTTCTTCACAAGCCTCATCAAGAACGTCAATACAATTAACGCTCTCATATGAGTAAGGCTATTTAGACAACTTTCCCATGTTGAAGACTACTTTATCGTCACCCACTCTCATGATAAGCTCACCGGCTTCAACATCAATGAGAGTGCGACCGGTCCTCAAGAATGGACGACCAACAATTAGTGGCACACGGGGGTCCATCTCGTAGTCGACGACAACAAAATCAGCAGGAAAGGTGAATTTGTCGACTCCTACAATAACGTCTTCGGCTATCCCCACTGGATAAGCAACCGTACGGTTAGCTAATTCCAAAGTCATTTTGGTGGGGACTAGCTCTGGGAGAGATAATTGCTTCCAAACACTTAGAGGCATGAGATTAATACTGGCACCTAGATCGGCTAGGGCCATGCAATTCTCTACTCCCGGGAAATTGCAAGGGATAAGAAAACGACCCGGATCACCAAGCTTAGTTGGCAATTTCCTTAAGAGCACTGCAGAGTAATTCTCATTAAGTTGGGTGTTGGCAATATCGAGGAGCTTTTCCTTGTCGCTCAAAAGATCTTTAAACATTTTTGCATACTTGGGCATGTGAGCGAGAGCCTCAGCAAAGGAGATATTGAAATTCAGTTGTTTGAACATTTTAAGGAAATTCGAAACCTGAATATCATCCTTGCTCTTTTGCTTCTCTTTCCTCAACCTTGAAGGATAAGGTATATTGGAAGAAGAGGAAGGCTTTAGGGGAATAGGATCACTCACAACCACGGGTGGAGGAGGGGTAGAAGGTAGAGGTGGAGAAATTGGGGAAGGAGAAGGATGAGGAATAGGAGCAGGCGACTCGTTCTCCTTAGTCACAACCACCGGTGGAGGTATAGGAAGCTCGGGTTCCTTGGTACCTTTACCACTTCGAGTAGTGATTGCTTTCATCTCCCCTCTTGGGTTCGCAACGGTGTTACTCGGAAGAGTACCCGAAGAAGAGGGTTGACTACTTTGGAAGAAACTAGCCATCATGTTCCTCAGATCATTAGTTTGGCTATCCAACGTATTTCTCATATCGGCTCTCAAATCATTTCCTTGCTTTACCAAATCTGCCTTCAAATTGCGCACTTCCTCTTGGAGATTTCCCACAATCACATCATTGGTCCTCATGTAGGTTGCAACCTCTTGGTGTAAAGCAGTGGTGGTTTGGTTGGGAGGAGCATTGTATGCAGGTGGTTGGTAAGCTGGTTGTTGGTAGACTTGATTGTTACGTTGAGGCGGTTGTTGCTGCTTGTGAGGTGGGATGTATGGTTGTCGAGGTTATTGTTGTTGAGGAGGACGGTTAAGGTTTTGTTGTGGGTTTGGGTTGGTAGGAGGAAAGCCAGGTGGTGAAAGATAGTTGTTGCTGCGATAGCTAAGCAAGTTACGATCACCTTGAGGTTTAGCTTGATAAGCAGGTTGAGGATAGGTGCCATATGCCGCATTCACATTCTCAGCAGGGTAGTCTTGGGTAGCGGTACAAGTTGTGTAAGAATTAGGACCACCGCATATCTCACAAGGTTGGCTGACAGCATTTACTTGAGCATGTTTGGCGTTGTTGCTGACGGTGTGGGTGACAAGCGATTCAAGAAGCGTAGTGATTTTGTCTAATCGCTTGTCGCTGTCATTAGTGCTAGCACTAGCAACATTGTTCCGAACACTCTTGGTTTGCACACGAGATTTATTCTCAATGATATCCCAAGCAGCATTGGAAGTCTTAGCCAATAGATTACCCCCTGAGGCACTGTTCAGTGAATCTTGGTCACTCATGCTTAAACCATTGTAAAAAGTATTAATTTGATGTACTTTGGTAAAACCATGTTGTGGGTATTTTCTTAAAAGATCTTTGAAACGATCCCAAGATTCACTGAACGACTCATCGTACTTTTGTTCAAAATTTATGATCTCATTCCGCAATGCGGTAGTACGAGAGGGTGGAAAAAAGTAATTTATAAACTTTGTTTCCAAATCCGTCCACGAGAGAATACTCTGTGGCGGTTCCTTAGCAAGCCAATGCCTGGCTTGTCCCTCTAAAGAAAAGGGAAAAAGTTGTAACCTTATAACCTCTTGTGGAACCCCATTGAACTTGACCGTGTTGGTGAGTTGCAAAAATCTTTTTATGTGGTCGTGTGGATCATCAATGGTTCGTCCCAAGAATGGTTGAGCGGAGACCATCTGGATAAAGCCTGACTTGAGCTCGAAATTGTTGGCGGCAATTGGAGGTATGACAATTGGATCCGTGTTTCCATCGACATGAGCTTGCAGCAGTTCAATCATTGGGCGATTATCCGGAAGGGGCTCATTGTTGTTGTTATTGTTCATGTTGTTGAAAGGCGGGTTGTTGTTGTTATTATTGTTTGGAGGTGGTACACCGGCCATGTCTAAGTGATCGAGAGGCTCCGGCTCTTGATAAGACGTGGATCGAGTGCGCATACACCTGCAAAAGAACGAACAAAGAAAAACAAAGCAAAAATATTTTTGGTTTTTATATTTTATATATTTTTTTATTTTTTTTTTGTATTTTTGAAATTTTTTGTGAAAAGTAACGTTCACGGGGAACGGATCCCAAAATCCAAGTTCTCACAAAAAACTTTTGATCTTAACGAGAAGAGCCGGCAGCGACGCCATTTGATACAAGCTTTTTCGATGGGTTCAAAATATAATTCTCGATATCCTCTCGAATTGATCTCAGTTTAACGTGAAAAGATTTGTTCTTGGTGACAAAAAGGAGGTTTAGTTTTCTATGTAAATAAATGCAATGAATAAACAAGGATTAGAATAGAAACAGTAAACGAATTAACACAAAATTAGAGTTAAACAGTTAAATCATGAAACTAATAAAAGATCCTTACTGACAATAGTGCTATTCGGAATGTTTGGCTATGGGAAAAAAAAAGTCCTATTCGGAAAGCAGGCTCAATTCGGAATAAATAGGTCTATTCGGAAAAACACCCTTATGCGGAAAACATTGCCTATTCGGAAAAATATGGCCTATGCGGAATATATGGTCTATGCGGAAAATCTTGCCTATGCGGAATAATAAATTCCTATGCGGAAAAACTGGCCATTTGGAATAAATAGGTCTATTCGGAAAAACAGGGCTATTCGGAATATACAAGATATTCCGAATAGGGGAAAAAGTAAACTTGGCTATGCTGAAAAATAACTCTATTCGGAATATTTGAAATATTCCGAGTAAGGGAATTATCAAATGATCTATTCGGAAAGTAAGCACTATTCGGAATGTTTTAAAAAATGAAGAACAGTAGCAGACGAGTAAAACAGGGAAAACGGGTTTTAATCAAAATCAAGCAAAATACTCAAAAAGGTTTTACCAAACTAAACACAAATCATTTAAATATTATAAGTAACAAATCCCACCAATAAAAACACTAAATCAACAACTTTTTAAGATCAAACTTGAATCAAATAAAAACTTAAGAACTTGCAATAGATGATGATGAAGAACAAGATGAATGAAAAGATGGAATTGATAGATTAATGTAAAAATAACAAGAGTAATGATTAAGAGTTACAAGATTGAAAGAAAAAGATGAAAATCACCAAACACCCTAATGGTGTTTGTGATGAACCGATCCTAAGAACCTGGGAAAAAGAAAAATAAAAAGCTCTCTCTAAAATGTGAAGGGAGAATCTATTTATACTCCTAGTGGTTGGTTGGTGAGTGGGCTTTCTCCCTTTCTTCTTGTCTTCTCATCTTTTCAGAAAAGTTGACGTTTTCGATTCTGATTCGGGATTTGTCGTCGATTAAATCCAACTCGTCTTTTAATTTCTTCGTTAAATAGACTTGAGTTTCTTCGACTTATGTAAATCTTCCGTCTTTGGTCCTTTTCTTCGATAAATCTTCGAATAGGCCCAGTGACTTCAAATCTTTTGCATCTCTTGGACAATAGACTTTATCCTGAGTCTTTTTCCTTGATAAAACCCGTGCAATCCCATGTTTTCTTTAATATTCATCCGGTTAGCTCTGAAATCACAATAAACACAAAAACCACGCATAATTCCAAACAAATGATATTAAATACGTGTTTTGGTCTTGTTTTAGCCAGAATTAAGTGGTAAAAGGATGGGTGTTTACACACCTATCAAGTCTCATTCCTTGAGATTTTAAATTATGGAGAACGAGAGATGATAGAGTCAATTATAAGTTTGGTATTCTTTCATAAATTTATGTGAGTTGATTATAAGCTTTTTCTCCCATCGCTTGTTAATAAATATATTTGCAATAAATAAGGTTGTACGATTTAAAAAGTTACTTAGCTTCTAGCCCAAGATCGTTTAAAAGTTGCTCGGTGTTAATTAGAGTTCATAGCCAAGGCATAACTTATTGAAGCGGGATGCGAAGATTGGCGAGTCCGAAAAGGCCCTAACAAGGCATGAGGGCTACATTTTGTTACTAAAGATCCCAAGTGATGTAAAGAATCATTTATCAAAAATCAATATGAAGGATCAAGACAAACGACGAAAAGCAAATACTCCCGTAAAGATCATGGAGAAGTCTATCCAAAAAGACCCTAACAAGGTATGAGGATAAATAGATCCAAGTCCTAAAAGGAGGCGGATCGTTGTATATCAAAATCCCAAATAAAGATTGGAGAAAAATGAAGTCGTGGTCCAAGTATGAAGAATCTCTCAAAAACTTCAAGTGAAGAAATTCCTATTATGAAGAGAAGACCATAATTTCAAGAACGTCTCTCAAGATTCAAAGTATGAAGTCGCTGCCAAATATCGGTCCGAGAAAGGTCTCAAATCGTGAAGCGAGTTATGCCAAGATATGAACTTTATGAGGTCCCGAGAAGCAGTTTTAAAAGATTTTGTCCTTTAGCTAACTATTGATTAAATCGTCCTACTTTATTTTCGGCCTAAATAAACTATCGAAATAAGTCAAACGATGCATCCTCGTGATCAATTAAGACAACAATAAAATATAAGAGATACACATAGGAATAAGGGAGTCTAAGTGAATAATTGGGCCACATGAGTTTGTGTTAGTTTGCTAAATTATAATAACAATGATCTCGTTTATAAGCTTGGTGTGGGGAACGTGAAACTTGAGGTTGATAAACATTCATGACAGCTAAAACCCTAATGTAAGTCTTTGATTTCTTTACTTGTTTTGTATATATTTATATCTTTTAGTTTCCTTAGTGTTTAGTATTTTATAAATGCCAAGGTGGGTTATTTATGATGAAAAATGTAAACCGTGCTTTGAAATTAATGCATTGCATGAGGGCATTGAAATGGTCAAGTGTGGGGGGATTTGATAGGTGTGAAAACAACCATCCTTTTACCACTTAATTATAATAATAATCAAGCCAAAACGTGTACTTTATGTCGTAAATATCGGAATTATGCGTGGTTTGTGTTTTTATTATGTTTTAGGACCGAAAGATGAAAAAGGAAGAAAACACGGGCTTTCACGGACTTTTATCGAAGAAAAGGACAAAAGACGAAGTCAAAAGGTCAAGAGTGAAAAAAGAACGGAAGTCAAAGGCCTATTCTGAAGATTTATCGAAGAAAAAGACTAAAGACGGAAGTTTAAATGAAGTCAAAGAACCAAGTCTACCAAAAGAAGAAAAGACGAGTTCATTTTATTATTCGACAAATCCCGAGACAAAGTCGAGATAGACGAAGAAATTAAAAGACGAAAAGATAAGAGAAAGAAGGAAGCAACAACAAATCCCCCTCCTCCTATAAATACTCTTCCATTCCTTCATTTTGGGGTGTTAGTCATTTTAGGAGTAGATTAGTTTAGGAGTAGGAGTAGATTACTTTCTCTCTAGATTTATTTCATCTTCTTAAGCTTTTCTTTCAAGTTTTCTTAATCTTTAATCTTTAATCTTGTACTTTTGAATCTTTAATCTTCATCTTATTTCAAGCTTTTTACAATCATTCTCATTCTACCTTTCTTTGTTTTTAATCTTGTCTAATTTTGATAATGATGTAGTTTGTTAATCATGTTCTTTGATTTATTGATGTTTGTGTTTGATTGTGCTTATTGATCTTTTAATGTTTGATTTTTATAGCTTAAAGTGTTTTAGTGCTTGTGTTAATTTTCTTATTTTTAATTAAGTGCTTTTTAGTTAATTTTTATAAAAAGTTGTTTTTAAATATTTTTATTATTTAGTGTTTTTTAAAAGTTTTTAAATTTTGGTCTATTAGCTTTTTCTTAAATTTGTTTGGTTAAGTTTTTAGATAAGAGCTTATTCGGTTTGCTTATTGCATTTTACCTTCCATCGAAAAAGGGTTTACCTTTTCCGATGGTTATTCTGACTGTTTCATCGGAATAGGGTTTGTGTATTCAGATACATATTCCGATAGTTTTGCAATTCAATATTCCGACACATATTTTACTCATATATTCCGATAGTTTCTTGTTATAAGCATTCCAATACTTTTCTTATATAAACATTCCGATAGAACTGCAAACATTCCAACATTCCGATAGAATGTCATGCATGCCTGCATGCTTAACTTGTTTTAGCGCCATTTTGAGCTAGTAGCTTGCTTGCTTGAGCTACTAGCTTGTTTAGTTATTAATATTGTTCCGTAATCGTTTAGTTTAATCTGAAAGTTGTTCTGATTTTAATTTTGAAAGTCACGTATTTTTAGTTATATTTTTCGTCGAATTTTAGTATTAGTATTTTTTCGAAAAGTTTAAGTTTTGACTTTTATTTAGTACCCACTTTAGTTTTTGTCTCGTTTAGTTTTGAAGTAGCCACTTAGTTTTATTTTCTCCTTTTTCATTTAGTGAATTTTATTTTCAAGTCGAAAGTTAATTTCTTCTTTTAGTTTTATTTTTATTAATTGTTTTGTTTTAAATTTCGTTTTATTATTTGTTTCGCTCCTTTATTATTAGTTATTTGTTTTTGGTTTATTTTTATTACGTTTCGCTTTTACCTTTTTACTTAGAAATAGATAACCAAACTTCCCTTTTTCTTAACCAAAAACAATTGAGTCGCACTTTGAACCGGAAATCAATTCGATTAGACACCGAGAAAATGAACTTTTTAACCTAGCAAAATCTCTTGTATTAAGGACCCCTTATAATATACGTTTCGTGTTTTATTTATTTCCCGTGTTTTGTAATTTCATAATTCAGGTTTCTGTTAAATCCTGTCGTGTATTATAATATACGTAAACAATTATCGTGCGTTTGTTACTTGTTCGGAGTACTTGTCGTGAAATAAATATATATACCTTTCGTGTTGTAAATTAAACAAAGGTTATTACTTGTCGTGTATTTACGATTTTAAATTCCATGTCATATCTTGTCGTGTAGTATTTATTATACGTATTTACTTATCGTGCATATATTTGTTATTAAAAGTTTTAATTTAATGACATTTTTAGCGGGTTTTACAACTCTTCACCTCTAAAAAGAATAATTCGGCCTCGAATTAGAAACATGAAATGGCTAAAAGAACATGGACGCGATGTGGCTGAAGAGAACATGGAACATGACGTGGCTGAAAAGAACATATCCAAATTATGGAAGGAAATAAGGATAAGAATCCGGATGGATTCCTCCGTTTCCAAGTGGCTTCCTGCTTGGAATCGTTCCTCCAACGGATCTTTATGAAAGAATAGTCTTGTTCCTCATGACCATATCTTGACGATCTAAAACAGATTTTGGTTCCTCAACGTAAGATTGATCCTCACGAATCTGATCGAGTGGACAAGGAAATAACGTGCAAAATACATGAAACGATATAATACGAAATAACCTAAATTAATAATATTAGTAACCTTTGAGCAACGATGCACAAGACATATCGAAACGTAGTACGTGAACAATTGTGAACGTAATACGTGAACAATTGTGAACGTGATACGTGGAGATATGGTGAATGTAATATGTGAAACATATGGTGAACGTGATACGTGCAACATATCGTGAACGTGCGATAACTGAGGAGGTAACGCCAAAGGATACGAGAGGAGACGTGAAATGTGGCGTGAAACGTCTGTCTGAGGATGGAAAGATGTGCTAAACTTAAGTATGGTCTCCCAAGCTTTCTGCAAATCTTTCTAGAACAAAATGTGGAACGTAAATCGTGAGATAGAATACGATCATGAACGTGAACAATGTCATGAACGTGAGTGCGAAAAGCAAATCGTAAAATGGAACAAGGACGTGAACGCGTACAAGGTCGTGATCGCGAACGTGAGACGTAATTGTGAGTGTCAACGTAAATGTGAACGTGAACATAAATTTCTATCTTATATGATTGTTGATGGAACACCGTGAAATCGTATGATCTCTTGTTATAATATCACTGTAAACTGGTTAACCGCATAATTCTTACGGATAGGAAGGACATGTGTCGACTTGGTCAACGATTGAAACAACCCAAGTAGCATCATGCTTTCTCTGAGTCTGTGGTAGTCCGGTAGAAAAATCCATGGAGATCTTGTCCCACTTCCATTCGGAAATTTCTAATGGTTGAAATAAACTACTAGCATGTTGGTGTTATATTTTAACATGCTGGCATGTCAGTCATTTAGATATGAACGTAACTGCATCTTGTTTCGCACCGCTTCCACCAAAAATGTGGTTTGAGATCATGATACATTTCGTAGAAACTAGATACATAAAAGTTGGACAACTATAAGTATCGGTAAATGAGACCTCTTCTATCGTAGGATCCTCTGGACACATAATTTAGTGTAGGATTATCTCCTTTACGCGTAAGCTTAGTCATGGTAAGCATAGTCATGGTAAAACTAACCGTGAGAACCAATGTGATTTAGATGTCATTGTAATCAACCTAAATTCGTACTTGAAAATTTAGTGTACAGATTCTTCTTTTGTAGAGTTTGTAACATAGTGCGAAGATGATCTTCGTGCTCTTCTCTAGACTTGGAGAAGACCAGAATGTTATCAATGAACATAATGACGAACTTGTCCAAGAATTCATGAAAACTCGCTTTATCAAGTCCATAATTACAGCTGGGGCATTCATGAGACCAACAGGCATAAACACGAATTCATAATGACCATAACGTATGCGAAAAGCAGTCTTGGAAAGGTCCTGCTCTTTCCCTCGCAACTGTTGGTATTCTGATCGTAAATCGATCTTGGAAAAGTGCTTAACACCCGGTAGACGATCAAACATGTCATCACTACGTGGAGGAAGATAACGGTTACGTATGGTGATTTCTTTAAATTTTTGGCAGTCGATACATAATCTCATGCTACCGTCCTTCTCCTTTAATAACAGAACCGGTGCACCCCATGGTGATACACTCGGGCGTATAAATCTCGTCCCACCAATTCCTGCAGCTGATCCTTCAACTCTTTTAGCTCAAGTAAGCCATGCGATAACGAGCCTTGGAGACTGGTTCTGCTCCCGAAACCTGCTCGATACAAAAATCCACCTCGCGTATAGGAAATATAGCAAAAAGTTCTTCTGGGAGTACACCCGGAAACTCAAAAACAAAAGGTTGGTCGTAGATTTTAGAGACCTCAGAAATCGTGTCATAATTGGTTATTAGAAAATTTTTGTATCATGAGATATATAGCACGTGCTTTTAAAGTAGAAATAATTTGTACAGATTTTCCTGGTAGGGGACCATGATGAATGTATTCACGGCTTGAGTATCGCCGAATATAACCCGATATGAGTGGAAATCAATGGTAGCGTACTGTGCTGCTAACCAGTCCATACCCAAAAATCACATCGAACTCGCACATGTCCAAGGAAAGTGCGTTAGCAGAACGGATCTTGTCGTCAAACTGAAAGGAAACCTTTGTACGCATGGGTGATATGAACGACGTCTTTCATTGGCGTAGATATACATAATATATGATCAAAAGATAAAGGTGCCATAACAATACTTGAAGTAAACGTGGCAGATCTCACTGAATGTGTTTCGTGCGTCTCACACAGAACGAACACTGCGTGTCCAAACGTGAAAAATACGCCGGTGATGGTTCCTTAAAATTTAGTGTTCTGATTAACACATGGCACAACATAATGGGTATACTCTTTAGAGGGTACCCTGAATTATTTAGGGTCTGGTTCAGAAGGTATACGCGAGTCATGTGTCTTGACTCGTGTCTTGACAAATATATGTATGACAGGTGTCTTGAGTAGTGTCTTGACATGTGTCTTTAGAGAATATACGTGAGACATGCGTCTGGAATGATGTCCTGACATGTGTCTTTAGAAAATATACGTGAGACATGTGTCTTGACTGATTTCTTGACATGTGTCTTCAACAATATACGTGATACATGTGTCTTGACGGGTGTCTTGACATAAGTCTCGAGATGTGAAACAAATAAATTGAAACTTTTAGGTTCTAATGCCAGGATTGGCGGATCGATTGGACTGTTGAACCTTGTACTTTTGGTCACGTCCGTTACCGAAGTTTCTGTCGTTTTACAGAATAGTTGTTGTCACGGTGGTGGTCACTATCGCCTTGTCTGTCAGTTCCATGACGGTCATTATCATGACCATGATTCATGTAACTATTCTGTTGAGTGGTCGACTGGTACCGGGTCCCACTCTTATGCCTGAAAAGACAACTAAGTGACGTGTGACATTTAACTAGAGAAGGTAAGGACATGGAATAGGTTGGTTGCGTATGGTGGGTGAAGTATGTTCCTCATCTGGTCGTTTCAATCTAACGCCTTCGTCTTCGTCTTGTAGAATCTCCAAGTTGGTGAGCAGCATCAGCACCTGAGTAATATCGGCAAGTGGAATACGCCTGAGATGATTGAAAATCGACTAGCGAATACTCATGGATTACGATAATTAGAATACACATGGATTATGGTACATGGAGTACACATGGAATATAGTATATGGGGTACACATGGAATAAAGTACATGGAGTACACATGGAATGCACATGAGACGATCAGTACGGGTGTCAACCATTTGACGTGAATTTAAATGAAATAATTGATTAAACGTTAGAAAACCAAACTGAAACGAGCAACATGATAGCCTAGCAATTCCTGCGTAGACTTAATTCTGGTTGCTTAAAGGGACACAAAAGTATAATTAGCCGAAATTCAACGATGATCAGCATGAAAGCATGATTAATGAAAACCAACCATGACTATCATGAAAGCGGGATTAATTGAAATGCATCAATGTCTGGCATGAAAGCATAATCTACACGGTGAAAACATAATCATCACAAGGAGGCATGAAACATAATCAACATGAAAACGAATCAACATGGGAGTATGAAAACATAGTTGTCATGAAGAACATAAAAGAATAATCAACAAAGATTTAACCTCGACTGGTGTGGAAGGCTATTTTTCAATCCACAAAATTCGAAGAAAAGGCATGTGACTAAGTATGAATGATTATGGTTCAATCCATACTTGTCAAAATTTCAAGAGAAAACATCATGGATAGAAATTAACAACATGGGACTAAATATGGATGGTTGTGGTCCAATCCATACTAGTCAAAACTTCAATGAAACATCGTGAGTAAGAATAACAATACTCGAAAATATAAATATCATTACCTAGAATGTAACAAACGTTGTTTTAAGAAAAGTCTGGTGACTACCCGCTAGTCACAAGTTAAGTTTTAGAGCCTACGGGTCGAAACCTTGGGCTCTGATACCATAATTGTAACACCCCACTTTGATAAGTAGACGTTACATGATAATTATGGCGTGTCATCAAAGCATGCAAGGTAATATGTCTTGAAAACATAAATAACCATAAAGGAAAACCAGAACCAAACATCAGCTCCCAAACATAACTCAAAACGTGCATAAAGTAAATGAAGTGCAAAAAGAAAAGAAGTATAAGGTAGCTTCCATCATATGCACGTCCTCCATGATCAAGTCTGTCCTTGGGTACCTGCCGTTTGGGTCATGGAAAGAAAATATACGGCTGAGCAATACGCTCAGTGAACGGATATAAAGACATGATAAGAATAACTGAAACATAACTAAAGGTTTAAAATGCAGCAAAATATGTGTAAGTCCTGAAAAACCTGGAAGTTGTTTTAAAAAATTTATTTATACTGAAAAGTCTGATGTTCAAGTTTATACTAAGTCTTTTAGTCATGTATGCAAAGTAATTTAAATGCCAAAGAGCTCATATAGAACATGATATATATCAATGTGCATGAATACATAGAGGGGTGACCTCGTCATGCAATTAGAGGGGTGGCCTATAATTATATAAGTCTGGGTGGAGGGATTATCTCCAATGTGACGGATGTAGAGAACACACCATAGTCACCTTGTAAACATGCAAAACATGTACTAGGATGTACGCATACGCCCCACATGATGATAATAATAATAATGGCCAAATAACTGAAAGGGACGTCGCGAGAAATCACTCTCGTCGTGGAATAGTTAGAACACCGGTGCCTCAAGTGTCATGGTTATGGTACCTCCATAACTAGGTGGACATGGTCATGCATGTATATAGCGCAGGCAATTTAAAATAATAGCTTGGTTATTACTGTAAAGTTTTATGACATGTAAACTACTGGGGAAAACAGATGGCAGCAAACGGGGAATCCTAATCATGCATAGAAAGAGAATGTCCTTACTGAAGGCCGGAATATCCGTACCTTATGTCCAGTAACGATGAAAGATGAAAGGCGGAAAGTAATCTACTCTGATGACGTATAGTCCCTATCCGGGTCATGAACCTGGCCTGTGGTTACCACCCGTATCCGACCCATCACGAATGGGTTGGATTAATATCATTTGAGACTATGGGTCTTCGGATGAACAGTTGTCGCATGAGTCAAGTGCGGCCCACGACCCAACATGACCGGAACAAGGTTAAACAGAATTACAACTTAATTGGGATTGTGAGCTAATATTGTATAAGATAGGGGCTCTAAGCTCAAGACAAGCCAAGCCCGGCCCATGTTGCTAAACCCACGGCCCAGACAAGCCTAGGGTATATATACCCTCTTCCATGTGTGGAAGAGGGTGTTGGTTACTTTCTCTTTCTCTCTCTAAAGTTTAACCTTCCACCAATTCTCTCTTGTTTCTCTCTCTAACATTCTTCTCTTTCTCTCTCTAAATATTATCATATATCTTGTGTGTTATGGATTGATGGGGATTAACAAGTAGGCACACAATGAGGTTGTTGTGATGATTTTTTGTTCTTTAAAGATCTTTTATGATGATTCATGTTCTCATGGATTTATTCACCTGCCATATCAACATAAGTTTAATAGTTTATTTACACTTTAATGTGATGAAGCCATGTGAATGAATAATTGCCATGGATTTTTTTTAACGACGGATTTTATTAAAGGCTAGCAAAAGCTAGAAAATAGATTGCATAGAAGCAATAGTAGATAAAGGGTTTTGCAACCAACCTACCAAACTACATTTAACGTTAGGATTTCTAGATGAAATCAACAAAAAAGGTTGCGAAACAATAGAATCCCATAGCATCGCCTTCTTAGGAGGGGGACTAGAAAAGATCAAGTGATTGCGAAAGCTCCATATGGACCATAACAAAGTCCCACCCACCCCTTTAAAAAACAAACACACCCTAGTATAAACTTGCAAGGAATCAACCCAAGCGTACTATTCCAAGATGTTGGCGCACATAGGAATGTCTAACCCCCACCAATTAGCCAATAGAGCCCATAGATCTTTTGCCATCTCACAATTGAAGAAGGTATGGTTAAGCGTTTCAACATCACCGAGACGGGAGCTTGTTGAGCTTCAGTCTCCACAGGAACACATTAACTTTGATAGGGATACACTTATTCCAACGAGTAGCCACAAGATCCATGAGCATCAATCAATGTATGCACTAACGGAACAAAGAACCCAGCTGAAGCATCAGGTTACCACTCCCAAGAATAACACCGATCCAAAAGGACTACATTGCTGATAGCAGCTTGTAAAGCATCAAACTGGGACGATTCTACACCTCCTTTCGGGTATCGCCTAAGAACAGTATTCCATTCTTGAAGAGAGGCCCGATCCGCAATGAAACAATTCCTATCAATATCAAGCAAATACGCACGGGGAAATTGAAATTTAAGATGCAGAGTGATAAGTAATAAAAATACGTGTTTAGGAAAACAACGTATAATGGGCAAGTATCAAACTCGACGATTCAATGAAAAACCGACAAATCGAATAAGTACGAGTTCGTTCTCGGTGGAGGTGTGTGAATAAGATGCCAATTATATAAAATCAAAGTTTGGATTAGTGACGTTTTTGGTCTAAGAAGAGAAAAAATTAAAGACGGGCTACGACTACGATTACACTACGACGTAATGACGTAAAACGCGAACGTAAATACGTAAAACGTGACAAAATTAAAAATTAAAGCTAAAAATTAATTAAAAATGAAAACTAAGTTTAATATAATATAAATAAGAATAAAAATTCAATGAACAAATTTTAAAACCTTTTATTAATTAAATATTCAATTTTAAATGCTGATTAAAGCCCTAAAATTAAATATAAATAAGAAAAGCCCAAAATATTATTTTATTAAACTAATATCTCACTTATATTATTTAAAGTATAAAAAGTATTTTTCCTAAATTTTAAAAACTATTCTTCTATTTTTTAAATGCTAAAAACAATTTTTAAACTAAAATAATGATTAAAAATAATAAAATAATGCAAAAAATAAACTTACTGTTTGAAAAATCCTAATTTATATTACTTAACATTAGAAAAATTAAAAAGTTTGAAAAAAGTAATTTTTCTCACTAAAAGACAAAACAATTTGATTTAAAATCTAATTAAACTTGAATTAAATCTAAAAAATATAGAAAAAGAGTGAACAGTAAAATTTTTTAAACTAAAAGTCTTAAAATAATATTCTTAAACTAGGAAAATTTTTAAAACTAAAAAAAATATAAACCTTTTGCACTAAAAGGCAAAAATCAGATTAATAAAAACTAATTTAATTTGATTTTAATCTAAAAAATAGTAAATGAACAGTAAAATAAAATAAAACTTAATGAAAAATCATAAAATAAAATAAGAAAACCAATAAAATTAAAAACACTAAAAATGGATAAACTTTGGTCACTACAGACAAAAAAACAAGAAATCTGATAGGGACATGTGAAGGAATTTTGTGCTTTTGCTTATCAGTGGGAAGAACAATGGTAGAAGTGGGAAAGGAGTTCCCACTGCTCTACCTCAGAAAACTAAGATTGCTCCTTTTGAACTTTGTTACTTGATGTTTTTTGATAACAAAGGCACCCCCACACTCAGTGGAGTGTGGGGAATCAATAGCAAGTAAAAACAAGCAAGTTCCAACACAAATTAAGGCAAAATCAATGAAAAATGCTCACTATTAAGGCACTAGGGGGTCTAGTGGTTTTGGTGGTATACAGTGAGCTTCCAAATGGTTAGTTCACCCACCAAAAACTCTCAAAGCCCTATTATCAGCTAACCTAGACCTAACTTAACCTAAAACCTAGCTTTCTACCCAATTCCAAGCATCAAATCAACCTAATCACCCCTAGGAGCCCACTGATGTGTTTAACAAGGTGGGGAGCAAGGTTGTTAAACTATAAGGTCAAATAATGAGATTTAGGTCACCAAATCGTAACCAAAAAGCAAACAATCCTCAAGCAAATGACTAACAAACCTTAACTTAACATGTTACTAACTATCCCCAAAATTTATAAATAATAAAACGCCAAAACTCAAGCATAAATCCTACTGATATTTATATGGAAGAATTTTGCATACTTGAAAATGAGTAAACACCCTTTTCAATCCAAAAACCTATCAATCAAGACTTTACTAACAAAAAAAGGATGTGTGATTTAGAATGCGAGTCTAGTTGTCAACAAAACTCTTTTGTTCACTCAAAACAAACACCCCTTTAGTTTCAGAAAACAAAATTTTACACACTAATTTCATGCAACATAACTTGAAATCATATAAATCAACCATGAAACAATCACTTAAACTTAACTAAGAAGAAAACAAACATTAATAGCTAAACTTCAATAAGCAACAACAAATTCACTCAAATCTCAATATATTCAAGCAAAACACAAAGAGCAAAGGGTTCAAGCCCGTACCTTCTCTTGGCTTTGTCAAGCCAAGAAAGAGGCTGATGCCTTCTTTACCAAGGTGGATTGAATAATGGTGGTGATGAGAGGATGCAAGTGAAACCTCTTGTTGTGGTTCTACAACAGAACCAAGAGGGGTGGAATTATGTCTTCAAATAGGGAAGAAAATGAATGAGCATTGTTTTCTTTGTTCCTGCAAATACACAAAGAGATAAAGCACAAAACTCACATAAACAACCAATAAGTTGTGTGTCAAAAAACTTATCGGGGTGGCTTATGTGAGCAGTATGTTCACAGCAAGGAAACACACGTATTTTTTCTCAAAAGTCACAACCTTTTTGGAAAAACATGAAACCAACAATATCTTAACAAGATTCTAAAACCTTGTGTGAACTTGATTTGTCAACTCAATCTCACACAACTTTTTATCATCTTGGATCTTCAAAATATTTTTAAGAAAATATCTTCTAAAAAAATTCTTTTGAATAACTAAATTAATAACAGTAAAAAAACGAATTTGAGGTAACTAAAAACTATAATGGAACACCGAATAAACTTTGCAAAAGATTTAAGTAAAACTGTAACTATTTTATTTCAAAAAAAAATTACAAAGTCTAAACTGGAACAAAGGAATACCCACAAGTCGGGTTCCCTTTTATACTAACATAAGGATCATTCTAGAACTAAGAAAGAGCAAAACCCTAATCTAAGAAAGCCCAGAAATGCCCTTTGAAGATATTCGGATCTTTTGAAAGATGCCATATTTGAATGTTGGGTCAAGGGTGAAACATGTGATGATTTTAGAATTGCCACTTGGTGGAGTAAATCTTGGCCATTGGTGATTTTTGGAGAGCAAGTAAACACTTCTAACCCTTTGATTCTTCTGACACTTTCGTTTGGTAGCCAAAACGTGGGGTATGGTGTGCAGGGGATGCCCATGTGAGGCTGTTGGGTGGTGTGGGGTAACATTTAGAGGCAGGAAAGTAATAAAGGGACAATGAATCACAGATCTGCACGTTATTAAGGTTTGATTTACTGGATTAGGGGAAGTTTTATTTTAGGGTTTATGAGGAAAAGGGATTTAATAAACAGTGGAGTTAGATCATATTTTGTTGGTACAAAAGTGTTAACCCCGTTTAATTCCTATTTAAACTTTTGGGCTAAATATTAAGACGGGTTAAACACTTCGGCTCGAATGGTGGGTTTAAGTTTGGTAGTGACGTGGAGGTGGTGATGTGTAGGGGTGGGATGAGGTGGCGTGTAGGGAGTGGTGGAGTAAGGTTTGTATGTCTGGCTAGTTTAACCCCTCACTTCCATGCGACTTGTCATATAAAGTTTATAACAGCTCTAAACCAAATCCCCTTTATAATCCAAGTTTTGTTTTACCCATTTTGCCACAACAATTTTATCAAACTTGTTCCAAGGGCTAATCTTGCATATTCATCATATTACAAGGACCATTTATGCACATACTTGATATTTTAGGGACCTACAAGTAATTTTGAGGTTTTACAGGGGTATAAAATGACAGATCTTTAAAAGATGAGGGACCAATCTTGCCAAATCTTCAAACTTCAAGGACTTCAATGAAAATTCATGATCCGGGTCTGGTTCTTTGTGCGGCATTCCCGTGTTCGTTTTTGCTTGATTCTTGTGATCTTTTGTTGATTTCACGATATCCGTACCTAAAATACACAATGAACAAACACAAGCATATTTTGGGGTATTTTATGATATTTTTAAGCGTTTTAAGCCCGATTTGGATGATGAGACTATGTATAATTGTAGTCTCATCACTCCCCCATACTAAAGCATTGTTGTGCCCTCACGCAATGCTAGAATTAAGTATCGTAGCACTTCCAAAATTCATTTTATGATGACATTTATTGAAGACATAAACTTAAATAAACTACTACACGTGTTTTATACATAATGTATTGTTTTCATCACGATTAAGTGACTTTTAGGGTCAAAGAATAAGAACACATGAATGCCTCATAGAGGTAAGTTCGTCATCCTCGATTTTCAGTGAGTTTCCATGCTAAGCGTGTAACGAGATCATTGTTATTATAAGTTAGCAACACAATCATATCCCATGAGTGTTAATAACGAACCTAGACTCCCTTATTCCTAATTGGTATATCTTATATTTTATTTTGTCTTAATGATCACGAGGATACATCATTGACTTATTTCGATATTTATTTAGGCCAAAAATAAAGTAGCACGATTTAATCGATAGTTAGCCGAAGGACACGATCTTTTAAAACGGCTTCTCGTAATCTCCTTAAGTTCATATCTTGGCATAACTCGTTTCACGATTTGAGACCTTTCTCGGACCGATATTTGGCATGTGTTTCGAACTTCAAATCTTAGAAGACGTTCTTGAAATAATGGTCATCATATATGGAATTTCTTCACTTGACGTTTTTGGACCACGACTTCATCATTTTTCTTCGATCTTTATTTGGGATTTTGATATACAACGATCCGCCTCCTTTTAGGACTTGGATATATTTATCCTCATGCCTTGTTAAGGTCTTTTTGGATAGACTTGTCCATGATCTTTAGGGGAGTATATTGCTTCTCGTCGTGTGTCTCGGTCCTTCATATTGATTTTGGAATAATGATACTTCACATCATCTTGGATCTTTAGCAACAAAGTGGATCTCCTCATGCCTTGTTATGGCCTTTTTGGAACTTGCCAATCTTCGCATCCCGCTTCAAAAAGTTATGCCTTGGCTATGAACTCTATTCGAACACGAGCAACTTTTAAACGATCTTGGGCTAGAAGCTAAGTAACCTTTTAAATCGTACGACCTTACTTATTGCATTTATTTAAACAAAAGCGTGGGGAGAATAAGCTAATAATTACTACACATGAGATCGTGAAAGATTACGAGACTTATAAATAACTCTATCATTTCTCGTCCTCATTTAAGAGACTTAGCCTAAAAAAGTTAAGGAATCGAAGCTAAGTGCTCAACACGCACGGTCGAGTCAAAAATTACTATTATTCTCACCATTGGAAAACCTACATTCGTGTCTTAAACACTTATGAAAAATACAAAAAATTTTAAAATTTGTCCATTTTTAGCCTTATTTGCAACAAAACGATAACAAAAAGATGAAAATTGGATAGCGTGGTGAAGTAAGCAAGGTGAAGTATCTAATCACCCCCCATACTAAAACTAAATATTGTCCTCAATGTTTCGAGTCTAGGGGTGAAAACACCCCCATACTAGAGACGTAGTCGAATGCTTAATCTCGAGCATGGAAAGGGTAAAACGAATAACCTAAAAGCCGTTTATGAATTATGCTAATAAGATAAAAGTTAGAACATAAAAGGATATCATCGGATATCGGAATCTCCAAAGGCAACGATCGAAGCTCGAGTGATCCGTAAAACGAACACGAGAGGCTTCAATGATGACGATGAACCTAATGAATCACAATCACAAACAACCATAGAACAAAGGTTGGAAGAGCACAAGTCCCCTCGTTACACTATTAGAAAACGAAAATATTTACAAGGATAAGCATGATAATCCCCCACGAGGCACCTTGTTTTTGTTAACCGAGTCAAAAGCTCGACTCGAATCCCCATAAATGTGATCATTTAGGGATAATCTTAGTATGGTCATTTTTAGTGAGGCTTACATGATAAACAATGCCCAAAAGTACGTGGACTACTTTAAAACCCCGATAAACGTATACCGGGGTCAAAGATAGCGTCTTCGTTTTCGAATGAAAGACGAAACAACGCTACTTCAACCGATAGTGGAACCCGGATGGGGTTAAAGAAAAGAGATGAGAAGTAGAAAGGTGGGGCAATGGGTAAGGCAAACTTATGAGCTACTCGAGGTAGACTCACACTAAGCAAATATATATGATTTCCATTTATTGCATCAGTGGAAGACTGAGATTTCCTTTTACAAGCAATTTCGGGATCGTAAATCTCGTCCTCGATGGAGAAATGTGAGGGAACATAAGGGGCTTCCCCCACACTAAATCCACACTCACACTCGTCAAAAGGAGTAGATGAGGTGGTAGCACTCAAACAACGATGTGATAACGGAGTTAAACATGTAGAAAATTCTTTTAAATCCATTTTAAAATCCTTTCCTTTTTCATCGTTTAAAAACTCTTTATGAAAACCCGATTGAATAATGTCAAAAATATTTGGCGTTTCAAATTCAAAATTAGTCGCGCTAAAAATCCTCACATTTAAGTCACGGTTAGGGGGTGGTGGATTGTATAAGTTCTCAAAACGTCAATCAACAAAGAACACAGCCTCCTCGGGGTCTACATACTCGTCATCCTCATGAACGTCGATCTCATCGATTTCTTCATCAAAGATAGGCTTGTCAAACCAAGGTTTGTCATCCCCTCCTTAAGTATCTTAGAAACTCTCTCGAAAAGATCAAGATCAAGCACGAAACCATCATTCATTTGTAGGGAATGTTGATAAGTTAAATCCTCGCGAATGTGGTAAAGGTAATTCTCATTTGAGGAGTGTTGATTAGGTAACTCCTAGAGAATTGGATTTTGGGTCATGTGAGTTGGTTCGTCATCAAAAATAAGACGTTCCAACTCATTAAGTTCATCGTTGATCTTGGAAAAATCAACCTCACTCGTAGGTGGGAGTGGAGGAAAAAGAGCTAGCTCTCGTTCGATAATGTCCTCAATCTCGGGATCGAACTCGTAATCATCGTACTTCACATGTGAAGAGGTCTTTTTGGGAGAATCCTCAAAAATGGCATGTGGATTTCGAAGTACGTGATCAATCTCGGCAAAATCGCCATCGTCATCGTCAAAGAAACAGTCGATGTGAGCGCTCACAACCATGGTCTTACAAGTCGAATGACTATGCTTAGGTGACTTTTCTAAAACGAGAGGGTCGATGTCGATGAAACCTTTAGCCTCAACGGGTGTTGGGCTAGGAAAAGGAGGCACTTCGATGGAGTTAGAAGTTGAAGCCTCAAAGACGTGGTCCTTCGAAGGTGGTGAAGACGAGTCCATTTTGGTCATTGTCGTGATGGCACTAACGTCACCCTTCGGAATTCGTTGTTCACTTGTTTCGCCAAATATATCCCAAAGTGATTTTTCATCCATAAATCTACGAATACCCTTTTGAATCAAGTACACGTATTCTTTATCATTAAAATCGTCATCTTTAAAACCGTTCATTTTAATTCTTTCAAAACATGCATGAAGCCTCATATTTTCCGCTAAAGTTAACATTTTGAAATCATTAGAATTTGAAACATCGGGTTTTGCAACCTCGGTTTTATCATGATCATTTGAAACTTTGGATTTATTTGCGAAAAAGTCCATTCGTTCTTCCCCATATCTCATAGTAAGTTTCCCACCGTGGACGTGATTACGGCTCGAGCCGTCGATAAAAATGGTCGACCAAAAATAATGGGACATTTAGGGTCACACTCGTAATCGGAAATGACGAAATCCGCGGGAAAAACAAACTTTCCAATCCTAACATAGATATCCTCGGCTATTCCAATTGGTTTTAAAGGCGTACAATTTGCTAGCTCGATTGTCATGTTCGTGGGGGTAAGTGAAGGCAATCTCATCAATTTCCATAGAGAATGAGGCATGATATTGATGCTAGCACCTAAATCGGCAAGGGCTAAACATCCCTCAATCTCGGAAAAAACACAAGGTAGTAGAAATTGGCTCGGATCCTCTTCCTTTCTCGGCATTTGCCTTTTGGGTTTTTTAAGAAGGATCGATGCACAAGTTTCTTCAAGGGTTACTTTGGTGAGGTCTATAAAGCTCTCTTTTTGAATCGTGGATGAAATTTGAGGTACACGAGGGTGTGCACTCTTTTCCTTGGTCGCCACGTTCACCCCATCGACTTTAGAACATGTAGGCATCTTAGAAGTCGAGGGTTGAGAAGAAGGAACAACTCGAAATCCATCAAGGTAAGGGGTAATCACACGACTTTTCTCACGAGACGAGGCGGCTTTACATTGTTCCTTTGGATTTGCACGGTGTGACTAGGTAACGAACTCGATGAAGCACCCGAGTCTTTGTTCATAATAGACAAAAACATATTTTTAATGTTGATTTGTCCTTGCTCAATCTTCGTGTTTTGATTTTTCAAAGTATTTATTAAAGTCGTTTTTCAAAGTACCAGTTTCTCCCTCTAATCGTCTCTTATTAGCCTCATTCGTTTTCTTGTAATATTGGAAATCGTTTGACGAACTATTTTGATTTGAATTGAAGTTCCCTTGGTTTTGATTATTTCTTTGAAAATTTCCTTGATTACCACTCGAAAAATTGTTTCCTTGATTATTGTTGTTTTGAAAACTCGAGTTTTAGTTGTTGTTGTTATCTCGGTTTTGCCAATTCAAATTACGACCTTGATTTAATAATTCCCTTGTTGATTATTTCCTTGAAAATTGTTACGGTTTTGAAAATTGTTGCCTTGATAATTTCCTTGTTGCGATGGACCGGCGTTATTTTGATTTTGATTAGGAAAATTGTTGTTTAACGCACTCACATTTGACGTTTGGCCATCCGTAGCCGCACACTCGTAATAATTATGAGATCCACCATAAAACATACACGATGCCTCTACCGCTTTCATCGTAGCGGGAGCCTCCTTCTTTTGCATCTCGATTAAGAACAAGTAAACACATTCGTCAACTTATCGACTTTCGCATCAACCCTCTCAATGTCGGGATTAGAATTACTAACATTGGTGACATTGGCAACACTCGGTGCGTTGCGGAGTTGGTAAACCTTGGATCGATTCTCGATAATCATCAATGCATCTGGCGGAGTTTTACACACAAAAAGTTGCCACCGGCGGCGGAATTCAACGAATCTTGTTCTTGAAAATTAAGACCGTTGTAAAACGTATCGATTTGGTGCAACTCGAAAAATCCATGGTGAGGACATTGCCTAAGCTATTCCTTAAAACGATCCCACACGTCTCTAAAAGATTCATTCGGTTTTTGCTCAAATCTCGTAATCTCGTTTTTGAAAAACGTCGTCTTAGACGGTGGGAAAAAATGATTAACGAATTTGGAAACGAGATCCTTCCACGTAATTATAGAATTTGGTGGCTTTTCTCGTGCCAATCCTTGGCGGCACCATCGAGCGAGTACGGAAAAAGCATAAGCTTGACGACATCGGCATCGACGTTCTAAACTTGCTCGTGGCTAAAAGACGATCAAAATTCCGAATATGGTCGTGAGGATTATCGGCTTCACGACCTCGAAACTTCGTAGCTTGTATCAACGAAAGCATTCCGCTCTTAACCTCAAAATTCTCCGCTTCAATAGCGGGAATTACGATCGCGTCTCCATAACCCTCGGTGGGAGCTTGGAGCAATTCCATCATCGAACGATTGTTGGCCATCTCGTCTACGGTCTCTTCAACAACGATATTAGGAACGTCGATTTCTAAATCTCGTCTACGCCGTCGATTCCTTCAATTACGATTGCGTGTATTCAAAGCGTTGCTAGATATAGAATAATCCTTCGATCGAGTGCGCATGCACTAAGCGTAGAATGGGTGGTAGCAAAGAAGATTCTTTTTGCGGTTTTTTGTTTTTTCAATTTTTTTGGTTTTTGATTGTTTTTAATTTTTTTAGATTTTGGTGTATTACATAGACTCAAATCTACAAATCTCTCCTCGAATCGATTTCACGATTAAAGGAGCCTCAAAGAATGAAAACGATCACGTAGAGTGAACGCCTTCGATGACTTTAGAACGTTGGTGGAACACCAAATCGTTCAAGAGGGTTTAATCTTTGAAATACAAGTAAATATAGTATACATAGATAATACATGGGCGGAAAACCCTCGATTAGCCCTCTTTTTCAAAACACGCACAAGCAAGCGGAGGAAACGAGGTGGTGCTAAGCACTTAAGAGCCTTTTTCTCTTTAGGTCGTGAAACACAACCGCCTTATACCCACTTTATAGTTTGTGTTAGTCAAAATTAAGCCTCACGAAAGTATTTATCTATTTTGCCTTTGAACTTTTGCTTTAGATTCGAATACAATAATTGAGTGATGAAATCCCAATTAAGGTTGCGTTTTCACGCTTTTGGAGATATTGTAAATTTATCATGATACGTAGTACAATATATTAATAATATTCACAAAGAAAAACGAAAACTAATATATCTAGAATATATTAAAAGATTGTTGTGTATTTAATTTAGGAAAATTAAACACGTTTTATTTGGATAATATAATATAATAAGGAAAAATAACAAAAATGAGTATGTACGTTATATACGCTTTCCAAAAATTGAAAAGCAAAAACGCACTACTCACACAAACACGATAGTAATAATGGAAACTCAAAAACACCTCCCCGATTGCGGTGCCAAAATGATAAGTAGTAAAAATACATGTTTAGGAAAACAACGTATAATGGGCAAGTATTAAACTCGACGATTCAATGAAAAACCGACACATCGAATAAGTGCGAGTTCGTTCTCGGGGGAGGTGTGTGAATAAGATGCCAATTATATAAAATCAAAGTTTGGATTAGTGACGTTTTTCGTCTAAGAAGAGAAAAAATTAAAGACGAGCTACGACTACGATTACACTACGAAGTAATAACGTCAAACGCGAACGTAAATACGTAAAACGTGACAAAATTGAAAATTAAAGCTAAAAATTAATTAAAAATGAAAACTAAGTTTAAAATAATATAAATAAGAATAAAAATTCAATAAATAAATTTTAAAACCTTTTATTAATTAAATATTCAATTTTAAATGCTAATTAAGGCCCTAAAATTAAATATAATTAAGAAAAATCCCAAAATATTATTTTATTAAATTAATATCTCACTTATATTGTTTAAAGACTAAAAAATATTTTTTTCTAAATTTTAATCACTATTTTTCTATTTGTTAAATGCTAAAAACAATTTTTAAACTAAAATAATGATTAAAAATAATGAAATAATGCTAAAAATAAATTTATAAATTTATAAAGTAAAAGGGATCTAAATAAATAAGTGTAGAAACTTATATTTCAAAAACATAAACTTTTGGATCACTTTTAATTATTGCCGAGAATTTGAGGGTGTGTTTTGAACATATCCGAAACTTAATAGTGTTAAAAAGGACTAAAAAGAGATTAATATAATATTAGGGTAAGTTGTGTAAACTTTATAAAACCTAGGGATTATTTTGGACACTAGCCGAGACTTAATATAAACATTAGGGACAAATGTGCCAAGATACTAAACTTAGTTAAGCCCTAAAGTAACCCTAGGGACTAAACTTGCCATTTGCCGAAACATATACAAGCCCTAGGGGGCAATAATGTAACTTGTATTAGACTTAATTATAAACCGCAAGTTAGAGGATTAAAACTGCCAATATGTGAAACTTAACTAAGCCCTAATTTGAGCCGTATACCTTAGGGACTGTTTTTGCCATATATGGAAACTTAAAGAAACCCTAGTTACACGTGTAACTAGGGAGGGACCAAAACTGTAATTACCTGAAAGATTTAGAAACCCTAGGGTTATAAAAGTAATTTAACCGCGAGTATTTATTTAATTAAAAGGACTAAAACGTATTTTTATACAAAGTATTACGAACCTAAAAATCCTATATATTTAAACCGTTATTTCAAACGTAAATAAACGTAACAATTGTTATTTTTCTAAACCTATAACTCAATAAATATAAACTTTACGTAAACATGGATTTTAAATAAAATGTTATACATTTATAAACCTTATTTATATGTTAAATATAAATTAAAAACGATTAACTTAAAAATAAATATATTAATTATATTTATTTCCTATCACTTTAAAATGTATATAAAACTATCCTATATAAATATCTAAAGTGTTTTATAAACAACGTAAGTACAAAATATTAATTAAATGAATTAATTAATTAAACCTTATTATTTATTTTATACTTAAAATAAATACTATTGTTGGAAATACGTTTTCCCCAATAAAGTCTCGGTCACATCTTAGTTAGCATAGATCACGAGTTATAGACTATTTAGAACTTTGTTTCTTGGAGCGACCTCCCTTAGGGGGAGATTGTTGGAAATACGTTTTTCCCAATAAAGTCTCGGTCACATCTTAGTTAGCATAGATCACGAGATATAGACTATTTAGAACTTTGTAATTTGGAGCGACCTCCCTTAGGGGGAGATTGTTGGAAATACGTTTTACGTATTTATGAAGGATCGGTCGCTCCAATGATAATTATGTAATGGGCTCGTGATCTATTTACTTTATGTATGGTCCATATAGCCCACATGTAGGGTGGGCTATATATATAACCCCTCCTAGCATGTTAGGAGGGGGTTGTTGATTCCATTTTCACCAAATCATTTTATTCATCTTTTCTTTCTCTCTCTAATTCTCTCCCTTCTCTCCTTTCTCTCTCTAATCCTTCATCTAATTCCTTCATCTCTTTATGTTTATCATATAAATCAACCAACCTAATCCACCAAATCCATAACATAGAATAGGCCATAAATCACGTAGACCTTCAATTGGTATCAGAGCCATGGTTAGTTTGGTTTATTCTTATTTTATTTCTTTTTGATTTTGGTGGGTTTTGATTTAATCATGCTTAAACTTTAAAAAGTTTGTATTTTTTATAAAAAGTTTGTGTTTTTATGTGTTAAATCATATCAAATCTTCAAATTTATTTACTTTTTAGATAAAAAATCACAAATTTTTATATAAAAATCAAAATTTTCTTATATAAAACCTTAAAAAGTTTGTGTTTATAAAAAAGTTGGTGTTTTTTATAAAAGTTTTTGTTTTTCTCTTTTTAATTTTGTAGTTTTTTATAAAAAGTTTGTATCAATTTTATCAATTTTATAAATTTCTATATTTTTATCAATTTTATCAATTTTTTCTTTTCACGTTTGTATTTTTTTATTTATTTTATTTTTCGTATATCCATTTTCACTTTTATTCAGTTTTTCATATTCAGTTTTCTATATTTTTTTATTATTTTTTTATCTTATTTTTATCTTTATCAGATTTTTATATATATTTTTTAATCAGTGTTTTTCGTTTATCCGTGTCTCAGTTTTCATCATATCTGGGTTTTTTCTTTTTTTTGGTCAGTTGGTCAACTGTCAAACTGTCAATTGTTTCCTGGTTATCATATTCTGTCCAGTTGTCCAAATTTGTCCAAATATCTCAGTCCCATCAAAACTATTCCTAATGTTCAGAGTCTAAAAGTCCAGAATCAAACTAAAAGTTCCGTATCAATTTTTAAGTTCCGAATCAAACAGAAATCTTCCGAACCAAGAACTTCCGGATCAAGCCAAAAGTTCCGGATCAAGAAGTTCCGGATCAAGAACTTCCGAACCAAGAACTTCCGGATCAAGCCAAAAGTTCCGGATCAAGAAGTTCCGGATCAAGAACTTCCGAACCAAGAACTTCCGGATCAAGAAAAAAGTTCCGATTCGGAACTCTTCCGAATGAAGCAACAATATTCAAAATCAACGGGCAAATCATCGTCTTTTTGAATAGACTCATTCCCTCGTAACAAAACCACACAACACAATTTACACTCAAACCGACTCTCATTGTTTACCCCCCTCACAATCATCGACACAGACTCAACCTAGACTCAAACTACTCACTCCTGACCCACCCTCTCGACTCACTCTCGAAACCCATACTCGAACTCACACGACCCTCGAACTCTCTCACCCTTATCAGACCCTCGTCCCCCCACCCAACCCAACACACCCTTCCTCATCCAAACAGTACACACTCGACGCCCTAACAATCACAAGACACAAATCTTACCCAAGACTCTCGTCCCCTTACACCCTCTCGTCCCCCCCAACCAACCTCGACTCACCCTCGACCATTCCCTCATTCCCTCTCTGACTCACTCTCGAACCACTCACACACTCGGACACACTCATTTTTTTTTACAGACCCTCACTCTCTCGACCCTCGCCCAATAAAACCAAACCAGACTCACTCATAACATACTCAAAAACCCCACCCTCGACAAGACCCAAACTCAAACATACCCAACCAACCCTCGACTCCCTCTCTCGACTCAATCCCCAACACCCTCGAAAACCAAACCAGACTCACTCACAACACCCTCGAAAACCCTCACCCTCGTCACAAAACTACCCAACACTCTCCCTCGTCTCACCCACCCTCGACTCACCCACACCCCCTCTCGACACAACAGCCTCAACTCACAAACCTCAACATACTCTCGACAACACATACACAAACAAACCGTCACCAAACACCCCCCTCAACCACAAACCCACTAGACAAGAACGACTCTACAGAAGAGAGAGATACTCGAAAAACTTGAAAATTAAAACCTTACCCGAGACCCAACAATGGATCTTGAAGCATCAGATTCTTCAGAATATTAAAAGATGCATGGGATATTTTCGTTTTGGTTAATTGATTAATAGATAAATCTTGATTTGATTGAGATTGGTTAGTTTTTGGTTGAGAGGTTTTAAAGGAGGCGGAGATTACAAGAGTTTTGTGATTTGAGATTTGAGAGAGTTTTTGTGAGATTAGGTTGGAGGAACCGAGAGAGAGAGATTCGATATTGTGTGAGGAAGAGAGTGTTTCTAGGCAAAGTGAAACAAGAGAGATAAATATTTGGGCGGAAATACCAAAGCGAACTAGTGGGGCGGTGGAATTTCGCTTATTGGGCCACGTGTGGTGTTATTATCAACAAGCCACGTCTGTTTTTAATTAGGGCGGAGAAAACAAAGCCATATCTTCTTTTTATTTATTTTTTTTTTAATCTTAGATATTTTAAATATTGGGAAATTGTCATAATATTTATTTTTTTAGAAAAAACGTAATCTCTATATTTAGTTACATATATTTAGTTACAATTTTGGTTACATTTTCTTTTAAGTATATTTAAGATTAAGTCTAATTTTTTTTATTTTATTTTTAGTTATATTTATTTTGTCTTTTTGTCATTTTTAAAATTTTAGTTTTATAAATTTTTTGTTTACTAAATTTTGACAAACTGTGTTGAGGCGGGTACTTTAAAAGTTACCGTGAAAAAATATTTGACGGGTTAACAGTTTTTGTGGCCGGATTTAAAGACAAACGTGACGAGTCAAAGTGACGAGCTTCATTTATACCATCCATCGAGGAATTTTAAATATTACTTACGGGTCTTTCGTTTTAATCGATCTTTAATGGATTCGTTCGATTCGACATGTCAAAAGGGAGAGTTGTATTTAAGGCAAAACGAAGTTAAGAAAAGTGGCATCACCTCCTTTCAACTACTCCAGTCTCATCTTGTCACTCTTTCGGGGATTCAAGGAGGGAGCGAATTTGTGACAATCTTTGGACAAGATCGTCATATATTCATCGACTCCATTTTTACCGCTTTGACCCAAATCGCCGAGCAACTCAACCATGGAAACTTTAATCACTCTGCATCGGTACTTGCCTATAAGGCTCTTGTGACACACCTCACGCCTTTCCTCCAATTTAATATCATCAAGCCTGAAAGTTCAATGATTTGCCAATCGTTTCTTCGAGATACACATACCGAGCTTCGAGTTTTCCGTGATACGATTTTGAAACTCATGTCATCGGTCTCGTCTTCGATATATCAAAGATCACAACTTCAGCAAGTGTATGTTAATGGAGTGCAAGACTCTTCGATGCAAGAGGAACCTGGTCATACGGTTGACAACTTGGAGCCTAAAGATGGCAAGAGCACGGAATCAGGAGCACAACATGATACCAGTGGTACGTCAGGGAATGTTCACGAGATTTCTCTTGATGACACCTTACCCATTTATGACGAAGAGCCTGCAAACATGGTACAATATGATGTTGGTTATGATGTATATGCTGATGACATGCCGCATATTGAGCATTCTGAACCTAATTATGACAAACATGGGATGGACAAGAGTGATAGAAATACCACTTATGATTCATCCGATGTGAGTCATAATGGGGGAGAAAGTGTCCAAAATGCTATAGTTCATCATGATAAATGCTTTATAACTACCTCGTTAACTGATTCTGATTCCAAGATTAAAGAGCTCGAAACGATCGTAGCTCGGCAATCAAAAGATCTTGAGGATGCCAAATTTGAATTTTCTAAGAAAACGGACAAATTTGAAACATACTTCGAAAAACTTGAAAAGTCAAACGTTGTTCTTGAAAGAAAATTGGATCAAACTGTTCTAGATTCTAAAGCTGAAAAGGATAATCTTTTGAAACAAATTCAACTGCTTGAATCTAAGTTGGCATCCCAAGATAACGTGCTCAAAGAAAATGAGACTTTAAAGGCCCAATTACAGGAAAAGGTTTTTGCTATAGCTGCGTTGAAAAACGAGTTAAGGAAAAGTAAAGGACCTAGTGTGGACACTAAGCTTGAAAAACCATCAATCTTGGGGAAACCGCCTACAAATCAGTTCGTCAGACAACCGATTGTCAGACAACCTACTGCATTTAGATCCGAGCGACCACAATCCTCGAGACCGCGGTTTGCCTCCCAAGTTGATTTGGTTCATCTTATTAGACCAGTCACTCCAGCTACTAGGCCCAATGTGTTCACTCCAGCTTTAGCAAGACCAAATCATATGATTGCCTCTAGTTTCCCTAAAAATAACAAGACGTCTAGAACTAGTTCAAATGACGTTTGCCATGAATCTGATCTTAGGGAAGCTAAGCAAAAGACACATGTAAGAGATAGGAATTTCAAACCTAGTCAGATGCCTTCTAGTTTACCCAACACTGCTAACCGTAGCATGTCCAATCCTAGGAGCATCAATCAATCATCTAGGGATTCTAGATCTTACTCGGACATTAAATATGCTACTTGTAAAACATGTAGAAAATGTGTCTTTACGGCAAATCATGATGCTTGTATCAAAAAATTGCTTAATGAGGTGAACTCCCGTGCTAGACTTAAATCCCAGTGGGTCGCTAAAATCAAACCCTTTGGTAAAATGTGGCGCCCCACTGGTAGAACTTTCACTATTGTAGGAAACGAGTGCCCTTTAACTAGGATAGTCTCTGATTCTACTAAGTCTACTAGGGAGGAAACTGATAAAGATGATACTTCACTTACGCCTAAACTTAAGGTTTTCTATAAAAGGAAACGTTTGCCAGCCAAGACTAGTGAATCATCTACTCAGGTCGCCTCTAAACAAGTAAAGCCAACTGTGAACCCCCATGTGCTTCTATAATTGATATCGCTAATCCATGCAAAAGTATACAAACTCCTAATGAGAATGCAGGTACCAAAGTTGATGTTCCAAAAGAGCGAAGCGGTCCAATCGTTGTGTACCGTTCAACTAAGGACACTCTTAGAGTTTGGTTGCTGAAGAAGCAGATATCAGAGAAACAAATGTCTCAGGGGATTCATGGTTAAGCTGCAAACAAGGACTTACAGTCACATAACAGACTGTAACTCGATCCTCAAAGAAAGGAAAGTTCATCCCGATGATGACTTATCCTAAAAACGAGAAATTCATTTTTCTCGGGCATGAGCTTATATCAAAAACATTCCAAGTTTTTAAGCTCATGCATTATGTCTCCTCGTTAAATGACAGACGACGACCCGGACTTCAGAGACAGGGAAGTTTATCCACGCAACGATAACTTACCCTCTTAACAAGAAATTAAGTTTTCTTGGACACGAGCTTACCCTAAAACCATTCAAAGGTTTTAAGCTCGTGTATATGGTTTATCATTAAATATCAGATGGTAACCCGTGCTTCAAATAAAGGAAAGTTTATCGCCGATGATAAACTTATCCTTACAACGAGAAATTAATTTTTCTCGGACACGAGCTTACATTAAAACCATTCAAAGGTTTTAAGCTCGTGTATATGACTTACAGTTAAATGTCAGACTGTAACTCGAACTTAAAATAAAGGAAAGATTATCTTTTATGATAACTTATCCTCTTAACGAGAAATTCACCTTTCTCGGTCATGAGCTTGTATTAAAACATTCGAAGTTTTAAGCTCAGAAAGGAAAGTGTATCTTTTAAATAAGAGAACTTTTCCTCGTAACGAGAAATTAACCTTTCTCGGTCATGAGCTTTCCGTTAAAACAGTCAAAGTTTTCAAGCTCATGAACACGACTTCTAAGTAAATGTCAGCTTAGGACTCGTTCTTCAAATAAAAGGAAAGTTTATCGCCGATGATAAACTTACCCTTAACAAACGGGAAGTTCACAACTTCTCGGACTTGAGCTCGCTTTTAAGATATTCAACATCTTAAGCTCAAGTAATTGTTTTTCAAAACTTTGAACACAATTTTTCGAGAATTTCTCAAAAGGTTTTTCTAAATCTTTCAAAATAGTGTGTTCAAAAACGTTTTGATAAAACGAGCATGTCTTCTGGAATCGATAATATTTACGAACCTAGAAATGTCATTCAATAATGACACGGGGTTGTAAATAAAGTTCGAGCAGAAGTTCAAACTTTTAAAACATGCTCAAAATGGTTTGCTATTATTTCAGATAGCAACCCGCTTTTCATAATCAAGTCAAGCATTTCACCGGAAAGCTTTGACTCAACAACGGGAATTAATTTTCTCGGGGACGTGACGAGGTGACCAGCATTCGTGAACCAGAACCATGTGAATCTCTCATATGATGTTCTCCATCATTCAGGTCCTACCTCGTAAATTGTTAATCTTGTGAATTCATTATTATATATGATCTTTGCACGTAATAAATACCTTACACTTGTGTTTAAAAGGTATTTATTTTACGTTTCAGCACACCCTCATTAATTTGAGGGGGAGCTTGTGTAATTCATGAAGATAATTGGACTTGCATTTTTCTTCCTAAATTTTCTTAAAATGCTATTAAATCAATTGATATTAAAAACATCGATTGGGTTAATATTTTTAATATGGGGGAGAAAATGTGATTTAATATGGGATATGATCAATCATAAATGGTTTGACTTAAAGTGATAGCTCATCCCGACATGTGCGAAATGTTTTTCGAATCGTGGCATATGTTAAGGGGGAGCAAAATGGATTTGCACTTCAAAATGGATTTCATGGTGACATATACTTACCCGCAACCCATTTATTTCACGACGATGAAGATTGTGGTGACATAAGGATGGTAGGATAGGTTAAAGTCCAATGATTTCTCTAGAACCGGAGGAATCTTCCCAAGGACATTCCATAGCTAGAATTAGTAGTCCTTAGGAAAGATGGAGAAAGATTGTGAACGTAGCTGAATGCCGACCAAGTACTTAAGTTAGCACTGGAACAATCACAACAAGGTGCTAGTGATGACGTATTGGTAAGCATTGAAGGGGTTGAAGAATGAAAAAGAAATGTAAAGATAAAGGGTGTAAAGAAAGAAGCCCTCCTTACAACTTTAGGCAGAAACCGGGTCAATACATATGCTATTGAGATCATTTTTGTTAATGATTTTCGATATTGAAGAAAGACGTCATGGACCCAGTGATGCAATGCACAACCCTTCCCAGCTAACTCAAATATCTCTCAAAAGGTATTTGTTTTAATCACACGGAGATCAACACATTATCTACTGGTTTATTCACTCCGAATAAATTGGTATTGAAAAGGTGGCACTCCTCTCCAGCCTCCGATCACTAAAATCCAAAATGCACGATTGAGTCTAGAGCCATTTAAGATCATCAAATATCTCATTAGGACACACTTTCATTATTCCTTGCTTCTTCACACACTGTGAAAAGTAAGAAAGATCTTAAGAGTCCTACGCAAAATCTTCATGATCTTGCCTGAACATCCGAGTAATACGAAAGTATTTACAATGAAGATGGAAATCCTTCTTGAGCGAATATCAAAAAGCTCATGGTAGGTGACTTGTGCGATTCTTTATGAATCAAACTTGTGATAACTGGAAAGCAACAGTGGTTTAATTCTTAATTGAACTTAAACTCGTTCCAGGCCTCTTCGCATTATCATATGATCTTGCCAGAACACTCAGAGTGACTCTTTATTGATCACAGTGACGAGTGGAAATCCTTCTAGTGTTAACATCAAACAGCACTTGGTAGGTAACTTGCAAGATTCTATATGAATCAAGCTAGTGACAACTGGAAAGCAACGATGGTGCGGTTCTTAATTGAACTTCACTTGTTCCAGGAACATGAATTGACGGCTTCAAATCATGCGGATAATATTATCCAAATGATCCACTCTTTACGTTCGCAGTCAGCTTTGGACGGTCGAGTAAAGAGAACGGGTTTACCCGCGAAATCTTGTCAAGGAGGTTCTTTATTGAAACTACCTGCCACAAGTACGATATTTAATATCGTCCAACGGTCTTCACCGACCGGAGGTAAATTGCTACCGAATTAGAATGAAATGTTCAAAGCCATTTCATCCGTGTATATTGTTTGTTGCTAACTGTCTTATGCAGCGTAACAAAAAGGTGGCATTGCGGTGTACAATCCAGAAGAAGTCGTCACCACATGCTTGTACTACATACAATTAGTACTTCAACAAATTCAAGAAAGCCTGAAGGTCAAGTCTTCCGCTGTATCAAACTCTGAAGCTTTCAAGAATTTAAACGTATAAGTATGTGGAACATGAAGTCACAAAGAGGCAAATATCACAAGTGAAGAATGCACAAGGTCAAGGCAAGGAAACATGCTCAAGACTAAAGTCAAAGATCACATCAAGCATATTCACAAGAACAAGATCGAAGACTCAAGCATAGATGCTAGGTTTAAGATTTTGTAAAAAGATGTGACCTCCCTTAGGGGGAGATTGTTGGAAATACGTTTTCCCCAATAAAGTCTCGGTCACATCTTAGTTAGCATAGATCACGAGTTATAGACTATTTAGAACTTTGTTTCTTGGAGCGACCTCCCTTAGGGGGAGATTGTTAGAAATACGTTTTTACGTATTTATGAAGGATCGGTCGCTCCAACGATAATTATGTAATGGGCTCGTGATCTATTTACTTTATGTATGGTCCATATAGCCCACATGTAGGGTGGGCTATATATAACCCCTCCTAGCATGTTAGGAGGGGGTTGTTGATTCCTTTTACAATTAATCATTTATTCATCTTTTCTTTCTCTCTCTACATTTCCCCTTTTCTCTCCTTTCTCTCTCTAATCCTTCATCTCTTTCCTTCATTTCCTCATGATTATCATCTAAATCAACCAACCTAATCCACCAAATCCATGATATAGAATAGGCCATTAATTGCGTAGACCTTCAACTATTAAAACTTGTACAACGATGAACAAAATACAAGTATTGTAATAAAATGCTTAAAACCAGTTTAAGCATGTACAGATTTATTCTGGAACTTTTATGCATTATGTTATGCATTTACTGAGACCTTATAAATTATTTAGGTCATTGATTGTGTCATGAGCATCCTTATCAGATTTATCCACTGACTTATTGTTGTACTACTGAGGTGAGTTCATGGCCCCACTTTATATATTGACAAACTTTCAAACCTTTTAATGGGGAAGAAAACATGCAACATATTTGATTTTATGGACATGGATTGAACTGTGAAACTTTTGATTACATTGCCTATTGTAGATGAACCCGCATGACCCGTGCATCCAAAACTGTTAGAATTATTGAATTATCTGAATGTTATAAATAGATCTATTTGGGATTGACCGTCCCCATCTGGGTGAGTCATGCTCACTGTGCCTAGGCCAGGACAACAGATGTTTCATATGTCAGCACTTATTTTTGTTATGGGTGCCTTGATAAAGATAAGGCGAAGGGTCCTTATTTGTTAAGGACTTAACTGTCAAGTTTCAGTTTCGGGCAATATGGAAATGTAATTACCTTTAAAGTATTGATGCTTTGTGCATTACTACTTCAGTGAATATTTAATGTCCAAACTTATTTTAATTAAACCTATGAATTCACCAACTTTATGTTGACTCTCTAAGCGTGTTTTCTCAGGAAACTGAAGCAGGTATTGGTGTACATGGATTCAAGCATCATGATAGGCTGCGTTTATAGAGCTCATCTGGGGTTTTATAAATTGGGAATAATTTAAACTTTCAAACAATGTTAAAGACTACTGTAATACTATTTGCACTTTCAGTCATGTAATAAATGTAAGGATAATCTTTTATCTGTTGCTCTATATTCTGTCTACTGTTGATCCACCCACGTGACACCCAAATATTATTTCTGCTTCGTTTGACTCAATTTGGGGGTGTCACAGAAATGGTATCAGAGCGATAGTTATAGAGAATCAGAGCAAAATTTAAAATAAATATAAAAATAAATTTTTTATATAATATGAACTATAACTGCTTTAAAAATCTTTTGGGATTTTAGGGACTAGAATAGTTAAGCATATAGACTGTAGAGCATACATCGATTGTGTGATTGCATGTGCATTGATTATTAACATCCGGTTGATTAATCCTATAAGTATTAACGTAACCTTTAGCATGGCGAGTGTTAAATGGCACTATTATATAATTTTAAATTATATTTCCCAAAACTTTTAACTTGAGTAAGTTTATACTTATATAAATTAAAACTATATTACTTTCAGATTTATCATGACTTCACCTACCGATACACCTGCTGCCGTATCTCCAACGACCGTCTTATGTGGATGGTTATCTGCTAGTGACTCTGGTGATAGTCACGTTTCTGCCGACGCGACATCCATTGAGGCACTTATTTCTACTCCACCTGTTTCCCCCGCTGAGGAAGAGGTCCAGCCTCCTGCTGCTATACCACCTGTACCACTTGTGACTTCACTGCGGGAGCATGCACCCGAGTCTTTGCCACCTCGTAAGAGGAGGTACGAGGCACCTCTCGATTCCACTTATGAGATCGGTGAGGGTTCCCGGGCCAGACATGCTGACCCCGTCCAGGCCCAGATCACGGCACTGGTCGCACGCCAGGCCCAGGACGTAGCAGACATTCTTGCTCCACTAGCGGCCGGACAGACTGAGCGCACTGTTCTACAGCAGCGCCAGTACCTTTTATCATGGACTGTGAGTTCGGAGGCACACGCTGCCCGAGGGGTGTGGTCGACTACTTACCATTCTCTCCAGTGGTTGCTGGATGAGAATGAGTTCCTACGTGAGCAGATCTAACTGCTCCAGAACCAGCAGACAGACTTTCATACTGCCCTCTTGACCATGGAGGAGACTCTTGCCATATTCTTCGACCTCCAGGAGGTCCGTCATCAGGGGTTGACATCAGAGACCGCTCATCTCTGGGGAGTTCAGCAGACTCTCAGAGACCAGTTCCTTGAGGCACTCCGACTGCTCAAGGAGACTAGGACTGCCATGACCGTGATGCAGGTTGCCATGCAGGCACCGGCTGTCTCATCTCCGCCCGTGGTGCCAGCCGTATCCGAGGAGTCAGTTAGGCATCAGTAGATTAGATGTACTAGATCTTTTGTACATCATGATAAGCTATTAGGGTTGCATCCCGACTATCATGATATAGGATCTTTTGTATTGTACTTTTCTTTAGTCAGTTGTATCTTTGTACTGTACTATTTAGATTAGGGATTCATAGATGATGTACTTTAGATTTCATGTACCACCATCCCAGACAGGCGGGTTGTGCTTTGTCTTGGATTAGGTTGTGCATTTTGTACTGTATTCCTATTCTAGACTTATGGCATGTACTCATTAGCTTTTGTTATATTCTGTACTGTATTATATTATGAACTTTAAACAGGTTATCCAATTTGTTGCAAAGTCTATGCATGAAATTCATTTTCGTGTAATTATATAAAACTGTGCTAACACCTTGAACTAATGATTTCATTTTTGTGTATAATTATAGAAAAATGGTAATCACTAGAACGAACCCCAACAATGCCGAGACTACCCAAAACGTCACTGCTGCCCAACTAAGGGAAATGATTGACCAAGGCATCGCATCTGCGATGGCTGCCAGCAGGAACGTAGACGACAGTCAAAATTCCAACAACCGCCGGAATAATCAGACCACCAGGGGTTGCTCTTACCCCGACTTCTTGAAATGTAAACCTTCCGACTACAAGGGCAAAGAAGGAGTGGTGGAACTGATGCAGTGGTTTGAGAGGTTGGAAACGGTCTTTCGCATCAGCGACTGTGCAGAAGAGAACAAAGTGAAGTTTTCCGCCTGCACCCTACTTGAGAGTGCTCTTGCTTGGTGGAATTCTGTTGTTGATACTCTTGGACACGATGCTGCCTATGCTCTCAACTGGACTGAGTTGAAGGAGAGGATGACAGAGAAATACTATCCAAGGGGAGAAATGAAGAAGCTGGAGATCGAGTTATGGGATCTCAAATGCAGGAACAATGACATCACTGCGTAGAACCAAAGGTTCCAAGAGTTGACCCTAATGTGCACCAGAATGTTTATAGAGGAGGATGATAAGATTGAGAAGTATGTGGGTGGACTCCCAGACGCCATTCATGACAGTGTGCTCGCATCTCGACCTACTACCGTCGAGAGTGCCATTGAGTTCGCTACTGAGTTGATAAACAAAAGAGTCCGTACCATATCCGAGAGGCATACTGACAACAAGCATAAGGCAGACGAGTATTTCCGTAGTCAGCACCAGCAGCATCCTAAGAAGCAGAATGTTGGGCAAGTTTACAGTGCTACCTCTGCAGGAGCTAACTCGTACGTAGGGGCCAAACCTTTGTGCCCAAAGTGCAACTATCATCATACTGTTGATAGCTCATGCGGACCTGCTACAGATGTGGACAAGTGGGTCATTTTGCTAAAACCTGTTGAGTTAATGCTGTCACTCAGGCCCGACCCACTCAAAACACTGGGAACTACAACAACAGGGGTGGATACAATGCCCGTGGGAACGGGAACGGACAGCAGGGGAACCACAACGCTACTGGAGGAAACAACAATGGACCCAAGAAGGGAGTTGTGTGCTATGAGTGTGGAGCACCAGGACACGTGAGACCAAGTTGCCCTAAGCGGGCCAACCAGAACAAGAACAGTGGAGGAGCTTCATCCAGAGTGTACGTGGTCGGCAATGCAAAAGCCAACCCCGATTCAAGTGTCGTTACTAGTACGTTTCTATTGAACAATCGTTATGCATCTGTTTTGTTTGATACTAGAGCAGACCGAAGTTTTATATCCACTGAATTTAGTCAAGTACTAGAAGTTATCCCTACAAGCTTAGATCACTATTACTCCGTAGAAGTAGCTGACGGTAAAACTGTAGATGCTGACACTATCATTAGAGGTTGCACCTTAAATCTTTCCAAACATCCGTTCAACATTGACCTTATCCCCGTAAACCTTGGTAGTTTTGATGTTATTATTGGCATGGACTGGTTAGCGAGATACCGCGCAGTCATTGTTTGTGACGAAAAGCTAGTCCGTATTCCATGGGGAAACGAAACTCTAATCATTCGAGGCGACGGTAACACCGACCTCGCTGACACTAGACTTAGTGTTATCTCTTGTACAAAAGTTCAGAAATATTTGTTGAGAGGATGTCCTATCTTCTTGGCCCATATTTCTCAAACAGATGAAGAAGACAAGCCCGAGAAGAAGCAAATCAAGGATGTACCCATCGTCCGAGATTTTCCAGAAGTCTTTCCTGATGAGTTGCCAGGCTTATCACCGACCCGACAAGTGGAATTTCAAATTAATTTGGTTCTCGGAGCGGCACCTGTAGCTAAAGCTCCATACCGGTTGGCACCATCAGAAATGAAAGAATTAGCTGAACAACTTCAAGAACTGTCTGACAAAGGATTCATACGACCCAGTTCCTCACCATGGGGAGCTCCTGTGTTATTTTTCAAGAAGAAAGATGGTTCTTTTCGAATGTGCATCGATTACTGAGAGCTGAACAAGTTAACTGTGAAGAATCGATATCCGCTTCCTCGCATTGACGACCTATTTGACCAACTGCAAGGGTCAAGTGTGTATTCCAAGATTGACTTGAGATCTGGATACCATCAGCTACGAGTCAGGGAGGAAGATATTCCAAAAACAGCTTTTAGAAAACGTTACGATCATTACGAATTCCAGGTTATGCCATTTGGGTTGACCAATGCACCAGCTATTTTCATGGACCTTATGAACCGTGTGTGAAGACCCTACTTGGATAAATTCATGATAGTATTTATTAACGACATACTCATTTACTCCAAGAACGAACAGGAACATGGGGAACATCTTGCACAAGTAATAAAGGTACTCAAGGAGGAGCAGCTCTATGCTAAGTTCTCCAAATGTGAATTTTGGATTCCTAGAGTGCAATTCCTTGGTCATGTCATCGATTGTGACGGTATTCACGTGGATCCAGCAAAGGTCGAATCCGTCAAGGATTGGGTATCTCCTAAATCACCGACGAAGATCCGCCAATTTCTAGGCCTTACCGGGTACTACCGTAGATTCATTGAAGATTTTTCCAAAATAGCCAAACCAATGACCAATCTCACACAGAAGGGAATAAAGTTCGATTGGGGAGAGAAGGAAGAATCAGCTTTCCAACTGATCAAGCAGAAGTTATGCAGTGCACCCATACTGGCCTTGCCTAAAGGCAACGATGATTTCGTTGTATACTGTGATGCCTCACACAAGGGCTTAGGTGAAGTATTGATGCAAAGGATGAAAGTGATTGCCTACGCTTCAAGACAATTGAAGAAGCATGAGAAGAATTACACCACTCAAGATCTAGAACTTGGATCCGTAGTTTTTGCTCTTAAAATCTGGAGACATTACCTATACGGAACAAAGTGCACAGTGCATACTGACCATAAAAGTTTGCAACACATATTGGATCAGAAGGAGTTGAACATGAGACAACGCCGTTGGATTGAGTTACTGAGTGACTACGACTGCGAGATCAAATACCACCCGGGTAAAGCAAACGTGGTTGCTGATGCTTTAAGTCGTAAGGAAACGGACCCTCCTATGAGAGTTCGGGCATTAGTTATGACAATCAGTTTGGATCTACCCAAACAGATTTTGGAAGCTCAGACTCAAGCCCAATTGCCTGAAAACCTCGTGAAGGAAGATGTCGGGGGAATGCTCAGAACCGATCTTAGCAAGGAGAAGTTAGAACCTAGAGCAGACGGAACCCTATGCCTTCACGGACGAAGTTGGTTACCTTGTTATGGAGATTTGAGGAACGTGATCATGCACGAATCTCATAAGTCTAAATATTCTATACATCCCGGATCTGAAAAGATGTATCAGGATATGAAAAAGTTATATTGGTGGCCGAATATGAAAGCCAACATTGCCACCTACGTTCAGAAATGTTTGACCTGTGCTCGTGTCAAAACTGAACACCAGAGACCATCGGGTTTACTTGTACAACCCAAGATACCGGAATGGAAGTGGGAAAACATCACTATGGACTTTGTTACCAAACTCCCAAAGTCATCTCACGGTTACGATACTATCTGGGTAATCGTCGATCGACTCACCAAGTCCGCTCATTTCATGCCAATTAGGGAGAACGATTCCCTTGCCAAACTAGCAAAGACGTACCTGAAGGAGATTGTGACCAAACATGGAATACCAGTGTCGATAATCTGTGATCGAGATGGTAGGTTCACGTCAAACTTTTGGAGGGCTTTCCAACGAGCCTTAGGTACCAATTTGGATATGAGCACTGCTTATCATCCGCAGACTGATGGTCAAAGTGAACGAACCATCCAGACTCTAGAAGACATGCTACGAGCATGTGTGATTGATTTTGGAAATGGATGGGTTGACCATATTCCTTTAGTGGAATTCTCCTACAACAACAGTTATCATGCCAGTATTAAGGCTGCCCCTTTTGAAGCACTGTACGGGCGCAAATGCCGTTCGCCTGTGTGCTGGGCAAAAGTAGGTGAATTTCAGCTCACTGGACCAGAGTTAATCCAGGAGACTACTGACAAGATCGTCCTCATCAAGCAGAGAATTCAAGCTGCTCGCGATCGACAAAAGAGCTACGCGGACCTGAAACGCAAACCTATGCAATTTGAAGTAGGTGACCGTGTTATGCTCAAGGTATCACCTTGGAAGGGTGTTGTACGTTTTGGCAAACGTGGAAAACTGAATCCACGTTATGTTGGCCCTTTCAAAGTAATAGCCAGGATCGGGGAAGTAGCTTATCGTTTAGAGTTGCCCCCGCAACTGAGTCGGGTACACTCTACCTTTCATGTTTCTAACCTAAATAAGTGTTATGCTGAAGAACCACTGGCTATGCCATTGGAGGGAGTTCAATTTGACGACAAACTTCAGTTCGTAGAAGAACTAGTGGAAATCATGGAGAGGATAGTTAAGAAGTTGAAACGCAGTTGCATCCGCTGGTCAAAGTACGTTGGAACTCTAGGAGAGGCCCTGAGTTCACTTGGGAACGAGAAGACTCGTTCAAGACCAAGTACCCACACTTTTTCACCTGACCAATAGCTTCATCTTAAGCTTTGAGGACAAAGCTAAAATAACGGGATGGTGCTGTAAAACCTCTGATTTTACCTTATTGACTTTGTCAACTGTAGTACTATTTATAATTGGAATTTATATAATTTCACTTTTATATGACTTTAATTATCATATACCTATTGTCATACTACCTTTCATATTTATTTTACATTTATATGAACCTTTAGTCATTTATTGACTACTCTGGCAACTGACTGGCCACTTGATTGAATAATGAAATTCATCACCTCAATACATATTTTGAGATAAACTGTAACCTTACTTAATTTATTTATTAAGTACTTGGATTATTTTTATATGTACATATTTACATATATTACCTAAAAGGAATAAATACCTAAACACTTTAAAAACAATGTACATTATTTTACATTGTCACTTATTTACTTTATTTAAGTAAAATAATTTTAGTGATGTATTTAATATACACTTTCACAAAATTACCTAAAAGCTTCAACAAAAATACCTACAACACAACAAATACCTATAATAATATACAAGGACTATTATTATCATACAACACTTGGCAAAATTTACCAAAACCCTTTCCCATACATATATAAAATGTGTGGGTGTATGCATGCATGCACTACCATCATTTGCTATCTAACCTACAAGTAATCATGTTTACTCCACTAAAACACTATCCTAACCATACTTTTACTTACACAAAGCATACTTATACACTTACACACTCAAGCCTCATGCATTCTACTATGCCATGTAAGATTTTGTCCCCCCTTTTACTTGTGCAAACCCACGGTTACAACACCAAAGTAGGAAAGGAAGTAACTTGCTAGTTTTGGAAATGTGGGAAATAACAAGTGAATCACAACTAGATATGACATATCTTAGTTGGATATCATGGTACAAGGTACATGATTCACTTTGGATCTCTCCCTCTCTTTGATATTAGCCGAGACAAACACACACAACACACAACACATTCCATTTGCAAACTCTCATCATCTATCTCTCTCTCTCAAACTCATGGCTAAACATCACTCTCCACCATTTTCAAACCTTCAAGTTTAACTACTACTCCTATACTATGTCTTCTACTATCTAAAGGTTAATCCTAACTCATCCTACAAGAAACCTTGATCCTTGAAGCAAGAACAAGAACCCTAGAAGCTTTGTGAAGCCGACGGCTTGTTTTGATCTCCTAGACCTCCATTGTTGAAAGCTTGTCACTTGTTTCTACTCATCCTCATATCATTTCTAAACCTATCTAAACAAGTAAGCCCAAGTTAAAACCTATCTTTTCTAATACTTTACTTTCATACATATTAATGTGTACATGGTTATTCTTAGTAAAGTTAACATTTAAACAAGTATATAAACCCTAAAAAACCTAATAAAACTCACGGCTTGATTTTTATTATAACATAAATGATGTAAAAACTTGTCAACCTTGAAGAACACATCAACATGATCTTGTTTAACTTGAAAAACTATGAAAACCTAACCATGCATGTATTTTGGACGTGAGTATTAAGCTCATAATATTATTTTGGGTAATCTTGTAATGTTTAGATATAACTAGAAACATTAAATTTATGTTTTTAGGTGCCCAAAAATGTTAAGATCACTATTATGCCTCATAAATTTAGTTTAAGCTCACTATAATAGTTTGCCTTAATAAATAATCATTTTCACTAAATAAATGTTTTATAAAACTTTTAGTGTCAAAAATATGATTTTATAAAGTTTCATGTTGAAAATATAAATCTATAATTGTTTTGGATTTAAATAATAGATCTACTAAATTTTTGGATTAAATATAACAAGTATAAACTTTTGGGTTGGATTTATAAATTTATAAAGTAAAAGGGATCTAAATAAATAAGTGTAGAAACTTATATTTCAAAAACATAAACTTTTGGATCATTTTTAATTATTGCCGAGAATTTGAGGGTGTGTTTTGAACATATCTGAAACTTAATAGTGTTAAAAAAGACTAAAAAGAGATTAATATAATATTAGGGTAAGTTGTGTAAACTTTATAAAACCTAGGGATTATTTTGGACACTACCCGAGACTTAATATAAACATTAGGGACAAATGTGCCAAGATACTAAACTTAGTTAAGCCCTAAAGTAACCCTAGGGACTAAACTTGCCATTTGCCGAAACATATACAAGCCCTAGGGGGCAATAATGTAACTTGTATTAGACTTAATTATAAACCGCAAGTTAGAGGACTAAAAACTGCCAATATGTGAAACTTAACTAAGCCCTAAAATAGAAAGTTTCCAAAATTAGAAAGTTTCCAAAACTAGAAAGTTTCCAAAAATAGAAAGTTTCCAAAAATAGAAAGTTTCTAAAAATAGAAGGTTTCCAAAAATAGAAAGTTTCCAAAAATAGAATTACTGCTTAAAATAGATAAGTTTATAAAAATAGAAAGTTTCCATAAATAGATTAGCTGCCTTATTTAAATAAGTTTCCATAAATAGATTAGCTGCCTGAAATAAATAAGTTTCTAAAAATAGAACGTTTCCATAAATAGATTAGCTGGTTAAATAAGCTAAGTATATAAGCCTAAGTGTTTTCATGATTATTTTCTAAGTCATATGATATAATGTATAGTTTATTAATTATTTCATGTAATTAAAATACACTATAGGTTAAAATATTTAATTAAAGTATAACATGTTTTTAATTAAATAAAGTTAAATACTTAGGTTAAAACATGTATTATTATTTATTAATAATATAACCTAAGTCGTGTTAATTAATTAATTATAACCATGATTTTTAAATAATTAATTAATTATAAGTCTTAAAAATATAAAATACTTAGGTTAATAATTTCATGATTTTAATAATTAATATAACCTAAGTCATGTTATTAAATTAATCATGTCATGTTATTAATTTAATTTTAACATAAGATCATTAAAAAAATAAAAAACCTTAACATACACCGTGAACCGGATCTTGATTAAGAACCATGAACCGGACACGAAATCGACACCATACCCCGAACCAAATCGGGGTCACCCTTGTCTTGTTGCTTCCGTGGGACCCACACCAACCAACCGGGGCCATATGGTCTCGGTGGTGGTCAAATGGCCAAACCGAGACCCTCTCGGGTTCGGTTTAGGCGCGGCCAAGAACAAACACCCCTTAAACATCCCTTTTTGATTTATACCAAAACCAATTTCATGTTAGATCTATGATTTAATTATGTTTTTAAGAAAAACATATCATGTTCTTAATTATTAAAAAGATTAAATCAAAAGAAAAAAGGGTTTAAAAGAATTACCGAATGCGTGTATCTAAAGAACGATGAACAAACACGAACACTAGCAATAATTCCAAGATCAAAGATCAAATCACACCCCTTTGGTGTGTTTGAGGGTGGCGGCCAAGAAGAGAAAAAGAAGGAGGAGGAGAAGTTTTTAGGTTTTTTGTAAAATTCTTTGTAAAGAAAAATGAGTAGTGTTCTTTTCCTAATTCCTTGTTTTAGTAAAAATGGATGGGCTAAGCCCATCCTCCCTCCCTAATTTCGTGGTATGGGGCCCACATGGGATAACCCATACATTTCCTGAGTCTAAATATTATAGTGTGTTCTCGTGTGTTCTCGTGTTCGTAATTTACGTGTTTTAATTAGTTATCGATCGTGACTTAATATATTTATTCGTGTTCGTAATAAATATATATACGTAATTAATATTAGCTCGTGATTAAATTACGTTCATGATTTCATGATCGCATGTTCGTGATTAATTATTGTTTAAATAATTATTGCGTGTTCGTGCGTAATAAATACTTATCGTGTTCTAACACGTACGTAATACGTAAAATCCTAACACGTAAACGTAATCGTACTATAAAAAGAAAGTTTTAATCTAGTACGTACGATCTTAAGGGTACTATTCATGGTAAAAGCATGCGGGTTTTACAACTCTTCCCCCCTAAAAAGAATAATTCGTCCCCGAATTATAGATAACGTTACTGAAAGAGAAACATACCCGAATCAAACTGAGAGGGTATGTAAGATTAATGAACGTACAAGTGACATGGTAGAAGGAACGTGGAACGTGACATGTCTTGAAAGGACATGGAACGTGACGTGACTAAAAGGACATATCTAATTGATGAGAGAAAACGGATAAAAGTCCGGATGAAATTGTCCGTTTCCAAGTGGCCTCCCTCTTGGAACGGTTCCTTCAGAAGATCTTGACACAAATGATAAATCTTGGTAAGGACATGGAACGTGACATGGTAGAAGGAACGTGGAACGTGACATGTCTTGAAAGGACATGGAACGTGACGTGACTGAAAGTACATATCTAATTGATGAGAGAAAACGGATAAAAGTCCGGATGAACTTGTCCGTTTCCAAGTGGCCTCCCTCTTGGAACGGTTCCTTCAGAAGATCTTGACACAAATGATAAATCTTGGTCCTCCTGACCTTGACTTGGAATACGAAGAAATTCTTGGTTATCAACGGAAGGTAGATCCCCTAAATTCGATCGAGGAAAATAAGAGTTAACGTGCTAGAGTAACTGAAGCGTTACGATGCAAGACAATCTGACTTAACTGATAATTAGAAACGATACGCGAGACATAAAGAAACGTAGTACGTGAAAAATTTTAAACGTGATACGTGAAAAATTTTGAACGTGGTACGTGGAGATATGGCGAGTGTAGTATGAGTAAACATATCGTGATCCATGATACGTGTAACATATCTTGATCATGATATGAGGAACGTGGAATGAACATGACATGTGAAACATATCATGATCATAGAATACAATGGCGGTAACGCCAAACGCTACAAGGTGAGACATGGAATATGACGTGAAACGTCTATCTGAGGATAGGGAGTTATACCAAACTTGGGTCTGGTCTCTCAAGTTCTTGTAAAACTTCCCAGAATTAGAAAAAAAATGAACGTAAAATCGTAAGCCAAGATACGATCATGAACGTGAATAGTGTCATGAACACGAGCGTGAAAGCAAGTCGTGAACTTAGAACAAGGACGTGAAGTAAATAAGGAGCACAATTGCGAATCTTTGTCTGACCCGATAGCTGAGGGATTACCAAGTGGTCGGATGAGCCTTGGCGTGGAATGTGTCCGATAAATCTGTTGGTTCTGAAATCCGTACGGATGTAAGGATTCTGCAGACTTGATCAAACTGTTGACAATAACCCAGATAGCATCATGCTTCTTCTGAGTTTGCTGTAATCTGGTAACTAAAATCCATGGGGATCTTGTCCCTTTTCGATTCACAATTTCAGATGATGAAAACATCCCAGTCTGTTGGTGTCCTATCTTAACCTGTTTGTATGACAGGTATGAAGATATGAACGTAACTGTATCTTGCTTCATCGAACTTGATACATAGGAGTTTGCGAAACTCTGAGTCTATGAATCTAAACTTCTCTTAGCGTAGGATTTTCTATAACACCTAATGTAATGTAGGGTTATCTCCTTTATGCATAAGCTGAGTCATGGTAAGATTAACCGTAGAAAGCCATGTGATTCAGCGTGTCACTGTAATCAAACAGAATTGATATTGGAAAAAAATTTCCAGGGTAAACTTTCTCTTGTCATAGAATTTGCAACATAGTGCAGATATGGTCTTCATGTTCTTCTCTAGGCTTAGAGGAAATTAGGTTATCCTCAATGAAAACACTGATGAATTTGCTATGAGTTCATGGAAACTCATTCTTATAATGTCGTTGGAGCATTGATGAGACTAATTCAAAATCATAAATCTAGCTTGACCGAGTCGTGTACGAATAGCAGTCATGGACATGTCCTGCTCTTTCACTCGTCACTGTTGGCAGCATGATCATGAGTTCGATCTTGGAAAAGTGATTAACACTATAAGGTCGATTGGACATGTTGTCAATACGTGGAGGAGAATAACGGTCATGAATGGTGATTTGTTTAAATCGACGGTAGTCGACACATAATCTCATGGTACCATCCTTCTCCTTGAAGGTTCTTCTAGAATATATGGGAAAATTTTGGAATAATCAACTGGCTATGCGTAAAAGGACTTAAGTAGTCATGTCTTACTGGCAGCTATAAAATTTTAGCGACCATGGCTAACAACGCACATGCTTGTAAACATAGATAATTTGTACAGATTTTCCTGATGGAAAATCAAGCTGAAAGTATTCAGGAGCCTGAACATTACTGTACATAATTATGAATCGTAGCATGGTGTGCTGTTCATAGTCCATAATTAGGATAAAATTCATCTCGTGTATGTCCGAGGAAATGCGTTAGCAGCTTGGATCTCATCATTAAGCTGAAGGAAAACCTTCGTATACGTGGGAATACGAAAGGCGTCCTTCATGGTCATGAATATATGAAATATGGTGAAAGTAATGAAAGTGGCATCGGCAACGTGACAGTTCTCACTGATGCGCCGGTAATGGTATTGAAATTCTTGTGGCCTGGTTAATACATGGCATAACAAAATGGATATACCCTGGGAGGGTACCCTGAATTTCTTATAAATGTTCCATAGTTGGATGTGAGTCATGTGTATTGACTCGTGTCTTGAGAAATGTAAGCGTGACATATGTCTTGACTGGTGTCTTGACAAGTGTCTTCAGAAAGTATACGTGAGACGTGTGTCTTGACTGATGTCTTGACATGTGTCTCGAGACGTAAAACAATAAAACTATAATATTAGGTTATTATGCCAGAATTGGCGGATCGGTTGGACTACTGGTCCTTTGTATGCCTGATCACGTCCGCGGCCGGAGCCTCGGTTGCGATTTCTATGATAGTTCTGTCATAGTAGTGGTTACTATCGTCTTGTCTGTCAGTTCCATGACGGTCATTCTCATGACCGTGATTCATGTAACTATTCAGCTGAGTGGCCGGCTGGTACCGGTTTGCACTCATATGGCTGAAATGACAGCCGAATGACGTGTGACATGTAACTAAGAATTAGGGACAATGATTGATGGAAATCGTCTGATGGTGAAGCATCTTCTCGTCCAATTGCTTTGCTCTGACGCCTTTGTCTTCGTCTTGTAGGATCTCTAGGTTGTGAACAACATCCGCATCTCGTAGCGTCTCCGAACGTCAGCAGCATCAACCTTTAGTAACATCTCCAAGTTATGAGCGGCATCAGCAATCTTGTAGAATATCAGCAATTGAAAATACGCCTGAGATGATTCAGAATCGACTAGCGAATACTCGTGAAGTATTACAAGTGGAGTACACATGGATTAAGGTATATGTAATACACATGAAATACGGTACGTGGAGTACACGTGGAATGCACATGAAATGATCGGTATGGGGTCGATCATTTATCATGATTTAAGGAAAGTATACCGGTTAAACGGTTAGGAAAACCATCATGATAACCTGGCAATGCCAGTATATACCTCATTCTGGTTGCATAGAGAAACGTTAAAGTGTGGTTACACAAAATTCAAGATGATTTGCCTGAAAGCATGATCAATGAAAAGCAACCATGACTATCATGAAAACATAATTTACATGAATTTCAACAGTGTCTTGCATGGAAGCAAAGACAACAAAAGAGACGTAAGACATAATCACGTTAAGACCAAGTCATTATGAAGAAACATGGAACAACTCAATGTGTAGGAGTGTATAACTTAATCAGCATGAAACCGAAGTTAACCATGACAGTATGACAGCATACTTGACATAAAAAACATAATAACTTATGAGGGGACATGAAAAAAATTTATGCCAATAAATCATGAAAAAAATTTTATGCTTGAAAAACAGTGCATGAATGTGTAATGTAGTTTATAAAAAACTTTATATGTGCGAGGGGACGCCTATGGGTCGGTCCCAAAACAAAAGACATGGCGAGGGGACGCCTATGGGTCAGTCCCAAAGTTAAAAGTTTCGATAAAAGCACATGCGACTAAATAGGGCCAGTCCTGTACCAACCATTACTTAGTCATAATCCCTGCAACAATGATACATGAAACATAAATAAATGAAACTCATCTGTCAAAACTTATCAGAAAAAATTTTATGTGACTAATTATGAACTATTGAGGTTCAGTCCACATAGTCACGGTTTACGAGGAACGTCATGCATGAAACAATGACACATAACTAAATATGAATGACGGTTGTCCATCCATATTAATACAACATAATCGATGAAAACATCACGGTTAAAACCTTAAAGTGCTGAAAACATCATGGTTAAACAACAAGGCGCTGAAAACATCAATACGTAGAATAACAAACGTTGGCTTAGGAAGCTTCTGGTGACTACCCGCTAGTCACAGGTCGGGTTTTAGAGCCTACAGGTCGAAGCCTTGGCTATGATACCATAATTGTAACACCCCATTTTGATAAATGGAATGTCACGCGTAATTGTGACGTGTCATCAAAGCATGCAAGGTAAAATGTACTAAACATACATGACCATAGGGAAAACCGGAATCAAACATCGGTTCCCAAACATAAGCCCAAAACATAAATAAAGTAAATGAACAAAAAGGAAGACTAAACAAGCATAAATATGAAGGCAAGAGAAGAAGGAATCTAAGGTAGCTCCCATCCTATGCGTGTCCTCCAAATGCTCCAGTCAGTCCTTGAGTACCTGCCGTTTTGGGACATGGAAAGGAAAGTAACGGCTGAGCAAAACGCTCAGTGCACAGATATAGACATAGTATGAATGACTAAAACATGATAAAGACTTAATAGCAGCGGAAATGTATAAGTCCTGGAAAACGTGGAACATGTTCATAAAACTGGTTTTATAGTTTGAAAAGCCTTATGTTTATCTTATGAAAACTGTTTGACATATTTTACCATTAGCCAATATAGGTCATGAAAATCCACCGTGCATGAATACTTGGAAGGGTGACCTCATCATGCAAATTAGAGGGGCTGCCTTTAATTTAATATACTGGTTTGGGTAGGAGGGGTCAGCTCCTTGTGAAGGATGCAAGACACACACCACATTCACCATGAAATCCTGACTGAAAACATGTAACTAGGATGCACCCATACGCCCCACATGATAAGTATAAATAGATGGCCAAAAGCTGAAGGGACGCCACTAGCAATCACTCCGCCGTGGTGAAGTCATAACACCAGTGCCTCTAGTGTTATGGTTATGGTACCTCCATAACTAGGTGAAACTGGTCATGCATGTATATGGCTTTAGGTATTATAATTAAACATAAACAATTCAAAAACATATAAAACATATACTGGGGAAAACAGTTGGCTGCATACGGGGAAATCCTAATAAGGAAAGAATGTCCATACTGAAAGGACGGGAATCCGTACCTTATGTCCAGTGAACGAAGAAGACGAACTGAGAGGAATCCTACTTCCGTATCACTAATGCTACATGAATACATACGTGAATAAGTATCTGACTACAAATACGTAACTGGTTTCTATTATGTCTTAGCTTATTTTATATGTTCATATCATGTTTTACTGTTTAAAGTCTTAAACTGTGTTTATCTTATATTCTATCTATTCTGATTAAGTATTTCTGGTATTTCATGTATTATTATACTTACTAATAAGTAACTTTCTAAAAATAGCAGGTTTCCTAAAATAGAAAGTTTCCAAAAATAGAAAGTCTCCAAAAAAAGAAAGTTTCCAAAAATAGAAAGTTTCCAAAAATAGAAGGTTTCCAAAAATAGAAAGTTTCCAAAAATAGAACTACTGCTTAAAATAGATAAGTTTCTAAAAATAGAAAGTTTCCATAAATAGATTAGCTGCCTTATTTAAATAAGTTTCCATAAATAGATTAGCTGCCTGAAATAAATAAGTTTCTAAAAATAGAACGTTTCCATAAATAGATTAGCTGGTTAAATATGCTAAGTATATAAGCCTAAGTGTTTTCATGATTATTTTCTAAGTCATATGATATAATGTATAGTTTATTAATTATTTCATGTAATTAAAATAAACTATAGGTTAAAATATTTAATTAAAGTATAACATGTTTTTAATTAAATAAAGTTAAATACTTAGGTTAAAACATGTATTATTATTTATTAATAATATAACCTAAGTCGTGTTAATTAATTAATTATAACCATGGTTTTTAAATAATTAATTAATTATAAGTCTTAAAAATATAAAATACTTAGGTTAATAATTTCATGATTTTAATAATTAATATAACCTAAGTCATGTTATTAAATTAATCATGTCATGTTATTAATTTAATTTTAACATAAGATCATAAAAAAAATAAAAAACCTTAACATACACCGTGAACCGGATCTTGACTAAGAACCATGAACCGGACACGAAATCGACACCATACCCCGAACCAAATCGGGGTCACCCTTGTCTTGTTGCTTCCGTGGGACCCACACCAACCAACCGGGGCCATATGGTCTCGGTGGTGGTCAAATGGCCAAACCGAGACCCTCTCGGGTTCGGTTTAGGCGCGGCCAAGAACAAACACCCCTTAAACATCCCTTTTTGATTTATACCAAAACCAATTTCATGTTAGATCTATGATTTAATTATGTTTTTAAGAAAAACATATCATGTTCTTAATTATTAAAAAGATTAAATCAAAAGAAAAAAGGGTTTAAAAGAATTACCGAATGCGTGGATCTAAAGAACGATGAACAAACACGAACACTAACAATAATTCCAAGATCAAAGATCTAATCACACCCCTTTGGTGTGTTTGAGGGTGGCGGCCAAAAAGAGAAAAAGAAGGAGGAGGAGAAGTTTTTAGGTTTTCTGTAAAATTCTTTGTAAAGAAAAATGAGTAGTGTTCTTTTCCTAATTCCTTGTTTTAGTAAAAATTGATGGGCTAAGCCCATCCTCCCTCCCTAATTTCGTGGTATGGGGCCCACATGGGTAACCCATACATTTCCCGAGTCTAAATATTATAGTGTGTTCTCGTGTGTTCTCGTGTTCGTAATTTACGTGTTTTAATTAGTTATCGATCGTGACTTAATATATTTATTCGTGTTCGTAATAAATATATATACGTAATTAATATTAGCTCATGATTAAATTACGTTCATGATTTCATGATCGCATGTTCGTGATTAATTATTGTTTAAATAATTATTGCGTGTTCGTGCGTAATAAATACTTATCGTGTTCTAACACGTACGTAATACGTAAAATCCTAACACGTAAACGTAATCGTACTATAAAAAGAAAGTTTTAATCTAGTACGTACGATCTTAAGGGTACTATTCATGGTAAAAGCATGCGGGTTTTACAAAAACTTTTTAAACTAAAAATCTTAAAATAACATTCTAAAAATAGGAAATTTTTTAAAACTGAAAAATATAAACTTTTTGCATTAAAAGACAAAAATCAGATTAATAAAAACTAATTTAAATTGATTTTAATCTAAAAAATAGTGAATGAACAGTAAAATAAAATAAAACTTAATGAAAAATCATAAAATAAAATAAGAAAACCAATAAAATTAAAAACACTGGAAATGGATAAACTTTGGTCACTACAGACAAAAAAACAAGAAATCTGATAGGGACATGTGAAGAACTTTTTTCCTTTTGCTTATCAGTGGGAAGAACCAGGGTAGCTGTGGGAAAGGAGTTCCCACTTCTCTACCTCTAAAAAAATAAAAATGCTCATTTTGAACTTTGTTACTTGATGTTTTTGGATAACAAAGGCACCCCCACACTCAGTGGAGTGTGGGGAGTCAATAGCAAGTAAAAAACAAGCAAGTTCCAACACAAATTAAGGCACAATCAATGAAAAATGCTCACTGTTAAGGCACTAGGAGGTTTGGTGGTTTTGGTAGTATACAGTGAGCTTCCAAATGGTTAGTTCACCCACCAAAAACTCTCAAAGCCCTATTATCAGCTAACCTAGACCTAACTTAACCTAAACCTAGCTTTCTACCCAATTCCAAGCATCAAATAAACCTAATCACCCCCTAGGAGCCCACTGAAGTGTTTAACAAGGTGGGGAGCAAGGTTGCTGAACTATAAGGTCAAATAATGAGATTTAGGTCACCAAATCTTAACCAAAAAGCAAACGATCCTCAAGCAAATGACTAACAAGCCTTTACTTAACATGTTACTAACTATCCTCAAAATTTATAAACAAGAAAACGCCAAAACTCAAGCATAAATCCTACTGATATTTATATGGAAGAATTTTGCATACTTGAAAATGAGTAAACACCCTTTTCAATCCTAAAACCTATCAATCAAGACTTTACTAACAAAAACAAGGATGTGTGATTTAGAATGAGAGTCTAGTTGTCAACAAAACTCTTTTGTTCACTCAAAACAAACACCCCTTTAGTTTCAGAAAACAAAATTTTACACACTAATTTCATGCAACATAACTTGAAATCATATAAATCAACCATGAAACAATCACTTAACCTTAACTAAGCAGAAAACAAACATTAATAGCTAAACTTCGATAAGCAACAACAAATTCACTCAAATCTCAATATATTCAAGCAAAACACAAAGAGTAAAGGGTTCAAGCCCGTACCTTCTCTTGGCTTTTTCAAGCCAAGAAAGAGGTTGATGCCTTCTTTACCAAGGTGGATTGAAGAATGGTGGTGATGAGAGGATGCAAGTGAAACCTCTTGTTGTGGTTCTACAACAGAACCAAGAGGGGTGGAATTATGTCTTCAAATAGGGAAGAAAATGAATGAGCCTTGTTTTCTTTGTTCCTACAAATACACAAAGAGACAAAGCACAAAACTCACATAAACAACCAACAAGTTGTGTATCAAACAGCTTATTGGGGTGGCTTATGTGAGCAGTAAGTTCACAGCAAGGAAACACACGGATTTTTTCTCAAAAGTCACAACCTTTTTGGGAAAACATGAAACCAACAATATCTTAACAAGATTCTAAAACCTTGTGTGAACTTGATTTGTCAAATCAATCTCACACAACTTTTTATCATCTTGGATCTTCAAAATATTTTTATGAAAATCTCTTCCAAAAAAATTCTTTTGAATAACTAAATTAATAACAATAAAAAAAACGAATTTGAGGTAACTAAAAACTATAATGGAACACAAAATAAACTTTGCAAAAGATTTAAGGAAAACTATAACTATTTTATTTCAATAAAAAAAATTACAAAGTCTAAACTGGAACAAAGGAATACCCACTAGTCGGGTTCCCTTTTATACCAACATAAGGATCATTCTAGAACTAAGAAAGAGAAAAACCCTAATCTAATGAAAGCCCAGAAATGCCCTTTGAAGATATTCGGATCTTTTGGAAGATACCATATTTGAATGTTGGGTCAAGGATGAAGCATGTGATGATTTCAGAATTGCCAGTTCATGGAGTAAATCTTGGCCATTGGTGATGTTTTGGAGAGCAACTACAACCTTCTAACCCTTTGATTCTTCTGCCACTTTTGTTTGGTAGCCAAAACGTGGGGTATTGTGTGAAGGGGATGCCTATGTGAGGCTGTTAGGTGGTGTGGGGTAACATTTAGAGGCAGGAAAGTAATAAAGGGACAATGAATCACGGATCTGCACGTTATTAAGGTTTGATTTACTGGATTAGGGGAAGTTTGATTTTAGGGTTTATGAGGTAAATGGATTAATAAACTGTGGAGTTAGATCATATTTTGTTGGTACAAAAGTGTTAACCACGTTTAATTCCCATTTAAACTTTTTGGTTAATATTAAGACGGGTTAAACACTTGGGCTCGAATGGTGGGTTTAAGTGTGGGAGTGACGTGGAGGTGGTGATGTGTAGGGGTGGGATGAGGTGGCGTGTAAGGAGTGGTGGAGTAAGGTTTGTGTGTCTGGCCAGTTTAACCCCTCACTTCCATGCAACTTGTCATATAAAGTTTATAACAACTCTAAACCAAATCCCCTTTATAATCCAAGTTTTGTTTTTCCCATTTTGGCCACAACAATTTTAACAAACTTGTTCCAAGGGCTAATCTTGCATATTAATCATATTCCAAGGACCATTTATGCACATACTTGATATTTTAGGGACCCACAGGTAATTTTGAGGTTTTACAGGGGTATAAAATGATAAGTCTTCAAAAAATGAGGGACCAATCTTGCCAAATCTTCAAACTTCAAGGACTTTAATGAAAATTCATGATCCGGGTCCGGTTCTTTGTGCAGCTTCGTTTCCCGTGTTCGTTTTTGCTTGATTCTTGTGATCTTTTATTGATTTCACGATATCCGTACCTAAAATACACAATGAACAAACACAAGCATAGTTTGGGGTATTGATATGAGCTTAAATACTCATATCATTTGTATCAAATAACAATGAAATTATGCATGAAATGTATCATAAATGCCTTGTATTTGGATGTTTCTTGTTTTCGTGTGTGTAGGTACCAAGATCACAAAAATCGGCGAAATCGACACGAGTTTGAAGATAAAGATCAACAAAGCCAATATTCGAGTTCGACTTTGACGGTTTTCATCATTTGTCAAGTTAACGGGCCAAGTGGGACCCACATTTGGGATAATGGGCTTAATAGTCCATTTGAAGTTTAAGTTATTTGCTAATGGCCCAACACTTGGCCCATATCCAATCAGCCCATAATGAAATAAGTTTCGGGTAAAAGATCCATTTAAAGCCCAAAAGAAAGTGTAAGACGGATTGGATGAATAATGGGCCTTAAAGACCCATTGTGTTTGCTAGTTAAATGAAATGAAGTCATGGGCTTTTAGGGTTTGAGAATCAAGCATATGTGTTAAATGTATAAAACATTCATTCAGTCACAAAACTAGCACACACGTTATTCTCCCACTTTTCACAACTTTTCAATAAATAAATAAAACCGATCCTTACACCCACCCTTATTTACTCCCACACGTTTTTCACTTTCCACCACACACAATTAAATAAACATGTCGATACAACCAAGAAATCTCATACTTCTCCTTTCTTCCCCATTTATCCCCAACCCTAAAATAACCAGTAAATTTAAGTTACTGTTCCCAAATCCTAAACCAATAAAAAGTCAATTAATCATGGGGCTTTTCATCACACGTGTAATTCACGTGAGGGGGAATTAAATCCCCCAATTTATAGGAAGAGAAGAATGGAGTCTAGGGGTTACGTGGCAGCGGATTATTGGAAGCTACACATCATCCTCCTGTATCAACCAATCAGAGGGCTCAAAAGAAACATAACTAACACACGGATGCCACGTTGGCAATCTGTGTGCTAGTTGTGTCATATCATCCATCCGATCAACAAATGAAAGAGAAAATGATAATCCAAGGGTCAAGATGAAGAAAGGATATTCCTTTGGAGATGCGAATATCCCTCCTCAGCAAGCCTTGGGATGGCTATAAAAACCCACCCCAAATACTTGTAATTGAATCCCTTTTTCTTTTCTTAATGTTATAATGGTAGATTTTAGTTAGAAAATTGTATTTTCTTTTTAATAAATGATGTAATGTCTCGCTGATTTAATAAAAATCATTTTTCAAATTTATTCTCTTTAAGTATCTCGTTTAACTGTGCTTCATTTAAACTGTTTACATCATCTATAAACTAGTTATAACTGTATGTTACTCATATAAGCTTAATCTATAGCTAATGTGAGTGATTGAGAAGGAATACGGGAACACGCTTACTCCCACTGATTAAGCTTAAAAACAGGTGTAAACTGCTTATGTTCATGATAAATGATGATTTTATGGCGAGGTTTTAGTGTCGAGGGTCGACATTAGGTTTAGATTAGTTGAATAATAAAAAGGTGTAGTCCGTGGCTCGTCAGCTACGGACCGAAAGAAAAAGATCTATAGAGCAAGTTTTGGGACCTTCGTTTTCGCAGAAGGTTGAGGTAACTCGATTTCTATTTGATTTTGATAAGCTATTTTTAATGTTATAAATCTGCTAGTGTTAATGATGTATCCATGCTTGTTTATCGAACCACTGTATCTGTTTTTTTTAACTTGCTGATGATGAAATATGAATGTTGTTTAGTTTTAATGTCGGACTGTTAAGTTCTGCTTCATCAGTAATATCAGATCTTGGTTCAGATAAATTTGAATGTAGTTGAGTTTTCTGAATTAATCTGTACTAATTTGGTTATATTGAGATCTAGAATTTATTTAAGATTTAAGTTGCTGCTATAAGTTTATTAATGAGCTAAGGCTGCATCATAGATTGTTCCATTTTTTTTAATCGCTGCACGTGTTATCTTAGATTGCCGTAATAATCATGTTTGTTGCTGCTGGTTGATTACTAATCTTATCGTTGTTCTCTTCTCTGATTGATTTAATTTGTTCTCACCATTACTTGCTGTTGTATTGAGTTTGATCCAATCAATGTATTGTTTTAATAAATCACTTGGCTGTGTTGGTTTACTTTAGCTGACTGTAGGAATACTTCTTCGCTGCTACTCTAAGTTTCTTACTGACATTACTAGTATGTATCAGTTTTTCTTTGATGTTATTGATTGCTCATTTATCTTGCTGCTGTTGTATGACTTGAATAAGCTTCCACGTTTAGAGTTCGAGTTGCTGCTGAGATCATCGTGCTATAGGGATACTGATTAAGATTTGTCATTGGCATAATTTAAAATGATCTAAGCTTTAGATATATGCTATGATAAGTGTAGAAATACGCGTTTAGGAAAACAACGTATAAATGCGGCAAGTATTAATCGACACGATTTAGGAAAACCGTGAAGACGAATAAATGCGGGTTCGTTCTCGAAGGAGGTGTGTGTATTAATGTGCCAATATATATAAAATCAAGTTTGGATTAGTGACGTTTTTGGTTTAGAAGGGAAAAAGTAAAGACGAGCTACGACTACGATTTACACTACGACGTAATGACGTAAAACGCGAACGTAATTACGTAAAACGCGACAAAATTAAAAATTAAACCTAAAAACTAATTAAAAGATTAACATAAGCCTAAAATAATATAAATAAGAATAAAAATCCAACAAATATATTTTAAAACCTTTTATTAATTAAATATTCAATTTTTAATGCTAGTTAAAGCCCTAAAATTAAATATAATCAATAAAATGTCCAAAATATTAATTTATTGAACTAATAAGTAACTTATATTATTTAAAGACTAAAAAATATTTTTCCTAAATTTTAAAAGCTATTTTTCTATTTTTTAATCACTAAAAACTATTTTTAAATTAAAATAATCCTAAAAAATAATAAATTAATGCCAAAATTAATTTGACAACTTTAAAAATCCTAATTACACTAATGAACAGTAGAAAATTGAAAAAGTTTGAAAAAAGTAAAAATTTGCACTAAAAGACAAAACTGATTAATAATTAAACCCTAATTATACTAAATTAATTATAAAAAAATAATTAAAAAATGAACAGTGAAAAACTTTTAAAGTAAAAATCTTAAAATACTTTTCTAAATATAAGAAAAATTTTAAAACTAAAAATATTGATTTTTCACACTAAAAGACAAAAACAGATATATTAAAAGTAATAAAAATAGCAATTTAATCTAAAAATATAAAATGAACAGTAAAATGAAAACTAATTAAACAGAAAAATCAAGAATTAAAAAAGAAAAATATTGAAAAAAGAATGAAGTGCTAAATCCTAATTAAGTCCACTAAAGACAAAAATTTAAGAAGATGAAAGTGACATGTGCTCACTTTCTGTCTTTTAGCTAAGCAGTACAAACAATAGCACTAGCAGGGGTAATAGAGTTCCCACTGCTAGTGTTAAAAACAGGTCTGTGGACCTTTTGACCTAGAACTTGAGCTTGAGTTTGTTTTGAGGGACAAGAGGGGCACCCCCACACTCAGTGAAGTGTGGGGAGTCACAATAAACAAGAAAACAAGCAAGTCTAACACATCAAAATCACACAAAGTAGCAATTTGCAGTTACTGTTATGTCTAAATGGGGTTGGGAGTATTTGCTGGTGCAAATGGTGATTTGGTGAGTTTTGGCTCACCAAATCTCAATCCCAACACTCACAAGCTTGCTCAAACCTGTTCACAATCCTACTTACTACCCAAAGTTAACAGAAAATAAGATTGGTTGGTCAAATATAACTAAAACAAAGCTGTTACTGGACTTACTGATTAACTTGGCAGTTTTCAAGCAAATAACAAGCAATTTTCAGTTTTCTTCTACCAAACATGAAACAAAGTACAACAATAATAACAACTACCCTATTGGAGTGTATTTAAGCTGTTTAAAACCCAAGAATTTGTAAAATCCCCAACCTATCAAGCAGACCCAAACAACCCCTTAAAAACTGAAATCTAAAATTAACAAAATGACTGCTTCAAATCCTATTCTATCTGATCAAAATCAAGCATATCATGCATAAGAGACACAAAGTAACATGTATTGATCAATCATTTAGCATGCAAGCAACTTATACACAAAAACTTATGAATCCACTCAAATAAGCATAAAAATCATGAAAAAGGGTTCAAGCCGGATTACCATGAAGCTGATGCCATCTTCTTGATGTTTCTAGGCTCATGAGGTGGATTGAAGCACATGTAGAGACCCCTGTTGGAGTTCAACAACAGAACTAGGGGTGTAATATATCTTGGAAAGAAAAAAAAAGAATGGAGATAGAGGACTAGGTTCCTTGCTTCCTGCACAAACAAAAACAACCAAGCTAAGAGATTCAAGTATTATAAGCTGCAAATAAGCTCGTTTGTCAAGAGAGCTTATTCCAAGCTTATGATACAGTTAGAGTAAAAGCTAAAGAAAAACAGTTGAGATTTTCTGAAAATAACTTTTTGGGACAAATCTTTTGAAACCAAGTCTTTCTGAAAACAAGAGCTTATACAAGCTCAATTGGCTTATTTGGTTGTCAGCCAAACAAGCCAATAAGCCTCTATAAACTACAATAAGAAAAGTAGTTTGGGGCTTAAGTGTCCTTTTCACCCAAAACTTCTTTTCTAAATAAAATTAAATCAACACTTGTAAGTAAATGGTAAATATTAAACTACAAACACCAATAAGGAACTCAGAGTTTTCTTGCAATGAATTTTAAAAGGCCTCTAAATATTCATTAATAAAAAAACGTTTACAAGAAAAAACTGGAACAAAAGCCCTATCCACAGGTTGGAAGGTGCTTAAATACTAAGCTATGGATGTTTCTAGACTAGCAACTACATAAGTAAACCCTAGCATACGAATTTCCAAGAAAGCCCTTTGAAAATTGGTCAAAATTAAGCCATGTGAAGTGCCAGCTGTGTTGATTTGATCATAGACGTCCATTGTGTCTTTGGGACAAAGGAATGGGTGAGAAGCGTTGGATTTCTGCTAGGATTCCATTTTTACCATTTTTGAACAAGCAGGGGACAAACGTGGGGGCCATGGGGGTCACGGGTTGCAAGGTTGGTGAGTGGGATTGGTTTGAATGGAGGTTAATTTGTGATCTGGAGGTTTAGCCGTTTAGGGGATAAACCCCTTTGATTTGGGCGTGATTAGGAGCTAGGGTTTATGTGAAATAGATGATAAACAGGGTAGTTTTAATCTTGGTTTAAAGTTTAAAATGTGTTTACCCCCAAAATTTAATTTAAACAGCTTATTTAAAAAGTTTGTTAATAACAACACTGGTGGATTGGTGAGGTGGACTAAGGGTGTAAGATGATTGGTTGATTAAGGGTAGTGGGACACGTGTGAAGCTGTGAGTGGAGGGGAGAGGTTTGTTTCTCTGGCCAAAGTAGCCCCTTGATTTCTTTCACTTTGTCACTTCATTTTTAACAGCCAAAAAGTTGAAATCCCTTTAATAACAAGTTTGATTAACTTGTCATTTACGGCCCAAGGCAAATCAAAACTTTTATCAAGGACTAATTTTTGCATATCTTGCATTCTTCAAGGGCTAGATGTGTAAAGTCTTCAAACTTTAGGGACCCTATTCATATTTATGAATATTTGAGGGGTATAAAGTGTCAATCTTCAAAAGTTGAGGGACCAAACTTGCCAATCTTCAAAACTTCAAGGACTTGAATGGAAAATCATGATTCGGGTCCGGTTCTTTGTGCGGCTTCATTTCCCGTGTTCGTTTTTGCTTGATTCTTGTAATCTTTTGGTGAATTCACGATATCCGTACCTGAAATACACAATGAACAAACACAGGCATATTTTTGGGTATTTTGACGATATTTTAAGCGTTTTAAGCCCGATTTGGACGATGAGACTATGTATAAATACAGTCTCATCATGCTAATAATCAGTTAACAAAGAGTTAGTACTTGCTTAAGTGAGATTAATCTGAATCACTTTGTCGCGTTTGAAGGTCTGCAACATAGTTTAAAGTTTGAGTTTGGATTTGTTATCAGTTAGTCGTGTTACTGATTTTGTTCATTACTGTTTCTTCAGGATTTGTTTAATATTGTTGTGGATTCATCTTATGCTAAGCGTAATTGTTGAGATTTGTTAGAATCTGTAGGCGGACATAAAGTTGTAGGATAGAGATAAACTTGAAAACTGAAATTGTTTGTAATGCTGCTCTTATTTCTTACTGTACTCAATTTGGGTGAAATCTTCTTTCTATGGCGTTTTCTTACTGTATCAATAGATAACATGATAACTGTGTCTGCTGCTATAATTGTTTTTCTTGCTGATTTATTATTTAGCTGTAGCTGATTTTTGTTCAGTTTTGTTAGCCAAGTTTTGATAATTTGCTGTTTTATAGATTTAATTGTTGATAATTGAATTCCTTAATTTATATTAATGATATTGATGTTTCTCAAATGCAATCAATTTCAACTGATTTGATCTGCTCATAGCAGATTCCTATCTGTTCCCTAAAAATAGTACTCATTCGAGTCACCTCCTGTGACTCATTTTTATTTACTGTCAAAAAAATAAATAATCTCCAAAAAAATGGCCCTTGTGAGGCTCGAACCTGCGACCTCACAGTTCACTGTCCAGCGTGTTAACCAACTGGGCTAACTGGCCTTTTTGGTTAACTCACTTTCAGTTTAATTAATATAGTTTTAAGTTTGGCAGAGTTTGAATTCATTTTAACTTACGTTTTTGAATTATTTTTGATAAATACTTTTATTAAAATCAAATTTCAGTTTTCTTTAATTAATAAAATTAAAAAAAAAATGTTTTATTAAATTTAAATAGTTTAATTAGTTTATTTTTAATTAATTAGATTTTTATAACTTTAGATTTAAATAAAATTAGTTTTTAAATAGATTTGTTTTTAGTAATTTTTAATAAAGATAATTAATTTTAAAAGTTTTATTAGATTTCTAAAATAGATTTAAAGTTATTTTTTTTTATTAAATAGAATTATATTTTATAGATTATTAAATAGTTTAATTTTTAAATAATTTTAATCTTTAAGTAATTAATTGTTTTTAGATTTAAATAATAGCGGGGTTAACGATTCATGCACTTTAGGTTAATTTTAAATAGTTTAAAATTGGTAGATTTTAATTCTAGTTTAAAAACCGAAAACCAATTCAAATCAATTGTCCAAAACGAAACAAAACGTCTCAAATGCACTCGATCTTCGTGTACAACGAACTTGGTTCATCACGTGTTTAATTGAATTCGTCATTGGTAATATTAGTCTATTAGTTTTTCCTAAAGGTAATTTTCTAATTTACCCTATAACGTAATCTTAATTATCACTATACTATCCACGAAACATCAAAAATTTTGGCGCCGCTACCGGGGATCTTGTGTACGATTCGTCTTTGTGGAGATTTGTTGATCGTTGATTTGAAGACCCTTTCCGTCCTCGGAAAGTTTTGTTATTTTTCTATTATATAGTATGTATCGTTTTTTATGAATAATATATTGTATTACGTAGAACAATAAATTTACATACTTATCAAATAAGGCCTTAGTTGGGATTTCATCACCTAGCTATTGTAGTCGAATCCAAAACAAAAATAAAAGGAAAAATAGATAAATACTAATAAGAAGTTTGAACTCGATTTATACAAACTATAAGGTGGGTATAAGGCGGCGTGCTATAAAAGGCCGTCTAAGGAAAAAGGTTTTTAAGTGCTTTGTGCCACCTCGTTTCCCCGCTTGCTTGTGCGTATATTGAGAGGGACAACCTATTATTGGTTTGCCGACTCAAGTAGTAATAAATCTTATTTTTTGTAGTTTACTTATTGAACCTCGAGACGTTTAGGTTTTCACCTATCGTTTCAAAGTCGACCGAGGGTAATTTACTTCCATAGTAGTTATCCTTATTCCTTATTTTTTATCGATCATTATTGATTGAGCAATACCAAATAAAATACCAAAAATAATCTTCTTCTTGTCTAATTTCTTTTCTTTAATCCTCTAAATTCTCGTCTTTGTAGTGTATGCAATTACGTTCTTCTCGTCTTGTGATTGATTTTAATAGGCTTGAAAATATTCCTCGTAGAAATAGAAATCGTCAACAACGAATAGTGGAACCCGAGCTTCCACCTATTGTTGTAGAGATGACCGATAACCGAACAGTGGAGGAATTGCTCTGTGCACCCACCGAAGGGTATGGGGAAGCAATCGTTGTGCCGGCTATTTTGGCGGATCATTTTGAGATTAAGACGGGTCTTTTAACGCTCATTCGTGCCGACCAATTTCGTGGCAATGAGACCGATAGCCCGCATTCTCACATTCGGAATTTTAATCGAATTACCTCGACTCTCAAGTTTAGAGATGTGCCGAATGAGGTGATTAAGCTCATGCTTTTTCCGTACTCGCTCGAGGGTAATGCTAAGCTTTGGTATGAGAAAGAACCACCGGGTTCGATCTTAACATGGGATGATTTAGTGTCTAAGTTTATGGATTACTTCTTTCCACCATCTAAGACAACACACTTTAAGAACGAAATCACTAAATTTGAACAAAAAGTGCATGAATCGTTTGGGGTTGCATGGGAAAGATTTAAAGATTTGTTGAGACAATGTCCACACCACGGTTTCTCGGAATTGCATCAAATAAATACTTTTTATAATGGGCTTAATATGATTGAACAAGATTCTTTAAATGCCGCCGCGGGTGGTAATCTTTTAAGAAAAATTCCGAGAGACGCGTGGAGAATAATTGAGGATAAGTCTAGAGCATAATATTCACGAAACACACCGGTTGTTTCCAATGTGAATCCCGAGATTGCTAGATTGGACTCTAAGATTGATAGTGGATTCGCGACTTTGTTGAGTGAGATTAGGAAGAATCCTCATGGATCCATTAATATGGTTGAGAATGTTTGTGTATCATGTGGTGGAGCACATCCTAATTATGCTTGTTCAACCACGGGGTTTGATCAAGCTAGTGCTTTTGCCGCGACGGGAACTTATGGCTCCAACGGTCAAGTTCCTCGTCAAAATCATGTTGCTCCACCAGGTTTTCCACCGGTTCAAAATAGGTACAACAAAGGAAACAATGGGAATAATTTTAACCGTGGTAACCAAGGGAATTACAATCAAGGAAATGGGTTTAATGCTAATCAAAACAATCAAGGTTTTCAAAGCAATAACCAAAATGATTTGTCAAGCTACATTAAATCAAATGAGGCAAATTTAAAAGCTTTTCAAAATAATCTTCAAGGACAAATGGCAACTTTGAAAAATGAGTTTCAAAATACGATTAAAGGGCAAAATAATAAGATTGAGCTTAATCAACAAAGACTTGAACAAAACCAAAACCGTTTTGAGCAAAGATTAGAGCAAAGTCATAATCGTATGCAACAAAATTTGGAACAAGGTCAAAATAAATTGCTTTCTATGTTTGAGGGATTCATGTCTAAACCGTCATCTTCTTCGGGTTGCTTACCTAGTAATACCATTCCAAACCCGAAGGGAGAGCTTAAGGCCATAACCGTTTATGATGATTGTGAGAATTTAGATGAAGTTGAAGTGATTGAGTTTAGTCCTCCACCTAAGGAAACTTTTCTAGAAGTCACTAAGGCTACTTTGAATGTGATTAGTACCTCGGTTTTCTTTGATTTCTTTCCCGAGAAATATAAAGATCCGGGTCAATTCTTGATACCTTGTGTTTTCAATGAGCTTGGGGTTTTCAAAGGCCTAGCCGATCTAGGAGCTAGCATTAACATAATGCCCCTAGCCCTTTGGAAGACTATTGATTATGCACCACTTAGTACCAATCGTATGATCATTGAGCTTGCTAATGGTACCACCACTCGACCGGTTGGTATAGCGGAAAATGTCATTATGAAAGTGGGAAATTTCTTGTACTTAGCCGATTTTGCTATAGTTGATTATGAGACCAATCCTCGTGTGCCTATAATTCTAGGAAGACCATTTTTGTGCACGGCTCAAATTCAAGTTGATATGAGGAAAGAAGAAATTAAATTGTTTTATGGTGAAAAAAGTATTGTTTTTAAACCGGAAAAGATTCCAAGATTTGCTCCTAAGAAAGTTGAAAGTGTTAAACGTGTTGAAACAATTGAAAGTAATAAAAAAGCTCTTTTTGATAAAGGTGTTTTTCCAATTTTGGACACTTCATTTTGTGAAAGTAAAAATTTAAAGTCAAATGAAGAAGCTTGCTTTGTTGAAACATGTTGTAACCTTTCCTCATCTACACTCATTCCACACGAGGATGATAGTGCTAAGATTGAAAAACAAATTGATGATTACCTAAGTGAGCCATTTGATGCTAGTGAGTTTGTTAGTGAGAATTTTGATCCCGAGAGTGATATTGCTTTAATTGAACAATCTTTGAAAATGGACTCATTTTCACTCTCTTCTAAGGATCATGTTGATGTTCCTAAGGCACAATCTTCTATTGAAGAGCCTTTGATTCCTAGCTTCACACCGAGTGAGGTTAGTGACTATTCATGTGATAAGTTCATCGATGAACTTTTTGCTATCATTGATCCACTTCCACGGGGAAGTGAAGACGTTTTCGATCTCGAGATCGAACGTGATTCTCGTGTTTTACCTACCATTCTCGAGGAATTCGCCGATGAATTACCTTCAAATGAGAATGATGATCTTGTATCCGAGTGTGATACACTTGATACTTTGTCGGATATTTCTTGTGATGACAAGGATGACGATACTTTTGTGACTTACTCAAATCCTCTCTTTGAAGCTTCAATGAACAATAATCCATTGTTTCAAGCGGATTTTGAGAGCATCATACCTCCTACATCTCACAACCTTTGTGATGATGATCTTCTCATGAAGGAGGTTGATGAGTTTCTTTATATAGACATTCCTTCGGAATTTGAGGAAGAGTCTAATGACGGTGATGAAGACTCTTGGTTTGATCACCCGATTTATGATGATGACAATGTTGACCCGGAGGGAGAAATTACTTTTGCTCCAATTATCCTTCCCACTCGCTTTGATCTTAATGTGCGGGTTTTTCATGCGACTCGTTTTGAGTACCATGACCCCTTTGTTCACATTCATAAGAGTGAAAAGGTCAACAAAGTCATGCAAGTTGAAACCACTATGGTTGAGACTTTTATACCACCATTACTATGTGCTTCATATGATTTAGGATTAGCATGGGGGGACGACACCGTGAAATATATTCCTTTCTCCACCGAGGACGAGGTATTCGACCCCAGAATTGTTGATTTAGGGAAATCTTGGCCTTTCACCGATGCAATAATTGAAAGACTTTTTAATCATCTTGGTGCGAGTTTATCTCGGGGAGCATGCTTTATCCATTCCATTAGTTGTGACTACCATCTCTTGTTAGAGATTCGTGTTGGAGTTCTATCATTTCGTTTGTCATCCGACAACGAGGATGTAATCTTTGACCCCGGCATCGTGCTTTATGTTGGTTTTTATTCCAATATGCCGGTTTTTACCTTTTTCCCTAAGGACCAATGAATGCGGGGATCGAGTCGAGCTCATGACTCGGTGAACAAAAACGAGGTGCCTTGTGGGGGAGTCTATCTTCTTTCTATTTTCTAACACTAATAAGGCTTGATCTTTCAAGCTCGTGCTCGTGTTTTGTTGTGTTGTGATCTTAGGTATGACTCTAATATTTGAAGACTCTCATGTTCGGTTTTTGCCGGTCCACTTGATCTTCCGTTCTTTGAATGCCAAAAGGGGCACACTCTCTATCCTTTGATTTTTATCGAATAACGTTTTATCTTGAGGCATAATTAATAAACGGCTTATAGATTAGCGTGCTCTTTCCATGCTAGGAATTTGCATTAGACTCTTCGTGTTTTAGCAAGGGGGTGTTACTCTTGAGCTAAGAAACATTAAGGACAATGTTTGGTTTTAGCATGGGGGAGTCAATCGATATAATCGCTTGTTATTGCTTTTGTCTTGTCCAAACGTATTGTTTTTCTCATTTTTCATAAAAAATTTAAATTTTTAGCGTTATTTTTAAGTTTTAATAAATAAAATAAGTGCTTTTGACACGAATGTAGGCTTTCCGTTGGTGAAAATAAGAATAGTTTTTGAATCGACTCGGTTTTTAACCTTAGCTTTTCCTTAACGTATTTGAATTAAGTTTTGCTAGGCTATTATGTAGGGAGCTTTAAAATGCGAAAGTCTTAATACATACGAGTTAAGAGCAAGAACTTTTCGCAAGCTCCTATAATTGATCCTAGAACGTCGTTTATCAAGGGAACTTTAGAACGCAAATTCTAAAACTTGAAAGAGTATAAGAAGATGCAAGATCCTATAGATGACTTGAAAACCCAAAACTTTGGTTTAATAGGCTAAGTATCCATTGATTTCACCTTTTTGAAATTTTACAATATGGAGAACAAGAGATGATAGAGTTCAATCATAAGTTTCTAAGGTTAAATTATTCTTTGTGCAAGTATTTTTGTGTTTGATTTAATCTCCTCGTACTTACTTTCCTCGCTTGAATAATAATTGCTTAATAAATGAAGTTTTTAGCGGTTTAGGCTTGATATCTTAACTCGTAACTCCTTCCTTTTCTTCCCTTGTAATTAAAGTGAGAACACATTAAGGGTGTCAGCGTCATGGACTTTTGATCATGGGATTTATCCCTAAATCGTGTTAAGTTATCCTTGATGTGGGCTTTCTTTAGTGACAACGGTTTTTGAAGTCGAGGTTAGGTTTTGAGTGTTGAGTTTACACCGTTCTTGCCTTCATTTTTGGACTAATAAATATCAAAATAAAGTCAAATGAGCCTTTGGGTGAATGACAAATAAAATCTAGAGATACAATTAGGAATAATAGGAGATTGAGTTTAACACAAATTACTTGTATGAGTTGGTTTAATTTTGGGGCTTATGATTGACAATGATCTTGTTTTTGCACTTGGCATGGAAAAGTGAAAAGTCGGGGACGATGAATCTATTGGAGTTTTATGATCCTAAAAGTTATTTTTCAATAATGAAAGCAATACATTATGTCTTTGCAAAATAAAAAGTCAAAAGTTGAATAATGTTGTAGTTAGTGTTGTATTTTATTATTGCGTGAGGACACGGCAATTGCTTAGCAAGGGGGAATTTGATATGAGCTTAAATACTCATATCATTTGTATCAAATAACAATAAAATTATGCATGAAATGTATCATAAATGCCTTGTATTTGGATGTTTCTTGTTTTCGTGTGTGTAGGTACCAAGATCACAAAAATCAGCGAAACCGAGACGAGTTTGAAGATAAAGATCAACAAAGCCAATATTCGAGTTCGACTTTGACGGTTTTCATCATTTGTCAAGTTAACGGGCCAAGTGGGACCCACATTTGGGATAATGGGCTTAATAGTCCATCTGAAGTTTAAGTTATTTGCTAATGGCCCAACACTTGGCCCATATCCAATCAGCCCATAATGAAATAAGTTTCGGGTAAAAGATCCATTTAAAGCCCAAAAGAAAGTGTAAGACGGATTGGATGAATAATGGGCCTTAAAGACCCATTGTGTTTGCTAGTTAAATGAAATGAAGTCATGGGCTTTTAGGGTTTGAGAATCAAGCAAATGTGTTAAATGTATAAAACATTCATTCAGACACAAAACTAGCACACACGTTATTCTCCCACTTTTCACAACTTTTCAATAAATAAATAAAACCGATCCTTACACCCACCCTTATTTACTCCCACACGTTTTTCACTTTCCACCACACACAATTAAATAAACATGTCGATACAACCAAGAAATCTCATACTTCTCCTTTCTTCCCCATTTATCCCAACCCTAAAACAACCAGTAACTTTAAGTTACTGTTCCCAAATCCTAAACCAAAAAAAAGTCAATTAATCATGGGGCTTTTCATCACACGTGTAATTCACGTGAGGGGGAATTAAATCCCCCAATTTATAGGAAGAGAAGAATGGAGGCTAGGGGTTACGTGGCAGCGGATTATTGGAAGCTACACATCATCCTCCTGTATCAACCAATCAGAGGGCTCAAAAGAAATACAACTAACACCATGTTGGCAATCCGTGTGCTAGTTGTGTCATATCATCCATCCGATCAACAAATGAAAGAGAAAATGATAATCCAAGGGTTAAGATGAAGAAAGGATATTCCTTTGGAGATGCGAATATCCCTCCTCAGCAAGCCTTGGGATGGCTATAAAAACCCACCCCAAATACTTGTAATCGAATCCCATTTTCTTTTCTTAATGTTATAATGGTAGATTTTAGTTAGAAAATTGTATTTTCTTTTTTATAAATGATGTAATGTCTCACTGATTTAATAAAATTCATTTTTCAGTTTTATTCTCTTTAAGTGTCTCGTTTAACTGTGCTTCATTTAAACTGTTTACATCATCTATAAACTAGTTATAACTGTATGTTACTCATATAAGCTTAATCTATAGCTAATGTGAGTGATTGAGAAGGAATAAGGGAACACGCTTACTCCCACTGATTAAGCTTAAAAACAGGTGTAAACTGCTTATGTTCATGATAAATGATGATTTTATGGCGAGGTTTTAGTGTCGAGGGTCGACATTAGGTTTAGATTAGTTGAATAATAAAAAGGTGTAGTCCGTGGCTCGTCAGCTACGGACCGAAAGAAAAAGATCTATAGAGCAAGTTTTGGGACCTTCGTTTTTACAGAAGGTCGAGGTAACTCAATTTCTATTTGATTTTGATAAGCTATTTTTTAATGTTATAAATCTGCTAGTGTTAATGATGTATCCATGCTTGTTTATCGAACCACTGTATCTGTTTTTGTTTAACTTGCTGATGATGAAATATGAATGTTGTTTAGTTTTAATGTCGGACTGTTAAGTTCTGCTTCATCAGTAATATCAGATCTTGGTTCAGATAAATTTGAATGTAGTTGAGTTTTCTGAATTAATCTGTACTAATTTGGTTATATTGAGATCTAGAATTTATTTAAGATTTAAGTTGCTGCTATAAGTTTATTAATGAGCTAAGGCTGCATCATAGATTGTTCCATTTTTTTTAATCACTGCCCGTGTTATCTTAGATTGCCGTAATAATCATGTTTGTTGCTGCTGGTTGATTACTAATCTTATCGTTGTTCTCTTCTCTGATTGATTTAATTTGTTCTCACCATTACTTGCTGTTGTATTGAGTTTGATCCAATCAATGTATTGTTTTAATAAATCACTTGGCTGTGTTGGTTTACTATAGCTGACTGTAGGAATACTTCTTCGATGCTACTCTAAGTTTCTTACTGACATTACTAGTATGTATCGGTTTTTCTTTGATGTTATTGATTGCTCATTTATCTTGCTGTTGTTGTATGACTTGAATAAGCTTCCACGTTTAGAGTTCGAGTTGCTGCTGAGATCATCGTGCTATAGGGATACTGATTAAGATTTGTCATTGGCATAATTTGAAATGATCTAAGCTTTAGATATATGCTAATAATCAGTTAACAAAGAGTTAGTACTTGCTTAAGTGAGATTAATCTGAATCACTTTGTCGCGTTTGAAGGTCTGCAACATAGTTTAAAGTTTGAGTTTGGATTTGTTATCAGTTAGTCGTGTTACTGATTTTGTTCATTACTGTTGCTTCAGGATTTGTTTAATATTGTTGTGGATTCATCTTATGCTAAGCGTAATTGTTGAGATTTGTTAGAATCTGTAGGCGGACATAAAGTTGTAGGATTGAGATAAACTTGAAAACTGAAATTGTTTGTATTGCTGCTCTTATTTCTTACTGTACTCAATTTGGGTGAAATCTTCTTTCTGTGGCGTTTTCTTACTGTATCAATAGATAACATGATAACTGTGTCTGCTGCTATAATTGTTTTTCTTGCTGATTTATTATTTAGCTGTAGCTGATTTTTGTTCAGTTTTGTTAGCCAAGTTTTGATAATTTGCTGTTTTATAGATTTAATTGCTGATAATTGAATTCCTTAATTTATATTAATGATATTGATGTTTCTCAAATGCAATCAATTTCAACTGATTTGATCTGCTCATAGCTAATTCCTATCTGTTCCCTAAAAATAGTACTCATTCGATTCACCTCCTGTGACTCATTTTTATTTACTGTCAAAAAAATAAATAATCTCCAAAAAAATGGCCCTAGTGAGGCTCGAACCTGCGACCTCGCAGTTCACTGTCCAGCGTGTTAGCCAACTGGGCTAACTGGCCTTTTTAGTTAACTCACTTTCAGTTTAATTAATATAGTTTTAAGTTTGGCAGAGTTTGAATTCATTTTAACTTACGTTTTTGAATTATTTTTGATAAATACTTTTATTAAAATCAAATTTCAGTTTTCTTTAATTAATAAAATTAAAATAAAAAAAATGTTTTTATTAAATTTAAATAGTTTAATTAGTTTATTTTTATTTAATTAGATTTTTATAACTTTAGATTTAAATAAAATTAGTTTTTAAATAGATTTGTTTTTAGTAATTTTTAATAAAGATAATTAATTTTAAAAGTTTTATTAGATTTCTAAAATAGATTTAAAGTTATTTTTTTATTAAATAGAATTATATTTTATAGATTATTAAATAGTTTAATTTTTAAATAATTTTAATTTTTAAGTAATTAATTGTTTTTAGATTTAAATAATAGCGGGGTTAACGATTCATGCACTTTAGGTTAATTTTAAATAGTTTAAAATTGGTAGATTTTAATTCTAGTTTAAAAACCGAAAACCAATTCAAATCAATTGTCCAAAACGAAACAAAACGTCTCAAATTCACTCGATCTTCGTGTACAACGAACTTGGTTCATCACGTGTTTAATTGAATTCGGCATTGGTAATATTAGTCTATTACTTTTTCCTAAAGGTAATTTTCTAATTTACCCTATAACGTAATCTTAATTATCACTATACTATCCACGAAACATCAGGTATTTTATGACATTTTTAAGCGTTTTAAGCCCGATTTGGACGATGAGACTATGTATAATTGCAGTCTCATCACAGAGTCCCGCACCATATGTCATTCAAGAACCGAGTTGATGCCCCATTACCAATCTTCCTAATACATAAGGAAAAGAGAGTACGATTAACCTCTGGATTTGAAATCACTTCTTATATACCTGGTATTGGCCATAATTCACAAGAACATTATGTAGTCTTAGTAAGATTGTACCTTTCTGCTTGAGGATATGAATCAATGACAAAATGGCTCCCCACGTGATATGGCTAGAACGACGACCAACATTTTTGCCTATACCTCCATAATGCCCGTATATATTCAGGATAATGCGAGCCCAAAGGTTGGAGGAGCGACTTAAAAACCTCCAAATCCATTTAAATAAAAGCCCAATATTAAGCCCATAGATGCTATCAATACCACGACCACCCTGGTTTTTGCTCGCTAAGCATCTCGACCATCTCACCCATGATAACTTTTTCTCATCCTGATCATCTACTTTAAAGAAGTTATTACACAACGACTCTAGTTTTTTACGAACAGAGACTAACATCATATAAATAGACATGTAGTATGTGGGAAGGTTATCGAGGACCGACTTAATTAAGGAGAGATGACCCCCGACTGAAAGTAAACGAGTTTTCCATAGAGAAACTTTAGATGAAAAATTCCGAATAATTGCATTCCAGTTCGAGCACCTAGTCATGTTACATCTAACAGGAACACCAAGGAATTTTAAAGGAAGATTTGCCGTCCCACATCCCATAACATTCACCATGTTATAAACCTCGTCATCAGAGACACAAATACCAAGGATGCTACTTTTATGAACGTTGATCTTAAGGCCAGAGATCAAGTAGAAACAACGAAGCATACATATCAGATTATGTGCATTAGTCCGCGACCATTCCCCAAAAATATAACATCATCCGCGTACATAAGATGCGAAATATTCATATTATCATGACCAATGGAATCTCCTCTAAATAAAGCAATCTACTCAGTCTTGCATGTAAACGAATGTAAACCTTCCAGGGCCAAGATAAATAGGAAAGGAGAAAGGGGATCTCCTTGTCTGCCCTTAAATAACTCGAACTCAGCCGTTGGAGAACCATTAACTAAAACTGAAGCGCGAGCATTACAAAGACAACCATGAATCCAAGAACGCCATATGACACCAAAACCGAGCTTTTCCATGATCAAATCCAAAAAATCCCAACGTAATGAATCAAATGCTTTCTCAAAATCAACTTTGAAAACCATAAGCTCTTCTTACGTTTACGATGCCAAGCTAAAACTTTATTCAATATAAGTGGACCATCAAGAATATTCCTCCCTTTGATGAACGCTGATTGCATAGAGTTAACGCAACTTCCAATCACCGTATTAAGCCTATTAGCTAGGATTTTGCCAATAATACTGTATTGACACCCTATTAGGCTAATAGGACGAAAGTCAGAAACCAATTTAGCGTTAGTAACCTTCGGAATCAGCGTTAAGAAAGATGAGTTACAACCTTTGGGGAATGTGTTAGAACAGAAAAAATCATGCACAAAGTGAACAACGTCATCCTCTAACAGATCACAGAAAGTAGTAAAGAACTTGAATGTGAACCCGTCTGGACCTGGTGCACGATCCCCACCACAGTCCCAAACAGCTCTATTGATTTCTATATGAGAGATTGGAACCTCCAAAAGATCTCGTTGACTTGTAGAAAGAGGATTAAGCGAACTAGCATCAAAAGAAGGAGGAATACCCGTGGGCGGTTGAAAACGATCACAAAAGTGGTTTACGAATTCAACCTTGACATTATCAGGTTCTTTAATCCAATCTCAATTCTTTAAAATGCATTTAATAGCTAACTAACGCCTTCTTTTCTTTAACATGCTATGAAAAAAACTCGTGTTCTCATCACCCTCTAGGGCCCACTTTATCTAAGCTTTTTGAGCAAGATCTTAGCATCCATATGATCTAAATCACCCAAACAAGTTAAGAGATCTATAGAATTTTGATATCCTCCTCACTCGCACATCCTTGATCAACCTTAGCGTCAATGGAAGAAAGATATTGCTGATTGTCTTTCTTGTTTTTGTGGGAGTCATATTTTTTTGAAGCCACCCACTGTCGAATAACTTGTTTAAGATTCTGGATCTTTTTCTTAAACGAGATCATACCATTGATTTCAACAATGTAGTCATTCTTCCAAGTGTCAACAACTAAGTTTTGAAACCCTCCATCTCCAACCACGAATGGAAGAACCAGAAAGGAGTAGGGCCATAATCGACCTCAGACTCTTTAAGGAGAATTGGCCAGTGATCAGGAATGCCTTTTTCCAAAACAACACGAGTTACATGAGGAAAGATATCATAAAAACTTTCGGAAACCAAGAAATGGTCAAGGTTACTCATTTTAGACCCCCACTTGCTAGTCCAAGTGTAATTGTACCCACCCAACGGGATATCAATAAGAGAAGCGTGTATTATAAACTCATTAAATAAGTCAGCTTGACGTTCATGAAAACCGAACCATATCTTTCACCCGCTTCTCGAACTTCACTGAAGTCTCCCATCATTACGAGAATACCCTCCCAATGAAATATTAAATTAGATATGGAAGTCCATAAAGCAATCTTACTTGATAAATTTTGAGGAGCATAAACAACAATCCATCTAATTTGGACATCACCGGGAATCCGAAGACATCAACTACTACGTAATTTTCACTACAAATATTTTTGGACTTTCCGAACACCAAGTTGTTCCATATACAAAAAATACCCCCAGATTAACCCCTAGCAGAAGTGGTGGCAAAATCAAAGTGAATATTCCCCCAAACTTGACGAAGCACCTAAAGATCCACTTGTAACATTTTAGTCTCTTGAATAGCCAACAAATTAACCTTGAACGTATGACACAAATCACAAACCCAAAGACTTTTATTGAGGTCTCCAAAATCTTGAACATTTATCGAAAGACAGTTCATTTATTAACATTATAGTCTCCTTTTCCATGAACTAAAGAAGCAAGGGTATTTTCACAACCTTCCATATTAAGTCCCAAAGCCAAACCGACCTTAATCGTTTCCTCTAATCTTTCAAGCATAGAGAAACCTGGTTGTTTGTTAGAGTTTCCATCTAAGAGTAAGTAAATAGCTTCTGATGATGTTTGATGATGACTAGTAGCTGGTGTAAAACCCGACGGATTTTCAGGAGTTTCAGTGCTATGCAGGTTAGTACATTTACCACTTTTCTTATTAATAAGAGCGTCTACCCCGAGTGGATCACTATCTATGGCATTGGGCAGCTCATTTAGATCTACAGATACAAGTGGGTCAGTGTCAACAAGTTTGTGATCCTCGGCCTCTATAACCTGCTCACGAGCCTCAACGTCATTAGCTTGGACATTTCCAAAATCATCCATAATATCCGCTACCGATTCAACATCATTATCGCCAAAACCTTTATCACCACCCTTATGCCCAAAATTTCCCATAGAATCCTCATCATCACATTCTAAATCATTACCTACAAAAGTAGGAGTCCAACTACACAATTCTCTAACCCGAATCGCATAAGTAACATCATTCAATGTAATTAAAATGGAAGCAAAAACCAGAAGTTGGTGAGAAGACTTAATTCAAAGACGTTTTCTAAGCCTGTTGCACCTATCACTATCGTCCAAAAAGAGTACCTCTCCCCACTTACGACATACATTGTTAAAAGTGTCATTATTATAAGCTCTAATCGAAACACCTTTAATTTCTAGCCAAATGAGACGTTCCTTCACCATAAAGTCATCATGCCACGGCTTCAAAGTGGAGAACCATGTATGTATTCCAGTATGATTAAAAAACTTATCCCGCGCTTCCAAGGATGTGAAATCAAACAGAACCCACAGGCCTCCCAAATATTTAAAGTCCACTTCAAAAAATCCTTCATAGCGGCACATATTACGTGTATTCGCAATGGAATGAAAGTCCTTAAAACAACCAAGTACTGCCAAAGGATAATCCTGGGATCTATCTTCCTTAAGGGTAACGAAAGAGTTATTTACCCCGCTTTCTTCATGATCGTTTTTTAGCCATACCATCATTGTTTAGAGAAGCCTTAGCAATGTTGACATAGGATGTAGCCTTATGAGAGTAAGAAGTAATACGATCCTTGTTAATGACTAGAGGAACAACCTTAACGTGTGGGAGATTAGCCTTCACAACCATCTTCCTGCAAAACCTGGCCAAATTGGCAAGCATTCGATGCTTCCCAATCCAAACTTTAGACAGTGAGTTAATTAATGCTTCCGAATTAGACACCTTAAGAAATCGACAAAAACCAAACATTTGCCCCAATTTGTTCTTTCGCTTGGCAATATAGACATCCGCAACAGTCCCCGCCTTACCGCATATATTCCAAAGCTCTCGTATCGTTAAATGAGAGGGAAAGTTGGACACATACACTGTTAAAGAAATATTAGATAAATTATCCACCAACGAAGATTGAGAAACAGGGAACTTGAGTCTTTGAAACACCGAATGGTGTTTCTTCCGAGTAACTTCCTTCCACTCACTATCACCCATATGATCCAATCTATACCTCCCAGTTGAATACTGATTATGTGATGATGTGATTGATGTGCCATGTTGAGGAGGTGAGACAGGTTGTGACGGAGATGGTTAATGAATTATGGTGGGTAATTAGAGATGGGTGTTAGGTGATGGTTTTTGGGTGATGATGTGGAGATTGGTGGGTGATCAGACGGTGATGGTGTGGAGATCGGTGGGTGATCAACCGGTGATGGTGATGGTTAAGTGATGGTCAACGGGGAGGGGGGGGGGGGTGATCAATTTCAGTTTTTTACTGATGTGACAAACAAATTATTTTATTCAACGATTTCAAATTATAACTTGTTACCGACACGTTGGACAAGTTTAAATCCATGGGTCTAGGTCTGAATTTTAAATCCATGGGCTTTTTTATTACTTTTTTTAACAAAAAAATTAAATACATGAAATAAACTTGTCCAACGTGTCGGTAACAAGTTATAATTTGAAATCGTTGAATAAGATAATTTGTTTGTCAAATCAGTAAAAAACTAAAAGTACGTGACTATTGTTTTAACTTTTAACCAAATTGAAAGAAACAAAGATTAGTACTTTTTTCGTTATAAATACGTATTTATTATTCAATTTTAAAATCATTATTATTAAACTTTAAATTATTTTGTTTATGTAATATAGTAATTAATTCAGTATATATAAATGAATTATATATAAATAAATTATGTTTTAATTATACTATTAAATTACAAACTTTGCTTTAACATTGTGTTTTGAAATTGAAATATAAGAAGAGAGTAAAAGATATTGAATTTTTTGTATTTTTTATTTTAAAAAAATAAAAATAAGAAAAATATAATAGATTTTTTCTTAAAAAATATTCATCTAAAAAATGAGAGGAAATAGAAAACAAACTTTGAGATGTGTTATATAAAAATTAATATGTCTATCTTAAAAGATGTGACAAAAAAAAAACATAAATATAACTTAAATAAATTATATTCCATTACTTGTATGATTTGTGATTATTTTATATTACATTTATTTTCTTTTGTGAAAATAATAAAGGAAGTTCGTTCCCTTAAACGATCTCAATGAACAAGTTTTGAAATGATTGGAAGAAACTAGAAAAATGAGGTCTCTCGGTTGCAAGTAATTTATTATCCACCCACCGTCCGGTTAGTGATGTCAGGGGTACCTTTGGAATGCGAGCGTGTATACGAAGCACTGGTACAGTGCCACCGGCGTATTCCAGCCAGAGCATCCCGTGATGCCGCATGCCGACACCTAAACAAATCACTTGGCGAATGCATGATTGGTTTCATCTGCCCTGAGGAATCATCAGCCGTTAAATCCCTTTGTGGAAATAATAAAGGGACTTCTCTTAAACGATCTCAATGCCAACAAGCCCAGATCTCTCTCGCTGCTTGCATCCAGTTTCATCAACATCCCTAATTCATTTCATTCCCCCAATTACTTTTACCTGTAAGTTTTTCTATCATCATTTCGCCTCTTATATTTCGGCTTATGTTTCATAAGACTCAATTTTGTGGCTTATTGTTAGACTTATGTCTATTATATCATGATAAACTTATATAAGCCCATAACTCTTCAAATAAGCCACCAAATTAAAGCTTATGAAATACAAACCTAAATAAGTTTAGGTTATATAAGCCAAAATAAACACCCTCTTTTTTTAGGTTTATATAAGTTTTTTATTTATCATAATAAGCCCACGAGTCTCAAAATTAGCAGGAAATTAGCCAAAATCAAACAGGCTCATAAACCCACATTTAAGGCGAAACAAACACCCAAGTTTTCTATTTTAGTGTTAAGAATCAGAAGAAGAAGCTTTTAAGTACTTTACTTAGTTAATTTCTGAATGCGATTTTTTGCTTTGCTAACATGTATGTGTGTAGCTATCTAAGGCATTTCGTGTTTAATAATACACTATCACTATCAACCGAATAAGTTTTTGCTTATACGAATATAACACCACTAGAATTTAGTGTTCTCAGCTCTCGACATCAACCAATTCACAATAACTTGTCTCCAGATATTTGCAATTGTTGTTTTAGGAATCAACTCTTAGTAAGAGCTAGATAACCCCCTTATTCAACTAGCATGGATCTAACCACTCAAGGGTGGCCTAGTGCCAAAAGGGTTTGTGGCTATCACTGTGAGGTCTCAAGTTCAATTCCTGCAAGGTGCAAACAACCTTGTAGTGGTCACGCCAACCTCCTGAAAAGGGAGGGCTTTACCTTGTTTGAGTCTGTGTGGCGGTGTGTTCTAAACCCGTGGATTAGTCGGCCAATGTGTCGGAAATCATGGTTACCAAAAAGAAAAAACTAGCATGGATCTAGAAGCAAACTTAGCATGTATGTACGTTTTGTAATTGGCATCAGAAATAGTTGTAGATTATGATACTAAAACATGCTTAAACTTTCCAAGAGCAGAGGTTTCAATCCTTTCTAGAAGCCACGTATAAGCACCCCCAAGCACCTGTTTTCGTCAGGAATTATAACACTTTTGTAGTACTCGTGAATTTCTTTTGAACAACGTGATTGAAAATTAAAGAAAGCTTGATCAAATGTCCAATACTTGAATGAATGTTGATCCTGTCTCGTGGTTCCAACAGAACAGCTCACTATACCTTTAGGGAACCTGAGAATTTCACATTACACAGCTGCGTTTCTAGCCGGTTAAAGTCATGGGAAATTAGGCTAATAGTACCTGCTATCATAGCTATGTGGTGGAAGGGAAGGAGCGTAAGTTGAGCCTCTTTGTTTGAATAGAGAAGAAGCTATACTAGTTAGCCATCTGACCGTGGTAGCTACAGAGTCTCATTTAAGGTATTCATATGCACCAACACTAGACTCTGGGATGAGACTTACGTAAATATCAAAAGTGCGCGCCGGTGGCCTTAGTGCACATTGACACTAAATTTCATTCAAGGCCTTCTGAACTGAGTTATAGTAGCAGATCTTTGACGTTTAATCGTTGCTAGAAACATGTAAAAACATATGTCAAATATGGGTTTCTTGAGTGTGATTCCTATTAGCCTAAATTTCAGTCCTTGTAGTTATACCCATTTATGAAGTCCACAAGTTTCAACTGCTGCAGACTTGTAAAAAAGATTTTTATATCTCATATACGTTTAGTAATAACAATAAAATCCATCCGCTGTTAGAATTTACGATTTTAACAGGTGTACAGTGTAAAGCTTATTTGATTCTTAAAATTGGCAAAATTACGAGTAATAGATACACTTGATTTTAACGCCAGACTTCTGCATTATTGTACGCAAGTTACAATTCAGTGTATCTATTATTTTGATGTAACACTTCAAAATTTTGATTTATTCTTTAATAAAGTTTAAGCCCAAATCATCACCCAAAATACACCAAACCCAAATCTTCTTGCACATCGTAATAAACAAATAATATGTTTTACTCCTGACGCATGGCAAGGAAAAATGTGCAGACTCAGTTTCCTGAGCTCTTAGACAACATGATGATACTGCAATTAGAAACCCTTGGTTGCTTTTAGGAATTCCTTGAGATGTGTCTTGGACTCTTGGCTTATTGGTTCCTTGTTTATTTTGCTTGTGCATCAGTTTAGATTGCTAGTGATATTTTAAAATGGGATGAACTTACCGCATTTTGTTTTATTTTCAGTGTTGTGTTAGTATCTGTGCTGACGAAAGCCGACTTGTAGATGGTTCTGCGTACTGTTACTTGAAATTTATTTAGAGGTCGATGCCATTAAAATTGTCTAAAAATGAGCATACTGCTGCGACAGATAGTAAAAATGAGGTATAGATATCTAATACACGATTGTATACTTACTATCATGTATCTTTACTTGACGATCCAACCAATCAAAACAAATAAAGGATGGACAAAGTAATCATTCCAATAACTTTTGCAGCCTTTGATAACGTGATATGCTGTTGTGGGTGGGTGGTTCTGTTTGATTAATTTTTTTTATTTTTTTTGGAATGTTGAACCTGATTTATCCGAATGGTCTTTCTTTTATTAATAGCAGTAACATTGTGTGGTTCATGGTGAGACTCTCACCTCCATCTGAGACTGCCGGAATCGAGTAAAGTAACTAAAAACCAAACTATTACTCTCTTCTTCCGTTGAAACTTATATACAAAGGAACCACTCAAGCTGATTAGGTGCAAACAACCCTAAAGTGACCATGGCGGACATGAACGCAACTCTCTTCGTTTATTTATGTTCGCGAACCTTTGATTGTTCGTGCTTTAATGTATGTTTATTAGTATATGACAAAACAAACACATTAAAAAGGGTTTTTTTTTGTATGTTGAGAGTATTTTACTATTTTATGTTGTTTTTATACGCATATATCTGTTCGTTTATATAACTTTAATGAATGAGAATAAATGGACATGGACGACATCTTTTTCTTAATAAAACAACATAAACAAGAAATTTTGTTTCTTTAAGTGTTCGTGTTGTCATTCATCTTTCGGTTAAATTTAAACCAGCGAACATGGGCAGACTTCGTCCGTGTTTGTCCGGTTTGGTTACAAGTTTATTTCTTAATCACGCTTTATATCAAACAAAAAATTTTGTTCTATCGGTCAGTTGTTGATTTTGTTATTAGAGATGATTGAAATATAGGTGAAAATGTTTGAAATGAGAGCGTTTACTATGAAAGGTTTATCGAACTGTTTATAAAAAATAAAAAATTTTGTAAATTTTTTATTATAATGAGGTGAGGTTTAAATAGCTTCAAGATTATAAATCTTTTCATCACCAACAAATGTAGATAATTAATTTTTAATGTCTTATATATTTCATGATGTTTTAACAAGATTATTATAATGAGAAAAGGTTTATAAGTTGAAAAAAATTATGAACTGATAATATTGTGTGATAATATTGCGCGGTGGCCCATTTCCGGGGCGGATGGCGTGATGATTCCGGTTAAGACAAAAACCCGCGGCGCGGGAGCTCAGCGTGGGTAAACCCAGGTTGTGTTTTCTAAATTATGTTTTTTATTTTACCCCCAACGTATATAATTTTGAAAATGTTTCATTTCACCCCTCCAACGGCTAGTTTTTTCAAATTCGAATTCGAACGGTTATATATTTTCGATCCGTCTATAAATATAACTCAAAATCAACCATTTCTTACACACCAAAACACAAACACTCTCTACAAACAAATATGAATCCCAATCACGTTCCGTCAGTTTTTGAAACCGATGAGGAATTCGATGCTTACTTCTTGCCACTAGCACACGATCATTATCAACAGTTGCTTGAAGAAGAGAATCGTCCAAGAGTATCTCGGACCTCAGTCAACCGTGACCGAGAAGGTGCTGAGGAACGGCTCAAGAACGATTATTTCATTGATAATTGTAGGTATTCTTTGGTTAAGTTTCGTCAAAGATTTCGAATGAGCCGAAGACTATTTTTAAAAATAGTTATCGACATAAGAAATTATCAGGCCGATCCTCTTCCTGCGCATTTTCATTATTTTACTTCTTGATCCGATGCTACGGGTCGAATGAGTATTAATGTTATTATGAGGTGCACAATGGCTATACGTCAATTGGCATACGGCAACACGTCGGATGCATTTGATGAATATTTGCAAATTGCTGATCGAACCGGACGTGAGTGTCTAATGTATTTTAATATGTGTGTTATTGACTTGTATATGTCCAAGTATTTAAGAAAACCAACTCCGGCCGATTGATCACATATATGATCTACATCTTACAAAACATGGTTTTCTGGGGATGCTTGGCAGCATTGATTGTATGCACTGGAAATGGAAATATTATCCAGTTGCGTGGCATGGACAATACGCTGGTGGTTATAAAAGATACCCTACTTTGATGCTTGAAGTTGTTGCTTAGCAAGATCTGTGGATTTGGCATGCGTTTTTTGGGATGGCAGGTGCAAATAACGATATTAATGTTTTAGATAATTCTCCATTATTTGATGACCTTCTGAATGACGAAGCACCGGTAAAACTGTATACGGTTAACGGAGTTGAGTATCAAAATGGGTATTACTTAGCGGATGGTATTTACCCACAATGGACGAGTTTCGTGAAGTCTTTCACGGTTGCAACTGACGCCAAACATGCTCACTTCAAATGGCGTCAAGAAGGTGCACGGAAAGATGTTGAACGTACATTTGGTGTTCTCCAAGGACGTTGGGGAATACTACGTCAACCAGCACGCGCGTATGAAGTAAACACCATACGACGAATCATGTATACGTGCATCATACTTCATAACATGATTTTGAAAGATCAGGGTATGGAGGTTTTAGATTGGAACGAAAATTACGTTAACCCGTCAAGAAATATGCAACGAACATGGGTTGATCGGTGTGAGGTTTACTGCCGAAAAAACAGAGAACTACGCGACCGAGAAACCCATCAAACTCTTCAACAAAACCTTATGGATCATATCTGGAATCAAATTGACCACGGAGATGAAGATGCATATGAAGATGAAGAAAACTAAACGGCGGGTCGTATGATTTTTTAATTTTCGTATGTTTTTTTTATATTTTTCGTATGTTTTTTTAATTTCGTATGTCTTTTTTATTATGTATGTTTTATTTTAAAAGTATTGTAATGTTGGTTATGTTTAATGAAATATTTAAGTTTGTTTAGGGGGTGTTTTGTAAAATTCTGAAAACTGAAAATCACTTGGAGTGATGACTCCTCTGTTTTTTTCATGTGAGTGAGTGAGTTTCGCTGACATGACACCCCAAAATGGAGTCACTTGGAGTGATGACTCCTAGCTCTCTAAATGCTATAAACCTAAATGCTATAAACCTTTAAACCATTAACCATAATGGACGCTTTAGCAATAATGTAGTTATTTTTTCTTGTTAGTATGACAAAAATAATTATTATTGAAAAGAATGAGTGTTTTAATTCTTTTGTCCATCTGATTTTTATTTTGCCATACATTATATTATATAATGAAAAAATCAACTTGTTGGAAAGAGTTGATTTGGACTCAACTCTTTGCCCATGTTGTAATAATATCGTGAAATCTTGTGGTCATTGCTTGGTCATTTGTGAGTTAGCAATGAGTGTTTGGGAAAAAGTTTTCAATTGGTGGAAGGTGGAGAGTATTAATGCCTTCTATGTTGATGAATTATTTTCATCTAATGGAGGTGTAAGTGTTCCCTTTATTATATCTCGTGTTTGGCAAGCGGTTATTTAGACTTCCGGGTACTACATAGGAAAAGAAAGAAATGCACGTGCGTTTTGTAATAAAGTTTCTAGCTCTAATAAGATTGCCCAAGACATTCAACTCAAGAGCTTCTAGTGGGTTGTGAGAAGATCAATCAAATTTAAAGAGTTAGATTGGCAACATTGGCTTCGGGATTCAATAAATATTCGGGGGCAGTAAGTTTTGCGGCAATGTTGAGTCTGCTCAAGTGTTTTAGGTTGGGGCTGCTGCAAGTGAGGTTGCGAGCATGCTAGGTGTGCTTTTATGGTTGTGGTGACATTATTTTCAGATTTAGATGTTTGGATTGATCCTAGGCAGCAGATAATGTGTTATCTTACCGTGGCTTCTTGTATTGGTTAGCGGCGTTTTTTCATGGGTTGCAGCACGGTTATGTCTTCAGTCCTTTTTTGATCTGCTTTAGTTATGGTGCTGCTCTTATTTGGGCAGCATATAGTGTGTGTTGGATTATCCTTCTAGGCGGGTCTGGAGTTCGGCCTTTGTGGCAGTTGTTCCTTGGTTTTGTGTGGTCTCATAGTTATATGTCGCGTCTAGATTTCTGCTAGTATAGTCTGTAGCTCTGTGGTCGTTTCTTTCGGCTCATTCTATCTATTAGTTACCTTGTTTAATAGAGGCAGGATGCCGTGTTTCGTATTCTTGTTTCTTGTGTGGTTTAATAAAATCTTATTGCCTTTTAAAAAAAAGAACTGGTTAAAAAATCGAATTGTTGAAAAATTAAATTCGGATTACGGCTTTCACTATCGAGTCAAATTAACTTGTTGGAAATGAGTTACATAAAAAATTGTTAAAGAATCAAATTGTTGAAAAATTAAATTCGGATCACGGCTTTCTCCATCGAGTCAAGCAGGTCAAGTCATCGGGTCACGAGTTCGTCCATCGAGTCAACCAAGTCGAGTCACAGATTTAACCACCGAGTTAACCACATCGATTCATCGGATTATTGATTCGACCATCAATTCAATTAACATATTGTTAACTACCACTAACCTATTCCCGCTGCTATGCATGAAAACACATCTAGTTATACCCAAAGACGTAAAAAAAGGAAAAAAAGACGATTTTTTCCCGTTACGTTGTTGGTAAGGTGTAAGCATCAAAGCTGTCAATTTTTTGCAATAACAAGCCCGATAATGAGCACTGCAGTGGCCCTGTGGCTCGCGTCGTGGTTTACGGCGCCAGAATTTCCACCGCGCACCACATCGAGGCTCGTGTCGTAACCTCTCGCGCCGTCACTACCAGCCAACAAAAACTCGCGGGTTATCGATTTAAAAAAAAAGCTATTCGTTACACACTTAATTTGCAACGGCTAATCTTTTTTAAAACCTTATTTTTTCAAAATTTAACCCTTTAAATACCTCTATAAAAACTTTATATCATACCATATTTTTATACACCTTCCAATATATTTTATAAACTCTCAATTTCTTCTTTCTTCACCAAAATGCATCCAAAGAATCAATAGATCGGTAACATGATTAACGACCCTTCCAACCAAATCTCGAGATCGTCTTCGAATCCGAACAGGAATCCTGGCTCTTCTTCGAATCCGGCTCAACCTCCGCTCAATCAAATGTCATATACTATCCAAACTTTAACCCATATGCTAACCCGATAACCAAATAATGTTTAATCAATTTCACCTCAAACAACAATTCACACAAATGTCTCAACAACCACAACCCGACGACTCACAACCACAATTCGACCAACAATCCCACCATCTTCAGGACGAAGACGAATAAGAAGACGAGTCACAACCTACGCCGACATCTAAAAAAGGAAATGCAAGAAAGAAAACAAAGGTCAAGAAATCTATTGGACCGGAACCCGAAGGTGTGGGTGGTCGGAATTTTTGGACCCAAGCCGAAGAGTGGTTTTGGCAAAATGTTAAATCGAAGTATCCGATGATCCAAAACATGGTGCGGGTCAAAAGAATGATACTTTTTGGTATAAAGCTCTAGCCGTGTACAATACCCAAGCCGCGATATTGAAGTATAAGGAACGAACCAAGAAAATATTGACGGAAAAATGCACTAAGATGAATCGGCTTACACATAAGTTTAATACGATTTGTGATGAACTGGCTATGGCAAGCGGGGAGGCCAACGAGGGGTTTATGACGCGGGTCGAAATTGCGTTTAAACAAAACTCGAGTATGGATTTTAAGTACAAGAGCGCTTGGACTCTTTTGCGAGGCAAATACAAGTGGAAAAATCCCGGCTCGACCCTTGCAAGACGAAACCATCTATGTGCCACTACCGAAGAGGAACTCGAATTTTTCGTACCAGACACGGTGCCTCGTCCGGATGGGTTACATCGGGTTTCAAAGAGTCAACGTTCAACCAACTCTTCCGCTAGTTCCCATGCAAACCAAAAATGTTAAAAGCGATGCTCGAAGAACAAGACGAGTTGGATCGCAAGGCGAAGATGGATATCATCGAAGTCGAGACAAAGACGAGAATGAAACTAATGAATTCTCAACAATTTGAATCATATATGATGGTGCTACAAATCGACACAGCCTACATGGATCCAATTGATGCGAGTATCGTCAGCGTCGGGTATCGTCAACACCAAGAAAATATGATTCGGGCTCGTTTTGCTAATAATTATTTTTTTAACGTCTCTTTAAATTTAATGTTTTTTTAAATTAATTTTTTTATGTGTTTTAATTAATGAAATATTTTTCTTATTACTATTAATTTTTATTTAAGTTTTTTAATCATAAAAAGAAGAAAAAAAAGGACTATGACAACATTTTTTATGGTTTATCACATCCCATCAAAACACCAAAGATACGGTGTCATAGTTATTTTTATGTCATAGTTTATGAGACAGTATTTTTTAGCTATATCACTGCTACTGCGCCTAGGGGCGGATCTACCTTGTTAGCAGGGTATGCACTGCTACTGTTCCCGAGTTTAATTTTGGAATGAAAGAGAAAGTTTTAGGATGATAGTAAAAATAAATTGTGTTCCTGAGATTATTTTAAGAGAGAAGAGGAAAGTAATTGAGAGTAAATTACCCTGTAATTGAGAGTAAATTACCCCATAATTTCACTCCTAATCTTCTTCCCAATTTGGGATGATTTGGAAAGAAAGCAAAGAGGAGTGTTGATTCCTTTTACTAATTTAACTAAAATTCTTAAAGTTTTTCACTCTTCCTTCCAACTCAGGAACACAAAAAGGTTATATATTCTTTACTTTTCTCCTTAACTCGGGAACACAAAAATATCAATCATTTCCTCTTCACTCCACTTCACATCCCCCCACACGCTCTTTCTTCTTTCCTCATTAAACTCGGGAACAGAGTGTAATTGTTTTTGGGTGCATACCCTTTAAAATGGATGAAAATTTTGAGTGCACACCCTAGAGAGAAAAAAGAAGAAAGAAACGCTTATGGTATTTTAATGAAAAGAGTGGCTACAAAGAATGACGAAGGAGGAGAATGAAGAAGAAGATAGGTCAAAATGTCAATTTATGAAAATATTGGCCCTGTTATGAGTTTATGTCAGACTTTTAGTTATACTTTGAGAATGAGCCCAATAGTTCTCATTCATCCAAAGCCCAAAATAATTATCTTGTCCACAATTAAACTGCTACACAAGTACTACTACTATAATTCACATACTTGAGTTTTTTTCTACCTTTTGTTCACATTGTGCTACATTAGTAATCTAAGAAAACAATACTTTCAATATAAGAGTATAAAATTATTATGTCATTATAATTATCAGAACAACACCAACACAAAGTTAAAATATTGAATTAAACAACTCCATGTCAAATAACACACTTTTGACAAAGCATCCCAACTATAATATATATGATTTACAAAAGAAAACAATGGCTAACCTAATTTTCCAAAAACCCGGCCCGAATAAGTCAGACCCGAAAAAAAACCGACCCCGAAAAATTGTACCCGTATTTTGCTTCTTATATACTCCATAGAACTAGCAAAAAAAGTGTATACCCTACTTCGAAATCTTAGATCCACCACTGACTGCATCATGTGCGCTAAAAGTTTATCATCTATAAGTTCACCCTTTTAATTTGTTATTAAAAATTATCTAGCGATTCTGAATGGTGAAAATTGGATTTTAGTTAATGTAAGTTGGTAACCACTTTTTAGAAACTTTCACAATAGTTATACATTTTAAGATGTATGCAAAGATTTAAGGGCATTGGAGTAAAATCCAAGCGACTTACTTTCTTTTCAAGCATTCCTGGCATCATTAAACACAAGATGCCACGAGGTTGCACCTTTGTGGAAATGTTGTGCCCTTCATTGTACAATGAACTCAATTTAATTCATGCTAGTCGATGTTAGCTCGCTTGAAGGTCACGTTCGCAAGGTGTAAGACGGTATTTGTTGGCTCAGTATACCGAATAGTCCTTTTCCATTAGCCTAATTAGTGTAGCCAACTATGAGTAAATGTAACTCACGTACGAAGTTAGATGGCTAGTAGAAAATGAAGCTTTCATTGATTGGTATTTTCCGATTGGGTGTAACTGCTGATGTATATTTAGGATCTCGCTAAGTGGCATGTCACTTTTGGTGTTTAAAAGTTTAAGCTGCTTAACTTAAGGTTAATTTAGTACTATTTTCATTTTAAAATTATTATTCACTATTTTATTTTAGTTGTTCTAATATTATCGTTCACTTTTAAAAATAGATAAAAAAAACTAAGTTCGAGTTTACAATATTATCATCATTTGTGGTTATTATTACAATCAATAAAAAAGTATAAAATTAATTTATTAAGGCGTCTGAGCCTTCAAGAAAACTTCTTCAAGAGCTGTTACAAGAGGAACTTAAAGAAATCTGCTTATTTGTCCATCAAAAATTTGTAAGTTCCTCAAGCCTGGATCAGGCACAGCTACTACTGGCGTTATGCCTGAGGGGGAGAATTCAGCAACCTCCACCTCTGAAGAAGAAGCAGACACCGCTCCACCTAAGGGGGAGCAATCACTTAAACAACCAACACCTTCAACAAGGATTCCAACACCAAAACCTCTCAGGTCATTCAACCCAATCACTGAAGCAATAAAGGACAAGGGAAAAGAAATTGCCATTGAACAACCTGAAATAACCCTGCACTCCCTCCAAGAAGAAGGCGGATCCACAACCAAGCTCTCCAAACACTATGACCTGAACAAATTTAAGAGCGCTGATGAACCACCACTTACGCCAGAGCAGGCTAAGGCTCAAATCTTGGAACACCAAAGGCTTGCAAACATCAGAGCTGCTGAACTCAAGAGCAAAGAAGCTCTGAACAAACTCTCTCCTACTGTAAAGGAAGCTCAGTTGGTTAAGCTCAAAGAACTGGAAGTGAAAAAGAGCAACCTTCAAAAGGAATATGAAAGAATTGTAAACCAAAGAGCTGAACCCGGTCAAATCACCAAGTATGCATGTTACACTGACAAAGACAAAAGAGGGGTGATGACCCTTTACAGAGAAAACCAACTACCCAACTACAAAGTCTTCAGTGACATTAAACTCAGAGATCTGGGCCTCTCTGAATGGTTAGAAATGTTGTCTCTTGCCCAAAAGAAGACTAGGTCTGGTGTTGCCCAAATGATGAAAAACATTCAAGCAAAGCTGAATTGGGTAAGAGACACGGCAAAGAAGCTGAAGGTACCTCTGCCTCCTCAACTCTCACAACAACAACCTTCTCAAGGACAAAGGAAAAGAAAAACCCAAATGGGGCCTCTGGTGGAGAAGTTGGTCACTGAGAACATTGTTGTAGATGGGATGCACAGAAACTTGGTACTGCCCAAAGAGATCACTAAACCAGTAGGGGGCCAAGTATACTCAGAACCAGAGACAGGTATGGTCTTCATGAATGGTAATTGTGAGTATTGCTTTCAACGGATGAATGAACTACATCTGGCATCAACCATCCAGCTCATCAGACTCAAACAAGTCATCCTAAGGAATTTCAAATTGGCTGAGGATTTTGAGTTTGAAGTTGAGCTAGTCATCAACTCTAGAAGTGACAAAGTTGAAGCCCAGAGAATCTATGATTAAGGCCTTGATCGCTGAAGAAACTTTTATTTTTTTTTATGTTTACACCACTGGGTGTTCTTGTAATAGACTAGGTTCTTTATGTTTAAATAAAACTCTGAGGTATGTTTGTTAAATTATGTGTAAGAAGAAGCTGTGTACTCACTTACAATAATTTTAGACTTAGTATAATTTATAAACAAATAGGGGGAGATTGTTGGGCCAATGAAAGTTTTAACTATGGTCCAGTCTAGATTTGTTTAATTAGACTAAGTGTTTATTGATCGCTGTGAGGACCAGCGACAGAGACCAGACCAGTGGAAGGCAAAGCCTCAGCTGGCACACCAGGAACATTCAAGTCAAAGACAACGTCAGAGAAGTCGAAGACAATCTGAAGTCATACTCACCAGCGATTATGGATAGTTGGGATGTTGAAGGAATAAGCTGGTGTTCAAGGATCTCTGAGTTGACAAAACTCAGATATCACTTAAGAACCCTAGAAGTCTGGGACAAGCAAAGCTTGTCCAATCCTTTATAGTTTAGGCGGGAGAATCTACCAAGTGTTTTGAGCGGGACAAAACAAGAGATTCAAGATAAATCCTAGTACGACCTAGTAGGACAAAAGGTGAACAGTTGGCAGAACTGTTCACCTAAAGTTGTTTAAAGTTATGTCTCGATTTGGACATGCATTTAATACATTGTACTCTTCCATTCAGAAGGTGACACGTATCAACTACTCCCGCTAAGGAAGCAACCTCGTACACTATAAATAGGAGTGAGAAAGGAGAATTAAATCAACCCTTGTGCTTGGATAATTTATCTAAGTTCTTTCTCACCTTGGAACCGCTGAGCCCTCAGCTGTCTACCATCGTCTCATTGGTTCCTTTGTAAACTTGAGTCTCGAATCTAGTTTACTTGTTCTAGGGTTCATTTCTTGTTGTCATTCAACGAGTGTATTCATAGCACTTTGTAATACTTTGTTTATAACACTTAATAAAGCATTATGCGTTTGAAAAGTATTTCATTGTGTTTCGTGGTTATAAGAGTTATAGTTATCAACAATTGTCATATTAAGGGACTATCATATATGTTCTAAAAGCCTTAGTGTGTAGCATTGTGCCAAATAAAGAGTTACGGTCATAAAGGCGACTGAATGCATAGAAAATATATTTGAAATAAAACAAAGTTTGTCTTAGTTCTGGAATTGAGCATCTTAAAGATGAAATATGTATCATGAAAGCTAAAGACAAAGTTATATCTTTATATGGATAAACGAATCTCATGTTTATGAGGTCACATGATATTGGAAAGAACTCCTTGATTTATAAAGATGGTGATCATCGATATTGTGATCATAAAGGAAGACAAGATACGCGTTGCACTCTTTTTCTCTTGACCAAGGTTTTGTCCCTTCAGGGTTTTCCGGCAAGGTTTTTTAATAAGGCAACAACTCATATCGTGGAATTATGTATATTTTCCTTCACTAGATTTTTGTCCCACTGGGTTTTGTCTAGCAAGGTTTTCAACGAGGCACATTGTTCAACTGGATAAATGTTGAATTGATGTTGTCCATCAATGGCGATAAGACAACACATATTTTGTTCAAGCGATTATTTGGTGAATCTATTTACCAAGATACTTTCTACGTCAACATTATGAAGTTAATCTACAACAATGGAACGCGTCGACTAGAAGATCTCAAGTGATGTAGTCATCAGAGGGAGATAATACACGCTACACTCTTTTTGTCATTGGTCATGGTTTTGTCCCATTAGGTTTTCCTGACAATGTTTTTAACGAGGTAGTATTCTCAAAGCATATTATTAATATGGACATCCAAGAAGGAGTGTTATAAATAATTATATTGTGGATGTCCAATAGAGGCCCATGACCCATTAGCTATTAGGGTCTTACCCTAAAATTATCTTATATATAGACATTGTATTATTCCTTATTAATCAATCAATAGAATAATTCTCCTCTCTTAATATCATTTGTTCTTATTAGTTACTTTGATTCATAATAAGAGTCACATTTTTGTTGTATTTTGGCAAATATAATTTATCTGGATTTGAATCCAGAAAAAATGAAGGTTTCATATCAAGCAAATTAATAAAACAGTTTAATACCCTTAGGGCATGTTTGGTAGAGAGAAATCTAGAGATTAGAAATGAAGTAGTGAATAAAATTTCAGAGAATAGAAGTCCATAGAGAATTTTGTTTGATTCCACTGTTTGGTAACAATAGAGACTTAAATTTGAGAAATGCAAAATTTTGTATGTGTTTCCATTTTTTAACAATGTTTTGATTAGAGATGTAAAAAAAACCGATTCGAATCGAACCGAATTGAGTGAGCTTATTCGGATCGTGTAAGCCAATTATTAAAAGGTTACGAGTTGAAAATATTTGACTAACTTGAGTTCAAGTAATTTAAAATAATAATTATTACTTTTACGTATTTGTAAAAAAGTTATTTTAAAAATTCTTTAACTAGACCAACTTAGTTATATGCTCAGACCCATTGTTACGGTTCAACTATTTGCCACCTTTTAAATAAACTATTGGGAAAACCAATTCCATTCTAAATGAGATGGAAATAGAAACACAAAAAGTTGCACTAGAGAGAATTAAAGGGACCATCAAAGCTCCGTTTTTTTTTCCTTGTGATACCAAACAAGAGAAATGCAAATTATTTCATTTCTTTACTCTTTTTTCTTCCTACCAAACAGACTCTTACATTATAGATAAATCGATCATTATTAGTCGTCATTCAAGTCGAAGCATCTAAATGGATCCTTTCTGGTTGATAGAGTGTAGGTTTTGGGCCTAATCCGTTTTGTGAGGCAAACAAACAGTTTCATGAGGGGATGGTAAATCAATTTTAACGTAAAGACTAAAGAGCGATTGTTAGTGAGGGGTCTAATCGTTTGTTTGGTTGATGGGTGTGTGAGACCACCAACTTTACCAAAGTTTGAACATGACGTGGAGTCCACTCGAGATTTGATTGGTTGTCTGATGTGGTTTCGTAACTCAAGTTTTCTTGCTTTTCTGACGTTGCACCAACTAGCCATTCATTGTCCCCACACTTTGCTTCATATGTTCAAACAACCCTTCTATCATTTTCATGCTTTCAAATTTTATCTGTTGCAGCATCTACGAACTATGTGGCTAACATTTATATCATTGGTATCAAGTTTGTAAAAATCGTAAATTACTAGTCGGCCGATCGATCACCTGTAAATATTTTAAGTAGGATAATCGGTGATTAATTCGATTGGCATTTTTAGCAAATTTTGGTATTTTTGGCAAATTTTAGATATTTCTAATGAGTTTTAAATATTTTCGGTAATATTATTCTTATAATACAACTTATCTTACATATAAATAGTTAATATAACTGATAAACACAATTTTACAGTGAGTTTTAGGCATTTTTGACAAAATATGTAAGTTTTCGACAAGTTTGACTTCCTTTGACCATCGTTGATCACAGTTTACCGTCATTGCTCGTCTTTTTATTAATAGGCAAGACTGAGTCCTTGTGACGATTAAGCGATGATTATTTTTTTTTTTGATTTTTTTTCAATATTTTGCAACATTAATTGGTATCAATAAAATCATAAATTGACAAATATTTTACACATATAATTTTATGATAGTATGTTTAACAAAAGAGTAATTCATGTTACATGGCATACAACAGTGGTGCAAATCCAATCCGGATTTTTAAAAATCCGGTAAAAAAGTCCAATCGGATTTTCGAAAAACTGGATTAATAAAATCCCGTCCGGATTTTAAAATCCGATCCGGTCGGACCAAATTTTTAGATTATTCGAAAATCGAATAAAAGCCGGATTATTTATCGGATTTATCCGGTTTTTAAAAAATCCAGATAAATTTGGTTTTTAATTTTTTTTAAAATTTTTTTTTTAAGTATATACGGATTTTTAACTTAATATTTTTGAAACTGAAATAATTTGAAAGTGTTAAGACTTAACTTAATATTTAAGTAACTAAAAAAGAGGGGTAAGTTGGTTAAAAAAACCGAACCTAACTTTGGTTTCATAATTTTGAATTTTATGGGAAAGAAAACAGAAACTTCACGTGACTTTTCAGAGTTTTGGATATCGAACTAAATGTAGATGTGACTGTTCAGAGCTTGGATATCGAGATATTGTATGTTTGGATTTTTGAGTATAATGGGTGATGTCAATGTCGAAACTCGGACATATTTGAAGTATATTAATCTTTTTTCAGATGATGATCATATTGAAACTCAAAATGTATTAGTGATTATGGTTGTTTTATTGTAGTGTTTAAATCAAAATTATGAAGTTGTATGGTTGTATTGTTAAAATAAAAATTATTATGGTATTTTTTTTAATTTATTATGGTTGTATATTTTTTTTAATGTTTGTAAATAAATTCCGAAAAAAACGATACGAACATTTTTATTCGAAAAAACCTGATCCTAACATTTTTAAACAAAAAAACCGATCCAAAAAAAAGTCCGATAACGAAAATTTTAATCCGAAAAAAACCGATACGAACTCTTTTATCCGAAAAAATCCCATTCGAAAAAATCCGATCCGAACCAAATTCGGATTTTCAAAAATCCGAATTTTGAAAATCCGAATCCGATTTAATCTAGTTTATTTATACAAAGGCGTAACTTGACTGATTTTACTAGAGGTTAAACTATAATGTGTTATTACTAGACATGTCAAACCCCAATATATTTTAAAGTATTTTGCCTGGCTTTATCATAATTCTGATATTTATAATAATAGACGTTATTTATTCTAGAGGATTAATTTATATATATTTAATATTGTACTAATAATGCCAATCACTATAAAGTATGGGCCAGGCTATAAAGACCTCCCAAAACTTTTATATATACCCTATAAATTTTTATTTTTTTTTATTCTTTTTATTTTCTTTTAATTTTTATAATTTTAGTTTTGTTATAAAATTATGAATCGAAAAATACGAAATCAAAAAATCAAGTTTAACAGGTCAAAACTGTTAAACTGATAAAAATATGGAACAAAAACTGATAAAGAAAATGTCCAAAAAAAATTGGGAAGACAAAAAATACACAAATGATATACTTTTTATATTTTTTTAGAGGTCGGAACCTCTCTCTCTCCCTATCCCATTATGTTTCGTCCATGATTACATAACTGTGGCACTTAACAAGGTACTCGAGCATGTACTTAACAAGTACTTTAAACTTCTTGTTAGAAGGTAGATTATCTTATAAATAAATAAACAGAAAATATAATATAAAAATTAATAAATTAAATGTATTAAATCAAAAAATAAAAAACATAAATTAAAAAAATATTATGTTACATTATAAAGCGATAATAAGGTATTTTATGTAATTTTTTGTTGGGGCTATTAGTAATTGATAACGTATAGTCTCCAGCCGGGTCTTGAACTCGACCCACGGGTACTACCCGTATCCGACTCATCACGGATGAGTTGGATCAAGTGCTACGCTGGACCTATGGGTATCGGACAGTAATGGTCGAATGTACAGTATACGGCCCACGGCCAAGTACACGCGACAAGGGGTTATACAAAATCACAATCTAATTAGGATTGTGATTCACCCCAAAGTAAAAGATATTCACTAACCAATTAGAAGATAACAATCAACTATTTATGGTAGTTATCTCTTACTTGGGGCCGAAGATTCGGTAAAGACTTTACCGCCTATATAAGGAACCCTCAAGGGTTCCACAAAGGTACGATTTACTGAACGCTCACATCTCACCGATTACTAACCCTAAAACTGATTACTTACTCTCAAGTTGGAGTCTAATCGCGGGAAACATTCTCACGGTAAGCCTAACAGCGTGTTGTTTAGTGTGCAGGATCTCAACCATACATTTACTTGGTGCAAGAGCCGGAGCTCCCACACCCGAATTAAACCTAATTCGAGTCAAGCTAGGTCCATCCAACTTTTATATCACAAAGTTGGCGCCATCCGTGGGATCCTACACTAAATTATACTCTACCAATGACGAAGGAAGACCCTAATCAGGAATACCAAAAGAACGTTAGCCGAAAGTCAGGTACGGAGACACCGGCCATCCAGTCCCAAGTGGGAGGGGCAGGAGCAGGGCCATATCGAAACGTGGAGATAGAATACTCGAGGATCTCGAGGCGAATCAGGGGGGAGGGGGATGCAAACCTCTCAAACAAATCCATGGAGCACGCTCCCCAAGAGATGTCTCGGAGAATAATCGCTGCGTTAGTTTCTTTGAGAGGACAGACCCTCCTAAGGGAAGAGACATCACCCCTCCGCCACTAACTAGCAGCTACCATGGTCACTCTAGGCGCGGAAGGCACTCGCCCAGTAATGATCCATCCGGATCTGACTCTGATGACCATCATCCTAGACGCCGTAAGGCAAGATACCCCTCTTCCGAATCCTCAGACAACAGCGGGGAACGCAGGATGCGATCACGACATCGCTCCCAACGAGGCGATGAGGACATTTCTCTCCCATGGCGCCGGGAGAAAGAGGACGCATTCATAAGTCGCATTCGGGATTACTCCAAGGACAAAAAGCGACGTATGCCCACTTGCGTGAAAACGTACGACAGATCCGGTGATCCGAATGACCATTTAAAAGTTTTCGAAACACAAGCAAAGATTGAACGGTGGCCTATGCCTATGTGGTGCCAGATGTTCACTTCAAAACTCATTGGGAACGTACGCGACTGGTTCGAAAGACTCCCACATCGAAGCATTGATAACTTTCATGAGCTGTGGAGCGATTTTAAAAGGAATTATACTCAAAGAAAAAAGTATAACAGAGACCCTGTTTCACTGGCTACGGTGAAACAAAAGCACGGGGAGTCCACGGAAGATATCACATAGCGTTTCAAAGACAAGTGCACGAAAATCAAGGCATGTCCTAAGGTTTTAAAGATATCCGACTATATGCACGCCATAACGGATAAGGAACTAATTAGACGGCTGAATGACAAGCGCACTAAAATATTCGATGAGTTAATGAAAAGGGTTAGATCCTTTGTGGAAGGTGAGACCGCGGTCTCAACGGCCTATTCAACAAAAGGATGGGTTATCGAAATCACGACCAACCCAAAAAACAATCAAACCAGGCGAGTGGAAGGAGTCTTGAGTATCGTGGTCAGAAAAGAGGAGGACAAGCTAGGGACAAGTTTACCCCTCTGTTGGGAGAACACAATATCTCATACAGGCCTTGCACGACGATTAAAGGCCAAATCTTGGCTGACTTTATAATAGAGAAGCCGGAAGAGGAAAGCATGGAGACTCCTAAGGAGGAGAAGCTCCAAGATCCATGGGTCTTATTCATAGATGGATCTTCATGCATGGATGGATCTGGCGCAAGCCTTATACTTACCAATCCGGAGGGTATGGAATTCACATATGCCCTACGATTCGAATTTACAGCAACAAATAATGAAGCTGAATACGAAGCGTTGATTGTGGGTTTACGAATAGCCATGCGAATGGGAGTGCAAAACTTGGAAGCGTACGTTGACTCATGTCTAGTCGCGAATCAAATTTTTGGGGAGTACGAAGCTAATGAGGATAACTTGATCCACTACCTCGAGAAGGTAAAATCCCTCATCAAAGGATTCACCAGATTCACCATTAAGCAGGTACCTAGGGGCGAGAACAAGAAGGCGGATGCCCTGAGCAAAATCGCGTCCAGTAGCGTTGCCCACCTGTCTAAACAAGTGTTGGTGGAAATACTCAAGGATAAATCGATCGCGGGGGAAGAAACTCTGTCAATAATCGAGGAGGAGGGACCTACGTGGATGACCCCGCTCATCGAATACTTGACAAATGAAATACTCCCGAACGATGAAACCGAAGCACGCCGAATCCGGCAAAAGGCACAGGGGTTTGACGTACATGACGGGATTTTATACAAAAGGTCATTCTTGCAGCCCTGGTTGCGTTGTGTCGGACCAAAGCAAGCGAGCTATGTGATTCGTGAAATTCATGAAGGGTCATGCAGCATGCATGCATGCCCTAGATCAGTCGTAGCAAGAGATCTGCGGACGGGATATTAATGGCCAACCATGCACAAAGACGCTCGTGACATAATACTTAGATGTAATGATTGTCAAGTTCATCGACCAGTGCCGCGTCATCCGCTGCAAAAGTTAACACTCATTATGTTGGAAATTCACTTTATGTGACGACATTTAAGAATTCCCATTAGTTATCATAGTCACACACGCATAGACTAGACTAGGAAACGTTGTATAGCTTAGGTGTGGTGTGTGACTATATATACCCCTCCAAGGCTTCCAAGGAGGGGTTGTTGCTTGTGTTTTTATCTCACTTTAATACATTTTCTATCTTTTCACACACAACCTTCTCTCTCTATATTCATCCATGGCTACCACCACTTACCACCACCCACCAAGACCACCGGATCATATATAGCAAATCTACAATTGGCATAAGAGCCTCGGTCAATCCTAGGATCGTCGTGTTTCTTGTTACTGATTTGGTGGTCAAAATTTTTTTGGTCTCATTTGTCTAAAATTTGTCACGGTGGTTTTGTCTGTTGTCCATACATTCATAATTTTTTTGTCACGTCTTGTTTTTTTATCTGTTCCGTTTCGCATCTGGTCTAGTATTTGGTTTCCTGGTTTCATTAGTTTCACATCTGGTCCCATTTTTTGTTTCTTTTTCATTACCAGTCAGAATGTAGTCATTTTTGGGTTTTATGTCAAACATATTATTCTTCGGATCTTTATGGCCTTAAAAACATTTTAAAAATGTTGTTTTCGTCATGTGTTCCTGGGTTTCTGATATTTTTTGAAGATGAAGATAAGATATGATACCCAGAAAAAAAGCAAGATCCTGAATATACGGAAAAAGTATGACATATGGATAAGATTTCAGATGGTCACATTCCGATGGCATATTATACTGACTTATTACGATGAGAGATACATCTACATTGCGATGGGTTCGACTGTACCTATTGCGATGGGACTCATTCTGATGGGTCTCATTGCGATGGGTGGTTTGACCCATTGCGATGGAGTGATAAGGCAACATGCTGATGAATTTTTTTTAACATTACGATGGAAGTGAAATACATTGCGATGGGTTTAAAGAAAACATTGCGATGGCTTTATTTTTTAAAAATATTGCGATGCAGTTTTCTAAACATTGTGACAGTTTAACAAGACCTAAACAAAGACTTGACTAGAACCAACATATCACCAACCTTATATCACCTCAACACCATGCACTAACTTACTCCCATCGACACCTAACCCTCTAAAAATCTAAACAAGACTCAAACCAAATCAGTTGATCTCAGATATGTTTCGTGTAACAACATGCATGTCGAGATCTTATTGATCTAACACGAAAATTATATCATCATCGACCATATGTGTAGGATTTAACATCCTTTTATTTTCGAAAATATGGAAAGACTTATAACAAAGCTGTTATACTCTTTCTTTAATTCGATTTAATCGAAAACCAAAAACAACATACAATCAAACGATAACCTACCCGATATCTTTTTTAGATCTTGAAGCCACGTCGCTATTGGGTTTGAAGACATAAACGAAAGCATAAACTAAGCTTGACTTAGAGCCACTCATTTTAAGATTTTGGTTCTTTGAGATGAGATTGTTGATTTGTTTTGTGGTTTAAGATTAACGAGCTTCATCGTTGCGTTGCGTTTGATGTTGATGATGATTCGAATTAGAGGATTAGATTATCTATTCTCATTGAAAGTGTGTAGATGAATCTAGTTTATTGTTTGGTGAGATGGAGATCAAATGAGATTGAGGCATGCGTGGCTGAGAGGATATCGAGGTAATGGGGCGGAAGAAACTAGGTGATGTTCATGGTTAAGTTAACTATGTGATAAATATTAGGGTGTATTGTGCTTTATACCCAAATGTATTGGAATAGTTATTTTGACTGGGTGCTTGGTGATCTAGTTTGACAATTGGACGTATAAAATATGTGGACACAAAGTTTTCATTTATGTTTGACGTGTGATGAATATTTGAATTCCAAATATTTGTGTGATAGAAGGTGATAAATATGACTTTGTCATATATTTAGTATGATGGGCCCTGCTTTAATTTTAAAAGTGGTCAGTGAGTTTTCAATTGTGAATTGCCTTGGATTGCATCTCGTGATGAATGAGACATTGGGTCACACATTTTTTTTAACCAAGTTGGACCACACGTGTCACACTTTTGGTAATGGGACGAGTAATGGTTTAGTTTTAGACTATTATATGATATAACAAACTTTGATGACAAAAAGACAATGTGACGAGACCAAGTGACTAAGATTTATTTTGACGAGACCAAGAAAAATTTGGCGATATTTTTAGTGACTACGGATTTTGTGATCGGGTATTATTATTATTTGAAGTTGGAGACGGATTTTTTGACGGCGTGTATTTATTTTATCTTTGAAAGATAACTTGCTCGTGCTTAATCTTAGAATGAAGACTTGTTTATCTAGTTTCCGGGTTCGGGGTGGTTGGTTGATGACTCGGATCACTATCACTTAAAGGGGTTACATTGTTGTACTCAGTGTCACGCGCTTAGTCGACGTGGATAATTTCAAGAGGTGTTGTGCTTATATACTTCTTCAGTGTTGTATTGGGTACTTAGAGATTTCTCCACCGTTCCCCATTCAACAATTGTGCAAGTGTTGGAAATGCGTTTTTACGTATAAAGAAAGTCTCGGTCACTCCAACAATATAGTTATAGGCTCGTAGTAGTGTTTAAGTTACATTTATGTTAAGCCCGACCCATGAGCATGTTCATGGGCCGGAGGCCCAAGTCCATTAAGGACTTGGGTATATATAAACCTCTTTCCACCATGGAAAGAGGTGTTGGTTGTTTCATTTCTCAAAGTAATACACATAGTTTCTTTCACTTCTCTCTCTAAGTTTCTCTCTCTAGAAAAACATCAACCCTCTTGAAATACAAAGATTATCATTGTTCTACAATTGGTATCAAGAGCATGGGATGAAATATAGGTTGGTCTTTGTGTTGTTAATGCTTATTTAAGCATTTCGTATGATTTTGATTGTTTTTTTACCAAAGTTTCAAAAAAATTTCGTGTTTGTTAGTGTTCTTAAGTCGCATACCTTCTTTATTCGTGTATTAGTGATTTGGGTATCTTGGTTTCGGTTAAAACAAAAATCTTTTGGATCAAAAGTTAAGAACTTTCTTGTTTCATCTTTCCGAAATTCTAGCAACTGATTCCATCGGAAAGTACAAGTGAGTGAGGCTCGATCGCAATAACCCAAGGGTTTTACTTTGCGATCACAAGGATTCCGATACCTTATTCCGACGAGTTATTCCGATCGCTCATTGCGATTGAGGATTCCGACGGGTTTTAAGGGATATTGAGACGTTACTCTGTCCAAATAGTTTTAGCCATATTGCGATCAGGACATTCCGACAGATCAACATTCCGACAGATCCAACATTCAGATAGAAGGACATTCCGACAAATCAACATTCCGATAGAACCAACATTCTGATAGAACCAACATTCCGATACTTGCAATCATTCCGATAGAAAGAGTATTCCGACAGAATCAACATTCCGACAATTGACACATTCCGATAGAATTTGTTTTTTGGATAAAAGTTGCATAACTTAGAGGATTTTTCTATCTTGCATTAATTTGGTAATTTGGTAAATTTCAAAAACACACACAACAAAAAGATAACAACATCTTTAATTCAACAATACAAAAACACATAACCTTATTTCATTGATCGATCATTTTTGATAATCTTTATTCAAGGGATCATAAAATGAATTCAAATTCATATTATCTAACAATGACTTCGCTCACCGATATCTCAATCATCTCGGGTACCGACACTCGCCCACCTTTACTCATCAAAGATTTATTTGAAGCATGGCAAGGTCGCATGAAAACGTACATCATGGGCAAACCCAATGGTCGACTTATGCTTCAATCAATTGAAAAAGGTCCATTAGATTGGGGAGAAGTTACCGTCAACAATGTGACACGTGAAAGGTTGTATCATGAGTTAACCGATGCTAAAAAAATCATTGCCGATGCAGATGAAAGGGCTGTTCAGACAATACTTCAAGCCCTTCCACCCGATATCTATAGAATGGTAAGTGAACACACAGTGGCAAAGGATCTTTGGGATTGATTAGCTGTTTTGTTACAAGGGACCTCTCTAACTAAGCAAGAACGAGAGTGTCAATTGTATGACTTGTTTGATAGGTTTACATACATTCCAGGGGAGACTCTTCACGATTACTACTGGCGTTTCACTACTTTGATGAATGACATGAACGTGTATAATCTAAGGATTGAACAGTTTCAACTAAACACAAAGTTCTTGAACACGATACCCCAAGAATGGAGTCAGTATGTCACCGATGTTAAGATGATTCGAGATTTGCACAAGTCAAATTTAGATCAACTCTATGCCTTCTTGCAACAACACGAGAAGCACGTGATACAAAAACGCATCTCTCAGGGATCTTATCAAGAACCATTGGCATTAATGGCAAACCATCCTACAATGTCATATCACAACTCTCCGTTTGCTTTGGGACACCAATCTTCCTATCAACCATTGTATCAAACACCAAGTTTCCCACAGTATTCGATCTGGCCACAACCGCCTACATCTTATCACCAACAATACAAGCAACCAGCATCATCATCACAAGCAGACTCACATCAGTTACCTTATGCTTCACAACAGTATTCACCGTATCAACCTCCAACAAACCCTGCTCTTACCTATCAACATCTTGAGGCTCCTCAACCCCATTACTCACAACATGGTAGTGTTCCCTCAAATCAGCTTGTAGCTCAATCAGCACCAACATTCTATTGTGATGATGAGATTCTTGTCCCTGAGTTTAGACAAGGGGATAGTCCTACTGATATAATTGCTCAAATGTCTGCTTATCTCACTCAAACATTGAATAAACGAGGTTACAGAGGACCAGCTCCGACAAACAATCAGTTAAAGAACTCTTCTAACTCTCGACAACATGCTACAATTCAAGATGGCAGAGTAATGGTGCAACCACTTCAGGGGAGACCCAGTTCATCTACTGCTGGTGCACGTTCATCTACTGCTGGTGCACGTTCATCTAACACTACTGCTACAAGGGGTAATAGCACTGGCAAAATGAAGATGATTATATGTTACAACTACAAAGGGGAATGGCACATGGCCCGAGAGTGTAAGCAGCCCATGAGGAGAAGGGATAGCACATGGTTTCAGGAGAAGATCTACTTGGTGAATGCTCAAGCCCAAGGACGTGAGCTCGATGAAGAAGAGTTGGCAATTCTCGCAGATCCGGGAGTCGCGGACACTGACGGTCTCACATCAGCCATCACAAACAATGCCGCATATCAATGTGATGATTTGGATGCATACGACTCTGACTGTGATGATCTCAATACCGCTAAAGCAGCTCTCATGGCAAATCTTTCACTTTATGGAGCTGACACAATTTCTGAGGTACCAAATACTGCTACGGATACTAGTATTGTACCTTATCAAGTTGAGCATGTTAGAAATACGTTTTTACGTATATTAGAAGTATCGGTCACTCCACAATAATATTAATGTTGTAATAGCTCGTAGTTAACAAATAGTTATTAGTTGCTTATTAAGTTAAGTAAGAACCGGTCCATGGGCTTGTCATGGACCGGCCCAAGCCCATGTTTGCTTGGAACTATAAATACCCCTTTCCACCATGGAAAGGGGTTGGTTGTTGTCATTTTCTAGTTTCCATTTTATTGAAATAACACATAGTTTCTCTCACTTTCTCTCTCTAACTTTCTCTCTCTAGAAATCAACAAACCCCTTCATAGATTCATAGGTTATCAATATTCTACATTTGGTATCAAGAGCTATGGGGTGATTTAAGGTAGTGATTTGTGTGGTTTTTTAGTTTTTGATTGTGTTAGTGTTCTTTAAGAAAAACCATCTTGATTCTTGGTGTTTTTTGGTGTTTTTGTGATTGGGATTAGTGGATAAGTATTAGTTTTTACTTATTATTGTTGAAATCATAAAACTTTTTGGGTTATTTGGTCAAAATCTGGGCTTAATCTTCATTTTTAGTGTTCGACTGTTCATCGGAACAAGTTTCTGATTATTCAGCAAAAGTTCCGAACCAACAAGTTCCGGATCAACCAAAAAAGTTCCGGATCAAGAAGTTCCGGATCAAGAAGTTCCGGATCAAGAAGTTCCGGATCAAGAAGTTCCGGATCAAGAAGTTCCGGATCAAGAAAGTTCCGAACCAAGGAAACTTCCGGGTCAAGAAGTTCCGGATCAAGAAAGTTCCGAACCAAGGAAACTTCCGATTCAAGAAGTTCCGGATCAAGAAGTTCCGGATCAAGAAGTTCCGAACCAAGAACTTCCGAACCAAGAACTTCCGGATCAAGCCAAAGTTCCGAACCAAGAAGTTCCGACTCAAGAAGTTCCGGATCAAGCCAAAAGTTCCGAATCAAGGTAATTCCAAGTCAAATCTTCCGAATCAAACTTCCGAATCAACAAAAGTTCCGAATCAAGGGTTATTTTGCTTGTTTTTTCGACGATTTTTTAGAGGATTTAATCTTGGTTTCTTACAACAAAAACACAACACAATTCACAAGCTTTACTTCACTGCTCGATCAACCGATAATCTCTGTCTCTTTGAAGTTAACAAAATGAATCCGAATTCAGTAATGCCTCAGATGACATCACTCACGGATATTTCAGTCATTACGGGAACGGATAATCGCCCGCCAATGCTCATCAAAGAAGTTTTTGAAGCATGGCAAGGCCGGATGATGTCTTATCTTAAGGGAAAACCGGTTTATGGGAGGCTTATGGTTAAGTCAATTTTAAATGGTCCACTTGACTATGGTACCATAGTGGTCAACAATGTGACTCGACCAAGAGAATTTGAAGAACTTACACCAGCCCAACAACTTGTTGCCGATGCAGACGAGAAAGCTCTTCAAACAATTCTCCAAGCTCTTCCCCATGACATCTATAGGATGGTAAGTCAGTATATAGTGGCAAAGGATTTATGGGAACGTCTTAAGGTGTTGCTACAAGGCACGTCTCTCACCAAACAGGAAAGGGAATGTCAGTTGTATGACCTGTTTGACAGATTCACTTACAACCCAGGGGAAACGCTTCATGATTATTACTTCAGATTCACCACACTTATGAATGATCTGAATGTATACAATCTGGTGATTGCACCATTCCAGGTTAACACCAAATTCTTGAATACTCTACCTCAAGCTGAATGGGGTGAGTACATTACCGATGTTAAGTTAACCAGGGATTTGCATAAGTGCAATTTGGATCAACTATATGCTTTTCTTCAGCAGCATGAAAAACATGTGATCATGCACCGTTCTCCACGAGGTATGTACCCTGATTCATTAGCTTTGATGGCGAATCAACCAAGCTTGTCTCACAACAACACTCCTTATATTTTGGGACATCAAGCCTATCATCCATCACCTTACATGACACCAGCCTTTCCCCAATACTCGATTTTACCACAACCACCCACCTCACATCAGCAACAATATCGGTTCAGTGCACCTTCTTCACAATATGCTATACAACATCACCCTGCAAGTACTGCACCTTATGCTCAATCTTCATATTCATCTTATCAAGAGAATGCAACATATCCAACAAGCTACCCTGATCAAATGAGTATTCCTCCTAGTGATTATGCAGCTCAAGATCAAGCAATGTACTGTGATGATGAGGAAGTCCCCGTTCCTGTATTTAAACAAGGTGCTGATCCAGTTGAAGTGTTAACCACTATGTCTGCCTATCTCACAAGGACTTTAAGCAAACGAGGATTTAGGGGATCAGCTCCTACCAACAATCAGTTGAGGAATTCATCCAATTCTCGCCAACAAGCTACTATTGAGAATGGCAGGGTAATGGTTCAGCCAATTCAACCATATCAGGGGAGACCTACCACATCAACCACCAATGCTCGTACGGTCAATCAGGCTCCAATGGTCAATCCTGCTCCACGGGCTAATTCCACTGGCAAGTTGCGAATGATTACATGCTACAACTGCAAGGAAGAGGGTCATATGTCCAGGGATTGTAAGAAACCCAAGAGGAGAAGGGATGGACAATGGTTTGCAGAAAAGATCTATCTGGTGAATGCTCAAGCACAAGGCAGGGAACTTGATGAAGAGGAGCTTGCATTTCTTGCTGATCCAGGGATTGCTGAACAAGACACGGTCACCACACAGAATGCAGCATACTAAGCCGATGATCTTGATGCGTATGACTCAGACTGTGATGACTTTCAATCTGCAAAGGCTGCTCTCATGGCAACTATCTCCAGCTTAGGGCCAGAAAAGAGATCTGAGGTACTTATTAATACCACCGATAATACCACTGATGCTAGTATTCAACCACATCAAGTTGTGCAAGAGAGTGCTGATTCGAATGAATCTTCGGTGGTGAGTCCTTCAAATGAGGAGACAAACAATGATAGCAATATCAATGTGAATCCCCAGACTTTGAGTGAATCACAACCGGGACCCATTTCGCATACGCCTACTCCTGCTCAACAAGATTTGGTCATGGTTCCTGCTACATTACTTAGCCAAATGAATGCTGCACTCTTAGAAACCTTAGCTAAGAATAAGAATTTGTCTGATGAGCTTGCCTTAAGCAATGAGAAAGTTCAAACCTTGGAACTAGTGCCCTCGTCTAGTGTTCTAACTAATCCCGAATATGATCACTTTAGAAACAAACAAATGGGTCACTTGCAAGAAATCGAAAACTTAAGAGCAAATCTGTCTAATGAACTTCAAGAAAAGGAGTTAGTGGTCACTAATTTTCAAAAACTTCAAACGGATTTTGAATCACTTGAGTCTAAGAAGAATGAAATGGAGATTAATGCCACTAATAAGATTAGAAGTCTAGATTACTTGCTGTTAAGACAATACGCTGCTTCTCAACTAGTTCACTTATTTGATGCTTCGTTTAGAGAGTTTAACTTATCACGTCTAAAAGGCCTTCCCCCTAATCCACGGTATGCAAAACAAGCTTTAAGACATAGTCCTAGACTTTATAATGCAACTCAATTAGGATTGGCTTTAGACCCGATTGTTTTTCCCGATGATCGAACAAGTAAGGATCTAGTTGATGAGGATCGGTCATACAATTCTGCAAAATATCCCGAGTGTGATTATTTTAAATTGAATAAGGAGCTTGCAAAAACGGATTTTAGAATTCGCTTCCATATGGACAAAGATCTCATAACAGCACCGACCTACATATTAGATGAAGAAAACCCTAGTACATTTCCTACACTTGTCAATATGGAAGGTCCTAAGGAAATTCCAAAGGATCTTCCACCTGTTAGCACTGTATGGTTAAACTTGCAAGAGATTAATCAATACTTTACTAATTTTGACAAGGTCATTTTGGATTGTACGACTTCAAATGGCTTAAATGCCGGAGAATGGGCTTTCGAACATATGAACGAGGTGTTTAAAAATGAGATCAATCCGTTTGTCGAAAGTCTAAAAGGAACTTTTGCATCTCTTAAGGAAAATCTTGTGTTTGAAATTGGTGAAGTTCAAAAAGTGTTTTATGAAATGGACACCGCTTACGAACTACAACTAATTGAAAAAGAAAAGATTTTAACCGAATATGACCGATTCTTGTCTGCAGTAATCTCGTGTGATGTGCTTACTACTGTAAATGTTAATTATTCGAATGAGCTTACATCCGCTATGATTAATTGTGATGCTGTGAATATTTGTGAGGATATTTGTGATGATGTTTGTAATCTTTCTATAAATGTTGCTGATACTGTAAATGAGGTAGATAATCATTCTTGTCACGAATCTAACGCTGAGTTTTTAAAGCTACAAGATTCTTACAATTTACTTTCAAAACGCTTTAATCAACTAGAACAACATTGTATATCTTTAGAATTAAAACAACAAACTCAAAATGAGGATCTTTTGATATCAAATGGTTGTGAAAACGGTGTTGAGACTAGTGACAAGATGATTGCAATTGTTAAGACATTAGAGGAAGAAATCATGAGATTGAAGAGAGAGGTATCATCAAAGGAAACATTAAAATTGGAACTAGAGGCTGCAGAGTCTAAAAACCAAGTCTTAGACATTAGACTTTCGTCTGTTCTAGGGGAGATGGATCGGACAAGACAGGGATTATCCGCTCTTTATGGTTCACTAGAAGAACGCTTCGCTTTTAATGCGGCACAACAACAATCTTTTGTTGAACAACTGAACCAAAAGTGCGAGGAAATCTCTGATTTGAACATCCTGCTCATAGACAAAAATATGGTTTTGGCTGAGTTAAAGGAGACACTTCTTCTCACCCGACAAGAAGTTGTTGATAACTTAGCTACCGACTCTGCACCGTCCACTAGTGCTCCAACAACCAAGTCAGTAGTGTTTTATAAGAATCCGCTTCATAAGAGAAACCCGGTTACCTATGATGATTATATGAGGAATGCCATTAAGCATGTCGATCTTCTTAGGGACATTTTAGACGATCTTTATGCCTTAGATCCCTCAAGTAGCGACTATTATTCGGCTCATGAATATATTAAGCGAGTTCAATATTGCTTGGCATATTTACAATACATAGGTACACCAGGTTCTGCACTACTTAATAATAGGCCCATTGCTGTCACTCCATTTAATAAGACTCCAGGAGCGAAACCGTCATTGGCACAATCAAGTAAGACACCTTTAAAATCTGTTGCTAATGTTCCCACTTTGCCTTCTACAGGATTAAAAGAGACTACTAAGGCTAAAGGATCGCCACTCAAGAAAGCTAAGATCAAGCCCTCCACTAGTAGTGCCACAAAGAAGAAAGTAGAAGTTCACAATAGGAATGCTAGTTCAGTTTTAAATAAAAAGAATCATGTTAAGACTAAAAGCTCTGCGCCTGTGCAGCAGCCTAAACCATTCGTGAATTCTGATTTGAATTGTTGGAATTGTAATGAATGTATGTTTTCCCAACGTCATGATTTGTGTCTGATTGATCACGTTAATGAAATAAATGCTATTAAGAATGGTCTTGAATGGAAGCCAATGGGTAGAACTCGTGCCCAAGTTGGCTGGCAATGGCGTCCCACTGGTAGGACCTTTACATTAGATGGAAAAATGTGCCCTTTAACTAGGAATGCATCCATTGAGGTTAGGTCTGAGCGTCCTTTAGTTAGGAACACTCGCACTCAAGTATGGAAACAGCGCCCTTTAATTAGGTCAGCCCCCACTATAGTGCCTATCAGTGAAGAAATACCTCAGGATTTAAGCCAACTAGAATCTACACCACCTAGTAAGAAAAAGAAGGCTAGGAAATCTAAGAAACCTAGAGTTAGCAAATCTAAGATTATTTGAAAGTCCCTAATCAATGCAAGAAACCCTAATCTTAACTTAATCAACACAAGGTATTACTTTTCAAACGTAATCTTATTATTGTATAATAAAGAATTACAAGTGTTATGGATAACACCGTTTGATGACAATGTGTTGTGCACACTTTGAACAACAATAAACCTTAACTTATGAATACAGTCGTAGCTGTTTGATTCACTAAGTTATACGCACTAATGTTCTTAATATCTCAAAGTGTTAAGCATTAATGCATGGATACACATCCTATTTATAGTGTTACGAGTTTGACTTAAACAGTACTTGATGTCGACTACACAAGCTTTTACAAGTTCCCACATCAGTCACATGATGTCCTTCTATTCTTGGTAGTCTTCCATTATGCTTTAAGGAACAGTTGTCCAAAACAGTTTCCTTATTCTTCATATTCTCGAACACACAAATGGCATGTCCAAAGTGTGCTGAGAGTTATCAGGGTATTGCCACCCCTGTTAACTCTCAACCCCTCAGAGTCCCTAATACATCTTGGCTGTTATCCATCACAGCCAAGGAGTATGTCTTCAGGTAATCTTCGACTTCCCTGACAATGTCTCTGACATGGACTCCTCTGAGGTTGCTCACAGAGACTCGGATCTCTGAGAGTCTTGCGAAACTTGCCTGCCTCCTAGGCACAGGCAAGGGACTATCTATCAGCCTAATTATGTTTAAATCAATGAACAGGGAATCTAACAAGTTTAGATTCCCAACAATCTCCCCCTATTTAAACATAAATAATGCTAGATCTAACTAAGTTAAGGTAAGTGAGTTTAACAGCTTCTTCTTACACATAACAGATCTAAACAAACATACCTCATGATTTTATTAAGACTTAAAGAAAAATTACAAGTTCAATACATAAGTTAAATAAAAGATGAAGGTAAAAAGGGCTGATACTATCTTCAATAGTCATCATTTTTGATTCTTTCTTCAGCTTCGGCCACATCTAATCTGTTATCAATTTCATCCTGCAAAGTCTTTGCAAACTTCTTGGAATACTCTGAGTTGATCTTGAGACACTTCTTGTGACAGAGTAGCTGAATAGTTGAAGCCAGGCACAGCTCATCTTCCCTCTGAAAAGCATATTGGCAGGCTTTGTTCATAAAAGCCATTCCTCTTTCAGGCACTGAGTATGTCTGACCATCAACAGGGCCAACGATACCATTAGGAAGGATCAGATCCCTGTGCATGCCATCCACACGAACATCTTCAGTAACAAAAGTTTCATCAATGATTTGGGAAATTCTTCTTCTTTTGTTGCCTTTCTTTGGGGGTCCTTGTTCGAAAAGCTGTGGTGGGGGATCAATCTTGAGTTTGGCAGCTGTTTCCTTGATCCAGTTAAACTTAGCCTTAAGAGTTTTAAGCAGAAGGAAATTTGCCTGTCCAGACTTTTTGGCAGCTAAGGCTTCGAGTTCAAACCATTCTGATAACCCAAGTGTTTTTAACCTGAAGTTGTCAAACACATCCATATTCCTCTGTTGATTTTCCCTCCATAAGATCATCTGTGGGGTGTTTGTGGATTTGTGAATGGTGTATCTAAACTTGGTTATCTTGCCAGCAGCATACCTGTTGTTCACGCAGGCATCATAGTCAGCTTTGACTTTCTTTAAGGCCTCAGCGCGTTTAAGTTCCATTTCCCTCAACCTTTGTTTTTGTTTTTCCCTTTCAGGTGGTGTCATCTTCCTCAGAGTAGCTTCATTTAATTCTTTGGCTGCCTTGAGCTCATTTAGTCTTTTGAATTCTTCAGCCTGTTGCTCTATTTCTTCAGGCGTTAAAGGACTCTCATCGGAAGGTGTAAAGGTTGAAAAGTGGGAAAGGTCTGTTGTGGATCCTCCTGTCTCTAGCATCGCAGCTATCTTCTTAAATTTGGTGTCAGTATCAACCAAAACTATCTCTTTACCTTTCTTTGAGACAGAGGACTCCACACTTATGTTTTTCAAATCATCAGCTCTTTTGAGGAACGCTGTCTGAGCCTGATTTTGAATAGATTTTGGTAGGGAGCTCACAGTGAATTTAAGTTTCTTGGCCGCTGGTTCATCATCATCCTCAGGCTTGCTGATGTTAACTAAGATCATGGATTTAGATGAGTCAGCTCCATCTTGTGTTTGTTGCTCCCCCTGAGTCTGATCCTCATCATCATGTATTATAACTGGTGTGATGACCTGAAGAGGAACAGGAGTTGTTGAGGGATTGGCTGAAGATGAGCCTTGTTCAGCAGATGCAAGGCTGAGTGTAGCATTCTTCTCCCCCTCACGTTCATCCTTACTTCTCTTATGCTTGAATGAACGTGCCTGAAATCTTCTTGCAATCTGCTCCACAGAGCAGCCATGGCACGATGTCTTTTTCTTGACGCCCTGGCAATCTTCAGCAATAGGTTGGCATTGGCATTGGTATTTGCCTGAACACGCCTGACAATAAAACCAGCATGATTGTATTGCCTGTTGCGAACCGCATTGAAGTGCCTGTTCATGTTGTTTTCTTGTTCATGGAACATGGCAGGGACAACTGAGTCAATTGCATCCTTGATTCGAGTCGAGAGATGACTTAGTCCCTGGGCCACACCTCTTCTTGCACCCTCTTGAATGGGCTCAGTGACAGCCTCAGTCACAGCCTTCTTTATAATGCCTGGAAAAGTGACAGTAAAATTGTGCATTTCTGACTTGATCACGTCCAGCTTCCTTGATAAGCGCTCAATATCAGATTGATGATGTACTGGCTGAAGATTCTTGATATTGAGGCTTTGTTGAGCAAAGTCATCCTCCCTTGGAATCAAGTCGAAGTTGGTCTGGGTAGGATGATCAAACAGGAGGAATTCAGCTGTTGGATCATATGATGGTCTTTGGAAGACTGTTGTTGCAGATGTAGCAGAATTTGGAGTGTCAACAGCTTCCTTGAGAGGAGAAGTCTTGTCATCTTCTTTAGGAGGAGAGGCTGACAGTTGGTCATCCTCATCTTCTTCCTCCTCTTCATTAAACATTCCCTCAGGGAATTCATCTTCAGGCATGGGTTCAAACTCAGAGACATAATCTTCTACAGAAAGCATTTCTTCATCAGCATTGAGCACAAGTTCTTCTTCATTTGGAATGTCCTGAGTTATTGTTTCAGCCTCCTTTTCATGTACCTGAGGTTCTTTGACTGGCTGTACAATTTCAGCCTGCAAGTTTGTTGTAATTAGTAACAGGGAAAAAATATAAGGTGAATGGTCGCCATTTCGCTGTCCTAGAGAGGCTGAGGGTGATTACTCAGCCACTCCAAAGGATAAATCCTTGGGATTCTTTTAAGTGTGAATGAAGTGTGGTTAATGGTCGCCATTCGCTGCCCCTAGGAAAGCTGAGTGTGATTATTCAGCCCCCCCAAAAGGTAAAAACCTTTGGGACTCTTTTGATTGTGAAACATATGTTGTTTTAATGATCGCCATTCGCTGCCCCTAGGAAAGCTGAGTGTGATTATTCAGCCCCCCCCAAAAGGTAAAACCTTTGGGACTCTTTTAAGAGTGAAACATATGTTGTTGTAGGTCGCCTGTTACGCTGCCCCTAGGAAAGCTGAGGGTGATGATTCAGCTCCCCCTGAAAGGATAAATCCTTTGGGACTCTTTTAATGAGGGAACCAAGAGGCTGTGTGAAGTACAGCCATCAAGGTTGAGACATTAATGTATTCAGGTTGTTGTTAGCCTGAATACTGTCTAGAGGGTTCAGGGTCATCGGGGTGCTTTATAAACACAAATGAATCACTCCCTGGTGCAAAGACAGAGTGTACAGAAGTCTTAAAGAATTCTAAGTGTAATGACAGACTTCTATGGGTCGAGGATTACCCTAACTTCACCACTCTCTCCTACAGACATAATGAGAGTGGTTGCTTGTGAACCTCTAAAAATGTACACTGATTACCTGTGAGATATCAGCTTGGTTTGGCTGGTTTCCTGTTGTCTCTGCTGACCTAGAGACACTAGAAGCCTGTTGTTTGTCAGCCAAAGATTCTGAATCCACAAGAGTATCTGGACCAGAGGCGGTGTCAATCTTCTTTTCCTTGGCCTTACTAACAGCTTTGGAGTGGGAAGAAGAGGGGATTTTCTTCTTCTTGGGCTGTTGGCCAGATGAAGCCTTGGACTTAGTAGTGTGCTGCCCAGAGGTCAAAGACGTAGACTTGCCAGCGACACTAGAAGTATTCACCTTCTCAGAGGAAGGGAGCAAGGGCTTCTCAGCGTTGGGCACCTGGTTGGCCACGTTCAGCATGTGTGCAGTGACAGGGATATCCTCAGCTCCTATCTCCTTGTAGATGGCGCCTGTGATGCGATAGGGCTTCAGAGCTGTCAAGGCCTTGTTATGGTAATTCTCTCCCAGCAAACTCTCAAAGATCAGGGACAGGTAGCGCACATAACAGATGTTCTTTTCCCTGACCTGATTCCGTCCCTTCAGTTGTTCTACCAGGTTTGAGAAAAGGATGCTTCCAAAATCGACATCAGCTCCCCAGATAAGTCCATACGCAATAGCCTGATGATTGGACGACATCTGATCTTGTGATCCCTGCATTCCTCCCAGGGACTTCACAATGTGGGTGAAGAGGACACGCCACATAGGAGTAAAGTACTTAATCTTCAGAGGGGCTTTGGCGAGGACCTCAGCTGGTGTAAGGGCAGGGTTAACATCATGGCAGGGGTTTAGTGTGGCTAAGGCTTCCTTGACAACCTTTTTGTCAACAGTCTTCAAGCAATCATCTCCATGTTTGAGTCCGGCCACACTAGAAAAATCATTGAGGGAAAAGGCAAAAGGATGTTCATTGCATGAAAGGCTAAATGTAATGGTGTCTTCAACGACTTCAGCAGAGTACCAGAATTCCCTAAGGTATTCTTGGTAAAAGGTGGATGGAGATTTGGTGAAGGCTTCATTTAGGTCACAATTCTGCATGAAATTTACCAGATCTGAGTAGGTGCTGTTAGGTGCCTTGATCCATCCAATGGCGTTGTTGGAGGCGATGATGCTCTCGTTGATCTCGAAGTTCACATTGGAGGCTTTTGGTACGGGAAACGCCATTGATTTAAGGTTGAAGGAGAATGAAAATGGCGGATGGTTGAGAGAGATAAGAGTTTAGAGAGAGAAAATGATTTTTAGAATGGTGGTGGGTGAGAAGAGAAAGAAGACAATATATATTCAAACTTGAGTGAACAGTTATTCAACCGTATTAAATGCAAGGGCGAAAATGACTGCTCAAGTGGGTCCCCTTGACCTTTCAAAAAGTTTGTCTCCTCGTTATCCGAAAAATAAATGATTAAAAAATGTGAGAATGTTTTTTGCATTAACTTGGAAAGTAACTACCTAGTTTCATGTGAAAAACATTTAATAAAACATTTAATATAGAATCAATCATTTAATGAACACTTTTAATATCAAGCCACAGGCTTTGAGATATTGAGCATCCCTAGCTCAGCAACTAGCCTGTTGAACGTAGGTTCAGCCAAAGGCTTTGTAAAGATATCAGCTAGTTGCAGCTCTGTGGGAACAAAATGCAGCTCAATATCTCCCTTCATAATATGATCCCTGATAAAATGATACCTGATATCAATGTGTTTGGTACGAGAGTGAAGAACAGGGTTGTTGGATATGGCAATGGCGCTGGTGTTGTCACAAAAGATTGGAACTTTGTCATACAAGATTTCATAGTCAGCCAATTGACTTTTCATCCAGAGCACCTGAGCACAACAGCTGGCTGCAGCGACATATTCAGCTTCAGCTGAAGACATAGCCATAGAGTTTTGCTTCTTAGCACTCCATCCAACCAATTTTCCTCCTAGGATTTGACAGCTGCCTGAAGTACTTTTCCTGTCAATACAGCATCCAGCATAATCTGAATCTGAATAGGCCTTGAGATCAAAGCCTGATTCCTTTGGATACCATAGTCCTAGGGATGGTGTTCCTTTGAGATACCTGAAAATTCTCTTAACAGCCACTAGATGGGATTCTTTTGGGTTAGCTTGGTACCTTGCACAGAGACATGTGGAGAATTGGATATCTGGACGACTGGCTGTTAGATACATCAGTGACCCAATCATGCCTCTATATAAAGTCTCATTGACAGAGACCCCTGACTCATCAGGGCCCAAGTCATTGGGTGGAAGCATGGGGCATTTCACTGATGCACAATCAGCTAAGTCATATTTTTTAAGTAAATCCTTAACATACTTTTCTTGACAAATAGAAATTCCCTTAGGACATTGTTTAATTTGAAAACCCAAAAAGTAAGTTAATTCACCCATCATACTCATCTCATATTTCTTGGTCATTAATTTAGCAAAACGTTTACTAAGATTGACATTTGTTGACCCAAAGATGATATCATCCACATAAATCTGCACAATGATGAAATCACTCTTGTCTTTGAAGGTAAAGAGTGTTTTATCAATAGAACCCCTGATAAATTTGTTTTCAGATAAGAAATTTGAAAGAGTTCCATACCATGCTCTTGGAGCTTGTTTCAGACCATACATTGCCTTGTGAAGTCTGTACACATGGTTGGGAAACTCGCTGTTCTCAAATCCTTCAGGTTGTGCAACATAGACTTCCTCAGCTAAATCACCATTGAGGAACGCACTCTTTACATCCATCTGATAGACAGTGATGTTCATATAGGCAGCATAAGCAAGAAAGATTCTGATGGCCTCAAGTCTAGCAACAGGTGCAAAAGTTTCATCATAATCAATTCCTTCAGTCTGGGAGAATCCCTGTGCTACCAGTCTTGCCTTGTTCCTGATGATGTTCCCAATCTCATCCATCTTATTTCTATAGATCCATCTAGTGCCTGTGATATTCTTTCCAGGTGGAGCTGGCACTAGTGTCCATACTTTGTTCCTTTTGAACTGATTGATTTCTTCTTGCATAGCAGCTACCCATCCATCTTCTACCAGAGCCTCAGCAACTCTTTTAGGTTCAATTTGAGAAAGAAATTCAGCAAATAGACATTCATTGGCTGAGGCTGACTCAGAGTCTTGGATTCGCTGTCTGGTTGTGACCCCTGCATTTGGTTCCCCAATAATGTTGACAAGAAGAATGTGTTGATCTCTTGACCACTTATTTTGAGGAACTGGAGTTTCAAGAACAGGGGTACTTGAGGGTACAGCTGGTACAATTTGAGTCTCATCCTGCTGACTAGGAGGGCTTTCTTCAAAGACTACTTCAGTGTCTGAGTCTTCTTCAGCACATCAAGGGAAGCAATTTCATTATCAGCAGGAGAAACTTCAGAGGTTTGAAGAATTGGTGAGTCATCAATATCATGAGAAGGACCATCAGAGATTTGAGGTTCTTCTTCATCAAGTTCCTGAGAGGTAGGAACTTCTATGTTGTGAGTAGACAGAGGGTCAAAAGCAGGAACATAAGGAGTGAGAGTGTTGGAGTGGTGATGACTGGTAGGTCTGGGTTCTGTGAACTCATCACTTGGGAAAGAAATATTTTCATTAAAATCTACTTCATCACCCTCTGTTCCTGTCCTCTGTATGACTTCATCATCTTCATTAAATCTGACATGGAAAGTTTCTTCTACTTCTTGTCTTCTGATGTTGAATACTCTGAAGGCTTTGGCTGTTGGAGAGTATCCCAAAAAGAATCCATCATCAGCTTTTTCATCAAACTTTCCAAGTTTATCCCTGTAGTTATAAATAAACACAGGGCATCCAAACACATGAAAATAGCTGACGTCTGGAGATCTTTTTCTGAAAACTTCATAGGAGGTTTTGCCATGTCTTTTGACAATGATTGATCTGTTTTGAGTGTAGCAGGCAGTGTGTACAGCTTCTCCCCAAAATTGCTTTGGTAAGGCTGCACCATTTAACATAGTTCTTGCTGCTTCAATCAGAGTCCTGTTTCTTCTTTCAGCCACACCATTTTGTTCAGGAGTGCCAGCTGAAGAGAAGTTCTGAGAAATCCCTTTTTCATCACAAAATGATTCAAGTTGATGATTCTTGAATTATGTACCATTATCACTTCTTAGAGCTTTGACTCTAACATCATTCATATTTTCAACCTGTCTGATGAAGGACATGATGGTGTCTGCTGCATCACTTTTTCTTCTGAGGAAGAACACCCATGTATATCTTGAAAATTCATCAACTATGACCAAGGTGTATTTGTTGTGATTAATGGTTTGAGGTTTGACAGGCCCAAACAAGTCCATGTGAAGGAGATGTAAGCACTTGTCAATAGAGAATGATTGCCTAGTCTTGAATGAAGACCTGTGATGTTTTCCTTTGACACAGGCAGAACAAGTTTTGTCTTTGGAAAACATTACTGAAGGTAGACCAGCAACCAAGTTTTGAGTGGCTATCTTATTGATGTTCTTGAAGTTGAGATGAGACAGTCTTTTGTGCCACAGCCAGTTGACACTTTCAGAGGCTTTGGCAAGAAAACAATTTGAACTGTCTTCAGAGCACACAGCCATGTTGATGACATAAACATCTCTCCTTCTAGGTGCAACCAGCACAACATCATTATTTTTGTTGAATATGGTTCCCTGAGTCTTAGTAAACAAAACCTTATAATCAGCATCACATAATTGGCTGATGCTAATAAGATTGTGTTTAAGACCATTCACATATGCAACCCTGGTAAATGTGATCCCATTGCAATTCACTGAGCCATATCCTTCTGTGTCACCTGAAGAGTTATCTCCAAACACCACTTTGGGACCTGGCTCCTTTGAGTATCTGTGCAGGTATTGTTGAATCCCTGTCATGTGTCTAGAACAGCCACTATCTAGATACCATACCGATTCCTTGAGATATTTCTGCACAGATACATAGAAACAGATTAGTTCCTATGGTGAACCCACTTTCCAGTGGGTTCCCTGAATTGCTTGTTAGCAACTCTTGTGTTCCTGAAAAACTTTTGGCGTTGGGATGGACAGTTCATTGTTTCATGGTTATAACTCCCACAGATATCACACCCAGGGAAGTCACCACACTCGTCTGAGTGATGGTCTGTGAACCCACAGAATTTACAGGGAGGATAAGAATTGTAATTTCCCTGTTGTCTTTTGGAACTCTATGGTCTGTCCCTAGAGGGTGTCTGAGCTCTTTTAGCTGCCATGTGTCTGTCATGATCTAAGGTCGAGTGGTGAGAATTCTTACAGACATTGCAATAAGGTTTGATTAACCTTTCCCCTTTGGCTTTACCTAGGACTGACTTAGGTTCATGAGAAGTAGAGCATTCAGCGGAAGGCTTAATGTGTTGTTTCAAGAGTTCTACTTCTTTCATAAGAGACAACAGGCGATCTTCAGTGGTGGGGTCAATCTTATTCACAGCTTTAGTAGAAACAGGCTTAAAAGCTACTTGTTTACCAGTTGGTTTAGCAGGCACACGAAAAACTTTGGCTGGAGGATTCTCAATATCTGTCTTAAGTTCATCCTTAGCAGATCTAGAAGAACTGCTAGGTTCAACTCCAGAGAGTTTGGGCAACGGTGGTAGCTCAGCCACATCTTCAGAGACAGGGTCATTAGTCAAAGAAGTATCTGACATATGAATAGTCTCTGTAGATTTAAAGACAATGTCTTTGGGTTTGGTGAGAATCCTCAGCTTTTTATTCTTAGCAGTTATATCCCTGTTTAAGTCAGCAGGCACTTCATCCCTAAGCAATTCATCAATAGTAAACCTAGCACACAGCCATTTTTCAATAATCTTGTTCAATTCAGTGACTTGATCATTTAAGGCTATGTTTTTCAAGGTTAATCTAGCTACTTCATTTTGCAGGGATATTTTCTCTAAGTTAACCCGCCTGAGAGTTTCACATTCAGCCTTAGTATTTATCATTTCAGTTTTAACAGAGTGAAACTTATCAAGTAGGTTCTTCCTTTGTTCCTCAACAAAGTGCAAATCAACAATGGTGTAATCAAGGACATGCTTACGTTCATCACTATCAGACATAGATAGAAGCCTGTATACCTTTTTCATTGTGATGTCAACCCATTGTCCTGATCTTGCATCACCTTTTCCAACAACTGGTTCATCCTCAGCTATTGCCATAAAAGCCCTGACTCTTGTGGTGTCTTCTTCATCTGAAGTCAATGGTTCATCATTCCAATCATAGGTTTCAGCAACCAACCCTTTCTCAGCCTTTTTCTCACCACCTTTCTTTTTGGACATAGCTTCAATCTTCAAGTTCATCTGTTCTAACTTAGCTTTAAGTGCCTTGTACTTATTTTTGTAATCTTTCTTCTCAGTGTCTGAAGAATTGGATTGAGATGAGTTGTTATGTTGTTTGAACTTGTAGGGTTTGGATGAAGATGATGGATAAGAGGGTGAGGATGTTTTGGTGGAAGGACATTCTTTTTGAAAATGTCCAAGCTTTCCACAGGCAAAACATGTTTCTTTTGACCTGTCAGTTGGTTTGCTAGCTGATCCTACTCTTCCAGATCTTTTGTAGTATCTTCTTTGGTTGGCTAGCAGTGCTCTTTCATGAAATTCTGCATTGAGGTCTGACAAGAACTCTTGGCTGCTACGGGTATCTTCTTCAATATCAGAATCGCTGTCAAGAGGATGTGTTGTAGAGATCAAAGCTTTGGAAGATGCTCCTTGGACTACAAATCTTTCAGTCTCTGATTTGTAGATAGTATCGATCAGCCCTTCTTCATAATTGTACTTACCATAGAGCTGAGCAAGGGTATCATTTTTGATTGAGTTGTTAGCTCTCTGAGTCTGATTCATGCTCAGCCACTTTCTTGGAAGGCTGTTGACAAAAGTGGCATTGATCTCAGCTTGACCAATAGTGACATCATTCATAGCGAGGTCATTTAGAAGAATCTTCAGCCTAGTATAGGTTTGCTGAACTTTTTCACCTTCAAGAGACTTAAAGGCATTAAACTGAAGTCTGAGTGCCTGAATCTTTGTCTCTCTTGTTTCAGAGGGTCCTTCATGGCCAAGAATGAGGTCTGTCCACATTTGTTTAGCTGTGGGACACTGAATGACAGACTTCATGATATGCTTTGGAAGACAGGAAATTATGATGCTTTTGAGACGTTTATCTTGGTTTGCTAATTTCCTATCAGCTGCGGTCCATTGTTTGACAGGCTTGGGAAGAGGGTTTTCTTCAGTAGAAGTAAGCGCCATGGGAATATATGGACCATTTTCTAAAATTTCTAAGAGAAAAGGTTCAAGTCCATCAAGGTATACAAGAAATTGACTCTTCCAACTGGCAAAGTCTTCTTCATCAAAGACTGGTACACTGGTTACGTGTGATCCACCTCTTGAGTCAAGAAGTTGGGGTAGATCATCGTCATTTGCTGGGGGGTTAAGTCTTGGTGAAGATGGGTTTGTGGAAGGTGAGTGTGGGCTAGAGGTTTCCGGCATGGTGGATCTTGATTATAAAACGGAGAACGATGTTTCTTGAAGGTTTTAATATCAAACACCGCTCTGATACCAATTGAAAGTCCCTAATCAATGCAAGAAACCCTAATCTTAACTTAATCAACACAAGGTATTACTTTTCAAACGTAATCTTATTATTGTATAATAAAGAATTACAAGTGTTATGGATAACACCGTTTGATGACAATGTGTTGTGCACACTTTGAACAACAATAAACCTTAACTTATGAATACAGTCGTAGCTGTTTGATTCACTAAGTTATACGCACTAATGTTCTTAATATCTCAAAGTGTTAAGCATTAATGCATGGATACACATCCTATTTATAGTGTTACGAGTTTGACTTAAACAGTACTTGATGTCGACTACACAAGCTTTTACAAGTTCCCACATCAGTCACATGATGTCCTTCTATTCTTGGTAGTCTTCCATTATGCTTTAAGGAACAGTTGTCCAAAACAGTTTCCTTATTCTTCATATTCTCGAACACACAAATGGCATGTCCAAAGTGTGCTGAGAGTTATCAGGGTATTGCCACCCCTGTTAACTCTCAACCCCTCAGAGTCCCTAATACATCTTGGCTGTTATCCACCACAGCCAAGGAGTATGTCTTCAGGTAATCTTCGACTTCCCTGACAATGTCTCTGACATGGACTCCTCTGAGGTTGCTCACAGAGACTCGGATCTCTGAGAGTCTTGTGAAACTTGCCTGCCTCCTAGGCACAGGCAAGGGACTATCTATCAGCCTAATTATGTTTAAATCAATGAACAGGGAATCTAACAAGTTTAGATTCCCAACATTATTAAATCTGTACCTGCTAATAACAAGGAACACTCAGATTCCGATACCTCTACATTGTCTTCGTGTGGTGATATTTTCAGGTGGTCCAAATCATCCTGTGGTATTTGGACTCCGGTTGTTCAAAACATATGACCGGAAATCGCTCGATGCTCCGAAATTTCGTCAGCAAGTTTCTTGGTACGGTTAAATTCGGGAATGATCATATAGCAAAGATTATGGGGTATGGTGAATATCAGATTAGAAACGTGACGATTTCAAGGGTATACTATGTAGAAGGTCTTGGTCATAACTTATTCTCAGTAGGACAGTTTTGTGATTCCAACCTTGAGGTTGCTTTTCGACAACACACTTGTTTCATCCGCAACTTGGAAGGAAAAGATTTGTTGAAGGGATCTCGTGGTGCAAATCTCTATACCTTGTCCTTACAAGACATGATGGCCGCCTCTCCAGTATGTCTTCTCTCTAAAGCATCTAAGACCAAGTCATGGTTATGGCATCGCAGATTATCTCATCTTAACTTTGATGCTATTAATCATCTGGCTAAAAACGATTTAGTTCGTGGTCTTCCAAAGCTTAAATTTCACAAGGACCATATATGTTCCGCGTGTTCAAGGGGGAAAAGTACCAAGAAATCTTACAAGCCCAAAGCTAAAGACACCAATCAAGAAAAACTTCATCTTGTGCATATGGATCTTTGTGGGCCGATGAGAACTGAAAGTGTGAGCGGTAAGAAATTCATTCTGGTAATTGTGGATGATTTCTCCAGGTTTACATGGGTTAGATTTCTACGTACAAAGGATGAAGCTCCGAAGGCTATCATCACTTTTCTGAAATTCATTCAGGTACGTTTGAATACTACTGTCCGCCGTATTCATACAGACAATGGTACAGAGTTCGTCAACCAGACTCTCCGTGATTATTATGAGGGAGTTGGTATTTCACATGAAACATCCGCTGCACGCACTCCACAACAAAACGGTGTCGTTGAAAGACGGAATCGTACACTTATAGAAGCTGCTAGGACCATGCTTATTTATGCGAACGCTCCATTGTTCTTGTGGGCAGAGGCTATTTCTACTGCATGTTTCACCCAAAACCGTTCTATCCTTCGGAAACGCCATGGAAAAACACCTTATGAGCTTTTACATGACCGTAAACCCGATGTTTCATTTTTCCATGTGTTTGGTGCTCTTTGTTATCCAAACATCAATAGTGAGAACTTGGGTAAGCTTCAACCGAAAGCCGATATAGGTATTTTCATTGGTTACTCACCGTCCAAAAGAGCATACCGAATCTATAACCGTCGTCTTGGCAAGATTGTAGAAACTATGGACGCAGATTTCGACGAGCTGACAGCGATGGCTTCTGAGCAACACAGCTCTGAACCCGCGCTTCATGAGATGGGAACCGGTGCTATTAGTTCCGGATTAGTTCCCAATAATCCTACTTCTACATCATTTTTACCACCAACAAGGCCCGAGTGGGATAAACTGTTTCAACCGTTGTTTGATGAATTCTTCGATCCCCCGACTGATGAAGTTCCAGCACCTGCAGTAATCGCTCCAATCCCTGAAGTGGTTGCTCAAGCTAATGAACCTTTATCTAATGCATCTACAATTCACATTGAACCGGATGCACCTTCACCATGTGATTCTCAAACTACACCTGAATCGTCACCCCTACTTGTGCCTAATGATGTGGAAGAGGATTCTATTGATCACGACTTGGAATATGCTCACTTGCAAGAGCTTCCTTTCTTTGGTGTAGCGATACCTGAAAACCCTTCAGCCGCGTCAACCTCAGAAGAAGCTCCTTCTATTGTTCACTCCAGACCACCTAGGATTGAAAACCATAGCACTAAATGGACAAAAGATCACCCAATTAGGAATGTTATTGGAGATCTAGATCGACCAGTCTCCACACGCCACCAATTACAAGAGAGTGCACTTTATTGCTACTTTTATGCATTTCTCTCTGAAGTTGAACCTAAAAATTGGCAGCAAGCTATGACCCAATCATCTTGGATTGAAGCTATGCAGGAGGAACTAAATGAATTCCAACGACTTGAAGTATGGGAATTGGTTCCTCTCCCTGACAAGGTTAACATCCTTACTTTGTTATGGGTTTATAAGGTTAAACTTGATGAGATGGGTGCGGTATTGAAGAATAAGGCTAGATTGGTCGCTAGAGGATATAAACAAGCCTTGGGTATAGACTTTGAAGAATCTTTTGCTCCTGTGGCTAGATTGGAGGCTATTAGACTATTCCTTGCGTATGCTGCTCATATGAACATGATCGTCTATCAAATGGATGTGAAGACGGCATTTTTGAACGATGAACTAAGGGAAGAAGTCTATGTTAGTCAGCCGGATGGGTTCGTCAGTACGGAGTTTCCTAATCATGTGTACAAGCTTAAGAAGGCTCTCTACGGGTTGAAACAAGCTCCACGCGCGTGGTATGATCTCCTGTCAACATATCTCATTTCGGAAGGCTTCTCCAAAGGCAAGGTGGACCCCACATTATTCACTCTCAAGGAAGGCAACGACATGATTCTGGTACAAATTTATGTTGATGATATAATATTTGCTGCCACTAACATACAATTGTCAAATCGATTTGAGAAGATAATGTCCACACGCTTTCAGATGTCGATGATGGGAAAAATTTCATTTTTCTTAGGATTACAGATTTCTCAGAATCCCAGAGGCATCTTTATTAATCAATCCAAATATGCTCTAGAATCTCTTAAGAAATATAACTTTGAAAATTATGACCCCGTGGACACTCCAATGGTGGAGAAATCCAAGTTAGATGAAGATAGGAATGGGACTATTGTCGATCCAAAACTTTACCGTGGGATGATCGGCACCCTTCTATATCTGACTGCTAGCAGGCCTGATTTGCAATTTTCTGTATGCATGTGTGCCCGGTATCAGGCTCGGCCTACCGAAAAGCACCTACATGTTGTGAAAAGGATCTTTCGGTATCTAAAAGGAACACTTCATCGTGGTCTATGGTATCCGAAGGATTCCTCTATTGCTTTAATATCATACGCAGATGCCGATCATGCTGGATGTCAAGACACGAGGCGTAGCACTTCTGGATCTGTGCAACTCCTAGGAGATAGATTGATCAGTTGGTCTTCAAAAAGGCAGAAAAGCGCTGCAATATCAAGCACGGAGGCTGAATACATCGCCATGTCCGGTTGTTGTGCTCAAGTCCTTTGGATGAGATCACAATTAACTGACTACGGTTTGGGATTCAACAAAATCCCGATGTATTGTGACAACAAGAGCGCCATTGCCCTTTGCTGCAACTATGTTCAACACTCCCGGGCCAAGCACATAGACATTCGCTACCATTTCATTAAGGAGCAGGTGGAGAACGGAGTGATCGAGCTGTATTTTGTCACTACTGAGTACCAGCTGGCGGATATGTTCACCAAAGCCTTAGATCGAGGACGAATCAAGTTTTTGATCGACAAACTTGGCATGAAATCATTCACTCCAGCGACTCTCAAAGAGTTGGCAGAAGAATCAGCTGAATAGTCGTGGTAAACTATTCAGAGTATCCTTTGTTCGTGATCATGTATATTATCGTAAATATATAAACCACAAAAAGAAAATACAAAAATATAAAACCAAGAAAAACCATAAAAAATATAAAACCTAGAAAAACCATAAAAATTATAAAATCAAGAAAAACCAAAAATATTTTTCGTTTAAAACGGGCATGTCTTTTAGTACGGTAATATTTACGGCCTTAGAAATGTCGATTAATATCGACACGGTGCCATAAATAGAGTCCGTATAAAAGTTGTAATGTTTTAAAACATGCCCATTATGGCTTGTAGTTATTTCTGACTGCAACCCGGTTTTCATATTAAAGTCACGTATTTCCTTGGAAAACGTTGGCTCAGAACGGGAATTAATTTTCTCGGGCGTGATTTACAAGCCAAATCATGCAAAGGGATCAAGTTTACTTTACAACTTGGTCTAACACGAATTTGTGTACGTCTCAGTGCATTAATTTGCTAAAATAAGAGAAATCTTATTGACACCACGAATCAAACTTTTTCAAGATATAAATTGGAAATGCTTTCATCAATATTTGACTCTTTAAACAATGACTACAGCTCTTTAAATAGAAAACGGGTCATCGTTTAAGGGGGAGAAAATATTAAAATCATCTTCGTCATTAAATTGATTTTCAAAAGTGATTGTGAAAATTAAGGGCTACATGGTAATTGAGTGGTTTTGCTTTAGAATACGACTTGTGTTCGTTCTAAGTGATAGGCATTGCTTTTAGATATTGGAGATATGCTAATAGATTGCGTTTGCTAAGTTGTGTGTAAGTTAAACAAGGATTAAGTGAATTAAAAAAGTTAGAGACAAAAAGAAAAGAATGAGAAAATGTAGGGACTAAAGGTGATATGTATTGAAACTAGTCAAAAAACTTGATCTAAGTCAAAACACCCCGCCCCTCACTATTCTTATTCACTGTATCTTCATCTACTTTGCCGCCATTGTTGAATAAGCACACACACGAACTCAAAACACTCTTTTAATCCATCCAATCCGATTCATTCCATTTCACAAGGTAATTAACATCTATATTTAACTTAGATCTCACCTTATTCATCCTTTAATTTTGTTAAATAACTCGTTTAAATCGTTTTAAATCAAATTAGGGTTTATGATTTATTTAGGGTTAATTAACTAAGGATTATTGGTGGGTTTTGTGCGGATTAGCGTTAGATGATGTTTAAATGCCTTAGTTTGCCTTAGAAACTCACAAACGCGCTAGAATAATCATCATAGCTACGGTTGAAAAAGTTCCGGATGAACATGGATTAAAACTTCCGAATGAAGGATTTCTTCTGAAAAACTTCCGAATGAAGGAAGTTCCGAATGAAGAACTTCCGGATGAAGGAAGTTCCGAATGAAGAACTTCCGAATGAAGGAAGTTCCGAATGAAGAACTTCCGGATGAAGGAAGTTCCGAATGAATAACTTCCGGATGAAGGAAGTTCCTAATGAAGAACTTCCGGATGAAGGAAGTTCCGAATGAAGAACTTCCGGATGAAGGAAGTTCCGAATGAAGAACTTCCGGATGAAGGAAGTTCCGAATGAAGGAATGTTCCGGATGAAGGAAGTTCCGAATGAAGAACTTCCGGATGAAGGAAGTTCCGAATGAAGAACTTCCGGATGAAGGAAGTTCCGAATGAAGAACTTCCGGATGAAGAAGTTCCGAATGAAGGAATGTTCCGGATGAAGAAGTTCCGAATGAGGAAAAGTTCCGGATGAAGAGTTGTTTGATTATTATTGTTTGCATGTTATATGTACTTGTTGTATTATGTTATGAAATGTGTTATGCTTAGAAGTAAGAATGATATATATCTATATGTTTTTGTGCATCAACCTTTCATGTCTTATCTTAAGCAGATACAATGACTAATCCAACAGTACAAGCAATCCAAGAATCTAGAGAAGCCGATATTGCTAAAGCACGAACCCTTAAGTTTATACCCAACAACTACCGGCTGAAGCAAATCTCAAAATCCACTCACCATGGTTTTAAGGTCGCCATAGCCATCCTCGATAACTCTCATTTCAAGAACGCCCTTAGGAGTACAGCCTCGGTGCCGTATGAGTATATGTATGAATTTTGGGCCACCAAGGAAATCACTTCAAACAAGATCACCTTCACCATCGACAACAAGCAGCAGACACTCACAGTTTCAGACTTCCGTAAGATTCTGGGTATACGGGATACACCCAAAGGCATGTCATTCTCGAGGGATCCTACTAAAGATGAACTCGTGGAGTTATTTGACGCTCTTGGATGTCCGGAAATACGAGTTGCGTCTGAGTTTACCACTGCTAAAGTAGGACAACCTTGGAGAGCATTGATGGGTATTCTCAGTAGATGTCTTACACCAAAAATAAGTGGCCATGATGCTTTGCGCAGTCCTATAATAAACCTCTTCTATGGCATGTACAAAGCTGCAAATTCAGATTATGCTTTGTTGATATGGGAAGAATTCACCTTTCAACTCTTCTATAACAAGAAGCTGAAGACAAACTTCTTTCCTTATCCTCGGTTTATCAAGCTTATCATTCATTATTTTATGAAGAATGATGCTACTATTGATAGGCGTGCAGCAAGTCGCTATCACACTGAAGAAGCTGATGATACTGTGGATCTGAGGCATGAAGGACCGTCTATTGGTGTGATTCCGGGTCCTATTCCTGATTACCTTCTGACCGATAAAATTAAGGGTTCTGCTGATTACAAGCTACTGCAGATAGAAATCAAGAAACTGAAAGTAAACCTTCAGACTGGAGAAGATTCGTCTACTACAGTGAAGAGTAAAGGTAAACGCAAACAACCAGCTGCGTTACCTGAACCCGAAACCAAGAAGAAGAAGACAGAGGGTAAGAAGGGAAAGGGTAAGGCTGATGAGATGATCTTACGTGATGAAGAAGATGTTGTTGATCCTGCTCTTGACAAGACAGAGAAACAAATGATGAAGATAGCAATTCAAAGGAGCAGGAAAGATACTGGCGGTAGTGGTTCAGGTGCAAGGGTAGATGTTGAGGATGAGTACGTGGAACCAGATGATGTTGATGAGTTTGGGTCACCTGAACATTATTCCACTTCGAAGGAGCCATCAATCCCTATTTCAGCAAGTGTGGAAAAGGAGTCTGTTGCTCCTACGATCATGATGTCAACTCAACCTTTAGCAACTCAACCTCCACAAATCCAACCCTTACCAACCAGACCGGCGTCAACACCATTTCTTCCACCACCGACAATTCCCATCCTTAGTACCGCAGTAACAACCGAGCCTCTCCAATCAACCCAGAGCAGCTCTGCAACATCTACCATGGCTGCATTGGTGATGGCCGAAATGTTGGATAAACATGTGGATAATCACAAACGCGAAATGGATGAACTTCGCCAAGAGTTACAAAGACGAGCTCAAAGTGAAGAAGCATTTAGGAGAGCCCAAGAGGAGATGATTGCTAGGTTCGCTGCAGATATGGAAGTGACTCGAAAAGCACATGCAGAAGAACTAGCTCGGGTTAAGCAGGCTGAGGCTGATAAGCATGCTGCACGTATCACCAGACTTCAAGCGATGAGGGATAAATACAAAGAGCAAAAAGAAGCACTTGAAGCCTCTGTGGAAGAAAGAGTGCAAGAATCCGTTGAATCCCTAATGCCTAAACTGCGTGATGAGTTGAAGACACTTGCTGCTGACAACTTGATGATCAAATCATCCAATCCTTCAGAAGCCGCCTACAAGATTGCTTATGACTTGACGGATTTTGAATTGAAGAAGATCCTTAAGGCTCGTATGGTGGAACTTGGATCATTTGATAAGTCTAGGATTCAACGGGCTCTATACAAATCCCTGAATGATGCCATCATGGAGGATGATAGGTTATTCAAAACGTTTGGAAGTGTGGTACCTTATCACATTCTACCTGAAGAAGAAAGGGAAGAAAGTGAGCAGGAAGAGGGTACTGGTGAAGAGGAAGAGGAAGAAGAAGGAGAAGAAGAGGAAAAGGATGACGATGATGGTGATGATGAGGATGATGATGACGATGATGAGGATGATGATGATGGCGATGATGGTGGTGATGGGAATGAGGAGAGTGCTAGGGGTAGTAACGGGGATGACAATCAGGATGATGATGGGGGTGAACAGCCTAAAGAGGGAGATAAGGTTACCAGCTCCAAGAAAACTGCTAAGACTGGAACCAAGTCCAAGAAAGATGCAGCGCAGAAGGACAAATCAACCTCATCGGAATCAAGACGAACTAAGTGGCGCCACGATGTGAATGCCACTACAGCGTCATCGGTTCCCGGTACCTCTATCGCTGTATCTTTACCTATTACCACTAACCCCATTAGTTCTGTTGTTGTTACTCCTGTGATTGCAGAATCAGTAACGGAACCCGAAGCTGCTCAACACTCACCAGTTCACGATACTGCCGAAATGCCTGAAACTAAACCAACAGATGTTCGTACTTCTACTCCTCAACAACAAGCACAACAATCTACGGTTCCTGAACCAAGCACACGAGACTGGGCAGACACGTTGGAGATAGACGAGACTGCACCACCACAGGCTTGGATCACGGCAGCAGCACAATATGATCCGATCACAGACGCTGACAAAGATGTGTTGTATCTCCGTATCCGAAGTCCGATTGACTTATGTGCATTTTTTGCTCATGAGTATAAGACTTCGGTTACTCCATCCTTGGTGAAGAAAGCGCTGAAAGATAAGAGACTTCGTGCCAAAACCCGGTTAACCCAAATGGAGTTCGAGTATTATGCCGATGAGATCCTAAAGGCTCTGAATACCGTTCAACGGCCAGGACTTCATGAATCAGAAAGAGCTCCACCTCCAATGGATCCGTCTCAAGATAATCAGATAGCTCTTGACTTCTTCGTCACCAATGATCTTGTGTATCTTCTGAAGGGGTCATCAAAGTACGCAACCTCCCTGACCTTGCTGAAAGCTGCCAACTGGGGGACAATACCCTTTATCGAGGAAAAGGTAAACCGACTCTGGGTCCCTAAGATAAATCGTAATTATGATATGTATGCTGTCATAGGTGCATCTCATTGGGACGAACGAGTCAGAAGGGCGTACAGGGGTTGCTGCCTAGTCAATTCTGGAAGCATCGTTAGATCCGATATCCGCATCTCCAGCATTTTAGGGTTGAAAACTGAAGCCAAGAACGGCTATTATCATGTGACGGAGATTCGTTTGAAAAGGGAGGATGACAGGGAATACAAAATCCAGCAGGGAGATTTTTCCATCATTCGCCTTGAGGATATCGAAGATATGCTACTTCTGATGACTCGAGATCAACTCACACATATTCCTCGTGAAGACCTCATTGCTTTGAATACAGCACTTCGTATGTTCACACGAAGCGTTGTCATCAAGACACGAGTTGAAGATCTGCAGTTGGGAGTCGAAAGCTACCAAAGGAAGCTCAACCACACCCGTCCTGTGAATCAAGTGCTACCTCAACATGTAGAAAGATGTCCCTATACCGGCATTTCTGTCCCGAATTACGGTATTTTCTACTTGAACAGTCGAGGTTTGATGAAGTTTATGAGGGTGGGTGAGCTCCATAAGTACAGTGATGGGACTCTTTTACAAGTCAGAGGAAAGTTGGAGCATCTGAACTCAGGTGGGACTTTGCCAGAGATGACGGAGGATTGGCATCCGGGTTACCGGCAGATGGCAAAGTACGTGATCAAGAAGATTGATCAAAAGCTCCGAGAACGTAGATTGATGAGGAGCTTGGAAAGATTCGTTGGTGGAAGACCATATTTAGTACACCACAAGCTACTGCAACGATCCATCTAATGGGTCGTACACTTCAGGTCCACTTTATATTGGTTTGTAATTGTGAATATGTATATTTGTGAATAATGTGCTTTAATGGCTTGATGTAGTGTTAAGGTATGATAATTTTTCAAGAATTTCTCACGAGATTCTAAATCTTTCAAAATATATCATACTAAAGCACTACAACTATCCCTTATTCAATTAAGGGGGAGCAATAACTTGTTCTATGGCCAAACATCGATTTCATTTTTTACCCAAAGACCGGTTAATCCATTCAATATCCCAAATATTAATGGTTAACATTTTGGATAAGGGGAGAAAATGGGATTAAGGAGACGTAAGTGATACTTGGCTAAAAGATGAAAAAGACTTAACGATTATCCTACTTAATATGTGTAAAGCACGTGTTAAGGGGGAGCGTTTTTGATGAACAAAACACCTTAGGTACAAAACTTTTGATTTCAATATCACCTGTACTTTAGGTGATTTTCAATGATTTTTCATGGTGGCAATTCCTTCCCAAAACACGCTTAATTCACGACGGATGTGGTGACAAAAGGGTGGTAGGAATAGGTTTAGTCCAATGATTCATCAGAGCCGATGGAATCTTCCCAAGGACAATTCCCTAGATAGAATTAGAAGTCCTAGGAAAGATGGAGAAAGAATGTGAACGTAGCTGAATGCCGACCAAGTACTTAAGCTAGCACTGGAACAATCACAACAAGGTGTTAGTGATGACGTATTGGTAAGCATTGAAGGGGTTGAAGAATGAAAAAGAATTGTAAAGATAAAGGATGTAAAGAAAGAAGCCCTCCTTACAACTTTAGGCAGAAACCGGGTCAATACATATGCTATTGAGGTCATTTTTGTTAATGATTCTCTGTATTGAAGAAAGACATCATGGACCCAGTGATGCAATGCACAACCCTTCCCAGCTAACTCAAATATCTCTCAAAAGGTATTTGTTTTAATTACACGGAGATCAACACGTTATCTATTGGTTTATTCACTCCGAATAGACTGGTATTGAAAAGGTGGCACTCCTCTCCAGCCATCGCTCACTAAATCAAAACGCACAATCGAGTCTAGAGCCAAGAGATCATCAAAAGTCTCATTAGGACACTTTCCATTTATTCCTTGCTTTCTCACACACTGTGAAAAGTAAGAGATTTTCATGAGTCCTACGCAGTATTCCTGTAATATTGCCAGAACATCCGAGTAATACGCAAGTATTACAATGAAGATGGAAATCCTGCTTGAGCCAACATCAAACAAGCTCATGGTAGGTTACACGTGCGGTTCTTTTAGAACCAATCTTGTGAAAAACTGGAAGGTAACAGTGGTTTAATTCTTAATTGAACTTAAACTCGTTCCAGGCCTCTTCGCATTATCATATGATCTTACCAGAACACTCAGAGTGACTCTTTATTGACCACAGTGACGAGTGGAAATCCTTCTAGTGTCAACATCAAACAGCACTTGGTAGGTGACGTGCAAGATTCTTTATGAATTAAGCTCGTGACAACTGGAAAGCAACGATGGTGAAAATCTTAATTGAAATTCACTTGTTCCAGGGTTCATGAATTGACGGCTTCTAATCACAAGGATAATTTATCCAAGTGATTCACTCTTTATGTTCGCAGTCAGCTTTGGACGGTCGAATAAAGAGAATGGGTTTACCCGCGAAATCCTGTCAGGAAGTTACTTAATTGAAACTATCCGTCACGGGTACGATATCTAATATCGTCCAACGGTCTTCACCGACCGGAGGTAAAATGCTACCGAATTAGAATAAAATGTTCAAAGCCATTTTATTCGTGTCGTTGCTGTGTACCTGTTAAAGACGGTGGCGTTGCTGTGTACCTGTTGAAGACGGTGGCGTTGCTGTGTACCAGTGAAGACGGTGGTGTTGCGGTGTACCTAAAGAAGTCGTTCCCACATGCTTATGTTTTTCTGCATCAAAGTTTAGCAAAAATTCAAGAAAGTACAAGATAAAGTCTTCCGCTGTACCAAACTCTGAAACTTTCGAGAATTCAACAAAAAGACATAAGTGTGTGGAACATGGAGTCACGAGGAGGCAAATTCACAAGAGAGGCAAAGATCGCACGTGAAAGGCCAAAGAACAATGCTCTCAAGCCAAAGCCAAAAAGATCAAACCAACATATTCACAACAAAAGAAAGAAAAGAAGAAAAGACTACGAGCTAAAGAACGAAGACTTAGTATAGTATGCTAGGTTTAGAACTTTGTAAACGTGGAGTGACCTCCCTTAGGGGGAGATTGTTAGAAATACGTTTTTACGTATATTATAAGTATCGGTCACTCCACAATAATATTAATGTTGTAATAGCTCGTAGTTAACAAATAGTTATTAGTTGCTTATTAAGTTAAGTAAGAACCGGTCCATGGGCTTGTCATGGACCGGCCCAAGCCCATGTTTGCTTGGAACTATAAATACCCCTTTCCACCATGGAAAGGGGTTGGTTGTTGTCATTTTCTAGTTTCCATTTTATTGAAATAACACATAGTTTCTCTCACTTTCTCTCTCTAACTTTCTCTCTCTAGAAATCAACAAACCCCTTCATAGATTCATAGGTTATCAATATTCTACAGAGCAAGTGTCTGAGTATCCGGAACAGCCTCCGGTGGTTAGTAACTCAATCGAGGAGACAAACAATGATAGCAATATCAATGAAAGTCCCCAGACATTGAGTGAACCACAACCGGGAGCTATTACGACTACAAATTCGTTTGCTCAACCTGATTTGGTTATGGTCTCGGCATCTGTGCTTAGCCAAATGAATAATGCGGTCCTTGAAACCCTTAGTGTTAATCAGACTTTATCTACCGAGCTTTCTTTGCATAAGGAAAAGGTTAAAACCTTAGAATTAACTCCAGTGTCCACTACATTAACCAATCCTGAATTTTATAGGTTTAGGCAAGTCCAAATGGATAATCTGCTAGAAATTGAGAGTTTAAGAGCAAATCTTTCGAAAGAACTTAAAGAAAAAGAGTCAGTCGTTAGTAATTTTCAAAAACTACAAACGGATTTCGAAATTCTCGAGTCTAAAAGGGTTGAAACAGAAATTAAGGCGTCTGAGAAAGTTAAAAAACTGAAATTTTGCTTTTAAAACAATACTCTGCTTCACATTTAGTACACTTGTTTCATTCTTCTTTTCAAGAGTTCAATCTATCGCGTCTAATAGACCTACCACCTAACCCGAGGTATGCAAAGCAAGCATTTCACCACAACCCACGACTTTATGATGCAACCAAGTTAGGATTGGTCTTAGATCCGATTGAGTTTTTAAATGAATCTGAGAGCACGTCACTACATGAAGAGAATCGGTTAAAATTACTTCCTACATATCCTCAGTATGATTATGAACAAATGAATGCATCACATGCAAAAATAGATTTTAGAATTCGCTTTAATATGCAAAAGGAATTTATCCATACACCAGCTTACATGCCTACTAGAGAAACCCTTAGTATACTTCCTACACTTGTTAATTCGGCCGAACCCAAGGAAATTCCTAAGAATCTTCCACCGGTAAGTACGGTAAAGCTCAACTTGGAAGAGCTTGAGCGATACCTAACCGAGTTTGACAAGGTCATCCTGGAATGTACGACTTCAACGGATCAAACCACTAGAGAATGGGCTTTTAAACACATGAAAACGGTGTTTGAGAAAGAGATCGTTCCGTTTGTAAACAATATTAAAAATGGAGTCTATTATCTCGCGGGAAATCTAAGTTTTGAAATGGATGAAGTTCAAAAAGTTTTCTATGAAATGGATGATGCTTATGAACAACATTTAATTGAGAAAGAAAAGGTTTTATCCGAATATGACCGATTGTTAGAACATATAGTGTCTCTCGAAGTGATGCAAGTTGTTACTAATGAATATGCTCTTGAGATTACATCTACTGTGAATAAATGTGATGATGTACATGATATATCTGTGAATATTGTTGAACCTGTGCATACTGTAGATAATCATTCTTGTCACGAATCTAACGATGATTTTTTAAAGCTTCAAGATTCTTATAACACACTTTCAAAACGTTTTAATGAGCTTCAACAACATTGTATATCTCTTGAAATTGAGAATCAATCTATAAATGAAACTCTTTCAAAAACAAATGATTGTGAAAACTCTGTTGAGACTAGTAACAAGATGATTCAGGTGGTTCAGGCATTAGAGGAAGAAATTATGAGACTTAAGAGAGAATCAGTAGCATAGAAATTGGAACTAGAGGCTGCAAAGATTAAAAATCATGCCCTAGAAGATAGAATTACTTCTATGCTAGGGGAGTTTGATAAAGTAAAGCAGGGTTTCTCAGATATTCATGGTTCGTTAGAAGAACGCTTCGCTTTTAATGCGGCAGAGCAAAAGTCACTCGTTGACCAATTGAACCGTAAGTGCGAGGAAATCTCTGACTTAAATATTCAACTCATAGACCAAAACATGGTTTTGGCTGAATTAAAGGAGACACTTCAACTCAAAGGACAAGAAGTTGTTGATAATCCAGCTACAATCTCTGCTCCGACCTCTAGTGCTCCAAAAACCAACAAGGTGGTGATCATTAAGAACCCGTACAATAAGAACAACTCACTATCATATAACTGGTATATGGAAGATGTAGTTAAGCACGCGGAGCTTGCTAGGGATGTGGTAGATGATTACTATGAAATCGATCCTATGAATAGTCACTATTACTCTGCTCATGCTTACATTGAGAGGGTACAACAATGCTTAGAGCACTTGAAATACATAGGACAATCGGGTTCTACACCACTTAAACAACAAACCCCCACCATTGCTATAACTCAATTCAATAAGAATCCAGGATCTAAGCCTATATTAAACACACCCATTAAGGCTAACTCAACATCTGTCACTAATGTTCCCATGGCTTCTACAGGAGTAATTATGTCTACTAAGGCTAAAGGATCTCAAGACAAGAAAGATAGGATCAAGCCTTCCACTAGTAGGACTGCCAAGAAGAAAGTAGAAGTTCACCCTAGGAATGTTATTTCAGTTTCAAATAAAAAGAATCATGTATCTAAGACAAAAGGATCTGCATCTGTGCAGAATCCTAAGCAAAATGTGAATTCGAATTTGCGATGTTGGAATTGTAATGAATGCATGTTTTCTCAGCGTCATGATTTATGCCTTGTTGATCACGTGAATGAAATGTATGCAATTAGGAACAATCTTGAATGGATTCCAACGGGGAAGAAATTCACCCAAGTTGGTTGGCAATGGAAACCCACTGGTAGGACCTTCACTGCTAATGGAACTACGTGCCCTTTAACTAGGATCACATCCACGGAAGTTAGGTCTCAGCGTCTTTTAAATAGGAACACTAGCACTAAGAAATGAAAAAAGCATCCTTTAACTAGGTCAGCCCCCACTATTGTGCCTACCAGTGAAGAAGTACCTTAGGATCTTAGACAACTAGAATCTAAGCCGGCATTTAGGAAGCAAGTTTGGAAGCCTAAGAATTCTTCGGTTAGCAAATCTAAGATAATTATATCTGTACGTGCTAACACAGAGGAACTACTAGATTCTGATACATCGTCTTTGTCTGGTGATATTTTCAGGTGGTCCAAATCATCCTCTGGTACTTGGACTCTGGATGCTCAAAGCATATGACCGGAGATCGCTCGATGCTCAAAAAGTTCGTCAGCAAGTTTCTAGGAACGGTTAAATTCGGCAACGACCATATTGCGAAGATCATGGGTTATGGTGAATACCAAATTGGGAATGTTACGATTTCAAGGGTTTATTATGTGGAGAGACTTGGTCACAATCTATTTTCAGTGGGACAATTTTGTGATTCAAACCTTGAGGTGGCTTTTCGATAACATACTTGCTTTATTCGCGATCTTGCAGGAAATGATTTGTTAAAGGGTTCTCGAGGGGATAATCTCTACACACTGTCCATTCAAAACATGATGTCTGCCTCTCCTGTATGCCTTCTCTCCAAAGCATCTAAGACCAAGTCATGGTTGTGGCGTCGCCGGTTATCTCATCTTAATTTTGATGCTATAAACCATTTGGCTAAAAACGAACTTGTTCGTGGTCTTCCAAAACTTAAGTTCGACAAGGATCATTTATGTTCCGCATGTACTTTGGGGAAAAGCACCAAGAAATCATACAAACCTAAAGCTGAAGACACCAACCAAGAACCACTGTATCTTTTGCACATGGGTCTTTGTGGGCCAATGCGTACAGCTAGTGTGAGTGGTAGAAAATACATCCTCGTCATGGTGGATGATTTCTCAAGGTTTACATCGGTAAAATTTTTAGCATCCAAGGATCAAGCACCAAAGTATATTATTACTTTCTTAAAGATGATCCAAATACGTCTTAATGCTTCTGTTCGCCGCATTCGCACTGATAATGGAACTGAGTTCGTTGATCAAACTCTACGAGACTATTATGAAGAGGTCGGTATTTCACATGAAACTTCTGTTGCTCGCACTCCACAAAAAAACGGTGTCGTGGAAAGACGTAACCGTACACTTATGGAAGCTGCTAGAACTATGTTGATTTATGCGAATGCTCCTTTATTCTTATGGGCTGAAACAGTGGCAACCGCATGTTATACCCAAAACCGCTCCATCATTCGCAAACGCCATGGTAAAACTCCATATGAGCTACTTCATGGACACAAACCCGATATTTCATTTCTTCATGTGTTTGGTGCACTATGTTATCCAAATACAAATAGTGAGAATTTGGGCAAACTTCAACCGAAGGCTGATATTGGAATTTTCATTGGTTACTCACCTGTAAAGAAAGCTTACCGAATTTATAACCGTCGTCTTGGCAAGATAGTAGAAACTTTGGATGCCGATTTTGATGATCTGACAGCGATGGCTTCTGAGAAACACAGCTCTGAACCCGCATTACATGAGATGGGAACCGGTACAATCAGTTCCGGATTAACTCCCAACAATCCTACTTCTCCATCATTTATACCACCTACAAGGTCCGAGTGGGATGATTTATTTCAACCTATGTTTGATGAATTCTTTGATCCACCTAGTAATGATTCTCCAGCACCTGCAACAGTAGCTCCGTTTCTCGAAGTTGTTGCTCAAGATAATGGAAATCAGTCCGAGACATCTACTGTTACTCTTGAACCAGATGTACCATCCCCCACCAATTCACAAACTACACCTGAATCATCACCCCACTCGTTCCTAGTGATGTTGAAGAGGATCCCTATGATTACGATTTAGAATTTGCTCATTTACAAGAGCTTCCTTTCTTTGGTTCACAAATACCTGAAGACCCTAACGGTGCGTCTACCTCAGAGGAAGCTCCTGCAATCGTTCACTCCCGACCACCACGGATTGAAAATCATAATACAAAATGGACAAAGGATCACCCAATCCGTAATATTATTGGTGACATCAATCGACCAGTCTTAACACGTCACCAACTCCAAGAACATGCATTATATTGCTACTTTGATGCATTTCTTTCCGATACTGAACCTAAAAATTGGCAACAAGCCATGACAAAATCATCTTGGATTAAAGCCATGCAAGAGGAACTTAATGAATTTCAACGTCTTGAAGTGTGGGAATTAGTTCCTTTACCCATCAACGTTGAAATCCTTACATTGTTGTGGGTATATAAGGTTAAACTCGATGATTTAGGTGGAGTGTTGAAGAACAAAGCTAGATTGGTTGCTAGAGGTTACAAACAAGCTTTGGGTATTGACTTTGAAGAATCCTTTGCTCCTGTTGCACGATTGGAGGCAATTAGACTATTCCTTGCCTATGCTGCTCACATGAATATGATCGTCTACCAAATGGATGTTAAGACGACATTTCTCAATGGTGAATTAAGGGAAGATGTCTACGTAAGCCAGCCGAATGGATTCGTCAACTCGGAGTATCCTAATCACGTGTACAAGCTCAAGAAGGTTCTTTATGGGTTAAAACAAGCTCCACGCGCGTGGTACGATCTCCTATCGTCTTATCTTATTTCGAAAGGCTTCTCCAAAGGCAAAGTGGACCCAACATTATTTATTCTCAAGGAGGAAAACGACATGATACTGGTACAAATTTATGTTGATCATATAATATTTGCTACTACTAATCAAAGACTGTCTGACCATTTTGAGAAAATTATGTCCACACGTTTTAAGATGTCGATGATAGGAAAAATTTCATTCTTCTTAGGGTTACAAATTTCTCAGAATCCCAGAGGCATCTTCATTAATCAATCCAAATTTGCTCTTGAATCATTAAAGAAGTATCATTTTGAAAATTGTGACCCCATGGATACTCCAATGGTGGAGAGATCCAAGCTAGATGAAGATAAGGAAGGGATAGCTGTCGATCCTAAAATTTACCGTGGAATGATCGGCACCCTTCTCTATCTGACTGCTAGCAGGCCTGATTTGCAATTTGCTATATGCATGTGTGCCTGGTATCAGGCTCGGCCTACCGAAAAGCACTTACATGTTGTGAAAAGTATCTTTCGGTATCTTTAAGGAACACTTAATCGTGGTCTGTGGTATCCGAAGGATTCCTCTATTGCACTAATCTCATATGCAGATGTGGATTATGCTGGGTGTCAAGATACTAGACGTAGCACTTCTGGCAGTGTGCAACTTCTTGGAGATAGACTTGTTAGTTGGGCATCAAAAAGGCAGAAAAGCGTTGCGATATCAAGTACAGAGGTTGAATACATTTCTATGTCCGGTTGTTGTGCTCAAGTTCTTTGGATGAGATCACAATTAACTGACTACGGTCTTGGATTCAACAAAATCCCGATGTACTGTGATAACAAAAGTGCAATTGCTCTGTGCTGCAACTACGTTCAACATTCCCGGGCGAAGCACATTGACATACGCTACCACTTCATCAAAGAGCAAGTGGAAAATGGAGTGATCGAACTGTACTTCGTCAACATTGAGTATCAGCTGGCATATATATTCACAAAGGCCTTAGATCGAGGACGCATCGAATTTTTGATCGAAAAGCTAGGCATGAAATCATTCTCACCAGCGACACTTAAGGAGTTGGCAGAAGAATCTGAAGAATAGTGATGGTAAACTATTCTAGAGTATCCTTTGATCGTGATCTTGTATATTATCGTATATTTTAAACCACCAAAAGAAAAATACAAAAATATAAAACCTAGAAAAATACAAAAATATAAAACATACAAAAACCATAAAAAATATAAAATCAAGAAAATCCAAAAATATTTTTTATTTTTAAAACAGGCATGTCTTTTAGTACGGTAATATTTACGGCCTTAGAAATGTCGATTAAAATTGACACTGCGACATAAATAGAGTCCGTATAAAAGTTGTACATGTTTTTAAAACATGCCCATTTTGGCTTTGATAACTCGATTTTACTCAGGTTAAAAATTATCGTTCGTTGTACCAATCTCTTCGAATTGAAAAATTAGTTTAGTGTGACTCAGTCGTTCTTTGGTGAAACAAATAGTTGTGTCGTTGTAGTATTTAAAGTAAAAGTGCAAAACAATTAAAGTAAATGGCTGAAAAGTAAATCTAAGTCTAATTTAAAGTAAATGGTGCAAGTATTTAAAAGCGTGACAGAAATAAAAAGGGCACTAAAAGTAAATAACGCAAACTTAAATCTAACTAAGGCAAACTTAAAACGCAACTAAAACTAAATCTTAAACTACGGCAAAGCTAAAATAAATCTAAGGCAAATAAACTTAAAGTGCGTCTAATTTAAAAGGCGGGAAAAATAAAGCTCGAAATTAAAAAGCAGAAAATAAAACTAAAAATAAAAGACACCTAAAAATCAGCTTATCCGGAATAAACCCCTATTCGGAATATTAGGCTTACTCGGAATATGTCACCTATCCGGAATAAGTTCCCTATCCGGAATATAAGCCTATTCGGAATAATCTGTCCTATGCGGAATAATCCTTACCCGGAATAACCAGCCCTATGCGGAATAAGTTCTCCATTCCGGAATACTGTCCTATTCGGAATAAAGTCCCTATACGGAATAAATTCCTATTCGGAATAACTATGTCTATCCGGAATATACAGCCTATCCGGAATATTTGGCCTACTCGGAATGTTTGGCTATTCGGAATATTGTCACCTATTCGGAATAACTACTCTATCCGGAATAAACCCCCTATTCTGAATAATCCTTCTATTCGGAATGTCAAGCAATTCGGAATATTTTCTTCTATTCGGAATATTCAATATTCCGAATAAGCTACCTTGTTATCTTCTACTCGGAATAGTTCAAGGCTAGGCTTTTTCCTGGGGATTTACAGTAACAAACACCGAAGAACAAGGAAAGAGAGATAATACGAATCAAATCAAACTTAAGCCAAAATTAACCACAAGATTAAATCAAACAAACAAATAAACAACTATTAATCATAAAAAATTAATCCAAAACAACAAAACTAACAAAACTAATCAAGATAATCAAAACCCACTTTGATCAAAATAAGAACATAAGAACATGAACATGAATATAAACAATCAAAATCAAAGATTAAGAAAGGTAGAATGAGAGCTTAACAATAAAGATAAAGATTAACAAGAATTAAAAGAAAAATGATTGTGGTAAAATACAACTCTTGTTTAGGAAAACAAAGAGCGTAAAATAGCGGAAAGTATCGAGTGATGATTTTAGGAAAAATCAACACTAATGACCCACAATCAAATAAAATGAGAGAAAGAGTTCGTTTCCCAAGGAGGTATGGTGTTGTGAATTAACTTGTAGTTATTTGAGATTAATATTAAGAAGAATGGGGATGAGAAGATGAAAGACGGATACGTTAAAATTAAATTACGACGAAAACGTAAAGCCGTAGAAAAACAACCAAATTAAAAATTAAACTAAGACCAAAAACAAAATCAAGAAAAGATTAAAAAGGTAAAAACAAGTCTTAAATAATATAAATAAAGTTAAAAATCCAACAAAGATATTTTAAAACCTTTTATTAATTAAATAATTAATTTTAAATGCTAATTAAAGCCCTAAAATTAAATTTAACTAATTCAAATGTCTAAAATATGATTTTATTGAATAATCACTTAACTTATATTATTAGAAGACTAACAAGTAATTTTCTAAAAATTAAAACCTATTAAAACTATTTTTTAAAACTCTAAAAATGATTAAAAATGATTAAAACCTAATTAAACTTAAAATAATTATAAAAATAAATCTAAAAGCTAGAAAATTATTCTAAAAATGGAAATGATCCTAATTAATGCTAAAGAATTTAAGAAAAATGAAAAAGAAAGAAAAATAAAATTTTGAAAATTAATAATAAAATATTATTAAAATAATACTAAAAAATAAAAGTTTCTAAAATTTAAAATAAAAAATTTCTAAAAATCCTAAATAATATAATTAAGAGAAAAACACTAATTAGAGCTTCTAAACCTTTTTTAATAATTTTATAAAAATCTTTAAAGTTTATAAAAAACCTTAAAATAATATAAAATTAAAAATAAATGTTTTTGAAACCAAAATTTGATGTAAACCTCAAAAATATATTTTAAAAACTAAAAACTATTTTTCCTGAAAATTAAAAGTCTTTTTGGTATTTTTTATTGATTTTCTAAAAGTCGTCTATTAAATAAATCCTAGAAATTAAATGAATAGAAGGAAAAATTTAAAACTTAGCTAGAAAAGTCAACAAGCCTATTAAAGTCCTAGGAAAATTGAAAATAAGCAAAAACGCTCAATAAATAAGCTGAAAATTGGAAAAATAAGCCACGGCTTATATATTAAGCTAGAAAGACAAAATAGGTTAAATAAATATGGAAACCAAAACTCTCAATCAAAGTCCCCAGGGCGCAATGGTAACTTGTTATGTGTGTGAGTGTGGAGACCAGGGTTCGAGTCTAGGCAACACCTTTTTTGCTTCTTATATTTTTTTTTTATTTTTTCCTTTTTTAACTCCAACAGTGACAACTAAACAAGCTTATAATCCAAATCAAGCTTCCTTTTAAACACAAGATTAAGCTAGTTTGGAGATCAAAACGTGCCAGTATTCTTTGAAAACTGATGAACAAGTGTGAGTGTGCACACTTGTGCACTTTTTGAGCCAAGAGGGCTTGGCAAGTGCTATTTGGATGCTTATTATGGAACAATGGGGCACTCTTGTGTTCTTTGGAACACAAGAAGTCAGTAACACACAAGGATAAGCAATTTGCACACCAAAGTTCAGCAAATCAAGCACACCAAAAGCAAAAGCAAGTTTCTGAGACTAAAGAGCAGGTCTGGTGGATTCTTGATGCTATCAAATGCACTCCAATGAACTTCAAGACTTCAAACCAGGCACACACATTCACAAACTAGCACTCAATCAATAGCAATACTAAAATTACCCTATCAGTTAACAAGTTTCAAAGATCTAGGCACAAATCTCATGAAATTTAGCAAGAAAAGTGGATATGCAGTTTTATAGCTAGCTTATCTCTTTTAAACAAACCAAATTAACTCCAAACTTGTTCCAAACTAAATTACCACTAACAACTAACCTTACTCAATCCTTTTTACCAACTCTAACACTGTTTAAGAACACTAATTAAGATCAAAGCCCTGCTTAAACCTATTGCCAAACACCCTTTTAAAATTATGAAACCAAAATTTTCAATTCAAAACCTTTTAAAAACTTATTTAAACTGACTCATATAACATCCATCATGCATACAAGCTCAGATAAACATGAATCCAACACCTTAATCACACTAATAACAGATAATCAATCATTCACATACACTTGCACTTTTTCTGAATTTTCAAAAGGGAAACAAGAAGAATACCTTAGGGCTTTAACATCCAAAGCCCTAGAGGATGTCAATCCTCCTCCTTACCAGCCCGGGCTGGTGCTGAACACAAATCAGCAGCTCACTTGTATCCTGTTAAAGCCAAAACTAAGAAAACACAAAGCAATATAATCCAAGATATATTATTCTGTTTCTTTTTCTTTCTTTTTAAAACTTATCAAAAACCTTTAAATCCTTCTTAACACGTTTTCTAACACTTTAATGATCACTAAACAACTTTCCTTAACATCAAACCTAACACAGATTTCTTACCACAAAATCTTCAAATTTCCAAAAACCTTGAAAATATTTTGAAACCTCAAAATGATTTCACCAAACACAAATGGAACTCAGTTTTCCTTTTCAAATTAACACCAACTTTAAACAAACAAAAAGGAATTATATTGTTTAAAACAAAAACACAACTTTTATTTCAATTTAAAAGGGATTACAAAATTATAAAAGGAAAACTGGAACAAGGGTGTGTGAACAGGCTCACACCCCTTTTATACTAAGCTAAGAAGGATCTAGAATCCAAATAACTAAACCCTAATACAAGAAAAATCCCAAATATGCCCTTGAACGGTTTTGAGTGGTGAGCTGTCCTTTTTGATCCTGGCTGTTCATTTGTGCGTTGTGAGTAAGCTATACATCATGGACGTTCATTTTGGACACGTCATATACTTGGGGACCAAGGTGGGCTGTGATTGGAGGAAAGGGAATTTGGGGGTTTGGACCACACGTGGTGGGATGAAGGTTTTTAGGAGTGGGAAGGGTTTCTGCGTGTGGGAATTACACGTGTGCCAAGGGAATTAAATTTTACCCTAGGTTAAGTGAGGGTAATTTCTGGGCTGTAAGAACGATGAATAGTAACTATTTAGATCCGAAAATGGGGGAAATAAAAGTGTTAAGCGGGGTTTTTGGTTTAAATGTTTCAGGTTGGCACATTTGGTCCTTGTTGTTTGAGATTTTTGGCATTTCATGTTTTCAAGCCCTAAAAACGAGTTTGCTTTGTTAATATCTTCCATGACTTGTCACTTTTGGCACCAAGTTTTGGAAAAGGGTTTCAAGGGATTGTTTTTGTCATTTTTGAATATTTCAAGGGCTGTTTTTGGACAATCTTGATCTTCAAAGGTCTTCAGTGTCTCTTAATCTTCATGAGGGACCATAATTGGCAATTTTGATTTGTTGAGGGACTAATCTTGCCATTTCTTCAAAGTTGAAGGACCTTTTTGCAATTTTGACAAACTTAAGGGACCAAACTTGTAATTATTAATATACAAGGGTTTTAAGTGTCATTTATTCATTCATTGAGGATCAATCTTGTTTTGTCTTCAAGTCTTCAAGGGTATTTGATGAAAATTCCATGATTAGGGCCCGGTTCTTTGTACGGCTTCGTTTCTCGTGTTCGTTTTTCCTTGTATCTTGTGATCTTTTGTCTTTTTCACGATATCCATACCTAAAACACACAAGTAAACAAACACAAGCATATATATGATATTTTATGACATTTTTATGCATTTAAAGCCCGAAAAGAACGATGAGATCATGTATAAATGCCATCTCATCACTCCCCCATACTAAGCCATTGCCGTGCCCTCACGCAATGCTAGAATAAAGTATCTAAGCATCACCAAAGTTCAATTTTATTAACCTTTATTGAAAAGTGAAAGACTTGCAACATACTACGAGATTGTGTAAAGACATAATGTATGATTTTCATCACCAAAAGGTGACTTTTAGGGTCAAAGAATAGGAACAAGTCAATGTTCCTTAGAGTAAATTTCGTCATCCTTGATTGTCATATATTACATGCTAAGTGCAAAAACAAGATCATTGTTGGTACAAGTCACAATGCTAACACTACTCATACGTTCAAATTGTGTAATACTTTTTCTCCCCGCAATCCTAGTTATTATAAATGGAAATGGGTTACTAGCATTTTTTATCTATTTGTCATGGATCACAAGTGATTCATATTGACTTATTTGAGTAGTTATTAGTCCGAAAGCAAAGTAGCACGATTTGATCAATAGTTAGCCGAAGGACAAAATCTTTTAAAACGGCTTCTCGTGTATCTCCTTAAGTTCATATCTTGGCATAACTCGTTTCACGATTTGAGACCTTTCTCGGACCGATATTTGGCATGTACTTCATACTTCGAATCTTGGGAAGACGTTCTCGAAATTATGGTCTTCTCTTCATATGTTTGGAATTTCTTCACTTGACGTTTTTGAGAGATTCTTCATATAGGACCACGACTTCATCATTTTTCTTCAATCTTTACTTTGGATTTTGATATACAACGATCCGCCTCCTTTTCGGACTTGGATATATTTATCCTCATACCTTGTTAGGGTCTTTTTGGATAGACTTTCTCCATTCTTTAGGGGAGTAATTGCTTCTCGTCGTGTGTCTCGATCCTTTATATTGATTTTGGAATAATGATACTTCACATCATCTTTGGATCTTTAGCAAAAATAGAGCTCCTCATGCCTTGTTAGGGCCTTTTTGGATGATCGCCAATCTTCGCGTCCCGCTTCAATAAGTTATGCCTTGGCTATGAACTCTATTCAACCCCGAGCAACTTTTAAACGATCTTGCGCTAGAGGCTAAGTAACTTTTCAAATCGTACGACCTTACTTATTGCAATTATGTTTTATTCCTAATGCATTGATCTTATGGGAAGAAAAAGCCACAATTAAAAACATATGAGTTTTTGAAAGAACACTTTCATGTTCTACGTTTAGCATGATCACTTGTCTAACTCTATCATTTCTCGTTCTTCACTATTTAAAGACCTCTAATTAAAGAGACTCGTGAATACTTAGCCATGCAAGTCAAAATTAAGCCAAATTTGGATTAGCTTTCATTAAGACTATATCAAATCAAAGTTTTGGGTTTTCAAGCCACCTATAGGATCTTGCACTTTCTTGGACTTTTTCAAGTTTAGAGAATGCGTTTTAAAGTTCCCTTGATAAGTGACTTTATAGAATCAATTATAGGAACTTGCGAAAAGTTCTTGTTCTTAACCCGAATGAATTAAGACTTTCGCGTTTTAAAGCTCCCTATATAAAAGTCTAGCAAAACTTGAATTGAGCGGGTTAAGGAATGTAAATGGCTCCAAATGCCCATCAAGTCAAAAATTAACTCTTATTCTACCCATCGGAAAATATACATTCGTGTCTTAAAAACACTTATGAAAACTAAGAAAATTTTAAAATTTGGCCATTTTTAGCCTTATTAGCAAAACAAAACATTGAAAATTGGAAAACGTGAGGGCGTAGCAAAGCAAGTACCTATTCACCCCCCCATACTAAAAGTAAACATTGTCCTCAATGTTTCGAGTCTAAAGGTGGAGCACCCCCATACTAGAGACGAAGAGTCGAATGCTTAGGATCTAGCATGGAAAGGGTGATCAACAATATATCTAAAGCCGTTTATTAATTATGCTAAAAGATAATTGTTAGAACAATAAAGGATATGTCATGGATTCGTGAAAAACTTCTTCAAACGAACGATGGAGGCTCACGTAAACGAACACGAGAGTCTTCAATCGTAGACGATGATGATGATCTAGATAACACAATCACAAACAACCACGAGACAACGAGTTGGAAGGGTACAAGTCCCCTTATTAGTGAATAATAAAGCATAAAGATAAGCATGGGATCTCCCCCACGAGGCACCTCGTTTTTGATTACCGAGTCATGAGCTCGACTCGATCCCCTCAATGTTAATTATCATTGGGGAAGGTGTCTTGGTCGGGGGCAACCATTGAAGGAATTTCCCCACCAAAGTAGTGCTTAAGCCTATGTCCATTCACCTTGAAATTGGGACCATCATCTTGAGCTAGCTCAATGGTCCCATATGGAAACACTTGTGTAATAGTGAACGGACCCGACCAACGAGATTTCAATTTCCCGGAAAATATCTTAAGACGTGAGTTAAAAAGCAACACTTGATCACCAATGTTAAAAACCCGGTTTTTAATCTTTGAATCATGAAACTTTTTAGTCTTTTCTTTAAAAATTAATGAATTTTCATAAGCATTATCTCTTAATTCATCCAATTCATTCAATTGTATTTTCCGGTGATCTCCCGCGGTCTTCAAGTCAAAATTAACATGCTTAAGGGCCCAATATGCCTTATGCTCCAATTCAATGGGCAAATGACAATTCTTCCCATAGACTAACTTATAAGGAGTGCAACCTATAGGTGTCTTATAAGCGGTCCTAAAGGCCCATAAAGCGTCATCGAGTTTGTCGGACCATGAAGCACGGTTTTCTCCAATCGACCTTTCTAAAATCCTCTTCAAAGCTCGGTTCGAAACCTCGACTTGCCCACTCGTTTGCGGGTGATAAGCCGTAGAAAGACGATGTGTAACCCCATATTTCTTTAGAACCTTTTCGAATTGGTCATTACAAAAATGGGTTCCACGATCGCTTATAATAGCACGAGGGGTTCCGAACCGAGAGAATAGTTGCTTCAAAAACTTTACTACCACACGAGCATCATTAGTAGGCAAAGCCTTAGCTTCCACCCACTTAGAAAGGTAGTCCACCACGACGAGGATATATTTGTTGCCATGAGACGATGGGAACGGCCCCATAAAGTCTATTCCCCATATGTCGAAAATCTCACATACTTGAATTATATTTTGCGGCATTTCATCACGTTGAGACGATTTTCCTTGACGTTGGCACGAATCACACGACTTCACAAGTGCGTGTGCATCACGATAGATAGAAGGCCAAAAGAAACCGGCATCGAACACTTTCTTGGCCGTGAGATTAGCACCGTGGTGACCACCCGTGGGTCCCTCGTGACAAGCTCTAAGGATATTAGAAGCTTCGGCACCAAACACACAACGTCGAACGAGTTGATCCGCACAAATCCGAAAGAGATAAGGGTCGTCCCAAAAATAGAACTTGACGTCACGAAAGAATTTTCGTTTTTGTTGTGTCGTCATACCCTTGATTATGAAATTGCCCGCATGGTAATTTGCAATGTCGGCAAACCATGGGGTGGTGTCTTTTGAATTCTCTACACCGAGAGTCTCAAGAGGAAATGTTTCGGTAATTTCCTTGTTCTCGAAAACATCTTTGTGAGGATCTTCTAGACGAGAGAGATGATCGGCCGCTAGATTCTCGGCTCCTTTTTTGTCAAGCACGGTGACATCAAATTCTTGGAGGAGGAGCATCCAACGAAGCAATCTTGGCTTAGCATCTTGCTTAGCTAAGAGATACTTGATAGCCGAATGGTCGGTATACACGATGCTTTTAGTTAAGACGAGATAAGGTCGGAATTTCTCAAAAGCATAGACCACGGCAAGGAATTCCTTTTCCGTTGTGGTGTACTTTAATTGAGCCTCGGTCATCGTCTTACTAGCATAGTGGATAGGACGGAAATGCTTGTCATAACGTTGCCCTAAGACGGCCCCTATAGCATAATCACTTGCATCGCACATGATTTCAAAGGGTAATTCCCAATTAGGAGCAACAAGAATGGGAGCTTCGGTAAGTTTCCTTTTTAGAGTCTCGAAAGCCTTAACACAATCCTCATTAAAGTTAAAAGGAGCATCCTTCTCGAGAAGGTGTGTCATAGGACGAGAAATCTTCAAAAAGTCTTTGATGAAACGACGATAAAAGCCCGTGTGGCCTAGGAAACTACGAACTCCCTTAACGGTTTTGGGATGAGGTAACTTGGCGATGACGTCTACCTTAGCTTTATCGACCTCAATCCCCGCCTTCGACACCTTATGTCCTAAGACGATTCCTTGTTTACACATGAAATGACATTTCTCCCAATTAAGCACAAGATTGGTTTCTTCACAACGTTTTAACATTTGTTCGAGATTAGATAGACATGACGTGAACGAATTACCAAACACCGAGAAGTCATCCATAAACACTTCCATCGACTTCTCGATCATGTCGTGAAAAATTGCCATCATACACCGTTGAAACGTACCGGGTGCATTACAAAGTCCGAAAGGCATCCTACGATAAGCGAACGTTCCATAAGGACACGTAAACGTAGTCTTCTCTTGATCACGAGGGTCGATAGGAATTTGAAAGTAACCGGAAAAACCATCTAAAAAGCAATAGAATTCATTTCCCGCAAGTCGCTCCAACATTTGATCCATGAAGGGCAAAGGAAAGTGGTCTTTACGAGTGGCGTCATTTAACTTTCGGTAGTCAATACACACCCTCCAACCGGTCACAACACGAGTGGGAATTAACTCGTTGTTTTCATTAGGCACAACGGTCATTCCTCCCTTTTTAGGGACACAATGGATTGGGCTCACCCATGGGCTATCGGATATGGGATAAATCATTCCCGCGTCAAGGAGTTTAAGGACCTCCTTTTTAATGACATCGTGAATTTTGGGATTCACCCTTCTTTGACTTTGAATTGCGGGTTTGTAGTCCTCCTCCATTAAAATTTTGTGAGTACAAAATTTTGGGTCAATACCCTTAATGTCGGAAATTTTCCACGCAATTGCCCCTTTGTGAGCCTTAAGAACTTTCAAGAGCTCGGTTTTTTCATCATTAGCAAGATCTTTTGCAATAATAACCGGCAACTTGTCATCACCTTCCAAGAATGCATATTCAAGGTGAGAAGGAAGATCTTTCAATTCAAGGATAGGCGGTTCCTCGATTGAAGATTTTGGTTCAACACTCATAACTCCCATCGGCGGAAGAAATGGTGGAATAGAAATATCATCACTAATCAACACCTCATCTTCATTGTCGATTTCATTTGAAGTGAGATCGCCTCCTTGGAATGGAGTGAGATTTGGTGTGGAATTAGCAAGAATCGGATCCAAAATAGTGGGATTGCCACTTGACGAGCTATCGGAAAAACCTAACACTTCTTGTGAAAACTCATCGCAAACCACATCAACGATGTCAATGTGATTGATGGTAGCGATTGCATAAACATGAGAAGGTTTCGAGTTTTGAGTAGCGTTTATAACAAGTTCCTCTTCGTTGAATCTCAAAGTGATAGTTCTTGCATGAACATCGATAAGCGATCTCGAAGTGTCTAAAAACGGACGACCTAAAATTAGAGGAACTTGAGGATCCGCGGGGATGTCAACTACTATAAAATCAACGGGATAGTAGAACTTCCCCACTTTCACGAAAACATCTTCGGCTATTCCACATGCCATAATCGTAGAATGATCGGCCATCTCGATGGACATGTTCGAAGGAATAAGAGCCGGAAGCGAAAGCGATTTCCAAATGGAAAATGGCATCAAATTAATGCTCGCACCAAGATCGGCCAAGGCGAGGCATTCTTTCATATCTTGTATGTCACAAGGAATGAGAAACTTTCCGGGATCACCAACTTTTTCCGGTATGCGGTTAAGATAAACCGAAGAACAATTAGCAAGCTTTGAAAGCTTTTCCTTATCGCTCATCATACTTTTAAAAGTGGAAGCGAAACGAGGCATGTATAACAACGCGTCGGCTAAACTCACATCAAAATGCACTTGTTGAAACATCTTAATAAAAAGCTCGATTTGTTGTTTGTTACGTTCTTGCATTTTCTCTTTGTTTCGTCTTGAAGGGTAGGGTAAAGGTGGTGTGGGTAGGTCATTAGGCAACGGCCTTGGAATCTCGGGTTCCATAATTGGTATTGGTGTAACCGTAGGTGTGGTATGAGCGGTACTTCGTGGGATTGTAATATGCTCCTTTTCGACCATCACCTCGGGTTCTTTCTCGATTTCCTTCTCCGTAGAAGTACTTGGACGAGAGATTGGTTCCTTGAAAGTTTTACCACTTCGTGCAGTAATAACCTTCATTTCTCCCTCCGGGTTTGCAATGGTATCACTAGGAAGACCACCCGAAGAAGAGGGCTTACACATGATTGCTTCAAACATTTTAGCCATTCGGTCCTCAAATTTTGATTGCCTAGCATCCGCTTTCAATAACTCTTGCTTAATCTCATGTTGTCCTAATTCCATCTTTTGTTGGTTTTGTTGAAGACGTTGGACATTTCCTTCCATTTTATTTGCATGAGTTTTAAGTTCATTAGCAAGTTCATTTTTAAGCTCGTTTTTCAACTCGGACCTTAAGCTAATCATCTCACGTTGCATGTTATCAAATTTAGCATCATTTGCTTTTGCATAATCTAAAAATTCTCCTTGCAAATTTTTCGTGTGAGCATTTTGAAAACCTTGTGTAGTGTTTTGAAAATCACGGTTTTGGTTTTGATTAGAGATTTGTCCATTCCCACTTTGATAATTCCCTTTGTTGTAATTGCGTGTGTTGCCTTGGTAATTACCTTGGTTGTTGTTTCGATAATTGTTAACATTTTGATTTGGTGGAGCTTGATTTTGGCGGGAACCTTGGCCGTTTTGGTTGTAAGTTCCCGTTGCTACATAAGCACTCGAAGTGTTACCATCCGCGGTAATGCACTCGGAAAGATCATGAGCTCCTCCACACGATAAACAACTCTTAGCAACCGCTTTAACCGAAGCGGAATTGGAAGCTTCTTGAGCCTTCCAATGGGACATAAGATTAGCAAATCTATCAAAAAACCGATTTTCCTCATTAGCTTCATCATGTAAGGCGTTAATGCTATGAGACGATTGTGATGACGATGACGAGCCCATATTGGCAACACTCGGTGTGTTACGAGGGCTATAAACCTTAGATCGATTTTCAATGATTTGTAAAGCCTCATTTGTCGTCTTGCACAAAAAATTACCACCCGCGGCGGCATTCAAATAATCTCGTTCATGATCATTAAGCCCATTATAAAAAGTATCAATTTGATGCAATTCCGAAAAATCATGATGAGGACATTCATGTAACATCTCTTTAAATCGTTCCCATGCCATTGAAAAACTTTCATTGTTACGTTGCACAAATCGTGAAATCTCATTTTTTAAGTGTGTCGTTTTCGATGGTGGAAAAAACTTGTTCACAAACTTAGAAACGAGATCGGCCCATGTCAAAATCGAATTTGGCGGTTCTTTCTCGAGCCAAATTTTTGCGGGTCCATCCAACGAATATGGAAACAACATCATCTTAATGGCGTCATGCGGAACATCTTTGAATTTGCTAGTGGCGGTGAGACGGTTGAAATTCCTAATATGGTAATGCGGGTTGTCTTTCTCGTGACCTCGAAATTTGTTTGCTTGTAGCATCGACATTAAACCCGTCTTAATCTCGAAATTCTCCGCAAGGATGGCGGGAATAACAATGGCCTCTCCAAAACCCTCGGTGGGTGCTTGTAGCAACTCCATCATAGTACGATTAGCCATTACGACTTCTTGTTCTATAATAGGTTCAACAATTGGAGGTTCTTCAACAATCAACGATCCTTGATTTGCTTGCTTTTGAAGTCGTTTACGAGCTCGTTTAGCTTGGTTACGAGTGATCATAAACTTCACGAAGAATGGGAGGTGAGCAAAGAAGATTCTTTTTGGTTGTTTTGTGGATTTTCAATTTTTTTTTGTGTTTTTGATGATATTTAATTTTTTTGGATTTTGGTGTATCTTCGTAGACAACAATCTACAAAATCTCTCCTCGAATCAAACTCTTGATTAAAGAAGCCTCAAAGGAATGAAAACGATCACGTGGAGTGAACGCCTTCGAATGACTTTAGAACTTTGGTGAAAACCAAATTGTTCACGAGGGTTTAATCACAAAGAAAACCAAGCAAATATAGTATACGTATTAATACTTTGGGCGGCAAAACCCTCGATTAGCCTTCAATCTCAAAATACTCTCAAGCAAGCGGGGAAACGAGGCGGCGCGAAGCACTTAAGAGCCTTTTTCCTTAGGGTATATTTTATAATACCCGCCTTATACCCACCTTATAGTTCGTATTTTTCAAAATCGAGCTTCACGAAAGTATTTATCTATTTTTGCCTTTTCTTTTTGTTTGAGATTCGAATACAATAATTAGGAGATCAAATCCCAATTAAGGTTGTGTTTTCACACTTTTGGAGATATTGTATATTGATTGTGATACTTAATACAATATATTAATAATATTCACAAAGAAAAACCAAGAAAACCGATAATACGTGTTAAGGGAGTTCCACTTAACACAAATACTATTTATGGATAATATCAAAAACAAAATTTTCCAAATTAAAGCACAACACACCTCCCCGGCAGCGGCGCCAAAATGATTGTGGTAAAATACAACTCTTGTTTAGGAAAACAAAGAGCGTAAAATAGCGGAAAGTATCGAGTGATGATTTTAGGAAAAATCAACACTAATGACCCACAATCAAATAAAATGAGAGAAAGAGTTCGTTTCCCAAGGAGGTATGGTGTTGTGAATTAACTTGTAGTTATTTGAGATTAATATTAAGAAGAATGGGGATGAGAAGATGAAAGACGGATACGTTAAAATTAAATTACGACGAAAACGTAAAGCCGTAGAAAAACAACCAAATTAAAAATTAAACTAAGACCAAAAACAAAATCAAGAAAAGATTAAAAAGGTAAAAACAAGTCTTAAATAATATAAATAAAGTTAAAAATCCAACAAAGATATTTTAAAACCTTTTATTAATTAAATAATTAATTTTAAATGCTAATTAAAGCCCTAAAATTAAATTTAACTAATTCAAATGTCTAAAATATGATTTTATTGAATAATCACTTAACTTATATTATTAGAAGACTAACAAGTAATTTTCTAAAAATTAAAACCTATTAAAACTATTTTTTAAAACTCTAAAAATGATTAAAAATGATTAAAACCTAATTAAACTTAAAATAATTATAAAAATAAATCTAAAAGCTAGAAAATTATTCTAAAAATGGAAATGATCCTAATTAATGCTAAAGAATTTAAGAAAAATGAAAAAGAAAGAAAAATAAAATTTTGAAAATTAATAATAAAATATTATTAAAATAATACTAAAAAATAAAAGTTTCTAAAATTTAAAATAAAAAATTTCTAAAAATCCTAAATAATATAATTAAGAGAAAAACACTAATTAGAGCTTCTAAACCTTTTTTAATAATTTTATAAAAATCTTTAAAGTTTATAAAAAACCTTAAAATATTATAAAATTAAAAATAAATGTTTTTGAAACCAAAATTTGATGTAAACCTCAAAAATATATTTTAAAAACTAAAAACTATTTTTCCTGAAAATTAAAAGTCTTTTTGGTATTTTTTATTGATTTTCTAAAAGTCGTCTATTAAATAAATCCTAGAAATTAAATGAATAGAAGGAAAAATTTAAAACTTAGCTAGAAAAGTCAACAAGCCTATTAAAGTCCTAGGAAAATTGAAAATAAGCAAAAACGCTCAATAAATAAGCTGAAAATTGGAAAAATAAGCCACGGCTTATATATTAAGCTAGAAAGACAAAATAGGTTAAATAAATATGGAAACCAAAACTCTCAATCAAAGTCCCCAGGGCGCAATGGTAACTTGTTATGTGTGTGAGTGTGGAGACCAGGGTTCGAGTCTAGGCAACACCTTTTTTGCTTCTTATATTTTTTTTTATTTTTTCCTTTTTTAACTCCAACAGTGACAACTAAACAAGCTTATAATCCAAATCAAGCTTCCTTTTAAACACAAGATTAAGCTAGTTTGGAGATCAAAACGTGCCAGTATTCTTTGAAAACTGATGAACAAGTGTGAGTGTGCACACTTGTGCACTTTTTGAGCCAAGAGGGCTTGGCAAGTGCTATTTGGATGCTTATTATGGAACAATGGGGCACTCTTGTGTTCTTTGGAACACAAGAAGTCAGTAACACACAAGGATAAGCAATTTGCACACCAAAGTTCAGCAAATCAAGCACACCAAAAGCAAAAGCAAGTTTCTGAGACTAAAGAGCAGGTCTGGTGGATTCTTGATGCTATCAAATGCACTCCAATGAACTTCAAGACTTCAAACCAGGCACACACATTCACAAACTAGCACTCAATCAATAGCAATACTAAAATTACCCTATCAGTTAACAAGTTTCAAAGATCTAGGCACAAATCTCATGAAATTTAGCAAGAAAAGTGGATATGCAGTTTTATAGCTAGCTTATCTCTTTTAAACAAACCAAATTAACTCCAAACTTGTTCCAAACTAAATTACCACTAACAACTAACCTTACTCAATCCTTTTTACCAACTCTAACACTGTTTAAGAACACTAATTAAGATCAAAGCCCTGCTTAAACCTATTGCCAAACACCCTTTTAAAATTATGAAACCAAAATTTTCAACTCAAAACCTTTTAAAAACTTATTTAAACTGACTCATATAACATCCATCATGCATACAAGCTCAGATAAACATGAATCCAACACCTTAATCACACTAATAACAGATAATCAATCATTCACATACACTTGCACTTTTTCTGAATTTTCAAAAGGGAAACAAGAAGAATACCTTAGGGCTTTAACATCCAAAGCCCTAGAGGATGTCAATCCTCCTCCTTACCAGCCCGGGCTGGTGCTGAACACAAATCAGCAGCTCACTTGTATCCTGTTAAAGCCAAAACTAAGAAAACACAAAGCAATATAATCCAAGATATATTATTCTGTTTCTTTTTCTTTCTTTTTAAAACTTATCAAAAACCTTTAAATCCTTCTTAACACGTTTTCTAACACTTTAATGATCACTAAACAACTTTCCTTAACATCAAACCTAACACAGATTTCTTACCACAAAATCTTCAAATTTCCAAAAACCTTGAAAATATTTTGAAACCTCAAAATGATTTCACCAAACACAAATGGAACTCAGTTTTCCTTTTCAAATTAACACCAACTTTAAACAAACAAAAAGGAATTATATTGTTTAAAACAAAAACACAACTTTTATTTCAATTTAAAAGGGATTACAAAATTATAAAAGGAAAACTGGAACAAGGGTGTGTGAACAGGCTCACACCCCTTTTATACTAAGCTAAGAAGGATCTAGAATCCAAATAACTAAACCCTAATACAAGAAAAATCCCAAATATGCCCTTGAACGGTTTTGAGTGGTGAGCTGTCCTTTTTGATCCTGGCTGTTCATTTGTGCGTTGTGAGTAAGCTATACATCATGGACGTTCATTTTGGACACGTCATATACTTGGGGACCAAGGTGGGCTGTGATTGGAGGAAAGGGAATTTGGGGGTTTGGACCACACGTGGTGGGATGAAGGTTTTTAGGAGTGGGAAGGGTTTCTGCGTGTGGGAATTACACGTGTGCCAAGGGAATTAAATTTTACCCTAGGTTAAGTGAGGGTAATTTCTGGGCTGTAAGAACGATGAATAGTAACTATTTAGATCCGAAAATGGGGGAAATAAAAGTGTTAAGCGGGGTTTTTGGTTTAAATGTTTCAGGTTGGCACATTTGGTCCTTGTTGTTTGAGATTTTGGCATTTCATGTTTTCAAGCCCTAAAAACGAGTTTGCTTTGTTAATATCTTCCATGACTTGTCACTTTTGGCACCAAGTTTTGGAAAAGGGTTTCAAGGGATTGTTTTTGTCATTTTTGAATATTTCAAGGGCTATTTTTGGACAATCTTGATCTTCAAAGGTCTTCACTGTCTCTTAATCTTCATGAGGGACCATAATTGGCAATTTTGATTTGTTGAGGGACTAATCTTGCCATTTCTTCAAAGTTGAAGGACCTTTTTGCAATTTTGACAAACTTAAGGGACCAAACTTGTAATTATTAATATACAAGGGTTTTAAGTGTCATTTCTTCATTCATTGAGGATCAATCTTGTTTTGTCTTCAAGTCTTCAAGGGTATTTGATGAAAATTCCATGATTAGGGCCCGGTTCTTTGTACGGCTTCGTTTCTCGTGTTCGTTTTTCCTTGTATCTTGTGATCTTTTGTCTTTTTCACGATATCCATACCTAAAACACACAAGTAAACAAACACAAGCATATATATGGTATTTTATGACATTTTTATGCATTTAAAGCCCGAAAAGAACGATGAGATCATGTATAAATGCCATCTCATCAAAAAACTTAATTGAAATTAAATGGTAATTAAGGTGCAAGACAATATTTAAATTTGACAAGTATTTAAATGACAAGGTAATTAAAAGTGGAAGAACTAATTGTCACTATTAGCCAACAAAGAAAAATAATTAACTAGCCTAATCTATATATAGGGGAGGATTAGGAAGCTTCCTCTCCTCCTTCATTTCTTCTTAATTGCGTCATTAGGTCCTTAAGCCTTTAATCTTCATTAATTGCACCATTAGTCCTTTTTCCTTCTAATCTTCTTTAAACTTGGACTCTAATGACTTGTGGCTCGGGATTTCTTTTGAACTCGTCTTTTAGTAAACTTCCGTCTTTTAACTTTTTCTTCGATAAATCTTCAGAATTGGTCTTGGACTTCCGTTCTTTTTGCACTCTTGACTTCTTGACTTTGTCTTCTCATCTTTTTCTTCAATAAAAGCCCGTGAATGCCGTGTTTTCTCCAATTTTCACAATTTCGTCCTAAACCACAACAGAAACACAAACCACGCATAATTCCGACATAAAAGACATAAAATACACGTTTTGGCTCGGTTATTATTGTAATTAAGTGGTAAAAAGGATAGTGTTTACACACCTATCAAATCCCCTACACTTGACCATTGCAATGTCCTCATGCAATGCATTAGTTACAAAGCAAGATTACACTTTTCATCATAATCAATCCACGTTGGCCTTTATTAAAGAGATAGAAAATTATAAACATTCAAAGTAAAGAAACCAAAAAGCATACCTTGGGTTTTGGAAATGTCATGAATAATCATCATCCTCAAGTTTTCACTCTCTCCAAACCAAGCTTGAAAACGAGATCATTGTTATTATAAGTTAGCAAACTAACACGAACTCATGTGGGCCAATTATTCACTTAGACTCCCTTATTCCTAGGTGTATCTCTTATATTTTATTGTTGTCTTGAGTGATCACGAGGATGCATTTTTGACTTATTTCGATAATTTATTAAGGCCGAAAATAAAGTGAACGATTTAATCAATAGTTAGCTAAAGGACAAAATCTTTTAAAACTGCTTCTCGGGACCTCATAAAGTTCATATCTTGGCATAACTCGCTTCGCGATTTGAGACCTTTCTCGGACCGATATTTGGCAGCGACTTCATACTTCAAACCTTGAGAGACGTTCATGAAATTATGGTCTTCTCTTCGTATATGAATTTCTTCACTTGAAGTTTTGAGAGATTCATACTTGGACCACGACTTCTTCATTTTTCTCCAATCATTATTTTGGACTTTGATATACAACGATCCGCCTCCTTTTATGACTTGGATCTATTTATCCTCATACCTTGCTAGGGTCTTTTCGGATACACTTCTCTATGACTTTTATGGAGTTTTTGCTTTTCGTCGTGTGTCTCGATCCTTCATGTTGATTTTCGATAAATGATTCTTCACATCACTTTGGATCTTTAGCAACAAAATATAGCCCTCATGCCTTGTTAGGGCCTTTCTGGACTCGCTAATCTTCGCATACCGCTTCAATAAGTTATGCCTTGGCTATGAACTCTAATCCATACCGAGCAACTTTTAAACGATCTTGGGATAGAAGCTAAGTAACTTTTCAAATCGTACAACCTTATTTATTGCAGATAAATTTATTAGCAAGCGATGGGAGAATAGGCTCATAATTAACTCACATAAATTCCCGAAAGAATACCAAACTTATAATTGACTCTATCATCTCTCGTTCTCTACAGTTTAAAATCTCAAGGAATGAGACTCGTGGATGCTTAGCCTATTAAATCAAATATTTGGGTTTTCGAGTCGCCTATAGGATCTTGCAAACTCTTAGACTTTTTCAAGTTTAGAAATCGCATTTTAAAGTTCCCTTGATAAACGACTCTCTAGGATCAATTATAGGAACTTGCGAAAAGTTCTTGTTCTTAACCCGTGAGAGTTAAGACTTTCGCGTTTTATAGCTCCCTATATAAAAGCCTAGCAAAACTTGACTTAAACATGTTAAGGATACTAGCTAGAGTAACTTAGATAAGTAAACTCGGGTTGAGTCAAAAGATTCACAACGTTTGAAAATTAAAACCACTTTATTAAAATTTATTCTAGCAAAGAAAGAAAATAACTATACAAAGGGAAAAACTAATAGGCCAAAATAGATCAAAAATTTTGAAAAATGTCGAAAAATTGATTTTCCGGTTAAAAATGAGGACAAATACAAGGAAAAGGCCACTTAACTTCGATAGAAGTCCCCCCTACACTTAACATAAACATTGTCCTCAATGTTTAAGCATGTGGGAGTAAACTCCCCTACACTTAGGACATTGTGCACTTTGTTTAAATCTCGCTAAGGAAGAGACAACTAAAGAGATTCCTATTTTAATATTGGAAAATATAAAATAATGAATCGAAAAGAGTTTAGGATAGAACCAGGAAGAAGTGAACACGGAATCACGGGTCGTCAAGAATCATCAAGAGTGGATCATTGAGCGCTCGAATCCCTGATTAAGAGAGGAGAGGAAATAGCAAACCAAAGGGGTCTCCCCCTACACTTATGATAAAGAAAGCAAAAATATAGATACATGGGTTGCCTCCCAAGAAGCGCTTGATTTTTGTTTACCGAGTCGTGAGCCTGACTCGACCTTGATTATCAACGGAAGAAGCATGAAACATATCCACCAGGATCAAAGACATAGTTTTCGTCCATCAAAAATCACAAGCTTAAGGCGAACAAGGCAAGCCAAAGAAGAATAGGAAAGGTTCCCTTAAGCAGTGATGGAGCACGGTGGAAGCAAGGGTGAAGTGGTGCAAGCAGATTTCCATAAGTTCCAAAGATATTTTCTTTTATTTCATCAGGTGGATACTGAGATGGCTTAAAGATTTCAATACCGGGGTCGAACACCGTTTCCTTTAAGGGAAAATAGCACTCAGGCTCAGCAGAGTGTGAAGAAGATCCGCGAAGAAGCACAACCTCGTCCTCAGAAGGAGGACAAAGAGGTGTTAAATCATATGTGCTGCGGATATTGGTGTCGACCGGTTTCTTCTCCTTTGAAAGAATGTTCTTCAAATCCAAAGTAGGATCAAGACGATAATCTTCAAAATCATAAGGAGGAGCATCACTCTCATGAGGGAAGTAAGTGTTGAGAAACATAGAGAAGTCTTCCTCAAATGAGTAATCGTCCAAAGTAGGATCGAGTGATGGCGGAGGATCTTCATCATGTGAAGAATCGCTCGAAAGAGTATCGGCCTCATCAAAATCATCATATGTGGGCAGCTCGGGATACTCAGAAGTAAGGTCATCATAATCATCCGAATCTAAGCTAGAATCATCATCATCATAAGCATCGAAGATCGGTGGAGAATCATAAATGGGATAAAGTTCCAAATGGGAGCGAGAATCATCCACATCATCATGAAAAAGTGGATTATCGATGCAAGAATCGAATAGAGGATTTTTGTAGACAACAAAGTCATCATGCACATTAATCATATTCACTGATTCTATGCCTCCAAAGGATTTACTTGTAAGCTTTCCTATTTTAAACACTTGTGCATCATCCCCGACTCTTAAGATTAACTCACCTTCGGCCACATCCACTAAAGCTCGTCCGGTTCTCAAGAATGGTCGACCAAGTATTAAAGGAATACGAGGGTCCATTTCATAATCAACAACGACAAAATCGACCGGGAAAGTAAATGTGCCAACTTTGATGAACACGTCTTCGGCAATACCAACAGGGTAAGCGAGAGTGCGATTTGCAAGTTCAAGAGTCATCTTTGTTGGAGTAAGGTCGGGTAATGATAGTGTTTTCCAAACACTCAAAGGCATCAAATTAATACTGGCCCCGAGATCAGCAAGGGCAGTAAATTCTTTAGTTTTGTTGAACACGCAAGGCAACACAAAACGACCGGGATCTCCAAGCTTTTCTGGAAGTTCTTTAAGAATAACTGCAGAGCAGTTTTCATTTAAGCGTGTGTTGGCGAGTTCAAGCAACTTCTCTTTCTTGTTAAGCAATTCCTTAAATGCTTTGACAAATTTGGGCATGTGGACAAGTGCCTCAAGAAAGCTAATGTTGAAGTTCATTTGAGAAATCATCTTGATATAGCTCGTCACTTGAGAGTCCTCCTTGGTTAGCATTTTGTTCTTGCCCAAGCGAGAAGGATAAGGGATATTAGGTTTGGGTGGTGAGGGTGCAGGTGTAGTAGGTGAAGGTTGAGATGTTGAAGGGTCCTTCCTAGGAACATCGTCATGGCGAGGCGGAGACGGTAATGGTACACTAATACTAGGTGTAGGAGGAGTAGGGATAAATGGTGGTGGAGGAGGTGTAGATGATGGGGGCGGGATCGGTGGATCGACAATGGTAATTCCACTACGAGTAGTAATAGCACTCACATTTGCTCGCGGATTGGTGACGATGTTTGAAGATAGAGAACTCGAAGAAGAAGGTTGAGCTGCGGGCAAGAAACTAGCAAGCATATTCTTTAAATCATTGGTTTGATTGCTGAAGGAGGACTAAATATTATCTCGAAGCTCGGATCTTGTCTCATTTCCTTGCTTTGTGATATCTCCTTTAAGATTGATAATTTGGCTCTACAGATTCTTGATTTGCTCACCTTGGGTTCTCATGATGGCTTCAACATCAGGATTAATTGGTGGGGCTTGTTGGGCGGGTGGGTGATAAGGATTAGAAGCTCTTGGTGGGATTTGGTTGCTTCTATTGTAGTTGTTGGCGGGGTTTTGGTTTTGAGGAGAAAAACCGGGTGAAAGGTAATTGTTGGACCGGTAACTCAGCAAATTTCTATCCCCTTGAGGTCGAGCTTGGTAATTTTTCGGTGAATAATTACCATAAGCTGCATACACATTTTCTGGATTTCCTTGTGTCGAAGGACAATCGGTGTATGAGTGAGGACCGCCGCATGTTTCACAAGGATTGGCAACCGCTTTCACTTGTTGTTGTTGGTTTGAAGCGAGAAGCGTGACACTTTTGCTCATTTCAGTCATCATGCGGGTGAGTTCGGTCATATCAGGGTTTGCTGAAGTGGAAGAAACATTGACTCTCAGGTTGTTCCTTGAAGAAGCAGAGGAATCCCAGTTTTTATGATGAGTAGTCATGTTCTCAATAAGCTCTCTACACTCCTCGGGTCTCCTTTTCATAAATGTGCCACTGGCGGCTGCATTAATCGTATCACGATCACGAAAAGTCAAACCGTTGTAGAAAGTATCAATTAAGGTCACAGGGAGCATGTTGTGGTTTGGACAACGATCAATCAAGACATTATATCTTTCCCAAGCATCAAAAAGAGATTCATCGGGTTCTTGCATGAAACCGCTGATTTGATTGCGAAGGCTCGTGACCATGGATGGTGGAAAGTAGCGCGACAAAAAGCGTTGAGTCATGTCATCCCAAGTATGAATAGAAATCTTTGGGAGACGATCAAACCATTTCTCGGCATGATGCGATAAAGTATGTGGGAAGAGTTGTAGGCGAAGAACATCCATTGTGGCACCAGGCAAGTTCATGCTTTGGGTGATTGTAATGAACTTGTCGAGGTGTTTGTTGGCATCATCATCAGGCAATCCACGGAATGGGTTAGTTTGCACTTGCTGAATCATGTGGTGCTTCAACGAAAACTCCGGAGCGTTGATTTGCATCGGCGCAATCGGTCCTCCTCGGCCAAACATGGTAGGTTGACAAAGCTCCTCCATTGTCCGAAGATCGGGCTGTGGAAGAACATTGTTGTTATTGTTGAGGTGCGGTGGATTATTGTTGTTGACACCTGACATACTTAAATCTTCTTGAGTCTCGGGCTCTTGATAATTAGAAGATCTAGTACGCATACACCTGAAAATGCAAAAGAAAAAGAAACCAAACACAAAGACAGTATATATACACAATAAAGATAAAATCTTTTTGGATTTTTATGTATTTTTATCAATTTTTAATATTTTATGGTTTTTTGATTTTTTTATGCAAGAAAAATAACGCTCACAAGTGAACGGATCCCAAAAAGCAACACGTCTCTCACAGAAAACCGTTAATCTTTACGAAAAGAGCCGGCAGCGGATGATAACTCGATTTTACTCAGGTTAAAAATTATCGTTCGTTGTACCAATCTCTTCGAATTGAAAAATGAGTTTAGTGTGACTCAGTCGTTCTTTGGTGAAACAAATAGTTGTGTCGTTGTAGTATTTAAAGTAAAAGTGCAAAACAATTAAAGTAAATGGCTGAAAAGTAAATCTAAGTCTAATTTAAAGTAAATGGTGCAAGTATTTAAAAGCGTGACAGAAATAAAAAAGGCACTAAAAGTAAATAACGCAAACTTAAATCTAACTAAGGCAAACTTAAAACGCAACTAAAACTAAATCTTAAACTACGGCAAAGCTAAAATAAATCTAAGGCAAATAAACTTAAAGTGCGTCTAATTTAAAAGGCGGGAAAAATAAAGCTCGAAATTAAAAAGCAGAAAATAAAACTGAAAATAAAAGACACCTAAAAATCAGCTTATCCGGAATAAACCCCTATTCGGAATATTAGGCTTACTCGGAATATGTCACCTATCCGGAATAAGTTCCCTATCCGGAATATAAGCCTATTCGGAATAATCTGTCCTATGCGGAATAATCCTTACCCGGAATAACCAGCCCTATGCGGAATAAGTTCTCCATTCCGGAATAATGTCCTATTCGGAATAAAGTCCCTATACGGAATAAATTACTATTCGGAATAACTATGTCTATCCGGAATATACAGCCTATCCGGAATATTTGGCCTACTCGGAATGTTTGGCTATTCGGAATATTGTCACCTATTCGGAATAACTACTCTATCCGGAATAAACCCCCTATTCTGAATAATCCTTCTATTCGGAATGTCAAGCAATTCGGAATATTTTCTTCTATTCGGAATATTCAATATTCCGAATAAGCTACCTTGTTATCTTCTACTCGGAATAGTTCAAGGCTAGGCTGTTTCCTGGGGATTTACAGTAACAAACACCGAAGAACAAGGAAAGAGAGATAATACGAATCAAATCAAACTTAAGCCAAAATTAACCACAAGATTAAATCGAATAAACAAATAAACAACTATTAATCATAAACAATCAATCTAAAACAACAAAACTAACAAAACTAATCAAGATAATCAAAACCCACTTTGATCAAAATAAGAACATAAGAACATGAACATGAATATAAACAATCAAAATCAAAGATTAAGAAAGGTAGAATGAGAGCTTAACAATAAAGATGAAGATTAACAAGAATTAAAAGAAAAACTTACTTGAAATTAAATGGTAATTAAGGTGCAAGACAGTATTTAAATTTGACAAGTATTTAAATGACAAGGTAATTAAAAGTGGAAGAACTAATTGTCACTATTAGCCAACAAAGAAAAATAATTAACTAGCCTAATCTATATATAGGGGAGGATTAGGAAGCTTCCTCCCCTCCTTCATTTCTTCTTGATTGCGTCATTAGGTCCTTAAGCCTTTAATCTTCATTAATTGCATCATTAGTCCTTTTTCCTTCTAATCTTCTTTAAACTTGGACTCTAATGACTTGTGGCTCGGGATTTCTTTTGAACTCGTCTTTTAGTAAACTTCCGTCTTTTAACTTTTTCTTCGATAAATCTTCAGAATTGGTCTTGGACTTCCGTTCTTTTTGCACTCTTGACTTCTTGACTTTGTCTTCTCATCTTTTTCTTCAATAAAAGCCCGTGAATGCCGTGTTTTCTCCACTTTTCACAATTTCGTCCTAAATCACAACAAAAACACAAACCACGCATAATTCCGACATAAAAGACATAAGATACACGTTTTGGCTCGGTTATTATTGTAATTAAGTGGTAAAAAGGATAGGTGTTTACACACCTATCAGGCTTGTAGTTATTTCAGACTGCAACCCGCTTTTCGCATTAAAGTCACGTATTTCTTATGAAAACGTTGGCTCACAACAGGAATTAATTTTCTCGGGCAAGGTTTACTTTAAAACCTTGTAAGGGACTAAGTTTACTTTATAACTTGGTCTAACACAAATTAGTGTACGTATCAGTGCACTTATTTTGTCAAAATAAGAGAAATCTTATTGCCACCAGAATCGTTCCAAACAATCACTAAACCGGAAAATGTCTTTATGAATATTTGCTTCTTTAAAATCATTGACTACAGCTCTTTAAATAGAAAACGGGTCCGTGTTTAAGGGGGAGCAAATATTAAATCTTCTTGAAATTAAAATTGGTCTTCAAAAAGGATTTTTAGAAAATATAAACCGTTCTTCGTCATCATTTTATGCTAAGTGTGCCTTGGGTGGAATATAACTTGAGGAATAGGTTATCTAAAATTTGGCGTAAAGTATAAGTGTTCGTGTTTGTGTGCGGGTTAGTACTTCGTTAAATTTATTTGGCTAATCCTAATGATTTTAACAAATACTATTAACTGGGGGACTATATTTATAAATGTTGCAAAGAAGGGGTTTCATGTGTAACTTTGGCACAAATTTGACCAAGTCAACATTTACTCCCCCGCCCCCTCGTTCCTGTTTCTTTTCCATTTCAAAAACACAAACACAAAACTTCTACCGCCATTGTTAAACCTTGCCAAAACCTTCATCTTTGAGTTTTGATTGCCTGCACTCCGTTCATCTAACTAGGTATTGTATCATGTTTTATACTTTATCACATGTCTCATCTTAAAACATACACAAACAACCCGTGTTCAAAATTAATCAAAAATTAGGGTTTTTGAGTTTTGCGATGAAACTGTAAATTGATTAGTGGGATATGCTTGGATTGCCTAGATACACAAAGGTCTTGCCTAGTTTTGTTTAAAACGTTGCCAAACTCCAGGAATCGTAAAGTCAAAGGAAAGATCGAATCCCAGTCTCGGATTGCGATGATCATTGTGACACCAGATTGCGATGCTTAGTCATTTCGATGAGTCATTCCGATGACTCATTGCGATGGGTTATTGCGATGGGTCATTCCGATGGCTCATTGCGATGGGTCATTACGATGACGCATTGCGATGGCGTATTGTGATGATGCATTCCGATGCATTATTGCGATGGGATTGTAATGGTATTGCGATGGGGACGTATTGCGATCATTTTTCAAACATTGCGATGGAAACACACTATATTGCGATGACTAGGTGATTCTGATAGAACAGAATTGCGATAGGATTGCGATGGTCTCACATTGTGATGGGTGTAAGATTGCGATAGGATTGCGATGCTTAATCATTCCGATCGTTTTAGGATTCCGATGGTGTGTAAGATTGCGATGGATTTAGGATTGTTATTATTCCGATGATTTGTAAGCTTGCAATGAGTAGTCTTGGAAATGTTGTGATAGCTTATAGTATTATGTTAACACTATATGGTTGTGATGAGTTATAGGATTATCATGTTATTATCATGTTAGGTGGCACCTATAGACATGTGTCGTGATCTAGTTATTGGTGTTCTATAAATGTAATGTGCTAATGATCGTCGTGTGTTACTACAAATGCTACAACTTGGCATAGATTTAAGATATATATTTTTTGTGTATATCATTTGTGTTTATGTCATCTAAGCAGGAAGATGTCGATCACAGAAGAACAACAACGACAACATGATCTCGAACTTGTTTCACTCAGCAACAGGCTAGCATATGCTGAGAACAACTCTCGATTACAAGAGGATTTTGATCCGTCTTTAGCAGCTTTCAAAATCGCCACGGATATCCTTGACATTTCACCCATAAAAGATGCATTCAGATGTACTGCCTCTGTTCCCGAAGTCTATATGCACGAGTTCTGGACCACTGCAACACTTTCTAAAAAGACTATCTCATTCCAACTAAACAAAACACTAATGGTACTTAACTTGAGCATCTTTCGGCAACGATTTAACTTTCCTAAGTTAGCACAAGGAGAACAATTTGTGGCTAACCCAAAGACCGATGAATTGTTTCGAGTCATTCGTGCTCTGAATTATGAAGGTGAAATCCACAACCTATCCCAGTTCAATACATCACACATAGGGAAACCCTGGAAAGCACTTATCACCATCATTGTCAAATGTCTTACTGGAAAGACTCGGGGCTCTGACGCAATGAGACCACCTCAGGCTCACATATTTTGGGGACTTTACACGACATCTAAAGTAGACTATGCACTCCTTCTCTAGCAAGAATTTTGTTATCAGTTTACTGGAACCAAGAAGAAATCAGTGCATCTTCAATTCCCAAGATTCACCAAGCTCATCCTCAACCACTTTATGAAGAGTGACCCAACCATTGACACTCGTGGGAATTTCTTCTACCACACAAAATATGATGACTATGTGATTCTACAAATGAATGCGGATACTCATTCCACAAAGTATGCATTACGTCCTGCCCTAGTACCTGACACAATGGTAAATGAAGGAATCAAGGAAAGTGATAAATATCAAGAGATGCTTAATGATATTGACACACATTTTCGACGAGCAAATTCACTTCCCTTAGAAAAGCAAAAAGGTAAACGCAAGAAAAGAGTTTCAAAGCGCCAATCGACTGCTTCCTCCAAAGATAAAGGCACAGGGAAAATGCAAATAGTTGATGAAGATGATGATGAAGATGAGATGATCCATACTGAGAATGAACAGGAAGAAGAAGTACCACTCAGAAGGCCAAAGAAAGCAAAGCAAACCAAAGGTAAAGAAGCAAGTGTTGCTTCAGAAGAACCAGCTCAACAAACCATTTCTAAAGCCAAACGACTGCGTATTATTCTTCAACAAAGCAGAGAGGAGGCTTTTTCCACAAGATCAGGCTCAAGAATGTTTGAAGACTTAGAGGAATTTGGTAATCCTAATGATGATATGACCTTTTATGAAGATCCTACCGATGAAGATGCTTATGAAGATGCTGATAACTTCCATTTTGAAAGTCGTGAGCAGAGTGAAGAGGGTGGTAGCAGTGCAAACACAGATACAAATTTGTTGTATCATGATGTAAATGTCAACACATCTTTACCGGAACCAACTCACACGGTAGTACACGACGATGCTCATGCAACTTTCATACCAGAAACTCAACTTCAAAGTAAGTCTACTTCCGGCTCTGACGATGTTATGAAATATCGTAATTTGGAAGGGGAGGGTGTCGAGGTTACAAATACTAATCCATCGACAAATGAAAACATGGTGGATGTTCCTATAACTTCTGTTACATCAACTACCATTCCACCATTATCCACCCCGGTCATCCCTGATGTCATAACACCAGCTATCACACCAGCACTTGTTGAACAACCGATATCAACTACCACCCCAACGACTGAATCTACACCGTCATACATAGCCGAACAACTTGTATCAACTACCGCCCCAATCACTGAATCTACACCATCACCTATCCTTGAACAACCTGTATCATCCACCACCACTTTAACAGTCATGGTTACACCTCCATCATTAGTACAACAAGTATCATCCACCTCCAACCCATTCCTCACAGTCAGTGATCCACTAATCCAGTCTCTTCAACAACAGCTGGAGGCTCAAGCTAAACAAATAGCTACACTGACTGAAAGATTCATGATGTTGGAGTTTTTACCACTCTTTAGGAAAAGAGCAATAAATAGGGCAAGTGTGCACGACGATTTAGGAAAACCGTGTGTGAATGACCCTAAGTGAGTTCGTTCTCGAGGAGGCAAGTGCGTTGTGTATTGAATTGATATTGATTTGTGATTATATGATTGAGAAAGAAATGGGATTAGAAGAGAAAGACGGTTACAAAGACGAATTAAACTACGACGAAAAAGGCGAACACGTAAAATCGTAAATAGTGCCAAAATTAAAATTTTAACCTAAAAATTCCTAAAAATTTCTAAAAATCCCCAATAATATTCTAAGAGTTTACAAAAAATACAAACTTGCTAAAACCTTTTAATTAATTCAATAATGACTTTTTAATGCTAATTAAAGCCCTAAAAATCACAATTAAATATTAAAAAGCCCTAAACAAGATCTAATAGTTTGTAAACCTCAAAAATGACCTAATTAAGCTAAAAACTATTTTTTAAAAATTTTAAATCCAAATTAAACTATTTTTAAACACATAAAAACTATTAAAATCTATTAAATCTTAAATTAATTCTAGAAATTAATTGAAAAGTCTAAAAAATATTTGGAAAGTGACAAAACTCCTAATTAAGTGTCCTTAACCTAGGAAAAATGTAAAAGCTAAAAAAAAATAAAACTTCAATTTTAAATAATAAAATAATAATAAAAAATTCAAAAAAATTCAAAGTTTATAAATAAATTCTAAAAAATTACAAAAAATCCTAAATAATGTAACTAAAACAAAAATGCAATCCAAATTTTTTGAAACCTATTTAGTAATTTTATATTGAATTTTAAAGTTAGCTAAAAACCCTAAAATCCTATAAAATCAAAAATAAGCTAAATTGAAAACCTAAATAGCTGTAAACCTCAAAAGTATGATTAAAAACCTAAAAATTATTTTTTCAGATTTTTAATATACCTTTTACTATTTTTTAATGACTTTCTAAAATAATCCTAATAAATTTATTAATAATGGGAAAATTATACTTTTTGCTCAAAAAAGTCAAAAACCCTAATATAATCCTAGGAAAAATGCTAAACAGTGAAAACCTACAAGAAATAAGCTAGAAAAAGCTTATTTATAAGCTGCTAATCAAATAAGCTATAAAACCAAAAGCCCTTAAATAGAAAATGAAATGAAACTTAAACGTAAAAAACCATCTGGATCACTGGTAAACACGTTACTCCTCCAAACGGGAGGTCGCGTGTTCGAGCCCATGCCAGGTGAGTTTTTGCTATTTTTTTTTTACTTAAAAAACACAAATCTTGTTACCCTTTATACTCAAAAACACAAGAACAAATCAATGACAACTAGGATCAAGGCCTAGAAAAACAAAAACGTGCTCAGTTTTGCTCTTGTTTCTGATGAACAACAAGTGTGTTCTTTCACTTGTGAAGATTATGGAACAAGAGGGCTTGTTCCTTGGATTTGTGATGTATTTGATGGACAAATGGCACCCTTATACTCAGTTGAGTATAAGGAGTCAGCAACAATTCAAAATCCACAAGCACTTAGCCAAGAAATCACACAAACAATGCAAACAAGTTTCTGATAAGTGCTTAGGGTGGTCTGATAAGATTTGTTGGTTCAATGTGCACACAAGTGAGTTTCAAAGGCTCAAAACATGCATACAAGTCAATCAACTAGCAAATAAACAATACACAAACCTAGATAACCCTATAATCTAACAACCAAGCAACTTGGATGGCTCAAATTCACACAAAATCAGGCAAAAATAGCAGTTACTGATTTTAAGCTATTCTTTCCAAATTTAAGCATGCAATTTGTTTAAGAACTCACCCAAACTGACAAAAACCTAGCATACAACCTAAAATCAACCCTAGGAGTGTATCTAAACAGGTTTTAACTCATAAATTTATCACAAATTCTGCTTAAAACACAAACCCAAACACCCCTTTAAGTTTCTGAAATCAAATTTTTCTAAGCAACTCTTTTTAAAACCTAATCAAACTGAATCAAACTCAAACTAACATGCATATAATCATAAACTGAGCACAACCAAACAATTAAACCAACACTTAACAACTCAACATGCAGAATCATATAAAGCACATAATTTTTCAGAAAACTAAAAGTTGAAATAAGAAACAAGGAGCTACCTTAAGGGTCCTACATCCAGGACCCTTAGTAGTTGAAAGACCACCTCCCTATAGGCTGGGGCCTATGCAGAACTTTGTTGAAATGCTGATGAAGTTTTACTTAACAAAAATGGATGAAAAATGGTCCTTGTTTAGAACATGCTAAGAAAGAAATCAAAGAGGATTGTGTAAAGAGCTCAAGGCAGACCCCTAGCTTATGGAATAAGCTAGAAGTGGGCTTTTAGCTTATGGGTGAGACTGAGATAAGCAAGAAAAATGACCAACAAATGGCTTATTCAAGCTTGGGTACCCACTACACCAGAACAAGCCATGGTGTCTTGGACATACCCAAACTCAAACACCATCAAAGTAACATACTGAATCACCATTGTATCAGGTTTTTAGTGAAATTTAAGCTTTAAAAAAAACTTGAAAAGCAAACAGAAACTTGGAAACTTAAAAACTTTTGCTGAAAATTAAACCAAACTCAAACAATTATAACTTAAATCAACTGAAATGTAAAAGGAACTCAATCTTTCTCATCACCAAACTCAATACCATTTATATTCCTTCATAAACTGGATTTACAAGGCTTGTGAAAAAGGAGAAAAAATCAAGAACAGTAAAAACTAAGTCCTATCATGCCTTTATATAGAGGCTACAACTGTTCTAGAAGTGATACAAGGCTTTTCCCTAGTATAAAAATTAAGTTCGTTTATGTATGTCTAATCGAATTGATCTTAGTTCTCTATGTGACTTCGTTTTATTTTGGTGGAAACAAAGATGTGTCGTTGTAGTGTTTAAAGTAAAGGTGCAAAACAATTAAAGTAAACGTGCTCTTAAAGTAAAGAGCCGGCAGCGGCGCCATTTGATACAAGGCTTTTGCCCGTATAAAAACTAAAGATTAAGTTCGTGTTCTCGGAATCTTAACGAATTGATCTAGGCCCCTATGTGTGACTTAGTTGATCTTTGGCGAAAAAGAATATTTTTGGGTGTTTTTAAATTTAAATGCAAAGACTTAAAAGTAAAAGTGCTCTTAAAGTAAATCTAAGTCTAATTAAAGTAAGTGCAAGTATTTAAAAACGTGACAGAAATTAAAGGGCACTAAAGTAAAATGACATAAACTTAAATCTATCTAAGGCAAACTTAAAGTGCGACTAAAACTAAGGCAAATAATCTAAAAGTGCAATTAAATAAAAGGCAGGAAAAATAAAGCTTGAAAATAAAAATCAAAGACAAAAACTAATAAGAACCTGAATACAGCTCATTCGGAATAAACCTTCGGTTGGAATAATCACTCGTCCTAAATGTTACCTTTGGTTGAAATGATTCTTCTTCACTTGGAATATTACCAAAATCCTTGATCCGGAACAAATTGATCTGAATATGTCACTTATCCAAAACAATGCTTCGTTCGGAACTTACTGATTCGGAACTCTCACTTGTTGCCTTGATTCGGAAGTATTAGGTCACCCTTGATTCGGAAGTTTCCGAATGAAGCTCCTTGATTCGGAAGTTTAAAACTTCCGAATGAACACCCTTGACTCGGAAGTTTATGACTTCCGAATGAACAGCCTTGATTCGGAACTTGGTCCTTGATTCGGAACTTTGAGTTGATTCGGAACTTTTGAAAAGTTCCGGATGAAACCCTTGGTTCGGAACTTTGGAGTTCCGAATGAGTATGTTTGGTTCGGAAGTTTTCGCTTCGTCCGGAACTTTGAAAGTTCCGGATGAAAAAGTTTGGTTCGGAAGTTTTTCTAATCCCAAATCTTCCGGATGAAGCCTTGATTCGGAACTTTAGAAGTTCCGAATGAACACTTTCCTTTGTCTTGGTTCGGAACTATACCTGGAAAGATCAGAAACAAGCAAACACTCCCGAAGAACAAGGAGAACAGTAGCAGCAGAAATAATCACAAAATAAATCAAATAAACACAAACGATTTAGACTAAACAGTAACGAGATCAATAAATAACATAAACAAACAATTTAAAACATGAAATCAAACAACTTTAACCAAAATAATCAAACACCACTTGGATCAAAATAAAAGCATAAACATGAACATATCATAAACACATGAATCAAAGAATAAGAAAGGTAGATAAGAGATTGACAAGATAAAATAAAGATTTGACAAGAATTAAAATGAAAACTTACTTGGAATTAAATGGTAATTAAGGTGCATAACATGAATTAAAATTGACAAGTAATGTAAATGACAAGTATTTAAATGGTGGAAGGTCTAATTGTCACCATTAGCCAACAAGAGTGAAAAATGACTAATCTAATCTATTTATAGGGGAGGATTAAGGAAGCTTCCTCCCCTCTTTCCTTTTCTCTTAATTGCATAATTAAGTCCGTCCTTCTTTTAATCTTTATTAATTGCGTACTTAGTCCTTTTCTTCTAATCTTCTTTAATCTTGGACTTAAGGGACTTTTGACTTCGGGATTTCTTTTGAACTCGTCTTTAAATTCTTCAATAAAATAGACTTGAATTCTTCGGCTTTTGATAAACTTCCGTCTTTTGACTTTTTTTTCGATAAATCTTCAGAATTGGTCGTGGACTTCCGTTCTTTTTGCACTCTTGACTTCTTGACTTCGTCTTTCATCTTTTTCTTCAATAAAAGTCCATAAATGCCCGTGAAGGTCCGTGTTTTCTCCATTTTTCACCTTTTCATCCTAAATCACAACAAAAACACAAACCACGTATAATTCCGACATAAAAGACATAAAATACACGTTTTGGTCCGGTTATTATTGTAATTAAGTGGTAGAAAAGATGGGTGTTTACACACCTATCAAATCCCCTACACTTGACCATTGCAATGTCCTCATGCAATGCATTAGTTACAAAGCAAGATTACACTTTTCATCATAATCAATCCACGTTGGCCTTTATTAAAGAGATAGAAAATTAAAAACATACAAAATAAAGAAATCAAAAGCATACCTTGGGTTTTGAAAATGTTATGAATAATCATCATCCTCAAGTTTTCACTTTCTCCAAACCAAGCTTAAAAACGAGATCATTGTTATTATAAGTTAGTAGACTAACACGAACTCATGTGGGCCAATTACTCACTTAGACTCCCTTATTCCTAGGGGTATCTCTTATATTTTATTGTTGTCTTGCATGATCACGAAGATGCATTGTTTGACTTATTTCGATAGTTATTTAGTCTAAAAATAAAGTGAACGATTTAATCAATAGTTAGCTAAAGGACCAAATCTTTTAAAACTGCTTCTCGGGACCTCATAAAGTTCATATCTTGGCATAACTCGCTTCGCGATTTGAGACCTTTCTCGGACCGATATTTGGCAGCGACTTCATACTTCAAATCTTTGAGAGACGTTCATGAAATAATGGTCTTCTCTTCATACAGGAATTTCTTCACTCGAAGTTTTGAGAGATTCATTCATGGACCACGACTTCTTCATTTTTCTCCAATCTTTATTTTGGACTTTGATATACAACGATCCGCCTCCTTTTATGACTTGGATCTATTTATCCTCATACCTTGTTAGGGTCTTTTCGGATACACTTCTCCATGACTTTTGGGGAGTATTTGCTTTTCGTCGTGTGTCTCGATCCTTCATATTGATTTTCGATAAATGATTCTTCACATCACTTTGGATCTTTAGCAACAAATTATAGCCCTCATGCCTTGTTAGGGCCTTTTCGAACTCGCCAATCTTCGCGTCCCGCTTCAATAAGTTATGCCTTGGTTATGAACTCTAATCCATACCGAGCAACTTTTAAACGATCTGGGGCTAGAAGCTAAGTAACTTTTCAAATCGTACAACCTTATTTATTAGCAAATAAATTATTAGCAAGCGATGGGAGAATAGGCTTATAATTAACTCACATAAATTCACGAAAGAATACCGAACTTATAATTTGCTCTATCATCTCTCGTTCTCCACAGTTTAAAATCTCAAGTAATGAGACTCGTGGATACTTAGCCTATTAAATCAAAATTTTGGGTTTTCGAGTCGCCTATAGGATCTTGCAAATTCTTAGACTTTTTCAAGTTTAGAAATCGCATCTTAAAGTTCCCTTGATAAACGACTCTCTAGGATCAATTATAGGAACTTGCGAAAAGTTCTTGTTCTTAACCCGTGAGAGTTAAGACTTTCGCGTTTTATAGCTCCCTATATAAAAGCCTAGCAAAACTCGACTTAAACACGTTAAGGATACTAGCTAGAGTAAACTCGGGTTGAGTCAAAATATTCACAACGTTTGAAAATTAAAACCACTTATTAAACATTTATTCTGGCAAAGAAAGAAAATAACTATTCAAAAAGAAAAACTAATAGGCCAAAATAGATCAAAAATTTTGAAAAATGTCGAAAAATTGATTTTCCGGTTAAAAATGAGGATAAATACCAGGAAAAGACCACTTAACTTCGATAGAAGTCCCCCTACACTTAAGATAAGCATTGTCCTCAATGTTTAAGCATGTGGGAGTAAACTCCCCTACACTTAGGACATTGTGCACGTTGTTTAAATCTCGCTAAGGAAAAGACAACTAAAGAGATTCCTATTTTAATATTGAGAAAATATAAAATAGTGAATCGAAAAGAGTTTAGGATAGAACCGGGAAGAAGTAGAACACGGAATTACGGGTCGTCAAGAATCATCAAGAGTGGATCATTGAAGCTCGAATCCTTGATTAAGAAGTGAGGAGATGAAATAGCAATCCAAAGGGTCCCCCCTACACTTATGGTAAAGAAATCGAAAGGATAGATGCATGGGTTGCCTCCCAAGAAGCGCTTGATTTTTGTTAACCGAGTCGTGAGCCTGACTCGACCTTGATCATCAACGGAAGAAGCATGAAACATATCCACCAGGATCAAAGACATAGTTTTCATCCATCAATAAGCAAGAGCTTAAGGCGAACAAGGCAAGCCAAAAGAGAACTGGCAAGGTTCCCTTAAGCAGTGATGGAGCACAGTAGAAGCAAGGATGAAGTGGTGCAAGCATGTCTTCAATGGGTCCAAAGATTTTTCCTTTTTATTTCATCAGGTGGATACTGAGATGGCTTAAAAACTTCAATACCGGGGTCGAACACGTTTTCCTTTAAGGGAAAATAGCACTCAGGCTCAGCCGAGTGTGAAGAAGATCCGCAAAGAAGCACAACCTCGTCCTCAGAAGGGGGACAAAGAGGTGTCAAATCAATAGTGCAACGGATTTCGGTGTCGACCGGTTTCTTCTCCTTGGAGAAAATGCTCTTCAAATCCAAAGTAGGATCAAGACGATAATCTTCAAAGTCCAAAGGAGGAGCATCACTCTCATGAGGGAAGTATGTGTTGAGAAATTCAGAGAAATCTTCCTCAAATGAATAATCGTCCAAAGTAGGATCGAGTGATGGTGGAGGATCTTCATCATGTGAAGAATCGCTTGATAGAGAATCAGCCTCATCGAAATCATCGAAGGTGGGCAGCTCGGGATACTCAGAAGTACAATCAAAATCATCCGAGTCTGAGCTAGAATCATCATCATCATAAGCATCGAAAACCGGTTGAGAATCATAAATGGGCGAAGCGTCCAAAGTAGGGGGAGAATCATCCACATCATCTTCAAAGAGTGGATTATCAGTGGAAGACTCGAATAAAGGATTATCGTAGACGGTAAAGTCATCGAGCACATTTATCATATTCACCGATTCTCGGCCTCCAAAGGATTTGCCTGTAAGCTTCCCCATTTTAAAAACTTTAGAATCATCCCCGACTCTTAAGATTAACTCACCTTCGGCCACATCTACTAAAGCACGTCCGGTTCTCAAAAATGGCCGACCAAGTATTAAAGGAATACGAGGGTCCATTTCATAATCAACTACGACAAAATCGACCGGGAAAGTAAATGTGCCAACTTTGATGAACACGTCTTCGGCTATACCAACGGGGTAAGCGAGAGTGCGGTTTGCAAGTTCGAGAGTCATCTTTGTTGGAATGAGGTCGGGCAATGATAGTGTTTTCCAAACACTTAGTGGCATCAAATTAATACTAGCCCCGAGATCAGCAAGGGCAGTAAATTCTTCAGTTTTGTTGAACACGCAAGGCAACACAAAACGACCGGGATCTCCAAGCTTTTCCGGAAGTTCTCTAAGAAGGACTGCAGAGCAGTTTTCATTTAAGCGTGTGTTGGCGAGTTCAATCAGCTTCTCCTTCTTGCTAAGCAATTCCTTGAATGCTTTGACAAATTTCGGCATGTGGCAAAGTGCTTCAACAAGGCTAATGTTGATGGTCATTTTAGATAGCATATCCACATATTTCGATACTTGACAATCATTCTTGGTTAGCTCGTTGGTCTTGCCTATGCGAGAAGGGTATGGAATTCTAGGTTGATAGGGGTTAGGTGAAGGTGTAGTCGGTGAAGGTTGTGATGTTGAAGGGTCCTTCCGAGATACATCGTCATGGCGAGGCGGAGACGGTAATGGTGTACTAGCACTAAGTGTAAGAGGAGTAGGGATATATGGTGGTGGAGGAGGTGTAGATGATGGTGGTGAGTCAGGTGGATTGACAATGGTAATTCCACTACGCGTAGTTATAGCACTCACATTAGCTCGCGGATTAGTGACGGTGTCTGAAGGTAGAGAACCCGAAGAAGAAGAAGAAGGTTGAGCTTCGGGCAAGAAACTAGCCAACAGATTCTTTAATTCGTTGTTTGAGTGATGAAGGAGGATTGAAGATTTTCATGAACCTCGGTTCTGATGTCATTACCTTGCTTCAAGATATCTCCTTTCAAATTGATTATTTGGCTCTGTAGATTCTTGATTTGCTCACCTTGAGTTCTCATGATGGTGTCAACATCGGGATTAATGGGTGGGTGTTGTTGGGTGGGTGGTTGATAAGGGTTAGAAGCACGAGGTGGGATTTGGTTGCTTCTATTGTAATTGTTGGCGGGATTTTGGTTTTGAGGAGAAAAACCGGGTGAAAGGTAATTGTTTGAACGGCAGCTCAGCAGGTTTCTATCCCCTTGTTGTCTAGCTTGGTAATTTTCTGGTGAATAATTACCGTAAGCTGCATACACATTTTCCGGATTTCCTTGTGTCGAAGGACAATTGGTGTATGAGTGAGGACCGCCACATGTTTCACAAGGATTAGCAACCGCTTTAACTTGTTGGTGTTGTTGGTTTGAAGCGAGAAGCGTAATACTTTTGCTCATTTCGGCCATCATGCGGGTGAGTTCGGTCATCTCAGGGTTTGTTGAGGGTGAGGAAACATTGACTCTCGGGTTGTTCCTTGAAGATGCAGAGGAATCCCAGTTCTTGTGGTGAGTAGTCATGTTCTTAATTAACTCTCTACACTCCTCGGGTCTCCTTTTCATGAATGTGCCACCGGCGGCTGCATTTATCGTATCACGATCTCGAAAAGTCAAACCATTGTAGAAAGTATCAATCAATGTGACGGGAAGCATGTTGTGGTTTGGACAACGGTCGATCAAGACATTATATCTTTCCCAAGCGTCAAAAAGAGATTCATCAGGGTCTTGCATGAAACCGCTGATCTGATTGCGAAGGCTTGTGACCATGGATGGTGGAAAGTAGCGCGATAGAAAGCGTTGAGTCATATCATCCCAAGTGTGAATAGAATTCTTCGAGAGACGATCAAACCATTTCTCGGCATGATGCGATAAAGTATGTGGGAAGAGTTGTAGGCGGAGTACATCCATTGTGGCCCCAGGCAACTTCATGCTTTGGGTGATTGTAATGAACTTGTCGAGGTGTTTGTTGGCATCATCATCAGGCAATCCTCTAAAAGGGTTTGTTTGTACTTGTTGAATCATGTGGTGCTTCAACGAAAACTCAGGAGCGTTGATTTGCATCGGCGCAATCGGTCCTCCTCGTCCAAACATGGTTGGTTGACAAAGTTCCTCCATGGTCCGAAGATCGGGCTGTGGAAGAGCATTGTTGTTATTATTATTATACAGGTTCGGTGGAATGTTGTTGTTGTTAACACCTGCCATATCTAAATCTTCTTGAGGCTCGGGCTCTTGATAATTAGAAGATCTAGTACGCATACACCTGAAAATACAAAAGAAAACAAAACCAAACACAAAGACAATATATATACACAATAAAAATAAAATCTTTTTGGATTTTTGAGATTTTTAATTTTTATGGTTTTTTTTATCAATTTTTAATTTTTATGATTTTTGAATTTTTTTTTTACAAGAAAAATAACGTTCACAAGTGAACGGATCCCAAAAAGCAACGTGTCTCTCACAGAAAACTGTTGATCTTAACGAAAAGAGCCGGCAGCGGCGCCATTTGATACAAGGCTTTTCCCTAGTATAAAAATTAAGTTCGTTTAAGTATGTCTAATCGAATTGATCTTAGTTCTCTATGTGACTTCGTTTTATTTTGGTGGAAACAAAGATGTGTCGTTGTAGTGTTTAAAGTAAAGGTGCAAAACAATTAAAGTAAACGTGCTCTTAAAGTAAAGAGCCGGCAGCGGCGCCATTTGATACAAGGCTTTTTCCCGTATAAAAATTAAAGATTAAGTTCGTGTTCTCGGAATCTTAACGAATTGATCTAGGCCCCTATGTGTGACTTAGTTGATCTTTGGTGAAAAAGAATATTTTTGGGTGTTTTTAAATTTAAATGCAAAGACTTAAAAGTAAAAGTGCTCTTAAAGTAAATCTAAGTCTAATTAAAGTAAGTGCAAGTATTTAAAAACGTGACAGAAATTAAAGGGCACTAAAGTAAAATGACATAAACTTAAATCTATCTAAGGCAAACTTAAAGTGCGACTAAAACTAAGGCAAATAATCTAAAAGTGCAATTAAATAAAAGGCAGGAAAAATAAAGCTTGAAAATAAAAATCAAAGACAAAAACTAATAAGAACCTGAATACAGCTCATTCGGAATAAACCTTCGGTTGGAATAATCACTCGTCCTAAATGTCACATTTGGTTGAAATGATTCTTCTTCACTTGGAATATTACCAAAATCCTTGATCCGGAACAAATTGATCTGAATATGTCACTTATCCAAAACAATGCTTCGTTCGGAACTTACTGATTCGGAACTCTCACTTGTTGCCTTGATTCGGAAGTATTAGGTCACCCTTGATTCGGAAGTTTCCGAATGAATCTCCTTGATTCGGAAGTTTAAAACTTCCGAATGAACACCCTTGACTCGGAAGTTTATGACTTCCGAATGAACAGCCTTGATTCGGAACTTGGTCCTTGATTCGGAACTTTGAGTTGATTCGGAACTTTTGAAAAGTTCCGGGTGAAACCCTTGGTTCGGAACTTTGGAGTTCCGAATGAGTATGTTTGGTTCGGAAGTTTTCGCTTCGTCTGGAACTTTGAAAGTTCCGGATGAACAAGTTTGGTTCGGAAGTTTTTCTAATCCCAAATATTCCGGATGAAGCCTTGATTCGGAACTTTAGAAGTTCCGAATGAACACTTTCCTTTGTCTTGGTTCGGAACTATACCTGGAAAGATCAGAAACAAGCAAACACTCCCGAAGAACAAGGAGAACAGTAGCAGCAGAAATAATCACAAAATAAATCAAATAAACACAAACGATTTAGACTAAACAGTAACGAGATCAATAAATAACATAAACAAACAATTTAAAACATGAAATCAAACAACTTTAACCAAAATAATCAAACACCACTTGGATCAAAATAAAAGCATAAACATGAACATATCATAAACACATGAATCAAAGAATAAGAAAGGTAGATAAGAGATTGACAAGATAAAATAAAGATTTGACAAGAATTAAAATGAAAACTTACTTGGAATTAAATGGTAATTAAGGTGCATAACATGAATTAAAATTGACAAGTAATGTAAATGACAAGTATTTAAATGGTGGAAGGTCTAATTGTCACCATTAGCCAACAAGAGTGAAAAATGACTAATCTAATCTATTTATAGGGGAGGATTAAGGAAGCTTCCTCCCCTCTTTCCTTTTCTCTTAATTGCATAATTAAGTCCCTCCTTCTTTTAATCTTCATTAATTGCGTACTTAGTCCTTTTCTTCTAATCTTCTTTAATCTTGGACTTAAGGGACTTTTGACTTCGGGATTTCTTTTGAACTCGTCTTTAAATTTTTCAATAAAATAGACTTGAATTCTTCGGCTTTTGATAAACTTCCGTCTTTTGACTTTTTCTTCGATAAATCTTCAGAATTGGTCGTGGACTTCCGTTCTTTTTGCACTCTTGACTTCTTGACTTCGTCTTTCATCCTTTTCTTCAATAAAAGTCCATAAATGCCCGTGAATGTCCGTGTTTTCTCCATTTTTCACCTTTTCATCCTAAATCACAACAAAAACACAAACCACGTACAATTCCGACATAAAAGACATAAAATACACGTTTTGGTCCGGTTATTATTGTAATTAAGTGGTAGAAAAGATGGGTGTTTACACACCTATCAAACCCTTTGTTTTAATCATAGTTCATCCTGGAAATATTTAGGGTTTAAGGGTGGATTAGGGTGTGATTTAATCCGGTTTGGGGTTAATAAGTTTTTAAATAAATGTTTGGAGGGAGCTTTTTAACTGATTAATTAATCAGTTATTGGGTGAGTGGAGAGGTGATGTGGAGAAAAGGGGCGTTTTGATTGGGTAATGGGTGTGAGTGGGTGAGGTGTCAAGCAGGGAGTGGAGGGTGAGAGTTTGTTTGTCTGGCAGGTTTGCCCCCTTATGTTTCATTCTTTGTGCATGTTGTTTTAAAAGGCTATCAACGCCATAATAACACATAACAACTTTTGGACATTGGCAGTTTTGGCACACAAAGTTTTGAAACTTGTTTTAAGGACTACAAGTGCAATTTTGGCAATCTTCAAGGGCTGTTTTTGACATGTCTTCATACTTCAAGGCTTTGACTTGTTTGTTGACTTCTTGGAGGACCATTATTGACAATTTAGTTTTGTTGAGGGACTAAATTTGCCAATTCTTCAAAGTTAAGGGTCCTTTTTGTAATTTTGACAAACTTTAGGGACCAAACTTGTAATTATGAAGATACAAGGGTATAAAGTGTCAATTCTTCAAACTTGGAGGACCAATCTTCATAATTCTTCAAATCTTCAAGGGTTTTCTTTGGAAAATTCTTCATTAGGGCTTGGTTCATCGTGCGACTTCGTTTCCCGTGTTCGTTTTTGCATGATTCTTGTGATCTTTTGTCATTTTCTCAATATCCGTACCTAAAATACACAAGCAACAAACACAAGCATATATTTGGGTATTTTGATGATATTTAATGCATTTTAAGCCCAATTTGGACGATGAGACTATGTATAAAAGCAGTCTCATCACTCCCCCATACTAAACCATTGCCGTGCCCTCACGCAATGCTAGAATAATGTATCGTAGCATCTCCAAAATTCATTTTTATTCACTTTTATTGAATGATAAACTAGCTACACTACTACTATTGCTACTACTTGTGTTTTAGACATAATGTATGATTTTTATCGCAAAATGGGACGTTTAGGTTCATAGAATAAGAACACGTGAATGCTTCGTTAGAAATAATTTCATCATCCTCGATTTTCACCCCAATTCCATGTTAAGCGTGCAACGAGATCATTGTCATTATAAGTTAGTAATGCTAACACTACTCATATGCCCTAATCACGTACTTATCCTCCCATTATTCCTAAGTTGTATCTCTTATATTTTATTTTGTCTTGAATGTTTCACGAGGATACATTGTTGACTTATGCGATAATAGAGATTTAGGTCTAAAAATAGAGTCCTAACGGTGTAACTAAGACCATCAAATCAATAACCCCTCCTAATAGACAACGATGTTAAAAAATTAAGTTGACAAGAAGAATCGATAAACACGGTTTTACAACGGTTTTGAACATGAGACTTATTACCAAGACTTTTATACGCCCCTAACGGAAGGGCCTTATTATCTTTGGTTTACCTCCATCTTTTATTCAACTTCGCCATGAAGCTTTTATTATGACTTCGGTCATGCCTTGCCTTTTATTATCCGCCTCATCGGTGGTTTTATTAGCCAAAGACGTATATCCTCACGCTAAAGCGAATTTTGGATCTTTAAAGCTTCGAAGATTAAGGCTTGATTCACTTTCAATTTTGCATAGATTTTTCGGCCTTGTGGGGCTTCAAATTGTTTGCTAGATTTAGGTGAGCACTTGAAATCTTATTATTGGGTGAAGCTTTCGATTATTCGGGTGCCAATACTTCAAAACCGTGACGCTGGCGATACCTTAATGTCTTCCCAATTTAATTACACGGAAGCTACTAGAAAAGACTAGAAACCCAACAATCCTAACTAAACCGCTAAGTCAATATTTATTAAGCAAAAAATATTTGCATGCGAAGGGAGAATAAGCAAACAACGAGAACACATGAGTTTTTGAAAGAATACGAGTACTCTATGTTTAACATAGTAACTTATAATTAACTCTATCATTTCTCGTCCTCATTTAAGAGACTTAGCCTAATGTGTAGTTAAGGAATCAAAGCTAAGTGCTCAACACGCACGGTCGAGTCAAAAATTACTCTTATTCTCGCCATGGGAAAATCTACATTCGTGTCTTCAAACACTTATAAAACATGAGAAAATTTTTAAAATTTGGCCATTTTTAGCCTTATTTTGCAACAAAACGATAAACAAAAAGATAAATTTTGGAAAGCGTGAAGGTTTGGCAAGGCAAGTATCTATTCACCCCCCATACTAAAGTTAAACATTGTCCTCAATGTTTCGAGTTTAGGGGCGCAAACACCCCCATACTAGAGACGTAGTCGAATGCCTAATCTAGCATGGAAAGGGTGTAACTATTAAATTAAAAGCCGTTTATAAAGTGTACTAAAAACCTAAGGTTAGAACATCAAAAGGATATATCATGGATATTGAGAAATGTCTCCAAAGCAAACGATCGAGTGCTCCCATAAAACGAACACGAGAGGCTCCAATCGTGAAGATCATGATCTAAAAACCACAATTCACAAACAACCACGGAACAAAGGTTGGAAGGGCACAAATCCCCACACGTAAGCTACATTAGAAAGCGATAATATGTACATAGGATAAGCATGGGACTCCCCCACGAGGCACCTCGTTTTTGATTACCGAGTCATGAACTCGACTCGATCCCCTCAATACTAATTATCATTGGGGAAGGTGACTTGGTCGAGGTAGTTCAAGGATGGAACTTCCCCGCCAAAGTAGTGCTTCAACCTATGTCCATTCACCTTGAAGTTAGGACCATCATCTTGAGCTAGCTCGATGGTCCCATACGGAAACACTTGATTCACGGTGAATGGACCGGACCGACGGGATTTCAACTTACCGGAAAATATTTTTAATCTTGAATTAAAAAGCAAAACTTGTTCCCCAATGTTAAAAACCCGGTTTTTAATTTTAGAATCATGCAACTTTTTAGTTTTCTCTTTATAAATCAATGAATTTTCATAAGCAATATCCCTCAATTCATCCAATTCATTTAATTGCATTTTCCGGTGTTTTCCCGCGGTCTCCATATCATCATTACAATGCTTTAGGGCCCAATAAGCCTTGTGTTCCAATTCGATAGGCAAATGACAATTCTTTCCATACACAAGCTTATAGGGAGTGCACCCAATGGGCGTCTTATGAGCGGTCCTAAAGGCCCATAAAGCATCGTCCAACTTATCCGACCATGATTGTCGGTTTTCCCCAACGGATCTCTCCAAGATCCTCTTCAACGCTCGGTTTGAAACCTCGACTTGCCCACTCGTTTGTGGGTGATAAGCCGTAGAAAGATGATGTGTAACCCCATATTTCCTTAGAACCCTTTCAAATTGGTCGTTACAAAAATGGGTTCCACGATCGCTTATGATAGCACGAGGGGTTCCAAACCGAGAGAACAATTGCTTCAAAAACTTGACTACCACACGAGCATCATTGGTGGGCAAGGCCTTGGCCTCCACCCACTTAGAAAGGTAGTCAACCGCAACAAGGATGTACTTATTACCATGAGATGATGGGAACGGCCCCATAAAGTCTATGCCCCAAACGTCAAAGATCTCACATACTTGAATGATATTTTGTGGCATTTCATCTTTTTGTGAAGCTTTTCCTTGTCGTTGGCATGCATCACACGACTTCACAAGATCTTGTGCATCTCGGTAAATAGTAGGCCAAAAGAAGCCGGCATCAAACACCTTTTTAGCCGTGAGATTAGCATCGTGGTGACCACCCGTGGGTCCCTCATGGCAAGCTCTAAGGATGTTAGAAGCTTCGGTGCCAAATACACAACGTCGGATGATTTGATCCGCACAAGTTCGAAACAAGTAAGGGTCGTTCCAAAAGTAGAACTTGACGTCACGAAAGAATTTTCGTTTTTGTTGAGTCGTCATACCCTTAATGATGAAGTTACCCGCATGGTAATTTGCAAAATCCGCAAACCATGGGGTGGAAGAATCAAGCTTAGAATTCACTACACCAAGTGTCTCGAGCGGAAATGTTTCGGTGATTTCCTTGGGCTCGTAAATACTTTGGTGAGGATCTTCCAAACGAGAAAGATGATCGGCCGCTAGATTCTCGGCTCCTTTTTTGTCAACGATTTTGTGATCAAATTCTTGAAGGAGGAGAATCCAACGAAGTAATCTAGGCTTAGCATCTTGCTTTGCCATAAGATACTTAATAGCCGAATGGTCCGTATACACTATGCATTTCATCAAGACGAGATAAGGTCGGAATTTCTCAAATGCATACACCACGGCAAGGAACTCCTTTTCCGTTGTAGTGTATTTAAGTTGAGCCTCGGTCATCGTCTTGCTAGCATAGTGAATAGGCAAGAAGTGCTTATCATGACGTTGCCCCAAAACGGCCCCTATAGCGTAATCACTAGCATCACACATAAGCTCAAAGGGGAGGTTCCAATTGGGCGCAACAAGAATGGGAGCTTCGGTAAGTTTCCTCTTAAGGATCTCAAAGGCTCGTACACAATCTTCGTCAAAGACAAAACGTGCCTCTTTTTCAAGAAGATGTGTAATAGGTCGAGAAATCTTTGAAAAGTCCTTGATGAATCGACGATAAAAGCCCGCGTGGCCTAGGAAACTCCTAACTCCCTTGACGGTTTTGGGATGAGGTAATTTGGCGATGACGTCTACCTTAGCTTGATCTACCTCAATCCCCGCTTTCGAGACCTTGTGCCCTAAGATGATTCCACTCTTAACCATAAAATGACACTTTTCCCAATTGAGCACAAGGTTGGTTTCCTCACAACATTTTAACATTCTCTCTAGGTTCGACAAACACGAAGTGAAAGAATCACCAAACACGGAAAAGTCATCCATGAAGACTTCCATCGTCTTCTCGATCATATCATGAAAAATAGCCATCATGCATCGTTGAAAAGTTCCCGGTGCATTGCAAAGTCCGAATGGCATTCTACGATAGGCAAACGTTCCATATGGACACGTAAACGTAGTTTTTTCTTGATCACGAGGATCGATGGGAATTTGGAAGTAACCGGAAAAACCATCTAAAAAGCAATAGAAATCGTTTCCCGCAAGACGCTCCAACATTTGGTCCATGAAGGGCAAGGGAAAATGGTCTTTTCGAGTGGCTTCGTTCAACTTTCGATAGTCAATGCACACTCTCCATCCGGTCAGGAGTCTAGTGGGAATCAACTCGTTGGCATCGTTTGGCACAACGGTCATCCCTCCCTTTTTAGGGACACAATGAATAGGACTCACCCAAGGGCTATCAGAAATAGGGTAAATCATTCCTGCGTCAAGGAGTTTAAGGACCTCCTTTTTGATGACGTCGTAAATTTTGGGGTTCACCCTCCTTTGACTTTGGATTGTTGGCTTGAAATCCTCCTCCATTAAGATTTTGTGGGTACAAAACTTGGGATCGATTCCCTTAATGTCGGATAACTTCCACGCAATCGCCCCTTTGTGGTCCTTAAGAACATCGACAAGTGCGGTTTTTCATCATTCGAAAGATCCTTCGCAATAATAACCGGCAACTTGTCGTCCTCCTCCAAATAGACATATTCGAGGTGAGGAGGTAAATCTTTCAACTCGAGGATAGGTGGTTACTCAAGTGAAGATTTGGGCTCGATACTCATAACCTCCTCGGGTGGAGGAAATGGGAAATCGTTGAGAAAATCCTTGATAATCGAGAAGTCCTCATCGTTGTCGAGGTCTTCGTCACAAGTACGTGGAACATTGCATTCTTCCAACGTAAAACCACCACCTTCAAATGGAGTGAAGGTTGGTGTCGAATTATCAAGAATTGGATCTAACATAGTGGGATTGCCACTAGTTTCTTCATCACCAAACCCTAAAACTTCTTGTCAAAATTCCTCGCAAACCACGTCGATCATATCAACGAGGTTTATGGTTGCAACAGAATAAACATGAGAAAGTTGAGAATTTTGAGTTGCGTTTATAACAAGTTCCTCGTCGTTGAAACGTAAGGTGATCTTTCTAGCATGCACATCAATTAAAGCCATAGACGTATCTAAAAACGAACGACCTAAAATAAGAGGAACTTGAGGATCCGTGGGGATATCAACAACAATAAAGTCTACGGGATAGTAGAACTTCCCCACTTTCACAAAAACGTCTTCCGCCAAACCACATGCGAGAATCGTGGAATGGTCGGCCAACTCAATAGACATTCGTGAAGGAGTAAGATTAGGAAGATTGAGCGACTTGAAGATTGCAAGTGGCATCAAGTTAATGCTAGCACCAAGATCGGCCAAGGCATAGCATTCATCCATATCTTGAATTGCACAAGGGATCAAAAATTTACCGGGATCACCGACTTTTTGAGGTATGCGATTAAGATAAACCGACGAACAACTAGACATTTGGTGCAATTTCTCCTTGTTGTTCAACATACTCTTAAAGTTAGCGGCAAATCGAGGCATCATGACCAAAGCATCGGCGAAACTCACATTAAGGTGCAACTCACGAAACATTTTCATAAAAAGCTCAAATTGGTAGTTGTCGCGCTCTTGTCGTTTCTCCTTCCTAAGTCTCGATGGGTAAGGCAAGGGTGGTGTGGGTTGGGGCATAGGCATAGCCTTTGGAATCTCGGGTTCCAATGTTTGTGAAGGGTCGACCGTAGGTGTGGCATGAGCGGTACTTTGTGGGATTGAAATATGCTCCTTTTCGACCACCACCTCGGGTTCTTCCTCAATTTCCTCCACCGTTGGAGTAATTGGTTGAGGAGTCGGTTCTTTAAGTGTCTTACCACTTCGTGTGGTAATCACTTTCATCTCTCCCTTCGGGTTTGAAACGGTGTTACTAGGTAGACCACTCGAAGTAGAGGCTTTGTTTCCCATGACGGCTTCTAAAATGGCATTAAGCTTAGCATCTTGACTATTAAACTTCAAATCTTGACTAGCGGCTTTTTGGTCAATTCTTTGTTCAAGCCTAGCATGACTTTGCTCTATCTTGTTGTTTTGACCTCTAATTTGATTAGCAAAATCATTTTTCAACTCATTTCTCATGTTAAGATTTTCCTTCACAAAATTTGCTAACTCCTTGGTGTTTTTAGCCGTGTCCCTAGCTTGACTAGCCAATTGCTCTTGTATGTTTTCCAAAATCTTATCATTTGCCGTGGCGTAATTCAAAAAGTCCATTGGAAGTTCTTTTGTGTAAACATTTTGAAGACCTTGACTTGTGTTTTGAAAATTACGGTTTTGATTTTGATTTTGCAATTGGATACTAGTTCCTTGATTCCCATAGTTTTTATTACCCTTAAAATTGTTCCTTTGATTGCTTTGGTAACCAACTTGATTGTTTCGATAATTGTTAGCATTTTGATTTGGTGGAAAACCCGGTGGAGTCAATTGATTAGTGCGAGGAACTTGACCGTTTTGGTTATAAGTTCCCGCGGCCGCGAAGGCACTCGAAGTGTTACCACCGTTGGTAATGCACTCGGAATAATCGTGAGCTCCACCACAATACATACAAGAAACCTCAACCGCTTTAATCGTAGCGGGAGCGGGTTGTTCACCAACTTTAAACTCAATTAACAATCCTTTCAACTTATCAAAAATTTTGTTCTCCAAATTAGCCTCGATTTGACAAGCATCAACGGTGTGTGACAATGAAGGCGAAGGCGAAGACGAAGCCTTACGAACACTCGACGTGCTACGAGGACTATACACCTTAGACCTATTCTCAATGATTAACAATGCTTCCTCGACCGTCTTACACAAAAAATTACCACCCGCGGCGGCATTAAGATAATCACGCTCATGATCGTTCAAGCCATTGTAAAACGTGTCAATTTGATGCAAGTCGGAAAAACCATGATGAGGACATTCGTGCAACATTTCCTTAAACCTATTCCAAGCCGTTGAAAAACTCTCATTATACTCTTGTGAAAACTTTGAAATCTCGTTTTTCAAGTGCGTAGTCTTAGAGGGCGGAAAAAATTGGTTCACGAATTTTGAAACGAGATCCTTCCACGTCAATATAGAATTGGGTGGCTCTTTCTCTAACCAAATTTTTGCGGGCCCCGCTAAGGAATACGGAAAAAGCATCATCTTAATCGAGTCGTTTGATACGTCCTTAAACTTGCATGTGGCGGTGAGACGATTAAATTGGCGAATGTGGTTATGAGGGTTGTCCTTTTCGTCACCTCGAAACTTGTTGTTTTGAATCATGGACAACAAACCCGTCTTAACCTCAAAATTCTCCGCAAGGATAGCGGGAATCACAATCGCTTCTCCATAACCCTCGGTGGGTGCTTGAAGCAACTCCATCATAGTTCGATTAGCCATGGGTGCTTCTTTCACTATAATGGGTTCGTCAATAGGAGACTCCTCACTAGTAGGAGTGATGGATTTGTTTCTTCGTTTACGAGCACGTCTTGCTTTAGAGAGAGTTTGCATAAACGTCACGTACAACGAGAAGGCGAGCAAAGAAGTTTCTTTTTGGTGTTTTTACTTTTTCAATTTTTTTGTGGTTTTTGATTGTTTTTACTTTTTTTGGATTTTTGGATTGTATTAGGTAGACACAAATCTACAAATCTCCTCCTTAATCAAATCTCTCGATTAAAGAAGCCTCAAGGAATGAAAACGATCACGTGAAGTGAACGCCTTCGATGACTTTAGAACGATGGTGGAACACCAAATCGTTCAAGAGGGTTTAATCAATAGAAACCAAGAAAATATATATGATACTTAGTAATACTTTGGGCGGCAAAACCCTCGATTAGCTTTCAAAATCAAAATACGCACAAGCAAGCGGAGGAAACGAGGCGGCGCGAAGCACTTAAGAGCCTTTTTCCTTTAGGTTGTGAAATACAACCGCCTTATACCCACCTTATAGTTTGTATTTCTCAAAATCGAGCTTCACGAAAGTATTTATCTATTTTTGCCTTTTTCTTTGGTTTGAGATTCAAATACAATGATTGGGTAATGACCTCCCAAGTCAAGGTTGTGATTTCTCACGTATTTGGAGTACTTGTAAATTTATTGTTCTACGTATACAATATAGTAATAGTAATCACAAAAAACGAAAAACCGATAATACGTATTAGTAGAGTGCTACTAATACAAATACTATTATGGCTAATATAAAAAACAACAATGGTTCAACCAAAACACAACACGCCTCCCCGGCAGCGGCGCCAAAATGATGTTGGAGTTTTTACCACTCTTTAGGAAAAGAGCAATAAATAGGGCAAGTGTGCACGACGATTTAGGAAAACCGTGTGTGAATGACCCTAAGTGAGTTCGTTCTCGAGGAGGCAAGTGCGTTGTGTATTGAATTGATATTGATTTGTGATTATATGATTGAGAAAGAAATGGGATTAGAAGAGAAAGACGGTTACAAAGACGAATTAAACTACGACGAAAAAGGCGAACACGTAAAATCGTAAATAGTGCCAAAATTAAAATTTTAACCTAAAAATTCCTAAACATTTCTAAAAATCCCCAATAATATTCTAAGAGTTTACAAAAAATCCAAACTTGCTAAAACCTTTTAATTAATTCAATAATGATTTTTTAATGCTAATTAAAGCCCTAAAAATCACAATTAAATATTAAAAAGCCGTAAACAAGATCTAATAGTTTGTAAACCTCAAAAATGACCTAATTAAGCTAAAAACTATTTTTTAAAAATTTTAAAACCAAATTAAACTATTTTTAAACACTTAAAAACTATTAAAATCTTTTAAATCTTAAATTAATTCTAGAAATTATTTGAAAAGTCTAAAAAATATTTGGAAAGTGATAAAACTCCTAATTAAGTTTCCTTAACCTAGGAAAAATGTAAAAACTAAAAAAAAATAAAACTTCCATTTTAAATAATAAAATAATAATAAAAAATTCAAAAAAATTCAAAGTTTATAAATAAATTCTAAAAAATTACCAAAAATCCTAAATAATGTAACTAAAACAAAAATGCAATCCAAATTTTCTGAAACCTATTTAATAATTTTATATTGAATTTTAAAGTTAGCTAAAAACCCTAAAATCCTATAAAATAAAAAATAAGCTAAATTGAAAACCTAAATAGCTGTAAACCTCAAAAGTATGTTTAAAAACCTAAAAATTATTTTTTCAGATTTTTAATATACCTTTTACTATTTTTTAATGACTTTCTAAAATAAAAACTTAAAATAATCCTAAGAAATTAATTAATAATGGGAAAATTATACTTTTTGCTCAGAAAAGTCAAAAACCCTAATATAATCCTAGGAAAAATGCTAAACAGTGAAAACCTACAAGAAATAAGCTAGAAAAAGCTTATTTATAAGCTGCTAATCAAATAAGCTATAAAACCAAAAGCCCTTAAATAGAAAATGAAATGAAACTTAAACGTAAAAAACCATTCGGATCACTGGTAAACATGTTACTCCTCCAAACGGGAGGTCGCGTGTTCGAGCCCAGGCCAGGTGAGTTTTTGCTATTTTTTTTATTTTTTATTTTTTACTTTAAAAACACAAATCTTGTTACCCTTTATACTCAAAAACACAAGAACAAATCAATGACAACTAGGATCAAGGCCTAGAAAAACAAAAACGTGCTCAGTTTTGCTCTTGTTTCTGATGAACAACAAGTGTGTTCTTTCACTTGTGAAGATTATGGAACAAGAGGGCTTGTTCCTTGGATTTGTGATGTATTTGATGGACAAATGGCACCCTTATACTCAGTTGAGTATAAGGAGTCAGCAACAATTCAAAATCAACAAGCACTTAGCCAAGAAATCACACAAACAATGCAAACAAGTTTCTGATAAGTGCTTAGGGTGGTCTGATAAGATTTGCTGGTTCAATGTGCACACAAGTGAGTTTCAAAGGCTCAAAACATGCATACAAGTCAATCAACTAGCAAATAAACAATACACAAACCTAGATAACCCTAAAATCTAACAACCAAGCAACTTGGATGGCTCAAATTCACACAAAATCAGGCAAAAATAGCAGTTACTGATTTTAAGCTATTCTTTCCAAATTTAAGCATGCAATTTGTTTAAGAACTCACCCAAACTGACAAAAACCTAGCATACAACCTAAAATCAACCCTAGGAGTGTATCTAAACAGGTTTTAACTCATAAATTTATCACAAATTCTGCTTAAAACACAAACCCAAACACCCCTTTAAGTTTCTGAAATCAAATTTTTCTAAGCAACTCTTTTTAAAACCTAATCAAACTGAATCAAACTCAAACTAACATGCATATAATCATAAATTGAGCACAACCAAACACTTAAACCAACACTTAACAACTCAACATGCAGAATCATATAAAGGACATAATTTTTCAGAAAACTAAAAATTGAAATAAGAAACAAGGAGCTACCTTAAGGGTCCTACATCCAGGACCCTTAGTGGTTGAAAAACCACCTCCCTATAGGCTGGGGCCTATGCAGAACTGTGTTGAAATGATGATGAAGTTTTACTTAACAAAAATGGATGAAAAATGGTCCTTGTTTAGAACCTGCTAAGAAAGAAATCAAAGAGGATTGTGTAAAGAGCTCAAGGCAGACCCCTAGCTTATGGAATAAGCTAGAAGTGGGCTTTTAGCTTATGGGTGAGACTGAGATAAGCAAGAAAAATGACCAACAAATGGCTTATTCAAGCTTGGGTACCCACTACACCAGAACAAGCCATGGTGTCTTGGACATACCCAAACTCAAACACCATCAAAGTAACACACTGAATCACCATTGTATCAGGTTTTTAGTGAAATTTAAGCTTTAAAAAAAAACTTGAAAAGCAAACAGAAACTTGGAAACTTAAAAACTTTTGCTGAAAATTAAACCAAACTCAAACAATTATAACTTAAATCAACTGAAATGTAAAAGGAACTCAATCTTTCTCATCACCAAACTCAATACCATTTATATTCCTTCATAAACTGGATTTACAAGGCTTGTGAAAAAGGAGAAAAAATCAAGAACAGTAAAAACTAAGTCCTATCATGCCTTTATATAGAGGCTACAACTGTTCTAGAAGTGAATAGAAGCTAAAAACCCTAATGTGTAAACTTCCTGTAATGCCCTTGAAGATTCTTCAGCATATGCCATTTTTTTGAATTTTGTCAAGAACACCATGTGAATTTCTTGGCTTGTAGCTAAGATGCCAGTTGTGAAAAATGATCTTGGCCGTTTGTAGACTCCTTTGGGAGCACGAAATTGTTGTGGGTTGTTGATCTTGCTGTCAAGTTTTTGTTTGGGAGTGAATAGTAGGGCAGGGGAGGGTGGCACAAGCATTTGGGGTGATGGTGATGGGGGTTTAAGGGCGGTTTTAGGTTTAAGTGATGTTTAATCAAGGATCTAGAAAGAATTACCCAAAAACCCCTTGTTTTAATCATAGTTCATCCTGGAAATATTTAGGGTTTAAGGGTGGATTAGGGTGTGATTTAATCCGGTTTGGGGTTAATAAGTTTTTAAATAAATGTTTGGAGGGAGTTTTTAAACTGATTAATTAATCAGTTATTGGGTGAGTGGAGAGGTGATGTGGAGAAAAGGGGCGTTTTGATTGGGTAATGGGTGTGAGTGGGTGAGGTGTCAAGCAGGGAGTGGAGGGTGAGAGTTTGTTTGTCTGGCAGGTTTGCCCCCTTATGTTTCATTCTTTGTGCATGTTGTTTTAAAAGGCTATCAACGCCATAATAACACATAACAACTTTTGGACATTGGCAGTTTTGGCACACAAAGTTTTGAAACTTGTTTTAAGGACTACAAGTGCAATTTTGGCAATCTTCAAGGGTTGTTTTTGACATGTCTTTATACTTCAAGGCTTTGACTTGTTTGTTGACTTCTTGGAGGACCATTATTGAAAATTTAGTTTTGTTGAGGGACTAAATTTGCCAATTCTTCAAAGTTAAGGGTCCTTTTTGTAATTTTGACAAACTTTAGGGACCAAACTTGTAATTATGAAGATACAAGGGTATAAAGTGTCAATTCTTCAAACTTGGAGGACCAATCTTCATAATTATTCAAATCTTCAAGGGTTTTCTTTGGAAAATTCTTCATTAGGGCTTGGTTCATCGTGCGGCTTCGTTTTCCGTGTTCGTTTTTGCATGATTCTTGTGATCTTTTGTCATTTTCTCAATATCCGTACCTAAAATACACAAGCAACAAACACAAGCATATATTTGGGTATTTTGATGATATTTAATGCATTTTAAGCCCAATTTGGACGATGAGACTATGTATAAAAGCAGTCTCATCAATTCACCACTCCCGACACACAACCTCTCAAGGAACCGCAACCTGATGAGCCTACACTTAAGAAAATATCCGACAGAGTGTCTAAACTTAAAGAACAACACAAATCATTTCTTGGAGAGAAGAAAACTTGTGACAAAGAGAATGCTGCCTTTCTTGGGTCAATTAATGAGAAGATGACCAAGATCATTCAACGAGAAGTAAAGTCATACGTTGATCAGGAGCTACCAACTCTTTTCGGTACTGGTTTATCTACCCTTCAACTACTGACATTGTTGCAGACACGTCTGAAAAATATGGGGGCTCATAAATCGAAAAATAAACGAAAAGTTCTGCAATATCTCAACAAAGCAATTATTGAAGATACACCAACAAATACTACCGACTCTGAGTCTGACAATGAAGACGAGCTAGATGAGGAAGATAATGAGTATAATGGTGATGAGGATGATGGTGAAAATGATCAAATTGAGGAAGAGGATAAGGAAGGAGATGAGGAGGAAGAAGAGGATGAGGAAGAAAAGGATAAGGATGAAGATGAAGATGAGGACGAGGGTACAGATGAGGATGAGGATGACGATGATGATAATGACGACGGTAATGGAACCAACAAAGGTGATAAGAATGACAAAACGGGTACTAATGCCGAAGAGTCAAATAAGGATGAAGGTGATAAGGCAACTGAGAAAGGTATTGAGGAAGTTGCAGAAAGCGTTGCTGAAACAACATAAAAAATGGTGGAGTCTGTTGTACCAGAATCTCAACATATTGACACAGGTATATCTACTGAACCAGTCTTTACTACTTATTCTCACAATGAATCTGTAGAACATATGCTAGAAGACGAAATTCTTGTGTCTACGCAACAAGACGAACCCACAGGGTCAATGCTCGAAGACGAAATTCCAGTCTCTATGCCAAATGATGATATACCGGTGACACAAGAACAACCTTCAACACCATCTGAAGATCAGCACATCTCTGATATGGAAGTTGAAGACTTAAATATGCCAGAACCAACGTTTGTTGAATCTCTTATTAGCGATGACACGGTACAGGAGCAACCCTGGCTTACAAATGCAGCACCACAGCATCCTTTCGACACAGCAACTGAAATGGAGCTGACTCAATTTCTAAACAATCCTATCGATTTCTCGGCCTTTCTAAGGTATTCTCATGGGAAACCAACAACGACTCTGGATCTTATCATAATGGCAGCCGCAAATGTGGAGTTCTTTGATACTTGGAAGATAAGCCATAATGAGGCAGAATATCACTTAAATGAGCTTACAAAGGAAATAAGAGCGACGAATACGGGAATTCAGACTCTAGTGTTACGACCTCTCACACCCACAGTCATCGCCGGTTTTGCAACGATCCCAATAGAGTACTTTGTATCTCACGATCTCGAGTATCTTGAAAAAGGCGCGAAGAAATATGCCACATCACTTACTATGCTCAAGGTTGTTAATCTGGAGAACATTCCATGGATCAAAGATAAAGTACCTCATGCATTATGGAGAAAGAAACTGCTCAAGTTTTATGATACTTTTGCATCACTTGGCATCTCTCACCGGACTGCAAAGAAAAGGTTAGATTACAATCACTTCCATCATCCAAAGAGAGGCTCTTCTATTGTCTCAGCTCATAGAATCAAAAGCATCCAAGGAGCAACCACTCAGACTATATTCGGTTATGATTACTTGAATGTAATCGTGTTCAAACGTACTGATGAGAAAGAATACCGAATTGACGAAAGTGATCTCCAGTACCTTCAACTTGAAGACATCGAAGATCTTCTGTTGTTATTGGCTCAGGAAAAAGTCGACCATTTGATTCCTGAGATAGTCATTGCTTTGAGCTCCAATCTTTGTCAATATGCAAGAAAAATCGTCATTCAAAACCGGGTGGAAGATTTTCAACTTGGAGTAGAGAGCTATCAAAAACAGCTAAACTTGCAACGTCCCCATACAACTCCGCTCAGTAATTTTCACAAGAACAAGAAGCCGTACATGGGGACCACGACACCGGAAGCAGGGATGTTTTATCCAAATGAAACTAGAGTTATGTAGTTTATGCGATTATCCGAACTGCACAAATTCAGCGATGGTACGCTCAAGCATGTTCGAGATGATCTGACGGTTCTCAATGCCGACCTACCGCTTCCAGCAGTCATGTACACCTGGACAAGCCAGTGCAAAAAGGGAGCAAAGTATGCGATCAAGAAGATCGAGGAACTTTTAAGGAAGCGCTGGTTGCTACGAAGTGTGGAACGATTCGTAGGTGGAAGGCCATATGGAGCTCACCATAGGTTCACGGAACGATCCATTTAATTATGGATCGCCTTATAACAGGTCACCTCCATATGTCTATTATTGTGAATATGTTAATTTTTGTATAATCAACTTTTGTGGCAGGTTGTAGTGTAAAAGTATGATATTTTTCAAGAATTTCTCTCGAGATTCTAAATCTTTCAAACATATCGTACTCAAGCACTACAACTAACCCTCATTAATTTGAGGGGGAGCATTAATATGTTCTTTGGCCAATATCTAATTTCATTTTATTACCCAAAGACCGGTTAATACATTAATATCTAAAAGATTGATGGTTAATGATAACTGGATTTTTGGCCTGGTAAAAAGATTCGTTTAAGTATGTCTCTTCGAATTGAAAAAGGAGTTTAGTGTGCGACTCAGTCGTTCTTTGGTGAAACAAAAGTTTGTGTCGTTGTAGTAAAATTTAAATGTGAAAAGACTAAAAAGTAAATGACGTTAAAGAAAAATGACGTGAAATTAAATCTAAATCTAATTAAAGTAAAGTGTGCAATATTTAAAAACTTTGAAAAGTAAAATAATTAAATGACTTGAATTAAAAGCGTGACGAGAATTAAAATTAGACAAAGTATAAAAATATAAACTAAAAATTTAAACAAGACAAAAACTAAAAGTTACACCCAATCGGAATATATTCCGATCTTACCTCGTCGGAATATCCCCAACCTGTCGGAATGACAATCGGAAAACTCTGATCGGAATAATGTCACCTTTCCCAGATCGGAATACCTCAAGACACCCAGATCGGAATGTTGTAAACCCAACTCTGATCGGAATATGGGTCACCTGTCTGATCGGCATAAGAAATGCCCCTCGATCGGAATGAAGAAAGGAACACCAATCGGAATAACTGTCACTTTACCCAGATCGGAATAACCAAATCCTACCCTGATCGGAATACCAAAGCCTTTGATCGGAATGCTGTAAACCCTTTTCCGACAAAGCAAGGAACGCTGGTCGGAATATAGAAACCCTTTTCCGATCTACCCAATCGGAATACGGAGAAAGAAATTCAAAATAAGCTAGAAAAATAAGCTATAGATCTAATAAGCACGAGTCTAAAATTCTAAGGCAAACCGTATAAAAACAAGCTACTTAACTGAAATTTAAAGACTTTTAAGGCACGAAATGAATAAGCTTTACGAAAAACAACTTTTATACGAAAATAACTTTTATAAAAACTTTAAAAACTTGAAAATAAGCACAAATAAGCTATTAAAATCAATGATCTAACACAATCAAAAGCATAAAAACACAATCTTTAATCAAATAAGCAACACAATAAGCACATAAACATAAAGATCAAACAAGAAAGAAAGGTAGAATGAGAGATTTAAAACAAGATAATTAAAGAACACTTACTTGGAATTTAAATGTATTAAAAGTGCAAGACAAGTAATTAAAGATGCAAGTAATTAAAGGTGCAAGGTAAATAAAAGTGGAAGACTAATTGTCACCTTAGCCAACAAAAAACTAATGAAATGAAAATGAGAAGTATTTATAGGAGATTAGGGAGATGGTTAGGGGAAGCTTCCTCCCCTCCTTCCTTTCTTGTTAATTGCACCATTAAGTCCTTCCTTCTTAGTCTTTTGTTAATCTTGGACTTTAAGGACTTTTGGATTCTTTAAACTCGTCTTTTAATTCTTCAATAAATAAGACTTGAGTTTTTCGGCTTTTGATAAACTTCCGTCTTTTGACTTTTTCTTCGATAAATCTTCAGAATTGGTCTTGGACTTCCGTTCTTTTTCCACTCTTGACTTATCGACTTCATCTTTCATCTTTTTCTTCAATAAAAGCCCGTAAATGCCGTGTTTTCTCCACTTTTCACCTTTTCGTCCTAAATCACAACAAAAACACAAACCACGCATAATTCCGACATAAAAGACATAAAATACACGTTTTGGTCCGGTTATTATTGTAATTAAGTGGTAGAAAAGATGGGTGTTTACACACCTATCAAATCCCGTACACTTGACCATTGCAATGTCCTCATGCAATGCATTAGTTACAAAGCAAGATTACACTTTTCATCATAATCAATCCATGTTGGCCTTTATTAATGAGATAGATACTATAAACATTGTAAAGAAATCAAAAGCATACCTTGGGTTTTGGAAATGTCATGAATAATCATCATCCTCAAGTTTTCACTTTCTCCAAACCAAGCTTAAAAACGAGTTCATTGTTATTATAAGTTAGCAAACTAACACGAACTCATGTTGGCCAATTATTCACTTAGACTCCCTTATTCCTAGGTGTATCTCTTATATTTTATTGTTGTCTTGAATGATCATGAGGATGCATTGTTGACTTATTTCGATAGTTATTTAGGCCGAAAATAAAGTGAACGATTTAATCAATAGTTAGCTAAAGGACAAAATCTTTTAAAACTGCTTCTCGGGACCTCATAAAGTTCATATCTTGGCATAACTCGCTTCGCGATTTGAGACCTTTCTCGGACCGATATTTGGCAGCGACTTCATACTTCAAACCTTGAGAGACGTTCATGAAATTATGGTCTTCTCTTCATATAGGAATTTCTTCACTTGAAGTTTTGAGAGATTCATACTTGGACCACGACTTCTTCATTTTTCTCCAATCTTTATTTTGGACTTTGATATACAACGATCCGCCTCCTTTTATGACTTGGATCTATTTATCCTCACACCTTGCTAGGGTCTTTTCGGATACACTTCTCTATGACTTTTGGGGAGTTTTTGCTTTTCGTCGTGTGTCTCGATCCTTCATATTGATTTTCGATAAATGATTCTTCACATCACTTTGGATCTTTAGCAACAAAATATAGCCCTCATGCCTTGTTAGGGCCTTTTTGGACTCGCCAATCTTCGCATCCCGCTTCAATTAGTTATGCCTTGGCTATGAACTCTAATCCATACCGAGCAACTTTTAAACGATCTTGGGCTAGAAGCTAAGTAACTTTTCAAATCGTACAACCTTATTTATTGCAGATAAATTTATTAACAAGCGATGGGAGAATAGGCTTATAATTAACTCACATAAATTCACGAAAGAATACCAAACTTATAATTGACTCTATCATCTCTCGTTCTCCACAGTTTAAAATCTCAAGGAATGAGACTCGTGGATGCTTAGCCTATTAAATCAAAGTTTTGGGTTTTCGAGTCGCCTATAGGATCTTGCAAATTCTTAGAATTTTTCAAGTTTAGAAATCGCGTTTTAAAGTTCCCTTGATAAACGACTCTCTAGGATCAATTATAGGAACTTGCGAAAAGTTCTTGTTCTTAACCCGTGAGAGTTAAGACTTTCGCGTTTTATAGCTCCCTATATAAAAGCCTAGCAAAACTTGACTTAAACATGTTAAGGATACTAGCTAGAGTAACTTAGATAAGTAAACTCGGGTTGAGTCAAAAGATTCACAACGTTTGAAAATTAAAACCACTTTACTAAAATTTATTCTAATAAGGCAAGAAAAAGGGAAAAACTAATAGGCCAAAATAGATCAAAAATTTTGAAAAATGTCGAAAAATTGATTTTCCGGTTAAAATGAGGACAAATACAAGGAAAAGACCTCTTAACTTCGATAGAAGTCCCCCCTACACTTAAGATAAACATTTTCCTCAATGTTTAAGCATGTGGGAGTAAACTCCCCTACACTTAGGACATTGCGTACGTTGTTTAAATCTCGCTAAGGGAAAGGACAACCAAAGAGATTCCTATTTTAATATGAAGAAAATATAAAATAGTGAATCGAAAAGAGTTTAGGATAGAACCGGGAAGAAGAAGTGAACACGGAATCACGGGTCGTCAAGAATCATCAAGAGTGGATCATTGAAGCTCGAATCCATGATAAAGAGAGGAGAGGAAAGCAAACCAACGGGTCTCCCCTACACTTATGATAAAGAAAGCGAAAAGATAGATGCATGGGTTGCCTCCCAAGAAGCGCTTGATTTTTGTTAACCGAGTCATTAGCCTGACTCAACCTTGATCATCAACGGAAGAAGCATGAAACATATCCACCAGGATCAAAGACATAGTTTTCGTCCACTAAATAGCACGAGCTTAAGGCGAACAAGGCAAGCCAAAGAAGAGTAGGCAAGGTTCCCTTAAGCAAAGATGGAGCATGGTGGAAGCAAGGGTGAAGTGGTGCAAGCATATTTCCATAAGTTCCAAAGATATTTCCTTTTATTTCATCAGGTGGATACTGAGATGGCTGTAGAATATCGATACCGGGGTCGAACACCTTTTCCTTTAAGGGAAAATAGCTCTCAGGCTCAGCAGAATGGGAAGAAGATCCGCGAAGAAGCACAACCTCGTCCTCAGAAGGGGGACAAAGAGATGTTAACTCATACGTGCTGCGGATATTGGTGTCGACCAGTTTCTTCTCCTTTGAAAGAATATGCTTCAAATCCAAAGTAGGATCAAGACGATAATCTTCAAAGTCCAAAGGAGGTGCATCACTCTCATGAGGGAAGTAAGTGTTAAGAAATGCAGAGAAGTCTTCCTCAAATGAGTAATCGTCCAAAGTAGGATCGAGTGATGGCGGAGGATCTTCATCAAATGTAGGTGCAATGTCATCAGTAGAAGAATCGCTCGAAAGAGTATCGGCATCCTCAAAATCATCAAAGGTGGGCATGTCCGGATACTCAGAAGTAAGGTCATCATAATCATCCGAGTCTGAGCTAGAATCATCATCATAAGCATCAAAGACCGGTGGAGAATCATAAATGGGAGAAGCTTCCAAAGTAGGGAGAGAATCATCCACATCATCATGAAAAAGTGGATTATCATTGCAAGACTCGAATAGAGGATTGTTGTAGACAACAAAGTCATCAAGCACATTAATCATATTCACTGATTCTCGGCCTCCAAAGGATTTTCCTGTAAGCTTCCCCATTTTGAAAACTTGTGAATCATCCCCGACTCTTAAGATTAACTCACCTTCGGCCACATCCACTAAAGCTCGTCCGGTTCTCAAGAATGGCCGACCAAGTATTAAAGGAATATGAGGGTCCATTTCATAATCAACAACCACAAAGTCAACCGGGAAAGTAAATGTGCCAACTTTAATAAACACGTCTTCGGCTATACCAACGGGGTAAGCGAGAGTGCGATTTGCAAGTTCAAGAGTCATCTTTGTTAGAGTGAGGTCGGGTAATGATAGTGTTTTCCAAACACTCAAAGGCATCAAATTAATACTAGCCCCGAGATCAGGAAGGGCAGTAAATTATTTAGTTTTGTTGAACACGCAAGGCAACACAAAACGACCGGGATCTCCAAGCTTTTCCGGAAGTTCTTTGAGAATAACTGCAGAGCAGTTTTCATTTAAGCGTGTGTTGGCGAGTTCAATCAGCTTCTTCTTCTTGTTAAGCAATTCCTTAAATGCTTTAAAAAATTTGGGCATGTGGACAAGTGCTTCAAGAAAGCTAATGTTGAAGTTCATCTGAGAGATCATCTTCACATAGCGTGTCACTTCAGAGTCCTCCTTGGTTAGCAGTTTGGACTTGCCTAAACGAGAAGGATAAGGGATATTAGGTTTGGGTGGTGAAGGTGCAGGTGTAGCAGGTAAAGGTTGAGATGTTGAAGGGTCCTTCCTAGAGACATCGTCATGGCGAGGCGGGGACGGTAATGATGCACTAATACTAGGTGTAGGAGGAGTAGGGATAAATGGTGGTGGAGGAGGTGTAGATGATGGGGGTGGGATTGGTGGATCGACAATGGTAATTCCACTACGAGTAGTAATAGCACTCACATTGGCTCGCGGATTAGTGACGGTGTTTGAAGGTAGAGAACTTAAAGTAGAAGGTTGAGCAAGGGGCAAGAAACTAGCCAACATATTCTTTATATCATTCGTTTGAGTGCTGATGGAGGATTGAAGATTATCTCGAAGTTCGGATCTAATCTCATTTCCTTGCTTGGTAATATCTCCTTTCAGATTGATAATTTGGCTCTGCAGGTTCTTGATTGGCTCACCGTGGGTTCTCATGATGGTGTCAACATCGGGGTTAATGGGTGGGAGTTGTTGAGCGGGTGGGTGATAAGGATTAGAAGCTCTTGGTGGGATTTGGTTGCTTCTAGTGTAGTTGTTGGCGGAGTTTTGGTTTTGAGGAGAAAAACCGGGTGAAAGGTAAATTTTTGACCAGTAGCTCAGCAAATTTCTATCCCCTTGTTGTCGAGCTTGGTAATTTTCCGGTGAATAATTACCATAAGCTGCATACACATTTTCCGGATTTCCTTGAGTGGAAGGACAATCAGTGTATGAGTGAGGACCGCCGCATGTTTCACAAGGAGCATCAACAGCTTTAACTTGTTGTTGTTGGTTTGAAGCCCAGAGTTGCATACTTCTGCTCATTTCAGTCAGCACACGGGTGAGTTCGGTCATATCAGGGTTTGCTGAGGTGGAAGAAACATTGACTCTCGGGTGGTTCCTTGAAGAAGCGGAGGAATCCCAGTTTTTGTGGTGAGTAGTCATGTTATCAATTAGCTCTCTACACTCCTCGGGTCTCCTTTTCATGAATGTGCCACCGACGGCTGCATTAATCGTATCACGATCACGAAAAGTCAAACCGTTGTAGAAAGTATCTATTAAGGTCACAGGGAGCATGTTGTGGTTTAGACAACGATCAATCAAGACATTATATCTCTCCCAAGCATCAAAAATAGATTCATCGGGATCTTGCATGAAACCGCTGATTTGATTGCGAAGGGTCGTGACCATGGATGGTGGAAAGTAGCGCGACAAAAAGCGTTGAGTCATGTCATCCCAAGTATGAATAGAATTATTCGGGAGACGATCAAACCATTTCTCGGCATGATGTGATAAAGTATGTGGAAAGAGTTGTAGGCGAAGAACATCCATTATGGCACCAGGAAACTTCATGCTTTGGGTGATTGTAATGAACTTGTCGAGGTGTTTGTTGGCATCATCATCAGGCATTTCGGCGAACGGGTTAGTTTGCACTTGCTGAATCATGTGGTGCTTCAACGAAAACTCCGGAGCGTTGATTTGCATCGGCGCAATCGGTCCTCCTCGTCCAAACATGGTAGGTTGACAAAGCTCTTCCATTGTCTGAAGATCGGGCTGTGGAAGAACATTGTTGTTATTGTTGAGGTGCGGTGGATTATTGTTGTTTACACCTGACATAGCTAAATCTTCTTGAGTCTCGGGCTCTTGATAAGTAGAAGATCTAGTACGCATACACCTGAAAATGCAAAATAAAAAGAAAGCAAACACAAATACGATATATATACACAATAAAGATAAAATCTTTTTGGATTTTTGAAATTTTTAATTTTTATAACTTTTTATCATTTTTTTTAATTTTATGGTTTTTTTTTTATTTTTTAAGCAAGAAAAATAACGCTCACGAATAAACGGATCCCAAAAAGCAACGCGTCTCTCACAGAAAACCGTTAATCTTTACGAAAAGAGCCGGCAGCGGCGCCATTTGGTAACTGGATTTTTGGCCAGGTAAAAAGATTCGTTTAAGTATGTCTCTTCGAATTGAAAAAGGAGTTTAGTGTGCGACTCAGTCGTTCTTTGGTGAAACAAAAGTTTGTGTCGTTGTAGTAAAATTTAAATGTGCAAAGACTAAAAAGTAAATGACGTTAAAGAAAAATGGCGTGAAATTAAATCTAAATCTAATTAAAGTAAAGTGTGCAATATTTAAAAACTTTGAAAAGTAAAATAATTAAATGACTTGAATTAAAAGCGTGACGAGAATTAAAATTAGACAAAGTATAAAAATATAAACTAAAAATTTAAACAAGACAAAAACTAAAAGTTACACCCAATCGGAATATATTCCGATCTTACCTCGTCGGAATATCCCCAACCTGTCGGAATGACAATCGGAAAACTCTGATCGGAATAATGTCACCTTTCCCAGATCGGAATACCTCAAGACACCCAGATCGGAATGTTGTAAACCCAACTCTGATCGGAATATGGGTCACCTGCCTGATCGGAATAAGAAATGCCCCTCGATCGGAATGAAGAAAGGAACACCAATTGGAATAACTGTCACTTTACCCAGATCAGAATAACCAAATCCTACCCTGATCGGAATACCAAAGCCTTTGATCGGAATGCTGTAAACCCTTTTCCGACCAAGCAAGGAACGCTGGTCGGAATATAGAAACCCTTTTCCGATCTACCCAATCGGAATACGGAGAGAGAAATTCAAAATAAGCTAGAAAAATAAGCTATAGATCTAATAAGCACGAATCTAAAATTCTAAGGCAAACCGTATAAAAACAAGCTACTTAACTGAAATTTAAAGACTTTTAAGGCACGAAATGAATAAGCTTTACGAAAAACAACTTTTATACGAAAATAACTTTTATAAAAACTTTAAAAACTTGAAAATAAGCACAAATAAGCTATGAAAATCAATGATCTAACACAATCAAAAGCATAAAAACACAATCTTTAATCAAATAAGCAACACAATAAGCACATAAACATAAAGATCAAACAAGAAAGAAAGGTAGAATGAGAGATTTAAAACAAGATAATTAAAGAACACTTACTTGGAATTTAAATGTATTAAAAGTGCAAGACAAGTAATTAAAGATGCAAGTAATTAAAGGTGCAAATAAAAGTGGAAGACTAATTGTAACACCCCATTTTGATAAATGGAATGTCACGCGTAATTATGGCGTGTCATCAAAGCATGCAAGGTAATATGTAGTAAAACATACATGACCATAGGGAAAACCGGAATCTAACATCGGTTCCCAAACATAAGCCCAAAACATAAGAAAGTAAATGAACTGAATGAAAGACTAAACAAGCATAAATATATGAAGGAAACAGGAGAAGAAGTCTATGGCAGCTTCCATCCTATGCCTGTCCTCCAAATGCTCGAGTCTTGGGTACCTGCCGTTTTGGGACATGGAAAGGAAAGTAACGGCTGAGCAAAACGCTCAGTGCACGGATATACAATATAGCATGAAATAGGATAAGCATGTAACATATAACAGCGACTAAGTTCTGAGTAAACTGGTTAAGTATTAAGAAACTGGTTTTATAGTTTGAAAAGCCTTATGTTTATCTTATGAAAACTGTTTTAACATAAATATACCATAGCCCATATAGGTCATGAAAAGGTCACGTGCATGAATACTTGGAGGGGTGACCTCATCATGCTGATTAGAGGGGATGCCTCTAATCAATATACTGGTTTGGGTAGGAGGGATCAGCTCCTTGTGAAGGGTGCAAGGCACACACCACATTCACCATGATAAACTGAATAAAACATGTAACTAGGATGCACCCATACGCCCCACCTGATATAATAATATGGCCAAAACTGAAAGGGACGCCACGAGCAATCACTCCGCCGTGGGGAAGTCATAACATCGGTGCCTCCAATGCTATGGTTATGGTACCTCCATAACTAGGTGAAACTGGTCATGCTTGTATATGGCTATAGATTATGCTAATTAAACATAAGCAGTTCAAAACAATAAAACAAATACTGGGGAAAACAGTTGGCTGCATACGGGGAAATCCTAATAAGGAAAGAATGTCCATACTGAAAGGACGGGAATCCGTACCTCAAGTCCAGTGAATGAACGGAAGAAAGACTCCTACTTCTGGATCACTAACGCTACATGAATACACACGTGTATAAGTATCGATTCACTGATTACGTACTGGGTTTTATGTCTCATTTTAGCTGACTTGGTATGTTTTAGGTCATGGTTCACTGTTTAAAGCCTTAAACTGTGTTTATCTTGTATTTTGATTAATCTGTTTAAGTATTACTGGTATTTCATGTATTATTATACTTACTGTGTAATAATAAGTAACTTTCCAAAAATAGCAGGTTTCCAAAAATAGAAAGTTTCCAAAAATAGAAAGTTTCCAAAAATAGAAAGTTTCCAAAAATAGAAAGTTTCCAAAAATAGAAAGTTACCAAAATAGAAATTTTCCAAAAATAGAAAGTTTCCAAAAATAGAAAGTTTCCAAAAATAGAAAGTTTCCTAAAATAGAATTTACTGCTTAAAATAGATTAGTTTCTAAAAATAGAAAGTTTCCAAAAATAGATCAGCTGCCTTAATTAAATAAGTTTCCATATATAGAAGGTTTCTATGATTAGATTAGCTGCCTGAATTAGATAGATTTCCATATATAGAAGGTTTCCATTAATAGATTTGTTGCCTTATTTAATTAAGTTTCTATAAATAGAAGTTTCCATATTTAGAATTAAGCTGGTTACATAAGCTAACATATAAGTCTACGTGTTTATAAGCTGATTTCTTAAGTCATATGATATAGTATATAGTTTAATTATTATTTCATGTATTTTAATTAAACTATAGGTTAAGCATTTTAATTAAAGTATAACATGTTTTAATTAAAATGAAATGAAAATACTTAGGTTAAAAATGTGTATTATTATTATTATTAATATAACCTAAGTCATGTCTAAATTAATTAATTATAGGCATGTTTTAAATAATTAATTAATTATAACTTATAACATAAAATACTTAGGTTAAATTAATATCATGCTAAATTAATAATTAGAATAACCTAAGTCATGATTTAATTAATATCTCATGTTATTAATTAATTTATATCCTAAGTTCATGATTCATAAAAAATTAACATGTAACATAGATCATGATTTAACCAACGAACCGTGAACCGGGCATGAAATCGACACCGTACCCCGAACCAAATCGGGGTTCCCCTTGGTTCCTTGCTGCCGTGGGACCCACACCACCAAACCGGGACCACATGGTCTCGGTGGTGGTTTCTAGGCCAAGCCGTGACCCCCTTAGGGCACGGTCTAGGCGTCGGCTAAACCAAACACCCGTAAAACACCCTTTTGATTTTACCCTTTAACCAAATACATGTTAATTTTATGTTTTTAGTTAGGTTTTAAAAACATCATGTTCTTAATTAATTTTACCAAATCAAATCAAAAGAAATAATTAAAAAGAAAGGTTAAAAAGGTATACCGAATGTGTGGATCAATAAAGGATGAACAAACACTAACACTTGTACAATATCCATGATCAAAATCAACAAGAACACCTCCTTTGGTGTTGTAGAAGTGGCGGCCAAAAATGGGGAGGAAGAAGGAGAGGAGAAACTTTTTAGGGTTTTATCTTTTTTCTAGGTTTTGTCAAAATGAACAAGTTTTCCAAATTTTTCATGTTAGTAATTTTGCATGGGCTAAGCCCATTTCTTCTTCCAAATTTCGTGGATATGGGGCCCACAAGGGGTAACCCAAATGTTTTTCGTGTCTAAATAATAAGTGTGTTCTCGTGTTCGTTCGTGGTTAAACGTGTTCGTGTTTAAAGTGTTTCTGTTTATTTTATCATGTAGTTTATCGTATTCTTAACGCTCGTAATTATATTATATGTATTTACGTAATTATTTTAGTTCGTGTTTTAATTATGTTCATGATTTCATGATCGCATGTTCGTGATTAATTATTGTTTAAATAATTATTACGTGATCGTGCATAGTAATTACTTATTAACTGCTTATCATGAGTTTGTACGTAATCGATACTTATCATGTCATACACGTATGCACTTACTTGATTAATAGCACATGAATGTGATCAATACTGAATAAGGTAAGTTTTAATCTAGGACGTACGATCTTAAGGGCACTATTCATGGTAAAAGCATGCGGGTTTTACAATTCTTCCCCCCTAAAAAGAATAATTCGTCCCCGAATTATAGATAAAGTAACTGGAAGCAAAACATACCCGAATACAACTGGAAAGGTATGCAAAATAACGGAAATGAAGGTGACATGGTAGAAGGGAATGTGGAACGTGACATGTCTTGAAAGGACATGGAACGTGACGTGACTGAAAGGACATATCTAATTGATGAGAAAACGGATAAAAGTCCGGATGAACTTGTCCGTTTCCAAGTGGCCTCCCTCTTGGAACGGTTCCTTCAAAAGATCCTGACACTAATGATAAATCTTGGTCCTCCTGACCTTGACTTGGAATACGAAGAAATTCTTGGTTATCAACGGAAGGTAGATCCCCTAAATTCGATCGAGGAAAAAGAGTTAACGTGCAAGGGTAACTGAACGTTACGATGCAAGATAATCTGACTTAACTGATAATTAGAAACGATGCGCGAGACATAAGGAAACGTAGTACGTGAAAATTTTTGAACGTGATACGTGAAAAATTTTGAACGTGCTACGTGGAGATATGGCGAGTGTAGTATAAGTAAACATATCGTGATCCATGATACGTGTAACCTATTTTGATCATAATATGAGGAACGTGGAATGAACATGACATGTGAGACATATCGTGATCATATAATATAATGGCGGTAACGCCAAACGCTACACGGTGAGACGTGGAATATGACGTGAAACGTCTATCTGATGATGGAGAGTTATACTAAACTTGGGTCTGGTCTCACAAGTTCTTGCAAACTTCCCAGAATGAGGAAAGAAATGAACGTAAAATCGTAAGCCAAAATACGATCATGAACGTGAATAGTGTCATGAACGTGAGCGCGAAATCAAGTCGTGGAATTAGAATGAAGACGTGAAGTAAGTTAGGAGTACAATTACGAATCTTTGTCTGACCCGATAGCTGAGGAATTGCCAAGTGATCGGATGAGCCTTGGCTAGAACATGTTCGTTCAATCTGTTGGTTCTGAAATCCGTACGGATGTAAGGATTCTGCAGACTTGATCAAACTGTTGACAATAACCCAATAGCATCATGCTTCTTCTGAGTTTGCTGAAATCTGGTACTAAAATCCATGGAGATCTTGTCCCTTTTCGATTCACAATTTCATATGATGAAAACATCCCAGTTTGTTGGTGTCCTATCTTAACCCGTTGGTATGTCAGGTACCTAGATATGAACGTAACTGTATCTTGCTTCGTAGAACTTGATACCTAGGAGTTTGCGAAACTCTGAGTCTCTGAATCTAGACTTCTCCTAGCGTAAAATTTTCTAGAACACCTAATGTAGTGTAGGGTTCTCTCCTTTACGCATAAGCTGAGTCATGGTAAGATTAACCATAGAAACCCATGTGATTCAGTGTGTCACTGTAATTAAACAGAATTGATATTGGAAAAATTTCCAGGGTAGAATTTCTCTTGTCATAGAATTTGCAACATAGTGCAGATATGGTCTTCCTGTTCATCTCTAGGCTTAGAGGAAATCAGGTTATCCTCAATGAAAACGCTGATGAATTTGTTTAGGAGTTCATGGAAACTCAATTTATTAAGTCCATAATGCGGTTGGAGCATTGATGAGACTAATTCAAAATCATAAATCTAGCATGACCGAGTCGTGTACGAATAGCAGTCATGGACATGTCCTGCTTTTTTACTCGTCACTGTTGGCAGCATGATCGTGAGTTCGATCTTGGAAAAAAAATGATTAACACCATACGGTTGATTGGACATGTTGTCAATATGTGGAGGAGAATAACGGCCTTGAATGGTGATTTGTTTAAGTCGACGGTAGGCGACACATAATCTCATGGTACCATCCTTCTCCTTGAAGGTTCCTCTGGAGTGTAAGGAACAATTTTGGAATAATCCGTTGGTTATGCGTAAAAGGACCTTAGAAGTCGTGTGTTACTGACAGCTAGAAAATTTTAGCGACCATGGCAAACAATGCACATGCTTGTAAGCATAGATAATTTGCACAGATTTTCCGATGGAAAATCAAGATGAAAGTATTCAGGAGCCTGAACATTACTGTACATAATTATGAATCGTAGCATGGTGTGCTGTTCGTAGTACATAATTAGGATAAAATTCATCTCGTGTCTGTCCGAGGAAATACGTTAGCAGCTTGGATCTTATCATTAAGCTGAAGGAAAACCTTCGTATGTGTGGGAATACGAAAGGCGTCCTTCATGGTTATGAATATATGAACTATGGTGAAAGAAATGAAAGTGACATCGGCAACGTGACAGTTCTCACTGATGCGCCGATAATGGTATTGAAATTCTTGTGGCCTGATTTATACATGGCACAACAACATAGATATACCCTTGGAGGGTACCCTGAATTTCTTAGAAATGTTCCATAATTAGACGTGAGTCATGTGTCTTGACTCGTGTCTTGAGAAATGTAAGCGTGACATATGTCTTGAATGGTATCTTGACATGTGTCCTCAGAAAGTATACGTGAGACATGTGTCTTGACTGATGTCTTGACATGTGTCTCGAGATGTGAAACAATTAGAATTAAAAATATTAGGTTAATATGCCAGACTTGGCGGATCGGTTGGACTACTGATCATTTGTATGTCTGATCACGTCCGTGGCCGGAGCCTCGGTTGCGATTTCTAGAATAGCTGCTGTCATAGTAGTGGTTACTATCATTTTGTCTGTCGGTTCCATGACGGTCATTCTCATGACCGTGACTCATGTAACTATTTAGCTGAGTGGCCGGCTGGTACTGGTTTGAACTCATATGGCTGAAATGACAGACGAACGACGTGTGACATGTAACTATGAATTTGGGACAATGATTGATGGGAATTGTCTGATGGTGAAGCATCTTCTCGTCCAATTGCTTTGCTCCGACGCCTTTGTCTTCGTCTTTTAGGATCTCCAGATTGTGAACAGCATCAGCATCAGCATCTCGTAGCGTCTCCCAACATCAGCAGCATCAACCTTCAGTAACATCTCCAATCTATGAGCGGCATCGACAACCTTGTAGAATATCAGCAAGTGAACATACGCCTGAGATGATTTAGAATCGACTAGCGAATACTCGTGAAGTATTGCAAGTGGAATACACATGGATTAAGGTACATGTAATACACATGAAATACGGTACGTGGAGTACACATGGAATGCACATGAAATGATCGGTATGGGCTCGATCATTTGTCATGATTTAAGGAAAGTAAACCGGTTAAACGGTTAGGAAAACTATCATGATAACCTGGCAGTATTAGCATAGACATCATTCTGGTTGCATAGAGAAACGCTAAAGTGTGGTTACACAAAATTCAACGATGATTTGCCTGACAGCATGATCAATGAAAACCAACCATGACTATCATGAAAGCATGATTTAAGAAATCTAACAATGTCTTGCAGGACAACGTAAATAACAGAAGAGGCGTGAAACATAATCAACATGAAGACGGAATTATCATGAGGAAACATGAAACCATCTATTACGAAGAAGTGTATAACATAATCAGCATGAAACTGAAGTTAACCATGATAGTATGAAGGCATACTTGACATAAAAACATAATAACTTATGATGGGACATGAGAAAAATTTTATGCCAATTTAAATCATGAGAAAAATTTTATGCAAGAAAAACAGTGCATGAATGCGTAATGTAGTTTATAAAACCTTTATATGTGCGAGGGAACGCCTATGGGTCGGTTCCAAAACAAAAGACATGGCGAGGGGACGCCTATGGGTCGGTCCCAAAGTTAAAAGGTTCGATAAAAGCACATGCGACTAAATAGGGCCAGTCCTGTACCAACCATTACTTAGTCAAAATTCCTGCAACATATGACATATGATATAAATGCATGAATGCATGAAACATAATAATTAAAAGTCATTGTCAAAACTTAACAGAATAAATTTTTATGTGAAAATTATGAACTACTGGGGTCAGTCCACATCGTCACAGTTCACTAGGAACATCATGCATAGACAATGACACATAACTAAATATGAACGACGGTTGTTCATTCCATATTAGTAAGACGATACTGGTGAAAACATCATGGTGAAAACAACAAGGTGCTGAAAACGTCATGGCTAAAACAAAAAGGTGCTGAAAACATAATGGTTAAAACAACAACGCGCTGAAACATCAATACGTGGAATAACAAACGTTGGCTTAGGAAGCTCCTGGTGACTACCCACTAGTCACAGGTCGAGTTTTAGAGCCTACAGGTCGAAACCTTGGCTCTGATACCATAATTGTAACACCCCATTTTGATAAATGGAATGTCACGCGTAATTATGGCGTGTCATCAAAGCATGCAAGGTAATATGTAGTAAAACATACATGACCATAGGGAAAACCGGAATCAAACATCGGTTCCCAAACATAAGCCCAAAACATAAGAAAGTAAATGAACTGAATGAAAGACTAAACAAGCATAAATATATGAAGGAAACAGGAGAAGAAGTCTATGGCAGCTTCCATCCTATGCCTGTCCTCCAAATGCTCGAGTCTTGGGTACCTGCCGTTTTGGGACATGGAAAGGAAAGTAACGGCTGAGCAAAACGCTCAGTGCACGGATATACAATATAGCATGAAATAGGATAAGCATGTAACATATAACAGCGACTAAGTTCTGAGTAAACTGGTTAAGTATTAAGAAACTGGTTTTATAGTTTGAAAAGCCTTATGTTTATCTTATGAAAACTGTTTTAACATAAATATACCATAGCCCATATAGGTCATGAAAAGGTCACGTGCATGAATACTTGGAGGGGTGACCTCATCATGCTGATTAGAGGGGATGCCTCTAATCAATATACTGGTTTGGGTAGGAGGGATCAGCTCCTTGTGAAGGGTGCAAGGCACACACCACATTCACCATGATAAACTGAATAAAACATGTAACTAGGATGCACCCATACGCCCCACCTGATATAATAATATGGCCAAAACTGAAAGGGACGCCACGAGCAATCACTCCGCCGTGGGGAAGTCATAACATCGGTGCCTCCAATGCTATGGTTATGGTACCTCCATAACTAGGTGAAACTGGTCATGCTTGTATATGGCTATAGATTATGCTAATTAAACATAAGCAGTTCAAAACAATAAAACAAATACTGGGGAAAACAGTTGGCTGCATACGGGGAAATCCTAATAAGGAAAGAATGTCCATACTGAAAGGACGGGAATCCGTACCTCAAGTCCAGTGAATGAACGGAAGAAAGACTCCTACTTCTGGATCACTAACGCTACATGAATACACACGTGTATAAGTATCGATTCACTGATTACGTACTGGGTTTTATGTCTCATTTTAGCTGACTTGGTATGTTTTAGGTCATGGTTCACTGTTTAAAGCCTTAAACTGTGTTTATCTTGTATTTTGATTAATCTGTTTAAGTATTACTGGTATTTCATGTATTATTATACTTACTGTGTAATAATAAGTAACTTTCCAAAAATAGCAGGTTTCCAAAAATAGAAAGTTTCCAAAAATAGAAAGTTTCCAAAAATAGAAAGTTTCCAAAAATAGAAAGTTTCCAAAAATAGAAAGTTACCAAAAATAGAAAGTTTCCAAAAATAGAAAGTTTCCAAAAATAGAAAGTTTCCAAAAATAGAAAGTTTCCTAAAATAGAATTTACTGCTTAAAATAGATTAGTTTCTAAAAATAGAAAGTTTCCAAAAATAGATCAGCTGCCTTAATTAAATAAGTTTCCATATATAGAAGGTTTCTATGATTAGATTAGCTGCCTGAATTAGATAGATTTCCATATATAGAAGGTTTCCATTAATAGATTTGTTGCCTTATTTAATTAAGTTTCTATAAATAGAAGTTTCCATATTTAGAATTAAGCTGGTTACATAAGCTAACATATAAGTCTACGTGTTTATAAGCTGATTTCTTAAGTCATATGATATAGTATATAGTTTAATTATTATTTCATGTATTTTAATTAAACTATAGGTTAAGCATTTTAATTAAAGTATAACATGTTTTAATTAAAATGAAATGAAAATACTTAGGTTAAAAATGTGTATTATTATTATTAATAATATAACCTAAGTCATGTCTAAATTAATTAATTATAGGCATGTTTTAAATAATTAATTAATTATAACTTATAACATAAAATACTTAGGTTAAATTAATATCATGCTAAATTAATAATTAGAATAACCTAAGTCATGATTTAATTAATATCTCATGTTATTAATTAATTTATATCCTAAGTTCATGATTCATAAAAAATTAACATGTAACATAGATCATGATTTAACCAACGAACCGTGAACCGGGCATGAAATCGACACCGTACCCCGAACCAAATCGGGGTTCCCCTTGGTTCCTTGCTGCCGTGGGACCCACACCACCAAACCGGGACCACATGGTCTCGGTGGTGGTTTCTAGGCCAAGCCGTGACCCCCTTAGGGCACGGTCTAGGCGTCGGCTAAACCAAACACCCGTAAAACACCCTTTTGATTTTACCCTTTAACCAAATACATGTTAATTTTATGTTTTTAATTAGGTTTTAAAAACATCATGTTCTTAATTAGTTTTACCAAATCAAATCAAAAGAAATAATTAAAAAGAAAGGTTAAAAAGGTATACCGAATGTGTGGATCAATAAAGGATGAACAAACACTAACACTTGTACAATATCCATGATCAAAATCAACAAGAACACCTCCTTTGGTGTTGTAGAAGTGGCGGCCAAAAATGGGGAGGAAGAAGGAGAGGAGAAACTTTTTAGGGTTTTATCTTTTTTCTAGGTTTTGTCAAAATGAACAAGTTTTCCAAATTTTTCATGTTAGTAATTTTGCATGGGCTAAGCCCATTTCTTCTTCCAAATTTCGTGGATATGGGGCCCACAAGGGGTAACCCAAATGTTTTTCGTGTCTAAATAATAAGTGTGTTCTCGTGTTCGTTCGTGGTTAAACGTGTTCGTGTTTAAAGTGTTTCTGTTTATTTTATCATGTAGTTTATCGTATTCTTAACGCTCGTAATTATATTATATGTATTTACGTAATTATTTTAGTTCGTGTTTTAATTATGTTCATGATTTTATGATCGCATGTTCGTGATTAATTATTGTTTAAATAATTATTACGTGATCGTGCATAGTAATTACTTATTAACTACTTATCATGAGTTTGTACGTAATCGATACTTATCATGTCATACACGTATGCACTTACTTGATTAATAGCACATGAATGTGATCAATACTGAATAAGGTAAGTTTTAATCTAGGACGTACGATCTTAAGGGCACTATTCATGGTAAAAGCATGCGGGTTTTACACTAATTGTCACCTTAGCCAACAAAAAACTAATGAAATGAAAATGAGAAGTATTTATAGGAGATTAGGGAGATGGTTAGGGGAAGCTTCCTCCCCTCCTTCCTTTCTTGTTAATTGCACCATTAAGTCCTTCCTTCTTAGTCTTTTGTTAATCTTGGACTTTAAGGACTTTTGGATTCTTTAAACTCGTCTTTTAATTCTTCAATAAATTAGACTTGAGTTTTTCGGCTTTTGATAAACTTCCGTCTTTTGACTTTTTCTTCGATAAATCTTTAGAATTGGTCTTGGACTTCCGTTCTTTTTCCACTCTTGACTTCTCGACTTCATCTTTCATCTTTTTCTTCAATAAAAGCCCGTAAATGCCGTGTTTTCTCCACTTTTCACCTTTTCGTCCTAAATCACAACAAAAACACAAACCACGCATAATTCCGACATAAAAGACATAAAATACACGTTTTGGTCCGGTTATTATTGTAATTAAGTGGTAGAAAGGATGGGTGTTTACACACCTATCAGTTAACATCTTGGAAAGGGGAGAAAATGGGATTAAGGAGACTTAATGATACATGGCTAAACAATGAAAAAGGCTTAAAAGATAAACCAACTTAACATGTGTAATGCACAAGTTAAGGGGGGAGCGTTTTTGATGAACAAAACACTTAAGGCACACAAACTTTGATTATAATATCACAAGTGCTTTAAGTGATTTTCAAGGATTTTTCATGGTGACAATACTTACCCAAAACACACTTAAGTCACGACGAACGTGGTGAAAAAAGGGTTGTAGGATTAGGTATTAGTCCAATGATTCATCAGAACCGATGGAATCTTTCCCAAGGACAATTCCCTAGATAGAATTAGAAGTCCTAGGAAAGATGGAGAAAGATTATGAACGTAGCTGAATGCCGACCAAGTACTTAAGCTAGCACTGGAACAATCACAACAAGGTGCTAGTGATGACGTATTGGTAAGCATTGAAGGGGTTGAAGAATGAAAAAGAATTGTAAAGATAAAGGGTGTAAAGAAAGAAGCCCTCCTTACAACTTTAGACAGAAACCGGGTCAATACATATGCTATTGAGATCATTTTTTAAATGATTTTCGATATTGAAGATAGACATCATGGACCCAGTGATGCAATGCACAACCCTTTCCAGCTAACTCAAATATCTCTCAAAAGATATTTGTTTTAATCACACGGAGTTCAACACGTTATAAATTGGTTTATTCTCTCCGAATAGACTGATATTGAATAGGTGGCAATCCTCTCCAGCCATCGCTCACTAAATCAAAACGCACTATCGAGTCTAGAGCCACGAGATCATCAAAAGTCTCATTAGGACACTTTCCATTTATTCCTTGCTTCTTCACACACTGTGAAAAGTAAGAGAACTTTATGAGTCCTACGCAGTATTCTTGTAATATTGCCAGAACATCCGAGTGATACGCAACTATTACAATGAAGATGGAAATCCTGCTTGAGCCAACATCAAACAAGCTCATGGTAGGTGACACGGGCGGTTCTTTAAGAACCAATCTTGTGAAAACTAGAAAGAAACAGTAGTTTAATTCTTAATTGAACTTAAACTCGTTCCAGGCCTCTATGCATTATCATATGATCTTGCCAGAACACTTAGAGTGACACTCTTTAGTGTTCACAGTGACGAGTGAAAATCCTTCTAGTGTTAACATCAAACAACACTTGGTAGGTGACAAGCAAGATTCTATTTGAATCAAGCTCGTGACAACTGGAAAGCAACGATGGTGAAAATCTTAATTGAAATTCACTTGTTCCAGGTTTCATGAATTGACGGCTTCAATCATAAGGATTTTTAATCCAAATGATTCACTCTTTATGTTTGCAGTCAGCTTTGGACGGTCGAATAAAGAGAACGGGTTTACCCGCGAAATCCTGTCAGGAAGTTACTTAATTGAAACTATCCGTCACGGGTACGATATCTACTATCGTACAACGGTCTTCACTGTCCGGAGGTAAAATGCTACAGAGTTAGAATAAAATGTCAAAGCCATTTTATTCGTGTCTTATTATGTTGCTGCATTCGAAGACGGTGGCGTTGCGGTGTACCTGTTGAAGTCGTCCTCACATACTTATTCCTTCTGCATCAAATATTTCTGCAAATTCAAGAAAGTATGACCTAAAAGTCTTCCGATGTATCGAATCTGAAACTTTCAAGAAATCAACTAAGGATAAGTGTGTGGGACATGAAGTCACGAAGAGGCGAACATCACAAGAAGATAAAGACTGCACGTGAAAGGCCAAAAGAACGTGTTCCAAGCAAAAGGCTGATATTATTCAACACATATTCACAAAAAGAAGAAAACTTAAAGAAAGAAAGAGAAAGTGGACTACGAGCTCAAGAACAAGATCTAACATGCTAGATTAGGACTTTGTAAATTTGGAGTGACCTCCCTTTGGGGGAGATTGTTGGAAATACGTTTTTACGTATAAAGAAAGTCTCGGTTACTCCAAAAAAATAGTTATAGGCTCATAGTAGTGTTTAAGTTACATTTATGTTAAGCCCGACCCATGAGCATGTTCATGGACCGGAGGCCCAAGTCCATTAAGGACTTGGGTATATATAAACCTCTTTCCACCATGGAAAGAGGTGTCGGTTGTTTCATTTCTCAAAGTAATACACATAGTTTCTTTCACTTCTCTCTCTAAGTTTCTCTCTCTAGAAAAACATCAACCCTCTTGAAATACAAAGATTATCATTGTTCTACAGCAAGCTTAAGTCACAAGATCGAAGGATTCTTATTCAGTTTCATGTTTGATGTATCTGATTCATTCCATCAGTGGTCACTTCAAATTTCCGACAAGGGGGTTGGTAAAGATAGCCATGGAGAGTTTATGAGTAGGGAATTTCGATGAACAACTGATTCTCGCCAATTATATAATTCTGCTTATTTATTATTCTCACGAGATTTCAGGTACATGTGCGTACGATTTATTGATGGTTCCGAGTTTCGAAACCATCAAGGAGGAAGAAGAAGACATATTGAACGCACAACAAGTACACGTGATAAACTTCATACCTTCTTTTGATTTGAAGACATTCCGGGAAGACATTTGTCATAACCGCAAAGAAAATCAGTGTTTTAACTCGTGGCGTTATCAATCTCTAAACGGTACACTACTGATTCAATGTTTAATTGTTTTGACGTTGCAATTATTCATCATCATTATCCTATATAGAGAGATATGCACTTCCGGGACTTAATTGACTCTAGTGCATCTTCGGAAGAAGATATGTGCATTTCCGGGACTTAATTGACTCTGGTGTTACGATGTCAACTTCATGAATGGGATAAAGTGTCCACTTCAGTATTTGAGCTTCATACATGGGATTGGTTTACTTTCTTCAACTATGTGGGGGAAGAAATGTCTTGATTCTTTCTAGTATGCATAACTTGAACACCCAGGGGAAAGAAAAATTCAGAAGAATTATTCAAGCGTGAGAAGAGAAGTTGTTGATCTACTTGGTGTGCCCCAAACTTTCAATCCCTCATAGCAACATTATCATTTTATATGATGGGATTTGCTTGTTAAATTCCGTTGTGCGCTAAATCATTCTAAGCTTTATTAAAAGCTTTGAAGTTGCTTATGAGGATTGTCGGTTTAGGGGGAAGCTATTAAAAGCTTCTACATCAAGTTTTATGTGGCATGAATTAGGGGGAAATTAATTCAGAAGCTTCTCCTTAACCAGAAGTATATGTATTACTTAGCTCGTGTCGTTACAGTATTTATACCACAAGTTACTACGAAGATGAGTCACTCTGAAGTGAAGACTTGAAGTCAAAGGCCTCAGAAGACATCATCAGCATTGGACGCTTCATGGAAGTTTTTGTTCTTAATCATTGTGTACTTGTTAGGAAAAATATTGTAAGGAATTCTACACGTCGTCCCATGGGGGAAGATTGTTGGAAATTCACTTTATGTGACGACATTTAAGAATTCCCATTAGTTATCATAGTCACACACGCATAGACTAGACTAGGAAACGTTGTATAGTTTAGGTGTGGCGTGTGACTATATATACCCCTCCAAGGCTTACAAGGAGGGGTTGTTGCTTGTGTTTTTATCTCACTTTAATACATTTTCTATCTTTTCACACACAACCTTCTCTCTCTATATTCATCTATGGCTACCACCACTTACCACCACCCACCAAGACCACCAGATCATATATAGCAAACCTACAAATTACATCCCCATGGCCATTCTACAAAAGGGGTATTGACATAGTAGGTTCGTTTCTAGTGGCGGCCTGTAACATCTCGAGTTTTTTGCGATTATTAAGTTGAATGCAATACACGGAATTGGTGGGCGTATTATGTTTGTCGTATGTTTATTTGATGTACTTACTTAATCACGTGAAGTCTCGCATAATTGCCTTTGTTTTGGATCGTGTGTCAAACGGTTATAGAGTCGTGTTTATTCAGTTTCGCGTCTAAACTTAAACACCCGTCGAACCCGAGTCGAGTTATATAACTGATATATCAGGTACAAATAATTAAGTATAAACCTTTATTTATGTTTATTGCAAAAACTTGCTTTACAAGTGTCCCAATTTCAGTCACATTTCCAGTTACAATTAAACCCCATAGTTTATTACCCACTAACCACTACAAGACAGCACACATGCCTAGTTTACCCAATTTGGGTATATCACAAGTTACCAATTTCAGCTTGAATCTAACCCTAAACTAACAATACATGATTAAATACAAATCCAAAGTTTACCCAATGTCCAAACACAACACACAAAGTTTTTCACAGTCCAAATTACAACTACAAAATCCTGTACAAGTCTTTTAAATACAAATTCCTGGGTAAGTGAAGGAAGTTCCAGCCGACCCATACATCTCGTCCGAACCTGCAAAACAGAAAGAGTCAAGCCATCCATCTCGTCCGAACCTGCAAACCGAAACTTAGCATTCCATTGTGAGTCTTTTCGTCTCTTCATTTTTCCTATATGAAATCTTAGTTGTGCTCGTCTTTGACAAACCTGCGAACAATCAAACAAATGTGTTAGTCATTGTAACGGTCTTATTTTAACTAAAAACTGAAAAGGTTAAACCATAGTATTAATACTTGAACATGACCATGACCTTACTTTTCTGTCAACCAAACCGAGACCCCGACTTAGACCAAACCGAGACCCCGACCTAAACCAAACCGAGACTCAACCGAGACCACAAACAAGACCAAGCCAAGAACCAAACCGAGACCCAAACCAAACCAAACCGAGACCCAAATCAAAACCAAACCGAGAACCAAACCAAGCCAACCAAATTGCTTATTTTCTGCCGAAACTATCAACAATCAATGCCACATAATCCTAATGTCTTAACCACTTTCATTTTACAGAAACATCATAAAAACCCTCAATCATGCCGCGAGTATAAAACCTTTTTCAAATCCAAACCCTAGAAATTAAAAACCTTTTAAACATGAAATTAATATTTTCTATATTCCAAAAACACCACATAATCATGAATTATCAACCGAATATAAAAACCCCAATTCTGTATAAACCCTAATTTGACTTTTATTAATTAAAACTCTAATTAAACCTAATCTAAACCCGAATCCAATAGTTAATTTAATTGAAAACGAGATATGCAAAAACCCCCAATTGACCGAAACCCTAATTTTTATAAAACCGATTATATGTTGAAATTAGTTTGATTTTATACAAGAAAACATCAATTAATTGCATTTAAACCCGAGATTTATAGAAACCCCCAAATATTTCGAAACCCTAATTTATTTATTTCAAATCCGAGAACCATATGGTTCTCGACAAGTTTATACAAGTTATTAAACCCACTGATCTTTTATAAAACGAAAATCAATTAACTTTTGTTAAAAGAAAATAAGGAGAAACAACTTATCTTTGATTTTGGCTGATGATTAACGTTGACCATAAGGATGAACACCATCAGAAACCCAATCGGTTTGATGTGGGGATGAAACCCCACATCTCACGCGATCTAAACACCACAAACCACCCCATCTATGATTGTTAAACTCAAACTGAAAACATGATAGCCATGGAAGGAGATGAACCGATCCAGATTGGATAGAGAGATAAGAGAGGGGCGGTGGGGATGTTTCGAGAGAAGAGAGAGAGAGTAACTCTCTGTTTTTGAGAGTTGTGTGAATAAACACACGTATTTACTCCTTGTTTCCTTGTTTATATCGCCTATGGGCCGGGCCGGGTTATTTAACCCTTGGGCCGGTTTGTGGGTGGAAATATTGGGCTCATTTTGGGCCAGGATTATGCTTTGAGTTTAGTTAAAGCCCATAAACGAATTTGGTAATTTAAGGGTATAATTTAACCCGTAAAACCCGACCGTTTAATAACCGACTTTTATTTGTCGTATTTTTCCGTAAACGTAAGGTTTTGTCAAGCACAACTAGGGTGTCGTGTCTTTTATTAATATAATTTTTCATATCGTAACTCGATCCTCATAATTAAATAGGTCGCGGCTAGCGTAACCGTACTCTCGAGCTATTTTATCTTCGTCCTCTTTGCTGAATTACGAGGTGAGTTTATAGCCCCATACTTAACTATTTTTACTGCTTTTTGGGGTGAGACATTGCTTGATTTTAACGTATGAACACAAGTGCATTTACTGATTTATATATTAGTCTAAGTCCCACTAAAAACCCAGTTGCTTTGGCCCGTGAATCGTGAACCGTTAATTACTTTGTGTAAGCGCGAATGTTATGGATAGATCTATCGGGATTGACGTCCCTGTCTGTCTTGTCCAACAAGGGGACAAGCGGGCACAGTTTCATTTGAGTCTGAGATAGGATGTCGTGGGTTTAGGCATCTAGTTTGGGCTACATTTATATGATTATACTGCCGGTGTTGTTAACGCTTCGGTGTCACGAGCTTAGACTGTAATAAATACTTTTGGGATGACTTTGTATCTGTTATATTGTCATCACTTTTGGGGAAAATCTTGTGGTTCATTAAACATTTCAAATTAACTAAACCTATGAACTCACCAACTTTATATTGACACTTTAGCAATGTTTTTCTCAGGTATTAAGAAGGAAGATGCTAAATGAGGTCTCATGCATTGCCGTCATTTCTTTGAAACAAAGATCATTTGTACCATTCGAGAAAACTATGTTTTGTAACTGTATTCAGTTTTATGCTTCCGCACCTTGTTAAAACTATTTATTCTATTAATTACAAGTGATCTATTTTCCGAACGTCTCATTTAGAGGTCGTTCTTTGTGACTATGTGTGTATGATAATCATGACGTCACCACTCCCTTGTCGCCATTATACTCTGATATTTTGGGAGTGTGACAGATTGGTATCAGAGCCATGGTTATAGAGAACTAGGTTGCATTTAGTAACTCTAGACTATAACTGCTATATGTTTAATCGATTATCATACGGATTGTAAGTATTAAGTATATGTAGATACATGAACATAGATAAGTAATAAATGGGATACATGTGATTTAACAATTACGAGGTATATTTACATGGATTACATGTGCAACAACAAAATCTGAATTATGTTATATGGGATACATGTGGATTCAACAATGATTGTTATGTTATGTAATGTCCTTTTTACGGACTAATTTTATAAGATATTTACACACATTTATTTTGTTTATGATTACAGCGATGTCTTCTTCGGATGATTCCACGTCTACAGGAGCGTACTACAACCGTAGTTCACAGTCGACTATCAGTTCATCAGTAGGACTACCTAGAGGATTGCCATCAGGATATCTGTGGTACCGGATGGTTTCAAATGATGATACAGAGAGAGAGACTGAGGAGGTTCGTCATTCACCGATCCGTATTCCTGATGCATCAGCTGACGATGTACTTAGCCTAGAAGGCGGAGGAGAGGATGACTTAGACACTGATGTGGTGCAGTCACCAGGTCAGACATCAGTTACTAGAGATGAGACGGTAGAGGAGACAGAGGATGATGAGATGGAGTTCACAGATGGGGAAGGAGAGCCCATGGAGGTCACTGACACTGAGGACCCTCCTACTGCATATGCTGCTACTCCTGAGGTTTCCCTAGCACACATCTCCTCATCTTAATCTGAAGACGAAGGAGAAAGGACTGCTATTCCTGCTCCAGCACCTGGTACTCTACCTTTCTACTATGTGAGACGACGTCTTCGGGGGAGAGCTGCCCGACCACCACTTTCACCTTACCGACCTCTCATACCTTTCACTGCCACTGACAGGCATGCAGCCCGCACACCTGCCAGTCCTGTCCCAGAGACACCACTACTACTACCACCACCAGAGACTGTACCTACTGTGTACCAGGAGATGCTTACTGATGCTGGTATCTCTACTGGGCCGAGAGCTACGACTCCTCTTCCTAGGAGAGCTACATCGACGGTGGTGATGCTTGGGGCGGCAGATGGATGTGTGACGATACGATTGAACAGATTGGAGGATGTTGTAGAGGCTTTAGGTGAAGAGTATAATGAAGTGCAGGATAAGTTGGAGGCACTGGAAAAGAAGAGTCCAGTTAGGGATGAGACAGTGTTGACGGTATGTGTGACCCGCCTACGAGGACAGCTTCTTACTGTTCTTGATCAGATGGAATCCATGCCGAACGCTCGTCTTGAGGAGATCGGGAGCCTGATGACCCGTTGGGGAGTAGAGCCATTGGTGGAGACAGGCGGACTAGAGGCACCAGTGGAGGACCCTGTTGCAGACTTGGATAAGAGGTTTAGAGTCGCTTGTTATGATACCGATGTTAGACTGAGAGATTCCCAGGCTCGTGAGCTCGTGGTTGAGAGGAGGTTAGCAGAGTTGGAGAGAGAGCTTCATCAGCGCCGTGAGGGCACTAGTTAGATTTATCTTGTACTATCGACCTATCCTTGTATGACCACTAAGCTTTGAAGTTTATCCTAGCTAGTTGGTATTTTATTTTCTTTTATTATGTTATGACAAACTATGATGTACTATCAAACGATTCTATGAATGATATTATGGGTTACAAAAATTGTGAGATCATTATATATTGTGTATTATACCCTGGAGCATTTCATAATTGTATTGTGTGTGCCATGCATGTCATGTCTGGCAAAACTCATTGTCCTATTACCTTGTTAGATTATGGCGCCAGTTAGAAGATCCGAAACGCAAAATCCGCCAGCCGCTACCGGTGGAATTGACACCGTCATGCTAAGCCAAATGATAGCCGAACGAGTGGCCGAGGCACTCGCAACCGCTGAAGCAAATCGTACAGCTAGCACACAGGAGGAGACCAACCAAGGAGCTACAAATGCTATTGCACGGACTTGTACCTACAAGGAATTTCGTGCAGTTACGCAAGTAAGTTTCCGCGGTACTGAAGGAGCAGTAGCATTAACCAGATGGTTTGAGGAGCTAGAATCCCAATTTGGGATTAGCAATGTCGCTGAAGCTGATAAGGTGAAGTTTGCGTCAAGCACGTTAGTGGATGGTGCTTTGACTTGGTGGAAACGTCTATGCTCGTGCAGTGACCATTGACGTTGCCCAAGCGACGCCCTGGAGTGAATTTAAAGCTATGTTTGTGAGGAAATACTGCCCACGAAATGAAGTCAAGCAGATGGAAGTTGAGCTGTTGAACCTGAAGGTCAAGGTACTGCTCTTACTGCTTACAATCAGCGCTTTCAAGAGCTGATCTTGTTATGTCCTGAAATGGTGCCCAACGACGACCGATTGTTGGAGCGATACATTGAAGGACTACCTTTGAGCATCAAAGGGAATGTGACTTCATCCAAGCCAACTGATTTGCACGAGGCAATCGATATGGCTTAAAGTCTGATGTACCAAGTGGTACAGGAGTTGGGAGAAAATACTGGGGATAAAAGAAAGTGGTCTGGCAATCACTACAACAACAATACCAACAATACCAACAACAACAACAACACAAACAACTACAACCAGAACAAGCGACAAGAAGTAGCAAGGGTGTTTACTGCTGGACAAGGTAATACTGGAAACTACGCTGGAAGACTTCCTTTCTGCGGAAAATGTGGCCGACACCACGAAGGAGCATGTCCCCCTACGTGCTACAATTGTGGGAAGGCGGGACATAAGGCAAAGGAATGTCGAGCACCACCTTGTTCTACTAATCAAAGAGGACCTGGAACGCAAGGTGGCCAAGGAGCAAATGTCACTTGCTTTGGATGTGGAGAGAAAGGTCACTACAAGAACAAGTGTCCAAGCAGTGGGAACCAAGGTCGTGGTAACCAGATTCGAGGGAATCAGAATCACAACCAAGGGAACCAGAGGCAGAATCAAGGGAACCGAGGAGGGAATAACCAAGCCACAACTAGTACTCCTGGAGGATTCACGACACCTAGCAAAGTGTATCATCTCTGTGCTGAAGCTGCAGTGCAAGACAACAATGTTGTGACTGGTACGTTTCTAGTCAATAACAACTATGCTTCAGTACTATTTGATTCTGGTGCGGATAGGAGTTTTGTGTCGTCTATATTTAGTGAACGCCTAAATGTTACCCCTACTGCGTTAGAAGTTAAATATAATGTAGAATTAGCCGATGGGAAGTCAGTAACCACCGACGTTATTCTGAAAGGATGTAGTGTAAGGTTGCAAGGTCGTTCGTTCAGTATCGACCTACTCCCTATAGAATTGGGAAGTTTTGACGTCATCATTGGAATGGATTGGATGTCGAAGCATCACGCGGAAATTGTATGCCATGAGAAGTGTGTCCGTGTTCCTTATGGAAACGACGTACTCATCATACAAGGCGAAAGAAGTGGAGTGAAGAATGGATCAAGATTGGAAGTCATCTCATGTATCAGGACCCAAAGATACATTGAGAAGGGATGTTCGGTATTCTTGGTTCAAGTAACACAAAAGGAAGGAGAAGAAGATCACGAGAAGAAGGTGGAAGATGTACCGATCGTTAGAGACTTTCCGAACGTATTCCCAGAGGACTTACCCGGACTACCACCAGCACGGCAAGTGGAGTTTCACATCGAGCTTACACCAGGAGCCGCGCCTGTTGCTAGAGCCCCATACCGTCTAGCACCGGCCGAGATGACAGAGTTAGCTGAACATATAAAGGAACTTTCTGACAAAGGTTTCATTAGACCAAGTTCCTCACCTTGGGGAGCGCCGGTCTTATTTGTCAAAAAGAAAGATGGATCCTTTAGAATGTGTATCGATTACCGAGAATTGAATAAGCTGACGATAAAGAACCGTTACCCATTGCCAAGAATTGACGATCTTTTCGACCAATTGCAAGGATCTAGCATATACTCGAAGATCGATTTAAGGTCAGGATATCATCAACTGAGGGTTAGAGAGGAAGACGTTCATAAGACGGCTTTTAGAACCCGGTACGGACACTACGAGTTCCAAGTTATGCCTTTTGGTTTGACAAACGCACCTGCGGTATTCATGGATCTCATGAACCGAGTTTGCAAACCATACTTGGACAAGTTTGTGATTGTATTTATCGATGATATTCTCATCTATTCTCGTAATGAAGAAGAACACAAGGAACATTTGAAGACCATATTAGAGCTGCTAAGGAAGGAGAAGTTATATGCAAAGTTTTCCAAATGTGAGTTTTGGATAAACACAGTGCAATTCCTTGGGCATGTGATCGACAGCAGTGGTATTCACGTTGATCCTGCTAAGATCGAGGCCGTGAAGGATTGGGCGACTCCAACAACACCCACGGAGATCCGCCAATTTTTAGGTCTTGCTGGTTACAATAGGAGATTCATTGAAGGTTTCTCCAAGATAGCTAAACCAATGACGGAATTGACTCAAAAGGATAAGAAGTTTGAGTGGAAGGAGGATCAAGATTTGGCATTCCAGACATTGAAGCAGATGTTGTGTGAAGCACCTATACTAGCCCTACCCGAGGGTAATGAAGACTTTGTGGTGTATTGTGATGCATCCATAAAAGGGTTAGGTGCAGTACTGATGCAAAGGACTAAGGTCATAGCTTACGCATCAAGACAACTAAAAGTGCACGAGAAGAACTACACAACTCATGACCTAGAGTTGGGAGCAGTGGTGTTTGCCTTGAAGATTTGGAGACACTACCTTTATGGTACTAAGTGTGTTGTATTCACTGATCATAAGAGTCTACAACACATTTTGAATCAAAAGGAACTCAACATGAGACAACGACGTTGGCTAGAGTTGCTCAGTGATTACGATTGCGAGATCCGTTATCACCCGGGCAAGGCAAATGTCGTGGCCGACGCTTTGAGTCGAAAGGAGAGAGTTCTTAGGGTGAAGGCTTTGGTGATGACCATTGACTTAGACCTTCCATCCTTAATTCTCAAGGCTCAGAAAGAAGCAGTCGAGGAAGAAATTCTCAAGACTGAAGATGTTGAAGGAATGATAAAGAAGTTAGAAGCACGTTCGGATGGAACGTTATGCCTTGATAATAGGAGTTGGTTACCATGCCATGGTGACCTACGATCCTTGATTATGCATGAGTCGCATAAGTCAAAATACTCCATACATCCGGGATCTGACAAAATGTATCATGATCTGAAGATGTTGTATTGGTAGCCGAACATGAAGGCGGATATTGCTACATACGTTAGCAAGTGCTTGACTTGTGCCAAAGTCAAAGCCGAACATATGAAACCATCAGGATTATTGGTCCAACCCGAACTGCCAGAATGGAAGTGGGAAAGGATCACTATGGATTTCATTACCAAGCTACCAAAGACCGCAGCCGGATTCGACACGATTTGGGTAATCGTCGACCGACTCACCAAATCGGCTCATTTTCTACCCATCAAGGAGACTGATGGAATGGATAAGTTAGCAAGGACATACTTGGAGGAAGTAGTCACGAAGCATGGTGTGCCTGTGTCTATAATCTCCGACCGATACAGCCGATTTACTTCGCAGTTTTGGAAGTCACTGCAGAAGGCATTGGGAACGCAGTTGGATATGAGCACTGCGTACCATCCCCAAACTGACGGTTAAAGTGAACGGACCATTCAAACTTTAGAAGATATGCTGAGAGCTTGTGTGATTGACTTTGGAAATAGATGGGATAGACACCTACCTCTGGTGGAGTTCTCATACAACAATAGTTATCACACTAGCATTAAGGCAGCGCCGTTCGAAGCACTGTATGGTAGGAAGTGTCGTTCACCCGTGTGTTGGGCAGAGGTCGGTGAAGCACAACTCACTGGACCCGAGATCATACACGAGACTACTGAGAAGATCTTTAAGATTAAGAGCCGTATGCAAGCCGCAAGAGATCGACAGAAGAGTTATGCTGACATGAGACGCAAACCCCTTGAGTTTGAGGTTGGTGATAGAGTCATGTTGAAGGTCTCACCTTGGAAGGGTGTGATTCGCTTTGGAAAGCGTGGAAAGTTAAATCCTCGTTACATTGGACCCTTCAAGATTATAGAGAGGATTGGTCCCGTAGCCTATCGTTTGGAATTACCCCAAGAACTTAGCCGAGTGCATAATGTGTTCCACATTTGCAATCTGAAGAAATGCTTAGCCGACGAGACACTCGTTATCCCTTTGGAAGAAATTCAACTCGACGACAAACTCAACTTTGTAGAAGAACCAGTAGAAGTTATGGACCGTCAAGTCAAACAACTCAAGCAAAGCCGTATACCTATTGTGAAGATCCGTTGGAATGCGCGTAGAGGTCCAGAATACACGTGGGAACGTGAAGATCAATTCAAGAGCAAGTATCCTCATCTTTTCGCTAACCATCCTACTACAGCAACGTCTTGATTTCGTGACGAAATCCCTAAAACATGGGAATACTGTGACATCCGTCAAATATTTCATCTTAAATTATTCATATAGTATGAGTACTTTAATTATTTACCGACGAGTTGTCGACATGAATGTGTTAATTATTTTGCTTTGCGGACAAAGCCCTTTTTAAGGAAAGCGTATGTAACATCTCGAGTTTTTCGCGATTATTAAGTTGAATGCAATACACGGAATTGGTGGGCGTATTATGTTTGCCGTATGTTTATTTGATGTACTTACTTAATCACGTGAAGTCTCGCATAATTGCCTTTGTTTTGGATCGTGTGTCAAACGGTTATAGAGTCGTGTTTATTCAGTTTCACGTCTAAACTTAAACACCCGTCGAACCCGAGTCGAGTTATATAACTGATATATCAGGTACAAATAATTAAGTATAAACCTTTATTCATGTTTATTGCAAAAACTTGCTTTACAAGTGTCCCAATTTCAGTCACATTTCCAGTTACAATTAAACCCCATAGTTTATTACCCACTAACCACTACAAGACAGCACACATGCCTAGTTTACCCAATTTGGGTATATCACAAGTTACCAATTTCAGCTTGAATCTAACCCTAAACTAACAATACATGATTAAATACAAATCCAAAGTTTACCCAATGTCCAAACACAACACACAAAGTTTTTCACAGTCCAAATTACAACTACAAAATCCTGTACAAGTCTTTCAAATACAAATTCCTGGGTAAGTGAAGGAAGTTCCAGCCGACCCATACATCTCGTCCGAACCTGCAAAACCGAAAGAGTCAAGCCATCCATCTCGTCCGAACCTGCAAACCGAAACTTAGCATTCCATTGTGAGTCTTTTCGTCTCTTCGTTTTTCCTATATGAAATCTTAGTTGTGCTCGTCTTTGACAAACCTGCGAACAATCAAACAAATGTGTTAGTCTTTGTAACGGTCTTATTTTAACTAAAAACTGAAAAGGTTAAACCATAGTATTAATACTTGAACATGACCATGACCTTACTTTTCTGTCAACCAAACCGAGACCCCGACTTAGACCAAACCGAGACCCCGACCTAGACCAAACCGAGACTCAACCGAGACCACAAACAAGACCAAGCCAAGAACCAAACCGAGACCCAAACCAAACCAAACCGAGACCCAAATCAAAACTAAACCGAGAACCAAACCAAGCCAACCAAATTGCTTATTTTCTGCCGAAACTATCAACAATCAATGCCACATAATCCTAATGTCTTAACCACTTTCATTTTACAGAAACATCATAAAACCCTCAATCATGCCGCGAGTATAAAACCTTTTTCAAATCCAAACCCTAGAAATTAAAAACCTTTTAAACATGAAATTAATATTTTCTATATTCCAAAAACACCACATAATCATGAATTATCAACCGAATATAAAAACCCCAATTCTGTATAAACCCTAATTTGACTTTTATTAATTAAAACTCTAATTAAACCTAATCTAAACCCGAATCCAATAGTTAATTTAATTGAAAACGAGATATGCAAAAACCCCCAATTGACCGAAACCCTAATTTTTATAAAACCGATTATATGTTGAAATTAGTTTGATTTTATACAAGAAAACATCAATTAATTGCATTTAAACCCGAGATTTATAGAAACCCCCAAATATTTTGAAACCCTAATTTATTTATTTCAAATCCGAGAACCATATGGTTCTCGACAAGTTTATACAAGTTATTAAACCCACTGATCTTTTATAAAACGAAAATCAATTAACTTTTGTTAAAATAAAATAAGGAGAAACAACTTATCTTTGATTTTGGCTGATGATTAACGTTGACCATAAGGATGAACACCATCAGAAACCCAATTGGTTTGATGTGGGGATGAAACCCCACATCTCACGCGATCTAAACACCACAAACCACCCCATCTATGATTGTTAAACTCAAACTGAAAACATGATAGCCATGGAAGGAGATGAACCGATCCAGATTGGATAGAGAGATAAGAGAGGGGCGGTGGGGATGTTTCGAGAGAAGAGAGAGAGAGTAACTCTCTGTTTTTGAGAGTTGTGTGAATAAACACACGTATTTACTCCTTGTTTCCTTGTTTATATCGCCTATGGGCCGGGCCAGGTTATTTAACCCTTGGGCCGGTTTGTGGGTGGAAATATTGGGCTCATTTTGGGCCAGGATTATGTTTTGAGTTTAGTTAAAGCCCATAAACGAATTTGGTAATTTAAGGGTATAATTTAACCCGTAAAACCCGACCGTTTAATAACCGACTTTTATTTGTCGTATTTTTCCGTAAACGTAAGGTTTTGTCAAGCACAACTAGGGTGTCGTGTCTTTTATTAATATAATTTTTCATATCGTAACTCGATCCTCATAATTAAATAGGTCGCGGCTAGCGTAACCGTACTCTCGAGCTATTTTATCTTCGTCCTCTTTGCTGAATTACGAGGTGAGTTTATAGCCCCATACTTAACTATTTTTACTGCTTTTTGGGGTGAGACATTGCTTGATTTTAACGTATGAACACAAGTGCATTTACTGATTTATATATTAGTCTAAGTCCCACTAAAAACCCAGTTGCTTTGGCCCGTGAATCGTGAACCGTTAATTACTTTGTGTAAGCGCGAATGTTATGGATAGATCTATCAGGATTGACGTCCCTGTCTGTCTTGTCCAACAAGGGGACAAGCGGGCACAGTTTCATTTGAGTCTGAGATAGGATTTCGTGGGTTTAGGCATCTAGTTTGGGCTACATTTATATGATTATACTGCCGGTGTTGTTAACGCTTCGGTGTCACGAGCTTAGACTGTAATAAATACTTTTGGGATGACTTTGTATCTGTTATATTGTCATCACTTTTGGGGAAAATCTTGTGGTTCATTAAACATTTCAAATTAACTAAACCTATGAACTCACCAACTTTATATTGACACTTTAGCAATGTTTTTCTCAGGTATTAAGAAGGAAGATGCTAAATGAGGTCTCATGCATTGCCGTCATTTCTTTGAAACAAAGATCATTTGTACCATTCGAGAAAACTATGTTTTGTAACTGTATTCAGTTTTATGCTTCCGCACCTTGTTAAAACTATTTATTCTATTAATTACAAGTGATCTATTTTCCGAACGTCTCATTTAGAGGTCGTTCTTTGTGACTATGTGTATATGATAATCATGACGTCACCACTCCCTTGTCGCCATTATACTCTGATATTTTGGGAGTGTGACACGGCCGGAGGTGTTAAATTCCTAATTGTGGCCATGGACTACTTTACCCGATGGATCGAAGCTAAAACAGCGGCAACAATTACGGGCAAACAGGTAAAAACGTTTGTGTGGAAGAATATTGTATGCCGCTTTGGCTTGCCAGGGGAGATAATCTCTGAAAACGGCAAACAGTTCGCAGAAAATCCATTCAGAGACTGGTGCGTGGCGCTGAATATCACGCAGCATTTTGCATCCGTTAAGCACCCGCAGACCAATGGATGGGTGGAGCGTGCCAATCGAAGTCTGTGGGGAGGGAATTAAGGCACTTCTAGATGATAAAAGTGCCAAGTGGGTTGATGACCTACCACATGTGTTGTAGTCACATCGAACAATGATTAAAACCGCTAATGGAGGCACCCCATTCACACTGGCGTACGACACTTAAGCAGTAATACCAGCCGGAATTGGAATGCCAACAATCCGCACTACGGAAGTGAACATTACCACGAACGACGAAGAGCTAAGGGTTAACTTAGATCTATTAGAGGAAAAACGAGAATTAGCAGCAATCAATGAGGCGAAAGCTAAAGCAAATATGAAAAGGTATTATGATGCAAGGTGGAAGGCGTATCCTTCAAGCCAGGAGACTTTGTTTATCGGGCAAATGAAGCAAGCCGCACTGAGAACACGGGGAAACTGGGCCCAAAGTGGTAAGGACCGTATGAAGTCACGGACGCTTTGGGGAACAGCCCGTACAGGTTGCGCGACGTGGGCGGCCGAGACTTAGGTCACACGTGGAACATCAGCAATCTCAAAAAATGATATCTTTAAGGCTACGGCCTTCCACATGGACATCTCGCTGTAGCCAGCATCAATAAGGTCCATGTCATTTTTTATTTTTTTAGGAATCATTTGTCTTAGGGGTTTTTCAGTTTTGTCTCAAAAATTGTGAACGTAATAATAAAATACCGTGGTGCCTAGCTAGCTCCACGACTTGTTCTTGTTCAAATTTTCTCTTTCTCTATACTTACAGTTATTTATTTCTGTTTCCTTATTCATATGCATTCATCAAACCGTACATGTACTATTCGTTTCTATGAGAAGCAAGAGGATTGAGTGAACCTACTAATTCAACTTGTCGCATAAAAGGGATGTAACCCCAGCGACAACGGATCATGAATCCTTACTAGACACCTTATTCGCAATACGTTGTAATAAGTTTGGGCATACCGCTTTGACAAAATAAGTGGACATGCGTAAAGACACACGGTGCACATCTAATAACTTGTAATACTTAGTCTTTTCTATAAGACGTGATGTGACACGCATGAGAAAGATATACATTTGTTTAAACACATTGTATATGTAAAACAAAAGACAAGTATCTACACACAATGTCGTGGACATCCACGACTGAATATTACAAATAAAAATAAGTGTTTTAACAAATACATACGAATTGTTCATCATTTAGGAAGCATAGACTCCTCAAGTTCCTTCCTCTATTAGGTGATTGATGCTAAGTTAGACCCTCCCGGCGCAGCGTCATCCTCCAGCAATGTCTAGTGGGGGCTGTCACAGGCACACCATCGGACCTAGGCAAGTGGGCGGACCCCACAGTGGGAGTACGACATAAGACACAACTCCCCCTCTTCCCCTTGGCACGGTCCATATTTGCCTTGATCGCCTCTCACAAAATTTTCTCTACTTTTAAAGCCCATGGGTTATTGGTGGGAAGAGTATCGGCGTACAAGGGAATGGTGAGTTTGGCATCCAAGTTAGTGTCAATACACAGCCGCTCTATGATCATATCGATGGGAGCATCTTTCAGTGCCTCCAAGTTCTTTAGCAGAGGATACTCAGTATCATTAAGTACCGTCATAGAGGCGGTCATGTTCTTCTCTGCGTCCGGTTTATGGAAGGCATGATCCTTAGCGACTCGTCCCTGCTCAGCCTATTCCATTCCAGCTAGGAGGCCCTCATGCCTGCCGGGGTCGATGTCGTTGGAGACGACATTGGCAAATGGCTGGACCATTTGGGGAGACTCGGCAATCTTTGCCACCACCAGCCTTAGACCTCTCCCAATCATCAACCTACGACCAACGATGGTTGTAAGCATGTGGGGGAATAGTTCCTCATCAAAGTCAATAGCCATACCGTCCAGCCTTGTGTCCATTTCCTCAAGGCGATCATCTACAACCTTCTCATGTGCTTCCCTATATTTGACGAATTTAGTGGCTAGCCGTTCTTCTCCTTTCACAAGCATGTGAAGGTTGTCACGGTCACGGGAGAGTAATGATACTTCATTCGTTAAGGACTGGGTTGCAGCTTCAGCAGTGGTCACCTGCGACTACCACTTTATGTGTTAAGTCACATTTAAGATGTACTTGTGGTAAAAAAATATAATAATAAAAGCAAAAGTTTGAAATCAGCATGCGCATACCTTGTCGTGTATGGAATGGACTTCAGTCTCCAACTCTGAAAAGCGGGCTTCGTGCGTGGCGGCATGGATTGCCTGCTCTTTAATGGTGGCCTCAACGGTGGTAAGGTTGTCTTGGAGAGTGGCAATGGTTTGTTCGTGTTCGTCGACCATCTTTTCCTTGCGGATTATTTTCCTGTTTGTGCTCTGGATATGGTTCAACGCTCCCTCAAAGCGATGACGCATTGCCGCACCAATAGCCATTTGATGAGAGGATGCCACATTAAACTGAACTACTAGAACGTCATGTGTCAGCTCATCAGGTCCTGGATCAAGCCGGGTGGGTTTATGTGGTCCTGGCGTCTTCAACCTAATCATCATGGATAAACGTCAGTCAAGGCGAAAGAGTTGGGGTGATCCTTCTTGGAGCGGCTCCTCGTTGTCCTTTGGTGGAGGTGATGGTGGCGCGTCCTCAATGATGGGAGGGGTTACCCCGGCTGGTGTCTTCTTCATTCGGCGTGGCCTTGGACGGATCTTCCCTGTAGTTAAATGATTATTTAAAAATGCTGCATGAATAATCAAGTGCAAATTGCAGGGTGTACATTACTTACGTATGATCCTTATCGAGTTCTGTGTTGGTGGGTGCCGCGACGTTCACTGGTGTAGCCTTTCATATAGTTTTGTCTACTTGAGTTTCCGCATCGGCAGGCGGAGCTATCATACCACCCTTGGCCGCATCTGTGCGGTTGCCTTCTTGGTACTAGGGGTGGTCTTCCCGTAGCCTATTCGGCGGCGCGTTGAAGGCCCCCGCCTTTGGCTCAACTTCTTTCCATGTTTTCCTCTTGGACTTATGCCTCCTTAAAGCGGGCTTGGCCTGCGCCCGAATACCCGTATCCTCAGCCGCCTCTTCCTCCTTAGACCCAAACAACTTGTCTATCTCCTCGTCGAGCTGGTCCAAATTATCACCATGTTCTTCTTCATGGGTGGTGGTGGCATTCTTGGCCATGGCGGAAGGGCCAGTCGTATCCTCCAGCAAGGGTTGTTCTCCATCTTCGTTGGTGAAATCTAACGGCGACCTCGATTTGCTACTGGTCCATATCAGAGTGCGGCTCTAGGACCACGTCTAAAGGAATAGTAATATTCTTGGTAGCTTCAAGCAATGGTGGTTCATTTTGGTCCAGGGCTCGTGTACCCTCGGGAATCTGAGAAGGGTCTCCTTGGCGTAGCAATCCGAATAGATTCATAGCTGCGGACACATGCAATTAAACAAAATATGTTAGTTATCAACACCAAGTATGCTATGGGCATCATTCAAAGTTAATTATACCCACCCTCTCTACGGCTGTTTAGGAATATGAGGCATCGGTCTGCTCTGCCGTATTAATTGCGGCTGATGCCTATCAAGCACAAGAAGTTTTCTAGCAACCCCTTGTGGAAATGTGTACGGTGTGTATCTAGAATTCTAACATCCCTATCACTATACGTATTAGCAGGGGGATGATAATCCGTACAGACTGAATGTTTAAACACAAAGGGGAAGGGGAATACAATAGCGTCTACAAAGAAATATCGGTCGCACCAGTTTTTCAACGAATCTAACGCCTTCTTATAACACATTGGGGTGTTTCCCGGTCGTTTCTTAAACGACAGCTAGCCGTTGACCATTTGGGGGACGTAGAAAACCCTATATAAACTAATGGTTGGAGCTACATTACAAGTATGGCAGGTTAGTTCAATTTGATTTATTTTACACACCCCTATACAATGTAATTGGGTGATGTGGAAGTCGTAGTATGTCAGAATATCTACGAGGAACCTAGAAAATGAGATGCGGTAATTAGCTGAGTCAAACAAACGTGTGTATACGCCTATTTTCCTGGTTTAACAGTCGGTGATCGCTTCATCCTCACCAGGGTAGGTGGGATGAACGTTCTCAGGAATAAATTATTCAGAGCAAAATTCAACGAATTTCTCATATGGGAATACATTAAGCACGGACATGATGGTAGGATTGTCCTTAACCATGTTTTATGTAAATATGGAAAATGGCGCGGTGATATAACCTAGGAATAAGGATGTTCGTGCAAGAATGAGTATAGAAGGTATGAAGGATTGCAACAATGACGGTCGAATGTTTTTCACTGTGTGTGCATTGTCACACACTTTGCTTTATATAGTGTTGCCTCGATTTACGAGGGTTAGATGAAGGCCACGTGTACTCCACTACGTTAATCTAACGGATGGGTTTTGGGGCACAGTTGAAACGTTAGAGGGACCCACGGGTCACCTTATTATCAGATTTTTACGTGGATTAAGAGTGGGGCCCACGGGGTGTACTTTTTTAGGCTGCGTATAAACAGACGCTGACACAACCAATTTTTTGACTATTATTAATGCCTTCATTAATGTTGTCCCGGTCAACAGTGTGTGTTATGAGGGGATCTTTTCCAGTACGGCTGGGGAGCAACTGTTAGTCTAGAGGTCACGCCTACAGCTGTAACAACTAGACTGGGGGACATGATGACATATAGTCCCCAGCCGGGTCTTGAACCCGACCCATGGGTACTACCCGTATCCGACTCATCACGGATGAGTTGGATCAAGTGCTACTATGGACCTATGGGTCTCAGACAGTAATGGCCGAATGTACTGTATACGGCCCACGGCCTAGTACACGCGGCAAGGGGTTAGACAGAATCACAATCTAATTAGGATTGTGATTCACCCCAAAGTATAAGATATCCACTAATCATAATTAAAAGATAACAATTAACCAATTATGATAGTTATCTGTTACTTGGAGCCGAAGATTCGATAAAGCCCAATAGGGACTTTACCGCCTATATAAGAAACTCCAATGGTTCCACAAATGTATGATTTACCGAACACTCACATCTCACCGATTAGTAACCCTAAAACCGATTACTTACTCTCACGCCGGAGTCAAATCGTGGGATATGTTCTCACGGTAAGCCTAACAACGTGTTGTTTAATGTGCAGGATCTCAACCATACATTCATTTGGTGCAAGAGCCGGAGCTCCCACACCCAAATTAAACCTAATTCGAGTCAAGTTAGGTCCGTCCAACTTTTGTATAAACAGTAAGATAAATAAAGAGATTTTAAGCTCGTAGTATAAAGTTGCAAAATTCTAACTTAGAGTTTTGAACACGGTTTTAGCCGTTACATCAGATGACTTGATATTGTCAACTAGTTTCTCATTCGACTATTATAATTCGATTCTGAACACAATGCGATTAGTCTAGTCATGTGAAAAGTTGAATATGGTGCTGTTTATGTTTTTCAATTCCATAATTATATTGACTAGTTATGCTTGTTTACATCGGTTTTCCAACAATATATACACTGTCAAACCGGTCAAGAGCAAAATGATCAAAATTGCTAGCAATATAACTTTAGTGGAATCAGAGTCATGGACCTTTTATAGAATGGAGTTTGGCTTTTGTTGTCTTTAACAGAAATTTATGATAAAAAAGCACGGCAACTTCCACTACAAATTCCTTTTCTCAGAAGCACTTCCGTATCTAACACATGATAAGTTTGAATTGTTTTGTTTGATTGTAACCATAACCTCAAAGACTTTTAATAATGTGTAGAACGTCGTACCTTTTACATCTTGATATAAATATAATGATCACCGTATCAGATAACACTTGTAGACATATTATTATACACTACAGTAGTAATATATAATAGATGAAAAGATAGCCTCATAATATAATTTTTTATAAGTTTAAGGGCGGTAGAAACTCCTCGTAGTAGACTAAAAAAAAAAAAAAAATAAATAAATTTTTATGAGCATAAGTCATAAGGTATCATGGCTCATGGCTTATATAATATTTTATACTAGTTGTACAACAAGATTATAAACAGGGTCGTCTCATTAATTTCGGTATAATCTTTTATATTAGTACAATAAAATTATAAGGAAAGCCGTCTTATTAATTTCGGTGGTTCTGTGCCGCAACAATAAAAAAAGCTCAACGAAAGACGAAAAACCTAATTATAGGTGAACAATTCATTTGTAATTGAGAGAGATTAGTAGAAGTATGACATGATCCATTAAATATTTTACGTGACGTTGTGGATGGTGAGTATGAAATAACAATTACTCCTTCCGTTTTATATATATTGTCCATCGAAAAAATACACGTAATTTAATAAAAAATCAGTTTTTTGTTTTCTCTTTCTTATTTTTTACACAATGTTAATTTTACTTTAAATAATTAATTTATAATTTATTTATTTTTGTAATAACACTTTCAAATGAGGATAATATGTTAAACTTAACCTACATTTCTTATATATTTTTTAATGTAGACAATTAATTTGAGACGTCTTAAAATAATAATGTGAACTATAATTTTGAGTCGAGGGAAATACAATTATATTTATTCAGTTAATTTGTACACACAAAATATTACTGTATGATGCGCTAGAATAAATAGGCGTGGAAACGAGTCGAGTCGAGTTTAAATTCGGCAGAGCTCGGGCTCGGTTTGTTTATGTTTTACAAAGCTTGAGCTCGAGCTCGATTCGTTTCGAGCCTTATTATTTAGGCTCGGGTTTGAGCTTGAAGTATGGTAGATAAGCTTGGGCTCGGCTCGTTTATACGATATGGCAATGTAAAACAAAAATTAAGTCGAGCTCGGTTCGTAATAAATTTAAATTAGGCTCATTAATAAGCTTGTATATAAAACATTAGGTTCGTTTAGACTCGCAAGTCTAAACGAGCTTTGTACATAGAGCTCGGGCTCGAGCTCGTTTAATAAACGAGCTGCAACTTAGGCTCGAGCTCAGACTCGAGCTCGTTTAAACTCGACTCGTTTGAGTTTTCTACCGATTTAATCTCGAGCTTTTCACGAGCAGCTCGGCTCGTTTCCACCCTTATTTCTTATAGTTTTCATTTTAATGTAAAACACAAAATGTGGAGTTAAATTTGTGGTAAATACTATAAAGACCAAAAAGAAAATATATATTATTTGAACCTCCTTCTGAATATAAGAAAGTTTAGTAATAACTAAATTAGATAAGCGTGATATATTTACAGTGAATGGCCCTGGTTTAAAATTGAAAGGCTTATTGAAATGTACTACATAACAGAAATACAATAAATGTGGCCATGTGACACTGCACTTGGTGCACACCTTCGTCATCGGCCTTGATTATAAGCTATAAGGTATTGTGGCTTACGGGTTGAGTCGGTTTCTTATATCAGCATCACAATAAGAGGCATGTGTCGTAATACCGTAATATTAAAAAAATATTAATTTCTTTAATCATAATATCGATTTCTCTAATCATAACACCACTCACCTTTTTATTTTTATAAAACCTTTTAAATAATTATTTCATTTTAAACAAACTACTCATTTCATTCATAATTAAAGATACACATTACAATACTTAGAAAAAACATATGAATATAAAAAAACACTCTCCCCAAAAAAAAACATTACAAAAAATTTAAAAATATTTGGACTTATATATAAGCTTTATGTTTATAACTTTTTGCGCTTAATAAATACCATATATAATACATAGATAATAAGGTTTTGTTATATACAGGCTCCACCTAACACCGTCTTCTTCATCTACGCATCTCCGGCTTTCTGATCTTCTTCTGAAATAGCTATCACAATGTCTTCTACCATAAATTCAGCAAAAATTGCTACTGCGAGCTCTTGCAAATTAACCGGAATCAATTTTCTTATATGGAAGGCTTAAGTTGTGCCTATCCTGCGAGGCGTTGAACTATATGGGTATCTCGATTGCACCATCCCAAAACCCGCTGCCAAGATCACTGAAGGAGCAGTCGTAGAAGCTAGAGAAGTAGACAATCTTGCGTATGTCACGTAGATTGTCCAAGATCAAGCAATCAGAGGACAAAAAAGGTTCTTGCTCAACTCACAAGATGCTCTAATGTAAGAACCCGTACTTTCCCGGTATTATTTTATTTTTTTATTCGTGTAGCTTGAATTTTTCAACGTATTACATTTTCTTGTATTCTTATATGTAAATCCTGAGATCATGATAATCTTAATAAATTATAGTTTTTAAGTATTTCTGATCATCGATAATACTTTACTTGGAATTATACAAAATTTATTTTATTTTTCCATATTTATTTAAATCAAAGTTTTTGATTTAAAATCACCCGCGTACATTTAACAATGAGTTTACTCAAAATCAATGAACAACGAGAACTTCTAATGATCGCGATACCGACGGATGCCCGACATTTTACATTTTATTATCGGTTGTTTCGGTAATTAATATTTTTGATGATTTCGTTTTAAATACGTGTTAGGTCGTGTCGGGAAACTAAATTATAATAGTTTATGATAGATTTTATCTTTTGAAAAGTATTTTTACGAAACCCGAGCCCCGTAAATATTTTCAAAATTTACAAATAGTCACTTTCTACCCTTTAAACTATTATTACTTTTAAGTACAAAATATTACAAAATTGGCAAGATTAGCCCCTCATCCACCTACCACTATATAAACACTTTTCTTTCATTAATACACATAGTAAAAAAACACCACCCCTTTCTTCTCTCTATAATTTCCGCCACCCTCACTACATCTAAACCATCAAAAATCTTGATTTTTGGCTTGAATCCTTTAAAACTAAAACAAGTCCCATGTTTAAAATAGAAAGGTGATTCTTTTTATACTAGTTTTACCCACATGCATCAAGTTTTCAAGTCTTATGATTTTTATGGTTGGTATATGTTTTGATCATTATGCATGTGATGATCTTGATGAGATCACCATGTTTTGATGATAAACAGTTTTATTTTTTTTCTTTGATTTTGTTAAAATTTGACATGCAAGTGTAATGGGTAAATAAGGAATGCTTAGGATGATGTATGGATGTTATTATGAGTGGGAAAGTTGTTAAAATAGGTCAAAATAATCATCTAATATGATTTTCTAAAAAGTATTTTTGGACAGCAGGTTTATAACAGATTTTCGTAGGTTTAAGTTTGGATATAGGTTGAGATTATTTGATTTTGTTGTATAGGATTTCGATACCTTCGTTTTGATATAAAGTAAGCCTTCTAACTCAAAACGAGGAAGAAGTTACGCTCGTTTAATTATTCGTGTACCGGGAGACGAGTATCGACACAATCCGAACTTGTTGTCGATATTTGGATCGAATATCGGAACTATAAAATGAGTTTTACAAATTGTCAAGGGCTGTTCTCAAGCCCTAAACTTATCACTTTGAGTCTATTTTCAAAGTCAAGTGTCGGTTTTGCTAATGATAAAGGTTAGGATGGTCAAAATGATTTCACGAGTCAAGTATACAAATCTGTCCGGTTTTTCAAGTCTAGAAATGTGTCGAGCAGGTGGTTCTAAAATGTAAGTCATTGAATAAAATTTAAACTGAGTTTTATTCAGGTTATGATTGAGTTTTTCACCAAGTTTCATCAAAATCGGACAAGTCTAGATAGGGTAGATTGGTGTGTACATTTGAAGTGTACATGTTGATTTGTATTTTGGACACGTAGTTCAATGCTTGTGTTACGTGAGTTTGAGTATTCACCATTGGACATGGTGAATTACTTAAGAGCTTAGTCATTATATAAATGACTTAGTTACTGGTCCGAGTCAAGTAAAAGGATAGGTTGACTTGCGTTGACTTGGCGTCTTATGACGGGTTGATTTCAAGAGTGTTAGTGTTTAAACGAGTAGTATTAGATTCACTTGGTTCGTGTCACTAGTTTTGAAGTATGAGTACTTTGAAAATACTTAAGTCATATTATACTTGGTATACATCGATATTTGAGTTCGAGTCTTAATGCTCGCCTTATTTTGATAGGTTGCGGCTTTTGTGTTTTCCTGGGCATCCATATCGTCGGTGATCGTATTACAACCACTGTTTCTACTCAGCTTCTGAGTATAATGATTCACTTACCTTGCGGCTAAGGTGAGTTCATAGCCCCTTTTACTTGCACATTATTTCTAAATGCGGGGTAGGATTTTACATGGTGGAACACACCAACTTAAAAACTATATGCTATCTAGACTTGTATGCTTTTCAAACAGTTTTCATTGATATTATTGCTTTTAGTTATAGCCTTAAGTTTTCTCTCTTCATCATGAACTGTTAATTTACTTTTGTTGCTATGCGCGAATGTTGTGGGTGGATCCATCGGGATTGACAATCCCCGTCCCGATTACCTTGACGCATTTAACATTTGATTTCTTACTTGAGTATTTAGGATGAATACTCACTAGAGGAACTTACACTGAGCTAAGCTTCGGTTCATGAACTAAACAGCAATAATAATGTTTTGGACTATGGTTAATGATCATAACCATTTCCCTTATTTCTTGTTTACAAATGAATGCTTGTGTTCCACACCTTTACTGCTAAACCTATGAATATCACTCAACTTTATGTTGACGATTTTACATGTTTAATCTCAGGTATTATTACTTGGTTTTGCTTGGATGGGAGCCCGCAGGATATTATCGCAGCTTGGAGATTTATGTGTATATTTAAACTTTTGTTTTATCTAAAAACTGTCAGAAGTTAAATAGTCTTTTGGTAACTATATGTTATATATCATGATGAAATAATAAAATTTACGCATATAAAACTCTTGGACCTTTGTAGTAAAACTCTGATCTTTAATGATGTAATGTATGTGTTTTTACTACGTCAACTTTGTGTCAACATGAATTCATTGTTTCTTGTACCATGACGTGTTACCCCCTTGTTGCCTAGTTGTTCCATGCCTGATTCTGGGGGTCTCACAGATTGGTATCAGAGCGATGGTTACAGGGAACTGAGTCGTTTTTCAAAACTTAGTCTAAACCGAAAGTTCAAATATTTCATGTTTCTAAGTGTCAAACACAGAATCTGCCATTGTTGTTCGATATCTGCGCGAGTAACTCTCTAATCCTTATTATTTACTTTTAATTATCGTTGTAGTATTTCATCTCTTGATTACATTTTGAAATATTACATTACTCTAATGACGATATTCTCTTTTCAAAGCCTTTGTGCTTCATAAATTATCATTGAATATTACTTGATTACATATGCTATTACTGTATTTCTTGAATTCTTGTTCTTGTGAATTGATCTTGTTGCAATGATTTTATATTGTTATGACATTACATACTTGTATTCGGAGCGCGTATGCTGCCGACTTTTCCTACTCACTTTTTTTAGTACTATTACTATCTTGTTTATGTGTGATACGACTGACCTCGTATACTCGTTCGTTTGGAACCGTCTGTTTTTCTAGACTCACTGTTACATGTTGTCGTATTCTCATGATACCATTGTTCGAGATGTAGGATATGTAAATCTTGCTTATGTTTTAGAGAGAGAAAGATAGATGATTTCACACTTCTAGAGAGAGAAAGTTTAAGAACTATGTGTAAAATAAAATGAAATCAACACCCTCTCCATCAAAGGAGAAGGTTTATATACCAAGCCCATAAGATGGGCTTGGGCTTACATTTGGGCCGTCCATACATAACATGGACTAGGCCTTTCCTTGTTTGATATATTAAAAGATATCTAGACTACGAGCTACTACTTAATATATTGTCGGAGTGACCGAATCTTCCTAAATGATCCTTGTGGAATGAAAGTTTAGGAAGACCACAAACAAGTTCGTTTTTCGCCAAATGATTAATAGCGTCAAAGTTAAGATGAGATAAACGTCGATGCCATAACCATGACTTAGTCTTCGATGCTTTGAAGAGAAGACATACGGGAGAAGCGGCCATCATGTCTTGTAAAGACAAAGTATACAAATTATTCCCTCGAGTACCTTTCAATAAATCAACCCCTTCCAAATTACGTATGAAGCATGTATGCTCTCGAAAAGCAACTTCTAGGTTTGCATCACAAAATTGTCCCACATAAAATAAGTTGTGACCGAGACCTTCCACATAATACACTCTTGAAATTATAACATTCCCAATATGATATTCATCATAACCCATTATCTTTGCAATATGATCATTTCCAAATCGAACCGTACCAAGAAACTTGCTGACGAAATTTCTAAGCTGAGAGCGATCTCCGGTCATATGCTTGGAGCAACCAGAGTCCAAATACCAGAGAACAATTTGGACCACCTGTTTTCAATAACAACAGTAGACAATGCATTGGAAACTATTGGTTCAAGAGTGTTAGCAGATAGAGATATAAGATTATCAGAATTGCTAGCATTTATGAGACCCTTAGATTTCCTGCGTTTTCTAATGTGAGTTTTAGCACTAACAGGTTTTACTGTTCCAACTTTCTTAGGTTTTGGATTATTCGCGGGCACTACAGTGGGAGTAGACCTATTTAAAGGGCACTTGGTTCCTATAGTAGTGTCAGTGTTCCTAGTTAAAGGACATGCTTGTGTTTTGGTAGCCTTGGTACTCCTAATTAAAGGGCACGCTTTCTTCGCTGTAGTGGGAGTGATCCTAGTTAAAGGGCAGCTTAGATAATCAGATATTTCCACCGACTTTTGATTCAATTGTTCAATCAAGGATTGATTCTGTGCAGTGGTATTAGCACATGCGGACTTTACTAAATCGAAGAGTCGTGTATCTTTCTGTTTTAAGTTATCAACTTTGGAAAAAATCTTGGAAACTTGATTATCTATATAAAGTTTAAAATTCTCAGCGGCCTCAAGTACGTTCACACAGTTAAGCTCCTTAGATTTCTCTATTTCTATCGGCAAAGATTTAGCAACTTTGTCACTTGGCTGACGCTGTTTTGATTGTAAATTCAATCGAAAATTCTTTTCAAAGTTTGCATCATCGATATTAACACCTTCGAATGATGTTTCAAATATTTCTTGAATAAATTGTTGCTTGCATTCAAGCGAAATACAATGTGTTTGAATCTCATCAAAACGTTTTGAAAGCGAAGAATATGAATCTTGAAGCTTTAAAAATTCAGCGTTAGATTCGTGACAAGTACTATCTACCATATTATCCACAGATTCAACATTATGCACAATAGAATCATTATCAACACTTTTATTCACACAGACGGAAACTATATCATGAGACATCACTTGCTTCAGAAGCTGATCATTTTGGTGTGAAACCCGTTCTATTTCAAGTAAACTATTTTCATAAGCATCATCCATTTCATTGAAAACACGTCTAACTTCTTCTATTTCCAAAAGCAAATCTTGATCAAGATTACTAAGACAAGCCTTAACATTCTTTACAAACGGAACAATTTCGTCTCGAAACGCAGCTCTAGTGTGCTCAAAATTCCATTCACCTTCCATTATGGCCGAAGCCGTCGTACGTTCCAAAATGACCTTGTCAAAATCGGCTAAGTGTTGGTGTACCGCATTTAAGTTAACGGACGCCTTACTTACCGGTGGAATTAACTTCGTTAAATCCGTTTTGACAAGTGTAGGAGACGTACTAGGAGGGTTTTCATTTGACAAACTTTGGGGCACAAGAACTGTCAATTCAGCTAATTCCTTTTGTAAGCGAATGCATGTCTTCTTAGACAATTGATCTTTGTTATACTGATCATAATCAATCGTATGGAATTTTGAAAGCATTTTAGAATGAGTTTCTTCCGCAAGTGACTGTGTCTCCTCAGTACTACGAACAAAAGGTGCTTCTTTCGATTTGCCAATTAGGGTCATATCATAAAGACACTGAATATATTCCTGAGCTTGTTTTGCATAACCGGGATTGGGTGGTAAATTTTGAAGACGCTTAAGTTCGAGTTTTTTAAATGATTTAGTTAAAAGATGAACCTTTTCAGTGGAAGCGTATTGTTTTAAAAGCTGTTGTTCTTTGAATTTGAGAAGTTTGGTAGCATTAATTTCCGATTCAAACTTTTTAGACTCGAGAGTTTCGAAATCCATTTTAAGTTTCTGAAAATCATTGACAACCGACTCTTTTGCTTTTAATTCATTGGAAAGATTAGATTTTAATGATTCTATTTCTTTCAAGTGTTCAATCTTTTCAAAACGAAATTGGTCAAATTCAGAACATGTTATTTTCTCTGCTTGAGGGACCATTTCAAAAGTTTTGACCTTTTCTTTATGCAACGCAAGCTCAGCAGTTAGGGTGGAATTCGTATCTACGGATTGTCTGAGGGCCATATGCATTTGATCAATAATATGTTTAGGTACCATGACCAAATCATGTTGAGCATAAGATTCTATACCCGTCGTAGCATTTGGTTGAGGTTCACTCAAATGTGTAGGATTGGGTACCACATTATTTGAGTTACTAGTTCCCGAATGTTGTTCGAGGTTGTCATTTTCATGCCCAACTTGATGTGGTTTATCATTATTATCAAGATTGGTTGTGGTGGGTACCTCACTGACGACATCAGAACCGTAGTGAGAGAGATTAGCAAGGAGAGCAGCTTGGGCAGAGTGAATGTCATCACAATCCGAATCATATGCGTCAAGATCATCTGCCTGATAAGCTGCATTAGAAGTGGAAACGACTGCAATGCCTTCAGTATCTGCTGCCCCTGGGTCTGCAAGAAATGCTAACTCCTCTGAATCCAAAATCTTTCCCTTAGACTGAGCATCGACCAAATACATCTTCTCACGAAACCACACTTCATCCCTTCTATTTTTCGGCTGAGTGCATTGCCTAGCCATATGACCTTGTCCTCGGCAATTGTAGCAAGTCACAACCTTTTGAGGACCAATGGGGCTTCCATTTCCATTAGCTTGAGAATTCACAGCTTGAGCACTCACCGTCCTTGTAGGAGGTCCATATGAATTTTGCCTTCCCTGAATAGGTTGCACTGTTACTTGACCATCTTGAACAGTAGCTTGTTGTCGAGGATTTGAAGAGGTGCGGAGCTGATTGTTTGTTGGTGGAAATCCTCTAGTTGCAACAAGTTTTGACAAGTAGGCAGTGAGATGGTTTAGTACATCAGCTGGCGTATCATTTGGAGTAAAGACCGGTGCTTGGATTGGTGGAAGTTCATTAGAGTAGAAAGCTTGTGCTGGTTGTGCTTCTATTGGAAAATATCCTTGCTGAGGAGTATAGCCCATTGGAGAAGTGTTGGCTTGTGATGGTGATGTCTGATATGGTGGTTGTTGTGGACAAGATTGTTGATGAACACTTTGTTGAAATGCTTGTTGTGGCATCATTGGTGGTTGATAGGATGGTTGCTGTGGTTGTTGATAGGTGTGTGGTGGTGGCTGCTGCAAGTATGATGGTTGTTGATAAGTATAAGCCATGTTTTGTTGAGAAGCATACATGGCAAGTGGATCATGAACTTGAGGTTTAGACAACCGAGCCTCGATCACATGGCATTCGTGTTGTTAGAAAAGCTTGAAGTTGATCCACATTGGTGTTATGCAAGTCCTTAGCCAATTTAACATCCGTCACGTACTTTTTCCATTCTGAAGGAAGAGTGTTCAAATACTTGGTGTTCAATTGAAACGTAGGAATTGCCATGCCATAGATATTGAGCTCATTCAACAATAGGGTAAATCTCAGATAGTAGTCATTGAGAGTCTCCCCTGGCACATAGGCAAACTTATCAAAAGTATCATAAAGCTTACACTCTCGTTCTTGTTTAGTTAACGAGGTGCCTTGCATTAGAACACGAATTCTATCCCATAACTCTTTGGCAAGTTTATGTTTGCTGACGAGTTTGTAGACATCTGGAGGAAGGGCTTGGAGAATGATGTTTGTAGCATACTTATCACATTTGTCTTGAATATTCATATCTCCAGTCAATTCACCCGTTGTGCGAGGACGAGTAGTCGTACCTTCCGTCACTGTACCATAATCTAATGGTCCATTGAGCACCGATGCCCAAATGAGATGTCCATTCTCTTTGTTCAACATGTAAAGTTCCATTCGGGAAGTCCAATCCTCGTACATAGAATTCTCCAACATAGGTGGACGATTATCCGTACCCGAGAGGATGGACTTATCCGTAAGAGATGTGTACTCCATTTCGATAAGTTAAGATTTACAAATATTGACCGAACAATGAGAGAAAGTAAATGTATTTGTTGTTGTGAGTTGAAGTCGAGAAACAATGTTAAAATCCCCTAAAATATTTTCTCAATAAACCAAAAATTCCAAGTCAAAATTTTTGTTCGAAATTTTTTAAGGAATAATTTTTGGAATGTCGGAATGTTGATCGGAATAAAGGATCGGAAAGCTGTCGGAATATCAGTCGGAAAGCTGTCGGAATAAACCCTATCAGAATACCCTTGATCGGAATGTCCCTAATCGGAATGTACCAAATCGGAATGTACCAAATCGGAATGTCCCTTATCGGAATGTACCAAATCGGAATGTCCCTTATCGGAATGTCCCAAATCGGAATACCCAAATCGGAATACTCAAATCGGAATGCAATCGGAATCCCTTCGTCGGAATTTGATCGGAATCCTTAAACCCTTTTCCGATGACACTGATCGGAATAACTTTTTGAATCCTTTAAACCCTTTTCCGATTACCCTGATCGAATATATCCCACTTTTCTCGGACAAAACTCAACCGATTCGAGATTTTAAGCCAAAAAATGATCAAAACACTTAAAATTTTTGTGTTTTTAGCCAAAGTAACTATACCAAATCTCTACCACAACTATGTAGAAGATTTGTATCAAGAAAAAACCATAAAAAACACATAAAATTTTTTTTGGTTCGTGTAAAATGGATCAAAATAGGTGTGTGAATCAAGAACACAAACACAGAAACAATACAATCATCCCATGGCTCTTGATACCATTTGTAGGATATGTAAATCTTGCTTATGTTTTAGAGAGAGAAAGATAGATGATTTCACACTTCTAGAGAGAGAAAGTTTAAGAACTATGTGTAAAATAAAATGAAATCACCACCCTCTCCATCAATGGAGAGGGTTTATATACCAAGCCCATAAGATGGGCTTGGGCTTACATTTGGGCCGTCCATACATAACATGGACTAGGCCTTTCCTTGTTTGATATATTAAAAGATATCTAGACTACGAGCTACTACTTAATATATTGTCGGAGTGACCAAATCTTCCTAAATACGTAAAAACGTATTTCCAACACGAGATTAAATATGTGTTGCTTTCAATAAAACTTTTGATTTTTATTTTACTACCGTGCGTGTTACTTTCATTGTTAAACCTCTCTAAAATATCTATTTAGATATCCAAATTTTTATCCGACCATTCGTGATTGAATGTATAGTCTATAGACCATTGTGTAGCTCAATGTGTCTCCGAAAAAGACTAAAGGACATCTTGTGGGTCACACATCTCGAAGCATTCCTTGAATCAGTGTTATAATATCATGGGTTTTCATAACCGTGATTGACCTTTACGTCACCGTTTTACACGACACTCGTATATCGATTAAATATTACTTCATTGACCATTCTTCATTTTTACTTCGAATTACAACGTCCGTTGTACCTTGAATACATCATCATCATCTTGTAATTCATTCCCTATTATGTGGCGATTGTATGGAATACGATTCTACTTCTATAAACTTGTATCCTCCCTTTTCATTAAACCTCCTCGCTCTAGGAGTGCAACTTGTTAATGTTCCGTTTCTTTCTCGATATGTCTTGTGATTTTGGAAAATCACGCCGCCAAGAGACCTTCCTACATTGTATCTTGAAATCAAAGACACGAATGTCATGCGCCGTTTTGATTTCTTAAATTATCGTTGGTATTCATAAACCAATTTTATACTATGTTCTTGTTTATATGCATAATTATACAGTTTATTCTATTTCGTCTTTATGGAATCCACAAGCCATGTATGTACATAAATTCCGAGTCATTATGAAATTTGATTAAATGTCAAGGTGTGTCGAAAAATATACTTTCTACAGAAAAGTTATATGTAATTTAACGATGTCAAGAAAATATTTTTATAAACTTTAGACATAAAAATATATTTCTACTTATGGAGACGTTCGTTTAGGTCATAAAATTCGACCAGTAAATCGTAAAAACGAGCAAGTACGCTCATTTGAAATTGTAATATTTAAGAACTTATTTCTGCATATTTCTAAAAATCATTTTATTGACATATTTAATGTAAGGATATTTTCGTCCATTTTTTTCTCCGTTTCAAGTCTCGATTAAAGCTATAAAGTTGTTCAAAACATCGTTTTACACCCAATTGCTTTAGACTCCGAGTTTTGAAAATGTCATTTAGCGAGTCAACTAGTCAGGTCAGACCCCAAAAGTCAAACTTAAAGGTCAAAACTGATAGAAGTTAAAAATATGGTTTGAAGCATTTTGAGTTCGTGTGAGCTCGTAAAACTTTAACTAATGATATTTCACAACCAAAAACATTGGTTGCGTTTGAAAACGTTAAAAATAGTAACTTTGAGTTGGGTCATACATACGGATATCTTGAACTTTTGGAACCAAGGGAGTTAATAAACCAGTGATGAACTATATGTTTTAAAAAATGTGTACATTTTTATGCATTAGTATTTACGTGTTAAATTCTTAAACTTTCCTAAAATAGAAACTTTTCGGAGTAGTTGTACTATTTGAGAACTGATGCTTTACTTTCTTAAAAGTTTTATATGTCAAATAAATTACGACATGAGCATATATGGATTCCTTTACCCTTTATTTTATATATGACTTAATTGTCATTCTATATTGTCTTTATTTGCTTCTATATGTCAAATAAATTACACATTTTCGTTATCATTTTGACACATATCTCATGACGATTTCGGCTAAACCTCTCAAAACCCTATCACCTTGTAACCATTTCATTGATTGTCTTTAACTACTGTTTATTACTCTTATGTAACCCACTCGCTATTTTGTAAACTATCATCATGTTACCATATAAACTCAAACTAGTATTAATTGCGAATCATTTTACAAAATGTTTCACTTGGGCTTCCTTAAATACTTGAATTCTATCTTATAAAATTAATTTATATTAACTTTATGATGTAATTTCACAAATTGTTCAACAATTGTCTTGTAAAGAATGCTTGTAACAATAAAACTTTTGATTTAAACATCTAGCTAAGTTGTTTCTTGCGAAAAGTTTCATATAATATTTGATTCCTATTTTTACAAATGACATTATATACATATTTTAAATCATATGATATGTAATACTGGTTTGACGAATCTGAGCATCGCATTGCTAGACCTACATTATGCATGGTCTGATCACCTATGCCTAATTTAGAATGAGCCATGTGAGTCCAAATAGTAGTCACCTTAAATATCTTGTCAAGGAACCAACTTTTTACTTATGTTCCTTAAAAAGTTAGATAAAATAAAGTTTTGAAGACTTTTACATCTTATGCGAGTAGCACCAGTTTGCGACATACACATACGAACCCTTATCTTTTCTTGAACAAAGTACATGCCTCAAGCGCGTAATTCCATACGCAACGATTCTTGTTTTACATGTTATCTCATCTTCCTTCGTAATATAATTCTTGTTACCACTTGTCTAATTTCTTACCATTGATACAAGACTTGAAAGTTTCAACGTTGTTATGCTTCTACATCAACCGACCTTCTCTATCTATTTTAGTAGACCTTCGAAATGTCTCTGGACGCGAGTAGTGATTTATGACTGGACATGAACGATAATTTCGTATAATTGTCATGATATGTGTTAGACTATATCGTCTTGAAATTCATTCGTGTAAACCACGTATTGATTTCGCCTCTCATTGATAATGTTGTTCATATTACTAGAATTTTTCTCAAGTGACTTCTTAAGAATTTTCATTGATTCGAAAATTTGTTGTGTGGCTTTTCTCTTTTGATCGTGTATCAACCACCGAGAACTTAACAAGCCATTGTTGGTAACGCCAACCACACTCGTGAATTAATCTTGTTAAATCCTTTGTTTCATATTGTCTCTATTATTGATGCATCTACTATATCATGTTTGTTAAGAAATTGATACGAAATTCTATTTATTCCCTCATGCTATTGCTCGTATACAAATTGTTGATCGTTATTCGTTTCATAATCGTTTGCTATTTTGTCACATTTTGAAAAATTGGATATGTCACCTGCTTACCATTTGAGACATTAAACACCTTCTGAAATTTATAAAAAAAATTCTAAATTTTTAAGAACGTTTTACACACTTTATCAAGTGTTCAAAATTACCAAAATAACTGTTCAAGATAATTGTCAGATCTATGCATCCTCTTTGATAGATTTATAACTAGTCTTTAAAAGGATGTCAATGTGTTGATTTTAAAGTATTTGATTATATCATACTTTATTTTCAACCTAATGAAACTATCGATTTAAATCATAATCTCTAACAATGATTCTAAATAATTTAGAAAATTGATATTCTCTAAATGGTAACAATAAACTTGAATCTTTAACAATCATTTCATACAGTTATCCAAAAACTCTTAAGCTGATCGAAATAATTAACTGAACTGAGTTACTTTTGGCTTTGAAATCCTGATCAAGAAAAATATTTAGCAACTGATTACTCACTCATTTTATATACTTTGATTTCAAATCACTAAACCTTGTAAAAGTTTCTTTTAATCAAGAAAATACTTAAGCTAAATTTGAAAGTAATACAAAATCCTAAACAGATAATTGTGACAACTTGCATTTTAAATGTTCATATGTAATTCAAATTTTCCCTTCTATTTCTCTTGTAATCAGATTGTTACATTTTAAAATTGTTATGTTTTACAGTTGCGCGATTTGCCACTCCTTGTTGATTAACAACCTTGATTCATTTTAGCGCACCTTGTTCGTTTAATCGATTCTTATGTTCATTCTAACTCTTGATATTTCTCCATACTGAAAGGTCATTATTCTAATCCAAGTTTGAAAATTTATTCGAAAGGGAGTTAAAAAATTGAAGCATAGTGAATTCAAATGGTTAAGGTATGTTGTGGTGCACGAGTTACCTGGTATGACAACCCATTAAATTTGCAAGTATAATGTATACTATGTTTGAATATGAGTGGAAAAGCTATTAGAAATTTTTGCTTTTTGTGTATTACTTGGTAGAATGAACTGCATCTCACACCATAAACTATCATAACTACACATTCCTATAATGATGAAAGACACAAGTCTAAACTATGAAAGAGATCTAATAAGTTCAATATTAATAAGAACATCTCAAATATAACCATGATGTCCTAAATTCCCTTAGAAACCCTAGAATTCCTATAAATGAATTATAAACTCAAGAATGGTAAACCATGAATGAAGAACACTTATGAATAAGTCCTTATGGAACATAAACAATTCATAAAGTATACTCTAAAAATATAATAATACCTAAGAAAGGCAAGAACAAACCATACAAAGCTAAGTACATGTAATTGTACATAATAGTCTAGATCACCACCTAGAAACTTTGATAAATAATATTCCAAGCAATGTAACTACATAAAATCCATATACTATTATAAAAAATAATGTACTAATTACAATCTATCATCTAAAAGAAAGTTAATTGATCCCAAATTGCTAATATTCACTAACCTAAGGCTAATTACAAGTTAAGACCTAATAACCAAGATTAGCATATAAAATCTATTTCACATTGAATTAGAGTCTAATTAATCTTTTACCCCAAATTATAAAACTCATCTACATATCATATTAAGATTTTACATTCATTTCAAGTCAAGTTACAAGTTCATAAAGCATAAAGTACAAGTTTTCAAAGCATAGAACCTTAATCTTATTTAATTAACCCTAGAATATGATCAACCTATATAAACCCTAAAAATAAGAATGTGGAAACCATAGAAGACATAAACATATCATATAAGCCCTAGAATAAGCATACATAAATATATAAGCCCTAATTACCCAAGTTAGAAAATCGTTAGGATTAATGACCTAAAAACCCTAATATTAAGAAATCTACATGGAATCACTATCTAGTTCTTTTTGGACAAGTCTATAAATATGCATAGGACTTCATTAAGGTTATAAGATTATATTGAGACAATTTACAAGTACCCTAATGAAAAAGGTACAAGATTTCAATGTATGACTTGTAAATTAGGTCAAAATAGTTATTTTCACTCTTTAGACATGTTTACCCTAACTAAACCCTTAAAACAAGTGTAAGAACTCATTTGACACTTAAAACACAATTTATAGGACCTAAATTAAGTTTACATCAGTAATCAAGTGAAGGATAAAGCCTTTTACTAAGATTACCCTAGATCATTAGAAAACCCTAATCTACAAATGTATACTTCCCATTTTCACATTAAACCTTTGTTAAACTTCAAACCAAGGAACCAAATCTCTTAAATAGAATGTATAAACCCTAATTAAGCCTTAATCATTCACTAATCACTTTCCTAAATCCCTAATCACCAAAAACACAAAACATAAGTTACAAGCCCTAGTTTTAGGATCCGATTTTGTATTTTCCCTCCAAAAAACATTTTCAAACCATTTCCCTCTATTCCAAGTTTGAAAACCAGATATTTATCCATTATAATATATTTTAGGAGTGTGAAAAGTAGGTGGATCACTTCCTTGCTTGCTACACATCACCATTCTTATCAACATGTTGTTGTGACACATTTTAGACCACAAGGAAAGATTGGAACAAACCTAGAGTCTAAGAACTTGTGTAGATCTTCACTAGCCTTCATTAATCACCCCTATATCTATCTGACACTTTTTAATGCAAAACTTGGAGGCTAAGGGTCATAACAAGTATAAATAGGGGTGTATGTGCTTTATTTGAACTTGCACCCCATTTCCTTTGTATCCCATACCCATTCTCCATTTCCACCTCTATATACATCTTAGGACATCCCATAAGACCAAAAACCAGGTCTAGAAGCTAGCCATTGAAGCTCTTGAAGCTTTGATAGCAAGTTGTATTCATAAGAAGCCATTTTGGAGCTACCTAGGTAAAATCTATGTTAACCAAGGTTTGATCTTGTTATAATGTTTATTTAGAGTTTTTATAAAGCCAAAATTATGTTAGAAAGATATTCTAAAAGAAATTAAGTCATTTCATCATTTTAAATGGAAGTTATAAGTTAAAGATGTCTTAAAACCCTTGTTTTGTAACCTACATAAAATAATGAGAAAAAACCCATTTCAAAAGCTATAATTCTGAAGAAATGTTTTTATTATGATTATAGACATGTTAAGAAACTTTGTTTTTAAATCCTAGGTCATTTGGATCATTTTTGAGCTTGTTATATGATTTTTACAAGTTTAGGGACTAAAGCTGTGATTTTTGAAACTATAAATCATTTTGGGCCAAAAGTGTCATTTTATGAAAGTAAAAGCTATAAGAATAAATGTTGGAAAGTTTTATACCCTAAGGTTAAATAATAAATGTTTAAATTGCAATTTATGAAACTATATACTTTAGGGTTTAAAAGTATAATTATATCAAAGTGTAACCAAAAGGACTATTTTTGCCAAATTTGAAATTAAAGAAGATTAATCATGAATATGTGGAGGTAATGACATGTTAGTAGGGAGATTTGTACAAAGAGTTTTTCGAAAAAACCTGCTAGTGGAGGAAGACCTCCTAAGGATAAGAGACATAGGGCTAAAGAGAGAGCCAAAAAAGGATCTTTCGTGTATAATCCTGCATAATCCCGAATGTTCTCAGTTCCGGTACGTAGACCAAATAAGACAATGCAAGCAAAAGTTCCTAGATTCATGGAGATATAGAACAGATGTTCCATCTCGATATTACGTTCTGACTGGGTGGTTGGGTTTACAATTTAAAGTGCCCTCACTCCTCAAACGTTTATAGAATGGCTTCTGAGTATAATGGCCCGAACACTGGTGCTAGAATTACAATCAAATCATACTTAAAAGAAATCATAACCAAATGATTATAAATATTGATCAAAAGACTAAAAACTTAATACCATACCAATTATGTTAAAACAGGTTGGTGTGAGACCACGTTCTTGTTTGTTAGCTCAAGTTGATTTGTGTGACCTAAACCCGACAAGATTACTGGACATAAGGTGAGTTCATAGCCTCACTAAAGTGTACTACTTTTCAAATGATTTCAAAACCCGTGAGGGGGATATATGCTAAAAATGGAATACAAGTGTTTTTGGTATGCTTTCCAGATATGCTTCATTGACACTATGTTTACTACTGCCTATGAAAGTCCCTTTTTTAATTTTGAATCGCTAATCATTTCTCGGAATGAGCGCTAATATCGTAAATAGTACTATTGGAGACTGACATCTCCTGCCTGGGCAAGTCGCACTTGCTAGCACCTCAGTGGTTAAGCAGGCATACTTTATTTTGCAAACAAGGATAGTTTGGCAGACTTCCTCATAAGGGCAAACTTTGGATCGTATGTCTAGTCGCGGTATCATGAGCTTAGTGCAATTAAATCATCATTTTTTTCAAACTTACGAGCAAATAACAACGTAGCTCAAGAAAAAGGTCTTGTATTCAAACTGATTCAAAAACCTATGAATTCACTCAACCTTTGTGTTGACTTTAAGCATATATTTCGGGTATTGAAATTGATAAGCATGGAGCAGCATACTAATGACGTGGATAGATATAATCTTGGAAGATTTTGTCATTCAAACCTATTTTCTAGATCTCGGGAACCTGTCATGTACAGCGTATGTACAGTTGTTATTAATGAAAATCTCTGATTTTGAATGATAAATTTATAAAGAATAAATGAAGTTTATTTAAACACTCTTTTGAGATGTTTTCTATCACTTTGCTTTCATATCATGAAGTAATACCCCTCAAAATATTAATCCGTTGCGTCAAGTTAAAAATGGGGTGTTATACCTGGGAAGAAATGAATCAGTTCTAAACTACGTACCTCCACTTGTTCGCATTTTCTTCTGTCTCCAGTTGAACTCTGAGGGACCAGAGTTCTTTTAGGGGGTAGATTGTAAGAACCGTATTTTCTCGGTATTTTTTTATTCCTTTATTCGTGTTGCTTGAATTTTCCAACGTATTACATTTTCTTGTATTCTTATATGTAAATCCTGAGATCATGATAAGTTTAATAAATTATACTTTTTAAGTAGTTCTAATCATTGATAATACTTTACTTGGAATTATACAAAATTTATTTTATTTTTCCATATTTATTTGGATCAAAGTTTTTGATTTAAAATCACCCGCGTACATTTAACAATGAGTTTACTCAAAATCAATGAACAACGAGAACTTCTTATGATCGTGATACCGACGGATGCCCGATATTTTACATTTTATTATCGATTGTCTCGATAATTAATAATTTCGATGATTTCATTTTAAATACGTGTTAGGTCGTGTCGGGAAACCATATTATCATAATTTATGATGCATATTAACTTCTGAAAGGCATTTTTACGAAACCCAAGCCCCGTAAATATTTTCAAAATTTACTAATAGTAACTTTCTACCCTTTAAACTATTTAATTACTTTTAAGTACAAAAGATTAAAAAATTGGCAAGATTAGCCCCTCATCCACCTACCACTATATAAACACTTTTCTTTCATTAAAACACATAGTAAAAAAAAACCACCACCCCTTTCTTCTCTCTATAATTTCCGCCACCCTCACCACATCTAAACCATCAAAAATCTTGATTTTTGGCTTGAATCCTTTAAAACTAAAACAAGTCCCATGTTTAAAATAGAAAGGTGATTCTTTTGATACTAGTTTTACCCACATGCATCAAATTTTCAAGTCTTATGATTTTTATTGTTGGTATATGTTTTGATCATTATGCATGTGATGATCTTGATGAGATCACCATGTTTTGATGATAAAAAGTTTTATTTTTTATCTTTAATTTTGTTAAAATTTGACATGCAAGTGTTATGGGTAAATAAGGAATGTTTAGGATAATGTATGGATGGTATTAGGAGTGGAAAAGTTGTTAAAATGGGTCAAAATAATCATCTAATATGATTTTCTAAAAAGTATTTTTGGACGGTAGATTTAGAGCAGATTTCCGTGGGTTTAAGTTTGGATACAGGTTGAGATAATTTATTTTTTTTGTAGAGTTTTTCGATACATTCGTTTTGATATAAAGTAGGCATTCTAACTCAAAACAAGGAAGAAGTTACGCTAGTTTGATTATTCGTGTACCGGGAGACGAGTATCGACACAATCTGAATTTGTTGTCGATATTTGGATCGAATCTCGGAGACTATAGAATGAGTTTTACAAATGGTCAAGGGCTGTTCTCAGGCCCTAAACTTAGAACTTTAAGTCTATTTTCAAAGTCAAGTGTCGGTTTTGATAATGGTAAAGGTTAGAATGGTCAAAATGATTTCACGAGTCAAGTATACAAATCTGTCCGGTTTTTCAAGTCTAGAAATGTGTCGAGCAGGTGGTTCTAAAATGTAAGTCATTGAATGAAATTTAAACTGAGTTTTATTCAGGTTATGATTGAATTTTTCAACAAGTTTCATCAAAATCGGACAAGTCTAGATAAGGTAGATTGGTGTGTACATTTGAAGTATACATGCTGATTTGTATTTTGGACACATAGTTCAATGTTTGTGTTGCGTGAGTTTGAGTATTCACCATTGGACATGGTGACTTCCTCAAAAGCTTAGTCATTATATAAATGACTTAGTTACTGGTCTGAGTGAAGTAAAGGGACAGTTTGACTTGCGTTGACTTGGCGTCTTATGACGGGTCAATTTCAAGAGTGTTAGTGTTTAAACGAGTAGTATTGGATTCACTTGGTTCGTATCACTAGTTTTGAAGTATGAGTACTTTGAAAATACTTAAGTCATATTATACTTGGTATATATCGATATTTGAGTTCGAGTCTTAACGCGCGCCTTATTTTGATAGGTTGCGACTTTCGTGTTTTCACGGGCATCCATATCGTCGGTGATCGTCTTACAACCACTGTTTCTACTCAGCTTCTAAGTACAATGATTCTCTTACCTTGTGGCTAAGGTGAGTTCATATCCCCTTTTACTTGCACATTGTTTCTAAATGCGAGGTGAGATTTTACATGGTGGAACAAACCCATTTAAAAATTCTATGCTATCCAGACTTGTATGCTTTTCAAACAGTTTTCATTGATATTATTGCTTTTAGTTATAGCCTTAAGTTGCCTCTCTTAATCATGAACCGTTAATTTACTTGTGTTTCTAAGCGCGAATGTTGTGGGTGGATCCATCGGGATTGACAATCCCCGTCCCGATTACCTTGACGCATTTAACATTTGGTTTATTACTTGAGTATTTAGGCTGAATACTCACTAGAGGAACTTACACTGAGTTAAGCTTCGGTTCATGAACTAAACAACAATAATAATGTTTGGACTATGGTTAATGATCATATCCATTTTTCGTATTTCTTGTTTACAAATGATTGCTTGTGTTCCACACCTTTACTACTAAACCTATGAATATCACTCAACTTTATGTTGACGATTTTACATGTTTAATCTTAGGTATTATTACTTAGTTTTGCTTGGATGGGAGCCCGCAGGATATTATCGCAGCTTGGAGATTTCTGTGTATATTTAAACTTTGGTTTTATCTAAAAACTGTCAGAAGTTATTCTGTCTTTTGGTAACTATATGTCATAAATCATGATGAAATAATAAATTTTCCGAATATAAAACTCTGGGACCTTTGTAGTAAAACTCTTATCTTTAATGATGTAATGTATATGTTTTTAGTACGTAAACTTTGTGTCATCCGTAATTCATTGTTTCTTGTACCATAACGTGTTACCCCCTTGATGCCTAGTTGTTACATGCCTGGTTCTGGGGGTCTCACATCTAGTACATCTTCTAGACTATGGACCTCTCTTCAAAGCATGTTTCCGTTGCAACACAGAGGTAACTCGATTCAAATTCGAACACATCTCTCAACTACAAAGAAGGGAGATATAATCACATCTTAGTATTATCAGAAAATGACTAGCCTGGTCGATACCATGGCAAATATAGGTCACCTTATGACTGATGAAGAGGTAATCAACTACATCTTAGCCGGTTTGGAACAAGGCTATAGCGATCTCTTTAGAGTCATCATTGTTTTATGTAATCAACATGATGTGACATTACCGAATTTCTATTCCTATTTGATTGATCATGAAGCTCAGGCTAGTGCCATTAGTAATACAATGAAGTTCACATCTTCTGCCAATTATGTGACCAGGCAAGATTCAAATCCTCCATGACGAAATAATACCACTTACCATGTAACGACCCACTTTGATAAGAAGACCGTTGCATAATAATTATGGCGTGTCATCAAAGCATGCAAGGTAATATGTCTCAAAACATAAATGAACATAAAGAAAATCAAACATCGGCCCCCAAACATAAGCTCACACATACATAAAGTAAAGAATGTAGAAAAGTACTAAAAATCGTCCAACCAAGCATAAGTATGTAAAATGCATAAGGGAACGAAGTCTAAGGTAGCCTCCATCTTATGCACGTACTCTCAATAACTTATGTCTGTCCTTGGGTACCTGTCATATGGGATATGGAAAGAAAATACGGCTGAGCAATACGCTCAGTGAACGGATATAATGACATGAATAGAATAACTAAAATATAAGCAAAAGACATGAAATGCAGCGTAATATGTGTAAGTCCTGGACAACCTGGAACATGTTTTATAATCTAGTTTATAACTGAAAAGTCTTAAGTTTTATGCATGCAATATAATTTAAATGCCAATGAGCTCATATAAGTCACAACAAGTATCAACGTGCATGAATACTTAAAGGAGCGACCTCGTCATGCAATTAGAGGGGTGACCTTTAATAATATAAGTCTAGGTGGAGGGATCAACTCCAATGTGATGGATGTAGAGCACACACCACAATCACCTTGTAAACCTGCAAAACATGTACTAGGATACACCTATACGCCCACATGATAATAATAATAATGGCCCATGAAAACTGAATGGACGCAACGAGAAATCACTCTCGTCACGGAAGAGTCATGACACCGGTGCCTCAAGTGTCATGGTTATGGTACCTCCATAACTAGGTGGTCATGGTCATGAATGTATATAACTCAGGCAATTTAAATGATAACATGGTAATTAATGAAAGTTATTATGATTTGATAATATTAGGGAAAACAGATGGCAGCAAATGGGAATCCTAATCATGCATAGAAAGAGATGTCCTTACTGAAGGACGGAATATCCGTACCTTATGTCCAGTAAACCGTGAAAGATTTAATGATGGAAAGTAATCTTACTTCACATAAGCTACATAATAAATGAAGTGTACGAGTTGCTTGTTCATGTCTTAAATTACTTGTTCTTAGTTTAGTTTACTTGTTCTTGACTCGTTTTACTTGTTCTTGACTTGTTTTACTTGTTCTTATTTTATCGTGCCTTTCCTTATTGTTAAACGTTTCATGTGTTCTTGATTAATGTATTTCATGATTCATGTGTTATTATACTATATATTTCCATATTTAGTAAGTTTTCAAAAATAGCAGGTTTCTATATAGTAACTTTCCAAAGATCGTAAGTTTCCCTAAATAGTAAGTTTTCAAATATAGAAAGTTTCCATAAATAGTAAGTCTCTAAAAATAGTAAGTTTCCATAAATAGTAATAAGCTCGCTTAATATACATATGCAATAATATCTTGTTCATTGATTAAGCTAGTTTTATAAGTCATGATTTAATATGTATATTTAATAAGCCAAACGTAATAAGTCATGGTTAATTATAATTATCATGCGAATAAGTCCATTTAATAATAAACTTTCATATACTAAAGTTTATAAATGATTATTAATTAATAATATACCATGTTATATACTTTGATTATTAATTAATAGTATGTCAAGAATTATAATTTACTATAAATAATATTATGTCATAAATTATAAATAATTATTAAATAATAACATGCTATGTATTTTATAATTAATTATTTGATTATAGTATGTCATGAATAAAATTAATCATACATCAAGCCTTAAACATGATAAATAAATTAATTATAATAAACCCTTGCTAATTAAGTCCGATTAAATAAGTCGTAAAATAAGTCGAACTAAGCCATTCCTATTAAGCCCATAAATAATTAATCGGTTCATGACAAGTTCATAATTTAATTAATCGGTTCATACAAATTTCATAGGTTAATTAAAACGGTTCATAATATTTAATTAAGCCGGTTCAATATGTCATGATTAGTTATACCATCTATTTATTAGGTTAAACATTTTATTAAGCCCGAGATTAAATAATCCGAAAGCAAAATCCAAACATCCCCTTGTCTAAGCGGTTTACCCGAGCCCCCATAACAAGCCCCACCAAGACCCTTTTGGTCTCGGTTGCTCGAACCAACAAACCACCATCCCGCAGCCCTGTTGCGGGTTCCCACTGCCCAGCCAGAGTACACGCCGACAACATAGTTTCCCCATCGGCAGCAGAAGCTTTGGTTGGCACTTCACAGTTGTTTGATCCCACTGCAGCCCTGTTGTTGCCACTGTTGAGCCAAAACACCCCCGGCTGAACCCACTGGTCTTGTGGGGTTGCGGTTGCTATGCCCAAGAATGCTGTAGAAACTAGAAGGGGGGTTGAATAGTTTCTTAAAATTTACTTGTTAAAAAAGGGTTTTCAAAAATCCTTTTTAAAAACATAGGCTTGAGCAATTATGTGAAATCTTCTTATACACAATATGGACAAGGGATAGTGCAACTAAACTAATAGTCACAAGTATATGCAAATAAAGAATAATGAATGTAAAGAGATAAGGAAAAGAAAGATCAAACCAAACACCAAGGATTTATAGTGGTTTGGAAACGAAGCTCACTCCTTGTCCCTACTCCACTCCTCGAGTACTCCTTACTCGAGAGTTCACTAATCAACAAACTCCTTAAGTTGGAGAAACCGTACACAACGTCGCTTATCCAATTTCCGACTCTAAGCTAAAATTCGAGCCCTAATCTTAGCTAGGACCAATCTTCACTAATATACTTTGAGGACTAAGTATTAACCTTACCACATACAAAAAATACAAATAGACACAACTATTTGGATATTCACAACACAACTTCCAAATAACACAACTACTTGGATCTAGAAAACACAACTAGAACAAATGAACAAAACTTGATCTTCAATAGATCTTGAGGTAGACTCAACACTTCAAGGATGAAAGTGTTCTTCTCTTTGCACTTGGAGAAGAAGAGATAGGAGGAGAAAGATTCACTCCTAAACAAGTAGTAATCAACTAAATAATCAAGGATTTGAGTGATTTAAGAAGTATGTTTAAATTTGGAAATTTGTGTGCAAAAGAGGTGAAGAGAAAATATGAGAATGGTGCACTATTTGTAGGACAAAGGCCCAACGGCTATATCTGAACACGGTTTCTTATTGGTACATGTGATGCCTTATCGATAAGAGACCACATAGACCTTTAAGGATCCGTGCTCGTAGACTCCGCGCCCTTTTGTCTTTTAGTGGGGTAGTCACATCTGGTGGAATAGTTATCCTCAAAGGATATTCTGAAACCAAATAGAATATGCCATTTTTAAATTTTCAAATATTTAATTTAATAAACATTTTCTTAAAAATGAAGTTTACTAAAAATAACTTTGTCACATTTAATAAAAGATGATTTTTAAGAAAACTTAAATCCTTGATCACTTAATTTAGATGAAAACTTGTTTGTTCATACCTTAAGTGATAATGGTTGAATTGGAAAAATACTTGAACTCAAGAATTCGCTTTTCATTGTTTTCGTAAATGCTTGTTTTTATATTTTTTCGTAATCAAAAGAAAGCGAGACCGAAAAATGTAAGTAACATTTTTAGGCATCATTGAATTAACAATCTCCCCCTTTTTGATTTCTACCACACATAAACTCAATCACATGAAAAACATGATTTTCAAAGAAGAGTTTATTTCATTTCTCCCCCTTGTCGAGGCAAAAAGGATGCAAAAGTATTTGAGGAAGAAAAGAATTGGAATTTGCAAGTGCTCCCCTTTGGTTCTTGCTCCCTCTTTCTTGGGGCACCAAGGAATCGAGCTATGGTGACAAGCTACATGGAAGGGTTAGTAGAAGAACAGAAACACCCAACAAGATATAGCATAGGTCACATGAAAAGAAAAATAAGATAAGAAAAGTGAAGATAACTAAGATCCAAGATAATTCATGTTAAAAGGAAACATGAAATATAGATAATAAGGAAATAAATCATACAATGTTGTATGAAAAAGAAAACAAGCCAAAAGAAAAGCATAAATCTAATCCTAGTTAAACTAGAACTTGAAATTTGCTTGAAATAGATGTCTTGGAGATAAGCATTCCATATGCTTAAATTAAAGACAAAGTGGTGGCGGAAGTAGGTGGTGGTGGCTTGATAGTAGTCTCATAGTCATAGTGAAGAGGAGGTTTGACAAGGAGACTCTTGATGTAATTCAATTCCTCATAGATGTGAGCCATAGCAAGATGTTGATATTGACAACAATGACAATATGTTCCATGATGCATGACATTATCATGTGAGGGAGGAAGAACACAAAAGGCTAGTGGTGGAAGAGAAGAAGTTCCACAATCAATATTCTTAGAAGAAGAAGAAATATGATTTTAAGTGTTCTTGGGTGAATTTGGATTGAAAGAGATTGGAGAAAATGGAGGAGAATCAAGGCTTTCATTTGGTGAATAAGACATTTTGATATGAGAAAGAATGCAAAATGCTTAGGGTTAAATAAAGAAAGCACAAGACACTTTTGAGAAGGTCAAAGGTTTGAACCAAACATTCCAAAAGGCGTTGGAGCAAATTTGGAGTTAAAGAAACTCATAATTTGAAGATTCTGTACGCGGTTCCTTATCCCCACATGCGGTTCCATATATATATGGATCCGCGGGATATTTAGGGAACCGCCAACAGAGGCCTGTTTTTGGTAGATGAGGAGAATTTTCCAATTCAAAAAATCTTGATTTTCTAGTCTAACTAATAACTAGGTTTTTCACTTAGTTATGAAAGTTCGTTGAATCCGATCTTTTCGAATTGATTACCGTTAATTAGTGCGACTCAGTCGTTCTTGGTGGAAAATTAAATGGTTTGGTTGTCTAAAACTAATTAAAAGAAAAGGCGTCGTTGAGTAAAATTTAAGCTTTTTAAAAATTACTAGAAAAACACTTGGTAAAAATAGAGATCTCGGGAAGCGTGCGATTTTTAGAAATTAAAACGTAATAAACTTGAAACTTAAAACTTTATAAAACTCAAAAACTTAAACTATCGGAATAATAATAAGTCCATTCTGTCGGAATGTAGCAAACACAAAACCATCAGAATATAAGTGACCAAATCTATCGGAATACTGCCATCTGAATAATCATCGAAATGTAACAAAGTAAAATCCATCGGAATGTAGGTCAATCGGAATACACTATCTATCGGAATGTCCAAGGTATCATTATGTTTCAGATCGGAATACAGTTTTCTATCGAAATGTCACTAACAAAAATTTGGCAGAGTTTCGACTTAAAATGACCTTAAAACTCGTCGGAATATGCGATCGCAATGAGCGATCACAATCCCAGATCGGAATAAGGGGGATGTTACTTAATGTTGGGAATTTTGCAATTTAATGTAGGAATTTTTGTGCAAATTCTTTTTATGTTCGTTTTCCTCGACTCACTCGAATTGATTTCCAATTAAACGTAAGATTTATTTGTTCTTGGTGAAACGAATATTTTTGGTATTAAAAAAAAACTAAAACTATTTAAATAAAAATTATCTAATAAAAAATTACTTAATTAAAACTATTGAAAACTATTTCAAATTTAAATAAAACTAAAAATTATTTAATATAAAAAAAGTAAAAATCTTTGAACTAATTAAGCTAATTAAAAACAAATCTATTTAAAAAAAATATATAAACTAATTAAAAACTTAATTTTATAAAAACTTTAAATGAAATCTATTTAAAAACTATTTCTAAACAAAACTAAATTTAAAAACAATTTAAATAAAATATTTTTTTTTATCTTTTTATTTTGGTATTTAAACTGAATAAAAGAAATCTTAAATAAAAACTTTTTAATTAAAATTAATAAACTTAAACTTGTATTTAAACTATTAATAAAATCTGACAGCTAAATATCCTACATTAATTAAATAGAGCGTAACTAAACACAAAGACGAGGCTAGAACAACTGGTAAGGGTGTTGGCTGTTAAACTGGAGGTCGAGGGGTCGAAACCCAGCAAGGACGAATTATTTGCTATATATATATTTTTTTAATTTTGCAACACACAGATCAAATGGATCTATTGTTTTAGCAGCAATATCAGTAAATCAACATAAGCATAGACAACAAAAACAAGTAGTTAAGCAATCAATAAGCTAAAACGTAAAGCAAATAAGCTAATAATACTATCCAGAAAATAAGCCGATCTAAAATATAAGCAAAACTAAAAGCAGATTACTACTAAACTTATATAAGCAGATTAAACCGAAGCTAAAAATTATCCTAATAAGCAATAGATCCTAAATAGTCAATTAAGCAGATTCAAAACAAACAAACTAAACTATAAGCAACTTACTCTATATCAAACAAATTCCAAACTAGCAGATATAAGCAACTAAAATCCAAAATCTATAAAAAAAAACTAAAACTCAACTAAATATATTAAGCAAATCCTAACAATATCAGACTCAAAACAAATCAAACAAAGCAGATTCACCAAATAAACATAAATCCAAACAAATACTACTCAAATCCAAACAAAAGCAGATAATTATAAACAAACAGATAATTATTATAAACTGAATAAAAACAATAAAGAAAAGAAGATGAACCTTGTGGAGAAACCGTTGGGACGTAGGTGGGCGCTGAACCCCCTATGAACCGAATCTAACACCACCGAATATCATCATCATCATCATCATCATCTTCGAACCAAATCACTTTTCGAATCATGAACCAAGTATTTATTTGAACCAGATTTTATAATTTCCCAATGGGGGAAATTAATTATACCAAATTTATTTTCAATAATATTTAAATAAAACAAATTACAGATTGAAGTGCAATAATTAAAGAGACAAAATTAAAACCGAAAATAAATTTTTATTAATAACTGAAATGGGATTACAATACTTTTAAAAGAGAAAAATTACAATTTAACCTAAATCTATTTTTTCAGAAAATAGAATTAAAAATAAAATAAGGCACACTTGCATTACAGATTTATGGGGGTATTTATAGCCAACCCCCAAGGCTTCTTCATGAAGCTTCGAGAGTAAGTCTTCAATCTGAGCCACTCTTTTCTTCTCTTTATTCAATTTCTTCAATCCAACAGTTGTGATGGGTGTTTGGTCACTTGGATTGCCAGCCTGGATGGGTGGTGTGCTTCTTGTGTTAGTTTCTTGATGAGGTGGAAGATTATGATGGGAGGATTGGGGGTTTTGGTGTTGTCACAACCAATCCAAAGAGGGGGATTGGCCACGTAGATTTGAGATGAGAACCACTGGTAATGGAGCTTCCGATTAACTTGGGGATTTAATCCCCAAGCGTGTGAATCACACACTTAAGGGAAAAGCCCCAAATTTAACTGAGTAAATTTTGTTCTCGGGTGAATTAGGGTTTGGGTAAAATGGTAAAAGGCGGTGGCTGTTTATTGTGGGAAAGAGAGTTTGGTGGGTGTTTATTCTAGTTTGTATCGAAAAGTGATAAGTGTGGGTGGGTAAGTAAAAACGTTTTATTAATAAACGTGTTTGTGGGTGAGTGGGGTTGGTAAACAATTTGTTTAATACGTGTGTGTGGGGTAAAAACAAGGGTTGACCAGGGTTTTGTTTGACTGGGAGAAGTGAAATAATCCTTTCACTTTACAAATTGTAACCGTCCCATATGTTTTGTGTAATGGGCTTGTGGCCCAAAATGACCAAATAACTCCCATCCGTCTTTTGGATTGTAAGATTGGGCCATGATTTGGGCCTTAACTTAAATGTGAATATAACATTTCCTCAAATGGGCTTTTGGGCCCATTAACCCAAATGTGGGACCCACAAGCCCGATAAACTTCATAGGATTAAATCCACTAAAATCAAGCTCGATTTCGGCTTCTTTGATCATTTTTTCAAAACCGTGTTGAATTTGCCGATTTTCGTGATCTTTGGCACACTTTTGGTCTTTGACTTTGTCTTTGTCTCTTTCTTGGACTTTTCTTCAACATTTGACCGTGAAATCTCGTGTTTTCTTTCCTTTTGATCTTTTGTACCTATTTTACACAAAAAACACAAAACCACGCGTAATTCCGACTTTTACGATATTAAACACATGATTAGGTCTTGTTTTTCCTTGATTTTAGTGGCAAAAGGATAAGTGTTTACACACTTATTAAATCCCCTACACTTGACCATTGCAATGACCCCATGCAATGCATAGTTTTAAAGCATAAAGTTACATTTTTCTCATAATTAACCCATCGTGGCCTTTATTAAGATATACTATTACTACTACGATAAAAAGAAATAAAGCTTTAAAGGAAACAAAAGTTATAACAATTTATTAACTTGGAAATTATTTGATGGAAGAAACTTGTAAAGAAATCTAAGACTTTAAATTTGGGCTTTGATGTCATGAATATTAATCACCCTCAAGTTTCACTTTCCCCATACCAAGCTTAAAAACGAGATCATTGTTTACCATAAGTCCTTAAGTTAAAACCACTTATATAAGACAATTGTGTAATACTCTTTCTCCAATTCCTATGTTTTATCTCTAGATTTTATTGATTGTCATTCACCCGTAGGCTCATTTGACTTATTTGATAATTATTATTCCAAAAATGAAAGCAAAATGGTGCAAACCCGATACTCAAAACCTAACCTCGTCCTCAAAAACGTTGTCACTAAACTAAGCCCACATCAAGGATGATTTAACACGATTTGGGGAATAAATTCCCGGATCCAAAATTTGGCCATCAGTACTACTTATTAATTATTCCTCCAAAGTCATGTAGACTTTATGTGGAGTTTAGCAAGTTCACATCATATACCCTTAGGCTCTTTAAGATGTAAAAATACTCCTCATCTATTGTCCACACCCAAAGGCTCCTTGAACGATAAACGAGGGAATTGATTTTTGATCAATTTTTATTCAACACTTACCATGCCATACACCCTAAGGCTCTAATGACAAGGCTCGTGCTACATGCCCCACACCCTAAGGCTCCTTGAGGTCATGTTTTAATCTTATTCTTTCTTATGATATATATAGTAGGCCAAATTCCGCGGTCCCATGGTCTTAATACCTCCTACTTAGTGGTTATGAGCCACCTTAGTTGGAAGTCCACAATGCTGTCACCCTCAATGTGTTCATGCTTTAATTACAAGGAGAATAAAGATTTGGCTAAGAGTTAAGATATCGAATCTACACCGCAAAAATCCTCATTTATTAAGCAATTAAATATACAAGCGGGAAGAAAGAACCACAAAAACTCATATAAGCAAGAATTAACCCTTAAACTTATTATCAACTCTATCATCTCTCGTTCTCCACAATTTAAAATCTCCAGGAATGAGACTCGTGGATGCTTAGCCTAATAAACCAATTAAGGTCCATATGGCTAAGGATACTAGCTAGAGTAAACTTGGATAAGTAAACTTGGATAAGTAAACTCGGGTTGAGTCAAAATATTCACGACGGGCCTAATATATCAAAGATATCAAAACTTGTTAAAACCATTTTTTTTATTTATTTATTTTTGACTTTATTCTTGAAATGGAAAATATAAATACGATGCGATGACAAAAAGGAAAGAAAATAAAAGAAAATACTACTAGGCCAAAATAGATCCAAAATTTGAAAAACGTTGAAATTTTTTAAAATTTTTCGGTTAAATGGGGTTAAATTCATGGAAAAGTCCACTAAAATTTCGATAGAAGTCCCCCTACACTTAATATAAACATTGTCCTCAATGTTTAAGCATGTGGAAGAATAAACTCCCCTACACTTAGGACATTGAGTACGTTGTTTAAAATCGAGCTAAGGAAGGGACAACTAAAGTGATTACATTTATTCGTCTTATTTATAAACATGTATGAATCACAATAGCAAAAACTTATCGAAGGAACCGGGTACACGGGAAACACGGGAACACGGGTCGCGTCAAAAATACCAAAAGTGGATCATTAAAGCTCATGTCCCTGCACAACATCACAACACACAAACAACCTACTTGGCTCCCCCTACACTTATTGGTGGAAATGGGTGAAGGTGAAAAAGGGTGGAAAAAGGTGGAAAAAGGTAAAAATATAACCTAGTTAAACGATGCTTGATTTATTTATCACGAGTCTCTGGCTCGACTCGATTTCCCGAATGTCATCATTCAAATGGGAAAATCATAGGAAAACCGAGATTTCCAAGGGAGGAAAATCTCTCCATGATAAAGGGGTGAAACAAAGTCATATAAGGCGTACCCCATGCAAATCCACCCGGGTCAAACACATAATTTCCATCACAAAAGGAAATAAACCCCGAGGTGGTAAAATCACGCAAGTCAAAGAAGAGTGGGGTATCCTTAGGCAACGATCTCTTAAATGAAACGGTAGTATGGTGATAAGGTAATGAAAGCACTAAAGTCTCTATGCCGGGATCAAACACCGGTTCTTTAACGGGAAAATAGCAAGAGGTGTTGACATTTAAGCTCAAAATATCATCAAAATCCAAAGTGGGAAGGTCGTCCTCTTCTAAACTCGATGTGAAAACATAAGTATCATCGGAGTCATAGGAAAACTCATCCTCGTGAGGAAAATAGGTATTTAGAAAGATATCTAAATCCTCCTCAAATGGAATAACCTCTAAAGTAGGAATGATCTCTAAGAGTGGAGGATCCTCCTCAAAAGTCATGACTTCTAAAATTAGAGTATAAAAGTCAAAAGGAGTTTCCATGGAAGAATCACTCATAGGGATATGAGGTGCATTAAGATCATGGGGTGGGTCATCAAAGTTAATGAGATCACTTAAAGAAGTGTCATCATCGTAAGTATCAAAGATTGGTTGATCAAAAATGGGTGGGTCGAAAGTGGGTGGGTCAAAAGATTGGTCGTCTAAACTGAAGATAGTGTGATCACTTAATGAAGTGTCATCACTATAGGTGTCATAAATAGGAGTTTCAAAAATTTGAGGCTCTAAGGGAAGGTGTTGTTCCCATTCAATCCATAACACAAGATTTAGAAGAGATATTTAGAGAGAGAAAGAGAAGAAAAGTAGAGAGAGAAACAAGAGAGATTTGGAAGGTTTATGTTTACTAGAGAGAGAAAGTAAAATGAACCAACACCCTCTTTCACATGTGAAAGAGGGTTATATACCCCACGGCTCTAAGGCCTTTGTGGGCTTCATCTTGGGCCGGGCTTGGCTTTGCTTTGGGCTTACGCCCCTAACTTATACAATATTAGCTTAAAGTCCAAGCCCAGTTTTCCCGACTAACCTATTACAATACAAGACCTTTTAACGACTAAGATGACCTATTACATTCTTGTTCGACTATATAAAATATAGGGCTAACAATCTCCCCCAATGTATCGGTCATCTTAAAATGCTTAAAAAGCATAAGATGGTTGAGTGAATACATTCTTGTAGAGGAGATCTTCCTGCTTTGGTCTTGTATCTTGGTCTTGATCTTGTTTGTAACAGCTTTGTTCCTTCATGCTTTCGTGATCTTTATCTTGAGCCTTTGTCATTTGACTTTGAGTGCTTGAGATCTTCATCTGTACTCCTTGTGACTAAGATGACCTATTACATTCTTATATTCTTAGGTATCTTGATTATCGCCATCTTGTGCTCTTGTGACTTCTGAATCGACATCGGTTGCACAGCTACGCCACCTTCTTGATATGCAGCAACATATATAGACACGGATGAAATGGCTTTGAACATTTCACCCTAACTCGGTAGTGTTTTACCTCCGGTCGGTGAAGACCGTTAAACGGTATTAAATACCGTACCTGTGATCAGGTAGATTCGATTAAGAGCCTCCTTGACAGGGTTTCCCGGCGGTAGTAGCCAGTTCTCTTTACTCGACCGTCTCAAAGCAGACTGCGAACGTAAAGAGTGAATCATAAGGATAAATTATCCGTCTGATTAGAGTCGTCAATTCAGATTTCCTGGAACAAGTTTGATTCTAAAAGAATCGCACCATTGTTGCTTTCCAGTTTGTCACAAGCTTGATTCATAGAGAATCTTGCGAGTTACCTACCGCAGTGCTGTTTGATGTTGACACTGGAAGGATTTCCATTCGTCACTGTGAACACTAACGAGTGTCACTCTGAATGTTCTGGCAAGATCACATGGATTTTGCGAAGAAACCTGGAATCAAGTTTGAATCAAATAAGAATCGAAACTTAGTTGCTTTCCAGTTCTCACAAGTTTGATTCGTGTAGAATCGCACAAGTTACCTACCATGAGCTTGTTTGATGCTGGCTCAAGCAGGATTTCCATCTTCATTGTGAATCGTATCACTCAGATGTTCTGGCAATATCACAAGGATAATGCGTAGGACTCGATTGTGTCCTAATGAGATGATAAATTGATCTCGTTTGGCTCTAGACTCAATAAGTGCATTTTGGTAATCGGAGGCTGGAGCAGACTGCCACCTTTTCAATATTAACTGACTCGGAGTGAGAAAGTCAATAGATACGTGTTGATCTCCGTGACAATGAGACAAGTTTCTTTTGAGAGAAACTCGAATGGCTGGGAAGGGTTGTGCATTGCATCACTGGGTCCATGATGACTTGTCTTCAATAGATGTATTGACCCGGTTTCTGCCTAAGTTGCATAGAATATTCAACTCCTTCAATGCTTACCAATACGTCATCATTAGCACCTTGTTGTGATTGTTCCAGTGCTAACTTAAGTACTTGGTCCGCATTCAGCTTCATTCCACTCCATCTTTCCTAAGGACAACTATTTCTAGCTATGGAATGTCCTTGGGTAGATCCCTCCGGTTCTGGTTGGATCATAGGACTTAGTTTCCTATCCTAAACCACCTTTTGACTCCATCGTTCCGTCGTGGATAGTAGGTTGTTTTGGGTATAGATCGTAACCATTAAACCATTAAAAATCATTCAAAGTGTTTGATAAAAATCAAAACTTTTAACACTTGAAAGTTTTACATTTCCGAAAAGCTCCGCCTACACACATGCATCGATATACGAAATAGTTTGGCATGTGAAGGAAAGAGTTTCACTTGAGTCTTTAAGATCACATGTTGTGATATATTACATTTTAATCACATTTTCTCCCCCTATCTCTAATATAAAAACATCATATTAGAGATACTAATTGATTAAAATATGACAATTTCTGAAAACCGATTGGGAGAGAAACATGTGTGCACGAATGAAGCATGTAACATTTTCAGTCGGGTCGCTCCCCCTCAACAATATATGTGTGTCTTGAGACAAAATTTGACAAAATTTTAGAAAAACGACACCACAAAATATGTTGAGGTACGGAGTTGAGATGCCTTTTCCGATATAATATATTACATTTGACAATTTCATATCATTTTCGGAATGTGTTGGATACATAAAATATGACAATTTTGGAGATGTACCCAACAACATTAAAGGCTTGATTTTAAAACGCTCCCCCTCAAAAATTGATCAAAATAACATATGACAATTTTGAGATATAAAAACCACTTATGAGGAAGGGAGTGTTGAACACACAATTTTGAAAGATTTAGAAAAACCTTTTGAGAAATTCTTGAAAAATTGTGTTCAACGGTTTTAAAATAATCAGGATAGAAGACTTCTCTTCTATTGATTAGGGAAAGCGCACTGAAACGTACACTCCCCTTTCGGGTCCGTTTTTCATGAGCTCAAAACTTTGATTGTTTTGTGACTAGCTCATGACCGAGAAAAATAAATTTCCCGTTGTGAAGGATAAGTTATCATCCGTGATGAACTTTCCTTAAGTTGAAGTTCGAGTTCTAAGCTGACATATACTTAGAAATCATTTTCATGAACTTAAAAACTTTGAATGCTTTTATGAGAAGCTCATGACCGAGAAATATGAATTTCTCGTTGAGAAGGATAAGTTATCGTCCGAGATAAACTTTCCTTAGTTGAGGTCCGAGTTCTAAGCTGTGATGCGCCTAGAAGTCATAGTGAGAGAATATCAAGCAGCTTCATTTGCCAAAACCTCCAAGTCTTCTGGAGTCATATACTTCATACCAAGACGGCCAACGAGATACGTAAACCTATCTTTCGATAGAGCTTTTGTAAACAAGTCTGCCAGCTGGTACTCAGTTCTGACAAAGTATAATTCTACGATGCCGCGTTCCACTTGTTCCTTGATGAAGTGATATCTGACATCGATGTGCTTGGTGCGGGAGTGCTGAACCGGATTGCAAGATATGGCTATGGCCGACTTTGAGTCACAATACATAAGTATTTTATCAAAGTGGAAGCCATAATCCGTGAGTTGAGTTCTCATCCAGAGGACTTGAGCACAACACGCGGATAGAGCCACATATTCTGCTTCAGCTGATGAGAGCGAAGTGCAATCCTGCTTCTTTGACGACCAGCTGACAAGCTTGTCTTCCCCTAGAAATTGTATGCTACCAGAAGTGCTTTTACGACTATCAAGACAACCTGCGTGATCAGAATCTGAAAAAGCCGTTAGATGAAAACCGGTTTCCCTCGGATACCAGAGTCCCATGTGAATGGTATTCTTAAGGTACCGAAAGATCCGTTTAACCTCTTTGAGGTGCTTTTGAGTAGGTCTGGCTTGATATCGTGCACAATAGCATGTGGCATGATGAATATCAGGCCTGCTGGCTGTAAGGTACATAAGTGACCCGATCATACTGCGATATCGCGTTTGATCTACGGGATATGAGTACAAGTCAGCGTCTAGGGATGTAGTCGACAATGGTGTACCAACGCGAGCACATGAGGTCATACCATGCTTTTTAAGTATCTCTTGAGCATACTTAGCTTGGTTAATGAAGATACCACGTGGGGATTGATGAATCTGGAGGCCTAAAAAGAATTTTAGCTCCCCCATCATTGACATTTCAAATCTACTGTGCATTAATTTTTCAAAACGTTTTGAAAGTTTTGGGTTCGTAGAACCAAAAATAATGTCATCAACATAAACTTGCACCAGCATTATGTCATCCCCATATTTATTAGTAAAGAGAGTAGGATCAATAGAACCTTTGGAGAATCCTTTGGACACCAAGAAGTTTGAAAGTTCTTTGTACCATGCCCTTGGAGCTTGTTTAAGTCCATATACAGCCTTCTTGAGACGATAGACTTTGTCAGGATGATGAGGATCGACGAATCCTTCCGGCTGATTCACATACACTTCTTCCTTCAAATGACCGTTGAGAAAAGCTGTTTTGACGTCCATCTGAAAAACCGTGAAGCCCTTATGTGCAGCATAAGCAAGGAATATCCTGACTGCTTCCAAACGAGCGACTGGAGCGAATGATTCATCGTAGTCTATGCCTTCTTGTTGACGGTATCCCTTAACCACAAGACGAGATTTGTTTTTGATGATGGTTTGTTCTTCATCCAGTTTGTTTTTCCAGATCCATTTGAAATCTAAAATTGACATTCCATAGGGTCGGTCAACAAGTTCCCAAACATTTGGGCGTTCAAACTGATGAATTTCGTCTTGCATTGATTCAATCCACGCATGATCAGTCATGGCTTGTTTGATGTTTGTAGGTACAGTTGAACTCACGGTGAGTGCATACATACACACATCGCCATCGGTTTCGAGTTGTCTGCGTGTTCGAACCGGTTGTGAAGGATTTCCAATGACTTGCTCCAATGGATGATCACGTGTCCAATGGTGAGTGGATGGATAGGGTTGGTAGAATGTATGCATGTTGGACGGATCAACATGTTGAGTAGAAGACTCTCCGACTTCGTGTACCGGTGTACCGAACGGATTGATAAATTCTTCATCGTCAGGTTGTGCATCGACTGCTTGATTGTTGTTACCTCCTTCAGCATTGACAGTTGGTGATGTTGGTTGTATGACTATTTCTGCAGTTTGTTGAGTATCCACTGGAATTGTCTCTTGAGCAACGGTTGCTGAAGTAGATGCAGTTGTGTCTTGTTGACTTTGTGATGGTGCATCAGCAGTATTGACAGCGGAAGGCTTTGACACAACTTGATTGTTTCCATAGTAATATTCATCAAACATAGGATCATATAAGTCAACCAACTCATTCATATGTGTCGTATCCGTCGAGTCTGCTGTAGGAGTACTTTGTTGACATTCTTGCACGGGACGTACACTGTTTTGTGTAGGTGCCATTGTTGGACATTGAGGTGCGGGACTTGAGCTGTTGTGATCAAGTACCATTTGTGGCAATTCGTCAAAGTTCACATGAATTGTTTCGACAATGATCTTTGTTCTCTTGTTATAGACCCGATATCCTTTCGACAATGTAGCATACCCCACAAAAATACATGCATCACCTTTTTCTTTCATCTTGTCGAGATTCTCACCGTCTTTAAGGATGTAGCATAAAGATCCAAATACGTGAAAGAATTTTACAGTAGGTTTCCTGTCATTGATGATGTGGTAAGGTGTCTTTTCATGTCTAGGGATGACGAGAGAACAATTCTGAGTATAACAGGCAGTTGCAATTGCTTCAGCCCAGAAGAATAACGGTAGTTTTGAAGCAGAAAGCATTGTTCGAGCAGCCTCAACCAAAGTACGGTTCCGTCTTTCGACAACGCCGTTTTGTTCAGGAGTTCGAGCAATAGACGTTTGATGTTCGATGCCTTCATCTTGAAAGTAAGATTGCAAGTTCTTGTTCAAAAATTCAGTACCCCTATCCGTTCTTACGGTTAAGACTTGAGCTTGAAGATTGCGTTGTATCATCTTGAGAAAGTTTTTGAGAACCTCTGGTGTTTCATCTTTGGACCTTAAGAAGAAAGTCCATGTGTATCTAGAGTAATCATCAACAATCACGAGAATATACTTTTTCCCGTTAATACTCTCTACATGCATGGGACCATATAAATCCATGTGTAGAAGTTCTAATCGTCCTTTTGAGCTTGGGGTAGTCTTTGATTTGAAAGACTTCCGTTTTGCTTTCCCCAACTCACAAGAAGAACAAAGATGGTCTTTGACGAATTTCAACTTAGGAAGACCGGTCACAATATCATTCTTAGAAAGCAAGTTGATTGTGTCAAAGTTGAGATGTGACAATCGTTGATGCCATAACCATGCTTGAGATGATGAAGCTTTAGCCATTAAGCATATTGGATTTGTTGAAGATGTGTCTTGAAGAGTTACTGTGTAGAGATCAGAACCACGAGAACCTGTAAGAAGGTCATTCCCATCGTAGTCTCTAACATAGCAAGTAGATTTCCGAAAAGCCACTTCCAAATCCGCATCACAAAATTGACCAACCGAGAATAAATTGTGATTCAGTCCCTCGACGTAATAAACCCGTTTTATAGTGATATTCCCTTGAACCAAGTCTCCATATCCGAGTATCGGTGCAAATTGATCATTTCCAAACCGTACCGTACCCAGAAACTTCTCCACGAAGTTAATGAGAAGCTTGAGATTGCCCGTCATGTGCTTTGTGCACCCGGAGTCCATTATGAATAGGATGAGTTCGACGAGCTGCAGAAGAATTAGAAGACAATGTAGCATTTGACAAATGGGAGCCGTTGATAGAAACGGGTTCCAAAATAGTAGTGGACCTAGATTCTAAAGGCAAGCTAACATTCATAGACCCAATTAGAATAGGGGTTGTCTTAGGTACCCATTTGTATTCGGGTGGTGTAAATCTTGAATACCCCCGTGTACATGTCCTAATCATGTTCTCATAAAGCTTCTTTAACATGCTTTGTTTATGTAGAGTAGTGGATTCTAACGCACTTAGTTTCTTAAGTGGTTGCTCAGTGGATTGGTTCAAAGTTCTTGTGGGTTTTCTAGTACTAGTGGGCATACGAATAGGCTTCCTAGTTCTAATATTCACGCCATTATAATTAAGAGCACAAGCATCATGATTGAAAGTACGAACACATTTGCCACATTCAACACAAACAAATTCAACATTCGAGGTCTTAGCATTTAAACTGTCATTACATGCAGTTACAGACGTTTTATTCTTAGAAAACTTAAAATTCCTACGGTGATCTTCTACTTCATTCTTCTTCCCTTGACTATTGTTAGGCATGACTCTATCTTCAACTCTAGTGCTCTTAAGTTGTGGTCCGCTAACACTAGTAGTGGTTTTTACTCATGTAGAAGAAGACACACGTTGATTAGTTTTCCTAGTATTCTGAGGTAACTGCGTTGTTCCAGTTTGAGTGGACCTAGTGTTCATCTTATACATTCCAGGTGCTATCACATTAGTGCTCTTAACATTTCCTATCTTAGGCAAAGTCTGTGGAGATTGTCCCAAAATAGATGTTTTAGGGCATTTAACCGCATTCGGTTGACGGACGGCGGATGGTTTACCCAAAACAGACTTTCCTTTGATTTTCTCAATGAGTTTCTGTAACTCACTTATGGCTATGTCCCTTTCTTTTAGCTGAGCTTTCAAATCATTTATTTCGAAATCTTTTTCATTTAGTAGACGAAACGAAGAAGCTGACATTTCTTGACACTTTTTATGATTATGAGATTTTTCACCTTTTTGTAAAGCAAGTTCAAGAAAAATGGAGTGTTTCTCAAGTTGAGAAAAACTTTTCGAAAGTTTGTTATATGACTGAATTTGTTTCGAAAGCTCTACTTCAAGATTGCGACATTTCGCGTCCGATTCTGACACAAGACATGCTACATGACAATATTGATCCAGATCGGTATACACACCAAGTATAGCATTCATATGGTCAGCATAAAAATATTCCTTGGAAAGTCGATCAATTTCGTTAGAAAGTTGGTGTTCTTGTGTCTTTAATTTAATTTGAAGAAAATCAACTTCATCTTCAAGAGATTTGACATAGCTTAAATCAGTTAACATTTCCTCAGTGAGAGCATTATAAAACATTTCCACATTTTTTGAAAGATCATCAATGGTTGGAACAATACATTGTTGGATGACGACTTCTACTTGTGGGTTAGGTTTAATATTCCAAATGGTATCCCTAGAAACTTTTTCATAGTCGACGACACCTTTGTACAAATTTAAAACCCCTTGTTTTATAAACTCAAATTGCTGAACACTTTTGCTTTTCTCATCCCATTTACGTTTTTCATCCAAAATTCGCTTTTCTAACAAAATTGATTGCTTTTTGAAACTCCTTTTTAAAGAAACTTTCTTTTGTGGTTCATCACTTGGTGGTGGAACACTATTATACATCTTTTGTTCTTTTGAAAGTTCTTTTTGAGGGACAAACTTAATATGATTGTTAGAATCAGAAAGGTTTATTAAATCACTTAAGTTTGATCGACTTTCTTCTTGTTGACGAATGATTTCATCGCAGTCAGGGGAAAGCATAAGAGCAAGATTATCAACATAACAACCGATATCATAAAGAGCAGGCTTGGTACTTTGAGCTTTCTTGAGATATTCAGGCTTGACAAAACTCGTTTTCATATTTCTATTGAGCATATTCATAGTTTGAATAGACTGACCCGTTTTGTAAACAATGTTGTTTAACGTGTCGACTCTCTTTTCCAAAGCAAGAATTTTTTCAATATCCTTTTCTTCACGAGTTTTATAAAGCTCAGTTTGTTCTTTGTTAACCGACTCTAATTCAGTAATTTGGAGTTTATGTAGCAGTAGTTGTTCTTCAAGTTCTGATATCTTTTGTTTTGACATATGAATTTCGTGTGTTACTTCAGAACAATATTGTTCGTTGAGCACCTTACGTTCATATACCAAACCATTAGCTATTTCAACTCGTCGATCAGCTTCTTTTACATAATCACACTCTTTAAGCCTGTCTATCTCCTCGGCTAAGGATGTGTTTGCTTGCTTCAAACGTTTATTAGCATCTTTGTTTTCCTCAATTTCATGTTTTAAAGAATCAATTATAGACGCAAGCAAATCACGGTCCTCATCCGAGTCAGTATCCTGAGCAGCATTACCGTCAACATTACACATATGCTGTGAATCCGTAGAGATATGGCTATCCTCCGTGTCCATTACATATGTGTCATTGATGCTTTCGGGTTGCTCAGGATGCCGTCGTTCATTAGCAAACACATTATAGTTATCATTTGTTGGCACCTTTTCAATTGGCTCAGTATCAAAGATAGGTCCAGAAGTATCAGTAGTCTCTGGAAGCACTTCTTGAATCTTTGCCATGTACACATAATGTGCCTCTAGCTCTTGATCATCGGCTTCATCATCAGTGTCATCACGCCAGTCAACTTCATCTGCTGTGAGTGGAATTCCTGCTTCTTCTTTCTTACACAGCAGCATCTTTTCCTTGTGATACCCTGAGTCCTTAACCTGTTTTGGCTTCTTGCATTCCCTAGCCATGTGCCCAAATCCCTTACAGTTGAAGCATTGAATCCCAGTCTTCTGCACAACCGGAGTGCCTACAGTATCTCTAGCCCCAACTTGATTCAGCATCCTCTGATTATCATACCTAGCATCGCGATCATACCTAGGTGCATGATCAACTTCCTTATATCTAGCATTGGATGATGATCTGAGGTTGTTGTTGGTAGGTTTGTAGATCTTCTTATAAGTTGTGGTGAGTAAAGACATGAGTTCTTCAATCTTCTTGTCCCTTGAAGTTTGTTCATCATCACTGTCTCCATCTGACTCGGTGTCATACTTTGGAGGTGGAGTGGGGACAATTGCTTTTGCTTTGTGTTTAGCAGCAACTAGAGGTTTGGTGGATGAGCTTGATGACTTTGAGGAATGAGTAGGTGGTTGTTGACGGGGAATGGGTTTTGTTGAAGTAGCAGCCACAAAAGCAATAGAATTAGCAGACCGTTCTGCCTTTTCAGCCCTTAGTTCATTCACTTCATTCTGATGTTGTTTCAAGATATCATAAAGTTTGTGGTAAGAGATAGTCTTGATATCTTCCCTTTGTTTGACCAAAGTCACAAACCTTTGCCATTCCGGTTTGAGTTGAAGTAGAAACTGAACATTGGCATGATGATTAGAGATGGTGCACTGATTTCTGACAAGCTCATTCATCATTTTGTAGAATCTCGAGTAATATGAGTCAATGGATTCACCATCTTCAGATGTGAATTTTCCAAACTCCCAAAGTAGATTAGTCTCGAGATCTTGAACATTGATCGACTCACCTTGCTTCAATCGATGAATTGCATTCCACATTTCCATAGCATTAGGACATGCATCAACTGTGGAATAGATATCGTTATCAATTCCAGTGAGTATGAAGTTTACAGCATCAGCTTCAGCTTGGAGGAGTTTCTTTTTCTCAGCAGAACATGTGTCAAAATCCTCCATAGCTCGTATAGTTGATGAAGTACCATCCTCTGCCTGTGTGGTAATTGGTCTGAATTCAAAAACTGGAGGTGGATTCTCAAGGCAGTGACGAAGAGCAGTTCGGTTTTCTTTTCCGTCGAGAAATCTGAGAAAACGAGATCTCCATTGAACGTAGCAACCGGCAGTGAGCACAGGTGGATTACCGTTGCCACCTTGTTCCAAACGAATTTGATTAGCAGTTGCAATGTTGATGTTGTTGTTAGACATGGTGAATACTTGTGAATGAATTGTAGATCTTAGTGGATTTGTTGTGATGATGTGTGGTTGAAATTCCGAAATTTCCAGAAAAAATTTTTTCTCAGTCCGACAATAAATTCCTCAGTCTGACAAAACGGTAAGCCGAAAAATTTTGTATCGCCAAATTTTGAATTTGAGTTAGAAATAGCCAAAAACTAATAGGGAAAAAATTTGATTTTACTTGACCTAAAAATTTTAACTCTTTTTTTTTTTTTTTTTTTTTTAATCTTCGTGTAAACGATGTTCCTAAACTAGTCTAGATAGTGGCTAAGTCTAAAAATTGCTCAAACAAAATATCCATCGGAATGCCCATCGGAATAACCTTGTCGGAATGACCAATCGGAATCTCAAATCGGAATACCCAATCGGAATGCCAAAACGGAATGACCAATCGGAATGTCAAATCGGAATGCCAATCGGAATGTTGTTGTCCAATCGGAATGATGCTACTGATCGGAATGCCAATCGGAATGTTGTTGTCCAATCGGAATGATGCTACTGATCTGAATGCCAATCGGAATGATGTTGTCCAATCGGAATGAAGCTACTGATCGGAATGTCACAGATCGGAATGCCAATCGGAATATATAATCCTTTTTCCGATTACACCAATCGGAATATATAATCCCTCTTTTCTCGGACAAAACTCAACCAATTCGTGATTTTAAGCCAAAAAATGATCAAAACACCCAAAATTTTTGTGTTTTTAGCCAAAGTAAATATACCAAATCTCTACCACAACTATGTAGAAGATTCGTATCAAGAAAAAACCATAAAAAACACAAGAAAAATTTTGGGACGTGATATATAGATCAAAATGACAACGAAAAATCAAGAACACACCACACGAATCTTCAATCACCTATCCACTATAGGCTCTTGATACCAAATGTTGTTCCCATTCAATCCATAACACAAGATTTAGAAGAGATATTTAGAAAGAGAAAGAGAAGAAAAGTAGAGAGAGAAACAAGAGAGATTTGGAAGGTTTATGTTTACTAGAGAGAGAAAGTAAAATGAACCAACACCCTCTTTCACATGTGAAAGAGGGTTATATACCCCACGGCTCTAAGGCCTTTGAGGGCTTCATCTTGGGCCGGGCTTGGCTTTGCTTTGGGCTTACGCCCCTAACTTATACAATATTAGCTTAAAGTCCAAGCCCAGTTTTCCCGACTAACCTATTACAATACAAGACCTTTTAACGACTAAGATGACCTATTACATTCTTGTTCGACTATATAAAATATAGGGCTAACAGAAGGGATGAAGTTATCACAAAATCATTTGATTAGACTTTTGAATTCCAAAAGGATTAATAAAAATCTCTTCATTGTCATAATTAAGAACATCAATCATATTGACCGACTCTTTTCCATTTGATTTTGTTGTGATTTTACCCATTTTAAAAATTTGTTGTTCATCCCTAACCCTAAGAATTAACTCCCCTTCGGCCACATCAACTAAGGCTCTTCCGGATCGTAAAAATGGTCTACCAAGTATTAACGGAATACGAGGATCCATCTCATAGTCGACGACGACAAAGTCCACGGGAAAAGTGAATGTACCAACTCGAACAAAAACATCTTCGGCAATACCAACGGGGTATGCGAGAGTTCTATTAGCTAACTCGAGAGTCACGCGAGTCGGTACAAGGTCGGGTAATGATAATTGTTTCCATACCGAGAGTGGCATAAGATTGATGCTAGCGCCGAGATCCGCTAAAGCCATACAATCATCAATTTGAGGAAACGAGCAAGGTAACACGAATCGTCCGGGATCTCCTAGCTTTTCGGGAAGCTCTTTGAGAAGAATCGCGGAACAATTCTCATTTAAACGGGTGTTCACGAGCTCAACCATTTTTTCTTTCTTATTAAGCAAATCTTTGAACATTTTCACAAATTTTGGCATTTGAGCAAGTGCTTCAATAAGGCTAATGTTAACATTGACGTTGGAAATCATTTTCAAAAAGTTGGAGACATGAACGTCATCTTTGGTGAGCACTTTAGCCTTGTCTAACCTAGATGGATAAGGGATATTGGGTTTAGACTTGGAAGGTTGAGAAGGAGAAGGACTCGCTTCTTGAACAACCTTAGGGATAGGCTCTTTGGGCAATGGAGCACTAGTACTAGGAGTGGTAGTGGGAGGAATCACCGAAGGGGGGGGGGGGTAGGATTACTCATTATGACCTCCGGGCCTTGTCTCTCCTTTATGGGCGAAGAGATGGAAGGTCCCACTAAAGTGGCTCCACTTCGAGTATTGATAGCACTTACATTAGCACGAGGGTTAATCTCGGTATTAGAAGGTAAGGCTCCTTGGGGTCTAAGGGCTTGAATCATTGTCAAAAATTTCTTATCGGTCGATTCTTGCATCTCTCTCATAATTCGCTCATGGTCGGTCAATTTTTGTAGAACCAAGTCCATTTGAGGATTATGCATGTTCATTTGATTATACCCTTGATTAGGAAAAACTTGGTTTTGATATTGAGGTTGAAAACCGTTGTTATTATGAAAACCTTGGTTATTATTTTGAAACCCTTGATTTTGACCATTAAAATTCCCTTGATTTGCATTCCCTTGAAAATTACCCATTTGAGGACCTTGGTTCCTATATTGGTTTTGGGTATTTTGGGCGGGTGGGGGTGGTCTTTGTGGAGCTACAAAACCCGGGGGAGCCAAGTAATTAGTACTCTTATAAGACAAATGGTTAACATCAACATTTGGTTTGAATTGAACCCTCTCATTTGCATTGGTGTTATAAGCACAAACTTGTTATTGTTGATTGTAAACCTTGTCACAATTAAAATACGAATGTGGTCCACCACAAGTCTCACACGTTTCACTAGTTTCTTTCAAGGCATTAACTTGACCCTTTATTTCTTTGGTTTGTAAAGCAATTGATTCAACAAGCGAAGTAAGCTTATCAATTCTTTTGTCATTCTTACTAGAACTAGCACTTGCCATAGTGGCCCTAACAATCTTGGTTTGCACTTTATCCTTGTTTTCAATTATGGCCCAAGCCTCGTTCATTGATTTCACAAGAATATTGCCCCCCGCGGCACTATTAAGTGAGTCTTGGTCATTAAGAGTTAAACCATTGTAAAACGTATTGATTTGATGCACTTTAGTGAAACCGTGTTGTGGACATTTTCTTAAAAGCTCTTTAAATCGATCCCAAGACTCACTAAACGTTTCCCCATATTGTTGTTCAAAAGTAATGATTTCATTCCTTAAAGAGGTGGTCCGTGATGGTGGGAAAAGTAGTTAATGAACTTGGTCTCTAAATCAATCCATGTAGTGATACTTTGGGGTGGTTCCTTATCAAGCCAAATCCGGGCTTGTCCTTCGAGGGAAAAAGGAAAGAGTTGTAAACGAATGGCCTCTTGTGGCATCCCATTGTATTTGACGGTATTTGCTAATTATATGAAACGTTTGATATGAGCGTGTGGGTCATCATTAGTACGGCCTAAAAATGGTGTAGCAGAAACCATTTGAATAAAACCCGTTTTAAGTTCAAAATGATTTGCTCCAATATCCAGCACCACAATCGTGTCATCGTTTTCTTCAACGTGAGATTGAAGAATCTTAATCATTGGTCGATTATCCGTTGCCATCGTGTTGTTCAAAGCTCGATTCTCGGGATCAGCTTGATTGACGGTCTTTCTGTTTTTCTTCTTCTTCTTTTTGGAAGAATTAGAAGTATTTGGTACACCAATCGGTATGTATGTACGCGCGCGAGTGCGCATACAATTAAAACTTTTAGGAATGAGGTAGGAGACCTCGATCGACTTTGAGAGGAAAGGGATTATCCCTCTCGAGGTGCAATATTAAAAAAGGTACAAAAATATATACTTAATACTAATTGAGTTGGCAAACCAATAATCGGTCGTCCCTCTCAATATACGCACAAGCAAGCGGGGAAACGAGGTGGCACAAAGCACTTAAAAACTTTTTTTCTTAGACGACCTTTTATAGCGCGTCGCCTTATACCCACCTTATAGTTTGTATATGTCGAGTTCAAACGTCTTACTAGTATTTATCTATTTTGCCTTTTTATTTCGTTTAGGATTCGAATACAATAGTTAGGTGATGAAATCCCAACTAAGGTCTTATTTGAAAAGTAGGTAAATTAATGTTCTACGTAATATAATATAGTAAAAGAAAAATCTTTTTGTATTTTTTTAAGAAAAATATATATTCATAATAAAAACGAAAGAAATCGAAATAAGAAAAATAACACTAATGCGCAATATTTTTGGTGTAATACTTTTAGGAAAAAGTATTATTTTTGTATTTTTTATTTTTTTTGTTGCAAATCTTAGGAAAGAATTTGCTTTTGTGATTTTTTAATTTTTTTGCATTTTTAAGTTTTTGATTTTTTTGTGTTTTTTATTTTTTAGCAAGAAAATTAACGTTAAAAAAGAACGGATCCCAAAATCCAAACGTCTCACGAAATCTTCAATCGTAACGAGCGAAGCGGCACCGGCGCCAATTTAATATTGGGAATTTCGCAATTTAATGTAGGAATTTTTGTGCAAATTCTTTTTATGTTCGTTTTCCTTGACTCACTCGAATTGATTTCCAATTAAACGTAAGATTTATTTGTTCTTGGTGAAACGAATACTTTTGGTATTTAAAAAAAAACTAAAAATATTTAATTAAAAATTATCTAATAAAAAAAATTACTTAATTAAAACTATTGAAAACTATTTCAAATTTAAATAAAACTAAAAATTATTTAATCTAAAAAAAAGTAAAAATCTTTGAAACTAATTAAGCTAATTAAAAACAAATCCATTTTTTTAAAAAAATATAAACTAATTAAAAACTTAATTTTATAAAAACTTTAAATGAAATCTATTTAAAAACTATTTCTAAACAAAACTAAATTTTAAAACAATTTAAATAAAATATTTTTTTATCTTTTTATTTTGGTATTTAAATTGAATAAAAGAAATCTTAAATAAAAACTTTTTAATTAAAATTAATAAACTTAAACTTGTATTTAAACTATTAATAAAATCTGATAGCTAAATATCCTACATTAATTAAATAGAGCGTAACTAAACACAAAGACGAGGCTAGAACAACTGGTAAGGGTGTTGGCTGTTAAACTAGAGGTCGAGGGGTCGAAACCCAGCAAGGACGAATTATTTGCTATATATTTTTTTTTTAATTTTGCAACACATAGATCAAATGGATCTGTTGTTTTAGCAGCAATATCAGCAAATCAACATAAGCATAGACAGCAAAAACAAGTAGTTAAGCAATCAATAAGCTAAAACGTAAAGCAAAGAAGCTAATAATACTATCCAGAAAATAAGCCGATCTAAAACATAAGCAAAACTAAAAGCAGATTACTACTAAACTTGTTGTCCCTAATATGTGATGTTTCTATACGATTAATGAAGAAAGAAAGGTAGAAATGAGATGAATTTAGAGAGAGAAACTAGAGAGAGAAAAGAGAGAGAAGTGTGTGAATTTGTGAACTATTAGATTAAGAGAAAAATGAATCACCAACCCTCCTAACATGCTAGGAGGGTAGTATTTATAGTCCACCCACATGCGGGCTTCTTTATGGACTATATGGTTTGGGCCGGGCTTTCCTTTTGGGCTTTAGTTACTTATTAATGAACTTTAGCCTAAAGTTAAGCCCGTATAACACGACTAATGTACTACCTATTACAACGTTCTAAAATACGATACATAATAAACATATGACCGAGCATTCTTGTTTGGCTCAATATTTTTGAGGCTAACAATCTCCCCCAATGAGAGGTCATAAACCTTGGTCATTTAGGAAATTTGTAGAGATTACTAATCTCGCCATAAATGAGTCTTGAACGTGTAATCGTAGCCTTGTTCCTTCATGCTGTGATCTTTGAGCCTTTGTCGTTGTCTTTCGACTTTGTCTTTAAGCTTGAGATCTTCAAATCATCCTTGACTTTTCTTTGCCATCTTGCGATCTTGTGTCTTCATCCACATGCTCACACTATTAATTGTTAAATATGTCTTTAGGCATGAGTATGTGGTTTCTGAATCATTGACTTTATTGTGTACACCGTGACGCCACCTTCTCGAGATAAAACATAGACACGGACTGAATGGCTTTGACATTCGTCCTAAATCGGTAGCGTGTTACCTCCGGTCGGTGAAGACCGTTTTACGATATTAAATATCGTACCTGTGATCAGGTAGATTCAATTAAGAATCTCCTTGACAGGGTTTCGCGGCTGTACTAGCCGTTCTCTTTACTCGACCGTCTCAAAGCAAGACTGCGAACATAAAGAGTGAATCAATTGGATAGATATCCGCTTGATTAAAGTCGTCAATTCAAATTCCTGGAACAAGTTTGATTCTTAACGAATCTTACCATTGTTGCTTTCCAGTTGACACAAGTTTGATTCATAAGAATCTCACAAGTCACCTACCGTAGCGCTGTTTAATGTTGACGCTAGAAGGATTTCCATTCGTCACTGTGGATATTAATGAATATCACTCTGAATGTTCTGGAAAGATCATAAAGATATTACGTAGAAACCTGAAACGAGTTTGAATCAATTCAGAATCAAACCACTGTTGCTTTTCAGTTTTGCACATGTTCAATTCATAAAGAATCTTGCATATGACCTACCGCAGTGCTGTTTGATGTTAACACTGGAAGGATTTCCACTCATCATTGTGAATACTAAGTAGTATCACTCTGAGTGTTCTAGCAATATCACAAGGATATAGCGTAGGACTCTCTTGATCTTCATCCGTGTGTCCTAACGAGATTTGATTGATCTCTTGGCTCTAGACTCTATTTGTGCACTTTTAGTGGTCGGAGGCTGGAGCAGATGCCACCTATTCAATATCAACTATCTCGGAGTGAGAAAGTCAATATAAATCGTGTTGATCTCCGTGACAATAAAACAAACTTCTTTTGAGAGAAGCCTGAGTAGCTAGGAAAGGGTTGTGCTTCACATCACTGGGTCCATGATGAGTTTGTCTTCATGATGAGTTGACCCGGTTTCTGCCTAAGTTGTTTGGAGGGCTTGTTTCTTTAGACCCTTTATCCTTACATTTCTTTTTCATTCTTCAACCCCTTCAATGCTTACCAAGACATCATTAATAGCACCTTGTTGTGATTGTTCCAGTGCTATCATCAGTACTTAGTCGGCATTCAGCTACGTTCACATTCTACTCCATCTTTCCTAAGGACTTCTAATAATCTATTGGATTGTCCCTGGGAAGATCCCTCCGGTTCTGGTTGGATCATAGGACTTAAACCTAACCACCCTTTTGACACCAATAACGTCGTGAATTAAAGATGTTGTGGGTATTTGATCGTAACCATGAAAACCACTTTAAATTCTAACAAAGTGTTTGAAAAACATTTAACACCTTGCTAGTTTTGTCGTTTCAGAAATGCTCCCCCTTCACATGTGCATCGATAATCGAAAGTGTTTCGCACATGTAGGTAAGAGTTAAAGTGCTTGAGTCTTATATTAGATCACATTTTAATCACATTTTCTCCCCCTATTTCTAATATATAAAATCTTTTGATATTAGAGATACCAAATTTGATTAAAATATATTTTGAAAAAAAAATAGTCTTGAAATCTCTGGGAGAAAGATGTGTTAATCTTTTGCATGAAGTTAAAAATGCTCCCCCTCAAAAATTGATCCAATTGAATTGTCATTGTGAGGATATGATCCACATTTCGCTTTTTGAGGATGGGAGTTGTTGAACACACAATTTTTGAAAGATTTTGAATATCATTGAAAAATTATTGAAAAATTGTGTTCAACGCTTTTTGAAAAATCCTATTTCTTTTTGTCGAAGAGGTTTTTCTGAAGCATAAACTTGAGTTCATAGACTTTGAATGTCTTGACGAATCCACTCAAGTGTAAGAAGATTTAACTTCTTTTGCTAAGGGTAAGAGCACGAAATCGTACACTCCCCCGTGAATATTGTTCTGGGTTGCAATCTGAAAGTGATTACAAGCCATTGTGTTGAGCTCAAAACGTTGAATGTTTTGTGACAAGCTCAACCCGTGATAGATTGCTCTACCTGTTGTTTGGAAATATTTGTCCAAAATAGACAATTTCCTTTATTAAAAGAAGAAATGACATGTTTTGAAAAATATTTACAACTTTCATTCGAGCTTTATGTACACACCCGTGTCGTTATTGAGCGACATTTCTAGGCACGTCCATATTATCGATACTGAAAGACATGTCGAGAAGAATATTTTTGGATTTTGAAATATTTTTAATTTTGTGTTTTGCTTTTATGTGTTTTATATTTTTGTATTTTGCTTTTTCAAAGATATTTACAAGTTGATGTTTGATAGATAAATCAAGCAGGCACCTTTGCCAGAATCTCCAGGTCTGCTGGAGTCAAACATCTCATACCAATTTGCCTAACGAGGTACTCAAACCTATCTTTCGACAGAGCTTTCGTAAACAAGTCGGCTAATTGGTAATCCGTTCCAACAAAGTATAATTCAACGATACCTCTTTCAACTTGTTCCTTTATGTTGGAAATACGTTTTACGCATTTAGAAAGTCTCGGTCACTCCAACCATGTAGTTATAGGCTCGTAGTTAAGTTAAGTAGTATTCATTACATAGCCCGACCCATGAGCATGTTCATGGGCCGGAAGCCCAAGTCCTTTAAGGACTTGGGATATTTAAACCTCTTTCCACCATGGAAAGAGGTGTTGGTTGTTTTATTCTCTCACTTTAATATATGTGTTTTCTTCCATTTCTCTCTCTAACTTTCTCTCTCTAGAAAAACATCAACCCCCTTGTTTCACAAGATTATCATTGTTCTACAATTGGTATCAGAGCATGGGATGAGATAAAGGCTTGTTCTTTGTGTTGAGTTGTGTATTTATATTCGTAGAGTATAAACTACCTTTTTGGCCGAAACTTTCAAATTTTTTTTCGTTTGATCATAGTGATAAGTAGTGTAACATAGGAATTTGGGCTTAAACGTGTTCTTGGTATCTTAGATTTCATTAAAACTTCAGGTTTCTTGGATCAAAAGTGCAAGAAAGTGTGTTTTTCTTCATTCCGAAATTTCAGCAGACGCATCCATCGGAAAGTACAAAAAGTACTTTGGCCTCCATCGCAATACCTTAACTATCGGAAAGGGTTAGGGTCCTACTTTGCGATCATTGGATTTTCATTACTTATTCCGATCTGAATCATTCCGATAGCTTTTGCGATCTGAGATTCCGACGGGTATAAGGAAGGTGTGTTAAGTCGTTACTCTGCTCAAATTTTGTTAACCACTTTGCGATCTGAAGCATTCCGATAGATATCTCATTGCGATCTGAAGCATTCCGATAGATATCTCATTGCGATCTGAAGCATTCCGATAGACATCGCATTGCGATCTGAAACATTCCGATACCATCATCATTGCCACAAGGTTACATTGCGATCTAAAATCATTACGATCTGAGCTGATTCCGATAGTGAGATTTTCCGATCTAGGTATTCCGACAGAAAAACATTGCGACAGAACTGGTTTTAGATACTTAGTGGATTTTCTTCTATTTGGCATTTAATTTGGAAACGTTCAAAAAGCTAATACAACAACAAGATAACAATACTTTTTAGTTAACAACACAAAAAACTAATAACTTTATTTCATTGTTCGATCATCTCTGATAATCTTATTCAAGGGATCACAAAATGAATTCACATTCATTCATGCCAACCATGACTTCACTCACCGATATTTCGATCATTTCGGGTACCGATACTCGCCCGCCTTTGCTCATCAAAGACTTATTTGAATCATGGCAAAGTCGAATGAGAACATACATCATGGGCAAACAAATTGGTCGACTTATGCTAGAATCAATTGACAAAGGTCCATTAGATTGGGGAGAGGTTACCATCAACAATGTGACAAGGCCAAGGCAGTATCATGAGTTAACCGATGCCAACAAAGCCATTGCAGATGCCGATGAAAGGGCTGTTCAGACAATTCTTCAAGCCCTTCCACCTGATATCTTCAGAATGGTGAGTGAACATAAAGTGGCTAAGAATCTTTGGGATCGACTTGCAGTTTTGCTACAAGGGACATCTCTCACTAAGCAAGAACGAGAATGTCAATTATATGATTTGTTTGATAGATTCCAATACATTCCAGGGGAGACTCTTCATGATTTTTACTGGCGTTTTACTACTCTGATGAATGACATGAATGTCTATAATCTAAGGATTGAACAATTTTAGTTAAACACCAAGTTTTTGAACACACTACCCCCTGAATGGAGTCAATATGTGACGGATGTCAAAATGATTCGTGATCTACACAAGTCCAATTTAGATCAACTATATGCTTTCTTACAACAACATGAGAAGCATGTGATCCAAAACCGAATCTCTCAAGGACCTTATCATGAACCAATGGCATTATTGGCAAATCATCCTACACTGTCATATCACAACTCTCAGCTTGCTGTAGGACACAAATCTTCATATCAACCTGTGTATCAAACACCAAGCTTTCCACAGTACTCGATTCTGCCACCGCCACCAACATCTTATCACCAACAAGCAACATCATCATCACAAGGAGCTTCACATCAGTATTCACCGTATCAACCTCCCACCAACCCTGTTAGTACCTATCCACAACTCGAGGCTCCTCAACATCATTACTCACATCAAGAAAGTGTTCCAACCAATCAGTTTGTTGCTCAACCAGCATCAGCATTATACTGTGAAGATGACATCCCTGTCCCTGAATTTAAACAAGGAGATAGCCATACTGAAGTCCTAGCTCTGTTGTCTGCATTTTTAAGTCAAACTTTAAACAAAAGAGGTTACCGAGGTTCAGCACCAACTAACAATCAGTTAAGGAACTCGTCTAACTCTCGACAACAGGCAACAATTCAGGACGGCAGGGTCATGGTGCAACCACTTCAAGGGAGATCAAATTCGTCTAATGCTGGTGCACGTTCATCCAATACTACGGCTACAAGGGCCAACAGCACTGGTAAAATGAAGGTGGTTATTTGCTACAACTGCAAAGGGGAAGGGCACATGGCCCGAGAATGCAAGCAGCCTAAGAGGAGAAGGGACGACACTTGGTTTAAGGAAAAGATTTACTTGGTGAATGCTCAAGCCCAAGGTCGTGAGCTTGATGAAGAAGAATTGGCATTCCTTGCAGATCCAGGAGTAGCGGAAACTGATCATCCCACAACAGTCATCACCAACAATGCTGCTTATCAATGTGATGATTTGGATGCATATGACTCGGATTGTGATGATTTTAACACCGCTAAAGCAGCTCTTATGGCAAATCTTTCACTCTATGGGACTGACACCATTGCTGAGGTACCAAATACTGCTACAAATACTAGCATTGTACCTTATCAAGTTGAGCAAATGTCTGAGTATTCGGAAGAGCCTCCGGTGGTTAGTAATTCAATCGATGAGACAAACAATGATAGCAATAACTTTGCAAGTCCTCAGATTTTGAGTGAACCACAACCGGAATCTCCTATGACTATTAATTCGTCTGCTCAACCTGATTTGGTTATGGTCCCTGCATCTTTGCTTAGCAGAATGAATATTGCAGTCCGTGAAACCCTTAATGCTAATCAGACTTTATCTGCTGAGCTTGCTTTGCATAAAGACAAGGTTAAAACCTTGGAAATGACTCCTTTGTCCACTACCTTAACCAATCCTGAATTTGATAGGTTTAGGAAAGTTCAAATGGACAATCTGCTTGAAATTGAAAGTTTAAGAGCAAACCTTTCGAATGAGCTTAAAGAAAAAGAGTCAGTCGTCACTAATTTTCAACAACTTCAAACAGATTTTGAAATTCTGGAATCCAAACAGCTTGAACTGGAAATTAAGACGTCTAACAGAATAAAAGAAACGGAACTTAAGCTTTTAAAACAATATGCCGCTTCACATCTAGTACACTTGTTTCATGCTTCATTTAAAGAGTTCAACTTATCGCGTCTCATAGACTTACCACCTAACCCGGGTTATGCAAAGCAAGCACTTAACCACAACCCCCGACTGTATGATGCAACAAAGTTAGGTTTGGCATTAGACCCGATAGTGTTCTCAAGTGATTCTATATCACCATACGATGAAAAGCAGTTAAAATTACTTTTGACATATCCTGAATATGATTATGCTTCAATGAATGCAAAAAATGCCACAATAGATCTTAGAACTCGTTTCAATATGAAAAAGAAAACTCTCCAAACATCCACTTTCATGCCGACTAGAGAATGCCTTAGTATAATTCCTACACTTGTCAACTCGGACAAACCAAAGGAAATTCCTAAGAATCTTCCCCCGGTTAGTACGGTAAGGCTCAGTATTGAAGAGATTGGGCAATACCTTACCGATTTTGACAAGGTCATCTTGGAATGTACGACTTCAACGGCTCAAACTGCTGGAGAATGGGCATTCGAACACATGAAATCGGTGTTTGAAGAAGCGATCGTTCCGTTTGTGAACCATATTAAACAAGGAGTCTATGATCTAGTGTGTATTTTACAATTTGAGCTTGGCGAAGTTCAAAAAGTTTTCAATAACATGGATGATGCTTATGAACAACACTTAATTGAAAAGGAAAAGATTTTATCAGAATATGACTGCTTTTTAGAACATATGGTGTCTCTTGAAGTGATGCAAGTTGTTACTACTCAATATACTCGTGAAATTTCATCTACTGTGAATATTTGTGATGATGTGCATAAATCTGTGAATAATATTGAACATGTGAATACTGTAGAAAATCATTCTTGTCATGAATCCAACGCTGAATTTTTAAAGCTTCAGGATTCATATAATACACTTTCAAAAAGTTTTAACGAGCTTCAACAACATTCTATATCTCTTGAAATTGAGAATCAATCTATAAATGAAACTCTTTCAAAACTAAATGAAGGTGGAAACTCCGTCGAGACAAGTGACAAGATGATTCAGATGGTTCAAAATTTAGAAGATGAAATGATGAGACTTAAGAGAGAATTAGTAGAAACAAAAACGGAACTAGAGGCTGCAGAGGCTAATAATCATGTCCTAGAAACAAGAATTAATTCTATACTAGGAGAGCGTGAACAAGTAAGGCAGGGAGACTCACAAATTTCTGGTTCAATAGAAGAACACATCGCGTTTAATGTGACAGAGCGAAAGTCTTTAATTGACAAACTGAACAAGAAATGTGAGGAAACCTCTGACCTAAAAATTCAGCTCATAGATAAAAACATGGTTTTGGCCGAGTTAAAGGAGACACTTCTTGTCACCCGACAAGAAGTTGTTGATAACTTAGCTACTGACTCTGCACCGTCCACTAGTGCTCCAACAACCAAGTCAGTAGTGCTTTATAAGAATCCACTTCACAAGAGAAACCAGGTTACCTATGATGATTATATGAGGAATGCCATTAAGCATGTCGATCTTCTTAGGGATATTTTAGACGATCTGTATGCCTTAGATCCCTCAAGTAGCGACTATTATTCGGCTCATGAATATGTTAAGCGAGTTCAATATTGCCTAGCATATTTGCAATACATAGGTACACCAGGTTCTGCACTACTTAATAATAAGCCCATTGCTGTCACTTCATTCAATAAGACTCCAGGAGCAAAACCGTCATTGACACTATCAAGCAAGGCACCTTTAAAATCTGTCACTAATGTTCCCTTGGCTTCTACAGGAGTAAAAGTGTCCACTAAGGCTAAAGGATCTCGAGGAAAGAAAGATAGGATCAAGCCTTCCACTAATAGGACTGAGAAGAAGAAAGTAGAAGTGCATCCTAGGAACGTTGTTTCAGTTTTAAATAAAAAGAATCATGTAGCTAAGACAAAAGGTCCTCTTTATGAGTGGCAACCTAAGCAAAGTGTGAATTCTAATGCTAAATGTTGGAATTGTAACGAATGTATGTTTTCTAAGCATCATGATTTATGCCTTATTGATCACGTGAATGAAATGCATGCTATTAAGAACAATATTGAATGGAAGCCAACAGGTAAGAAATTTACTCAAGTTGGGTGGCAATGGAAACCCACTGGTAGGACCTTTACTGCAAATGGAACTACGTGCCCTTTAACTAGGATCACATCCACGGAAGTTAGGTCTAAGCGTCCTTTAAATAGGAACACTAGCACTAAGAAAAGGAACAAGCGCCCTTTAACTAGGTCTGCCCCCACTAATGTGCCTACCAGTGGTAATGTCCCCAGTCACAAAGTACCTCAGAATACTAGACAACTAGAATCTAAGCCAATCACTAGTAAGAAAATCTGGAAACCTAAAGTTTTGTCTGATAGCAAATCTAAGATAACTATATCTGTACCTGCTAACTCAGAAGAACAATTAGAATCCGATACATCGTCTGTGTTTGGTAAAATTTTCAGGTCGTCCAAATTATTTTTTGGTATTTGGACTCGGGGTGCTCCAAACATATGACTGGAGACCGCTCGATGCTCAAAAATTTTGTCAGCAAGTTTCTAGGAACGGTAAAATTCGGCAACGACCATATTGCAAAGATTATGGGTTATGGTGAATATCAAATTGGGAATGTCACGATTTCAAGGGTTTACTATGTAGAGGGACTTGGTCATAATCTATTCTCCGTAGGACAATTTTGTGATTCTAACCTTGAAGTGGCCTTTCGACAACATACTTGTTTCATTCGTGATCTTGCAGGAAATGATTTGTTAAAAGGTTCTCGAGGGGATAATCTATATACGTTGTCTATTCAAAACATGATGGCCGCCTCTCCTGTTTGCTTACTCTCCAAAGCATCTAAGACCAAGTCATGGTTGTGGCATCATCGGTTATCTCATCTTAACTTTGATGCTATTAACCATTTGGCTAGAAACGAACTTGTTCGTGGTCTTCCGAAACTTAAGTTCGACAAGGATCATTTATGTTCCGCATGTTCATTGGGGAAAAGCACCAAGAAATCTTACAAACCTAAAGCAGAAGACACCAACCAAGAACCACTATATCTTTTGCACATGGATCTTTGTGGGCCAATGCGTACAGCTAGTGTGAGTGGTAGAAAATACATCCTCGTCATAGTGGATGATTTCTCAAGGTTTACATGGGTAAAGTTTTTAGCATCTAAGGATCAAGCACCAGAGTGTATCATTACCTTCTTAAAAATGATCCAAGTCCGTCGGAATGCTACTGTTCGCCGCATTCGGACTGATAACGGCATTGAGTTCGTTAATCAGACTCTTCAAACGTATTACGAAAAGGTTGGTATTTCTCATGAAACATCTGTGGCTCGCACTCCACAACAAAATGGTGTCGTTGAAAGACGTAACCGTACACTGATGGAAGCTGCTAGAACTATGTTAATTTATGCGAATGCTCCCTTATTCTTATGGGCAGAAGCAGTGGCAACCGCATGTTATACCCAAAACCGCTCAATCATTCGCAAACGTCATGGTAAAACTCCATATGAGCTTCTTCATGGACATAAACCCGATATTTCATTTCTTCATGTGTTTGGTGCACTTTGCTATCCAAATACAAATAGTGAAAATCTGGGAAAACTTCAACCGAAGGCTGATATTGGAATTTTCATTGGCTATTCACCTGCAAAGAAGGCTTACCGGATTTATAACCGTCGTCTTGGCAAGATTGTAGAAACTTTGGATGTCGATTTTGATGAGATGACAGCGATGGCTTCTGAGCAACACAGCTCTGAACCCGCTTTACACGAGATGGGAACCGGTACAATCAGTTCCGGCTTACTTCCCAACAACCCTACTTCTCCATCATTCATACCACCAACAAGGTCCGAGTGGGATAAGTTATTTCAACCTATGTTTGATGAATTCTTTGATCCACAGAGTAATGATTCTTCAGTACCCGTAGCAGTGGCTCCGATTCCCGTAGTTGTTTCTCAAAATAATGGAAATGAATCCGAGGCAACTACTGTTACTCTTGATCAAGATGTACCATCCCCTACCAATTCTCAAACAACACCTGAATCATCACCCCCACTCGTTCCTAATGATGTTGAAGAGGAATTATATGATCACGATCTGGAATACACTCACTTACAAGAGCTTCCTTTCTTTGGTTCACACATACCTGATGACCCTACGGGTGCGTCTACTTCAGAGGAAGCTCCTGCAATCGTTCACTCCCGACCACCAAGGATTGAAACTCACAACACTAAATGGACAAAGGATCACCCAATCCGCAATATTATTGGTGACATCGATCGACCAGTCTTAACACGCCATCAACTCCAAGAACATGCATTATATTGCTATTTTGATGCATTTCTGTCAGACACTGAACCTAAAAACTGGCAACAAGCCATGACCAAATCATCATGGATTGAAGCAATGCAAGAGGAACTTAATGAATTCCAACGTCTTGAAGTGTGGGAATTAGTTCCGTTACCCAGCAACGTGGAAATCTTGACACTGTTGTGGGTATACAAGGTTAAGCTCGATGAGTTAGGTAGTGTGCTGAAAAACAAAGCTAGATTGGTCGCTAGAGGTTACAAACAAGCTTTGGGTATCGATTTTGAAGAATCCTTTGCTCCTGTTGCACGTTTGGAGGCAATTAGACTATTCCTTGCTTATGCTGCTCATATGAATATGATCGTCTACCAAATGGATGTTAAGACGGCATTTCTTAATGGTGAATTAAGGGAAGATGTCTATGTAAGCCAGCCGAATGGATTTGTCAATTCAGAGTATCCTAATCATGTGTACAAGCTCAAGAAGGCTCTTTACGGGTTGAAACAGGCTCCATGCGCGTGGTATGATCTCTTATCGACGTATCTCATCTCCAAAGGCTTCTCCAAAGGCAAAGTGGACCCCACATTATTCATTCTCAAGGAGGACAACGACATGATACTGGTACAAATTTATGTTGATGATATAATATTTGCTGCTACTAATCAACGTTTGTCTGACCGTTTTGAGAAAATTATGTCCACACGTTTTAAGATGTCAATGATGGGAAAAATTTCATTTTTCTTAGGGTTGCAAATTTCTCAGAATCCCAGAGGCATCTTTATTAATCAATCCAAATTTGCTCTTGAATCCTTAAAGAAATATCACTTTGAAAACTGTGACCCCGTGGATACTCCAATGGTGGAGCGATCCAAGTTAGATGAAGATAAGGAAGGGATAGCTGTCGATCCTAAACTTTACCGTGGAATGATCGGCACCCTTCTCTATCTGACTGCTAGCAGGCCTGATTTGCAATTTGCTATAGGCATGTGTGCCCGGTATCAGGCTCGGCCTACCGAAAAGCACTTACATGTTGTGAAAAGGATCTTTCGGTATCTAAAAGGAACACTTAATCGTGGTCTGTGGTATCCGAAGGATTCTTCTATTGCATTAATTTCATATGCAGATGCAGATTATGCCGGGTGTCAAGATACAAGACGTAGCACTTCTGGCAGTGTGCAACTCCTTGGAGATAGACTTATCAGTTGGGCATCAAAAAGGCAGAAAAGCGCTGCGATATCAAGTACTGAGGCTGAATACATAGCTATGTCCGGTTGCTGTGCTCAAGTTCTTTGGATGAGATCACAATTGACTGACTACGGCCTTGGTTTCAACAAAATCCCGATGTACTGTGATAACAAAAGTGCAATCGCTCTATGCTGCAACTATGTTCAACACTCTCGAGCAAAGCACATTGACATCCGCTACCATTTCATCAAGGAGCAAGTGGAAAATGGAGTGATCGAATTATACTTCGTCAACACTGAGTATCAGCTGGCAGATATATTCACAAAGGCCTTAGATCGAGCACGCATCGAGTTTTTGATCGAAAAGCTAGGCATGAAATCATTTTCACCAGCGACACTTAAGGAGTTGGCAGAAGAGTCTGAAGAATAGTACTGGTAAACTATTCTCTAGTATCCTTTTGATCGTGATCTTGTATATTATAGTACATACTTAAACCATCAAAAGCAAAATACAAAAATATAAAACCAAGAAAAACCATAAAAAAAAAAATATAAAACCAAGAAAATCCATAAACAATATAAAATCAAGAAAACCCAAAAAAAAAAATATTTTTTCTTTTCAAACTTCGGGCATGTCTTTTAGTACGGTAATATTTACGGCTTTAGAAATGTCGATTACTATTGACACGGCGCCATAAATAGAGTCCGTATAAAAGTTGTACAAGTTTTAAAACATGCCCATTATGGCTTGTAGTTATTTCTGACTGCAACCCGCTTTTCATATTAAAGTCACGTATTTCTTTTGAAAACGCTGGCTCACAACGGGAATTAAGTTTCTCGGGCAAGGTTTTACTTTAAAACCTTGTAAGGGGCCAAGTTTACTTAATAACTTGGTCTAACACAAATTCGTGTACGTTTCAGTGCACTTATCTTGTTTAAATAAGAGAAATCTTATTTCCACCAGAATCGTTCTATACAATCACTTAATCGGCAAATGTCCTCATTAATAGTTGTGTCCCTAATATCTTTGATTACAGATCTTTAATTAGAAAACGGGTCAGGGATTAAGGGGGAGCAAATATTAATTCTTTAAAGTTAAAAAATTTTGGTCGTTCAACAGGTTACTCAGAAAATAGTAGCTACCCATCATCTTCAGTTACGCTATGTGTGCTATGTGTGAATTAAGTATATCCTGGATAGGTCATTAACATTTTGGCGAAAAGTATTTGTGTTTGTGTTTGGGAATAAATGTCTTATGTGCCAAGATAACTTGCGCTTTCAAAATAGGGGGACTCGTTTTGCAAATTGGCAATAATGGGAGGGGCTTGAATTAACTTTGACCAAGTCAACAACAAACCCCCCCCCCCCTATCTCTCCTTCCCGTCGCATTCGCTACACACACAAACACACTTTTCTCTTTCTGCCATTGTTAAGGATATCACAAGCTTCAAGATTGATCAAGTGTTTCTTGTTTACTTCATCTTCTAGGTAAATTTATGGCTTATTAACTTTCGTCAACCTTGTTTCATCATCAATCAAACATAGAAACTACTGTCTCAAATCTTTCGATTTAGGGTTGTAATTTTTGCGATGAACATGTAGTTTTAGTGCTAGGATTTGTTAAGGATACCTTTTTACACAATGGTTTTGTTCAGAATCGCTTAAAACGCTGCCTAAAACTCCAGATCGTGAAGTCAAACATGAGATCGAATCCCAGTCACGGATTTCGATGTAGATTGCGATACAGCTTTGCGATGACATCATTGCGATGAGTCATTTCGATGATTCGTTGCGATGGGCATTGCGATGAGTTATTACGATGACTCATTGCGATACTCATTGCGATGAGTCATTGCGATGGTTCTATTGTGATGGGTTGTTGTGACGAGTCATTCCGATGGTTCGTTGCGACAGGCTCATTGCGATGGACTTTCGTTGGTTCATTGCGATGGAATGTTGCGATGGCACATTCCGATGTGTCATTGCGATGGTTTCGCACTCTGTATTGCGATAGGGTATATTGCGATGATTATTCAGTTATTCCGATGGAAATTCACATATTGCGATAGCCTTAGATATTGCGATAGGATTTCATTAGGATTACGATGATTGTTTCATTGCGATGGTATGGCTAGGATTCTGATAGTTTGCTGCATTGCGATGGAATTAGGTCTCTTATTCTTATGCTATTGCCTTAGGATATACCATGAGTTACGCCTAGATTGCACTAATCCTTCTTTAGCTTTACGTTCTTTAGGGCCATTTAAACGAAACCAAGTGTTGTTGAAATAAGCCAATTTTTATCTCATAAGAATACTTGAACGGTTTCTTATTACAAAAGTTCATCTTAGTTAATAAGTTGATTCCGATGTAAACAAAAGAGATACAAATTACTTACTCAATATCTTGGGTTTGTGTTTCCAGGCCATGGCAGACAAAGATTCATCTTTGTTCAAGCCCACTATCATTTGGGTTGAGGGTAATCCTACAATTCCTGACGTAGTGGTTGAAACTAAATCAAAACCCACTGAAGTTTTGGTTGAAATCAAACCAAGACCTACTGAGGTGTTAGTAGACATCAAACCCAAACCTACTGAGGTAGTGGTTGAAACTAAATCAAAACCCACTGAAGTTTTGGTTGAAATCAACCCAAAACCTGTTGAGGTTTGGGTCATGACCACCAAGAAATCCAAATATTGTAAGAACTAAGGCTAGGATGGTATCTCCTTAGAATAAAATTATCACTGGCATTCATGCTATTTTCCTAAGTGCATTGCTATATGTAAAGACCTTGTTCATCTGATGTATGTGTGAATGTTGTGGTAATAAGTGTAATGATATTTCTCCTGTGTTTAAAATTGGCATTGATTGAATATATCTACATATGTTGTATATATCATTTGTGAATATGTCATCAAAGCAGGAAAATGTCAATCACCGAGGAAGAACAACGAGTCCGTGATCTTGAACTTGTCCCACTCAATCATAGACTCCCATATGCTGAGAACAACACTAGGTTGCAAGATGATTTTGATCCGGTTTTACCTGCTTTCAAAATTGCCACGGATATCCTAGACATATCACCCATCAGCGACACACTCAGACGTACTGCATCTGTTCCCGAAGTCTACATCCATGAATTCTGGAATACTGCATCTTTCGATAACAAGATCATATCTTTCAAACTGAACAAAACACCAAGGGTACTCAACTTGAGCATTTTTAGGAAATTGTTTAAGCTCCCTAGGTTGGCACAAGGAGAACAATTTGTGCCTAACCCGAAGAATGATGAAGTGCTTCGAGTTATTCGTGCCATGAATTATGAGGGTGAAATTAACAGTCCATCACAATTTAACACTTCACACATAGGACAACCCTGGAAAGCAATTATCACCATCATCGTCAAGTGTCTCACTGGTAAAACTAGGGGCACCGATGCAATGAGACCACCACAGGCTCACTTATTTTGGGGATTGTATACTGCATCGAAAGTCGATTATGCACTTCTTCTCTGGCAAGAATTTTGCTATCAGATTACTGGAACGAAGAAGAAATCTGTGCATCTCCCATTCCCGAGATTCACCAAGCTCATTATCCATTATTTTATGAAGAATGACCCAACCATTGACACTCGCGGGAAGTTCTTTTATCACACAAAAGATGATGACTATGTGATTCTATCAATGAATGCAGACACAAATTCCACAAAGTATGCATTACTTCCTGCACTAGTACCTGACACGATGATTAATGATGGAATAAAGGAGAGTGATAAATACCAAGAAATGCTTCGTGACATCGACGCACAATTCAAGCGGGCAAATTTACCACCATCAGAGAAACAAAAAGGTAAACGCAAGAAACGAGTGTCACAGCGTCAACCAACTGCTCCTAAAGATAAACGCTCAGGAAAAATGCAAATTATTGATGAAGATGATGAAGATGAGCTGATCCACACTGAAGATGAACAAGAAGAAGAAGTACCACTCCGCAGGACTAAGAAAGCAAGGAAAGCTAAAGGCAAAGAGGCAAGTATTGCTCAAAATGATCCTGTTCAACAACAACTTTCTGAAGAAAAAAGACTTCGTATTATTCTTCAACAAAGTCGACAGGAAGCCTTTGGTGGATCAGGCTCAAGGGTATTTGATGACTTAGAAGATTTTGGTAATCCTGATGATGATACGGAATTCTTCGACGAAGAAGATACTTATGAAGCTGAGTATGAAGATGCTGCTACCTTTCAACTCGAAAGTCGGGAACCAAGTGAAGAACGGGAGAGCAGTGCTGACACAGATACAAGTATGATGTATCGGGATGCAAATATCACCACATCTCTGCCTGAACTGACTCACATGGTACTCAATGAAGATGCTCATGCAACTTTCATTCCAGACACACAACTTCAAAGTAAGTCTACTTCAAATTCTGATGATGTGTTGAAATATCTCAATTTAGAAGGGGAGGGTGTTGAGGTCACCAACACTGATCCGTCAACAAACGAACAAATGGTGGATGTTCCTATAACCACTATTACATCGACCAACACTTCCCTACTTTCAACCCCAATTATCAGTGAGGTCCCAACCACCACCAACACACCCGCAACTGTTGAACAACAAGTATCAACTACCACCATTACCACGGAATTTACACCGGCATCTACAGTTGAACAACCTGTATTAACCACCGTCCTAACCACTGCATCAACATTATCACCTATCCCGGTACAACCAGTATCATCCACGACCACTTTAACGGTTTTGGTTACACCTCCACCAACAGAACCACAAGCTTCATCTACATCAAATCATTTTCTCACAATCAATGATCCGTTGATCCTGTCTCTTCAACAACAGCTAGAGGCTCAAGCTACCCAATTAGCTACGTTGACAGAAAGGTTTGCTACTCCTCCAAAGGAACCGCATCCTGATGAGCCCATTCTTCAAAAACTATCAGACAAAGTGTCAAAGCTCAAAGAACAACATAAAGCATTTCGTAAAGAGAAGAAAACTCGGGATAAAGAAAACGCTGCTTTTCTCGGGTCAATTGACGAGCAGATGACCGCGATCATTCAACGCGAAGTCAAGTCTTATGTTGATCAACAATTACCACATCTGGTCGGTAATGGTCTATCTACTCTTCAAATCATGACATTGCTTCAGAAACGTCTGCTAGACTTGGGAGCTCATAAATCAAAATACAAACGCAAAGTTCTGCAATATCTCAACTACGCAATTGATGAAGAGAATCCTGCAGACACTACCGACTCTGAGTCTGATGATGAGAATGTGTTAGAAGAGGAAGATGACGAGGAACATGGTGAAAAGAATGATGAGAATGAGGATAAGGATAAGGAAGGAGATGAGGAGGATGAAGAGGATGAACAAGGAAAGGATAAGAATGTTGATGACGATAAGGACGAGGACGAGGATACAGATGATGATCAGGATGACGATGACGATAATGACAAGGGTAATGAAGTCAGCAAGGGTGATAAGAATGACAACACTGGTACAAATGCCGACGAGACAAACAAGGATGACAATGAAACGGCCACCGAGAAAGGTTTCGAGGACATTGCAGAAACGGTTGCTGACACCACAGATAAGCCACTGGAGACAACAGTATCAGAAACTCAGCAGGCTGCTTCAGGTATATCTACTGCACCAGAATTCACTACTGATTCTCATATTGAGACTGTAGAATACATGCAAGCAGAAGAACCGACAGACACAATGCTTGAAGAAGAACATCACGATGATATACCGGTGACGCAAACTCAACCTTCCATATCCTCTACAGCTCAGCATGATGATGACATGGAAGTTGAAGATTTACATGTTCCAGAACCGACATTTGCTGAATCTCTTATCATTGATGATACGGTACAAGAACAACTTTGGCTAACAAACGCAGCACCACATCATCCATTTGAAACTGCAACTGTAATGGAGATGACTCAATTCCTCAACAACCCTATCGACTTCTCGGCTTTTCTAAGGTACTCTCATGGGAAACCAACGATGACCCCGGATCTGATCAAAATGGCAGCTGCAAATGTGGACTTCTTTGATACCTTAAAGATCACCCATAATGAAGCAGAATATCACCTGAATGAGCTTACCAAAGCAATGAGAGCGACAACTACAGGAATTCAAACTCCCGTATTGCAACCTCTTACACCAACGGTCATCGCTAGTTCTGCCACTATCCCAATCGAGCATTTTGTCTCTCACGATCTTGAATACCTTGAAAATGGAGCAAAGAAGTATGCCACGTCACTAACAATGCTCAAGGCTGTCAATTTGGAGAATGTTCCTTGGATAGAAGACAAAGTGCCTGACTCAATCTGGAGAAAGAAGCTGCTCAAATTTTATGACACCTATGCTTCACTTGGCATATCTCACTGGGACAAAAAGAAGAAGTTAGCCTATAATCACTTCCATCGTCCTAAGAGAGGTGCTTCTATCGTCTCACCTCACAGAATCAAAAGTATCCTTGGGGCAACTACTCAGACGGTTTTCGGTTACGATTACTTAAATGTAATCTTTCTCAAACGTACCGATGAGAAAGAATTCCGCATTGACGAAAGTGATCTCCAGTACCTTCAACTTGAAGACATAGAAGATCTATTGCTGCTTTTGGCTCAAGAGAAAGTTGACCATCTATCACCTGATATTGTCATAGCCTTGAGCTCAAACTTTCGTCAATATGCCAGGAAAATTGTCATTCAACACCGGGTGGAAGATTTTCAACTTGGGGTAGAAAGCTATCAGAAGAAGTTAAACCTGCAACGTCCCCATACGACTCCACTTAGTAACTTCCACAAGGACAAGAAGGTCTACATGGGGACTACCAAGCTAGAAGCAGGAATCTTTTATCCGAATCAGACTGGTGTCATGCAATACATGCGATTCTCAGAACTGCACAAATTCAGTGATGGAACGCTAAAGAATGTTCGAGATGATTTGTCGGTTCTCAATTCCAACTTACCTCTTCCGGCAGTCACATACACCTGGACAACCCAGTGCAGAAAAGGATCTTCGTATGCAATCAGGAAAATTGAGGAAGTGCTAAGGAAGCGCCGGTTGCTACGAAGCATAGAACGATTCGTCGGTGGACGACCATATGGAGCTCACCATCGGCTTACGGAACGATCCAATTAATTTTGGTTCGTCTCATTACAGGTCAACTCCATATGTACATTATTGTGAATATGTTATCTTTTTACTTTATCAGCTTTTGTGGCTTGTTGTAGTGTTAAGATATGATAATTTTTCAAGAATTTCTCACGAGATTCTAAATCTTTCAAAATATATCATACCAAAGCACTACAACTATCCCTTATTTAATTAAGGGGGAGCATTAACATGTTCTATGGCCAAACATCTATCTCATTTTTACCCAAAGACCGGTTAATCCATTCAATATCCCAAATATTAATGGTTAACATTTTGGATAAGGGGAGAAAATGGGATTAAGGAGACTTAAGTAATAATTGGCTAAAAGATGAAAAAGACTTAACGATAATCCAACTTAATATGTGTCAAGCACGTGTTAAGGGGGAGCGTTTTTGATGAACAAAACACCTAAGGTACAAAACTTTTGATTTTAATATCACAAGTACCTTAGGTGATTTTTCAATGATTTTTCATGGTGGCAATTCCTTCCCAAAACACGCTTAATTCACGACGGATGTGGTGACAAAAGGGTGGTAGGAATAGGTTTAGTCCAATGATTCATCAGAGCCGATGGAATCTTCCCAAGGACAATTCCCTAGATAGAATTAGAAGTCCTAGGAAAGATGGAGAAAGAATGTGAACGTAGTTGAATGCCGACCAAGTACTTAAGCTAGCACTGGAACAATCACAACAAGGTGCTAGTGATGACGTATTGGTAAGCATTGAAGGGGTTGAAGAATGAAAAAGAATTGTAAAGATAAAGGGTGTAAAGAAAGAAGCCCTCCTTACAACTTTAGGCAGAAACCGGGTCAATACATATGCTATTGAGGTCATTTTTGCTAATGATTCTCGGTATTGAAGAAAGACATCATGGACCCAGTGATGCAATGCACAACCCTTCCCAGCTAACTCAAATATCTCTCAAAAGGTATTTGTTTTAATCACACGGAGATCAACACGTTATCTACTGGTTTATTCACTCCGGATAGACTGGTATTGAAAAGGTGGCACTCCTCTCCAGCCATCGCTCACTAAATCGAAACGCACAATCGAGTCTAGAGCCAAGAGATCATCAAAAGTCTCATTAGGACACTTTTCATTTATTCCTTGCTTTCTCACACACTGTGAAAAGTAAGAGATTTTCATGAGTCCTACGCAATATTCCTGCAATATTGCCAGAACATCCGAGTAATACGTAAGTATTACAATGAAGATGGAAATCCTGCTTGAGCCAACATCAAACAAGCTCATGGTAGGTTGCACGTGCGGTTCTTTTAGAATCAATCTTGTAAAAAACTGGAAGGTAACAGTGGTTTAATTCTTAATTGAACTTAAACTCGTTCCAGGCCTCTTCGCATTATCATACGATCTTGCCAGAATACTCAGAGTGACTCTTTATTGACCACAGTGACGAGTGGAAATCCTTCTAGTGTCAACATCAAACAGCACTTGGTAGGTGACGTGCAAGATTCTTTATGAATTAAGCTCGTGACAACTGGAAAGCAACGATGGTGAAAATCTTAATTGAGATTCACTTGTTCCAGGTTTCATGAATTGACGGCTTCTAATCACAAGGATAAATTTATCCAAGTGATTCACTCTTTATGTTCGCAGTCAGCTTTGGACGGTCGAATAAAGAGAACGGGTTTACCCGCGAAATCCTGTCAGGAAGTTACTTAATTGAAACTATCCGTCACGGGTACGATATCTAATATCGTCCAACGGTCTTCACCGACCGGAGGTAAAATGCTACCGAATTAGAATAAAATGTTCAAAGCCATTTTATTCGTGTCGTTGCTGTGTACCTGTTAAAGACGGTGGCGTTGCTGTGTACCTGTTGAAGACGGTGGCGTTGCTGTGTACCAGTTAAAGACGGTGGTGTTGCGGTGTACCTGTAGAAGTCATCCCACATGCTTATGTCTTTCTGCATAAAAGTTCAGCAAAAATTCAAGAAAGTACAAAATGAAGTCTTCCGCTGTAACAAACTCTGAAACTTTCAAGAATTCAACAAAAGGACATAAGTGTGTGGAACATGGAGTCACGAGGAGGCAAAATTCACAAGTAGGCAAAGATCGCACGTGAAAGGCCAAAAAGAACATGTTCCAAGCAAAAAGGCTGATATCATTCAACACATATTCACAAAAGAAAAGAAAAAGAAAGAAAAGAAGACTACGAGCTCAAGAACAGAATCTAACATGCTAGATTAGGACTTTGTAAACTTGGAGTGACCTCCCTTTGGGGGAGATTGTTGGAAATACGTTTTACGCATTTAGAAAGTCTCGGTCACTCCAACCATGTAGTTATAGGCTCGTAGTTAAGTTAAGTAGTATTCATTACATAGCCCGACCCATGAGCATGTTCATGGGCCGGAAGCCCAAGTCCTTTAAGGACTTGGGGTATTTAAACCTCTTTCCACCATGGAAAGAGGTGTTGGTTGTTTTATTCTCTCACTTTAATATATGTGTTTTCTTCCATTTCTCTCTCTAACTTTCTCTCTCTAGAAAAACATCAACCCCCTTGTTTCACAAGATTATCATTGTTCTACACTTTATGAAGTGATATCGGACATCAATGTGCTTCGTACGGGAATGTTGTACTGGATTACAGGAGATGACTATGGCCGACTTTGAGTCACAGTACATAGGTACTTTATCAAAGTGGAAGCCATAATCCGTGAGTTGTGTTCTCATCCAAAGAACTTGAGCACAACACGTAGATAGAGACACATACTCCGCTTCGGCTGATGAAAGTGACGTGCAATCCTGCTTCTTGGAAGACCATCCCACAAGCTTATCTTGTCCTAGAAATTGTGCACCACCAGAAGTACTTTTACGTATATCAAGACACCCTGCATGATCAGAATCTGAATAGGCCGTTAGAAAGAAACCGGTTTCCCGCGGATACCAGAGTCCCAAATGAATGGTATTCTTGAGGTACCGAAAGATCCGTTTAACCTCCTTGAGGTGCTTTTCAGTGGACCGTGCTTGATAACGTGCACAATAACACGTAGCATGATGAATATATGGTCTGCTTGTTGTCAAGTACATGAGGGACCCGATCATGGAACGATATCTCGTTTGATCTATGGGTAATCCCTCCAAGTCAGCATCTAGCGATGTGGTTGATAATGGTGTCCCAACGGGGTCACATGAAGTCATACCATGCTTTTTGATTATCTCTTGACAATACTTAGCTTGGTTTATAAAGATACCACTTGGGGATTGGTGAACTTGAATTCCTAGAAAGAATTTTAGTTCGCCCATCATTGACATTTCAAATTTGCTGTGCATTACTTTTTCAAACCATTTTGAAAGTTTTGGGTTTGTAGACCCGAAAATAATGTCATCAACATAAATTTGCACAAGCAAAATGTCATCCCCATATTTATAAGTGAACAAAGTTAGATCAATGGAACCTTTTGAGAAACCTTTGGATACCAGAAATTTTGAGAGCTCGTCGTACCACGCCCTTCGAGCTTGCTTGAGTCCATAAAGTGCTTTGTGGAGACGATACACCTTGTCAGGATAATGAGGATTGACGAATCCTTCCGGCTGCGTGACATAGACTTCTTCCTTCAAAGGACCGTTAAGAAATGCCGTCTTTACGTCCATTTGATAGACAGTGAATCCCTTATGTGTAGCATAAGCAAGAAAAATCCTGACTGCTTCCATCCGAGCAACTGGTGCAAATGATTCATCAAAATCAATTCCCTCTTTCTGGCCATACCCCTTAGCCACTAGCCTAGCTTTGTTCTTGATGATCGTGTTTTCTTCATCCATCTTGTTTTTCCATATCCAACGAAGATTTAAAGGAGTTACATCGTATGGTCTGTCAATAAGTTCCCAGACTTTAAGTCTTTCAAATTGTTGAAGTTCATCCGTCATCGATTCAATCCAAGCATGATCAGCCATGGCTTCTTTAATGTTTTTCGGTTCAGCCGTACTCACGGCGAGTGCGAACATATAAACATCGCCATCGGTGGCTAGTTGTCGTCTTGTACGAACGGGCTGTGAAGGGTTTCCAATTACGTGAACCAAAGGATGATCTCGGGTCCAATGATGTGTTGACGGATGTCGTTGATAGAACGTGTGCATATTTGACGGATCAACATGGCGAGTAGAAGACTCTCCAGTTTCGTGTACCGGTGTACCGAATGGGTTGATAAATTCGTCTTCGTCAGATAATGCATCGTCTGCTTGATGTGTATTCTCTGGAGCAATGACAGTAGTTGTGGATGTTGTAGGATCGATTGTTGAATTGGTATTCGGAGGAGGTAAATCTGCAACAACCCGTGTTGAAGTAGATGAAGTTGTATCCATTTGTTGATGATGATCGGTATCATCATTCGTATCATGAGTGACAGCGGAAGAATTCGATGCAACTTGTTTCTCCCCCGTGAAATATTCATCATACATTGGTCCATATAACATTTCCATCTCTTCAAGTGTCGTGTCCACTGTCATATCTGCTCTAGGAACATGTTCAGGAACCAGCTTTGAACGTGACGGTTCATTGCTGTGGTCTTGAGTTCCGAGTTCCGTGCGGTTGTGAACGGAAGTCGTTTGTCGTTGTGGATCGGGACTTAAACTGTTTTGTTCAAGTGCCATTTCTTGTAATTCATCAAATCTGATATGAATAGTCTCGACTATCAATTTTGTTCTCTTGTTGTATACTCTGTATCCCTTAGACTGAGTTGCATATCCCACTAAAATGCATGAATCACCTTTCTCTTTCATCTTGTCCAGATTTTCACCATCTCGAATAATGTAACACGTACATCCAAAAACATGAAGGTGTTTGAGTGAAGGTTTGCGATCATTAATTATGTGATATGGTGTCTTTTCGTGTCTTGGGATAACTAAGGAGCGGTTTTGTGTGTAGCATGCGGTTGACACGGCTTCGGCCCAAAAGTATAGTGGAAGTTTTGAAGCAGATAATAATGTTCGAGCAGCCTCAACTAAAGTACGGTTTCGTCTTTCAACAACGCCATTTTGTTCGGGTGTTCGAGCAATAGATGTTTCATGTTCAATTCCTTCATCTTCAAAATAGTCTCTCAGTTTTGAATTCAAAAATTCAGTACCTCTGTCAGTACGAACCACTTTAACTTGAGCTTGAAGACCACGTTGTATCACTTTAAGGAAGCTGATGAGAACATCGGGTGTTTCATCCTTGGATCTCAAGAAGTGAGTCCATGTGTACCTTGAGTAGTCATCGACAATTACCATAACGTATTTCTTCCCATTGATACTTTGAACACGCATGGGACCACACAAATCTATATGTAGAAGATCTAACCGTCCTTTAGAGCTAGGTGTAGTCTTTGTCTTGAAACTACTCCGTTTAGCTTTACAAAGCTCACAAGAAGAACAAAGATGATCTTTGATGAATTTCAAGTTAGGAAGGCCTCGCACAATATCTTTCTTGGAAAGCAAGTTGATGGTATCAAAGTTAAGATGAGATAAACGTTAATGCCATAACCAAGCTTGAGTCGTTGAAGCCTTAGCCATGAAACAGATTGGAGTTGAAGATGTGGAGTCTTGTAGTGAAATAGTGTAGAGATCGGTACCCCGTGTTCCGGTAAGTAAGTCATTCCCATCATAATCACGAACAAAACATGTCTTCTTTCTAAAAGCAACCTCCAAATCCGCATCACAGAATTGACCAACCGAGAAAAGATTATGATTGAGTCCTTCGACGTAGTAAACCCTTTTGATAGTGATATGCCCCTGAACCAAGTCTCCATATCCTAGGATCGGTGCAAATTGATCATTTCCGAATCGGACCGTACCCAGGAACTTCTCCACGAAGTTAATTAGAATCTTGAGATTCCCCGTCATGTGCTTCGTGCATTCGGAGTCCATTATGAAGAGAATTACTTCGATCACCTGCAGAAGAATTAGAACACGATGGAGCATTTGCTAAATTGGATTCCATGTTAGTTGTGATTTCCGATTCATTAGTTTCCCTAGTTTCATCACTTAGAGGCACACTAACGCTCGTAGTCACATTTTCTGTCCTACCCTTAGGCATCCATTTATATCCTGGAGGACATTGATTAGCAAACCACCATTTCCAAGGCTTGCTAGCAGATTCATATAATTCCCTAATTCTGCTTCTAGGGTTCTTAGTGGTGGAGTCTGATGCAATACTTTTCTTAGAGGGGGTTGCACCAGAATGGTTCACTTTGCGTTTGGGTTTTCTGGCACTAATAGGCATCACAGTTTGCTTCTTAGTTCTAGTTTCTACGCCTTTGACATTATTCGAAACACACATAGCATGATTAGCATTAGCACACTTTCCACATTTCACACAAACAAACTTAATATTCATAGCATTCAAATCGTCATTACACGCGATTACAGACGTTTTATTCTTAGAAACATTGAAAATCCTAGGGTGGTCTTCTACTTCCTTCATCTTCCCTTGACTTTTGTTTTGCCAGACCTTTTCATTCATGCGAGTGCTCTTAAGCTGGGGCCGGCTAACACTAGCAGTGGGGACTACTCCTGTAGTAAAAGACACACGTCTATTAGTGTTTCTAGAAGTCTGAGGTGATTGACTTTCTTTGTTTTGTGTGGGTTTAGTGGCCAATCTATACATCCCTGGTTTAACCACATTTGTGTTCTTAATGCTTTGTGATCGAATATGTGTTTTGAAAGTGTTTTGTGGTAATCTATCCTTCCCATCCGTCTTGGGGGCAAACGCAGGTTTTGCAAATGCAGAATTAGAAAAAACAGATGGTTTTCCCAAGACAGAGGGTCTAGTCACTTTTTGAGCATTGGGTTGTCTTACAACAGGTTTCTTAACACTAGGTTCCACAATCTTCCCACCCATCTTAGCAATGAGTTTCTGCAACTCTGCTATCGCTCTGTCCCTGTCTTGTAACTGAGCTTTCAACCCTTTAATTTCCAAATTCTGTTCGTTCATTTCTCGAAACGTTTGGGAAAGTTTTTCTTGCAATTTATTATTATGTGGAAAACTACCAACGTCTTTTGGCAAAGCAAGTTCAAGAGAATGACAATGTTTTTGAAGGAAATCATTTTTGTGTTGAAGTAACTCAAAAGCCTTTTTATCAACATTTTCTTTATGTTTCAAAAGCTCAAGTTCAAGACGCTCACACTCTTTGATTTTATCAAGATATTTTCATGCAACGTCAGAATATTCATCGATATCAGCACAAGATTGAAGAGTAACACACAAAATATCTTTGGAGAGACATTCTTCTAAGAGTAGATCGTATTCGTTTGAAAATTCTAATTTGTCATTTTGAAGGTCATCAATTTCTTTCTCAAGAGACTCAACATATTTTAAATCATCAAACATTTCAGACTGAATTAAATTTTCAAACTCAAGAACATGTTCTTTTATTATCTTTGTATTTGGTATTAAAAGTTCTTTCACAAGCACAGTTATGTCGTGAGGAATCTCGGTTTTCCACTTATCCTTTTGTCGTTTCTCCCAATCGCTTTCAACAATTGACTGAACATTATTAACATGGTGTTTAAGAAACCAAGTATTTTTCTACTTTTGCTTTTAGAAGCATCTAGAGGCAAATAGTTAATATATTTAAAAACATTAGTTTTCCTCTTAGTGGCAAAAGCTTTTTTCCATTGAATTCTTTTTTGTTTGCATTCTAAAAATAATTCCTCACGAGACTTCTGTTTTTGTGGAGTGAAAAGACCATAAAGACTGTTTTCATAAGCATAGTTATATGGTTTCACAAAATCTTTATTGACCGGTGATCTACTCTCCTCATCCCAAAGGGACGTCTCTTCACTATCGATGTTAGCTACAGGGCAGTCATTATCAGTCCTTTCGGACTCATCAAGATATAAGTGAGGGTTCGCAGCTTGAGCTTGTTCGAGGTACTTGGGGGTGGCAAAGCTAGGTTGACCCTTGAAAAACGACCGAGGTGCTATCATTCTTACGGTTTGAATAGAGTCATGTGTATTATAAACAACTTTTTTCAAAAAATCGACTTGTTCTTCGAGATCCTTTACTTTTTCAGTATCTTTGCTTTGTCTATTTTTGAAATCTTGTTTTAATGTTTCAACCTCTTGTTTCTTCTCGTCAAGAATTTTAGCAGAATCGGTGGTGTTCATAGAAAGCCTCTGTTCAAGTTCATTAACTTTTGTTGTGGCAAGGTACGTTTTTTGACGTTCATCACTTAATAAAACATTAAATTGACGTTTTTCTTTAGTTAACAAAGCAAGAGCTTCATTGTATTTATTTTCAAAATCGTCCTTTTTAACGTTGATGACACGACTTTTGTACCCCTCAAGCTCGTTGGTCTTTTGAAGAAGCTCAGCCCTATAACTATCAATAGTCTCACTAGATTTTATAAGAGCGGCTTTGCATTCTTCAAAGTTTTGAGTGAGCGCTGCGTTTGCCTTCTTTAATTGATTTTGATTCTTTCTATTTTCATTGACATCTTTTTGTAAACTAGCAATTAAATTAGCAAGCGCGACACGCTCCTCGTCATCATACTCATTTGCATGTTGATCATCCTCAAACTCATTATTGCACATGTCTGATGAATCGTGTGTGGTATTGCTATCAACCGTTTCCATCATACACGTGTCAGTAATTGTTGTTGGTAGATCACTATGCTCATGTGTATCACCAAACACATTATATTCAGCATCATCTTATACCTTATCAATTAGCTCGGTATCAAAGATAGGACCATTGTCATCTTCAGTGACGTTAAGGACCTCATGAATCTTTGCCATGTATGAATAATGTGCCTCGAGTTCTTGGTCGGAGAGTTCATCATCTGTGTCGTCAAGCATTTCTCCTTCCTCAGCTGATAACTTGATTCCAGCTTCCATTTTCTTGCACAACAGCATCTTTTCCTTATGATAACCATAATCTTTAACCCTCTTTGGCTGCCTGCATTCCTTAGCCAAATGCCCAAAACCTCTGCAGTTAAAACACTGAATCCCACTTTGTTGCACAATTTGAGTACCAACAGTTTCCCTATTTCCAACAACAGTAGCCACCCTCTGATTATCATACTTAGGTTTTCGATCATACTTTGGAGGACTCTCAGCACGTCTTCGTGTGTCATACCTTGGAGGACTCTGTGAATGGGTGTTCCTCGAGTTTGAAGATGTTCGAAGGTTGTTGTTGGTGGGTTTGTAGATTTTCTTATATTGCTTCATAACGAAAGCCATTTGTTGCTTGAATTCCCTATCCCTTTGAGCTACTTCTTCATCACTGTCTTCTTCGGATGATTGCTCAGGTATGGGTGATGGTGCTCTTGCAACTTCTTTGCCTCGGGATCGTGTTGGAGCATGTGACTTAGAGACAATGGATGATCGTGGTGATGATGATTGAGTAGAGTAGGTCTTTGAAGTACGGGAGTGATAGTTTGGGTGATGTTGAGTGGTAGACACCAAAGCAAGTGGATTGGAAATCTTTGCAACTCGTTCAGCTCGAAGTTCATTTGCCTCATTTTGAAATTGTTTCAAGATGTCAAAGAGCTTGTGATATGAAACTTCGTCTAACTTTTGTTGTTGTTTCACCAAGGTGACAAACCGTGTCCACTCTGGTTGAAGTTGCTGTAGAAATTGGACATTGACTTGCATGGTGGAAACTTGCAAGTTGTTTCGGGTCATATCATTCATCATCTTGTAGAATCGGGAGTAATAAGAATCAATTGATTCCCCATCCTTTGATGTAAACTTGCCAAATTTCCAAAACATCTTAGTTTTCACATCTTGTTTGTTAAGTGATTCACCTTGTTGCAATCTTTCAATGGCCGTCCACATTTCTTAAGCAGTAGGACATGCGTCAACCGTAGAGTAAATTTAATCTCCAATTCCACTGAGAATTAAGTAGATTGCTTCCTTCTCTGCATCAAACCACGCACGGTTCTCTGGGGTGAGGTCGGTCCTCTTTTCATCACGTTCATATGCGGGTTGTGCGTCACTTGTGTCTGTGGCTGGTACTGCAGGAACTTGAATCCTTGAGAGTTTATAGGGTCCTTCCAAGATACATTGCCTTAAAGCATCACCGTTAGGTTTTGTGTCAAGGTAACGTATAAAACAGGATTGCCATTGATCATATCGACCCGGCACAAGCATTGGTGGTCTTTCTTTGTTACCTGCCACCATTATATTGTTGTTCGTCACACGATATTCAGCGGTAGAATCCATCTCAATAATCTCAATATTCTCTGACTGATGAATCGAATGTGGATCTTAAGTAGTTGTGTTGTGATTGTTTGGTTGTTGAAATTCCAAAAACTGCGATTTTTTCTCAGCCCGACACTAAATTCCTCAGTCCGACAAAACGGTAGACCTAAAAAATTTGTAATCACCAAATTTTGAAATCGAGCTAGATAGTGGCTAAATCTAAAAAATACTCGAACAAAATTTAGATGTCCATCGCAATGAGACCCATCACACTCTGATCGCACTATGATCGTACTCCTTGATCGCAGTTGGATCGTACTCTGATCGTGGTCTGATCGTACTCCTAGATCGCAGTTGGATCGTACTCAGATCGTAGTTTGATCGTACTCACCTATCGTACTCCAGATCGCACTCTGATCGCAATCTTGGATCGTAACAAGTGATCGTACTTTGGATCGTGCTGATGGATCGTACTAAGCAATGAATTCTGGATCGTACTTGGGATCGTACTTATGGATCGTACTACGTGATCGTACTGGTGGATCGTAGTGAGATCGTAGTCTTAGATCGTGACTATGGATCGCAAGTAGAAACCCCCAGGGTTTATGCAATCACAAAATCAGATCGTACTCCTAAAATTAAGCCGAGACTTAAAACAGCAAGAAAGTATGAATTTTTACCTTGGATTTCGTGTTTCAATCCAAACCAAAGTAACCAAAATCTTACCACACGTATGAAAGATGTAGAGATTAAAGGAGGAAGATTTAGAGTACGAAAAACATAAGAAAACACTTGAATCCGAGTAGATTTTATGGTAAAATCACACGAATTAAGTAGTAAATCAACAACGAATCACAAAAACTACCCCATGGCGATTGATACCAATTGTTGTCCCTAATATGTGATGTTTCTATACGATTAATGAAGAAAGAAAGGTAGAAATGATATGAATTTAGAGAGAGAAACTAGAGAGAGAAAATAGAGAGAAGTGTGTGAATTTGTGAACTATTAGATTAAGAGAAAAATGAATCACCAACCCTCCTAACATGCTAGGAGGGTAGTATTTATAGTCCACCCACATGCGGGCTTCTTTATGGACTATATGGTTTGGGCCGGGCTTTCCTTTTGGGCTTTAGTTACTTATTAATGAACTTTAGCCTAAAGTTAAGCCCGTATAACACGACTAATGTACTACCTATTACAACGTTCTAAAATACGATACATAATAAACATATGACCGAGCATTCTTGTTTGGCTCAATATTTTTGAGGCTAACAAAACTTATATAAGCAGATTAATCTGAAGCTAAAACTTAACCTAATAAGCAATAAATCCTAAATAGTCAATTAAGCATATTCAAAACAAACAAACTAAACTATAAGCAACTTACTCTATATCAAACAAATTCCAAACTAGCAGATATAAGCAACTAAAATCCAAAATCTATAAAAAACTTAAACTCAACTAAATATATTAAGCAAATCCTAACAATATCAGACTCAAAACAAATCAAACAAAGCAGATTCACCAAATAAACATAAATCCAAACAAATACTACTCAAATCCAAACAAAAGCAGATAATTATAAACAAGCAGATAATTATTATAAACTGAATAAAAACAATAAAGAAAAGAAGATGAACCTTGTGGAGAAACCGTTGGGACGTAGGTGGGCGCTGAACCCCCTATGAACCGAATCTAACACCACTGAATATCATCATCATCATCATCTTCGAACCAAATCACTTTTCGAATCATGAACCAAGTATTTATCTGAACCAGATTTTATAATTTCCCAGTGGGGGAAATTAATTATACCAAATTTATTTTCAATAATATTTAAATAAAACAGATTAAAGATTGAAGTGCAATAATTAAAGAGACAGAATTAAAACCAAAAATAATTTTTTATTAATAACTGAAATGGGATTACAATACTTTTAAAAGAGAAAAATTACAATTTAACCTAAATCTATTTTTGCAGAAAATAGAATTAAAAATAAAATAAGGCACACTTGCATTACAGATTTATGGGGGTATTTATAGCCAACCCCCAAGGCTTCTTCATGAAGCTTCGAGAGTAAGTCTTCAATCTGAGCCGCTCTTTTCTTCTCTTTCTTCAAATTCTTCAATCCAACGGTTGTGATGGGTGTTTGGTCACTTGGATTGCCAGCCTGGATGGGTGGTGTGCTTCTTGTGCTAGTTTCTTGATGAGGTGGAAGATTATGATTGGAGGATTGGGGGTTTTTGTGTTGTCACAACCAATCCAAATAGGGGGATTGGCCACGTAGATTTGAGATGAGGACCACTGGTAATGGAGCTTCCGATTAACTTGGGGATTTAATCCCCAAGCGTGTGAATCACACACTTAAGGGAAAAGTTCCAAATTTCACTGAGTAAATTTTGTTCTAGGGTGAATTAGGGTTTGGATAAAATGGTAAAAGGTGGTGGTTGTTTATTGTGGGAGAGAGAGTTTGGTGGGTGTTTATTCTAGTTTGTATCGAAAAGTGATAAGTGTGGGTGGGTAAGTAAAAACGTTTTATTAATAAACGTGTTTGTGGGTGAGTGGGGTTGGTAAACAATTTGTTTAATACGTGTGTGTGGGGTAAAAACAAGGGTTGACCAGGGTTTTGTTTGACTGGGAGAAGTGAAATAATCCTTTCACTTTACAAATTGTAACCGTCCCATATGTTTTGTGTAATGGGCTTGTGGCCCAAAGTGACCAAATAACTCCCATCTGTCTTTTGGATTGTAAGATTGGGCCATGATTTGGGCCTTAACTTAAATGTGAATAAAACATTTCCTCAAATGGGCTTTTGGGCCCATTTACCCAAATGTGGGACCCACAAGCCCGATAAACTTCATAGGATTAAATCCACTAAAATCGAGCTCGATTTCGGCTTCTTTGATCATTTCTTCAAAACCGTGTTGAATTTGCCGGTTTTCGTGATCTTTGGCACACTTTTGGTCTTTGACTTTGTCTTTGTCTCTTTCTTGGACTTTTCTTCAACATTTGACCGTGAAATCCCGTGTTTTCTTTCCTTCTGATCTTTTGTACCTACTTTACACAAAAAACACAAAACCACGCGTAATTCCGACTTTTACGATATTAAACACATGATTAGGTCTTGTTTTTCCTTGATTTTAGTGGCAAAAGGATAAGTGTTTACACACTTATTATTACTCTAGATCGCAAAGTAGAACCAAAATGGTTATTGCGATACAAACAACCGTCGGAATGTGCAAAACCCTCAATATTACGATGGAGAACAAGTAATCCGAAAATGGAGATAAGCTAAAAATCCCAATAAGCAGTTCCCATAAGCATACTTAACCGAATCTTAAACAACTGAATAAGAATAAATTTGACAACTTTCAAAACTCCAAATAAACAAACTTTATAAATCGAACCTTTTTAAAAAACACTAAACTTTTTAAGAAATCCGAAAAGCAATAAGCTATATATATGAAATAAGCCAATAAGCACAATAAGCATATAGCTTATACCGTATAAAAGCTTAATAAGGAATAAAAAGATTAACTTTTTAAACACTAAAACATCAAAATCAAACACGAATTAAGAACTATTCGAATCAAAGATGAAGTTTCGGATCAAGGACAAAGCAAAATCAAGAAAGGAAGAAAAAGATTGAAGATTAAAAACTTAAATTAAACTTTTTGATTAATAAAACTCAAATACAAAGATTAAACAAAGCTTAACTTGAAAGAAAAGATGAAGTTTTAGTGAGAGAAAGTTAAACACTTTCTCTCTCTAAAATGAAAACTAAAACAAAGAAAATTAAACTAGCTAATGACTAACACCCTCCTAATGTGTCATTAGGAGGGTATATATAGGGAGTGGGGAATGCATGTGTGCTTCCTTCTTTCTTTCTTTTCTTCTCGACTCGATCTAAATTCTTTGTATTTCTCGACGTCGTCTCGGGATTTGTCGATGTAAATTGAACTTGTCTAGTAATTTTCTTCTTCTATTAGACTTGAGTTCTTCGACTACATTAAACTTCTGTCTTTAGACTTTTTCTTCGATAAATCTTCAGAATAGGCCTTGGACTTCCTTTCTTTTTTCACTCTTGATCTTTTGACTTCGTCTTTTCTCGTTTTCTTTGATAAAAGCCCGTGAAAGCCCGTGTTTTCTCCCCTTTTCACAATTTGATTCTAAATAACAACAAAAACACAAACCACGCATAATTCCGACATTTACGACATAAATACACGTTTTGGCTTGGTTATTGTTAGAAATAAGTGGTAAAAGGATAAGTGTTTTCACACTTATTAAATCCCCTACACTTGACCATTGCAATGCTCTCATGCAATGCATTAATTTTAAAGCACAGTTTATATTTTCCATCATAAATAACCCACTTTGGCCTTTATTAAATACTAAACATTAAGGAAGATAAAAAGATAGAAACAAGTAAAGAAATCAAAGACTTACATTGGGTTTTTGTTTTGGCTGCCATGAACGTTTTTCATCCTCAAGTTCCACGTTCCCCATACCAAGCTTAAAAACGAGATCATTGTTATTATAAGTTAGCAAACTAACACGAATTCATGTGGGCCAATTATTTACTTAGACTCCCTTATTCCTAGGTGTATCTCTTATATTTTAATTTTGTCTTGAATGATCACGAGGATGCATTGTTTGACTTATTTCGATAGTTATTTAGGCCGAAAATAAAGTGGGACGATTTAATCAATAGTTAGCTAAAGGACAAAATCTTTTAAAACTGCTTCTCGGGACCTCTTAAAGTTCATATCTTGGCATAACTCGCTTCACGATTTGAGACCTTTCTCGGACCGATATTTGGCAGCGACTTCATACTTCAAATCTTGAGAGACGTTCTTGAAATTATGGTCTTCTCTTCATAATAGGAATTTCTTCACTTGAAGTTTTTGAGAGATTCTTCATCTTTGGACCACGACTTCTTCATTTTTCTCCAATCTTTATTTTGGACTTTGATATACAACGATCCACTTCCTTTTAGGACTTGGATCTGTTTATCCTCATACCTTGTTAGGGCCTTTTTGGATAGACTTCTCCATGATCTTTAGGGGAGTATTTTCTTTTCGTCGTGTGTCTCGATCCTTCATATTGATTTTTGATAAATGATTCTTCACATCACTTTTGGATCTTTAGCAACAAAATGTAGCCCTCATGCCTTGTTAGGGCCTTTTCGGACTCGCCAATCTTCACATCCCGCTTCAATAAGTTATGCCTTGGCTATGAACTCTAATTAATACCGAGCAACTTTTAAATGATCTTGTGCTAGAAGCTAAGCAACTTTTCAAATCGTACAACCTTATTTATTGCAGATAAATTTATTAGCAAGCGATGGGAGAATAGGCTTATAATCAACTCACATAAATTCACGAAAGAATACCAAACTTATATTTGACTCTATCATATCTCGTCCTCCACAGTTTAAAATCTCAAGGAATGAGACTCGTGGATGCTTAGCCAATTAAATCAAAGATTTGGGTTTTCGAGTCGCCTATAGGATCTTACATCTTCTTAGACTCTTTCAAGTTTAGAATTTGCGTTTTAAAGTTCCCTTGATAAACGACTCTCTAGGATCAATTATAGGAACTTGCGAAAAGTTCTTGTTCTTAACCCGTGAGAGTTAAGACTTTCGCGTTTTAAAGTTCCCTATATAAAAGCCTAGCAAAACTTGACTTAAACACGTTAAGGATACTAGCTAGAGTAAACTTGGATAAGTAAACTCGGGTTGAGTCAAAATATTCACGACTTTGAAAAATTAAAACCACTTTATTAAAAAATTTATTCTAGCAAAGAAAGTAAATAACAATAACAAAGGAAAACTACAAGGCAAAAATAGATTAAAAATTTTGAAAAATGTCGAAAAATCAAATTTTCCGGTTAAAATGAGGACAAATGCAAGGAAAAGACCACTTAACTTCGATAGAAGTCCGCCCTAACTTAATATAAACATTTTCATCAATGTTTAAGCATGTGGGAGTAAACTCCCCTACACTTAGGACATTGTGCACTTTGTTCAAAATCTTGCTAAGGAAAGGACAACTAAAGTGATTCCTATTTTAATATTGAATAAATATAAAATAAAGAATCAAAAGAGTATAGGATAGAACCGGGAAGACGGGTACACGGAATCACGGGTCGTCAAAAGTCATCAAAAGTACTCTTTGAAGCTTGAATCCCTGCACAGAATAAGAAACAAGACAACGAACACATACGGGGCTCCCCCTACACTTATGATGAAAACAGTAAAGGATAGAACAACGGGTTGCCTCCCGAGAAGCGCTTGTTTTTTATAACCGAGTCACGAGCCTGACTCGACCCAGAACTAGTTCAAGGGAAACGTGGTGAGGGATGGAATCATTTCATGAGAGATGTCCTCACCAAAGTACAACTTCACGCGCTGGCCATTCACCTTAAAATTGGGCCCATTTGGCTGAGAAAGCTCAATGGTGCCATATGGGAAGACTTTGGCGACGGTGAATGGACCAGACCAGCGGTTCTTCAGCTTTCCTGAGAAGATCTTCAACCGAGAGTTAAACAGAAGAACTTGATCACCAACATTGAACTCTCGGTTCTTAATCTTAGCATCATGAATGACTTTGGTCTTCTCCTTGTAGATCAACGAGTTCTCATAAGCTTCATTCTTCAATTCATTTAGCTCATTGAGTTGAATCTTCTGAAGATCGCCGGCTTTGTTGATGTCGAAGTTAGCCCACTTCAAGGCCCAGTATGCCTTATGTTCCAGCTCGATAGGGAGGTGGCATGCTTTCCCGTACACAAGACGATAAGGTGTACAACCAATCGGAGTCTTATAAGAGGTACGGAAAGCCCACAAAGCATCATCTAACTTATCGGCCCACGAGGTACGATGCTCTCCCACAGTACGCTCCAGAATTCGCTTCAATCCACGGTTAGATATCTCGGCTTGACCATTGGTTTGAGGATGATAAGCGGTGGAAAGACGATGATTAACACCATACTTAGCCATGACTCTTGCAAATTGATCATTGCAGAAATGAGTCCCGCGGTCACTGATTATAGCACGAGGAACACCGAATCGAGCAAAAAGTTGCTTGAGAAAGTTCACAACCACCCTCGCATTGTTCGTAGGAAGAGCCTTAGCTTCAACCCATTTTGATACGTAGTCAACGGCTACGAGGATGCACTTGTTACCTTAGATGATGGAAATGGCCCCATAAAGTCGATACCCATACATCAAAGATTTCACATTCTTGTATGAAATTTTGAGGCATCTCATCTTTATGTGTGATCTTGCCTTGGCGTTGGCAAGCATCACAATTTTTAACCATCTCGTGAGCGTCACGATAAATGGTGGGCCAATAGAATCCAGAGTCGAAAACTTTCTTCACGGTGTAGTTGGGACCAAAGTGACCACCGGTGGGTCCTTTATGGCAAGCTTCGAGAATGTCTAAAGCTGCGGGTCCATCAACACATCAACGAATAATCAGATCAGCACATTGTTTGAAGAGATAAGGGTCATCCCAAAAGTAAGTCTTAACATCTTTAAAGAACTTATTCTTTTGTTGGGATGTTAACCCTTCGATGAGAATACCACCCGCTAAGTATTTTGCAATGTCCGCAAACCACGGGGTGTCATCAAGATTGGAATTGATAGACATTAAGGCCTCAAGGGGAAAAGAGTCATTTATCTCTTGATTCGGATGATCCCCTTGATAAGGATCCTCAAGTCTACTTAGATGATCCGCGGCTAGGTTTTCGGCTCCCTTCTTGTTACGAATTTCAATGTTGAATTCTTGAAGGAGCAAAACCCAACGAAGAAGTCTTGGCTTAGAATCTTGCTTAGTTAACAAGTACTTCAACACGGAATGATCGGTGTACAAAATGGTGGTGGAAAGAACAAGATAGGGGCGGAACTTCTCAAAAGCATACACTACAGCTAAAAGCTCTTTTTCGGTAGTGGTATAATGCAATTGAGCCCCCGTCATTGTCTTGCTAGCATAATGGATTGGTTGGAAGTGTTTGTTTATTCTTTGGCCCAAAACCGCTCCAATAGCAAAGTCGCTAGTATCACACATCAATTCAAAAGGTAGCTCCCAATTAGGGGTAACAAAGACCGGTGCCTTAGTTAGCTTGTCCTTAAGAAGATTGAAGGATTCAAGACACTCTTTGGAAAAGATAAAAGGAGTATCTTTTTCCAAGAGGTGGGTCATCGGGCGAGCGATTTTAGAGAAATCCTGAATGAATCGACGATAGAAGCCCGCGTGACCAAGGAAACTTCTCACACCCTTCATGGTTGAAGGTAGAGGTAATTTGGCTATGACATCCACTTTAGCACGGTCCACTTCAAGACCGGCTTTGGAGATCTTATGTCCAAGCATAATGCCTTCTTTTACCATGAAATGGTATTTTTCCCAATTTAGAACAAAGCGAGTGTCTTCACACCGCTTAAGCATGCGTTCCAAATTGGCAAGACAAGTAGAGAAGGAATCACCATAGACCGAGAAGTCATCCATGAAGACTTTCATAGTTTCTTCAACCATGTCATGGAAAATAGCCATCATACACCTTTGGAAAGTCCCAGGAGCATTGCATAAGCCGAAAGGCATTCTTTTGTAAGCAAATGTTCCATAAGGACACGTGAATGTGGTTTTCTCTTGCTCTTGGGGATCGATGGGTATTTGAAAATAACCCGAGAAACCGTTTAAAAAGCAGTAATAGTCATTACCCGCTAGACGTTCAATCATTTGGTCCATGAAAGGAAGGGGAAAATGATCATTTCTCGTAGCATCATTGAGTTTGCGATAGTCTATACAAACTCTCCACCCTGTAACGAGACGAGTAAGAATCAACTCGTTGTTTTCATTAGGCACAACAGTGATTCCGCCTTTCTTAGGCACACAATGGACCGGACTAACCCATGGTAAATCCAAGATAGGATAGATCATGCCCGCATCAAGAAGTTTGATAACCTCTTTTCTGATAACGTCATGGATCTTGGGATTCACCCTTCGTTGGCTTTGAATAGTGGGTTTAAAATCGTCCTCCATGAGAATTTTATGTGTGCAAAAGTGAGGATCAATTCCACGAATATCGGAGATTTTCCATGCAATCGCTTTCTTATGATTCTTTAGCACGGCGATAAGTCGGGATTTTTCTTCTTCTTTCAAGTTCTTTGCGATGATGACGGGTGATTTGTTGTTGTCGTCAAGGAACACATATTCAAGATGAGACGGAAGATCCTTAAGCTCTAAATCCGGAGGATTTTCGATGGACGAAGTTTTCAAATTCAGATCATCGATAGAGATATCCTTAGGAGATGGTGGAGAAATATGGTCCTCGTTGAGAAGTTTCTCAATGGTACGAATGTCTTCATCCCAATTGTAGGGAGAATCGTCATATTGCAAATCCACATCTCCCAAAGTTGCTTCAAATTCTTTCAAAATGAAATCACTTTCTCCAAATGGAGTTAGTGATGGAGCAATAGAGGCAACGGTCTCAAAAATGGGTAGATAAGAAGAACCACTTTTACAAGCGTCTTTGAAATGTTCTTCACATGCCTCATCAAGAACGTCAATGAAATTAACACTCTCGTTTTCAGAAGGCTGCTTAGAAAGTTTTCCCATGTTGAAGACGATTTTATCGTCACCAACTCTCATGATTAATTCGCCCGCGGCTACATCAATGAGAGTGCGACCGGTCCTCAAGAAAGGACGTCCAACGATTAATGGAACACGGGGGTCCATCTCGTAGTCAACGACAACAAAATCCGCCGGAAAGGTGAATTTGTCGACACCGACGAAGACGTCTTCGGCTATCCTCACCGGATAAGCAACCGTACGGTTGGCTAATTCCAAAGTCATTCGTGTGGGCACTAGCTTGGGTAGAGATAATTGTTTCCAAACGCTTAAAGGCATTAAGTTGATACTAGCACCTAGATCGGCTAGGGCCATACAATTCTCTACCCCGGGGAAGTTGCAAGGAATCAAGAAACGACCCGGATCACCAAGTTTGGTTGGTAATTTCCTTAAGAGGACTGCAGAGCAATTCCCATTAAGTTGGGTTTGAGCGATATCAAGGAGTTTCTCCTTATCACTGAGAAGATCTTTAAACATTTTCGCATACTTCGGCATGTGAGAGAGAGCCTCAGCAAAGGAGATATTGAAATTCAGTTGTTTAAACATTTTGAGAAAGTTAGAAACCTGAATATCATCCTTGTTCTTCAACTTCTCTTTCCTCAACCTTGAGGGATAAAGTATATTGGGTTGAGATGAACGCTTTGGAATGGAATTCTCACTCGCATCCTTGGGTGGTGGAGGGGTGGAAGTAGAAGGTGGAGTAATTAGAGAAGGGGACTCGTTTTCCTTTGTCACAATCACCGGTGTAGGTGTAGAAATCTTGGGTTCGTTTAAACCTTTGCCACTTCGGGTGGTGATTGCTTTCATCTCCCGTCTTAGATTAGAAATGGTGTTACTCGGAAGAGAACCCGAACCAGAGGCTTGATTACTTGGGAAAAAACTAGCCATCATATCCCTTAAGTTATTTGTTTGATTGTTCATAGAGTTTCTCATGTCGGCTTGAAGAGCATTCCCTTGTTTCGCCATGTCATTCCTTAGCTCGGCTCGAATATCGTTCCCTTGTTTTGCCATGTCACCTTTCAAGTTAATGAATTGGCTTTGAAGATTCGTCACCATCTCTCTATTGGTCCTCATGTAAGTTTCGAGGTCTTGGTTCAATGTCGTGGGTTGATTGAGAGGTGGGGCTTGGTAAGCTGAATTATTTCCTTGACGTGGATATGGGTTTCTTTGGGATTGATATTGATTGGTAGCTCGAGGTTGGCTTTGATTGTTGCGGTTGAAATTGTTTTGGTTTTGGTTTTGAGGGGAAAAACCGGTGGAGATAGATAGTTATTCGAACGATAACTAAGCATATTGTGGTCACCTTGAGGACGTGCTTGATAGCCTCCCATAGAAAAGTTATCGTTGGCGGCATACACATTTTCCGGAGTGTCTTGAGTAAAAGGACAATCGGTGTATGAATGAGAATCCCCGCAAATTTCACAAGACGTGGCTACAACTTTAGCTTGTTGAAATTGGTTAGTGGCTAAAAGTTCAATCTTTTTGCTCATTTCGACTATTGCGCGGGACATTTCGGTAATATCAGGTTTTGAAGAAGTAGAAGAAACATTGACTCTCGGGTTTGATCTTGAGGATGCGGATGAATCCCAATTTTTGTGGTGAGAGGTCATGTTCTCAATCATCTCTCTACACTCCTCAGGTCGTCTCTTCATGAATGTACCACCGGCGGCAGCATTAATCGTATCACGATCACGAAAAGTTAAACCATTGTAGAAGGTATCAATCAAAGTAACGGGGAGCATGTTATGGTTCGGACAACGATCGATCAAGACATTATGACGTTCCCAAGCATCGAAAAGCGACTCATCAGGTTCTTGTGTGAATCCACTGATTTGGTTGCGAAGACTAGTGACCATGGATGGTGGAAAGTAGCGCGACAAAATTTTTTGAGTCATGTCATCCCATGTTTGAATTGAGTTTTTGGGAAGACGATCAAACCATTTTTCGGCATGATGAGATAAAGTGTGTGGAAAAAGGTGAAGGCGAAGAAAATCCATGGAAGCACCGGGAAGTTTCATGCTTTGGGTGATGGTAATGAACTTGTCGAGATGTTTGTTGGCATCATCTGTGACACCCCGGGGAGGGTCAAAATACGCGGAAATATCCACGGAGATGTCACAAGGGCGGATCGATAGCATATAGTCCATAGAGCATAAGATAAAAGTAAGTTAAATCAGATTACATGTTTATTTTAACAAATTAAAAAAAATTGTCTTAAACATGGTGAAGAGTGTTTGTTTGAGTTTCTCAAATAGAACCCCTGACGAGTCCTATGATGCAGATTTCTAAGATGCTGGAGGCCATGCACACACCATGTACTAACTTCATATTCCTGTGCAAAACATACTAACAGGGTCAACATAAAGTTGATGATTTTACAGATTTTAACAATTAATTAGTTTGGACATATAATAATCATAGAAGTAATAATGCACAAAGCATTCTTACTAAAATGTAAATAACATTTGTTTATTATTAGAAACTGAAGCTTAACCTCATAGTCCTCAACAGATGAGGACGTAGTGTCTTACAAAAAGACACCCATTCCCGTTCCAACATGGTATACGTCTGTTGTCCCGGCCAAGGCACAGTGAGCATGACTCACCCAGAAGGGGATGGTCAATCCCTAATAGATCTATTTATAACGGGCGATTTACAACTATTTAACAGTTTCAATAGTAAGCAATCATAGTCTAGTTTATACAATCCAATCATGTCCAATATATGTTTGCATATTTTCTTTCCCAAAAAGGGAAAGTTTTATCAAAGTTTAAATGGGGCTGTAAATTCACCTGGGAGTAGGCAATTGCTTGTTTAACACGGGTATCCAAATCAAGCTCACACCAAAGTTATGCCTAATCATATAGTACAGTCTTAATAGTTAGTACAAAGAACATATAGGTATGCTTATACGGATTTTATTCAGTTCATTCATACTATGGTATTTATCTAAATGACCATAGTTCAAGTAGCATCAATATCCAATTAACTTATTTATATAAGTTTCATTTCTAAGCTCACATCGCATGTTTAACTATTACTATTAGTTAGCATACATGTATTTATAGTAATCATCCAATTTTACAATTAAGTTCTACATTTAAGTAAACATAAAAGAAAATGTTTTACTTAAAAATATTAATCTGTGTTTATAGTACTTGTATCAATAACATCCCGTTAAATTTCATAACCACGTTCTATATTTAAGTAAACATAAGGAGTTTTACTTATAACATATTTACGTAGTAATATTTAATTTAATTAACGTTCACATAATTTTATTTCCTAAAAGTATATAAGTACATGTATTAACAATACATGTTCATAATTGTTTATACAATTATTTCCTAAAGTAAATATAAATATTTTATATACAAAATATTTTGTTTAATTTTAATGTTCTCATGAATTATTTTAAAATAATTTAAACTTAAGAATTTATACCTTAATTCTTGTGGTCTAAGTATTTTAATTATGTTTTATTATAATTAAAATAGATTTTAGATTTAGGGCTTGGAAATATTTCGAGATATGGCAAAACTAGTCCCTCCATATTTTTAAACAAGTATAACTTTCGGATTTTTACATATTTAGCACCTAGGGCTTGTTATAGTTTCGGCTTATGGCAGATTTAGTCCCTCTAGTATTATCTAGGTTTTGTAACTTCACTAAAATGACAAAACAGCCCCTAGGGCTTCTTTAAGTTTCGGATTATTGCCAAAATGGTCCTTAGGGTTTTAGAATAACAAAATAACTTTTTATAACTTCCCAAAATGGTCCCTAGGGTTTAAATTGCCACGGAAAATAATTATTAAACCCTAGACTTTTGGATATTTACATTTTCAGTCCTTGTGCTTACTAGCTTATTAAAATAAGTTTCATAAGTTACGGTTTTTGTCCTTAAGTTTTATAAATTGTCATTTTCATCCAAAAAGTTTTTATAAGTTACATTTTATTATAAAAACTTTCATTTTAACATTTAAACTTTATATGGGCTCATTAAATGGGCTAAACATCTATTGGGCTATTTTAGTGGGCTTAAATATATTTCAAGTCCACTACTTTATTTAAGTGGGCCTTTAAATCATCTATTGGGCTTAATACATTTTAAGTCCTTTAATTTGTTAAATGAGCCTAATTGTGATCTTAAGTCTATTTAAATTACTATAATTTATGAAATGGACTTATTAGGTCCATTTAAGTTTTAGGTTAACTTTTCATGGGCTTAAATAGTCCATCAATACTACTTTTCATTTTATATAAGTTTTTACTTAGAATATTAATATAAGCTTACTATGCTTATTAATATTTAGTTTTCAATCTAAATAGATGAATAATCTTAAAAATTCATTTTATGTGTTATACCAAATTAGATCTAGGTGTGTCATAAGGTTACAAGTAAGTCATAAGCCCTAATAGGAGCTTATAACTCATGGCCTACATTAGTTATAACATATTAGGATAGATCAAGTCCTATATTAAGGTTGCATATAGTTTATATGTGTTACAAAATTAGATCTCAGTATGTACACATCAAGAAAATGAATCACAAGTTCATAATAAGATCTAAACTATGTCTAGACCTAAGAATCAAACATAAATCCATGTACATTCTTATATAGCTCACGGCTATATTTTAGATCTTGGTACTTCCAAGATGAACACTATATCTAGTTTCTAAGTCTTGTAATTATTTAAAAATACAATCATGATTATCTAGTTTACATGCATGTTTCCAAGGTTACTATTTTTCCAAGGAGACCACATATAGCTCACGGCTATATTGCCTCTTCCCAAGGTTCCCATAATCTTGTTTTATGTCTAACATATTCAAGTTAGTCTTTGCCATTATATCTATGGTTTATAATGACATGCATGTACATTTTATCCATTTAAATCTTATGTAACCCACGACTACATTTATACACATAAGTTGTATTTGTGATTTTTAATAGTCATTTTAACATGTATCATTTCATATTCCATAATTTAAACTTAACACATGACTCACATAAAAATTAACCATATATGCCGTGACCTTTAAGGTCATGGTCTTCAAGATTTTTAGGTTACACACATCTATTTTATGAGATCTATGACTATTGGTTTAACCATAGTCCCATAAAATAAGATTTGTAACTCATGCAACTTTCTGATTTACAAAATGTTTCATATGGTTTTTAAATCAAGTTTAAAACATAACATACCAATCATAAGTTCCTTATCAAAAGGTTTTTAAATCATGAACATGATTTTTATAAATAAGCCGTGACCTATAATGGTCATAGCTTCATCAAATCTTGATTTTTAACATGTTATCTTATTTGTGTTTATAGATGTATGATGATGCATGCGTGAAGAAATGAAAGAACAAGTAGTGTATACCTTTCTTGCCTAAAAGTACCAAAAATGATCTAGGCGAACAAGGTGGTTTGATATCTACTCAAAATGATGAAGAAAACCCTATGTATAAATCAAGCCGTGGCCTAGATGGCTTGGCTAGGGCTTGTTTATAGTGAATCCAAGGGAATGATACTACTAATGATTTGTAGTAAAGATGAGACAAGGATCTTGGTGGATTTAATGAACAACTTTGGATTATTGTGACTTAATGCCGAATGATTTGAGAGAGAAAGATGAAGAGAGAATGAGATTTGGTTGCATGAGAGGTTGAGAGAATGTATGTGTGTGTTTCGGCTTAAAGGGAGAGAGAAGGGTGAAGGCAAAAAGGCATGATTGCCTTGGTAAGAATTATTGTGCCATGTGTTGGATTTTCCAAAACCAAGACAACCCTTCTTCTTCCACATATGGGGTGCCGTGTCTAGCTAGCCAAAAAGGAGGGTAATGGGCTTTGGCTTGGGCTCATGTTGGGCTAGTACATAAAGAGTAAGGTCTTGGGCTAGTCCAAGGAGGTTAAGAACATGTTTATGGTATACACCCTTGCACACATACACGGCTACATACACTGTGCAGCATGTTTTTCCAACTTTGATTTAGTGTTGTGTGTATAGCCAAGTATTGATTATACATTTTTATCATTTGTTCTCCTAGTCTTAAGTACAAGGGTTGAGCTATGTAACTTATTTACAACAAGTGTGAATGTAAAGGAATAAATACCTAAATGAACAAGTTCACACTCAACCTATAGGAATACACATGTGAGTATGTGTTCTAGGATTAACGGGTGAAACTTCATTACATAAAAATCATGGTAAAATCATGGATTTTACATCATCATCCGGTAATCCGCTAAACGGGCAAGCGTTTTGAACTTGCTGGATCATGTGATGCTTCAACGAAAATTCAGGAGCCGTGATTTGCATCGGCGCAATCGGTCCTCTGCGTCCGTTCATGGTGGGTTGACAAAGTTCCTCCATTGTTCGTAAATCAGGTAGGGGAACATTGTTGTTGTTGTTATTGTTATTCAAATTGGGTAGAGGTGGGTTGTTATTGTTGTTTTGCACACCAGCCATATCTAAATCTTCACGAGTCTCGGGCTCAGAATAATTTGAAGATCTAGTACGCATACACCTGCAAAAGAAAAAGATACCAAAGAAACAGAGAATATATATATATAATCTTTTTGGTGCAAAACTTAGGAAAAGAAATGCTTTTTATGATTTTTTAATATTTTTGTATTTTTGAAATTTTTTTAATTATTATGGATTTTTGAAATTTTTTGTGCTTCAAAATAACGTTCCTAAAAGAACGGATCCCAAAATCCAACGCGTCTCTCACTAAAAACCGTTAATCTTAACAAAAAGAGCCGGCAGCGGCGCCATTTAATAACTATGTTTTTCACTTAGTTATGAAAGTTCGTTGAATCCGATCTTTTCGAATTGATTACCGTTAAATAGTGCGCCTCAGTCGTTCTTGGTGGAAAATTAAATGGTTTGGTTATCTAAAACTAATTAAAAGAAAAGGCGTCGTTGAGTAAAATTTAAGCTTTTTAAAAATTAAGTAAAAATTACTCGTAAAACACTTGGTAAAAATAGAGATTTCGGGAAGCGTGCGATTTTTAGAAATTAAAACGTAATGAACTTGAAACTCAAAACTTTATAAAACTTAAAAACTTAAACTGTCGGAATAATAATAAGTCCATTCTGTCGGAATGTAGCAAACACAAAACCATCGGAATATAAGTGACCAAATCTATCGGAATACTGCCATCTGAATAATCATCGGAATGTAACAAAGTAAAATCCATCGGAATTTAGGTCAATCGGAATACACTATCTATCGGAATGTCCAAGGTATCAGAATGTTTCAGATCGGAATACATGTTTTCTATCGGAATGTCACTAACAAAAATTTGGCAGAGTTTCGACTTAAAATGACCTTAAAACCCGTCGGAATATGCGATCGCAATCCCAGATCGGAATAAGGGGGATGTTACTCTAGATCGCAAAGTAGAACCAAAATGGTTATTGCGATACAAACAACCGTCGGAATGTGCAAAACCCTCAATATTGCGATGGAGAACAAGTAATCCGAAAATGGAGATAAGCTAAAAATCCCAATAAGCAGTTCCCATAAGCATACTTAACCGAATCTTAAACAACTCAATAAGAATAAATTTGACAACTTTCAAAACTCCAAATAAACAAACTTTATAAATCGAACCTTTTTAAAAAAACACTAAACTTTTTAAGAAATCCGAAAAGCAATAAGCTATATATATGAAATAAGCCAATGAGCACAATAAGCTTATAGCTTATTCCGTATAAAAGCTTAATAAGGAATAAAAAGATTAACTTTTTAAACACTAAAACATCAAAATCAAACACGAATTAAGAACTATTCGGATCAAAGATGAAGTTTAGGATCAAGGACAAAGCAAAATCAAGAAAGGAAGAAAAAGATTGAAGATTAAAAACTTAAATTGAACTTTTTGATTAATAAAACTCAAATACAAAGATTAAACAAAGCTTAACTTGAAAGAAAAGATGAAGTTTTAGTGAGAGAAAGTTAAACACTTTCTCTCTCTAAAATGAAAACTAAAACAAAGAAAATTAAACTAGCTAATGACTAACACCCTCCTAATGTGTCATTAGGAGGGTATATATAGGGAGTGGGGAATGCATGTGTGCTTCCTTCTTTCTTTCTTTTCTTCTCGACTCGATCTAAATTCTTTGTATTTCTCGACGTCGTCTCGGGATTTCTCGATGTAAATTGAACTTGTCTAGTAATTTTCTTCTTCTATTAGACTTGAGTTCTTCGACTACATTAAACTTCCGTCTTTAGACTTTTTCTTCGATAAATCTTCAGAATAGGCCTTGGACTTCCGTTCTTTTTGCACTCTTGATATTTTGACTTCGTCTTTTCTCGTTTTCTTCGATAAAAGTTCGTGAAAGCCCGTGTTTTCTCCCCTTTTCACAATTTGATCCTAAATCACAACAAAAACACAAACCACGCATAATTCTGACATTTACGACATAAAATACACGTTTTGGCTTGGTTATTATTAGAAATAAGTGGTAAAAGGATAAGTGTTTTCACACTTATTACTAACTAATCATAGAGACATGCTAAAAAGAAATAAAAGACAAAGAAAACACATAAGAACTCACCAAACAAGTTTTTGACCAAAAACCATGGATTTGAAATAAAATCAATGTTGGAGGTGTGTTAATCTAGACTCATAGTCATGACACAATGATCCTCCATATTTCATTATCCTTCTTGCTATATTTGAGAAACCCATACATATGAATTATGTATGCTCGATGTCAATAGCAAGAAGCTATGAAATCGTTTGACAAAATTCAACGTCCCAGATCAAAAGATACAACTGGCATTCACATGAGGCGATTTTGACAAAATTCTTGAAGACTTTTCCAAGGGTAAATTTGGGATTCTGCTTGTTAGGGTTTAGCTAGTATAATTTTTTATTCTGTATTCTAGAATAGTCTTTCCAGTTGTATAAATACTTGTGGCATGTCACAAGTATTCTTGTTCCAAAGTTTTGTAAAAACTTTTCTTTGACTAGTTAAATGAAATTAAAAGCTTTTACTTAATTTGAGTTCCAGTAGTGTAACTTGTTATTCAATTTCATTGGTTAATATTAGTTCACCAAAATCTTGTTCAAATATTGTTCAAAATATTGGGACCCAAGGTTAATGTATCTGTTGTGTGTGGATGACTGACAATCAAACACACACAAAGGCTGTGATAACATTGTTAAAATTCTGCTTGAATCTTTTGGATGGTAAAAATATTTTAGTTTCAAAAATCTGTTTTCAAAGATTTTGTGCAATCTTTCTGTTTAACTGATTTTACCCTCACTGTTCCAATAGAAATACTCAAAAGCTCCTGACAACAGCTTTTGAGTATATCTTTGGAGCTTGTATTTGCTCCTTGATTTGTTGTTTTGTGTAGGTTCACAAGAATTCCACAACAAGGTCTTTCATCCATTTTTCTTATTGTTCTTTGAAGATATTTAGTCCTTGGGTCTCTAGGAGATTCAATCAGCAGGACATCTCTACATACTCAATAGCACCCTCCCAATCCATCCTTTTGAAGGCGTCAACTAGGTACTTGTGGCTTGAACCCAAAATATTGGATTTTGATTGTGTTATTTGAATATATGTGAAAATGCATGATTCTGTTTTAAATGTTAATTTTTCTGTTTGATTATGTTGTTTTAGGCTTGATATGCATGTTAGACTAGGTTATAATCAGTTTAAGTTGATTTGGTAAGCATTTGGTTTGTTAAAAATTTGATTTCTGAAAATGAAAGGGTGTTTGGGATAAGGGTTTAAGCTTGAGGTTTGACAAGCTTTTGGCTTAGGAACTGCCTAGACATGCTTTTATTGTTAGCATAGGGTGTTTTCAGTCATTACTTTCTGTATTGATAGATTTTTAAAACATTTTGTGTGTTCATGTTTGGGTAAAACTAGCTAAAAATCAGTAACCCACTAATCTGCTTGTTTTAGTATAAATTGGCCACCATTTTTTGTTATCTTCTAGATCTAAGTATGGTTTAGGTGTGTAAGTTTTTTTTGGGAAGTTTGTATGTGAGTGGAGTGAGTTTTTGCCAACCAAAACTCACCCAAGTGCCAATTGCACCAGACCACTGTTAATCAGACACACACAACCATCACAGTGACTGTTTTTTGGGCCTTTGTGTGAAATTTGTGTAAGTGACTTGTGTTTTTTCTTGTATATCTGACTTCCCACAACCCAACTGGTTGTGGGGGTGCCTTTGGTTCCCAAAAATACCAAGAAACAAGCATTCTACAAGCACTTAAGTGCCCAGACCTGAACATTTTTTAAGTCAGTGGGAACTGAGTTCCTCCTGGTAGTTAAAAAGTTTCCACTGCCTTGCTAAATGACAAAAGGAATTAGATGTCACTTTCAGACTTTTAAAATTTTGTCTTTAGTGGACTTATTTAGGAGTTTTTGATTGATTTCACTTTTGTTATTTTTCTTATTTTATTTCTGATTTTTCTATATAATTTATTTTCCTGTTACTGTTCATTTACCATTTTTTAAGATTAAATTAATTTTTAAATTAATTTTTAATTAACCGTTTTTGTCTTTTAGTGCAAAATTTAATATTTTTCAGTTTTAAAAATTTTCCAAGGGTTTAATTGTTTTCTGTTTTGTCTTTTAGTGGAAGATATTTACTTTTTCAAACTTTTTCATTTTTCTACTATTCGTTAGTATAATTTAGGATTTTTAAAATCATCAAATTATTTTTAGCATTATTTTATTATTTTTAATCATTATTTTAGTTTAAAAATCGTTTTTAGTGTTTTAAAAATAGAAAAATAGTTTTAAAAATTTAGGAAAAATACTTTTTAGTCTTTAAATAATAAGTGATTTATTAGTTCAATAAAATAATATTTTGGGCTTTTTCTTAATTATATTTAATTTTAGGGATTTAATTAGAATTTAAAATTGAATATTTAATTAATAAAAGGTTTTAAAATTTATTTGTTGGATTTTTATTCTTATTTATATTATTTTAGACTTAGTTTAAACTTTTATTTATTTTTCAGGTTTAATTTTTAATTTTGTCACGTTTTACGTATTTACGTTCGCGTTTTACGTCAAATCGTCATAGCGTAATCGTAGTCGTAGCTCGTCTTTAATTTTTCTCTCTTAACCCAAAAACGTCACTAATCCAAACTTTGATTTTATATAATTGGCACACTTAATTCACACACCTCCTTTGAGAACGAACCCGCATTTATTCGGTCCTCACGGTTTTCCTAAATCGCGTCGATTAATACTTTCCGCCTTATACTTTGTTTCTCCTAAAACAAGTATATAAAATCCTACATCAATTTTTGGCGCCGCTGCCGGGGAGGTGTTTTTGAGTTGCCATTATTAGTATCGTGTTTGTGTGAGTAGTGCGTTTTTGCTTTTCAATTTTTGGAAAGCGTAAATATCGTACATACTCATTTTTGTTATTTTTTCTCTACTATATTATAATATCTAAATAAACCGTGTTTAATTTTCCTAAATTAAACACAAACCAATCAATTTACTATATTGTAGATATCCCATTATCGTTTTCATTTTTTTTTGTGAATATATTAATATATTGTACTTACGTAGAACAATAAATACACAAGTACTCCAAAAGCGTGAAAACGCAACCTTAATTCGGGATTTCATCACTCGATCATTGTATTCGAATCTAAAGCAAAAGTTTAAAGGCAAAATAGATAAATACTTTCGCGAGGCTTAATTTCAATTAACACAAACTATAAGGTGGGTATAAGGCGGTTGTATTTCACGACCTAAGGGAAAAAGGCTCTTAAGTGCTTAGCGCTGCCTCGTTTCCCCCGCTTACTTGTGCGTGTTTTGAGAAAGAAGGCTAATCGAGGGTTTTCCGCCCAAGTATTATCTACGTATCATATATATTTGCTAGTTTTCAAGATTAAACCCTCTTGAACGTTTTGGTGTTCCACCAACGTTCTAAAGTCATCGAAAGCGTTCACTCCACGTGATCGTTTTCATTCTTTGAGGCTCCTTTAATCGAGAAATCGATTCGAGGGGAGATTTGTAGATTTGAGTCTACGTAATACACAAAAATCTAAAAAAATTAAAAAAAACAATCAAAAAAAAATTGAAAAATCAAAAAACCGCAAAAAAATCTTCTTTGCTACCCCCATTCTACGCTTAGTGCATGCGCACTCGATCGAAGGATTATTCCAATTTTAGCGACGTTTCGAATCGACGCAATCGTAATCAGAGGAATCGACGACGTAGACGAGATTTAGAAACCGACGTTCCTAATATCTTTGTTGAAGAAACCGTAGAGGAGATGGCCGACAATCGTCCGATGATGGAATTGCTCCAAGCACCCACCGAGGGTTATGGAGACGCGATCGTAATTCCCGCTATCGAAGCGGAGAATTTTGAGATTAAGAGCGGAATGCTTTCGTTAATTCAAGCTACGAAGTTTCGAGGTCGTGAAGCCGATAATCCTCACGACCATATTCGGAATTTTAATCGTCTTTTGGCCACGAGCAAGTTTAAGAACGTCGACAACGATGTCGTCAAGCTTATGCTTTTTCCGTACTCGCTTGATGGTGCCGCCAAGGATTGGTATGTGAAAAAGCCACCTAATTTGATAACTACGTGGAAGGATCTCGTCTCCAAGTTCCTTAATTAGTTTTTTCCCACCGTCTAAGACAACGCTTTTCAAAAATGAAATTACGAAATTTGAGAAAAAACCGAATGAATCTTTTAGAGACGCGTGAGATCGTTTTAAGGAATTGCTTAGGCAATGTCCTCACCATGGATTTTCCGAGTTGCACCAAATTGATATGTTTTACAACGGTCTTAATTTTCAAGAACAAGATTCGTTGAATTCCGCCGCCGGTGGCAACTTTTTGTGTAAAACTCCGAAAGATGCATTGATAATTATCGAAAATCGATCCAAGGTTTACCAACTCCGCAACGCACCGAGTGTTGCCAATTTCGCCAATGTTAGTAATTCTAATCACAACATTGAGAGGGTTGATGCGAAAGTCGACAAGTTAACGAATGTGTTCACGTCTTTTCTTGTCGAAATGCAAAAGAAAGACGCTCCCGCTACGGTGAAAGCGGTTGAGACATCGTGTATGTTTTGTGGTGGACCTCATAATTATTACGAGTGTGCGGCTAGGGATGGCCAAACGTCGAATGTGAGTGCGTTAAATGGAAACAACAATTTTCAAAATCAAAATAACGCGGGTCCATCACAACAAGGCAATTATAATCAAGGCAACAATTTTCAAAACCGAAACAAATTTCAAGGAAACAATCAACAAGGAAATTTTTCGAATCAAGGAGGTTATAATCAAGGTCGTAATTTGAATTGGCAAAATCTAGACAATAATCAAAACTCGAATTTTTCAAACAACAACAATCAAGGAAACAATTTTTCAAGCGGGAATCAAAACAATTTTCAAAGAAGTAATCAAAACCAAGGGAACTTTAATACTAATCAAAATAGTTCGTCGAACGATTTTCAAAATTACATAAAAACAAATGAGGCTAATATGAGACGATTAGAGGGAGAAATTGGTACTTTGAAAAACGATTTTACTAATACTTTGAAACTTCAAAACACGAAGATTGAGCAAGGACAAATTGACATTAAAAAGATGTTTTCGGCTATTATGAACAAAGCTTCGGGTGCTTCATCGAGTTCGTTACCTAGTGACACCGTTGCAAATTCGAAGGAACAATGTAAAGCCGCCTCGTCTCGTGAGAAAGGTCGTATGATTACCCCTAACCTTGATGGATTTCGAGTTGTTCCTTCTTCTCAACCCTCAACTTCTAAGACGTCTTATTGTTCTAAAGTCGATGGGGTGAACATGGCGACCAAGGAAAAGAGTGCACACCCTCGTGTACCTCAAATTCCATCCACGGTTAAAAAAGAGAGATTTATTGACCTTACCAAAGTAACCCTTGAAGAAACTTGTGCATCGATCCTTCTTAAAAAACCCAAAAGGCATATGCCGAGAAACGAAGAGGATCCGGGCCATTTTCTATTACCTTGTGATTTTTCCGAGATTGAGGGATGTTTAGCCCTTGCCGATTTAGGTGCTAGCATCAATCGTATGCCTCATTCTCTTTGGAAATTGATGAGATTGCCTAGACTTACCCCCACGAACATGACTATCGAGCTTGCAAATTGTACACCACTAATACCAATTGGAATAGCCGAGGATGTCTATGTTAAAGTTGGAAAGTTTGTTTTTCCCGTGGATTTCGTTATATCCGATTACGAGTGTGATCCAAAATGTCCCATTATTTTAGGCCGACCATTTTTATCGACGGCTCGAACCGTAATCGACGTTCACGAGGGGAGACTTACTATGAGATATGGGAAGGATAAAATGGACTTTCCACGAGTAAATCCCAAGTGTCTTGTGATAATGAAAAAACCGAGGTTTCAAAACATAATGTTTCTAAACCTAATGATTTCAAAATGTACACTTTAGCGGAAAGAATGAGGCTTAATGCATGTTTTGAAAAAATTAAGAAGAACGGTTTTAAAGATGAGGATTTTAATGATAAAGAATACGTGTACCTAATTCAAAAGGGTATGTATAAATTTATGAATAAAAAATCACTTTGGGATGTATTCGATGAAACAAGTGAAACTCCAATTCCGAAGGGCGACGTTAGTGCCATCACGACAATGACCAAAATGGACTCGTCTTCACCAACTTCGAAGGACCACGTCTTTGAGGCTTCAACTTCTAACTCCATCGAAGTGCCTCCTTTTCCCAGCCCAACACCCGTTGAGGCTAAAAGGTTCATCGACATCGATCCTCTCGTTTTAGAAAAGCCACCTAAGCATAGTCATTCGACTTGTAAGACCATGGTTGTGAGTGCTCACATCGACTCTTTCTTTGACGATGACGATGGCGATTTTGCCGAGATTGATCACGTACTTCGAAATCCGCATGCTATTTTTGATTCTCTTAAAAAGAAACATGTGAAGTACGATGATTATGAGTTTGATCCCGAGATTGAGGAAATCATTGAACGAGAGCTAGCTCTTATGCCTCCACTCCCATCTACGAGTGAGGTCGATCTTTCCAAAATCGAGGATCAACTAAATGAGTTGGAACGTCTTATTTTCGATGACGAACCAACTCATGTGACCTAAAATCCAATTCTCGAGGAGTTACCTAATCAACACTCCTCAAATAAGAATTACGTTTACCACATTCGTGAGGATTTAACTTATCAACAATCTGTACAAATGGATGATGGTTTCGTGCTTGATCGTGATCTTTTCGAGAGAGTTTCTAAGATACTCAAGGAGGGGAATGACAAACCTTGGTTTGACAAGCCTATCTTTGATGAGCAAATCGATGAGATCGACGTTCATGAGGATGACGAGTATGTAGACCCCGAGGGGCGGTGTCCTTTATTGATAAACGTTTTGAAAACATATAAAATCCACCACCCCCTAACCACGACTTAAATGTTTGGATTTTTAGCTCGACTAATTTTGAATTTGACACGCCAAATATTTTCGACATTATCAAATCGGGTTTTCATAAAGAGTTTTTGAACGATGAAAAAGGAAAGGATTTTAAATGTGATTTAAAAGATTTTTCTACAAGTCTAACTCCGTCATCACCGCGTTTTATGAGTGCTACCACCTCGTCTACTGCTTTTGACGACGGTTGGTGTGGATCTAGTGTGGGATAAGCCCCTTATGTTCCCTCACATTTCTCCACCGAGGACGAGATTTACGATCCCAGAATTGCTTGTAAAGGGAAATCTCGGTCTTCTACAGATGCAATAAATGGAAATCATCTTCATTTGCTTGGTGTGAGTCTACCTCGAGTAGCTCATTATGTTGACTTACCCATTGCCACACCTTTCTACTTCTTATCTATTTTCTTTTACCCCATTGAGGTTCATGTTGGAGTGGCGTTGTTTTGTCTTTCATCCGAAAACAAGGACGCCATCTTCGACCCCGGTATTTTGCATCATCAAAGGACTTAGTCCTTAATACCGGTTGCTTTTTGGGCATTGTTATCATGTAAGCCCCACCAAAAATGACCATACCAAGATTATCCCTAAATAATCACATTTATGGGGATTCGAGTCGAGCTTTTGACTCGGTTATAAAAAACAAGGTGCCTCGTGGGGGATTCTCATGCTTATCCTTGTAAATATTATTGCTTTCTAATTAGTTAACGAGGGGACTTGTGCTCTTCCAACCTTTGTTCCGTGGTTGTTTGTGATTGTGATTCATTAGGTTCATCGTCATCATTGAAGCCTCTCGTGTTCGTTTCACGGATCACTCGAGCTTCAATCGTTGCCTTTGGAGATTTCCGATATCTGATGATATCCTTTTATGTTCTAACGTTTATCTTATTAGCATAATTCATAAACGGCTTTTAGGTTATTCGTTTTACCCTTTCCATGCTCGAGGTTAAGCATTCGACTTCGTCTCTAGTATGGGGGTGTTTTCACCCCTAGACTCGAAACATTGAGGACAATGTTTAGTTTTAGTATGGGGGGGTGAGTAGATACTTCACCTTGCTTACGTCACCAAGCAATCCAATTTTCATCTTTTTGTTATCGTTTTGTTGCAAATAAGGCTAAAAATGGCCAAATTTTAAAATGTTTCTAGTTTTTCATAAGTGTTTAAGACACGAATGTAGGTTTTCTGATGGTGAGAATAAGAGTAATTTTTGACTCGACCGTGCGTGTTGAGCACTTAGCTTCGATTCCTTAACTTTTTAGGCTAAGTCTCTTAAATGAGGACGAGAAATGATAGAGTTATTTATAAGTCTCGTAATCTTTCACGATCTCATGTGTAGTAATTATTAGCTTATTCTCCCCATGCTTTTATAATAAATTGTTAATAAATATTGATTTAGCGGTTTAATCACTATTGTTGGTTTCTAATTTGTTTTAGTAGCTTCCATGTAATTAAATTAGGAAAACATTAAGGTATCGCTAGCGTCACGGTTTTGAAGTATTGGCACCCGAATAATCGAAAGCTTCACCTAATAATAAGATTCCAAGTGCTCACCTAAGTTAAGCAAAATTTGAAGCTCACAAGGCCGAAAAATCTATGCCCAAATTGAAAGTGAATCAATCCTTAATCTTTGAAGCTTTAAAGATCCAAAATTCGCTTTAGCGTGAGGATATACGTCTTTGGCCATAATAAAACCACCAATGATGGCGGATAATAAAAGGCAAGGCAAAACCAAAGTCATAATAAAAGCTTCATAGCGAAGTTGAATAAAAGATGGAGGTAAACCTATGATAATAAGGCCCTTCCGTTAGGGGGCGTATAAAAGTATTGGTAATAAGTCTCATGTTCAAAACCGTTATAAAACCATGTTTATCGATCCTTCTTGTTGACTTAATTTTTTGACATCGTTGTCTATTAGGGTGAATTATTAATTTAATGATTTTGGTTACACCGTTAAAACTCTATTTTTAGACTTAATCTCTATTCACGCATAAGTCAATGATGTATCCTCGTGATCATTAAGACAAAATAAAATATAAGAGATACCAAGTAGGAATAAGGGAGTTTAGGTGTGTAATTAACACTCATGAGATATGATTGTGTTGTTAACTTATAATAACAATGATCTCGTTACACGCTTAGCATGGAATTGGGTGAAAATCGAGGACGACAAAATTTTTTCTAACGAAGCATTCACGTGTTCTTGTTCTATGATCCCAAAAGTCACTTTATCGTGATGAAAACAATACGTTATGTCTTCAATAAATGTCATCATAAAATAAATTTTGGAAGTTCTATGATACTTAATTCTAGCATTTCGTGGGGACAGGACAATGGTTTAGTATGGGGGAGTGATGAGACTGCAATTATGCATAGTCTCATCGTCCAAATCGGGCTTAAAATGCTAAAAATATCATTAAAATACCCAAATATATGCTTGTGTTTGTTCATTGAGTATTTTAGGTACGGATATCGTGAAATCAACAAAAGATCACAAGAATGAAGCAAAAACGAACACGGGAAACGAAGCCGCACAAAGAACTAAACCCGAATCATGAGTTTCCATTCAAGTCCTTGAAGTTTGAAGATTTGGCAAGATTGGTCCCTCAACTTTTGAAGACTTGACAATTTATACCCTTGCAAATCTCATTTATTGCATTTGGGTCCCTAAATTATCAAGACAATACAAGTTTAGTCCTTGGAGTATGAAGAAATTACAAGTGAAGTCCTTAAAACAAGTTTGGAAAGTATCTTGTGGCCAAAGTATGAAACTAAAAAGTTTCATAACAAAGGAATTTGGTTTAAAAAGCTGTCTGAATCAAAGTGACAAGTGAAGGAGATTTCAGGGGCATTTGCATCAAACATCCAAACCTACACAACCAACCAAAACACGCCACGTACCCCCACCATCCCCATTTACCCAATCACATTCATTCCACCCTCCACGTCACAAAGCACCCACAATAACTAATCAGTTAATAAACTGATTATTATTTTCCCTCCCTTAAACACTTTTCAAATTTAATTAACCCAAAAAACAGATTAAACCTCACCTGCCTAAACCCCCAAAATCTCATAAACCCTAATTCCTTTTTAATCTAAATCAAAGGGGAATCTGCTAATAAACTCCAGAACCTTGATTCACACCTTTCCAATCCCAACCCACCAAAAAAATACACTCACCCGTGACTCAAGAGGTCCCACTCGTACTCCCCTGCTTCTCCTATAATGGCAAAAACAGAATCTGCTCCCCATCCAACATCCCAAGGCCAAAACATGCTCCCTAAGGACTCTATTCAACATCCCGCATCAAAAGATACGACTGGCATTCACATGAGGCGATTTTGACCAAATTATTGAAGACTTTTCCAAGGGCAAATTTAGGATTCTGCTTGTTAGGGTTTAGCTAGTATAATTTTTATTCTGTATTCTAGAATAGTCTTTCCAGTTGTATAAATACTTGTGGCATGTCACAAGTATTCTTGTTCCAAATTTTTGTAAAAACTTTTCTTTGACTAGTTAAATGAAATTAAAAGCTTTTACTTAATTTGAGTTCCAGTAGTGTAACTTGTTATTCAGTTTCATTGGTTAATATTAGTTCACTAAAATCTTGTTCAAATATTGTTCAAAATATTGGGACCCAAGGTTAATGTATCCGCTGTGTGTGGATGACTGATAATCAAACACACACAAAGGCTGTGATAACCTTGTTAAAATTCTGCTTGAATCTTTTGGATGGTAAAAATATTTTAGTTTCAAAAATCTGTTTTCAAAGATTTTGTGCAATCTTTCTATTTAACTGATTTTACCCTCACTGTTCCAATAGACATACTCAAAAGCTCCTGACAACAGCTTTTGAGTATATCTTTGGAGCTTGTATTTGCTCCTTGATTTGTTGTTTTGTGTAGGTTCACAAGAATTCCACAACAAGGTCTTTCATCCATTTTCCTTATTGTTCTTTGAAGATATTTAGTCCTTGGGTCTCTAGGAGATTCCATTAGCAGGACATCTCTACATACTCAATAGCACCCTCTCAGTCCATCCTTTTGAAGGCGTCAGCTAGGTACTTGTGGCTTGAACCCAAAATATTGGATTTTGATTGTGTTATTTGAATATATGTGAAAATGCATGATTTTGTTTTAAATGTTAATTTTTCTGTTTGATTATGTTGTTTTAGGCTTGATATGCATGTTAAACAAGGTTATAATCAGTTTAAGTTGATTTGGTAAGCATTTGGTTTGTTAAAATTTGATTTCTGAAAATGAAGGGGTTAGGATAAGGGTTTAAGCTTGAGGTTTGACAAGCTTTTGGCTTAGGAACTGCCTAGACATGCTTTTATTGTTAGCATAGGGTGTTTTCTGTCATTAGTTTCAGTATTGATAGTTTTTTAAAACATTTTGTGTGTTCATGTTTGGGTAAAACTAGCTAAAAATCAGTAACCCACTAATCTGCTAGTTTTAGTATAAATTGGCCACCATTTTTTGTTATCTGCTAGATCTAAGTATGGTTTAGGTGTGTAAGTTTATTTGGGGAAGTTTGTATGTGAGTGGAGTGAGTTTTGGCCAACCAAAACTCACCCAAGTGCCAATTGCACCAGACCACTGTTAATCATACACACACAACCATCATAGTGACTGTTTTTTGGGCCTTTGTGTAAAATTTGTGTAAGTGACTTGTGTTTTTTCTTGTATATCTGACTCCCCACAACCCAACTGGTTGTGGGGGTGCCTTTGGTTCCCAAAAATACCAAGAAACAAGCATTCTACAAGCACTTAAGTGCCCAGACCTGAACATTTGTTAAGTCAGTGGGAACTGAGTTCCCCCTAGTAGTTAAAAAGTTTCCACTGCCTTGCTAAATGACAAAAGGAATTAGATGTCACTTTTAGACTTTTAAAATTTTGTCTTTAGTGGACTTATTTAGGAGTTTTTGATTGATTTCAATTTTGTTATTTTTCTTATTTTATTTCTGATTTTTCTATATAATTTATTTTCCTATTACTGTTCATTTAGCATTTTTTAGATTAAATTGCATTTTAAATTAACTTTTAATTAACTGTTTTTGTCTTTTAGTGCAAAAATTTAATATTTTTCAGTTTTAAAAATTTTCCTAGTTTAAGAAAATTATTTTAAGATTTTTAGTTTAAATATATTTTACTGTTCACCTTTTAAGTAATATTTAGGATTAATTTAAGTTTAATTAGGGTTTAACTGTTTTTTGTTTTATCTTTTAGTGGAAGATATTTACTTTTTCAAACTTTTTCATTTTTATACTATTCATTAGTATAATATAGGATTTTAAAAATCGTCAAATTATTTTTAGCATTATTTTATTATTTTTAATCATTATTTTAGTTTAAAAATTGTTTTTAGTGTTTTAAAAATAGAAAAATAGTTTTAAAAATTTAGGAAAAATACTTTTTAGTCTTTAAATAATATAAGTGATTTATTAGTTCAATAAAATAATATTTTGGGCTTTTTCTTAATTATATTTAATTTTAGGGCTTTAATTAGTATTTAAAATTGAATATTTAATTAATAAAAGGTTTTAAAATTTATTTGTTGGATTTTTATTCTTATTTATATTATTTTAGACTTAGTTTAAACTTTTAATTAATTTTTAGGTTTAATTTTTAATTTTGTCACGTTTTACGTATTTACGTTTGCGTTTTACGTCAAATCGTCATAGCGTAATCGTAGTCGTAGCTCGTCTTTAATTTTTCTCTCTTAACCCAAAAATGTCACTAGTCCAAACTTTGATTTTATATAATTGGCACACTTAATTCACACACCTCCTTCGATAACAAACCCGCATTTATTCGGTTTTACGTTTTTTCTAAAGCGTAAGACTTAATACTTGCCGCTCATACGCGTTTTTCCTAAAACATGTACGATTTACCTACATCATCATCAAATATAAGTAATGTAATGGGCCGAATATTCCAAGCCTATATAAGCCCACTTAGGGGTAGGTCAAACAATGTATAAAATGCCTTTTTCATCACATAGAGGAGGTATTAGTTCTTTCATATTACACATAGTCTTTCTTACATTCTCTCCCTAGAATCTATAATTTTCTAAGTGTGGTGATGATATACAACATTATATACGCTTAAAGCATTAAGTTTCCTAACATTCATATGTTGTGCCATTTAAGCCCTACGGGCGCCACACCATTTCAACATGAAAGTCCCAAAATATGACTATTGTAACACTATAACTCAAAAGCAAATAACACTTAATGATTTTAATTTTCAAACGCGTAATGCTTTATTAACTATAAACAAACTATTACAAAGTGTTATGGAATACACTTGTTGAATAACAATAAGGAAAGAACCCTTTAAACAAGTAAACTTGATTCAAGACTCAAGTTTACAAGTGAACCTTAGAGTGGCTGATTAACAGCTGAGGGACTCAGAGGTTCAATGGGAGAAAGAAAAAGATAATAATGTTAAGCACAAGGGTTGTTTTTCTCCATATTCTTAACTCCTATTTATAATGGTACGAGGTTGCTTCTTTAGTAGGAGTAGTTGGCACGAGTCTGCTTCTGAGTGGAAGCAATACACTTCATTAAATGCATGTCTATATTTGGACATGCCTTTTATCCAACTTTCTGTGAACAGTTCTGACAACTGTTCACTTTATCCCACTAGGTCGTACTAGGCTCTTTATCTTGAATCTCCACTTTGTCCCGCCCAAAGTACTTTAGAGATTCTCCCGCCTAAACTATAAAAGATGAGGCAAGTCTCTGCTTGCTTATTATTCAAAGGGTTGTAAATAACCTCTGCGTATTGTCATCTCGGAGGTCCTTGAACATCATCACATTCATTCTACATACCAGATTTATCCATAACAACTAGTGAGTATGACTTCAGATAATCTTCGACTTCTTTGGCGTTGTCTTTGACTTGAATGTTTCTGATGTGCCATTTGAGGCTTTGCCTTCAGCTGGTCTAGTCTCTCTCGCTGGTCTTCATCAGTGACTTACAACACTTAGTCTAATTTAAAACAAATCTAGACTGGGCCATAGTTAAAACTTTCATTGGCGCAACAATCTCCCCTATTTGTTCATAAGTTATACTAAGTCTAAAAATTATTATAAGTGAGTACACAACTTATTCTTACACATAATTTTAACAAACATACTTGAATTTTATTGAAAAGACCTACTCTATTATAGATACACCAAGAGGTAATTGAAAATAAAATACAGAGGTTCATCACAAGTCAAGGTTCTGATCACATATTCTCTAGGCTTCGACTTTGTCAGCTTTGGAGTTGATGGTCACTTTGATCTCATAGTCCAAGTTTTTAGCATATTCACAGTTTAGCAAGAGGCCTTGTTTAAGTCTTATCATCTGCACTGTGGAAGCCAGATTCAGCTTATTCTACACCTGGAACACATACTCACAACCTCTATTCATGAAGGCCATCCCTTTCTCTGGTTCGGTGTAAACTTCACCATCAACAGGTTTGGTGATATCTTTGGGTAGCACTAAGTTCTTGTGCATCCCATCCACAACAATGTCCTTTGTAACTAGTTTTTCAACAAGTTGGCCCATAGGTGTTTTACGTTTTCTTGTGTTCTAGGGTTGATCATCAGAGAGCTGGTGGGGTAAGGGGAGTTTAAGTTTGTGGGCAGTCTCTTTTACCAAGTTGACCTTAGCTTGAAGATTCTTCAGCATTTAGGCTGCAGCAGGCCCATACTTCTTCTGTACCAAAGATAAGAGTTCCAACCACTCTGGGAGTCCCAAACTCTTTAGCTTAAATTCATTGTCGACTTTATAGTTTTTCGTTTGGTTTCCTTTGTAGATAGTCATCACTACCTTTTTGTTCCTATCTACGAAGTTGTTGTACTTGGTTATCGTCTCTGGTTTGGCCCTTTCATTTACATTCTTAAGGTACTCCTCCTTAAGTTTGTTTCTTTTGGCTTAAATCTCAACAAGCTTCTTTCTCTATGCTTCCTTGACAGCTGGGGAGAATTGTTTTAGAGCTTCTTTGCTTTTTTGTTCAGCAATCTTGAGATCATCAAGCCTATTCTGTTCAACCATATGAGCATGTGCTTTCATCAGGGGTCATAGGTTCTTCAACTACACTTCTGAACTTGTTAAGCTCTGGGAGCCTAACAGTGGATCCTCCTTCCTCTTGTAGAGAGCTGAGAGTCATGATCTGATCATCAACACTTGCAAGAGATTTACCTTTGTCTACTTTTTTTAAACACTGGGATAGGAGATGGTGAAAACGTTGTTTCATAGCCTTGGTTTAGATGAGCAGCAAAACTTTCAAAGTCTTTGGTAGGGTAAGATCATAGAGGAATGGGTGTAGGGATGATAGTAGGTTTTAGCTTCTTGGCTGGCTGCTTTGTTTGCTGCTCCCCCTTAGATCCTGCCCCTGGTGCATCTAGATTTTCTTCATTAAAGGAAGTGGTAGCAGATTTCTCCGCCTCAGGTGCAGCGCTAAAGAAAGCTGCACCTGATCCTGCCTTGTTGTATTTTTCAAACTCTTGATGAACAAAAAGACAAATTTCCTTAAATTCTTCTTGAAGTAGATTCTGTAAGAGAGATCTAGAAGGTTTTGTGGCCTTGGCAATTTCAGCTACGTTTGCTTTCACAGCTGTTCTTCTGACAGAGGACAAATTTTGATCAAGGCTGGTGTTAACCACTAGTTGGACGTGTGTTCGAAGAGCATCACCCAGTAGTTGAGGTAGTATAGACTTGAGAGTAGACTTCATGGGTTTCTTCATTGACCTCCAAGTTGTTGGTCAAGTCCTCAACAACATTTGTTAGGCTTTGAAGTTCAGAGAAGATAGCCTCTTGGGTTATCTTAGGAGTTGTTACACTGATGTCCCCTCTCGTAACCCAGAGCTCTTTAGCTCACAAAGCCTGAACACTTTTGATGGTAGGAAAGTGAACCGGTTTGATCAATTGTTGGTCCAGCCAGTGCTTCTTTTCACCCAGTTCCATAACATTTGGCAAAAATGGAAATGGAACTGGGGTTGGTTTGGTTTGCCTCTGGGTCCATAGTTGCTTAGCAGCAAGTTCTTGGACATTGATCATATAAGGAAATGGGATTGGTTTGGGTGTTGATTATGGCTCAGTGACAATGGAAGTTACTTGGTGATCAACATCCTCCATATCCTCAAGCTCAAAGATGGTGGCATCATCCTCTATAATGAACACTTCATCGTCTAGAATGGAATCCAGGTCAGAGTCAGCAGATATGTCAACAGTGGATGCCCCAGCAATGTCATCCTCTGGACAGGAGTAGGGTTCTTCATTCATTTGTTTATCATTGAGATTTAAGCCATGTATAAGATTTGATTAGTACATATGCAATGAGTTTATAATGTAGGGAAAGATCACCATTCGTTTCCCCTAGGAAAGCTAGGTGTGATTATCTAGCCCCCCTAAGGAATTCTCATTAGGACTCTTTTATTGTGAATAAAGATAAGGTGAAGTGTCACCATTCGCTGCCCATAGGATAGCTGGGTGTGATTATCCAGCTCCCCCTCAAGGATTGCTCCTTGGGACCTTTTTAGTGTGAAACAATTATATGGTGAATGGTCGTCGTTCGCTGCCCCTAGGATAGCTAGGTATGATTATCCAGCTCCCCCGTAAGGATTTCTTCTTGGGTCTCTTTTAGTGGTGAATCATGATATGGTGAATGGTCACCGTTCTTTGCCCCTAGGATAGCTGGATGTGATTATTCAGCTCCCTCGTAAGGATTTATCCTTGGGACTCTTTTAGTTTGTGATTAAGATATAGGTTAAGGTCGTCATTCATATCGTTGCCCCTAGGAAGGCTGAGAGTGATTATTCATCCTCCCAAAAGAATAATTTGTTGGGTCAAAAAGTTGATGTCGCAGAAACTCAAAAACGAAGAAAACATGAAGACATTTGTTCAGGCGTTGACAAGAGCAAATCAGGCGTTGTCAAGAGCAAATCACGGATTGACAGAAGTCAACATTGACAAGCATTGTCAAGTGCAATCCAAGCATTGTCACATGCAATCCAAGCATTGACAGAAACGTAGACAAGTGTTGTTGGAAGCTTCTATTTAGATACGTATGCAGAATATATTCTGTATAAGTTTATTTGAATAGAATATTTACATGTTTATTTGATATTTTCTCTTGTAAACCCTAATCCTTACACTATAAAAGAAACCAAGGGTATTAGGTTTATTTATAACTTTTATATATAATGTAAACCTAAAGCGTGTGTCGACTAGACGTGGGATTCAATGTATACACGTCTAGTGATTGTTTATTATCAATATAATGAGCAATCCCTTTGTTTTAATTCATGTTCTTTGTGCCCAAACACCTTGTTAATGTGTCGTGTTCTAATTCCGCTTTGATTATCTAATCATATGAATATGATGCATTCCTACTAGCTAATAGATCGAGGAAACCAAGGTTTCAACAGTTGGTATCAGAGCCTCGTGGCTCGTGATGCTAGGACCAACAAGGTGTTCGTGTATGGTGAAAAGAAGAAAAATCCGTCTATGGTTTTTCTGGACGTTTTTGTGTGCGCAACAGTATTCAGAAGGTGATAACTTTTGATTGAACCGTTGGATCGTCACGAAATTTCTTGTGTGTGTTCTATACACATATATCTAGACATTCACAGGAGGGATTGTCGAGTATTATCCCCAAGAAAAAGTTATTAAGTGTCAAAGTCAGCAGCAGGATGTATGCAATTTTCTGTGGACAGCCATGTTCAAAACACGATTTCTCCTTCGTTAACCGTTGGATCGTCGTGATTTTTGAACTGTAGATTCTTGGAACTTGTGTCTAGGATCTCACCGAAGGGATATTCGATTTGAGCTCTCACAAAGAAGATATTCAATGTCGAAGTTCACTGCAGTTTATGGTTTTCACATAAAATCATGATTTAGGGTTTATGAAACCCTAGATCAATTAGCCGCTGATGTATGTTATTTAGACGCTGATAGATGTTGGTGTGACGCTGATAGATATTGGTGTAACGCTGACAAGGCATGGATGAGACACTGATAGCCAGGCGCTGACATGTACAAAGTTGGCGCTGACAGGAATAAAGTTGACGCTGACAGGAAGCGTTAACACTTGTTGTCCGATATATACATTTTTCAACGCTGATAAGTGTTGTCCGATATTGAACAACACACAGTGTTGATATCTTGGACAGTGAAGGATATTGGACAACAAAAGGAATAGCTGTTGTTTGGAAAATTGATACGATTTTAGCACACAAAAAGGAGGTATTTACACGCAAAGGTACATGGAATCTCCGTTTTTATATAGAATATCAAGTTGATATTTATGGCTCGGATATTTTTAAAAAGGGATTAATGATTTTAATGCGAGTTAGCAACAATTCATGAGGAATTTGACGGATATTAGATTATGTAATCGGGGTAGCCTTGTGAAAGAGCTATCCGTCAAATCCTTTTACATATGGTATGAAGATGTTAGTTCATTAAAATTCGTCATGAAAAGGTGTTGGCTTAAGGGGAAGAATTCTTATGGTAAGTTTGATGCTTGAAGAAGATTTTCGCGAGTTTGTGTTATATCATATTGTTAAGTTGTGGACGACAGCCATTGACTTAACAATAACTTGTTCGTGCTTTAAATGTTTGGTGACGAAGACCTGTCATAACACTTGAAGGAGTTACATTATCATGCTCAGTGTCTCACAAAGGATGAGAATGTTGACAAGGGATCGAGGTCTACTTATATTTAATCATCAGTATAAGTTCTTCATCACATGGATAGTGCAAGACATGGAACATAAGGTTGGGTTATTCTACTTCTACATCAAGATTACTTTATTTATTTTTCTTCAAAATCATTACATAGAGCTACATTTGGAGAATCTTCAAGATTGCATACATTGTTTACTTCCCTGTTGATGTGATAAAAAGGGGAAGATATACATGCTACACTTGAGGGGAAGCAATTTGAAGATGATGTACAACTTACAAGAGATACACAAAGAGTTTTGCCGACATCAACTAGGGGAAGATTGTTGGGTTAAAAAGTTGATGTGGCAGAAACTCAAAAACGAAGAAAACATGAAGACATTTGTTCAGGCGTTGACAAGAGCAAATTAGGCGTTGTCAAGAGCAAATCACGCGTTGACAGAAGTCAACATTGACAATCATTGTCAAGTGCAATCCAAGCATTGTCACATGCAATCCAAGCATTGTCACATGCAATCCAAGCATTGACAGAAACGTAGACAAGTGTTGTTGGAAGCTTCTATTTAGATAAGTATGCAGAATATATTTTGTATAAGTTTATTTGAATAGAAGATTTACATGTTTATTTGATATTATCTCTTGTAAACCCTAATCCTTACACTATAAAAGGAACCAAGGGTATTAGGTTTATTTATAACTTTTATATACAATGTAAACCTAAAGCGTGTGTCGACTAGACGTGGGATTCAATGTATACACGTCTAGTGATTGTTTATTATCAATATAATGAGCAATCCATTTGTTTTAATTCATGTTCTTTGTGCCCAAACACCTTGTTAATGTGTCGTGTTCTAATTTCGCTTTGATTATCTAATCATATGAACATGATGCATTCCTAGTAGCTAAAAGATCGAGGAAACCAAGGTTTCCACATAATTTCTTTGGGATTCTTTTAATAATGAGGGGACCCGGAGACTGAGTGAAGTTCAGAGACTATGGGCGGGACTTATAAGTACTCTGGTTGTTATTTACCAAAGTATAGTCCAGAGGGTGCAAGATCATCGGGGTGCATTATAAGCACAAACAAGTCATTTCCTGATGTAGAGACAGGGTGTACATAGGTCTTAGAGGATCTAGGTGCAAACACAGACACTCTAATGGGTAGAGGAAAACCCTAAACTTCATCACTCTCTCCTACATACGTTTGAGAGTGATTGCTTGTGAACCTCAAAAAAATATAGAAGGCAGACTAATACCTTGGTGATATTAGAATTGAGAGGGTTCTCATAAGTCTCAGCTGACTTGGAGACACTAGACTCATGTTTTTTGTCAGCATTAGGCTCTGTATCCTCATCTACCAGAGTTGAAGATGGGATCTTCTTCGCTTTCTTCTTCTTTCGAACAATTTTGAAGATTATGTTTCAAAGGAAGGGGGATTTCCTTCCTCTTTTTCTTCTTGTCCTTTGGATCCTTGGGCTGAGAGGTAGACTGCAAAGAGGTCTTGGATAGAGACTTGTCAGATAAACCTTCAGCATTCACCTTAGAGTGAGGGATCAAGGGCTCCTCAGATGCAGTGATGCCAGCTACCTTCAGCATGCTTCTTGTTAGAGGCACTTCATCCTCTGATGGGGTCTTCAAAGAAGCAGGAGTGATGCGAAAAGGTGAAAAGGAGTGAAGATATTTGTCATGGTACTTGTCTCCTAAGAGATCCTCAAATATGAGATAGAGAAATCTGGTGTAACATATAGTGGAAAGCATGTGTTTCTTCGCCTTGTTCACTAGCTTAGCCACCAGATATGTGAAGAGTATATGAGAAATTCCTATGTCAACTCCCCATATGAGACTGTAAGCAATCGCTTGTTGAGATCCATTTAGTTGGTCATAAGAGCCTTGGTTACCTCCTAGACACTTGACAATGTACAACATCATCAGAGTCTTCCAGATAGGAGAAAAGTAGTTGATCTTGATCAGGGATTTGTTGATGAAAGCACTTGTTGTGAAGGGTTTGTTATCATCATCATGAGGTTTAAGTGTCATGAGTGCCTTCTTCACCGTATCGTTTTTGGGCACAGAGACCATGTTTTCATTCACTGGAAGACCAATGACTCTGGTGAAGTCAGTTAAATCAAAAGTTAGGGTTTCTGGATGGGCGGTGAGGTTGAAAGAGATACTCATGGTTAAGTGATCCACTTCAACTATTAAAACCAGAACTCCTTAAGTTACTGAGAATAGCAAGACGAAGGAGTTCTTGTAATGGCTTCGGATATGGTGCTTTTCTTCAAGAAGTTGAGCATGGGTGATAAAGGGGGTTTGAGTGCTCAAGTAAAGGGATGCAGTTGTTTAGAGCAATATTTCCTTCATCAACGCCAAAATCAACGTTTGATGTAGCCGAGATGGTGTACTTCTTGGATTGAGTTGTGGACGCCATTGGAGATTAATGAAGGTTTTGAGGGTTAGAGAGAGAAGAGTATGTGTGCGAGAAATGAGAGAAGATGAACACACACAAGTAGAGTCAAAGGTTAATAAAAAGTTTTTCTATTTTTAGTTTTGTGCATTTAATGCAACATTGTCACTTTTTATAAAACGTGAGACCCCTTGACCCTTCAGTTAACCTTTGTCCCCTTGAAAAGCGGGAAAGTTGGTAGCATTTAAAAAAATCATTTGAATTAAATAAGGAGAATATATTAATTCTATTTGAGATGTAACTACCTAGTTACATTCAATTCCCTTAAATGCCCAGAGACAGAGGTCACTTATCAGATTTATCTTTCCTAATATTGAGCATACCCAACTCAGCTACCAGCCTAGTAAAACTTGGCTCAGCCAGAGACTTGGTGAAAATATCAGTGAGCTGGTATTCAGTGGGTATAAAGTAAAGCTCAATATCACCTTTTAAAATATGGTCTCTGATTAAGTGATACCTGATGTCAATATGTTTAGTTCTGGAATGAAGTAAGGGATTATTGGAAATGGATATGGCACTTGTGTTGTCATAGAATATGGGAACCTTCTCATAGTTGATCCCATAGTCAGCTAATTGAATCTTCATCCATAGAACTTAGGCGCAGCAGCCAGCAAGAGCGACATACTCAGCTTCAACTAATGACATGGCCATAGAGTTATGCTTCTTAGCGCTTCAACATACAAACTTTCCTCAAAGGATCTGACAACTCCCAGAGGTGCTCTTTCTATCAAGGTAACATCCAGTGTAGTCTGAGTCTGAGTGGGCTTTTAGGTCAAAGCCAGATCCATTTGGATACCAGAGACCCAATGAGGGAGATCCTTTGAGACACCTAAAAATTCTATTGACAGCTACAAGGTGGGATTCCTTGGGGTTAGCTTGGTACCTACAAAAGAGACATGTGGAGAATTGGATGTTTAGTCTGCTTGCTGTGAGGTACATCAGTGAAATAATCATGCCTCTGTATAAGGTCTCATTAATAGAGACCCATGAGTCATCAGCTCCCAGATTATTGGGAGGAAGCATGGGGCATTTCACTAATGCATAATCAGACAGATCATATTTCTTAAGCAAGTCTCTAACATATTTTCTTGGCAAATAGAAATTTCCTTCAAAAATTTTTAATTTGAAAACCCAAGAATTAAGTTAGTGCCCCCATCATGCTCATTTCATATTTTTTGGTCATTAATTTGGCAAATTGCTTGCTCAAGGTTATGTTGGTTGATCCAAAAATTATATCATCTACATAAATCTGTACTATAATGACATCATCCTTGGACCTATAAGTAAATAGGGTTTGATCAATAGTACCGCTGACAAATTTATTTTCAAGTAGAAATTTAGACAAGGTTTCATACTACGCTCTAGGTGCTTGTTTAAGCCCATAGAGTGCTTTGTGGAGTCTACAAACATGGTCAGGGTATTCACTGCTTTCAAACCCTGGAGGTTGTTTGACATAGACTTCCTCTTCAAGTTTCCAATTGAGAAAAGCACTCTTTACATCCATATGGTATACCATGAAACCCTTACAGGCAACATAGGCTAGAAAATTTCTTATGGCTTCTAGCCTAGCAACAGGTGCAAAGGTTTCATCATAATCAGTTCCCTCTGATTGATTGTAACCCAACACCACTAGTCTTACCTTGCCTCATCCCTTTTATTCATGTAGACCCATTTGGTTCCAACCACTTATTTTCCAGAGGGGGTTTTAACCAGAGTCCAAACCTTGTTCCTCTTGATATGATTCAGCTCCTCTTGCATGGCAACCACCCATCTTTCATCAAGTAGGGCAGCTGCAACGTTCTTGGGTTCATCCTCTGACAAGAAGTTAGCGAACAAGCATTTTTTAGCTGAGGCAGCTTCCAGAGACTTGAGTTTTCCTCTAGTGGTTAATCCTTTAGATGGTTCCCCAAGAATGTTTACCAAGATTATGTCTTGATTTCTGCTCCATTTGGTTTGAGGTACTAGAGTTTCAGAGGTTTTAGGTAATGGTCCATAGGAAGAGATAGGTGGAGATGGAGTAACATCTGAAGGTCTTTCTTCACACGCGTCTTCATCCATGATCTCATCATTACTGAAAGAGTCATGAACCTATATCTTTGACCCCTCGACATTAGGAAGGAGTAAAGGATCATCACATATTTTAGGAGCCTTGGAGTCTTGACTTACTTGAATAGTAAGATTTGTGATTAAATGAGGATCAAAGGCATGAACATAGGGAAAATCCTCATGACATGGTTTGGAAAGAAGTCTTTGGATTTGAGAAATCATCCTCTAGATACGATTTCACTTCATTGAAGTCTATATCCCCAGCTTCAGAGTTTTGGTGAGAGATGACAACATCAAATTCATTGAAGGTGGCATGGATAGATTCTTGAAGCTCTTGTCTTTGAATGTTAAACACTCGAAAGGCTCTAGAGGTTGGGTAGAAACCTAGAAAGAAACCATCATCTGACTTTTCATCAACCTTTCCCAGATGATCCTTGTAGTTGTAAATGAAAATAGGGCAACCAAATACATGGAAGTAGATGACATCATGGACTCTCTTCCTGTAAACTTCATAAGAGGTTTTGCCATGTCTATTCACAATGATGGATCTGTTCTATGTGTAGTAGGCTGTATATACAGCGTCAGCCTAAAATTGCTTGGGAAGTCTAGATTCACTAAGCATAGTTCTAGCTGCCTCTATGAGAGTTCTATTTCTTCTTTCAGCAACACCATTTTGTTCTGGAGTTCCAGGGGTGGAGAAGTTTTGTGATATGCCCTTTTCATCACAAAAGGCTTCCATTGCATGATTCTTGAACTCAGTACCATTGTCACTTCTGATGGCCTTAACTCTATAATCATTGAGGTTTTCGATTTCTCTAATGAAGGACATAATACAATTAGCAGCTTTACTCTTCTTTTAAAGAAATAACACCCAAGTGAATCTAAAGAGCTCATCAATAATGACAAGAGTGTACTTGTTGTGATTTAGGTATTGGTGTTTAACTGGTCCAAACAAGTCCATGTGAAGAAGATGGAGGCACTTGTCAGTGAAGAATGATTGTTTGGTTTGAAATGAGGCTCTATGGTGCTTCCCTTTTTTACAGGCTGAGCAAGGCCTGTCTTTAGAGAAAGGTTCAAGGAGGAAAGCCCAGAGACCATATCATTCTTGGCTAGTTTGTTGATGTTCTTGAAGTTAAGGTGGGACAATCTCTTGTGTCATAGCCTATTTACACTTTCAGAGGCTTTGGCAAAGAGAAATGTGTTGTTTCCCTCAAGGCATGATGTCATGTCAATAACATACACATCCCTTCTTCTTGGTGCAATGAGAACAACATCATCATTTTGATTGAAGATTGTTCCTTGGATCTTGGTGAACAAGACTTTGAATCCAGCATCACAGAGTTGACTGATGCTGATCAGATTATGCTTCAACCCATTGACATAAGCGACCCTTATGAAGGTGATTCCATTACAATCCACTGAGCCATATCCTTCAGTAGCCCCTGAGGATTCATCACCAAAGAATACCTTGAGACCAAGCTTCCTTTTATATCTAACAAATATTGTTTAACCCCTATCATCTGTCTGGAGCATCCACTATCCAGATACCATACAAATTTCTTCAGATACTCTATATGAATATAATGAAACATATTAGTTTCAATGATGTACCCATTTTCTAGTGGGTCCATTTTGTCACTGATTAGCGACTCTAGGCCTTCTTTGGGTTCTTTCTCCCCCTCTTTGGTTGCAGTCTCTGGTTTCATGAATCATACTACCAGAGATGTCACATCCAGGATAGTGTTCACACTCATCAGAGTGATGACCATAGAAGCTACAGTACTTACAGGGTGGAGATGGTCTGAGTCTCTAAGGAGAGGCTCTGGGTCTGGGTTCAAGTCTTCTAGAGGGTTTGTGAGGATTTTGAGATCTCATTTTTAGCCTGGCCTTTTGGACAACAATAATCTCCTCATGTTCCCTATAAGAGTGTTGTGTAGACTCACAAGTAATACATCTAGGTTTCTTTAAATAATTTTAGAAAGATGATTTTTTATCTATAATGTTACACGGTCTGAACACATTCTTTCCCTTAGACATACTACTATTGATGCCTTCTCCCATAGACCCAATAGACGAGTTTTCAGACAGAAGCTTGATTTGTTCCTTTAAACCTTTGACTTCTTCCATTAGGGTGAGAAGAAGTTTCTTGGTTGGGGACAATTCCTTTGAGGAAAAAATAGGTTTGCTCTCCTTGGGTTCCTTGGCTAAAAAACCTATTTGTGAGGTTTTTCAACAACTCTGGCTAAGGATTTTGAGTTCCCATAGTTCTTAGCAGGAATGGGGCCAATAATAGACACATATGGACTAGCCCCTATGAGTTTGGGTAAAACAGGCAGATGATTGGTCTCATCAGATTCTAGATCATAGTTAGTTTTGACCACAGAGGTAATTTTAGGAAATGTTTCCTCTAATGGTATGAATTTGACTTTGGACACAGGTATATGATTTTTATACCTTCCCTTTCCCCCAATTGCCTGGACAACATTTCCTGGTACGATTTCAGAGACAATCTTTTCCATAGTATATTGAGCTTTGTTCCATTTTTAATAGTTCTTTTAAGTTCAGCAATTTCATGAGTCAGAGAATCGTTTTCCGAAGAGAGTCTACTTACTTCATTTTGAAGTTGATTAGCAAGACCAATAAAAAGTTTAAGGTTGATTATTTCAGATTGACTCAAGTTTAAATCTTGTTTTACATTATGAAATTTATTCAACAGATTTTTTCTTTGCTATTCCACAAAGTAGAGGTCAACCAAAGTATAGTAAAGGACATGGTCTATGTCCTGACCTTCAGACATAGTGAGCAATCTTTGTACCTTTTTCATGGTGATGTCAACCCATTATCCATATCTATCTTCACTTTTACCAACTGCTAGTTCATTTTCAGCAACAGCCATAAAGATTCTAACAGTGGTAGTGGTCTCATCTTCATAAGTGAGAGGTTCATCATCCCAGTCAAAAGATGTAGCAATCAGACCTTTCTCTGTCTTTTTGCTCTCCTTTTTCTTGGCCGCATCATCTGCCTTTTGATTCAGCTTCATCAGCTTAGCTTTCAATGCTTTGTATTTGACTTTGTAGTCTTTTTTGCCCTTTGAGTCAGAATGAAAGGCTTATTTGAAAAACGATGGTGAAAGCTTCTTGTTATGAGCATTGTTGGTTGAGGGAAATCTTGGGGAAGAGGTTTTATTAGACCAAAATCTTTCTGAAAGTGACCAGACTTTCCACAAGTGAAGCATGTCACTTTTGATTTGTCTGCTTTAGTTGCTCCAACTCTGCCAGATCTTTTGTAATATCTCTTTTGATCAGCAAGGAGAGCTCTGTCATGAAACTCTGCATTTATCTCATCAAGGAATTCTTGACTACTTCTTGTGTGTTCTTCTACATCACAGTTATCGTCCTAAAAAGAGTGATTAGCAACAAGATCTTTTGTATCTATCAAAAAGTTGGGCCGGAGTGTCATTCTTAATACCATTGTTGGCTCTCAGGGTTTGGTTTAAACTAAGCCATTTTCTAGGCAAGTTATTAACAAAAGTGGCATTAACCTCGGCTTTTGGTAGGACTACTCCATTGTTTCCTAGATCATTGAGAAGAATCTTAAGTCTGGTGTAGGTTTGAGCAACGGTTTCAGATTCTAAAGCTTTTAAAGCATTGAACTTAAGTCTAAGGGCTTGGATTTTAGTTTCCTTAGTTTCCTCTGGTCCTTCATACCCAAGAAGTAATTCAGTCCACATCTCTTTGGCAGATTTGCACTTGATGATGGACTTTATTATGTTTTGGGTAGGCAAGAGATTGTGATACTTTTCAGTCTCTTGTTCTGGTTAGCCAGACGTCTATCCGTTGGAGACCATTGTTTAACGGGTTTCTTAATAGGTCTCTCAGGGATAGAGGAAACAGACATTGGAACATAGGGTCCATCTTCTAGGATTTCTATAAGAAAGGGTTGTATGCCTTCTAGGTATATAAGAAATTTGCATTTCCAAATCGAGAAGTCTTCTTCATCGAAAGCTGGGACATTTGACATGTGCGACCCACCTCGATTATCAAGAATTTAAGGTAGATCATCACCATTATTTCCCACACTCGCAACAAGTGGAGGTATAGGATTTGTTGATGTCGTGGCAGGATTATTCCCAATATTAGGTTAGCTAGTTTGGCCAAAAGGTGGTGGCATAGGAGGCATAGTATCAGTCATATTAGGATCTTGATTTTAAAAACAAGAACGGTTTATAAAGGTTTTATAAATCAAACAGATCTGATACCAATTGAAAGTCCCAAAATACGACTATTGTAACACTATAACTCAAATGCAAATAACACTTAATGATTTTACTTTTCAAATGCGTAATGCTTTATTAACTATAAACAAAGTATTACAAAATGTTACAGAATACACTTGTTGAATAACAATAAGGAAGAACCTTTTGAACAAGTAAACTTTATTCGAGACTCAAGTTTACAAGTGAACCTTAGAGTCGCTGGTTAACAGCTGAGAGACTTAGAGGTTCAATGGGAGAAAGACAAAGATAATAATGTTAAGCACAAGGGTTGTTTTTCTCCACATTCTTAACTCATATTTATAGTGGTACGAGGTTGCTTCCTTAGTTGGAGTAGTTGACACGTGTCTGCTTCTGAGTGGAAGCGGTACATTTCATTAAATGCATGTCTATATTTGGACATGCCTTTATCCAACTTTCTGTGAACAGTTTTGACAACTGTTCACTTTATCCCACAAGGTCGTACTAGGCTCTTTATCTTGAATCTCTACTTTGTTCCGCCCAAAGTACATTAGAGATTCTCCCGCCTAAACTATAACATAGTGTTTGGTATGGTGTAATCAAAGGGGGAATGGAAAAGACTATTACGACAAAATGAAAAAATGTTGTTTGTTTACGTTTATAGAATGAAATGACACATAACAAGGAATCACTCGTTACTTCAAAATCATTCCTTAGCCCCCCCCCCCCTTCTTTTTTTCCGTTACATCTTGTAATGGAATCAAAATTACATAAAACCCCATCATTAACTAAGCACATTAAATGGACTTTATATCCTCAATGGTTATTTTAGTCTTTTTATTATCGATTACATTACGTCTTCTCATACAAACCAAACATGATTAATAGATGTAATGAATCATTCAATTACGTTATTCATTCCATTACGTCATGCATTCCATTCCTTAAGCGTTTTATTATGTCGTACCAAACGAACCCTAAAGGATGAGGCAAGTCTGTGCTTGCTTATACTTCAAAGGGTTGTAAGTAACCTCTGAGTATTTTCATCTCAGAGGTCCTTGAACATCATCACATTCCTTCTACATACCAGCTTTATCCATAACAGCTGGTGAGTATGACTTTAGATAATCTTCAACTTCTCTTACGTTATCTTTGACTTGAATGTTTCTGATGTGCCATATGAGGCTTTGCCTTCAGCTGGTCTAGTCTTTGTCGCTGGTCTTCATCAGCGACTTACAACACTTAGTCTAATTTAAAACAAATCTAGACTGGGCCATAGTTAGAATTTTCATTTGCTCAACACAACACAACATCTCAAAATATACCATCACTCACAACACACCGCAACAATGTCATTAAGGCCCCACCTACCTATATCTTATTTTCTTTTCCATTTTTCCAAACAAATTAACTTTGTTTCATTAAAACAAAAATACAATACGAAAATAAAAATCCAATGCGAAACTAAAAAATGTATGAAAATAATACGACAATTAAAAACATATGATAAAAAACACACTATAAATTAAAAACAAGAATAATGTCCGGCCAATCTTGATTATATTTTTCCATTAGTTGTTCTTGTTTCTTTCAGATAATGGGTTACAACGACGCATCAACATCAATCGTGAGAAACTATAAGTCTTTACACTCCATGAATGTCAGTTCTTCGCTTTCTTGGCCTCGTATAAAGATGCACTTGCTTGGTTTTTGGGTCATAAATCCTCATATAAAGCATATGATATATACCATAAACGACTTCCCTCACTGCTTTGCGTCGCTTTAGATTTGGTTTTTTGGAATCAAGGTTTTCTGGCGTGACAAGTCTTGCATTAGGATCGAATATTTTAGTGTGATCATTCGATTCAAGGGTTTCTGATGCGTCCCGTTTAGGGTGTTGTTTTTAAGGTATGTCATGCGTGTTCTAGCACAAACTTTATCCTCTTTGACTGAGTACTAAATTCGAAGTTGATCAAACTCATTATCCTTTAATACCTTTGTAAATAGCATGAAACCTTTGGCAATCACCATTTACCCTAGACCATTTACCCGTGATCATATTCTTGGTAAAATACCTGGATATGTAATTTTGTTGAAATCGTCCATAATATGCACCAAAACAAGTCATCGTCTCGGTCAGATCCGATGAGGTTGTTTTTAGAAACTTCGATCCACCACTCCGCATAACAGTTTTCTTCTTCACATGTCCAACGTTGTACTTGACGGACCTAATATTCATGCTCTTCATCTCGTCAACGGCCAAATCAACCGTGGAGGTAATGGCTAGTTTTGCCAATCGTTTTCCTTTATGACGGTATTCACGGTTTTCTTTCGTCGGTGGTTGTGGTTTTTTGGATTGTGTTTTAGAGACTCATGATTGTGATTGTTATGGTTATAATTTTTGTGATTTTACTCACACATATCGTTGATGTTAGAGATTTTGGAATTAGTTGTTGAGATGATGGTTATGAAATGCTTATTGTTGTTGATGTAAATTTGTTCGGTGTCATTTTGGAAAAAATATTGCGAACTAAAAGGAGGGTATTGGTATAGCGAGGAAGAAATTAAGTTTTGTGAGGATGGCGTAGACAAGTTTGAGGAAGACGATTTTTTAGAGGTTCAATGTATTGAGGAGAGAAGTAAAATTAAGATGTAAATACTCGTGTAACACCCCGCCATAGCGGAAACGCAATGTGCTGCTGTAACACCCTACTTTGATAAGTGGACCGTTACATTATAATTATGGCGTGCCATCAAATCATGCAAGGTAATATGTTTTAAAAACATAAATGATCATAAAGGAAAACCATAATCAAACATCGGCCCCCAAATATAAACTCAAAAATGCATAAAGTAAGTGAAGTGCAAAAAGAATAGAAGTATAAGGTCGCGCCCATCCTATGCACGTCCTCTCCATGCTCAAGTCTGTCCTTGGTTACCTGCCGTTTGGGCCATGGAAAGAAAATATACGGCCGAGCAATACGCTCAGTGAACGGATATAATGACATGATAAGAATAACTGAAGCATAATTAAAGTTTTGAAACGCATCAGAATATGTGTAAGTCTTGGAAAACCTAGAAGTTGTTTAAAAACTGATTTATACTAAAAAGTCTGATGTTTATGTTTATAATTAAAAGTCTGATATTTATGTTAATACTGAAAAGTCTTATAATCATGCATGCAAAGTAATTTAAATGCCAAATAGCTCATACAAGTCACGATATATATCAACGTGCATGAATACATAGAGGGGTGACCTCGTCATGAAATTAGAGGGGTGGCCTCTAATTATACAAATCTGGGTGGAGGGATGAGCTCCAATGTGACGGATGTAGAGCACACATCACAGTCACCTTGTAAACCTGCAAAACATGTACTAGGATGCACCCATACGCCTCACATGATAATAATAATAATGGCCAGATAGCTGAAAGGGCCGCTGCGAGAAATCACTCTCGTCGTGGAGTCATAACATTGGTGCCTCAAGTGTTATGGTTATGGTACCTCCATAACTAGGTGGACATGGTCATGCATGTATTTAGCTCAGTCAATTTAAAATGATAGCATAGTAATTACTGAAAAGTTTTATGACATGTAAACTACTATGGAAAATAGATGGCAGCAAACAGGAAATCCTAATCATAGATAGAGAATGTCCTTACTGAAGGACGGAATATCCATACCTTATGTCCAGCAACGAAATGAAGATGAAAGCAAAAAGTAAGTACTCCGACTTCACGAGTGCTACATAATAAAGGTCGTGAATGAGTTCTATGTGCAATGTATAAATTACTGATTATTAGTTTACTTTACTTGTTCTTGACTTATTTTACTTGCTCTTAACTTGTTTCCCATGTTCTTGACTTGTTTTACATGTTCTTGACGTGTTTTACTGTTTCATGTTTTATCATGTATTTCTTAGTGTTTCATGTGTTCTTGATTAACGTATTTCATGTCTTATGTGTTATTATACTTGATGTTTCATAATGAGTAACTTTCTAAAATTAGCAGGTTTCTATATATAGTAACATTCCAAAAATAGCAGGTTTCCATATATAGCAACTTTCTAAAAATAGTAAGTTTCCATAAATAGTAAGTTTCCAAAAATAGAAAGTTTCCATAAATAACATGTTTTTGTAATTAGTAATAAGCTTGTTTAATAACCATATGATATAATTTAAAGCTTGATGAACATATTTTATAAGTCATGATTAATTAAATGTCATAATATAGTAAAGTTTATTAATAAGTAAATACTTTAGTCTTAACATAATGATTATTAATTAAAAATATTATATATGATTTATAAGTGATTATTAATTAGTAATATAACATGATTTATGTTAATAAAACTTTACCATAATTGATAATTGGAGAATTAAATTAAAGTATAGAATTTATGTAATTAAACCATGATTAGAATGTAATTAAATAATTAAGCTAAGTTCTTAATTAAATTAATTAAATGTGTCATGTTTTATATCATGAATAATTATATAAATAATTATTATAAGTCTAGCATTAATTTATTACATGTACCATGTTTAATTTCATGATAATTATATCAAATATTTATATCCTAAGTCCAAATTAATTTAATTAATTATAACATGATTTATGTAATATAACTAATTAAATTAATGTAATTAGCCCAAAATTAATTTAACAAATTTAGAACCAAACACACCCTTGTGTATGTTCGGTGTACCCAAGCCCTAACAAAGCCTACCGAGGCTCCTAATGTCTCGGTCGCACAAACAAACAAACAACCACAACCCCATGCCACAGCCATTGGTTGTGGTTCTTTCCCATTGTGGCCACGGCTCAGCCGCCGGCTGTGGTTTTTCCCTACCACTGCTTGCCTAATCTTCCCATTGTCCGAGAGTTCTTCCCACCAATCACAGTGGTACTTGGCTGCCACTATTCGAACAAACACCCTACTGGGGCTTGCTGCTAGAACAACACATCCACCGAGGGTTGGGACCCCTCGGCTGGTGGTCACTAAAACCCACCGATAGCTTAAGCTCTCAGTTTCCGTGACAAACAAGACCAACCTGAATCATGACTCATTTAATTTCATGTTTTAATTAAATCAAAGCATATGTTTCATAATTAAATTCACATGTTTGATTTTTATGATTCATGAAGAAAATAAAGAAATTAAAAATGAAGGTTTACAAAATGCATATGATCCAATGATGAATACACGAACACAACCCAAAATCGAAATCAAAATAAACTTATCTCTCCTCTTTTTTCTTTGTTTATGTCAGCGGCCAAAGACACACACCAAACCCTAGTTTGTTTTATTTTTGTTTTCTTGAAAATGAGATGAGAAGTTTTCACTGTATTGAATTTTTTTTACAAATGGGTCGGGCCATGGGCCCTTCTCTTGTTTCTTTTAACTCCGACCAACAAACACCCCTATTGTATGATTTATGTTTTATAAATGTTCTGATGTTTTAACTGTTCGTGACTTAATTTCGTGTTTTATTGTGTCGTGTTTTATTGTGTCGTGATTTATTATGCATAAATACTTGTCATAAATAAATAATAATATACGTAATACTTGTATTTGTTCATTTAATGTTCATGATACTTATCGTGTTTTAATTAATTACAAAGTTTTAATTAATCTGTGTTTTCGTGTATTTAATGTCTTCATGTATTTTTAAGCGGGTTTTACAACTCTTCCCCTCTAAAAAGAATAATTCGTCCTCGAATTAGAGATATGATAAGCTAAAAAGAACATGGACGTGACGTGGCTGAAGAGAATATGGAACGTGTCGTGATTTAAAAGAACACATTCAGATTATGAAAGGAAATGAGGATAAGAATCCAGATGGACTCCTCCATTTCCAAAGTGGCTTCCCGCTCAGGATGGTTCCTCCAAGAGATCTTGGCGAAAGGAAAAATCTTGGTCTTCATGACACTGTCTTGACGATACGAAAAAGTTTCTGGTTCTACAACTTAAGATGGATCCTTGCGAATCTGATCGAGTGGATAAGAAATAACCTATAGTATACAGGAAACGATGCGATACGAAATAACCTGAAATAATGATATCAGTAATCTCTGAGCAATGATGCACGAGACATATTTAAACGTAGTACGTGAACAATTGTGAACGTGATACGTGAAAAATTGTGAATGTGATACGTGGAGATACGGTGAATGTGATATGTGGAACATATGGTGAACGTGATACGTGTAACATATCGTGAACGTGATATGAAAAATTAGGGTGAACATGATACGTGGAACATATCGTGAACGTGCGATAACTGAGGAGGTAACGCCAAACGATAAGAGATGAGACGCGAACTGTGACGTGAAACGTCTGTCTGAGGATGGAAAATTGTGCTAAACTTGAGTCTGGTCTCCCAACTTTTCTGCAGGCCTTTCCAGAACGAAATGTGAACGTAAATCGTGAGATAGAATACGATCATGAATGTGAACAATGTCATGAGCGTGAATGTGAAAAGCAAATCGTGAAATGAACAAGGACGTAAACGCGTACAAGGTCGTGATCGCGCACGTGAGACGTAATTGTGAGTGTCAACGTAAACGTGAATGTGAACGTAAACGTAAACGTGAACGTAAATTTCTGTTTGATATGAATGTTGATGGAATATCGTGAAATCGTACGATCTATTGTTGAACTTCCTGCAGATCTGCTAATTGTGTAATCCTTTCGGATGAAATAAAACGTGTAGGCTAGGTTAAATTGTTGAATGATGATTCATATAGCATCCTGCTTCTTCTGAGCCTGCGGTAGTCCGGTACCAAAATCCATGGAGATCTTGTCCCACTTCTGCTCCGAAATTTCTAATGGTTGTAATAAACCACTAGCATGTTGGCGTTTTATCTTAATGTGCTGGTATGTCGGGTATTTAGATATGAACTTAACTGAATCTTGTTTCATACCGCTCCACCAAAATATGGTTTGATATCATTATGCATTTTTTTAGAAACTAGATACATAGAAGTTTGGAAGACTATGAGTCTCGGTAATTTAGACCTCTCTTAGCGTAGGATCCTCTCGAACACATAATTTAGTGTAGGATTCTATCCTTTAAGCATAAGCTTAGTCATAGTAAAACTGGTCGTGAGAACCAATGTGATTCAGAGTGTCACTATAATCAACCAAAATTCGTATTTGAAAAGTTTTGTGTACAGTTTCTTCTGTCGTAGTAATTGTAACATAGTGCGAAGATGATCTTTGTGTTCTTCTCTAGACTTGGAGAAGATCAGGATGTCATCAATGAACATAATGACGAACTTGTCCATGAATTCATGAAAATTCAATTTATCAAGTCCATAGTGATACACTCGGGCGAATAAACCTTGTTCCTACAATTCTTGTAGCTGATCCTTCAACTCTTTTAGCTCAAGGAAGCGATGCGATAAGGAGCCTTGGAGACTGGTCCTAATCCTGAAACATGCTCGATGTTAAACTCCACCTTGCGGATAGGAAGTATACTCAGAAGTTCATCTGGGAATACATCCGGAAACTCAAAAACCAAAGGCTGGTCATGGATTTTAGGAACTTCAGAAATCGCGTCATAAATGGTAGCTAGAAAATTTTCATAGCCATGGGATAATAAAGCATGTGCTTGTAAAGCATAAATAGTTTATGCAGATTTTCCTGGTAGAAAACCATGATGAATGTATTCAGGAGCCTGAACATCGTTGAATATGATCAGATATGAATGGCGATCAATCGTAGCACGATATGCTGCTAACCAGTCCATACTCAGAGTCATATCGAGCTCGCACATGTCCAAGGAAGTGGGCTAGCAGAATGGATCTTTTCCTCAGACTGAAAGGAAAGCCTTTGTACTCATGGTGAACGAACGATGTCCTTTATGGGCGTGGATATATGTAATATATGATCAAGAAATAAAGGTGCCATGGCAATACATGAAGTAAATGTGGCAGATTTCACTGAATGAGTTTCGTCCGTCTCACAAAGAATGAACACTGTGTGTCCAAATGTGAATAATACATCGATGATGGTTCCTGAAACTTTAGTGGTCTGATTCACACATGGCACAATAGGATGGGATACCCATTGGAGGGTAACCTGCATCACTGAGGGCCTGGTTCAGAAGATATATGTAAGTCATGTGTCTTGACTCGTGACTCGGAAAAATATGCGTATGACATGTGTCTTGACTGGTGTCTTGACATGCGTCTTCAGATATTATACTTGAGACATGTATCTTGACTGATGTCTTGACATGTGTCTTCAGAAAATATACGTGAGACATGTGTCTTGACGGATGTCTTGACATGAGTCTCGAGATGTGAAAATGAATGAAATTAAAAAGCTTTTAGGTTAAAATGCCAGAATTGGCGGATCGATAGAACTTCTGACCCTTTGAACTTTTGGTCACGTCCGTTACCGGAGTTTCTGTCGTTATTGCAAAATATTTGTTGTCGCGGTAGTTGTCACTGCCTCCTTGTCTGTCAGTTCCATGACGGTCATTATCATGACTGTGATTCATGTAACTATTCAGCTGAGTGGTTGGCTGGTACCGGTTCCCACTCATATGACTGAAAAGACAAATGAATGGCACGTGACATATAACTGAGAAAATAAAGACATGGAAATTAAATGGCAGTGTCTGGTGGATGAAGTATATTTCTTGTATGGTCATTCTGATCTATCGCCTTTGTCTTTGTCTCGTAGGATCTCCAGGTTGTGAGCAGCATCATCTCTTGATTAACTTCGATAAGTGGAAAATGCATGATATGATTGAGGATCAACTAGTGAATACACATGGAGTACGGTAAGTGGAATCACATGGAACACGGTACATGGAGTACACATGGAACACGGTACGTGGAGTACACATAGAATACGGTACAGGGAGTACACGTGGAATGCACATGAGATGATCGGTATGGGTGTCAACCATCTAACATGATTTTTAAAGGAAATAATTGATTAAACGGTTAGAAAACCAAACTGAAGCGAGCAGCATGATAGCCTAGCAATTCCAGTATAGACATAAATCTAATTGCATAGAGAAACACAAAAGTATGATTAAACAAAATTCAACGATGATCAACAGGAAATCATGATTAATGAAAACCAACCATGACTATCATGAAAGTAGTATTAAATGAAATCCATCAATGTCTAGCATGAAATCATAATCAACATGACGAAAACATAATCAACATAAGGAGGCATGAAACATAATCAGCATGAAGACGAAATCAACATGAGAGTATGAAAACGTAGTTGTCATAAAAAAACATAAAAGCATAATCAAAAGAGACTTAACATTTACTGGTGTGGACGGTTATGGTTCAATCTACAAAATTCGAAGAAAGACATGTGACTAAGTATGGATGATTATGGTTCAATCCATACTTGTCAAATTTCAAGGGAAAAACATCATGGATAGAAATTAACAACACGGGACTAAATATGAATAGCTGTGGTCCAATCGATACTAGTCAAAACTTCAACGAAACATTGTGAGTAACGATCAACAATACTAAAAAAATATAATTTTTATTACTTGGAATGTAACAAACTTCGTTTTAGGAAAAGCCTGGTGACTACCCACGAGTCACAGGTCAAGGTTTAGAGCCTACAGGTCGAAACCTTGGGCTCTGATACCATAATTGTAACACCCCATTTTGATAAGTGGACTGTTACATGATAATTATGGTGTGTCATCAAAGCATGCAAGGTAATATGTCTTAAAAACATAAATGACCATAATGGAAAATCGAAATCAAACATCGGCCCCCAAACATAAACTCAAAAATGCATAGAGTAAGTGAAGGGCAAAAGGAAAACAAGTATAAGGTAGCTCCCATCCTATGCACGTCCTCACCATGCTCAAGTCTGTCCTTGGGTACCTGCCGTTGGGTCATGGAAAGAAAATATACGGCTGAGCAATACGCTCAGTGAACGGATATAATTACATGATAAGAATAACTAAAACATAATTAAAGTTTTGAAATGCAGTAGAATATGTGTAAGTCCTAGAAAACCTGGAAGTTATTTAAAAACTGATTTATACTGAGAAGTCTAATGTTTATGTTTATAATTAAAAGTCTCATATTTATGTTTATACTGAAAACTCTTATGATCATGCATGCAAAGTAATTTAAATGACAAAGAGCTCATATAGGTCATGATATATATCAACGTGCATGAATACATAGAGGGTGACCTCGTCATGTAAATAGAGGGGTGGTCTCTAGTTATATAAATTTGGGTAGAGGGATCAGCTCTAATGTGACGGATGTAGAGCACACACCACAATCACCTTGTAAACCTGCAAAACATGTACTAGGATGCACCCATACGCCCCACATGATAATCATAATAATGGCCAAACAACTGAAAGGGACGCCGTGAGAAATCACTCTCTTCGTGAAAGAATCATAACACCGGTGCCTCAAGTGTTATGGTTATGGTACCTCCATAACTAGGTGGACATGGTCATGCATGTATATAGCTCAGGAAATTTAAAATGATAGCATAGTAATTACTGAAAAGTTTTATGACATGTAAACTACTGGGGAAAACAGATGGCAGCAAACGGGGAATCTTAATCCTAGAAAGAGAATGTCCTTACTAAACGACAGAATATCCGTACCTTATGTCTAGTAACGAAATAAAGATGAAAGCGGAAAGTAACTACTCCGACTTCACGAGTGCTACATAATAAAGGACGTGAATGAGTTGTATGTTCAATGTATAAATTACTGATTATTAGTTTACTTTACTTGTTCTTGACTTATTTTACTTGCTCTTGACTTGTTTATATGTTCTTGACTTGTTTTACATGTTCTTGACTTGTTTTACTGTTTCATGTTTTATCATGTATTTCTTAGTGTTTCATATGTTCTGGATAAACGTATTTCATGTCTTATGTGTTATTATACTTGATGTTTTATAATGAGTAACTTTCTAAAAATAGAAGGTTTCTATATATAGTAACTTTCCAAAATAGCAGGTTTCCATATATAGCAACTTTTCAAAAATAGTAAGTTTCTATAAATAGTAAGTTTCCAAAAATAGAAAGTTTCCATTAATAACATGTTGCCATAAATAGCATGTTTCCACAATTAGTAATAAACTTGTTTAATAAGCATATGATATAAGTTAAAGCTTAATGAACATATTTTATAAGTCATGATTAATTAAATGTCATAATATAGTTAAGTTTATTAATGAATAAATACTTTAATCTTAACATAATGATTATTAATCTTATACTATATAAAAGAAGCTTTTTGAAAACTCATCTTAAAACATAAATCATTAAAAAATGACAGATGTCCTAGTACAAATAATCAACGCCTGTGCATCGTTTTAACTTTCAGCACTTATTCTTTACCAAAATTAACCACAAAAATATCAATCCTAAACTAAAATCTAAAACTATACATCAAAACGAATAAATCAAAACGTAAAGATAAAAAAACCCCCACAAAATATATGAACTTTATAATCCAAATCGATTTCATAGACACAATTGAATCCAGATCGATTGTTGCGAGTATCAATATCTGATGATTAGTGAATATAAAAACATCAAACTAAAAAAAATATAAGCGTGGTAATATTCAATCAGGTATTGGATTTACAGCTCTATAAGGATGAACACATGTAAGCGGTTCTAAAATTCAATCGGGTAAGTTGCTATATGTCTTTTTATTTTGATTGTAAATGTGTGATCGATCGTGACTTTGGTACAATGTTCTTCTTGTTAAACATTGTAAAACACCATGAATATTATGTGTATTGATCAACCATTTATAATGGTGATTACACGAAATCCTAATGGAACTAAACCTACAAACCGGTTCGGGTCATATTTATCCACTAATACTCTCCCGTAGTTCGAGCGACGAAATCGCAAAAGCTCGAACTGAGTAGTAAACAAAATAAAACATCAATAACGTCCTGCATTTTTATTATCTTCCTAAATTCAATCAGATCAACACAAATCCACAAAACCCTGCACAACCACTGATTCTTCTTCATAAACGTCAACCGTGGATTGTGACCTTTGCACAAACATCCAACAAAATAGACAATTGTGTGTATTTGTGACCTTTGCACAAATCACCAACACACGAAGTTAAAACAAAAGAGTTAAGTTATTTTGTAAGATTGAGCCGAAGATTGAAAAGTATAAGGTTGTTAAATGAAAAAGCAGTACAAAACAATAAACATTAACTTTTTTTAATAAAAAAGAAACTTAAAAAAAGATCAATCAGATCTGCCATTAGAAAGCAAAATACCTTCAACCTTGATGTGCTTCATGTCATAAAATAAATACCATCTATCACAACATAGTGTTGGGAATAAATCTATGCTTACTTGCTCCCCCTGCTAGTTGATTATTCATACCCCTGCTAGAGTAAGTTCCCCCTGCTAAATAACAAAGGCAGGGGGATCCGTTCCCCTGCTGGAGTCAAAGGCCCTGCCGTCAAGATAAACATGGAATAGATTTTTACGCGTTTCAGTTATTATTCCTTAATACTTTCCATAGTTTGTTAGTAGTGATCTTGTACGTGGGTCCTTGTATCTATAAAAGGACTCACTAGGTTAGCATGCAAAGTGTGTCTTTCTCATTTCGTTTTTCATTATTATTACTTTAAGGTTTTGTAAACCCTAATACCACTTTGGGTATTCGTATATCTTCGATATATTAAAGTTCAACGTTTGAATCTCATTTGTTCTTGTGCTAAACATTACATTCCGCATCTTGTTTAGTTACTTTGCTTTGCAAAGTTTCTCTAGTGTTAGATTGAATTCTTTCTCTCTATCACAACCCTTAAACAAGCTATTAAGGTTTAAGATCTGACTTTGGGATCAACAAGTGGTATCAGAGCTTGTTGAGAAACTTTGTCTAAATCAAGAACAAAAACCTCATAGCAAACATGTCTTCAGATTCATCCACAAATAGCAACAACCACAATAACCTCAAGTTACCCATGTTGGATCCTAATAACTTTGAATTATGGGAATTCAGAATCCAACAATACCTGAAAATGGAACACTATGTTCTCTGGGAGATCATAGAGTTTGGTGATCAATTCAACAAAATGGTGGCAGTTGAAGAAGGCAAGGATGAAGGTGAAAGTTCCAAAGGTAAGGACAAGAAGAAATCTGTTGCTCTATGTGATAAGGAAATACTGGCTAGAAGGCATGATGTCAGGGCTCACAGCTCATTGCTGTTGGCCCTACCTGATAGACATCAACTTAGATTCAGGAAATACAAAACAGCTAAGGAACTATGGGAAGCCATAGGCACAACCTTTGGAGGAAATGAAGCCACAAAGAAGAAGAAGAAGAACCAAATGCTGGATGATTTTGCTTCTTTCAAAGCAATTGGTGATGAATCAATTGGAGCTATTTACAATAGGCTTCAAGACATGGTGGCCCACTTGGAATTCTTTGATATTGAGGTGACAAGAGAGCAGGTGAATACCAGGTTTCTTAACAGCCTCCAGAAAGAATGGTTTGTCTATAAGGCAATCTGGCAGAATAAGGATGACTTGGACAACAAGAATATTGATGATATATACAATAACTTAAAAGTTTTTGAACCTATTGTCAATGAAATGAAGTCAAAAGGGACAATTCCCACCAACTCAAGTGGAGTCGCTGATTCCCCTGCTAACATGGCATTCATATCACAAAGCAGTGGAATCTCAAAGAACAGTGGAATAGAAGTAGCCCCTGCTACTTATTCCCCTGCTACCAGGTCTGGACCTTCCTATGATGAAGAAAGACCAGCTACATTCAGCCTTGATACTGCATGTGCCTTCATAGCATCTCAAGGGCCACAAGGATCTACAGTGTTACATGAAGATCTGAGTCAAATCAGTAAGCAAGCACTAGAAGAATTGGATATCAAGTGGAATATGGCTTTGCTAAGCATGAGAGCCAACAGGTTCCACAAGAAGTATGGGAAGAAGATCACAATTAATCCATCTGATGTGGCTGGGTTTGATAAAGCAAAAGTTGAATGCTACAATTGTGGCAAGAAGGGTCATTTTGCCAGGGAATGCAGAGGACCTAAGTCTGGAAATAGCCATAGAAAGGAAACAAGAGATGAGGACTCTGGTGCTAAAGCCATGGTGGCTATGCAGGGGATAGATGGAGCTAATGGATGGGACTGGAGTGCTATGACAGAAAGTGTGGAAAGAAATCAAGCTTTGATGGCTGAGGAAAAGGAAGAAGACTTTGCACTTATGGCCATGTCAAGTTCTAGCTCTGACAATGAGGTATATGATGACTCATACTGTACTAAAGCTTGTAGAAAAAATACTGAATCTTTAAATGATCAAATCAGAAAGGTAAAAGCTGACTATATCAATTGTGATAATGATCTTAATAATTACAAACGTTCTTTAGAACAACTAGAGTCCACCATAAGAGAGTATAGGCAAAGAGAAAGTGAGTATAGGGATCACATTGTGATTCTAGAAAGAGATGCCAAGGAGAATAACCAATCTATAAATGTTTTAACTGCTGAACTTGAAATTTTCAAAGCTAACCAAAAGATAGATGAGGAAACTGTTGAAAAATTTGGAAAAGCTTCAAAAGATTTAACCAAGGCATTTGAAATTGGTCAATCTCCTAAGGACAAAACAGGGTTTGGAATTAAGAACATGAATGCTACTATACCTCCACCCCCTGCTAACATCCACGCTGCCTATCCTAGAAAAGACTTGTCATGGACTGGTCTCCCTTGTTTTGAAAAGCAGGATGACATTGAGTTTGACTTGAGTGCTTATATACCTAATAACCTTGATACAGAAGAGTCTCTAGTTAAAACTAGTGTCATTAGGGATGTTAAACAGGAACAGGTTGGTTTAAAGCAAATTGACAACCCGGTTAGATTTTCAAAGGAAGGAATTTCTAGCAACAACCCAAACTCTAAGAGCATCTCTTCCAAATCTAAGGCTAGGCCACAGTCTCCTAAACCTACCATTAAATATGCTGGTATGTACAGGAATGTCAGAGGTAATCAAAGAAATTGGAATGACCAAAAGTCTCATCAATTAGGAAAAGACTTTGTGATCAATACCAAGCCCTGCTTCACATGTGGCAGTTTTGAACACACTTATCAAGAGTGTAAGGCACCAATGGAGATGGTGGCTGCAAATCCCTTAAAGGATATGCAACCTAGAGCCATTCTTCTAAATGCAGGGGCAAAATCCTTTTCCCCTGCCAAGTATGTTGCCCCTGCCTTGAGAAATAGAGTAGCTGAGAAATATGTTGCTCCAGCTCTTAGAAAGGAAAATGATGTTCACCCAAAGCCCAACACTTCTGTGACCACCCCAACACCTTATACTGCATATAGATCTGGCCCTAGACCTTACCAACACATGAACAGAGGCCAAAACAAAAGGTGGGTTCCCTCTGCTAAGCATAAGGATTCCCCTGCTAAAACTGGGGTATCCCCTGCTAGAAAAGTTGTACATTCTAGGAACATGGGAAGATGGGGAAAAGCTGTGAAAGCCTCAGCTCGTTGGGTTTGGGCACCCAAAAGGGGTACTCAATCTAATGGTGTATCTCTAGTTTTCGATAAGCTATCCTACATTGATACACGAGGTAGATCCAAGTCTGTAATGGCTTGGGTCCCCAAGAAAAACTAATTTGTTTTTCCTTTTGCAGGTGACAAGACAAGGGATGATAGAGCATATTGGGATAGTGGATGCTCAAGAAGTATGACTGGACACAAAGCTTACTTGTCTAACTTTGTACCCCTGCATGACAATGATGGTGTTTCTTTTGGAGATGGGCATGGAACTATAACAGGAAAAGGAACTATTGTCACAAATGGGATGACTTTTGACAATGTGTATTTGGTGAAAGAACTCAAGTATAATCTCTTCAGTGTGTCACAGATGACTGATAACAAGAATTTTGTCTTGTTTACTGACACTGAATGCTTGGTATTAGGAAAGGAGTTTGTCTTGCCAAAAGACACTCCAATTGTTCTCAGAACACCAAGACAGAAGAACATGTACACAATTGATCTCAAGGACATATCTCTCCAAGACAATGAAACATGTTTCATTGCCAAAGCTTCAGCAGATGAATGTAAGAAATGGCATAGACGACTTGGTCATCTTAATTTCAAGAAGATGAACAAAATAGTAAAGCATAATCTGGTTCATGGTCTTCCTTCCAAGTCTTTTGCCACTGAACATACTTGTGCAGCATGTCTGAAAGGGAAGCAACACAGAGCATCTTGCAAGTCAAAAACAAGTATGTCCACCACCAAGCCATTGGAACTACTACATATGGATCTTTTTGGTCCTACTTCTGTGGCAAGTATAATGAAGAAATGGTACTACTTAGTGATTACTGATGATTTTTCAAGATTTACATGGACATTCTTTCTATTTGAAAAGAGTGACACTGCTGAAATACTCATTGGGTTCATCAATCAAATTGAACTGTCAAAAAGCATGAAGGTAGTTACCATAAGATCAGACAATGGTGGTGAATTCAGAAATCAGAAACTGGATTCTTTCTGCATAAACAAAGGCATCAAGAGGCAATTTAGCATTGCTAGAACACCTCAACAGAATGGAGTGGCAGAAAGAAGGAATAGGACACTCATTGAAGCTGCAAGAACTATGATGTCTGATTCCAAAGTTCCAGTTATCTTTTGGGCTGAAGCTGTATCCACTGCTTGCTATGTACAAAACAGGGCCTTGGTTGTCAAGGCACACAACAAGACCCCTTATCAGCTGTTTAATGGAAGACCTCCCTTAATTGACTTTTTCAGACCTTTTGGGTGTCATGTTATTATCTTGAACACCATTGACAATCTTGGTAAGTTTAGTGAAAAGGGTGATGATGGATACTTTGTAGGTTATTCCTTAAACAGCAAGGGATATAGGGTCTTCAACAAGAAGACAAGCAAAATCACAGAAAATCTTCATGTGAATTTTCTTGAAGACAAACCTGAAGATGTTCAAACAGGTCCTGACTGGTTCTTTGATATAGATGTACTTTCCAAGTCCATGAATTATGTACCTGTTGTCTTGCAGAACACTAACATTTCAGGTACTCAAGAAACAATTGATGCTGAGAAGTCACCTCTGAGGTACATGAATGTACCCTCATTGTTTCCTAGTGAAGCTGATAAACAAGAAGATAATTCTTCTTCAGGAAAAGAACAGCCAATCTCATCCCCTGCTATAACTGAAGGCAGTGGAATTGCTGAAAGCAGTGGAATCCTGGATTCCCCTGCTAGAGGAATTGATTCCTCTTTTACAAAGGATCATGATGCTAATTGTAGAATATTGATAATCAATGAATCTACGAAGGGGTTTGTTGATTTCTAGAGAGAGAAAGTTAGAGAGAGAAAGTGAGAGAAACTATGTGTAATTTATTAATATGGAAAACATGAAATGACAACAACCAACCCCTTTCCTTAGTGGAAAGGGGTATTTATAGTTCAAGCCTAACATTGGGCTTGGGCCGGTCCATGACAAGCCCATGGACCGGTTCTTACTTAAGTTAATAAGCAACTAAATAACTAATTACTAACTACGAGCTATTACAACATAAATCATATTGTGGAGTGACCGATACTTCTAATATACGTTAAAACGTATTTCTAACAATCTCCCCCTAAGGGAGGTCACTCCACGTTACAAAGTTCTAAACCTAGCATACTATACTAAGTCTTCGTTCTTTAGCTCGTAGTCTTTTCTTCTTTTCTTTCTTTTGTTGTGAATATGTTGATTTGATCTTTTTGGCTTTGACTTGAGAGCATTGTTCTTTGGCCTTTCACGTGCGATCTTTGCCTTTCTTGTGAACTTTGCCTCCTCGTGACTTCATGTTCCACACACTTACGTCTTTTTGTTGAATTCTTGAAAGCTTCAGAGTTTGGTACAGCGGAAGACTTCATCTTTTACTTTCTTGAATTTTTGCTGAACTTTGTTGCAAAAGACATAAGCATGTGGGAACGACTTTTACAGGTACACCGCAACGCCACCGTCTTCACTGGTACACAGCAACGCCACCGTCTTCAACAGGTACACAGCAACGCCACCGTCTTTAGCAGGTACACAGCAACGACACGAATAAAATGGCTTTGAACATTTTATTCTAATTCGGTAGCATTTTACCTCCGGTCGGTGAAGACCGTTGGACGATATTAGATATCGTACCCGTGACGGATAGTTTCAATTAAGTAACTTCCTGACAGGATTTCGCGGGTGAACCCGTTCTCTTTATTCGACCGTCCAAAGCTGACTGCGAACATAAAGAGTGAATCACTTGGATAAATTATCCTTGTGATTAAAAGCCGTCAATTCATGAAACCTGGAACAAGTGAATTTCAATTAAGATTTTCACCATCGTTGCTTTCCAGTTGTCACGAGCTCAATTCATAAAGAATCTTGCACGTTACCTACCAAGTGCTGTTTGATGTTGACACTAGAAGGATTTCCACTCGTCACTGTGGTCAATAAAGAGTCACTCTGAGTGTTCTGGCAAGATCATATGATAATGCGAAGAGGCCTGGAACGAGTTTAAGTTCAATTAAGAATTAAACCACTGTTACCTTCCAGTTTTTCACAAGATTGGTTCTAAAAGAACCGCACGTGTAACCTACCATGAGCTTGTTTGATGTTGGCTCAAGCAGGATTTCCATCTTCATTGTAATACTTACGTATTACTCGGATGTTCTGGCAATATTACAGGAATATTGCGTAGGACTCATGAAAATCTCTTACTTTTCACAGTGTGTGAGAAAGCAAGGAATAAATGGAAAGTGTCCTAATGAGACTTTTGATGATCTCTTGGCTCTAGACTCGATTGTGCGTTTTGATTTAGTGAGCGATGGCTGGAGAGGAGTGCCACCTTTTCAATACCAGTTTATTCGGAGTGAATAAACCAATAGATAACGTGTTGATCTCCGTGTGATTAAAACAAATACCTTTTGAGAGATATTTGAGTTAGCTGGGGAAGGGTTGTGCATTGCATCACTGGGTCCATGATGTCTTTCTTCAATACCGAGAATCATTAACAAAAAATGACCTCAATAGCATATGTATTGACCCGGTTTCTGCCTAAAGTTGTAAGGAGGGCTTCTTTCTTTACACCCTTTATCTTTACATTTCTTTTTCATTCTTCAACCCCTTCAATGCTTACCAATACGTCATCACTAGCACCTTGTTGTGATTGTTCCAGTGCTAGCTTAAGTACTTGGTCGGCATTCAGCTACGTTCACATTCTTTCTCCATCTTTCCTAGGACTTCTAATTCTATCTAGGGAATTGTCCTTGGGAAGATTCCATCGGTTCTGATGAATCATTGGACTAAACCTATTCCTACCACCCTTTTGTCACCACATCCGTCGTGAATTAAGCGTGTTTTGGGAAGGAATTGCCACCATGAAAAATCATTGAAAATCACATAAGGTACTTGTGATATTGAAATCAAAAGTTTTGTACCTTAGGTGTTTTGTTCATCAAAAACGCTCCCCCTTAACACGTGCTTAACACATATTAAGTTGGATTATCGTTAAGTCTTTTTCATTTTTTAGCCAAGTATCACTTACGTCTCCTTAATCCCATTTTCTCCCCTTATCCAAAATGTTAACCATTAATATTTGGGATATTGAATGGATTAACCGGTCTTTGGGTAAAAATGAAATCAATGTTTGGCCATAGAACAAGTTATTGCTCCCCCTTAAGTTAATAAGGGATAGTTGTAGTGCTTTGGTATGACATATTTTGAAAGATTTAGAATCTCGTGAGAAATTCTTGAAAAATTATCATACCTTAACACTACAACAAGCCATACAAGCACATTATTCACAAATATACATATTCACAATTGAAAACCAATATAAAGTGACCTGAAATGTACGAACCATTAGATGGATCGTTGCAGTAGCTTGTGGTGCACTAAATACGGTCTTCCACCCACGAATCTTTCCAAGCTCCTCATCAATCTACGTTCACGGAGCTTTTGATCGATCTTTTTGATCACATACTTCGCCATCTGCCGGTAACCCGGATGCCAATCCTCCGTCATCTCTGGCAATGTCCCACCCGAGTTCAGATGCTCCAACTTTCCTCTGACTTGTATAAGAGTTCCATCACTATACTTGTGGAGCTCCCCCACCCTCATAAACTTCATCAAACCTCTGCTGTTCAAGTAGAAAATTCCGTAATTCGGGACAGAAATGCCGGTGTATGGACATCTTTCTACATGTTGAGGTAGCACTTGATTCACAGGACGGGTTAAGTTGAGCTTCCTCTGATAGCTTTCGACTCCCAACTGAAGATCTTCAACTCGTGACTTGATGACAACGCTTCGTGTGAACATACGAAGTGCTGTATTCAAAGCAATCAGGTCTTCACGAGGAATGTGTGTAAGTTGATCTCGGGTCATCAGAAGCAGCATATCTTCGATATCCTCAAGGCGAATGATGGAAAAATCTCCTTGCTGGATTTTGTATTCCCTGTCATCCTCCCTTTTCAAGCGAATCTCCGTCACATGATAATAGCCGTTCTTGGCTTCAGTTTTCATTCCTAAGATGCTGGAGATGCGGATGTCGGATCTAACATTGCTTCCAGAATTGACCAAGCAGCAACCCCTGTACGCCCTTCGGACTCGTTCGTCCCAATGAGATGCACCTATAACAGCATACATATCATAATTACGATTCATTTTTGGGACCCAGAGTCGATTTACCTTTTCCTCGATATAGGGTATTGTCCCCCAGTTGGCAGCTTTCAGCAAGGTTAGGGAGGTTGCGTACTTTGATGACCCCTTCATAAGATACTCAAGATCATTGGTGACGAAGAAGTCAAGAGCAATCTGATTATCTTGAGCAGGATCCATTGGAGGTGGAGCTCTTTCTGATTCATGAAGTCCTGGCCGTTGGACGGTTTTCAAAGCCTTTAGGATCTCATCGGCATAGTACTCGAACTCCATTCGGGGTAATCGGGTTTTGGCGCGAAGTCTCCTATCGTGCAGCGCTTTCTTCACCAAGGATGGAGTAACCGAAGTCTTATACTCATGAGCAAGAAATGCACATAAGTCAATCGGACTTCGGATACGGAGATACAGCACATCTTTGTCAGCATCTGTGATCGGATCATATTGTGCTGCTGCGGTGATCCAAGCATGTGGTGGTGCGGTTTCGTCTATCTCCAACGTGTCTTCCCAAACTCTTGTGCTTGGTTCAGGAACCGTGGACTGTTGAGCTTGTTGTTGAGGAGTTGAAGTGCGAACATCTGTTGGTTCAGTTTCAGGCATTTCAGCAGTGTCGTGAACTGGAGAGTGTTGTGCAGCTTCGGGTTCCGTCACTGATTCTGCAATCACAGGAGGAACAACAGCAGAACTAATGGGGTTAGTGGTAATAGGTACAGATACAGCGATAGAGATACCAGGAACCGATGACGCTGTAGTGGCATTCACATCGTGGCGCCACTTAGTTCGTCGTGATTCCGAGGATGTCGATTTGTCCTTCTGTGCTGCATCTTTTGTGGACTTGGTTCCAGTCTTAGTAGCAGTCTTCTTGGAGCTGGTAACCTTGTCTCCCTCTTTCGGTTGTTCACCCCCATCATCATCCTGATTGTCGTCCCCGTTACTACCCCTAGCACTCTCCTGATTCTCATCACCACCATCATCGCCATCATCATCATCCTCATCATCGTCATTATCCTCATCATCCTCATCATCATCACCACCCTCGTCATCGTCTTTATCCTTTTCTCCTTCTTCTTCTTCTTCTTCCTCTTCTTCCCCCGTACCCTCTTCTTCACTCTCTTCCCTTTCTTCCTCAGGTAAGATGTGATATGGTACCACACTTCCAAACGTTTTGAATAATCTATCATCCTCCATGATAGCATCATTCAGGGATTTATATAGAGCCCGTTGAATCCTAGACTTGTCAAACGACCCAAGTTCCACCATACGAGCCTTAAGGATCTTCTTCAATTCAAAATCCGTCAGGTCATAAGCAATCTTGTAGGCGGCTTCTGAAGGGTTGGATGATTTGACCATCAAGTTGTCAGCAGCAAGTGTCTTCAACTCATCGCGAAGTTTAGGCATTAAGGATTCAACGGATTCTTGCACTCTTTCTTTCACAGATGCTTCAAGTGCTTCTTTTTGTTCCTTATATTTATCCCTCATTGCTTGAAGTCTGGTAATACGTGCAGCATGCTTATCAGCCTCAGCCTGCTTAACCCGAGCAAGTTCTTCTGCATGTGCTTTTCGAGTCAACTCCATATCTGAAGCGAACCTAGCAATCATCTCCTCTTGGGCTTTCCTAGATTCTTCTTCCCTCTTAGCTCGTCTTTGCAACTCTTGGCGAAGTTCATCCATTTCGCGTTTGTGAGTATCCACATGTTTGTCAAACATTTCGGCCATCACTAATGCAGCCATTGCAGAGGTTGCAGAGCTGCTCTGGGTTGATTGAATGGGCTCGGTTGTTACTGCTGTACTAAGAATGGGAATTATCGGTGGTTGAAGAAATGGTGTTGAAGCCGGTCTGGTTGTTAAGGGTTGTATGGGTGGAGGTTGAGTTGTTAAGGGTTGAGTTGTCACCATGATCGTAGGAGCAACAGGTTCCTTTTCCACACTTGCTGAAATAGGGATTGATGGCTCCTTCGAAGTAGAATAGTGTTCAGGTGACCCAAACTCATCAACATCATCCGGTTCCACGTACTCATCCTCAATATCTACCCTCGCACCTGAACCACTACCGCCTGTATCTTTCCTACTCCTTTTAATTGCTATCTTCATCATTTGTTTCTCGGTTTTATCCATAGTAGGATCAACAATATCTTCTTCATCACGTAAAGCCATCTCATCAGCCTTACCCTTTCCCTTCTTACCCTCTGTCTTCTTCTTCTTGATTTCGGGTTCAGGTAACGCAGCTGGTTGTTTGCGTTTACCTTTACTCTTAACCGTTGTGGATGAGTCTTCTCCAGTTTGAAGGTTTGCTTTCAGCCTCTGGATTTCTATCTGCAGTAGCTTGTAATCTGCAGAACCTTTGATTTTATCAGATAGAAGGTAATCAGGAATAGGACCCGGAATCACACCAATAGACGGTCCTTCATGCCTCAGATCTACAGTATCATCAGCTTCTTCAGTGTGATAGCGACCTGCTGTACGCCTATCAATAGTAGTATCAAGCTTCATAAAATAATTAATGATTAGCTTAATAAACCGAGGATAAGGAAAGAAGTTTGTCTTCAGCTTCTTGTTGTAGAAGAGTTGAAATGTGAATTCTTCCCATATCAACAAAGCATAATCTGAATTTGCAGCTTTGTACATGCCATAGAAGAGGTTTATTATAGGACTGCGCAGTGCATCATGGCCACTCGTTTTTGGCGTAAGACATTTACTGAGAATACCCATCAATGCTCTCCAAGGTTGTCCCACCTTAGCAGTGGTAAACTCAGATGCAACTCGTATTTCCGGACATCCAAGTGCTTCAAATAACTCCACGAGTTCATCTTTAGTGGGATCCCTCGAGAATGACATGCCCTTGGGTGAATCCCGTATACCAAGAATCTTACGGAAGTCTGAAACTGTGAGCGTCTGCTGCTTGTTGTCGATGGTGAAGGTGATCTTGTTCGAAGTGATTTCCTTGGTAGCCCAAAATTCAAACATATACTCATAAGGCACCGAGGCTGTACTCCTAAGGGCGTTCTTGAAATGAGAGTTATCAAGAATGGCTATGGCGACCTTAAAACCATGGTGGGTGGATTTAGAGACTTGCTTCAGCCGGTAGTTGTTGGGTATAAACTTAAGGGTTCGGGCTTTAGCAATATCGGCTTCTCTAGATTCTTGGATTGCTTGTACCATTGGATTAGTCATTGTATCTGCTTAAGATAAGACATGAAAGGTTGATGCACAAAAGCATATAGATATATATCATTCTTACTTCTAAGCATAACACATTTCATAAAACAACAAGTACATATATAGCATGCAAACAAGAATAATCAAACAACTCATCCGGAACTTTTCCTCATTCGGAACATCTTCATCCGGAACATTTCCTCATTCGGAACATCTTCATCCGGAACATTTCCTCATTCGGAACTTCTCCTCATTCGGAACTTCTTCATCCGGAAGTTCTTCATACGGAACTTCCTTCATCCGGAAGTTCTTCATTCGGAACTTCCTTCATCCGGAAGTTCTTCATTCGGAACTTCCTTCATCCGGAAGTTCTTCATTCGGAACTTCCTTCATCCGGAAGTTCTTCATTCGGAACTTCCTTCATTCGGAAGTTCTTCATTCGGAACTTCCTTCATTCGGAAGTTCTTCATTCGGAACTTCCTTCATTCGGAAGTTCTTCATTCGGAACTTCCTTCATTCGGAAGTTCCTCATTCGGAACTTCCTCATTCGGAAGTTTTTCAGAAGAAATCCTTCATTCGGAAGTTTTAAGCCATGTTCATCCGGAACTTTTACAAACTAAACTCAGATGTTTGATCTAGCGCGTTTGTGAGTTTCTAAGGCAATCTAAAGCAATTTAATCATCATTTAACCTATTCCGAGCAAAACCCACCATAAATCCCTAATCAATTTAGCCTAATTTAATCAAAAACCCTAAGTGGATTAGACTGAGTAATTGAGCATGTTTAACAGATTTATATGATAAGAAATGAGGATTAGAAGTTAACATATTGATGTATATACCTTATTTAGTTGAAAGAACCGGATCTAGATGGATGAAACGAGATGTTTTTTAAGAGCTTGTGTGTGTGTATTCAACAATGGCGGCAAGATAGATGATAAACAGTGAATCAGAAACAGTGAGGGGCGGGGGTTTTGTTTTTTGACTTAGGTCAATTTTTGACTTTTCATTAAATATCACCTTTAGTCCCTCCAATTTCACTCCTTTTTCTTTTTGTTTATTACTTTTTCATTTCACTTAACCCTTGTTTAACTTACACACAATTTAGCAAATGCATCCTATTAGCATATCTCCAAAATCTAAAAGCAATGCCTATCACTTAGAACGAACACAAGTCTTTTTCTAAAGCAATTACCACTCAAATACCATGTAGCCCTTAATTTTCACAATCACTTTTGAAAATCAATTTTAATGACGAAGATGATTTTAATATTTTCTCCCCCTTAAATGATGACCCGTTTTCTATTTAAAGAGCTGTAGTCATTGTTTAAAGAGTCAAATATTGATGAAAGCATTTCCAATGTATATCTTGAAAAATTTTGATTCGTGGTGTCAATAAGATTTCTCTTATTTTAACAAATTAATGCACTGAGACGTACACAAATTCGTGTTAGACCAAGGTATAAAGTAACCTTGATCCCTTTGCATGATTTGGCTTGTAAATCACGCCCGAGAAAATTAATTCCCGTTCTGAGCCAACGTTTTCCAAGGAAATACGTGACTTTAATATGAAAACCGGGTTGCAGTCTGAAATAACTACAAGCCATAATGGGCATGTTTTAAAAATGTACAACTTTTATACGGACTCTATTTATGGCACCGTGTCAATATTAATCGACATTTCTAAGGCCGTAAATATTACCGTACTAAAAGACATGCCCGAATTTTACAAAAAATATTTTTGGATTTTCTTGATTTTATAATTTTTATGGTTTTTCTAGGTTTTATATTTTTTATGGTTTTTGTTGGTTTTATATTTTTGTATTTTCTTTTTGTGGTTTATATATTTACGATAATATACATGATCACGAACAAAAGGATACTCTGAATAGTTTACCACGACTATTCAGCTGATTCTTCTGCCAACTCTTTGAGAGTCGCTGGGGTGAATGATTTCATGCCAAGCTTGTCGATCAAAAACTCGATTCGTCCTCGATCTAAGGCTTTGGTGAACATATCTGCCAGCTGGTACTCAGTAGTGACAAAATACAGCTCGATCACTCCGTTCTCCACTTGCTCCTTAATGAAATGGTAACGAATGTCGATGTGCTTGGCCCGGGAGTGTTGAACATAGTTGCAGCAAAGGGCAATGGCGCTCTTGTTGTCACAATACATCGGGATTTTGTTAAATCCAAGACCGTAGTCAGTTAATTGTGATCTCATCCAAAGGACTTGAGCACAACAACCGGACATGGCGATGTATTCAGCCTCCGTGCTTGATATTGCAGCGCTTTTCTGCCTTTTTGAAGACGAACTGATCAATCTATCTCCAAGGAGTTGCACAGATCCAGAAGTGCTACGCCTCGTGTCTTGACATCCAGCATGATCGGCATCTGCGTATGATATTAAAGCAATCGAGGAATCTTTCGGATACCATAGACCACGATAAAGTGTTCCTTTTAGATACCGAAAGATCCTTTTCACAACATGTAGGTGCTTTTCGGTAGGTCGAGCCTGATACCGGGCACACATGCATACAGCAAATTGTAAATCAGGCCTGCTAGCAGTCAGATAGAGAAGGGTGCCGATCATTCCACGGTAAAGTTTCGGATCGACAATAATCCCATCCCTATCTTCATCTAACTTGGATTTCTCCACCATTGGAGTGTCTACGGGGTCACAATTCTCAAAGTTATATTTCTTAAGAGATTCTAGAGCATATTTGGATTGATTAATAAAGATGCCTCTGGGATTCTGAGAAATCTGTAATCCTAAGAAAAATGAAATTTTTCCCATCATCGACATCTGAAAGCGTGTGGACATTATCTTCTCAAATTGTTTAGACAATTCTATGTTAGTGGCAGCAAATATTATATCATCAACATAAATTTGTACCAGAAGCATGTCGTTGCCGTCCTTGAGAGTGAATAGAGTGGGGTCCACTTTGCCTTTGGAGAAGCCTTCCGACATGAGATATGTTGACAGGAGATCATACCACGCGCGTGGAGCTTGTTTCAACCCATAGAGAGCCTTCTTAAGCTTGTACACATGGTTAGGAGACTCCGTACTGACGAACCCATCCGGTTGACTGACATAAACTTCTTCCCTTAGTTCACCGTTCAAAAATGCCGTCTTCACATCCATTTGATAGACGATCATGTTCATATGAGCAGCAAACGCAAGGAATAGTCTAATCGCCTCCAATCTAGCCACAGGAGCAAAAGATTCCTCAAAGTCTATACCCAAGGCTTGTTTATATCCTCTAGCGACCAATCTTGCTTTATTCTTCAATACCGCACCCATCTCATCAAGTTTAACCTTATAAACCCATAACAAAGTAAGGATGTTAACCTTGTCAGGGCGAGGAACCAATTCCCATACTTCAAGTCGTTTGAATTCGTTTAGTACCTCCTGCATAGCTTCAATCCAAGATGATTGGGTCATAGCCTGCTGCCAATTTTTGGGTTCAACTTCAGAGAGAAATGCATCAAAGTAACAATATAGTGCACTCTCTTGTAATTGATGGCGTGTAGAGACTGGTCGATCTAGATCTCCAATAACATTCCTAATTGGGTGATCTTTTGTCCATTTTGTGCTATGGTTTTCAATCCTAGGTGGTCTGGAGTGAACAATAGAAGGAGCTTCTTCTGAGGTAGACGCGGCTGAAGGGTTTTCAGGGATCGCTACACCAAAGAAAGGAAGCTCTTGCAAGTGAGCATATTCCAAGTCGTGATCAGTAGAATCCTCTTCCACATCATTAGGCACAAGTAGGGGTGATGATTCAGGTGTAGTTTGAGAATCACTTGGTGATGGTGCATCCGGTTCAATGTGAATTGTAGATGCATTAGATAAAGGTTCATTAACTTGAGCAACCACTTCAGGTATTGGAGCAATTACTACAGGTGCTGGAACTTCATCAGTCGGGGGATCAAAGAATTCATCAAACAACGGTTGAAACAGTTTATCCCACTCGGGCCTTGATGGTGGTAAAAATGATGTAGAAGTAGGATTATTGGGAACTAATCCGGAACTTATAGCACCGGTTCCCATCTCATGAAGCGCGGGTACAGAGCTGTGTTGCTCAGAAGCCATCGCTGTCAGCTCGTCGAAATCTGCGTCCATAGTTTCTACAATCTTGCCAAGATGACGGTTATAGATTCGGTATGCTCTTTTGGACGGTGAGTAACCAATGAAAATACCTATATCGGCTTTTGGTTGAAGCTTACCCAAGTTCTCACTATTGATGTTTGGATAACACAGAGCACCAAACACATGGAAAAATGATACATCGGGTATGCGGTCATGTAGAAGCTCATAAGGTGTTTTTCCATGGCGTTTCCGAATGATAGAACGGTTTTGGGTGAAACATGCAGTAGAAATAGCATCTGCCCACAAGAACAATGGAGCGTTCGCATAAATAAGCATGGTCCTAGCAGCTTCCATAAGTGTACGATTCCGTCTTTCAACGACACCGTTTTGTTATGGAGTGCGTGCGGCGGATGTCTCATGTGATATACCAACTCCTTCATAATAATCACGAAGAGTCTGGTTGACGAACTCTGTACCATTGTCTGTACGAATACGGCGGACAGTGGTATTCAAACGTACCTGAATGAACTTCAGAAAAGTGATGATAGCCTTCGGTGCTTCATCCTTTGTACGTAGAAATCTAACCCATGTAAACCTGGAAAAATCATCCACAATGACGAGAATGAATTTCTTACCGCTCACACTTTCAGTTCTCATCGGCCCACAAAGATCCATATGCAAAAGATGAAGTTTTTCTTGATTGGTGTCTTCAGCTTTGGGCTTGTAAGATTTCTTGGTGCTTTTCCCCCTTGAACACGCGGAACATAAATGATCCTTGTGAAATTTAAGCTTTGGAAGACCACGAACTAATTCGTTTTTAGCCAGATGATTAATAGCATCAAAGTTAAGATGAGATAATCTGCGATGCCATAACCATGACTTGGTCTTAGAAGCTTTAGAGAGAAGACATACTGGAGAAGCGGCCATCATGTCTTGTAAGGACAAGGTATATAGATTTGCACCACGAGATCCCTTCAACAAATCTTTTCCTTCCAAGTTGCGGATGAAACAAGTGTGTTGTCGAAAAGCAACCTCAAGGTTGGAATCACAAAACTGTCCTACTGAGAATAAGTTGTGACCAAGACCTTCTACATAGTATACCCTAGAAATCGTCACGTTTCCAATCTGATATTCACCGTATCCCATAATCTTTGCTATATGATCATTCCCGAATTTAACCGTACCAAGAAATTTGCTGACGAAATTTCGGAGCATCGAGCGATTTCCGGTCATATGTTTTGAACAACCGGAGTCCAAATACCACAGGATGATTTGGACCACCTGAAAATATCACCACACAAAGACAATGTAGAGGTATCGGAATCTGAGTGTTCCTTGTTATTATCAGGTACAGATTTAATAATCTTAGATTTGCTAACTCTAGGTTTCTTAGATTTCCTAGCCTTCTTCTTCTTAATTGGTGGTGTAGATTCTAGTTGGCTTAAATCTTGAGGTATTTCTTCACTGATAGGCACTATAGTGGGGGCAGACCTAATTAAAGGGCGCTGTTTCCATACTTGAGTGCGAGTGTTCCTAACTAAAGGACGCTCAGACCTAACCTCAATGGATGCATTCCTAGTTAAAGGGCACATTTTACCATCTAGTGTAAAGGTCCTACCAGTGGGACGCCATTGCCAGCCAACTTGGGCACGAGTTCTACCCGTTGGCTTCCATTCAAGACCATTCTTAATAGCATTCATTTCATTAACGTGATCAATCAGACACAAATCATGACGCTGGGAAAACATACATTCATTACAATTCCAACAATTTAAATCAGAATTCACGAATGGTTTAGGCTGTTGCACAGGCGCAGAGCATTTAGTCTTAACATGATTCATTTTATTTAAAACTGAACTAGCATTCCTATTGTGGACTTCTACTTTCTTCTTTGTGGCACTACTAGTGGAGGGCTTGATCTTAGCTTTCTTGAGTGGCGATCCTTTAGCCTTAGTAGTCTCTTTTAATCCTGTAGAAGGCAAAGTGGGAACATTAGCAGCAGATTTTAAAGGTGTCTTACTTGATTGTGCCAATGACGGTTTCGCTCCTGGAGTCTTATTAAATGGAGTGACAGCAATGGGCCTATTATTAAGTAGTGCAGAACCTGGTGTACCTATGTATTGCAAATAAGCCAAGCAATATTGAACTCGCTTAACATATTCATGAGCCGAATAATAGTCGCTACTTGAGGGATCTAAGGCATAAAGATCGTCTAAAATATCCCTAAGAAGATCGACATGCTTAATGGCATTCCTCATATAATCATCATAGGTAACCTGGTTTCTCTTATGAAGCGGATTCTTATAAAGCACTACTGACTTGGTTGTTGGAGCACTAGTGGACGGTGCAGAGTCGGTAGCTAAGTTATCAACAACTTCTTGTCGGGTGAGAAGAAGTGTCTCCTTTAACTCAGCCAAAACCATATTTTTGTCTATGAGCAGGATGTTCAAGTCAGAGATTTCTTCGCACTTTTGGTTCAGTTGTTCAACATAATATTGTTGCTGTGCCGCATTAAAAGCGAAGCGTTCTTCTAGTGAACCATAAAGAGCGGATAGTCCCTGCCTTGTCCGATCCATCTCCCCTAGAACAGTTGATAGTCTAATTTCTAAGACCTGGTTTTTAGACTCTGCAGCCTCTAGTTCCATTCTTAATGTTTCCTTAGATGATACCTCTCTCTTCAATCTCATGATTTCTTCCTCTAATGTCTTAACAATTGCAATCATCTTGTCACTATTCTCAACACCATTTTCACAAACATTTGATATCAAAAAATTTTCATTTTGATTTTGTTGTTTTAATTCTAAAGATATACAATGTTGTTCTAGTTGATTAAAGCGTTGTGAAAGTAAATTGTAAGAATCTTGTAGCTTTAAAAACTCAGCGTTAGATTCGTGACAAGAATGATTTTCTACCTCATTTACAGTATCAGCAACATTTACAGAAAGATTACAAACATCATCACAAATATCCTCACAAATATTCACAGCATCACAGTTAATCATAGTGGATGTAAGCTCATTCGAATAATTAACATTTACAGTAGTAAGCACATCACACGAGATTACTTCAGACAAGAATCGGTCATATTCGGTTAAAATCTTTTCCTTTTCAATTAGTTGCAGTTCGTAAGCGGTGTCCATTTCATAAAACACTTTTTGAACTTCCCCAATTTCAAACTGAAGATTTTCCTTAAGAGATGCAAAACTTCCTTTTAGACTTTCGACAAACGGATTGATCTTAGTTTTAAACACCTCGTTCATGTGTTCGAAAGCCCATTCTCCGGCGTTTAAGCCATTTGAAGTCGTACATTCCAAAATGACCTTGTCAAAGTTAGTAAAGTATCGGTTAATCTCTTTCAAGTTTAACCATACGGTGCTAACAGGTGGAAGATTCTTTGGAATTTCCTTAGGACCTTCCATGTTGACAAGTGTAGGAAATGTACTAGGGCTTTCTTCCTCTATCATGTAGGTTGGTGCTGTGATGAGATCTTTATCCATATGGAAGCGAACTCTAAAATCAGTTTTTGCAAGCTCCTTATTCATTTTAAAATAATCACAATCGGGATATTTTGCTGAATTGTATGACCGATCCTCATCAACTAGATCCTTACTTGTTTGATCATTGGGAAAAACAATCGGGTCTAAAGCCAATCCTAATTGAGTTGCATTATAAAGTCTAGGACTATGTCTTAAAGCTTGTTTTGCATACCGTGGATTAGGGGGAAGGCCTTTTAGACGTGATAAGTTAAATTCTCTAAATGAAGCATCAAATAAGTGAACTAGTTGCGAAGCAGCGTATTGTCTTAAAAGCAAGTAATCTAGACTTCTAATCTTATTAGTGGCATTAATCTCTATTTTAGTCTTCTTAGATTCGAGTAATTCAAAATCAGTTTGAAGTTTTTGAAAATTAGTGACCACTAACTCCTTTTCTTTAAGTTCATTAGACAGATTTGCTCTTAAGTTTTCGATCTCTTGCAAGTGACCCATTTGTTTGTTTCTAAAATGATCATATTCGAGATTTGTGAGAACACTAGACGAAGGCACTAATTCCAAAGTTTGTACTTTCTCATTGCTTAAGGCAAGCTCATCAGACAAATTCTTATTCTTAGCTAAGGTTTCTAAGAGAGCAGCATTCATTTGGCTAAGTAATGTAGAAGGAACCATGACCAAATCTTGTTGAGCAGGAGTAGGCGTATGCGAAATGGATCCCGGTTGTGATTCACTCAAAGTCTGGGGACTCACATTGATATTGCTATCATTGTTTGTCTCCTCGTTTGAAAGACTCACCACCGAAGATTCATTCAAATTAGCACTCTCTTGCACAACTTGATGTGGTTGAACACTAGCATCAGTGGCATTATCGGTGGTATTAATAAGTACCTCAGATCTCTTATCTGGCCCTAAGCTGGAGATAGTTGCCATGAGAGCAGCCTTTGCAGTTTGAAAGTCATCACAGTCGGAGTCATACGCATCAAGATCATCGGCTTGGTAAGCTGCATTCTGCGTAGTGACAATGTCTTGTTCAGCAATCCCTGGGTCAGCAAGAAATGCAAGCTCCTCTTCATCAAGTTCCCTTCCTTGCGCCTGAGCATTTACCAGATAGATCTTTTCTGCAAACCACTGTCCTTCCCTTTTCCTCTTGGGTTTCTTACAATCCCTGGACATATGACCCTCTTCTTTGCAGTTGTAGCAGGTAATCATTCTCAACTTGCCTGTATTAGCCCGTGGAGGATTGTTGACCATTGGAGCAGGAGCAGGATTGATCGTGCGAGCATTGGTTGATGTGGAAGGTCTCCCCTGATATGGTTGAATTGGCTGAACCATTACCCTGCCATTCTCAATTGTAGCTTGTTGGCGAGAATTGGATGAATTCCTCAACTGATTGTTGGTAGGAGCTGATCCTCTGTATCCTCGTTTGCTTAATGTTCGTGTGAGATAAGCAGACATAGTAGTTAGCACTTCAACTGGGTCAGCTCCTTGTTGGAAAACAGGAACGGGGACTTCTTCATCATCACAATACAGTGCTTGATCTGGATGTGCTGCATAATCAGTAGAAGGAATACTCATTTGATCAGGATAGCTTGTTGGATATGCTGCATTCTCTTGATAAGAAGAATATGAAGGCTGAGCATAAGGTGCAACATTTGCTTGATGAAGTTGTGAAGCATACTGTGATGAAGGTGCATTGAACCGATATTGTTGCTGATGTGAGGTGGGTGGTTGTGGTAGAATCGAGTATTGGGGAAAGGCTGGTGTCATGTAAGGTGATTGATGATAGGCTTAATGTCCCAAGATATAAGGTGTGTTGTTGTGAGACAAGCTTGGTTGATTCGCCATCAAAGCTAAGGAATCTGGATACATACCGCGAGGAGAACGGTGCATAATCACATGCTTCTCATGCTGCTGAAGGAAGGCATATATTTGATCCAAATTGCACTTATGCAGATCCCTGGTTAACTTGACATCGGTAATATACTCACCCCATTCAGCTTGAGGTAGAGTATTCAAGAATTTGGTGTTAACCTGGAATGATCATTCATGAGTGTGGTGAATCTGAAGTAATAATCGTGAAGTGTTTCCCCTGGGTTGTAGGTGAATCTATCAAACAGGTCATACAACTGACATTCCCTTTCCTGTTTTGTGAGAGATGTACCTTGTAGCAACACCTTAAGACGTTCCCATAAGTCTTTTGCTACCGTATACTTGCTTACCATCCTATAAATATCATGGGGAAGAGCTTGAAGAATTGTTTGAAGAGCTTTTTCATCTGCATCTGCAACAAGTTGTTGAGCTGGAGTGAGTTCTTCAAATTCTCGTGGTCTAGTCACGTTGTCAACCGTAATGGTACCATAGTCGAGTGGACCATTCAAAATCGATTTGACCATAAGCCTTCCGTATGTCGGTTTCCCCTTTAGATATTGCATCATTCGACCTTGCCATGCCTCAAACACCTCTTTAATAAGCATCGGTGGACGGCTATCAGTTCCCGTTATGATTGATATATCCGTAAGAGATGTCATCTGAGGCATTACTGAATTTGGATTCATTTTGTTTTCTTCAAAGAAACAGAGATTATCGGTTGATCGAGCAGTGAAGTAAAGCTTGTGAATTGTGTTGTGTTTTTGTTGTAAGAAACCAAGATTAAATCCTCTAAAAAATCGTCGAAAAAAACAAGCAAAATAACCCTTGATTCGGAACTTTTTGTTGATTCGGAAGTTTGATTCGGAAGATTACCTTGATTCGGAACTTTTTGTTGATTCGGAAGATTACCTTGATTCGGAACTTTTGGATTGATCCGGAACTTCTTGGTTCGGAAGTTCTTGGTTCGGAACTTTGGCTTGATCCGGAACTTCTTGACTCGGAAGTTCTTGGTTCGGAAGTTTGGCTTGATCAGGAACTTCTTGACTCGGAAGTTCTTGGTTCGGAAGTTTCTTGATCCGGAACTTCTTGACTCGGAAGTTCTTGGTTCGGAAGTTTCTTGACTCGGAACTTCTTGGTTCGGAAGTTTCTTGATTCGGAACTTCTTGACTCGGAACTCCTTGATCCGGAACTCCTTGATCCGGAACTTCTTGATCCGGAACTTCTTGATCCGGAATTCCTTGATCCGGAAGTTTTGCTGAATAAACAGAAACTTCCTCCGATGAACAGTCGAACAGTAAAAATTAAGATTAAGCCCAGATTTTGACCAAATAACCCAAAAAGTTTTGTGCTTTCGACTAAAATAAGTAACAACTAATACTTATCCACTAATCCCAATCACAAAAACACCAAAAACACCAAGAATCAAGATGATTTTTCTTAAAGAACACTAATACAATCAAAAACTAAAAAAACCACACAAATCACCACCTTAAATCACCCCATAGCTCTTGATACCAAATGTAGAATATTGATAATCAATGAATCTATGAAGGGGTTTGTTGATTTCTAGAGAGAGAAAGTTAGAGAGAGAAAGTGAGAGAAACTATGTGTATTTTATTAATATGGAAAACATGAAATGACAACAACCAACCCCTTTCCTTAGTGGAAAGGGGTATTTATAGTCCAAGCCTAACATTGGGCTTGGGCCGGTCCATGACAAGCCCATGGACCGGTTCTTACTTAAGTTAATAAGCAACTAAATAACTAATTACTAACTACGAGCTATTACAACATAAATCATATTGTGGAGTGACCGATACTTCTAATATACGTTAAAACGTATTTCTAACACTAATGAGACTACTGATGCAGAAAGAGAATCCCCACTCATCTCATCATCTACACCCATTAATGATGGTCCTACCATATCCAGCAGTGGAAGCAGAATCATCAGGAGTGGAGGCCCTAGTTATTCAGAGCTTCATTCTGCTCACAAGCACCCATCTTTAGGTCATGCTGTCTCATTTGGAAGTTCCTTTGAGGACTTCTTTCCTAATCAAAATAGCCCCATCAATTCTGATTTGGAAGAAGATGAAACAGAATTCATCATGCAGCCTACCTATAGAATCAATAAGGATCATCCTATCTCTCAGATCATTGGTGATCCTGAAGCTCCCAGACATACAAGGTATACAGCAAAGGAGCACAGCTTCATTGCTAACATCACCATGAAGTTCAATCATGACAACATGCAATGTTGTCTGTTTACTGCATTTTTGTCACAAGAAGAGCCAAAGAAGATTTTTCAGGCTTTAAATGACCCAAGCTGGGTTGAAGCTATGCAAGAGGAGCTCTTACAATTCGACATACAAGAGGTTTGGATTCTGGTTGATTGTCCCAAATGGGCAAGGCCTATTGGGACCAAGTGGGTACTCAGGAACAAAAAGGATGAAAGGGGAATAGTTGTCAGGAACAAAGCAAGGTTGGTAGCACAAGGGTATACTCAGGAAGAAGGGATTGATTATGAAGAAGTGTTTGCTCCAGTAGCAAGGATTGAAGCTATTAGATTATTTCTTGCTTATGCCTTATTCATGGACTTCACTGTTTTCCAGATGGATGTGAAAAGTGCCTTCTTATATGGAACCATTGATGAAGAAGTCTATGTCATGCAACCACCAGGGTTTGAAGATCCAGAACATCCTGACAAAGTATACAAGGTGAAAAAGGCCATGTATGGCCTTCACCAAGCTCCCAGAGCCTGGTATGGTACTCTTTCCAAATATCTCCTAGACAATGGATTCAGCGGGGGGAAGATTGATCAGACCCTGTTTACCAAGAAACAAAAGGGTGACCTTCTGCTAGTACAAGTCTATGTGGATGACATCATTTTTGGATCAACCAACTCCATGCTTAGCAAAGAGTTTGCCAAATTGATGCAGGATAAATTTCAAATGAGTGCTATGAGAGAACTAAACTTCTTTTTGGGGTTACAAGTTCAGCAGCGGAAATATGGGATATTTATCTCACAAGACAAATATGTAGCTGAGATTGTAAAGAAGTTTGGCATGTCTGATGGGAAGAAGGTGTCCACTCCCATGGACAAGGATCGTCCATGGGGCAAGGATGGTCCTGGAAAGCCTATAGATGTCAGGAATTACAGGTCTATGATTGGGTCTCTTATGTATCTCACTGCTTCAAGACCTGACATCATGTTTGTAGTCTGCTTATGTGCAAGATACCAGGTGTCACCAACAGAGTGTCAGTTATTTGCTGTGAAAAGGATTTTTAGGTATCTAAAATGTTATCCCACCTTAGGACTCTGGTATCCGAAGGAGTCACCATTTGAGCTGATAGCTTATTCAGATAGTGATTATGCTGGTGACAACAATGATAGGAAGTTTACAACAGGGGGATGCCAATTTTTGAGGAGCAGGCTTATATCTTGGCAATGTAAGAAGCAGACTATCATGGCAACATCCACAACTGAAGCTGAGTATGTAGCAGCTGCTGCATGCTGTGGTCAAGTTCTTTGGGTGCAAAATCAATTGCTTGATTATGGGTACAACTTTCTTAAAACCAAGATATTTATTGACAACAACAGCACTATTTGCATTATAAAGAACCCTGTTTTTCATAGCAAAACCAAACACATTGAAATTAGACATCACTTTATCAGAGATTGTTTTGAAAAAGGACTGATTGTCCCTGAGAAAATTGATACAGAACTTAATGTTTCTGATCTTTTAACAAAAGCTTTTGATGTAGGGAGGTTTCAGTATCTGGTTGCAGGTATTGGAATGGTTACTCCTTAAAATTCTGATGTCTAAATTGTCATGTATAATCAGGGTTACTTCACTGACTGTTGTTGTATAATTGTTAGTCAATTTTACCATTTCTTTCATTCCACTGCTTTTTAACACTGATTCCCCTGCCTGGGGTTCATTCCCCTGCCAAGAGAATTTTTCTCTTCTGCTGGGTGTGTTCTGTTTACAAAAGTGGTTTTATGTGGTTTTAGACTAACAATGCAGAGGTTCATATGGTGCATACTATTCTTGTTGGTGAATCAGGTATATACTCTATGTTTCAGGGGAGGTTAGGTCAAACCTTTAGGATTCAGGGTATTCTTAGGATACTCATATATGATTCTAGATCATATCCATTGGTGAGTGGGGGTTCAGGGTAATGATGACTTGCTGCACAGCTTGTCTGAACTCTGAAACCTTGAGGCACTGTAGTGTGTGTTTACATTTCTTTATTCAAGCAGCTTGCTGTTCAAAATACAGATGTGTGGCACACATTGCCAAGACTAACTGACCATAGGTAAGGGACAAGGTTGGGATGGTGACTGGGGTATGCATGATTTCTTGGGATTACCTGGTGTAGGGGGACTTATGTATTAACTTTTTGTATTGGGACCATTGCTGAATAGAGGACTCTTGAGATTCTATGTATCTATCTTGTGTATACAAGTGTGTGCATTAGAGCAGAGCTAGTTAGCATTAGTCCTTCCATGACTAGTTTAATACCCCTAGGAAAGTTTCCCCTGCTTTTATCTTTTATTCCCATGCCTTCACAACATTCCCCTGTGCATTTGTGGCTTGCTTACATTTTGGTTAGGGAATATTTTATTCTTTTTAAAAGATATTTAAGGCGCTTTCTTAGCTGATTGGTAATCTGTTCCTTCTATTTCAAATATATTAATTTTTTATCAAGATTTATCCTTGATATTTTTGCAATTTGAAAATTTTGGTCCAATCACAGCCCTTCAATTTGTCTATATAAACTTAATTCCCTTTACCAGCAGGTCCACAAATCTCTCTCGACCTAATCCCACTTACCTCCCATCTCTATAAACCTCTAAACTATTTTCCAAATTCATCATGACCCTTAAAATTGCTCCTTATCATAACCAAATTGCTTTGCTTCATGATGAACCAGCCGAGTTTGCTGAGGCTGTGGCCTTTCTAAAGTCTTCATACTTTAGAGTGGCCCTTCTCATCAATCCTCGCATTTATACCTCACACATTCAACAGTTCTGGTCTAAAGCCATGACCAAAACAGTGAATGGAGAGGTCATAATTCAAAGCACAGTTGATGGTCATTCCAAGGTAATCACACTTGCCTCCATCAGGGAGAATCTTCTCCTTGATGATGAGGATGGAATAACCAACTTTTCTGAGGCTGAAATTTTTGAAGGTCTTGATAAATTGGGGTATAAACTTTCTGAAAATCAAAAATTAAAGTTTGCTAAAGGCCAGTTTGCCCCTCATTGGAAATTTTTGATTCATACTATTATGCAATGTTTGTCACCCAAAACCACTGCTTTTAATGAGGTTGGTAGTGAGATAGCTTCTGCCCTGATCTGCTTTGCAACAGGAAGGAACTATTGTGTTTCTCAAATGATTTTTAAAGGCATGGTTAAAAATGTTTCAAGCACCTCAAAGTTTTGTATGTATCCAAGGTTTATAGAAGTTTTGCTGAATATGAGTGATCATGGTCCCATTACACACAGAAACTATTTTTCAGCAACCAAACACACAACCAAACTTTTCACCACATTACTTGCACCATCACCTTTGTTCTCTGGCAGAAATATTCCATTCACTTCAATTATGCTAGACCAAATCAGACGGGAAGAAGCCAAAAATCAAACAGCCACAAATCAACCTACTGAATCCCCTGCCAAGAACCTACCACCTGCTGATCCACAACAAGAAAGGCGTTCAAAATCCAGGTTTGCCAGGTCTCCCTTGCCTAGTGAATCTTTACAAGCAGCAGAGAGGAGAGTCTCCAAGAGTTTGGAGCAACCTGGGGGTTTGGCTGCCACTACTGTCTCATCCTCAAGGGGTGAGCAGGATAGTGACACCATCAATAAGTCCTCTCCCCCACTCCATGATATCCAATAAGGGGAGAAATTCCCTTCTAGGATTGAGAGCAGTATGCAACCTTTGACAAATCTGGAATTGACGAAAATGTGCATGAGTCTGAAAAGGCAGAATGCACAACTAGTACAAGATGTCAAAAAGCAAGGTCTGGTTATCTCTCACCTGGAAACCAGACTTGCTACTCTTGAGGGGAGGAGAAAGCCCAGACTGATTCTTTCCACAGATGAGGATGCTTCCAAAGGGGAGGAAATTCCAACCAAAGAAGGATCTACTGAGTATTATTCTTATCCTGGTGGGGAGCATGGAAAGATAACAAGTGCTAAGGAAGGAATGGAGAGAGAAAGTGCTGATAAGGGAAGTGACAAGGGGAGTGCAACCAAAGATATTGCTCAAACATTGCTCACCATGGGCAATCAAGAAGAAGCCCCTGCTTCAAAAGTTTCCCCTGCCATTGCTAATCCCACTGCTGTAAGTTTATCCCCTGCTAAGAACATTACTCAAACATTTGTTAAGAAGAACAGAAAGCAACCAGCTCAGAAGGGGATAACAATCAAAGAACCTGCATCTAAAGCAAAACCAGCACCAGCAGTGGATCCAAAAGACAAAGGAAAAGGAATCATGGTGCAACAGCCCAAGAGAAAATACAAGCATCTGACTCCTGAACAGTAGAAGATCCAAGAAGCTCATGATGCACAAGTAGCTCTCAGGCTACAACAAGAGGAAATGGATATGCAGGATCAAAGGATGGAGAAGATGAGGCCCAAAGATATGCTAAAACAGGTTGAGATTATGCATAGGGAACTAGATGACAGGGTACCTCATGTTGAAGAGTTTCTTGATCAATGGGAGAAGGAGTTGAAAAATGCTCCTTTGGAAGACAGGTATGAGTTGACTTGCCTTGTTTACAAATATCAAACTGAATATCTGGAAAGAAGGGCAATGCAAATTCAGAGTGAGAAGTATAGAACATCAGAGAAAGGGCAACTTGATCACTACAAAGTTCTGCTTAAAAGGCATAGAAAGTGGAAGGATGGTGACTTCAAAGATATGAGCTTTGAAGCCATAAAGAGAGCAGTCAGACCAGTTCTAAAGTTGTATGATGTGGAGGATTGGATGACTATCAACACTCCTGAGGAAGCTGAGTATCTTAGGAGACAAAGTGAAGTGCTACAGAAAGCTAGAGCAACAAAGAAAAGAAAAGCTGGAGAGACTACACAAGCAGGTGCATCATCCCAAACAGGGGCATCGCACCAAGCAGGTGAAAGTTTTCCAGAAGTACTTGAGAAGTCTGTACTTAATGCACAAAGAGCAGCAAAGAGACTCAAGAGAATGGAGCAAGTGGGCATAATCACTAAAGAGTCTCAAGGGCCATCAAATGATGAAATTGATAAACAGCTGATTTTGCAGGAAAATGATGAAATCTCACCTAGTGAACTTGGAAAGAAGTTTGCTATTATAGAGTATGCTGTTTATGAACACAAAGGGAGAACTTGGTGGAAGCTTACAAGGGCTGACAATACAGCACAGACATTTCTAAGCCTAGATGTCATGTTTCAAATTTTGGATAGTGAAGACTTAGAAGATCTGTGGAAAATATTGAAGAAAACGTTTGCTGCAAAACCTCCTACCATGGATGGTGTGGAGAAGGATTGGGTAATCTGGGAGTGCATGCATAGAATGTATGAACATGAATTATTTGATCCTCTATTTGATGCAGTGAATAAAGGAAATTTGGTGTATTGGAAGCTATTTACAAATTCTGGGGTTTATGAGGTAGTAATGGAAGGTGTGAGTGTTTATCTACTCAATCATAGGTATTATCCCTTCTCTCAGGAAACCTTGAAGAAGTTAGCACAGGCTAAGTTAATTGTTGATGCCAAAAAGCCTGTTGCTTATGATCTGGTAAGAATGGTTCATAGTCAGATTTGGCCAGAGAGTTTGTAAGCATCCTCATCAACTAGCATTTATTCAGAAACTTGTCTTTTAGGGGAAAGCACAAGTTTAGGGGAGGATTGTTGGGAATAAATATATGCTTACTTGCTCCCCCTGCTAGTTGATTATTCATACCCCTGCTAGAGTAAGTTCCCCCTGCTAAATAACAAAGGCAGGGGGATCCGTTCCCCTGCTGGAGTCAAAGGCCCTGCCGTCAAGATAAACATGGAATAGATTTTTACGCGTTTCAGTTATTATTCCTTAATACTTTCCATAGTTTGTTAGTAGTGATCTTGTACGTGGGTCCTTGTATCTATAAAAGGACTCACTAGGTTAGCATGCAAAGTGTGTCTTTCTCATTTCGTTTTTCATTATTATTACTTTAAGGTTTTGTAAACTCTAATACCACTTTGGGTATTCGTATATCTTCGATATATTAAAGTTCAACGTTTGAATCTCATTTGTTCTTGTGCTAAACATTACATTCCGCATCTTGTTTAGTTACTTTGCTTTGCAAAGTTTCTCTAGTGTTAGATTGAATTCTTTCTCTCTATCACAACCCTTAAACAAGCTATTAAGGTTTAAGATCTGACTTTGGGATCAACACTTAGGATTGTGTATGTCAAAATCATAACTTGTTTTTATTAATTACTAATGAATGGTATGGTAGTAAAGTAAATGATAATGACGTCAAAGAAGTGTGAAATAGATTTGTGTTATAAAGTGACGGCGTATGAATCACAAAAATATTTTGTGATTTTAGGGTTTTTGTTTGAAATAGTGTATGAATCACAAAAATAAAGTGATGGCTCTGATACCATGTTAAACATTGTAAAACCCCATGAATATTATATTTATTGATCAACCATTTATAATGGTGATTACACGAAATCCTAATGGACCTAAACCCACAAACCAGACCGGGTCATATTTATCCACTAATACTTCTCACTTTTAAAATTTTGATCTATTGATATCAACAATAAGGTGTTTGTCATATAATTAAACTTAAAAATTTAGTTACTAATTATTTATATATGTAGGTAATGCGTTTGATAAAATGCTCTAATAACTTTTTCTTCAAGGGCAATGTATTAGAAACTTAGTCAAATCTCGAGCTGTATGTTATGGATGAAACATGATCTATAGAGCGTTAACAAGTACATTTATGTTCTTTTTTGAAGCCGCGTCTCTTCCAATTATGGATATTTTGTGTACAACAGGAGGAAGCTATTGTACATGTTTATCAACTATAACATGTAGTATCTTTTCTTTTTAAATTTCATTCTTAATATATATATATATATATGTAACAATTTAAAGCTAATTAAATTAACAGCTAATTGGTTTAAATCTTTGTTTTAATGAGTTTTTCATAAATGATTATACGCGTTAATGGCATATTATAGAAACTAGTGGTAAGTATTGATTTTGGCCATGTTCGTAATGTTACTAAGCTTTGAAATAGCTTATGTATCAGTTGTTTGTACTGATAGACAGATAGTCTGAAAAATTATTGCTGAAGCCAAAAAGAAAGTTAACTCCAAACTGCATTAGGTAACCAACACCAACAAAAGTACAAGTGTAGAAGTGGTTGAGGAAGAAGAGCCTAAAAAAGGTATGTGAATTCACTTATATATACTGGATGAAAGCGACATTTATACATTTATAAAAGAATAAGCATAAGCAAAGGACATTATTTATGCATTTCATTCTTTTACACTTCTAAATTGGCTATCAGAATCTTGTAGCGCCGTAGAAAAGCACATGTAAATGGCTTCTATAATGCTTTTCTTTACGGGTTTTCGCATGTTATGGTCATGTGGTTGGGTAACGGTTTTAATTCAATTTAATTGACATTGGGACCTCTGATTTTTTTCTATAACAAGTATATTTACAATGGTTATGAAACTGCAAAATAAAAAGAAGTCTATAGATTGGTCGAATTAGTTGCAGCAACCGATCTGTCATTACTTATTCAAGCAAGGCAACATCCCTTATTCTTGAAACTTTTAACAAGCTTCAATTTATTGTTTACAATAGTTTCTTTAGGGTGTGTTTTGGGATTGATCGTATTGGACTTTTTAAGGAAAAAAGGATCTATGGTTAGAGTCAGCCACACACCTCCTTAGTGACTTAGTGTTTTATTAATGCAACCTGATTGCAATGTATCGCCTAACAATGCCATTCTATCAGTTGTCATTGCTAGTCATATGACTTACCAATTAAAATGGATTTTCACTGGTGATTCATATCATTAAGTTAGCTCAACAACATTAAATAAGATATTTGTACTTTTTACTAAATTAGATTCATATTAGTTATTTGTGCAAGATGACTTTAACCTTGTTGTCAACTTAATTTGATGTCAATTTACTTATTTGTTCAGAAAGGATTATAAGCATGAAGTGGCGGGTCATGGAAACTGTTGGTAAAGTAATCATTTTAGAAATGTTACTATTTAAGTATGTAATAGCAAAAAGAAAACTATTGTAAGTGTCTTCCTAATGACAGTCCATAACTTTATATTCGTTGTTATACTTTGGGAAATGTAAACTACTAACTCACTGGTATGTTTGAAGATTATATATGATGACCAACTTGCAAATTTACTTTAAATATACAGGTTGTGTTTACAAACTCTTTATTTCACTTTTAAACATGTTTATTTATTATATTTAGTACGTAAAAATGGTCTTAATTTTTTTTACAGTTGATCTTAAAAACTTCAATTAAAGACATTAACTTCTTTGTCAACAACACGAAGGTGATTAACATACAAATAGATAATTGTTTGGTTATATATACATTACATTATATGTTTCAGTTATCTATCATAACATTACTTTAAAGCTATCTGTCCAACGGGCGGGTCTTAAGGCTAGTTAATAATATTATACATGGTTTATAAGTGATTATTAATTAATAGTATAACATGATTTATGTTAATAAAACTTTACCATAACTGATAATTGGATAAATAAATTAAAGTATAGTATTTAATTAATTACACCGTGATTAGAATGTAATTAAATAATTAAGCTAAGTTCTTAATTAAATAAATTAAATGTGCCATGTTTTATATCATGAATAATTATATAAATAATTATTATAAGTCTAGTATTAAATTATTACATGTACCATGTTTAATTTCATGATAATTTTATCAAATATATATATCCTAAGTCCAAATTAATTTAATTAATTATAACATGATTTATGTAATATAACTAATTAAATTAATGTAATTAGCCCAAAATTAATTTAACAAGTCTAGAACCAAACACACCCTTGTGTATGTTCGGTTTACCCGAGCCCTAACAAAGCCTACGAGACTCCTAATGTCTCGGTCGCACAAACAATCAAACACCACAGCCACTACATGTGGTTCTTTCCCACTATAGCCACGGCTCAGTTGCTGGATGTGGTTTTTCCTTGCCACCGACAGTGGCTTTAAGCCACTACTTGCCTGATCTACCTACTAGGTGAGAGTTCTTCCCACTGACCACGGTGGTACTCGACTGCCACTGTTCGAACAAACGCCCCACTGGGGCTTGCTGCTGTGCGGCTGCTAGAACAACACAGCTACCAAGGGTTGGGACCCCTCGACTCGTGGTAACTAAAATCCATCGAGAGCTTAAGCTCTCGGTTTCCGTGACAAAGGAAACCAAATCGAATCATGACTTATTTAATTTCATGTTTTAATTAAATCAAAGCATATGTTTCATAATTAAATTCACATGTTTGATTTTTATCATTCATGAAGAAAATAAAGAAATTAAAGATGAAGGTTTACCAAATGCATATGATCCAATGATGATACACGAACACAACCTAAAATCGAAATCAAAATAAACTTGTCTCTCCTTCTTTTTCTTTGTTTCTGGCGGCCTTAGACACACACCAAACCCTAGTTTGTTTTATTTTTGTTTTCTTGAAAATGAGATGATAAGTTTTCCGTGTATTATTTTATTTACAAATGGGCCGTGCCATGGGCCCTTCTCTTGTTTCTTTTAAATCTGGCCAACAAACACCCCTATTGTATGATTTCGTGTTTTATAAACATTCCCGTATTTATAACTGTTCGTAACTTAATTTCGTGTTTTATTGTGTCGTGATTTATTATACATAAATACTTGTCATAAATAAATAATAATCTTATATATATAAATATTCAGTTTGAATCATTTAATTCGCAGCCTTAAATGACTCGATATAACCCCAACTAAGCCTAACTCTGTCAATTGGATCAAACGAAGGGTTGCGAGTTACACTTCTACTTTGTAACACCCCATTTTCATAAATGGAATGTCACGCGTGATTATGGCGTGTCAACAAAGCATACAAGGATAAATGCATAAAACATTACATGACCATAAAGGAAATACCGGAATCAAACATCGGTACCCCAAAAGTAGAACTCATCACACACAAACATAAGTACTGTAAATGAAAGGACTAAACAATGTCCATAGAAATGAGTATCAAAGTATAAAGAAATGCATAAAGTAAAGAAGGCTAGGAAGCTTCCAATCCATATGCACGTACGCTTAAAGTCTACGAGTGTCCCTGAGTACCTGCCGTTTTGGTAACATGAAAAGGAAAACGGCTGAGCATAACGCTCAGTGCATGAATATACAAGTAAAGCATGAATAATATAAGCATATAAACATGAAGCAGCGGAAAAGACTAAGTCCTGGATAACCTGATTATATCTTAGTAAACTGGTTTTATAGTTTGAAAAGCCTTATTTTTATCTTGTAAAAACTGTTTAACATATTTACCATTAGCCAATATAGGTCATGAAATATCAACGTGCATGAATACTTGGAGGGGTGACCTCGTCATGCAAATTAGAGGGGCTGCCTCTAATTTAATATACTGGTTTTTGGGTAGGAGGGGTCAGCTCCTTGTGAAGGATGTAAGGCACATACCACATTCACACTAAATAATCTGCTGAAAACATGTAAACTATGATGCACCCATACGCCCCACCTGATAATAATAATATGGCCAACAGCTGAAAGGGACGCCACGAGCTATCACTCCGTCGTGGTGAAGTCAAAACACCGGTGCCTCCAGTGTTATGGTTATGGTACCTCCATAACTAGGTGAAACTAGTCATGCATGTATATGGATTTAGGTATTCTAATTAAACATAAGCAATTCAAAAACATATAAAACATATACTAGGGAAAACAGTTTGCTGCATACGGGGAAATCCTAATAAGGAAGAATGTCCATACTGAAAGGACGGAGAATCTGTACCTTGTGTCCAGTGAACGAAGAAGACGAACGGAAGAGAGTCCTACTTCGTTAGCACTAATGCTACATAAATACATACGTGTATAAGTATCTGATTACTGAGTACGTATTGGTTTTATACCATGTCTTAGCTTGTTTTATATGTTCATGTCATGTTTTACTGATTAAAGCTTAATACTGTGTTTATCATGTATTCTGTCTATTCTGTTTGAGTATTTCTTGTATTTCATGTATTATTATACTTGTTGTGTAATAATAAGTAACTTTCTAAAAATAGAAGGTTTCCTAAAATAGAAAGTTTCCAAAAATAGAAAGTTTCCAAAAATAGATTTACTGCTTAAAATAGATAAGTTTCTAAAAATAGAAAGTTTCCATAAATAGATTAGTTGTCTTAATTAAATAAGTTTCTAAAAATAGAAAGTTTCCGTAATTAGATATAAGCTAGATTATTAAGCTAATTATATAAGCTTAAGTGTTTACTGATTAATATACTAAGTCATATAATTAAATAATATAGTTTATTAATTATTTCATGTGAATTAAATAAACTATAGGTTCAAGTATTTAATTAAAAATAACATGATTTAATTAAATAATAAAATACTTAGGTTAAAACATGTATTATTATCTATTAATAATATAACCTAAGTCATGTAAATTAATTAATTATAAGTCATGATATTAATAATTAATTATTTAATTATATAGTCTAAATAAGATGATAAGTACTTAGGTTAAAATTCATGTATTAATAATAAAATCAATAACCTAAGTCATGTATAAATTAAATTAATCATGTACATGTTTTAATTAATTTAATTTAAGTCTTGTAAAAAAAATAAACTTGTACATATAATTAATCTTGTAAAAAGTAACCCATGAACCGAACCCGTGTTTAACGAACATGTTGTGAACCGTATTTATGAACCCCGTGAACCGGACCCATGAACCGGTCACAACCCACCCTTGGTCAATACTAGCCGCCGGCTAGCCAAAAGTTCCCACCGGCTAGCCGGTGGTTACCCTTGCTGCCGCGGCATGGGGGGGGGGAGGGGGGGGGGGGGGGGGTTCCCCCTGCTTCCCTTATTTAGCCACCGGCATAAGCCGGTGGTGGTCCTTTGTCCTAGCCGAGACCCACCCAAGCCAAGACATACCCCGACCGAGGTTGGGGTCTCCTTCCTTCCTGCTGCCGAGACACAAGACCACCACACCGAGACCTTGAGGTCTCGGTGGTGCGAATTAAAAACAAACCGAGACCCCCTTGGGGCTCGGTTCTTGCTTCGGCCAACAAACAAACACCCCTTAACCCTTAATAAATTTTACCCCCATGATTAATTAACATGTGATTTCTTGTTTTATACCATTCATGATTCATGTGTTCTTGATTTCATTAAAACATAAAAAGAAAAAGGGTTTAGGGTTGTACCGATCACGTGAATCAAAGGAGGATGAACACACTAACACACTTGCAATAAATCGAACACCAAAAATCAACCAATCACACCTTTGGTGTGTGTTAAACCCGGCGGCCAAGGAGACAAGAAGGATAAAAGATTTTTAGGATTTTCTTGTTTTCAATATTTTGTTATTATGAAAATGATCTTTCCCTTAATTTCATGTTTAGTAAAAATTAATGGGCTTGGCCCTTGGTCTTGCTTCTAGCCGCGGGTAGGGGCCCACATGGGGTAACCCATATGTTTTCCGTGTCTAATATTTAGTGTGTTCTCGTGTTCGTGTTTTACGTGATTAAACTAGTTGTCGTTCGTGTCTTATTATATTTATTCGTGATCGTAATAAATACACATACATACGTAATAATAAGCTCGTGATTATTTACGTTCATGATTTCATGTTCATATGTTCGTGAATATAATTATTATTGAAATAATTATCGTGTCTTAATACGTAATAAATACTTATCGTGTTATAACACGTACGTAATACTTGTAATTCTTGTTCGTTAAACGTAAACATGCTATAAAATGAAAGTTCTAATCATATACGTACGATCGTAAGGGTACTATTCATGGTAAAAGCATGCGGGTTTTACATACTTAATGGGAGCAAATCAACAGGCGTTGTAGTTTCGAGTTACACTTCCACTTAATGGGAGCAAAGCAACTGAATTAGCAGTTTGGAAGTCCAAATAAATGAAAGGAACTTAAAAAGTCCAGGCTGTTACAAACGTGAGTTACATTAGTTTAGGGTTTATAAATTGGTCCTCCATTATGTAGCTTCCCCCACATCTTCCAGGTTTTTCTATAACTTTTTTCTGAAAAGCACGAACTCAGCTATGGTATCTATGTCTGGGATAACGAATCTGAAACCAAAATTCCAAAGTTTACAATGTAACCAACGATACTGGCAAAAAGGGTGTAGTTTCATTAGCTAAACCTGTAAGAGTGGTATATTCACCAGTTAAACCTACAAAAAACAAAGATAAAAAAGTCAATATTGAATCCAGTTGTAAAACCCACAAGATTTTACCATAAAGAGTACACTGATAATCGTACGTACAAGATTAAAACTTTCCTTTTATAACATGAATACGTTTCACTGATATAAACTACAAGAACTACGCACGTGTTATTACACGATAAGTATTAAGTACGTATTAAGTACGTATTAAGGCACAATAATTATTATCAATAATTATTATAATCACGAACATGAAATCATGAACGTAGAATCACGAACATATAATATGTATTTACGTGTATTATTAGTATGATTACGTACAAGTATTTATAATAGCACGAATATTTAATAACGTAACGAAAATACGAGTACATGAACACGTAAAATATAACACGAGAAAAACTTCGGGTTTTTCTCTTGTGGACCTTGTATGCCGCGTCACCAAGAAGAAAGGAGGGGGCCCAAAAGCCCACTTTTGGTTTAATTAAGGGAAACTAAAACCACAGAGTTTTTATAAACATATTTTTTACAGAAAAGTTGAAAACCCTATCCCTTGGTGACTCCATAGCCACGTCATCAACACAAGAACAAGGAGGAATTCGTTTTTGATTTTTGATCTTTGGTATTTGGTTCGTGTTCGTGTTATCTTCAATCACACGTTAGGGTAAAACATTAAACCTTGATCTTTAATCCTTTTATTTAATTATGTTTTGTGTTAGATCTTTATTAAAATTAAATAAAACATGTTATGAATTTAAATAAACATGGGAAAGGGTTCGTTTGGCTTGGTTTTGTGGATCGGCAGCCAACCGAGAGTCGAACGACTCTCGGTGTCCCTTTTTAGCCACAGTCGAGACCCTCTAAGGGGCTCGGTGTGGGTCTCGGCGCAGCAGCAGGCACCACCGGCTTAAGCCGGTGACTGCTTGGGTCGAACAGTGGGAACGGCGAAGGCAGCAGGGGGAGACCACCGGCCTACACCGGTGGGATCTTTGTGCTGGCAGCGGCTAGCCACGGCGTAGCAGCGGAAGCAGCCGCCGCTGTTGGCAGCGCAACCGCCGCTGTTGGCAGCGCAGCCACCAGCCTCCACCGCAGCCGCGGTTGTGGGTGGTGGTTGGTGTCGGGTGTTTGGTTCGACCAGTTCATGGGTTCACGGGTCCGGTTCATGACATGTTTTAATAAAAATAATTCATGGGTTTGGTTTATTATTTTTACAAGTTTAATAGTTTTACAAGTTTATTTATTTACAAGTTAATTAAATTAATTTAACATGTCATATAATTAATTTAATTAAAACATGGACTTAGGTTTATTATTAATATTTAATAATACATGATTTTAACCTAAGTATTTAATTATGTAATTTAGTTATAGTAATTAATTAATTATTAAAACATGACATATAATTAATTAATTTTCCTGACTTAGGTTATATTAATATAAATATTAATACATGTTTTGACCTAAGCATTATATACACTTTAATTTAATTAAATCATGATTATATTTAATTAAATCGTATAACATATAGTTTATTTAATTAACATGTTATAAATGATAAACTATACTATTAATCACATGACTTAGTATATTTAATCAGTAAAACTTAATATCGTATTAGCTTAATAATCCAGCTTATTTTTAATTATGGAAACTTTCTATTTCAGGAAACTTACTATTTTTGGAAACTTTCTATTTTTAAAAAGTAATATATTTTAAGCAGTTAATCTATTTTTTGAGACTTTCTATTTTTGGAAACTTTCTATTTTTTTGAAACTTTCTATTTTTGGAAACCTTTTATTTTTATAAAGTTACTTATTATTACACAACAAGTATAATAATACAAGGAATACAAGTAATACTTAATCAGAATATCCAGAATAGTTGATAAACACAACATAACATTAAAATCAGTAAAACAAGACATGAACATATAAAACAAGCTAATACATGATATAAAACCAGTTACGTACTCAGTAATCAGAATACTTATACACGTACATTATTTATGTAGCATTATTGAGATCGAAGTAGGAATCTCTTCCGTTCGTCTTCTTCGTTCATTGGACACAAGGTACGGATCCTCCGTCCTTTCTGTGTGGACAATCTTTCCTTATTAGGATTTCCCCGTATGCAGCCAACTGTTTTCCCAGTATATGTTTTGATTTGCTTATGTTTAATTAAATGCCTAAGCCATATACATGCATGACCAGTTTCACCTAGTTATGGAGGTACCATAACCATAACACTGGAGGCACCAGTGTTATGACTTCACCACGGCGGAGTGATAGCTCGTGGCGTCCCTTTCAGCTTTTGGCCATATTATTATGTTATCATGTGGGGCGTACGGATGCATCCTAGGTTACCTGTTTTAGCAGATTATTCAGGTGAATGTGGTGTGTGCCTTGCATCCTTCGCAAGCAGTGGATCCCTCCTACCCAAACTTATATTAATTAGAGGTAACCCCTCTAATTGCATGATGAGGTCACCCCTCCAAGTATTCATGCATGTTGATATTTCATGACCTATATTGGCTTAATGGTTAACATGTTAAACAGTTTTTATAAGATAAACATAAGGCTTTTCAAACTATAAAACCAATTTTACTAAGTTACACCAGGTTTTCCAGGAATTAATCAATTCCGCTGCTATATGTTGTATATGCTTATGTTATTCATTCTATGCTTGTATATCCGTGCACTGAGCGTTATGCTTAGCCGTTTTCCTTTCATGTTCCCAAAACGATAGGTACTCAGGGACGCTCGTAGACCCTAAGCGTACGTGCATATGGATTGGAAGCTTTTTATCCTTCATTACTTTATGCATTTCATCATACTTTTGATACATACAGGTGCTGCATGGTTGTCGTCAGCTCGTGTCGTGAGATGTTTGGTCTTCGTGGCAGAGCATTTAGCAATGCTAGCAGCCTGGTGAGGGCTGGCTGTTTAGGGAAATTTTAAGGTAGGGCCTGCTGGGCTTATTTCCATGGAAATTATTTAGTCCTTTTCCTTTACAGTACTTATGTTTGTGTGTGATGAGCTTATACTTTGGGGTACCAATGTTTGTTTCCGGTATTTCCTTTATGGTCATGTAATGTTTAAGACATTTATCCTTGTATGCTTTGATGACACGCCATAATCACGCGTGACATTCCATTTACCAAAATGGGGTGTTACAATTATGGTATCAGAGACAAGGCTTCGACTTGAGGCACTCAAACCACGACCTATGATTAGTGGGTAGTTACTATGGTCTTCCTAGAACTGATAGTCGATTTCATGCATTCATTATTTTCATGCATTTATATATATGTCATTGTCGCAAGTTTATGACTAAGTAATGGTTGGTACAGGACTGGCCCTATTTAGTCGCATGTTCTTTTATCGAAACTTTTAACTTTGGGACCGACCCATTGGCGTCCCCTCGCCATGTCTTTTGTTTTGAGTGAACTGACCATAGGCGTTCACTCTCGCGCATATAAAAGTTTTCATCAAATTGCATCATGCATTCATGTACTAGTTTTCCGACATAAAATTTTTCTCATGATTTATTGGTATACATTTTTTTCATGTATATATTTTATGTTTTGATCAGTTTAATCATGTATTTTTATGTTATACTGTTAGATGGTTCTCACACGCGAGCAGGAACAACTCAAGGCAGCAGTCCAAGCTACGATGCAAGCTTTGCTTCCTCAGCCGAGGAACGAAATCAGGGCTGAGGTGCAGGCTGCCAACAATCAGCAACCGCACCAAGTACCTCCTCCTCCTCCTCCAGCAACATTGGTCACATGGCTGGAGAGATTCAACAAGCAACGTCCTCGATCCTTCGAGAGAACTGATAGCCCCAGTGAAGCTGAAAGCTGGTTGGCTCATATTGAGAAGATATTTGATGCAATGGGCTGTGACCCCGTCTTCAAGTCGAGGTTGGCCTGTTACAAGTTCGAAGGTGATGTGCTGGGATGGTGGAAGGCAGTCAAGCAGTCTGAGGGAGGTGACAGTTGGGTGGCTGGTTTGACTTGGGCTCAGTTCAGGGAGTTAGTGATGAGACAGTTCTTCCCCAAGGCTGAGCAAGACAAGCTGAAGAGGGAGTACCATGGGATCAGGTAGAGAGCTGGGGAGAACAGCAACGAGTTCATGTAGCGCTTTCTTCGTTTGGCTGGTTTTCTTGGTGCAGCAGCAGGTACTGCCGAAGAGCAAGCATACCACTTCTGGTGGGCTCTTCGTACATCGGTCGCCAACAACTTGGTGTGTGATACGTTCAACACGGCGGCACAAGTTGACGATACAACACGTAAGCTGGAGATGCTGCAAGAAAGAGAAGAGTTCGGGGAAGCAGAGAGACCCGAGAAGAGGTAAATATTCGTTATTCAGCGGTGACCATTCCGAATCCTTTCAGTATTATCCAATATTTATATCTCTCTATAAACTGCATCTTTCAGGCAGAAAACTGGGGACTGGTCTCAGCCGGCTACTCAACAACAGCCTACTCAGCCCAACATATAGGCGTGGCGGTAATGATAATTACCGTAACAACGCTGGAAACTCCAACAGCAGCAGGTCCTTACACTTACTCATTTCCTTATGTTACATGTGACATTTCATAATTCTGACACATTAGCAATCTTCTACCAGGAATCATGGTAACGGGAGGGACCAGAACCAAAGAGGTTCACAGCCTAACCGTCCAGCTATCACTGGTATTACATCTTACGATTTTCCGCATTGTCCTTTTGTACCTATAAACCATGTCTCATGTATACTGTTCTTAACAGACTCCCAACCAACAAGGGCACCTGCTGGAGGATATACTCATCCTTTTTGCACTACCTGTAACCGTAGGCACCCAGGGCCATGTCGTCGCGACAGCGACGCATGATATAAGTGTGGCCTTAATGTTCATCGCATGAAGGACTACCGCAAGGGCTAGATAGAGGGCACATCTGGACATGTTGATTCCAAGCCGCCTCCTACTAGTGGACGCGTTTACACGACTTCTCGCGAACAGGCCAACAAGCCTACAAGTACAATCACTTGAATCTTGTATATGTATGGTCAAGTTGTATGTGTTTTATTTAACACATGTGCTACTCATTCGGTCATTTCTACTGCTTATGCTAAGAATGTTAGGATATCTCCTATGACATTAGAGAATGTACTAAACATCTCCACGCCTTTAAGAGACTCTGTACGCATAACCCATGTGTACAAGATCCTTCCCCTAGAGTTTGACGACAAGATTCATCCTGTTGACGCACTTCTGCTAGACATGAGTGATTTTGACATGATATTGGGCATGGACTGGCTATCCAAATGTCATGCCACCATAGCCTGCCATACATATCGGGTCATCTTCGGTGATGTTAATGCACCAGAGTACATTCACAACGGGTTCGTACCCGGAAGGTCTGTACAAATCATATCAACCTTGCAAGCACGTGCATTACTTTCACATGGTTGCGAGGGCTATTTAGCTATTGTTCATGACATGGATGCTGAATCTCCATCAATTCAGAATCAGTCGAGAGTGTTAGAATTTACAAACGTATTTCTAGAAGAACTTCGGGGCATACCACCTTTACGTGAAGTAGAGTTTAATATCGAGCTCATCCCAGGAGCTGAGCCGATTTCCAAGGCTCGTTATCGCATGGCTCCCATAGAGTTAAAGGAGCTGAAGGACCAATTGTAAGAACTTCTGGAACGAGGTTTCATTCGGCCGAGTGCATCTCCATGGGGCGCACCGGTCTTATTCGTGAAGAAGAAGGACAACAGTATGCGCCTTTGCATAGATTATCGTGAGCTCAACAAGATCACCATCAGAAATTGGTATCCTTTACCACGCATTGACGACTTGTTTGACCAACTCCAAGGGGCCAAACATTTCTCCAAAATTGATATGAGGTCGGGCTATCATCAGCTACGGGTTAAAGAGCAGGACATCGCCAAGACTGCTTTCTGTACACGCTATGGGCACTACGAATTTGTAGTCATGCCATTTGGCCTTACCAATGCTCCGGCTGTTTTCATGGATTTGATGAACATAATCTTCCATGAATTTCTGGACAAGTTCGTCATTGTCTTCATTGACGACATCCTGATATTCTCTAAGTCCAAGGAGGAACACGAAGACCATCTTCGTACAGTGTTACAGATTCTTCTCCAGAAGCAATTGTATGCCAAATTCTCCATGTGTGAGTTCTGGTTAGACAAGGTGGCATTCTTAGGTCACATTGTATCAGCATAAGGAATCACCATGGATCCATCAAAGGTTGAGGCTATTACCAAGTGGCCAAGACCGACATCAGCGACTGAAGTTTGTAGTTTCCTAGGCTTAGCTGGTTACTACCGTAGGTTCGTAGAGAACTTTTCCCGTTTAGCACTACCATTGACCAAACTGATGTGGAAAGGGGAGAAATTCGTTTGGACGGAAGAAAGAGAGAAGAGCTTTGAAGACCTAAAGCAGAAGTTAGTATCTGCACCGATTCTTACTCTCCCATCTGGTTCAGGTGGATTTAAAATCTACAATGATGCTTCAGGGAATGGACTTGGCTGTGTTCTCATGCAACATGGGAAAGTGATCACATACGCTTCACGGAAGCTTAAGCTTTATGAGGAAAATTACCCTACGCATGACTTGGGACTTGCAGCAGTCGTGTTTGCATTGAAGATATGGAGGCACTACTTGTATGGAGAATCATGTGACATCTTCACAGACCACAACAGCCTGAAGTACATCTTCACTCAACGTGAACTAAACATGAGACAGAGGAGATGGTTAGAGCTGTTGAAGGATTATGACATTAATCTGTAGTATCATCCCGGCAAGGCGAATGTAGTGGCAGATGCACTTAGTAGAAAGTCCGGAATGATAAACGGAATTAAGATTAAGGAGGAAATTTTAAGAGACTTAGAGCGACTAGACATCAAGATCATGGTACGTGGCCAGCACGGTTACTGGGCTAATCTTAGGGTGGAACCTGAGTTACTCTCTAGGACCAAGGAAGCTCAGAAGGATGATGATGAAATATGGGCGATAATTCAGAACTTAGAGAAGCAAACAGAATTTCGTGTAGACGAAGACGGTATCTTATGGCAGGGCACGAGACTTTGTCTTCCTGATGATCAAGAACTCAGGGAAGCATTGTTAGCTGAGGCTCGTAGCTCCTCATTCTCTATTCATCCTGGTTCGACCAGGATGTACCACGACATCAAGAAATACTTTTGGTGGAGTGGTATGAAACAGGATGTTGCGACTTACGTCTCCAAATGTCTTACCTCCCAGCAGGTTAAGATCGAGCATCAGCGATCTAGAGGTCTTCTACAACCGTTAGATATTCCAGAGTGGAAGTGGGACAAGATCGTCATGGATTTTGTTACCGGCCTTCCGTAGACAAAGAGGAGGCATGACGCGATTTGGGTTATCATTGATCGACTTACTAAGTTAGCTCATTTCTTACCGATCCGCAAGGATGATCCGGTCAGTAAACTCGCTGATACTTACAAGAAGGAGATCATGAGACTTCATGGTGCTCCATCCAGCATCGTCTTGGACAGAGATCCTCGTTTAACTTCACGATTCTAGACGAGTCTATAGAAAGCTTGGGGTACAATACTTAGCTTAGCACGGCTTTTCATCCTCAAACAGACGGGCAATCAGAACGAACAATTCAGATATTAGAAGACATGTTGAGGTCATGTGCGTTGGAATGGATATGGGATTGGGACGATTACATCTGTTTGCTAGAGTTTGCATACAACAACAGTTGGCACGCTAGCATTAAGTGTGCTCTATTTGAGATGTTGTATGGCAGAAAGTGTCACGCCCCAATCTGCTGGGATCAGGTTAGTGAGCGAACACTTGAAGGACTAGAAATGATAGAGTTGACCAACGAGAAGGTCGTTGTAGCTAAGCAGAATTTGTAAGAAGCACGTTCATGTCAGAAGAGTTATGCCGACAAGCATCGTAGGGACTTACATTTTAACGTGATGTTTTCCTTAAGGTATCGCCGGCACGTGGCGTTAAACGTTTTGGAATCAAACGGAAGCTCAATCCTCGATTCATCAGACCGTTTGATGTCATTGAGCGAGTCGGTGAAGTATCTTATCATTTAGCGTTACCTCTGCAGCTTTCTCACGTTCACAACGTTTTCCATGTGTCCCAGAGGGTACAAGTATCATCCCCTTTCACATGGTTCAGTATCCACTGGAACAGATTCGTGAAGATCTTACCTTCATAGAGGAACCCGAACGAGTTCTTGACAGGCAAGAACGAGTCATGAAGAAGAAGACGATTCCATTTGTCAAAATCCTTTGGAGGGACCAAACCGAGCGGGAAGCCACTTGGGAGACCGAGGAGACTATCCGGACTTCTTACCCTCATTTCAAGTTTTGAATTCGGGTATGTTCCTCTTCTTTCAGGTTACTTCATCTATAATTCGGGGACGAATTATTCTTTTTAGAGGCAAGAGTTGTAAAACCCGCATGCTTTTACCATGAACAGTACACTGATAATCGTACGTACAAGATTAAAACTTTCCTTTTATAACATGAATACGTTCCACGGATATAAACTACAAGAACTACGTACGTGTTATTACACGATAAGTATTAAGTACATATTAAGGCACAATAATTATTATCAATAATTATTATAATCACGAACATGAAATCATGAACGTAGAATCACGAACATATAATATATATTTACGTGTATTATTATTATGATTACGTAAAAATATATATAATAGCACGAATATTTAATAACGTAAGAAAATACGAGTATACGAACACGTAAAATATAACACGGGAAAAACTTCGGGTTTTTCCCTTGTGGGCCTTGTATGTCGCGGCACCAAGAAGAAAGGAGGGGGCCCAAAAGCCCATTTTGGTTTAATTAAGGGAAACTAAAACCACATAGTTTTCATAAGCAGATTTTTTATAGAAAAGTTAAAAACCCTAGCCGTTGGTGACTCCATAGCCGCGGCATGAACACAAGAACAAGGAGGAATTCGTTTTTTATTTTTGATCTTTGGTATTTGGTTCGTGTTCGTGTTATCTTCAATCACACGTTGGGGTAAAACATTAAACCTTGATCTTTAATCCTTTTATTTAATTATGTTTTGTGTTAGATCTTTAAAAACAATTAAATAAAACATGTTATGAATTTAAATAAACATGGGAAAGGGTTCATTTGGCTTAGTTTTGTGGTTCGGCAGCCAACCGAGAGTCGAACGACTCTCGGTGTCCCGTTTTAGCCACAACCGAGACCCCCTAAGGGGCTCGGTGTGGGTGTCGGCGCAGCAGTAGGCACCACCAGCTTAAGCCGGTGGCTGCTTGGGTCGAATAGTGGGAATGGCGAAGGCCTGCGCCGGTGGGATCTTTGTGCTGGCAGCGGCTAACCATGGCGCAGCTGTGGCAGCAACCGCCTCTGTTGGTAGTGCAGCCACCAGTCGCCACCGCCGCCACGGCTGTGGGTGGTGGTTGGTGTCGGGTGTTTGGTTCGACCGGTTCATGGGTTCACGGGTCCGGTTCACGACATGTTTTAATAAAATAATACATAGGTTCGGTTTATTATTTTTACAAGTTTTATAGTTTAACAAGTTTATTTATTTACAAGTTAATTAAATTAATTTAACATGTCATATAATTAATTTAATTAAAACATGGACTTAGGTTTATTATTAATATTTAATAAAACATGATTTTAACCTAAGTATTTAATTAAGTAATTTAGACTATAGTAATTAATTAATTATTAAAACATGACATATTATTAATCAATTTTCATGACTTAGGTTATAATAATATAAATATTAATACATGTTTTGACCTAAGCATTATATACACTTTAATTTAATTAAATCATGATTATATTTAATTAAATCTTATAACATATAGTTTATTTAATTAACATGTTATAATTAATAAACTATACTATTACTCACATGACTTAGTATATTTATTCAGTAAAACTTAAGCTTATCGTATTAGCTTAATAATCCAACTTATTTCTAATTATGGAAACTTTCTATTTCACGAAACTTGCTATTTTTGGAAAGTTTCTATTTTTAGAAATTAATTTATTTTAAGCAGTTAATCTACTTTTGGAGACTTTCTATTTTTTGGAAACTTTCTATTTTTTGGAAACTTTCTATTTTAGGAAACCTGCTATTTTTAGAAAGTTACTTATTATTACACAACAAGTATAATAATACAAGGAATACAAGTAATACTTAATCAGAATATCCAGAATACATGATAAACACAGCATAACGTTAAAATCAGTAAAACAAGACATGAACATATAAAACAAGTTAATACATGATATAAAACCAGTTACGTACTCAGTAATCAGAATACTTATACGCGTACATTATTTATGTAGCATTAGTGAGATCGAAGTAGGACTCTCTTTCGTTCGTCTTCTTCGTTCAATAGACACAAGGTACGGATTCTCCGTCCTTTCAGTATGGACATTCTTTCCTTATTAGGATTTCCCCGTATGCAGCCACCTATTTTCCCAGTATATGTTTTATATGTTTTGTTTTGCTTATGTTTAATTAAATGCCTAAGCCATATACATGCATGACCAGTTTCACCTAGTTATGGAGGTACCATAACCATAACACTGGAGGCACCAGTGTTATGACTTCACCACGGCGGAGTGATAGCTCGTGGCGTCCCTTTTAGATTTTGGCCATATTATTATGTTATCATGTGGGGCGTATGGTTGCATCTTAGGTTACATGTTTTAGCAGATTATTCAGGTGAATGTGGTGTGTACCTTGCATCCTTTACAAGGAGTTTATTCCTCCTACCCAAACTTATATTAATTAGAGGCAACCCCTCTAATTGCATGATGAGGTCACCCCTCCAAGTATTCATGCACGTTGATATTTCATGACCTATATTGGCTTAATGGTTAACATGTTAAACAGTTTTTATAAGATAAACATAAGGCTTTTCAAACTATAAAACCAGTTTTACTAAGGTACACCAGGTTTTCCAGGACTTAATCAATTCCGCTGCTATATGTTGTATATGCTTATGTTGTTCATTCTATGCTTGTATATCCGTGCACTGAGCGTTATGCTCAGCCGTTTTCCTTTCATGTTCTCAAAATGGCAGGTACTCAGGGAAGCTCGTAGACTCTAAGCGTACGTGCATATGGATTGGAAGCCTTTTAGCCTTCATTACTTTATGCATTTCATCATACTTTCGATACTTATTTCCATGGACATTGTTTAGTCCTTTTCCTTTACAGTACTTATGTTTGTGTGTGATGAGATTATACTTTGGGGTACCGATGTTTGTTTCTGGTATTTCTTTTATGGTCATGTAATGTTTAAGACATTTATCCTTGTATGCTTTGATGAGACGCCATAATCACGCGTGACATTCCATTTACCAAAATGGGGTGTTACATCAGTCCATCTATTGTTGTTCAAAGCAACAACAAACTTTTTTTAGTGATCTTGCTGCAGGTGTTACGTAGACAATTGTGGTCATGATATGTCGAATGTGGGATGTCAATGCTAAGGGGATGTATTTCGGCACTGATTTTCTGCTGTCTGATGAAAAGGTGATATATTAATATGATTTTGGCATGCATAACAAATTCAAATAATTCTTAATATTTTTTTGTCATATCAAGGTAATGTGATGCATTGTACTGCAAGGCCAAATGTAGCTCATAATTTTTTGAGGTTGAATGAAGGGTCCATTTATTCTGTCAAGAACTTTGAAGTTGTTTCAAACAAAAGTAAATTCCGTGTGAGGAAAGATGATGAGTACATGATTGAGTTTGACGGTTCAACAGTGGTACGAAAATCATCTGTTAGCTCTAATGGGTTTATTAGATACCTTCTTCACTTGGTATCTATTGAAAGCGTGGCACCCACGGAGGACAAGTTCCTTATTGGTTAGCTAACATATCCTATATTTGTATAATATATTGTTTTGTATCATTCATGCGTAACTAGACTCTACCATGGGGTTCCATATACACAGATGTTCCAGGCTATGTTACTCAAGTTGGAAGGACTATTTACCAGAGGGAAGGGTCTAAGTCACTTGACTTTTACCTATCTAATCGTAGGTATATTTGATTTTGAGCAAAACCATTGTACTGCTTAATGATATATTCCTGAATATATGTTATGTTATCCTAGCGGGCAAAGTATCAGGACCACATTGTGGAGAGGACTCGGTGATATATTGATAGAAAAATGAACACGCCGAACTGGGCCGTACCCAATTGTTCTTACCTGTTGCAATGCACAGACCTACAACAGTATAGTGCTCCCTGCATGTTATACTTTTTATGCAATAAAATCCTACTACATTTTAATGTGAATACTTTGGCAGGTAAGTCGGGTATATCAAGCAATTCTTCAACTATGATTCTGGATGATGTTGAGATACCTGTCATAAAAGAACTGAATTCAAAAAACAGTTACGCGTAATTTTATTGTAATGCTGTTTTGAGGTATCTATATAATGCCTTAACTTATCTCTGAACATTGTTGGCCAGCGATGTTGTCACGGAAAAAAGAAGGCTTGCCTAATGATGAGACTGAGATAAAAATTGGAATACTTGAGAATGTCCTTATGTGGGCCCGAAATCAACGTCATGAGGTATGACATAATGTTTTGTGTTTAATATTGACCATGTTTTGCTATAGATTTTACCCGTTTGGTTTAACTTTGTGCAGCCGGCCACTTTCCATTGTTCGGTTACCATTGATTATGTCAGGACCAAAAAGGGTTGGAGTTTCCCCACATGTGGTGGTGAGAAATGCCGTAAAGGACTTGACAGAAGGAACGGAATTTGGTGGTATGATTCATGTGAGAAGATCGTCTCTTACCCGGTGTTGAGGTAAGTATCAGTTGTTACAATCCAATATTTAAATGCACCAACACCGGGTCATAAGACTATCAGAAGCATTCACCACACGTTTTGCAGGTACGGGTTAGAGCTGGAGGTGTCGGACAATACTACAAGTGTACTGATTGTAGTATTTGATGAAGTTACCACACGGTTGGTTAAGTATTTCGTAGATGCAATCATGCAGTCTGAAGATGCAGCATATGGGCATTTGGAGCTGCACACCCCCTTGGCAAATGTAATTGGTGCCACACCGACTATGGAACTCAAAACATGCACGTATTTTGATCATAACAACTATGAAAGTTTGACATGTTGGGCAATTGTTGATGATGTACCCGGTGATGAAGTTGAATGTTCTGTAACGGACAACATACACTCCAGTACCAAGTCTTCTGCATTTCTAAAACCAAAGAATGATGTAACAGTCCGTACGCCTGCAAAGCCTGTTGAAGAAAAAAAAGGCAAAGTAAGTACTGCGTGGTGTCATTTTAATCATGTACGATTAAAGTCAATAACAACAGGCAACCGTTATCTAAAAAAATTCTTGATGGTTTCGGATGTACCCAAAAGATCTTGACGATGTAGTTGAAACAAACGAAACAGATGGTCTTACGCCTGAGGCTATCAACCTCAAGAAAAGGTATGTTGGCATATCATTTCTTTCCCATATACCATAAGTAAGCTTCATTATTCATGATTGTTCGTGTTACGCTAGAATAAGGAAGAGGTCGTCTGCTGGCGCAATATCACAGCCTACACATGAAAATAATAATGTTAGGTAATGATATTCATAATGTGATCATGCGCACTAATGCGACTAAATTTTGTTTGCTCACCTCATGTTTGTTCACTGATGGGGAATTTTTTAGTCTGGAACTTGATGACTCTGACCCAGAAGTTACATCCACAACGGTCATGGCGACGAGATCAAGGCAGCATTCCTCTCAGATTACCAAAAAACCGGCGGAAGTAGGTTGCTTATCTGTAATTTATATATGCGCCTTTTATACTTGATATTGGCGCTTACCTTTTTTGTAACACCTTATTTTACAGATATGTTCAAAGCGACTCCGATGATGAATAAGCATGTCATACTTGCGTCTTTCGATCACCCACCTACACGTTATGCATAATTAGTGTAGTTACGGTTAAATAAACACGCTTTGGCAGTTAAGCCAGCTACTTTTAGCTTTTTGTGTTTTTTGTTTTTTGTTTTTTGAACTTAAGTGTGTTGTTTCCAACTTTATTTAATGTAATTTTTATTTTTCTAATAGTGTTTGTACAATCCCACTTTATTCCATGTTAAGTTGCTATTATGCTATTGTTATATAACATAACAAAACAAGTGTATTCATCCATAATAAAAAAATGTATGAATATCAATAGTGAACATATTTTGTATTCCCAATCACGTTAACAAGACTACACCAGCAAGCTCATGATGCACATGATAAATACATGTTCCATAACTGACCATTATTCTTATTCTATATGGGCACAAACTATTTTTTTACTATCCCCTCATGGCCACCCTCTTATCCGGACCTAATGCTTTTTTGAGTCGGCACTCACAATACACTCACATTCAACATTTGATGCATTCAAATCGGTAATCAACAGAAGCTTATCATGCCTCTTATGCTGGGTCTCACTGCTCATTAAACGTAAAGCAATTGTCTTTGCCACGTCATCCCTTTGTATACGTTTCAACAACTCCACTCCTTCTTGGATTACTACATCACTACTGTGTTTCTTAATTTCAGTCATTACATAACTCTCCTATGTGAAGCATCTTTCAACCCTTCAGACAACTGTGCAAGATAACCAGCCAACTTATCATCTTCTACCATTTCCATTTCTAACATCTGTTTCAGTTTATTTATGCAGTTACTACTACTGGAATTCTTTATAATGGCTTTCATACCAGATGATTCACCACTATTCTCATCCATGAGACTGACAGCAGAAAATGAATGGTATTTACTATTGATATTCTTAACTAAACACCTATATAAATAATATGAATTAGTAACTGATATAGATCATTCAATGTGGTGTTTCAGGTTTCTGTTTAATTGCCATTAATAATCACATGGGATTTTAACAAACTCTATGGTGATTCTGTTCAACCTATATACCTGCCTACATCTTTCTATGTTTATTTGAATACAGAAAATATAATATCCTATATTTTCCAGCAAGTATGGATGGAGGTGTTGATAACACAAGTATCCATCCCAGTCCCACCATCAATGGATCAAATCTAAATCTACTAGATAATGGTGTAACAATCCATTCTAATACGATCATTAGGCAGGATGGACATGTCTAGAGTTTTTGCGGACTCAAGCTAACCGATATAGGTATGATTGACCTAAATTTTAGTACTCACTATAATTATCATGTAAATTACAAAGTAATATGTTTATCCGGTTAACGTGTCAGGATCTTCATACATTGCAGCAAATAACAAGCAAAACTTAAAACGCCAAACAATGGCCTCTACCTCCACAAGTCCATTTTTACGGTCACACAGAAGAAGACAGGGTACTTGACATATCTAATACCAAAATTTTGTATATTTTTTTCCCTAACCCTTATCTAAATGTTTTCCATTTAATGTTTTTCCTACAGTTTATTCACCCCGACTAAAAGCACCCCCAAAAGGAGCTGCCTTAACATCCATAGGTCATTTGCCTAACTTTTAAGGATCGTTTATTATAACAAGTATTACATGCAATTATACGTTTAATGTTATGAAAGTATATAATTTGGACTAAATGAATAACATGTTTATTGCATCGCTCATTTGCCAATGTGTAACTGTTTCATACCATAACTTGGGATCTCTGTCCTACATATGTTCAATATTTCACGCAACCATGTGGTATGAGGAGCGAAGCAACAAGGGTAACAGAGCTATAACCCCATCCTTCTCTCTCTGTTGTCAGGATGGTAAAGTCGTCCTTCCCAAATATAATGAAAATCTGCCGCCAATGATGAAGTTACTGGATTATAATGATCCTGCAACATCGCAATTCAGAGATCAAGTTAGAATCTACAACAGCATGTTTTCTTTCACGTCTTTTGGTGCAAGGATAGATCATAAAATTAATGAAGGCACGGGACTCTATACATTTAGAATAAATGGCCAGAACTACCAGAGAATTGGATCTCTACTTCCTAATGAAGGCGACCAACCTAGATACGCGCAACTTTGGTTCTTTGACACCTAACATGAGGTTAAAAATCGTATGGGTGCTTTTATGACCAATGAATCGGTTGAAGATATGAATGAAATGGTAATAATAGAATTGATGCAGATGTTGGATAAATTCAGTCCTTGCTAAAGCATTTCGAATGGACAGGGATTGGTGTGAATCTAATGATTTTGTTCAACTTCAATTGCACCTGCTTAGTGATCGGACCAGCGCAAGGCAATACAATGCTCCTTCTGTGGCTGAAATTGTGGCACTCATTACGTATGATTTCGGGGACGTAGAGCCTACAAGAGATATAATTGTAAATGCAAACGCCATGGATCCTCAAAGAATTTAATAACTTCATGCATCTTACATGGCCCTATAGTACCCGTTGCTGTTTCCTTTTGGTGAGGATGGTTACCATGATAACATACCTTATCACACCAATGCAGGTTCGCGTAAAACAAATTGGGGGTTTGTGACAATGAAAGAATACTATTCCTGCGTAATTCATTACAGATCTGACCAAGGGAAAACCTTACTGCGAGGAGGACGATTGTTCCAACAATATTTAGTGGATGCATTCACAATTGTTGAAGAACAACGCCTTAAATGGACTAGAAGTAACCAGGCTACATTGCGTGTTGATCTGTATTACAATGTTTGTGACGCTATCACGAGAGGGGACACAACTGCCGTCGGGCTTGGAAAAAGAATAGTGTTTCCCAGTAGTTTCATTGGAGGGCCGAGATATATGATGCAAAACTACCAGGATGCTATGGATCTATGCCATGCATATGGGAACCCCGATCTCTTCATCACATTCACCTCTAACCCTAAGTGGCTTGAGATATCAGACATGCTCGCTCATGTTTTTGGCCAGAAAGCTCATGACCGTCCAGAGATAGGAACAAGAGTTTTTAAAATGAAGCTGACCGAGATGTTAGAAGATCTTACCAAGAATCATATATTTGGCAAGTGTGAAGGAGGTAATTTTACGAACACTATATTATACATCAATATTAAGTGTGTGTGTGTATAACTAAGTATTCACTTACTAATGAATGCAGTTGTATATGTAATTGAATTTCAAAAGAGGGGACTACCACATCCACATATCCTATTATGGCTCCAGGATACGTACAAATGCAAAACGGGTGAACAAATAGATGACATTATCTCGGCTGAACTTCCGTCTTCAATTGATGATCCAGATGGCTATAAAGTTGTATCTGAATTCATGTTGCATGGACCTTGCGGGAAGAAAATAAAAAAATGCACCATGCAATGTAGAAGGTAAATGTTCTAAACACTACCCAAAACCCTTTTATGCATAGACAGTGATTGATGCAGATGGATACCCACTTTATCGATGAAGAGAAAAAAAAGTTATAACCAAAAAAAGAAAAATCGAATATGATAATAGAAATGTTGTCCCTCACAATCGTTTTATGTTGATCAAATATCAAGCCCACATAAATGTGGAATAGTGCAACAGGTCAAAGGCTATTAAGTACTTATTTAAGTACTTAAACAAAGGTCCTAGTAGAGCAACTATTGTTATTCAGGAAAACATACAACAAGGGGTTGATTGTCCATCCATGAACGTGATTGGAGTTGATGAAATTAAAAATTACCTAAATTGCAGATACTTAGCTCCATGTGAAGCTGTTTGGAGTCTTTTTTCATTCGACGTCAACTATTCATACCCATCCGTGATGAAGCTGAATTTCCACCTTCCAAATCAGAATCCAATAACTATGCAAGATACGGAGTGTTTACCAGCTTTATTGGAAAAAGAAGGTATTGATGTAACGATGTTCACGGATTCGTTTGACTTAAATGAACGCGATCCAATAGCAAGATCGTACACGTATGCTCAAATACCTGAACATTGCGTGTGGAATGCTAAGGACAAGTTATGAAACCGCGTAACCAAAAGAAATGCATAGCAAGAATCGTATATTCAAGTCCAGCAGCTGGCAAACGGTACTATCTTAGAATGTTGTTAAATGTCGTCCGCGGACCAGAAACATTTGAAAAGATGTTAACGGTTAAGAATAAAACCTATGGAACATTCTGGGAAACATGTTTTGCTTATGGACTACTTAACGATGACAAGGAATGGACATCTCCTATATCAGAAGCAAGTCTTTGGGCATTGGTGCCACAACTACGTGACATATTTGTCACAATTTTATTGTTCTGTGAGGTAAGCAGGCCTGGGAAGTTGTGGGAAGAAAATTGGGAAGTTGATAGGTGTGTAAACACCCATCCTTTTTACCACTTAGTTACAATAATAACCGGGCCAAAACGTGTATTTTATGTCTTTTATGTCGGAATTATGTGTGGTTTGTGTTTTTGTTGTGATTTAGGATGAAAAGGTGAAAAGTGGAGAAAACACGGGCATTTACGAGCTTTTATTGAAGAAAAAGATGAAAGACGAAGTCAAGAAGTCAAGAGTGCAAAAAGAACGGAAGTCCAAGACCAATTCTAAAGATTTATCGAAGAAAAAGTCAAAAGACGGAAGTTTACTTAAAGCCGAAGAACTCAAGTCTATTTTGTTGAAGAATTAAAAGACCAGTTCAAAGAAATCCCGAGCCAAAAGTCATTAAAGTCCAAGATTAAAGAAGATTAAAGGCTTGAGGACTTAATGGTACAATTAAGGAGAAATGAAGGAGGGGAGGAAGCTTCATAAGCATTCCTAATCCTCCCCTATATATAGACCATTAGTATTATCATTTCATTTTGTTGGCTAGAGTGACACTAGTTCTTCCATCTTTATTTACTTGCACATTTACTTTATTGCACTTTAATTACCTTGTCTTGCACCTTATTTTCCAAGTAAGTTACTTTTATTTTTAATGCACCTTTAATTTTCTTGTTTTTAATCTCTCATTCTTCCTTTCTTTCTATGCTTTAATCTTTGTTTACATGCTTATTGTTTTGCTTATTTTATTAAAGGTTATGTTTTTATGCTTTTGATTGTTTTGGATTATTGATTCTTATAGCTTATTTGTGTTTATCTTTAAGTTTCTAAAGTTTTTATAAAAGTTATTTTTATATAAAGTTTGTTTTCGTAAATCTTTTTCATTTCGTGTTTTAAAAGTCTTTAAATTTCAGCTTATTAGCTTTTTCTTATACGTGTTTGCTTAGGATTTTAGTCTAGTGCTTATTTGAGTTATAGCTTATTAGTTTAGCTTATTTTCCATTCCTTTTACTGTATTCCGACCAGCACTAGTCGGAAAAGGGTTTATATTTCCGACCAGCACTCCTTGGCTTGGTCGGAAAAGGGTTTGTATCATTCCGATCTGGGTGTTTTGGGGTATTCCGATTGGTCTCGTGGTGACAGCATTCCGACCAAGGGTATTCTCAGTATATTCCGATCTGGTTTGCAACATTCCGATCAAGGGTGAGTTTGGTATTCTGATCAGAGGTAAGTGACAGCTTTCCGATTGGCTATTCCGATCATCATTCCGATCAGATGTAAGTAAACATTCCGATTAGGAGGTAAGTCCACATTCCGATCAGGGTGTTTTTGGTTATTCCGATCAGAGGTAGGTGACAACTTTCCGATCTTGGGGTTCCGATCAACATTCCGATAGGGAGGTTTGTGTACATTCTGATTGCTGTCTGATCGGAATATATTCCGATTGGGTATTGTTTTTATATTTTGTCTTGTTTAATTTTTAAAGTTTTCATTTTAATACTTTGTCATATTTTAATTCTCATCACGCTTTAATTTTAAGTCATTTAATTATAATTACTTTTCAAAGTTTTAAATATTGCACCCTTTATTTTAATTAGACTTAGATTTATTTTAATGCCATTTTATTTTAACGCCATTTTACTTTAACATCATTTACTTTTAAGTCTTGCATTTTTAATATACTACAACGACAACTATTGTTTCCACCAAAGAACGACTGAGTCGCACACTAAACTCCTTTTTCAATTCGAAGAGACATACTTAAACGAATCTTTTTAATTAGGCAAAAACCTAGTTATTAAATGGCGCCGCTGCCGGCTCTTTTCGTAAAGATTAACAGTTTTCTGTGAGAGACGTGTTGCTTTTTGGGATCCGTTCACTTGTGAGCGTTATTTTCTTGCTTAAAAATTTCAAAAAACCATAAAAATTAAAAATCGATAAAAAATCCATAAAAATTGAAATTTTCAAAAATCCAAAAAGATTTTATTTTTATTGTGTATATATATTGTCTTTGTGTTTGGTATTGTTTTCTTTTGCCTTTGTAGGTGTATGCGTACTAGATCTTCTACTTATCAAGAGCCCAAGACTCGAGAAGATTTAAGTATGTCAGGTGTTAACAACAATAATAATCCACCGCACCTCAACAATAACAACAATGTTCTTCCACAGCCCGATCTTCGGACAATGGAGGAGCTTTGTCAACCTACCATGTTTGGATGAGGAGGACCGATTGCGCCGATGCAAATCACGGCTCCGGAGTTTTCGTTGAAGCACCACATGATTCAGCAAGTACAAACTAATCCATTCGCCGGAATGCCTGATGATGATGCCAACAAACACCTCGACAAGTTCATTACAATCACCCAAAGCATGAAGTTGCCTGGTGCCACAATGGATGTTCTTCGCCTACAACTCTTCCCACATACTTTATCACATCACGCCGAGAAATGGTTTGATCGTCTCCCGAAGAATTCAATTCACACTTGGGATGACATGACTCAACGCTTTTTGTCGCGCTACTTTCCACCATCCATGGTCACGAGCCTTCGCAATCAAATCAGTGGTTTCATGCAAGATCCTGATAAATCTCTCTTTGATGCTTGGGAAAGATATAATGTCTTGATTGATCGTTGTCCAAACCACAACATGCTCCCTGTGACCTTAATTGATACTTTCTACAACGGATTGACTTTTCGAGATCGTGATACGATTAATGCAGCCGCCGGTGGCACATTTATGAAAAGGAGACTGATGAGACTGCTTTTATACATGGTCTCATCGTCCAATTAGGGCTTTAAATGCATTAAATATCATTAAAACTGCCAAATATATGCTCGTGTTTGTTACTTGTGTATTTTTAGGTACGGATATTGAGGAAATGGCAAAAGATCACAAGAATCAATCAAAAACAAACACGGGAAACGAAGCCGCACAATGAACAAGCCCAAATCAAGAATTTTGCAAAAAGACCCTTGAAGTTTGAAGAATTGGCATCTTTGGTACCTCATCTTTAAAGACTTGTCACAAATGACCCTCTAATAGTCATTTGTACAAGAAAGGTCCCTAAAGTTTGAAGACTATCCAAGTTTAGCCCTTGGGAATTGATCAAGTTTGCAAAAGTAACTAAAGGACTTAATGTGTAATGACAAAAGGATGGATGGTGAAAAGCAAAAAGGACTGGTTTTGCAAAATATTTGAGACGGCTGTTAACTTTTGGATGGGTAATGAAAATTGCCACCACTTGCCCTATTTTATTGATCTTTTCCTAAAGGGTAGTAAAAACTCTACAATCATTTTGGCGCCGCTGCCGGGGAGGCGTGTTGTGTTTTGATTGAACAATTGTTGTTTTTATACTAGCCATAATTAGTATTTGTATTAGTAGCACTCTACTAATACGTATTATCGTTTTTCGGTTTTTGTGTGAATATTATTACTATATTGTATACGTAGAACAATAAATTCACAAGTACTCCAAATACGTGAGAAATCACAACCTTGACTTGGGAGGTCATTACCCAATCATTGTATTCGAATCTCAAACCAAAGAAAAAAGGCAAAAATAGATAAATACTTTCGAGAAGCTCGATTTTGAAAAATACAAACTATAAGGTGGGTATAAGGCGGTTGATATGATCTTAAACTCATATCCTTTTATCAACAAATAACCCTAAAACATGAAGCAAAATACCCATTTATCTTGTAAAAAGCAGTGTTATGTGGTATGTTTGTGTTTGTGTGATCTTATGTAGGTAAAAGGATACAATTTCAAGCAAACAAGGAAAAACCAAGCTCAAATGGATGAAAAAGACAAAAGAGGATCAAAAGTGACAAGACTTTGAAGTTCAAGGACCTATCTTGACAAGTTGTGAAAGTTGGAGGACTTAAAGTGCAAATAATGAAAAGTCAAGATTCAAGTCAAATCTGGTCAAACTATCAAGTCAACTCAGTCAAAGGGCAATTTTGTACAAGTTATCAAAGTTAAAGGACCAAAAATGACAAAGGAATGAAGATATTAGCTTGAAATGGGAATCTGCCAAGTACAAGGGCTTATTTTGCCAAGTTTGGAAAGTTTTGCAAAGTTGAATCCAAGTGAAAAGCTATAAACCAATCAGAAACAAGGAAAGAGTTCACACGGATCAAGTAATAAATATCCACTCACAGCCGTCACAATTAATACCATATCTCTACAGTGTGATCCATGTGCAATGTTTTAAACCAATCAAAGGCCGCCACGTGTCTATCTTCTTCAACAAAAATATTTACCATGAACGGGATTTTGATAGAAGCCGTTTCAAGAGAAGATCAAAACACCAAAGTTGCTTAATTTTGGAAGACGAATCCAATGGTGTTATCCAATTAACAAATAATCCATTCAATCAAAAACCCCCAAATCAGTTCATCACCTTCAAAGAGGATTTGCAGAATTCATCCACGTGTCAAGCTATGATTGGCCCGAACACGTCACAAACTCCAACAGAATCTCCTATCTTGCCTATAAATACCTAGCTTGTACTTCATTTGCATTGGTAGCTTAATTTTGTAAACACATAGTTCTTAAATTTCCCTTTTCACTTTTCCCTCATTCTACCCTAACTACTCAAGAGTCTGACAAACTCTTGAGTTAGTTAGTTAGTTAGAAGCTTGTAACAAACATTTGTAACTGAATTCTTCAATAAAATTTCAAATTCAAGTTTCCCGCCAAATTCTGTTCTTCAATTCCTGCTACTTTCCTGCTGTTGTGTGATTCCATTGTTGCTGTTAGATGTTTGTTATGATCAACCAAAGATCATAACTGACATTGTTGAAGTCTTGTTGCTGTTTGATCAGAATTCTGGCATTTCCATTGTTCTTGAAGAATTCATGGCAGTTTGATGATTTGTAGCTGTTTTGATTGTTGATTTTAGCTGAATACTAGTGATAGGTGGTGGTATCACTAGGGCAAGAGAGCTCAGCGCTCCTCTTCTTCCCAAAGGACCTCTACATTAGGTTTCAAAGCTCTTGATTTTTGTTCCTCTAAATCAGTCCTTGCATGCTAAATTTCCTAGTATAAATTTGATGGCTACATGTTATACTTGATTAGTTGTTGTTTGATTGTGTTTTAGTGTTTGTAGTTCAGCTATTTCATACTTGTTCATTTGTGTTCAGTTTAGTAGATTTTAGCTCATTTTCAGTAACATTCTAGCATAACAGCTTAATTGAGTTCTAGTTGAGATAATTGCCTGTTTTTAGTTTTAATAGCTTTCATATTGTCTGCTTAATCAAGTTTGCTATAGCTTTTATATCAGTTCAAACCAGTACTTAATGAGCCTTTGTTAAAGTTTGATCAAAACCTTTTAAGGAGTGTTTGGGAATAGTTGTAAATCAGTTTTCAAGTGTAGGTAATTGGTGTTTAAGTGATCATTTTCAGTCATTAGGTGTTAACAATTGGTTCTAAGTCTTTTACAAGTCAATACAATAGTCAAACAGGCAATTGGTAATCAAAAAGTTTGGGTCATCCTTGTTTCAGCTTAGTTCTTTGAAACTCACCATTTTCATTTGCTTAGTTCTCCTTCAATACTTAATGAAATTTGCTCAAATCTGTTTCTAGTCATAGCTTACATCATAATCTTTCAGTATCTAGAAGGAAAATCTACAGTTTTAGAAATTAAGCTAGTTATAAGCTTTTTAGCTCAAGCTTGAGCAAATGTCATTCTCTGTGATAAAGAGGTGACTGTTTCACTAGTTCTCTTAATCCACTTCATTAAAGTAGCTGTTTTCTTTCACAATCCTGTTTAGATAGTATTGAATATGAGTTTTTGAAATTTTGAGCTTTTTCACAAAAATCGGTCAACGTTTGGTCAACATAAGCTAAAAAGAGCTTATTTCAAATTTCTTCTTCATTACTGGATGAAAATGGCTCTAATTTGATTTCCCGTTCTTGTAATCAAGTGCTTAATTAGATTTGTCACAAAAATCAGGTTGTGACTGATTGAAATAAGCTATAGCTTATTTTGTGCTTATTAATAAGCACTCAATTGCTTATTTTGGACTTTTAGCTTATTTCCTTGAATACACGTAGCTATAATTGGATTTTAAGAGTTTTGCAAGTGATTTCAACTTATTTGGTTGAGTAATAAGCTCAAACGAGCTTAATCTTTCTTGTTGCCCGTTTTTAGTTAAATCTTTGGTTTATTTGCATTATAGTCCCTAGAAGTTTAAACAGTTTCTAAACCTAGCTAATCTTCCTAATTTTGTGGTTTTTGCAAAACTTGGTCCTTTATATTTGAAGTTTGTTAAATTTCAGTTGTAAGGTTTGTTAGTTTGTTAAAATTTGGTTAGTTTGTTAAAGTTTTTACAAGTTTGGTCCTTTTAGTTAACTGTTTTGCATTTATAGTCCTTATAACTTTTAGAATTTACATTTCAAGCATTTTCATTTTATAGAAATTACATTTTCAGTCCTTATAGTTTTAAATTTTGCATTTTTATATTTTACTTGAATAAAATTTGGAATTTGCAATTTGTTTTACGTATAAGTAGGTTTATATTTTTCATTTTTAAATAGTTTTGTTTGAATTAGCAATAGATTACCAAGCAAGCTTGAACAACCAAAAACAATTATAAATTTGATATTGATTGGACTTTCTATTAGTTAAGAACTGAGAAAACGAACTTGCATTATACACATTTCAAATGGCGCCGCTGCCGGTTCTTTGACTACACGAGAGACTATCGATTGACGGTTTTCATTGGCTTTTGGGATCCGTTCATTTGGTGAACGTTATTTTTACGTATCATAAATCAAAAACAAATAAAAAATCAAAAATATAAAAATATATAAAAACTAAAAAATTAACAAAACAATTCTTTTCCTAAAGAATTGACCAAAAAAAATTAAAAAATCCAAAAAGCAATCTTTTTCCTAAGAGATTGCACCCAAAAATATATATTATTGGATTCTCTCGGTTTTTATGTACATATAGTATTTTCCTTTAAAAAAACTCATAAATACAAAAATATTTTCCATATATTATTATAAGTAAATACGTATACGTATAAGAACAATCAATCTACATATCTTCCATAAGTATTGCCGAGGCAATACACCGTGTTGAGGGGCGCTCCGGTCCTTGACACGCGTATCGATCAAACAAAATAAAGCAAGAATAGATAAATACTCTCAATAAGCAATAATTCTAAGAATACGAACATTTAAGTGAATAGAAAGGCGATGTGCTATAAAATGCCATCTAAGGGTCAATAGGTACTTAAGTGCTTCGCGCCACCTAACCCCCCGTTCACTTGGGAGTATTCTAAGAAGGAAAGCTTCATTGAGGGTCTTGCACCCAAAGTAGTATTACATATATTGTTACTTTCTTGTGGATATTTAATATTGAAACTCGAAGAGGATAATCTTATTCTTTTCAAAGTCACACGAGAGCTTCTCTCTCATTCCTCGTATTGAGTTGCATGCTCACTCGCGGGCGTGCACAAATACCGATTGGTGTACAACCTCTTCCTCCGAAAAGGAAGAAAAAGAGAAAGAGTAAGACTACCACCGTCCACCAAGCCGATCACGAGAATCGTGCTTTGTCATCACCACAAGAAGCCATGGCTGTTGATAATCGTACTTTGTATGAACGTATGCAATCCAACGTTCATGGATATGTTAGTGCCATTAAGATTCCCGACTTTCCCGCTAACACATTTGAGCTACATACATCTATGATCAATATGGTTTCTGCATCACCTTTCTATGGAAAACAAAATGAGGATCCCCATGCTCACCTTAAGAGATTCCTTTCACTTTGCAACACCATTAAGCATAATGGGGTTCCACCTGATGTCATTAGATTGATGTTAGTGTCATTTTCATTAGATGGGAGTGCTAAGCATTGGTTAGACACCCAACCACCCGATAGTATCACCACATGGGATGATTTTACCACTAAGTTTTTGAACAAATTCTTTCCTCCACAAAAGACTATGGCTTTGAGAAATTTGATTATGGGCTTTACACAAAAACCTAGTCAATCCTTTGGTGATGCTTGGGAAGAGTATAGTGAGTTGTTGAGGCGATGCCCTAATCATGGAATGGATGATCTAACCCAAATCAATACCTTCTATAATGGCCTTAAACCTCACCACCAAGATTCACTAAATGCTTCCGCGGGAGGGAGTATTCATTTCAAGACATACCATGAGGCTTTGAGCATTATTGAGACTAAGGCAATGGTTCAAACAAACGATCCATTTGAAGAAAGAGTTCATGTTATCCAAAACACTTCTCAAACACCTTGTGATAACCAATTCCTTAAATATCACCAAGAGATCCTTCAACAAGTCAAACAAGGACAACAAGAAATGACTCAAGAGCTAGTTCAAGCCTTTAAGAGCATGACATTGAACAATTCCTCAAACAATGTGAATGCCATCACCATTTCTTGTGTTACTTGTGGAGGTCCCCACTCTTATGATCAATGTGACAAGGTGCAAGGTTATCAAGGGGAATGCTATGCTTACCAAGAGGAACACCGTGAACACTTCAAGCCTAACATCAATCCAAATAACCTTTCTTACAAATCCCAAAATTACCTTACTCCACCCGGCTTTCCACCCCAACCACCCACCCAAATTCCACAAAATCCTCCTCAAATTTTAGCAAGGAATCAAGGGCAAAGACAACCATACCAAGGAAATAACTACAAGGCACCAAATCAATTTCAACCTCAAGCAAGTACCTTTTATCCACCAAATCAAGGATTTAACTCCCAACCTTTACCTTTCCAACCTCAAGGTTTTCAAGGTTATGTGCCACAAGAGTTAAACACAATGGATCTTTTGCAAAAGATGAATCAAGAGAATGAAAAGAAATTCCAAGCTATAGACAAGAAAATGAATGACCAATTCAATAAGCTTTTGATGGCATTAAATCAAAGACCACAAGGGGCTTTACCTTCCAACACACAAACAAATCCAAGGGCCAATGTCAATGCCATTACAACAAGAAGTGGTACAACAACAAAGGATCCTTCACCTCCTAAACCTACTATTGTTCAACCCACTTGTGCTCCTACTTGTGATAAGCCTTCTACTTCTACTCCACCTCCTCAAAGTGCTCCTATTCACTCAAATATACCTTCTCAACCACCTCATACTTCTCCTTTACCTTCCACACTTCCCAATGAAGAGGCTAACAAAGACAAATCTTCCACTACAACACCTATTCCACCTACACCCAAATCTACTCTTCCATACCCTTCAAGGTTGAAAAAGGACAAGTTAAAGAACAAAGATGACATACAAGTCTCCAATTTCTTAAGGATGTTCAAGCAACTCAATATCAACATATCCTTTGCGGAAGCTCTTGCTTATATGCCAAAGTTTGCTAAGATGTTCAAGGATTTGCTCTCAAACAAAGAAAAATTGGTTGATTTGCCCAACACATTACTTAATGAAAATTGTTCCGCAGTGTTACTTAAAACCTTACCAACAAAACTTGGAGATCCGGGGCGTTTCTTGATACCTTGTAATTTTCCCGGTGTTGAAAATTGCATGGCTTTGGCGGATTTAGGGGCAAGCATAAATCTCATGCCTTTATCGGTTTGGAAACAACTCTCTCTTCCCGAGCTCACCCCCACTAGGATGACTCTTGAACTAGCCAACCGAACCATAGCTCACCCCGTAGGTATAGCGGAAGATGTGTTTGTAGGTGTGGATAAGTTTACCTTTCCGGCCGACTTTGTAGTGGTCGATTATGACATGGATCCTAGAGTGCCTTTGATTGTTGGTAGACCGTTTTTGAGAACGGGTCGTACCTTGATAGATGTGGCGGAAGGAGAATTAATTATGAGAGTAGAGGATGAGAAAGTGGTGTTTAAGTTAGGGAAAGTTTGTGATAGAAAAGAGGTTAAGGAGTCTAGACCTTGTGAGACGATTAACATTGTGGATGTGTTAGATGAAGTGTGTAATGAACACTTTCATGATGCTTGTAAGAATGCTAGTGATGAGATTCCACATGTTGAAACCGTGGCCTCAATTGCTCCCTCTTTAACACCTTTTGGAGAGAGTGATTTCCTCTTGGAGGAATTTGAGTCCAACTTTCTTGGTGATGATGATTCTCCCATTAATTGGGAAGAAGATATTCTTACAATCCAAAAGTTGCTCAATGAGGACCCTATTCCTTCCCCTATTCCACAAGAGATTACCATTGAGGAACCTTCCATAGTAAAACCTTCCATAGAGAGTCCACCTCCCATTGAACTTAAGGAACTTCCATCCCACTTAGAATATGCTTTCTTAGAAGGAAAAGACCAATTACCGGTGATTATTGCTAAGGAATTGAAAGAGGATGAGAAGGAGCAACTTATTGAAGTCCTTAAGAAACATAAGAAAGCCTTAGCATGGAAAATATCCGACATAAGGGGAATTGATCCACATTTTTGTACTCACAAAATCCTTATGGAGGATGATTATAAACCCGCCATTCAAAACCAAAGGAGAGTTAACCCAAAAATTCATGAGGTTATTAAGAAAGAAGTGATTAAACTCTTGGATGCGGGTATGATTTACCCCATTTCCGACTCTCCATGGGTTAGCCCGGTTCATTGTGTTCCAAAGAAGGGTGGAATCACCGTGGTGCCTAATGAGAACAATGAGCTTATTCCCACGAGACTTGTAACCGGTTGGAGAGTTTGCATTGATTATAGAAAACTCAATGAGGCAACTAGGAAAGACCATTTCCCGCTTCCCTTTATGGATCAAATGCTTGAACGCTTAGCGGGAAATGAGTACTATTGTTTTCTTGATGGCTTTTCGGGTTATTTCCAAATACCCATTGACCCTAAGGATCAAGAAAAGACCACATTCACTTGTCCATACGGTACATTTGCTTACAAGAGGATGCCTTTTGGCCTATGTAATGCACCGGGGACGTTTCAAAGTTGCATGATGGCAATTTTCCATGATATGATAGAGCAAACTATGGAGGTTTTTATGGATGACTTTTCCGTATTTGGGAACTCCTTTAGCTCTTGTCTCACCAATCTTGAGAGAATGCTTAAGCGTTGTGAGGAAACACGTTTGGTGCTTAATTGGGAGAAATGTCACTTTATGGTGAAAGAGGGGATTGTTTTAGGACACAAGATATCCAATAAGGGATTAGAAGTGGATCGAGCTAAAATTGATGTGATTGCTAAGCTTCCCCCACCCACCTCGGTTAAAGGTGTGAGGAGTTTCTTAGGTCATGCGGGTTTTTATAGGCGCTTTATACAAGATTTTTCTAAGATAGCTAGACCGATGACTCATCTCTTGGAGAAAGAGGCTCCTTTCATTTTTGATCAAGCTTGTTTAGAATCTTTTGAGACACTTAAGGAAAAATTGACAAAGGCTCCCGTTTTGGTTTCTCCAAATTGGGAATTACCTTTTGAGCTTATGTGTGACGCTAGTGATTATGCGGTGGGGGCCGTCTTAGGACAAAGAGTTAATAAGCATTTCCAACCTATACACTATGCGAGTAAAACCATGACCGGTGCACAACTTCATTATACTACCACGGAAAAAGAGTTGCTTGCTATAGTATATGCTTTTGAGAAGTTTAGACCATACCTTGTGCTTTCCAAGACCATAGTGTATACGGATCACTCCGCTCTCAAGTATCTTATGACCAAACAAGATGCTAAGCCTAGGCTTTTGAGATGGGTTTTGTTGCTTCAAGAGTTTAAGATAGAGATTCGTGATAAAAAAGGGGCCGAGAATTTAGCGGCGGATCATTTGAGTAGACTTGAGCATCCTTTTCAAGGAGATTTCCCACATCAAGAAATCAATGAATCCTTTCCATTAGAGGAGCTCATGTCTATCTCTTCCCAAGAGGATGCCACACCTTGGTTTGCGGATATTGCAAACTATCTTGTGGGCAATGTGCTTATTGAGGGTCTTACTTACCAACAAAAGAAAAAGTTTCTTAAGGAAGTTAAGTATTACTTTTGGGATGATCCATATCTTTTTCGGCAATGTGCGGACCAAATCATTAGACGGTGTGTAGATGGGCCCGAGGCATTTAAAATCTTAGAGGCATGTCATAAAGGACCTACGGGTGGACATTTTGGGCCTAACTACACCGCCAAGAAAGTCTTTGATTCGGGTTACTATTGGCCTTCCATTTACAAGGATGCCCAAGAGATGGTGAAATTTTGTGATGTTTGTCAAAGACAAGGAAAAATTACACAACGTGATGAGATGCCACAAAATTTTATCCAAGAGTGTGAGATATTTGATGTATGGGGAATAGATTTCATGGGACCTTTTCCATCCTCTAAGGGAAACAAGTATATACTTGTAGCGGTGGATTATGTGTCCAAGTGGGTGGAGGCTAAAGCCTTACCTACTAATGATGCTAGAGTGGTTGTAAAGTTCTTGAAACAATTGTTTGCTAGATTTGGTGTACCTCGGGCCATCATAAGTGATCGTGGTACGCACTTTTGTAATGATCAATTCACGAGAGTTATGAAGAAATATGGAGTGAATCATAGACTTTCTACCGCGTATCACCCTCAAACAAATGGTCAAACCGAGGTCACAAATCGTGGTTTAAAGAGGATTTTAGAGAGAACGGTGGGAGAGCATAGAGCTTCTTGGTCGGATAAGCTTGATGATGCTTTGTGGGCGTTTAGGACGGCTTTTAAGACACCAATTGGTTGTACTCCTTATAGGCTTGTCTATGGAAAAGCGTGCCACCTCCCATTTGAGTTAGAACATAAGGCATCTTGGGCTCTCAAGTGGGCTAACTTTGATTTAAACCAAGCCGGTTCACATAGGAAAGATCAAATCAATGAGATGGATGAGTTGAGAGCCAATGCCTATGAGAATTCTTTGCTATACAATGAAAAGACTAAGAAATTGCATGATGCTAAGATCAAGAATCGTGAGTTCAAAGTTGGAGAGCCGGTTCTCCTCTTTAACTCAAGATTGAAGCTTTTTGCGGGCAAGCTTAAGTCAAGATGGTCCGGTCCATTCACTATTGCTCAAGTGTTTCCATATGGAACTCTTGAGTTGTCCCAATCCGATGGTCCAAATTTTAAAGTGAATGGGCACCGTGTTAAGCATTACTTTGGGGAGGACATTTCCGTTGAAATGGTCCAAGAGGTCCCCATTTTCCCCATGAATTAATTCATTGAGGGACGAGTCGAGCTAGAGACTCATTAACTCAAGCATCGTATAACTAGGTTAGAGTGTTGTAGGTTAGAAATAAAGGCATAGATGTGGAGATAAGTGTAGGGGAGACCTTCTTTTGTCTTCATGCTTGTTTGTAGGGTTGCTCACTCATCTCATGCTTTGGAGCTTATGGAGGAGGCCCTTGTATCCGGTTCACTTCGTTACTTTAGTGATTTTTCCATTGACACTTTGTGCTTAAACATGATTTCACTAATAGTAGTCCTTTCCTTAACTTGGGATAAGCAAAGTCTATTCATTGTCATAAGTGTAGGGGAAGTTTTTATACTTCCATGCTCTTAAACATTGAGGACAATGTTTAGCTTAAGTGTAGGGGGGTCTTCTATCGAAGTGACCTTACCTAGAACTTGTCATTGTCTTGCATGATAACATGAGAAATTGAATTTTAAACATTTTTCAAATTTTTGATCTACTTTGGCCACCAAAAATATGCATTCATAATTTTTGCATCAATCATTTTTCATTTGCATAACACATTTGCATTGTATATATTTCTTCTTTTATTATTTGTCATCCAAAATATATAAAAAGGAAAAATAAAATAAAACATGGTTTTAACAAGTTTAGACTTCTTTGACATATTAGGCCCGCCATGGATATTTTGACTCAACCCGAGTTTGCTTATTTTAGCACTCTCTAGCTAGTATCCTTAACCATGTAGTCCTTCATTGGTCTATTAGGCTAAGCTTCCACCAATTTCATTCTTTGAAATTTTAAATTTGTGGAGAATGGGAAATGATAGAGTTGAAGCAAGTGTAAAAGGGCTAGATAGACTTCATGATAATTACTTGTGGCTAAACCCTTCTCTTCTTGGCCTCTATTTTCTTCGCTTGTATATAATTGTTAATAAATAATCAAGTACGGTTTTAATTGGTTTGTAATCTCTTATGCATTTTTGGCTAATCATTTATGGTTGATATGAGTACGTCTTAAGATTCTAAGTTAGCACGTTTTATGTGTACTAGACTTATGTCATGCTCCATATTTAGCGGGTGTTTTTCCTTTTCTTCTTTGCAAATTTCTTGGTGAGGAATAAAGAAAAATAAGAGCGGCTTATGAAAAAAAATGAGTGGCTAGAAAAAAAAAGAAAAAGAAAAAAAAAAAATAATAATGCAAGACTCCCAAGAGGGGCAGTGTGGTGTTAATTATAGTGACTATTGAGTTCCAATATTACCTTGACGGGTTGCGGGGATTCAATAGATTGCTCCAATCCAATATTACCTTGACGGGTTGCGGGGTTGAAGATCCAAAATCTCAAAAAGATGCGGATGTAAATTATTGCGTGAGTTTTATTTTTCTTTCCTTAGCGAGTGTGTAGTTACTTATGAAAGCATGACATGAGGATTTTACACATAAGGCGAATGACTTATTACTCTTAATACGGACTTATATTAATTGTGAGCGGTTTTTCAAGTAATGGATGAGAAGATTACTTAGGATTAAAACCGTGCTTCCTTATTTTTGGATTTTACACTTCTTATATTTCACGCTTGAATAATGACAAATTTGCCCACAAGCAATTTGCTCAAATAATAACTGGTTCCACATTTAATTGTCATGAATAAGTTGATGCACTTTTTACTTGTGAATGCAATGATCCCATTTACTAGCTTGGTATGGGGAAAGTGAAACTTGAGGGTGATAAGTGTCCATGGTACCCAAGCCCTAATCCAAGTCATTGAATTCTTTATGAGTTATTTCCATCAAAACCATTTCAAGAAAAATCAAAAAGATATAGATAGAATTGTATTTTGATTCATTGCATTATTAAAAGTCAAAATCATGCATCATCTAGTTTAGAGTAGTGTAGATGCATCTCATAGGGCCAAGGTGGATTAATTATGAGGGAAATGTAAATTTTTAAACCTTGAAATATAAGATTGCATGAGGACATGGCAATGCTCAAGTGTAGGGGAATTTGATATGAGCTTAAACTCATATCCTTTTATCAACAAATAACCCTAAAACATGAAGCAAAATACCCATTTATCTTGTAAAAAGCAGTGTTATGTGGTATGTTTGTGTTTGTGTGATCTTATGTAGGTAAAAGGATACAATTTCAAGCAAACAAGGAAAAACCAAGCTCAAATGGATGAAAAAGACAAAAGAGGATCAAAAGTGACAAGACTTTGAAGTTCAAGGACCTATCTTGACAAGTTGTGAAAGTTGGAGGACTTAAAGTGCAAATAATGAAAAGTCAAGATTCAAGTCAAATCTGGTCAAACTATCAAGTCAACTCAGTCAAAGGGCAATTTTGTACAAGTTATCAAAGTTAAAGGACCAAAAATGACAAAGGAATGAAGATATTAGCTTGAAATGGGAATCTGCCAAGTACAAGGGCTTATTTTGCCAAGTTTGGAAAGTTTTGCAAAGTTGAATCCAAGTGAAAAGCTATAAACCAATCAGAAACAAGGAAAGAGTTCACACGGATCAAGTAATAAATATCCACTCACAGCCGTCACAATTAATACCATATCTCTACAGTGTGATCCATGTGCAATGTTTTAAACCAATCAAAGGCCGCCACGTGTCTATCTTCTTCAACAAAAATATTTACCAGGAACGGGATTTTGATAGAAGCCGTTTCAAGAGAAGATCAAAACACCAAAGTTGCTTAATTTTGGAAGACGAATCCAATGGTGTTATCCAATTAACAAATAATCCATTCAATCAAAAACCCCCAAATCAGTTCATCACCTTCAAAGAGGATTTGCAGAATTCATCCACGTGTCAAGCTATGATTGGCCCGAACACGTCACAAACTCCAACAGAATCTCCTATCTTGCCTATAAATACCTAGCTTGTACTTCATTTGCATTGGTAGCTTAATTTTGTAAACACATAGTTCTTAAATTTCCCTTTTCACTTTTCCCTCATTCTACCCTAACTACTCAAGAGTCTGACAAACTCTTGAGTTAGTTAGTTAGTTAGAAGCTTGTAACAAACATTTGTAACTGAATTCTTCAATAAAATTTCAAATTCAAGTTTCCCGCCAAATTCTGTTCTTCAATTCCTGCTACTTTCCTGCTGTTGTGTGATTCCATTGTTGCTGTTAGATGTTTGTTATGATCAACCAAAGATCATAACTGACATTGTTGAAGTCTTGTTGCTGTTTGATCAGAATTCTGGCATTTCCATTGTTCTTGAAGAATTCATGGCAGTTTGATGATTTGTAGCTGTTTTGATTGTTGATTTTAGCTGAATACTAGTGATAGGTGGTGGTATCACTAGGGCAAGAGAGCTCAGCGCTCCTCTTCTTCCCAAAGGACCTCTACATTAGGTTTCAAAGCTCTTGATTTTTGTTCCTCTAAATCAGTCCTTGCATGCTAAATTTCCTAGTATAAATTTGATGGCTACATGTTATACTTGATTAGTTGCTGTTTGATTGTGTTTTAGTGTTTGTAGTTCAGCTATTTCATACTTGTTCATTTGTGTTCAGTTTAGTAGATTTTAGCTCATTTTCAGTAACATTCTAGCATAACAGCTTAATTGAGTTCTAGTTGAGATAATTGCCTGTTTTTAGTTTTAATAGCTTTCATATTGTCTGCTTAATCAAGTTTGCTATAGCTTTTATATCAGTTCAAACCAGTACTTAATGAGCCTTTGTTAAAGTTTGATCAAAACCTTTTAAGGAGTGTTTGGGAATAGTTGTAAATCAGTTTTCAAGTGTAGGTAATTGGTGTTTAAGTGATCATTTTCAGTCATTAGGTGTTAACAATTGGTTCTAAGTCTTTTACAAGTCAATACAATAGTCAAACAGGCAATTGGTAATCAAAAAGTTTGGGTCATCCTTGTTTCAGCTTAGTTCTTTGAAACTCACCATTTTCATTTGCTTAGTTCTCCTTCAATACTTAATGAAATTTGCTCAAATCTGTTTCTAGTCATAGCTTACATCATAATCTTTCAGTATCTAGAAGGAAAATCTACAGTTTTAGAAATTAAGCTAGTTATAAGCTTTTTAGCTCAAGCTTGAGCAAATGTCATTCTCTGTGATAAAGAGGTGACTGTTTCACTAGTTCTCTTAATCCACTTCATTAAAGTAGCTGTTTTCTTTCACAATCCTGTTTAGATAGTATTGAATATGAGTTTTTGAAATTTTGAGCTTTTTCACAAAAATCGGTCAACGTTTGGTCAACATAAGCTAAAAAGAGCTTATTTCAAATTTCTTCTTCATTACTGGATGAAAATGGCTCTAATTTGATTTCCCGTTCTTGTAATCAAGTGCTTAATTAGATTTGTCACAAAAATCAGGTTGTGACTGATTGAAATAAGCTATAGCTTATTTTGTGCTTATTAATAAGCACTCAATTGCTTATTTTGGACTTTTAGCTTATTTCCTTGAATACACGTAGCTATAATTGGATTTTAAGAGTTTTGCAAGTGATTTTAACTTATTTGGTTGAGTAATAAGCTCAAACGAGCTTAATCTTTCTTGTTGCCCGTTTTTAGTTAAATCTTTGGTTTATTTGCATTTTAGTCCCTAGAAGTTTAAACAATTTCTAAACCTAGCTAATCTTCCTAATTTTGTGGTTTTTGCAAAACTTGGTCCTTTATATTTGAAGTTTGTTAAATTTCAGTTGTAAGGTTTGTTAGTTTGTTAAAATTTGGTTAGTTTGTTAAAGTTTTTACAAGTTTGGTCCTTCTAGTTAGCTGTTTTGCATTTATAGTCCTTATAACTTTTAGAATTTACATTTCAAGCATTTTCATTTTATAGAAATTACATTTTCAGTCCTTATAGTTTTAAATTTTGCATTTTTATATTTTACTTGAATAAAATTTGGAATTTGCAATTTGTTTTACGTATAAGTAGGTTTATATTTTTCATTTTTAAATAGTTTTGTTTGAATTAGCAATAGATTACCAAGCAAGCTTGAACAACCAAAAACAATTATAAATTTGATATTGATTGGACTTTCTATTAGTTAAGAACTGAGAAAACGAACTTGCATTATACACATTTCAGCGGTTGTATTTCACGACCTAAAGGAAAAAGGTCTTAAGTGCTTCGCGCCGCCTCGTTTCCTCCGCTTGCTTGTGCGTATTTGATTTTGAAAGCTAATCGAGGGTTTTGCCGCCCAAAGTATTACTACATATCATATATATTTTCTTGGTTTTTATTGATTAAACCCTCTTGAACGATTTGGTGTTCCACCATCGTTCTAAAGTCATCGAAGGCGTTCACTCCACGTGATCGTTTTCATTCCTTGAGGCTTCTTTAATCGAGAGATTTGATTAAGGAGGAGATTTGTAGATTTTTGTCTACTTAATACATTTCACCAATTTCCAAAAAAAGTTAATACCATCAAAAACCACAAAAAAAATTGAAAAATACAAAACACCAAAAAGAATCTTCTTTGCTCGTCTCCTCGTTGTACGTGACGTTTATGCTAACTCGTAATCAAGCAAAACGTGCACGTAGACGAAAGAACAAAACTCCCACTCCAACTCATTCTAGTGAGGAGTCTCCTATTGACGAACCCATTGTACGAGAAGCACCAACCATGGTGAATCGAACTATGATGGAGTTACTTCAAGCACCTACCGAGGGTTATGGAGAAGCTATTGTGATTCCCGCTATCCTTGCGGAGAATTTTGAGGTGAAAACGGGTTTGTTGTCGATGATCCAAAACAACAAATTCCATGGTGATGAGAAGGACAATCCCCACAACCATATCCGCCAATTCAATCGTCTTACCGCCACTTGCAAATTCAAGGATGTCTCGAATGACTCGATTAAGATGATGCTTTTTCCGTATTCCTTAGCGGGGCCCGCTAAAATTTGGTTAGAGAAAGAGCCACCCAATTCTATATTGACGTGGAAGGATCTCGTTTCAAAGTTCGTGAACCAATTTTTTCCGCCCTCTAAGACTACGCATTTGAAAAACGAGATTTCTAAATTTTCACAAGAATCAAATGAAAGTTTTTCAACGGCTTGGAATAGGTTTAAGGAGATGTTACATGAATGTCCTCATCACAGTTTTTCCGACTTGCACCAAATAGACACGTTTTACAATGGACTTAATGATCATGAAATAGATTATCTAAATGCCGCCGCGGGTGGTAATTTTTTGTGTAAAACGGTTGAAGAAGCTTTGGTCATAATTGAGAATAGGTCTAAGGTTTATAGCCCTCGTAACACACCGAGTGTTGCCAAAATGGGCTCATCATCGTCTCGTAGCCTTAATGCTTTACATGATGAGGCAAATGAAGAAAATCGGTTTTTTGATAGATTTGCTAGCCTTATGTCCCATTGGAAAGCTCAAGAAGCTTTGAATTCCGCTTTGGTTAAAGCGGTTTCTAAGAGTTGTTTGTCGTGTGGTGGAGCTCATGACCTTTCCGAGTGCATTACCACGGATGGTAACACTTCGAGTGCTTATGTAGCCACGTGAACTTATAACCAAATCGGTCAAGGTTCCCGCCAAAATCAAGCTCCACTAAATCAAAATGCTAATAATTATCGCAACAACAACCAAGGACGAAATTACCAAGGAAATCAAAGGAACTATAATAAGGGTAATTATCAAAGTGGAAATGGGCAAATTTCAAACCAAAACCAAAACCGTGATTTTCAAACTTCTACACAAGGTTTTCAAAATGATCACACCAAAAATCTTCAAGGAGAGTTTTTGAATTATGCTAAGGCTAATGATGCTAAGTTTGATAATATGCAACATGAAATGGTTAGCTTAAGATCCGAGTTGAAAAACGAGCTTAAAAATGAACTTGCTAATGAACTTAAAACGCATGCTAATAAAATGAAAGGAAATGTTCAAAGACTCCAACAAAATCAACAAAAAATGGAGCAAGGTCAACATGAGATTAAGCAAGAGTTGCTAAAAGCGGATGCTAGGCAATCTAAGTTTGAAGACCGAATGGGAAAAATGTTTGAAGCTATCATGTGTAAGCCCTCTTCTTCGGGTGGTCTTCCTAGTGATACCATCGTGAACCGAAAGGAGAGTTGAAGGTTATTACTACTCTTAGTGGTAAAACTTTCAAAGAACCCATTTCTTGTCCAAGTACTTCTATGGAAAAGGAAAAAGAGAAAGAGCCCGAGGTGGTGGTTGAAAAGGAGCAAATTCCAAGCCCACGAAGTACCGCTCAAACCACACCTACGGTTGAACCCACACCAATCATGGAACCCGAGATTCCAAGGCCGATGCCTATGTCTATGCCCCAACCCACACCACCCTTACCTTACCCTTCAAGACGAGACAAGGAAAAGGCACAAGAACGAAATAATTATTAATTTGAACTCTTTATGAAAATGTTTCGTGACTTGCATTTTAATATAAGTTTTGCCGACGCCTTAGTCATGATGCCTCGATTTGCCGCGAACTTCAAAAGTATGTTGAATAACAAGGAAAAATTGCAAAAATCGTCTAATTGTTCATCGGTTTTTCTAAGCCGCATACCTCAAAAAGTCGGTGATCCTGGAAAGTTTTTAATCCCATGTGCTATACAAGACATGGAAGAATGCTACGCCTTGGCCGATCTTGGTGCTAGTATTAATTTGATGCCTCTTGAGATTTTTAAATCGCTCAATCTTCCCAATCTTACTCCTTAGATAATGTCAATCGAGATGGCCGATCATTCTACGATTCTAGCTTGTGGAGTTGCCGAGGACGTCTTTGTGAAAGTTGGAAAGTTCTACTATCCTGTAGACTTTATTGTTGTTGACATTCCCATCGATCCTAAAGTTCCGTTAATTTTAGGTCGATCTTTTTTGGATACCTCGAGAGCACTTATCGATGTGCATGCAAGGAAAATCACTCTTCGTTTCAATGAGGAAGAACTCGTCATTAATGCAACCCAAAACTCCACTCTTTCTCATGTGTATTCTATCACATCTTTGTACAATGTCAATCCCATCAAAAACATTTGCAAAAAGATTTCAAATAGAGTTTTAGGAGTTGTTGATAAAAATGAAGTTCCGTCCCCTCCGCCGGTGGAGGTTAAGAGTGTTAAGCCTACGATTCCAATCTCGAGTGATTCTTCGGATGATGAATACGTTGATCCCGATGGGGAAGTTTTCTTTGTCGACAAACGTTTTGAAAACTTACCACCACCTATACCAAAACGCTTTTCAAATGTGAGAATTTTTAGTGTGACTAACATTGCTTTAGATACACCAAATATTTTTGACATAATCAAATCGGGTTTTCACAAAGAGAGTTTAAAAGATGAAAAAGGAAAAGATTTTAAATTGGATTTAAAAGATTTTTCTACAACTCTAACTCCGTCATCACCACGTGTTTTGAGTGCTACAAGCTCGTCTTCTCCTTTTAACGATGCTTTGTGTGGACTTAGTGTGGGGGAATCCCCTTATGTTCCCTCCCCTTTCTCCACCGAGGACGAGATATTTGATCCTGGAATTGCTTATATAGGGAAATCTCGGTCTTCCACTGATGCAATAAATGGAAAATCTTTTCATTTGATTGGTGCGAGTCTACCTCGAGTAGCTCAATGTTTTCATGACTTACCCATTGTCCCACCCTTCTATTTCTTCTCTCCTATTTTCTTGAAACTCTTTGAGTTTGTGTTGGCACACGATGAAGTGGCGTTAATTTGTTTTTCCAATGAAAACGAGAACGCCATCTTCGATCCCGGTATTTTGCACCATTAAAGGACTTAGTCCTTTATACCGGTTGTTTTTGGGCCTTGTTTATCATGTAAGCCCCACTAAAAATTAACCATACCATGATATCCCTAAATGATCACATTTATGGGGATTCGAGTCGAGCTTTTGACTCGGTTATCAAAAACAAGGTGCCTCGTGGGGGAGACCCATGCTTATCCATGTACATATTATTGCTTTCTAATTAGTTAATGTGAGGGGATTTTTGCCCTTCCAACCTTTGTTTCGTGGTTGTTTGTGCATTGTGGTTTTTAGATCATGATCTTCACGATTGGAGCCTCTCGTGTTCATTTTATGGGAGCACTCGATCGTTTGCTTTGAAGACTTTCTAAATATCCATATGATATATCCTTTGATGTTCTAACCTTAGGTTTTTAGCACACTTCATAAACGGCTATTAATTTATTGGTTACACCCTTTCCATGCTAGATTAGGCATTCGACTACGTCTCTAGTATGGGGGTGTTTGCACCCCTAGACTCGAAACATTGAGGACAATGTTTAACTTTAGTATGGGGGGTGAATAGATACTTGCCTTGCCAAACCTTCACGCTTTCCAAAGTTTATCTTTTTGTTATCGTTTTGTTGCAAAATAAGGCTAAAAATGGCCAAATTTTAAAAAATTTCTCATATTTCATAAATGTTTGAAGACACGAATGTAGGTTTTCCGATGGCGAGAATAAGAGTAATTATTGACTCGACCGTGCGTGTTGAGCACTTAGCTTTGATTCCTTAACTTCACATTAGGCTAAGTCTCTTAAATGAGGACGAGAAATGATAGAGTTAAATATAAGTTACTATGCTAAACGTAGAGTACTCGTATTCTTTCAAAAACTCATGTGTTCTCGTTGTTTGCTTATTCTCCCTTCGCTTGTAAATATTTTTTGCTTAATAAATATTGACTTAGCGGTTTAGTTAGGATTGTTGGGTTTCTAGTCTTTTCTAGTAGCTTCCGTGTAATTAAATTGGGAAGACATTAAGGTATCACCAGCGTCACGGTTTTGAAGTATTGGCACCCGAATAATCGAAAGCTTCACCCAATAATAAGATTTCAAGTGCTCACCTAAATCTAGCAAACAATTTGAAGCCCCACAAGGCCTAAAATCTATGCAAAATTGAAAGTGAATCAAGCCTTAATCTTCGAAGCTTTAAAGATCCAAAATTCGCTTTAGCGTGAGGATATACGTCTTTGGCTAATAAAACCACCGATGAGGCGGATAATAAAAGGCAAGGCAAGACCGAAGTCATAATAAAAACTTCATGGCGAAGTTGAATAAAAGATGGAGGTAAACCAAAGATAATAAGGCCCTTCCGTTAGGGGGCGTATAAAAGTCTTGGTAATAAGTCTCATGTTCAAAACCGTGATAAAACCGTGTTTATCGATTCTTCTTGTCAACTTAATTTTTTAACATCGTTGTCTATTGGGAGGGGTTATTGATTTGATGGTCTTAGTTACACCGTTAGGACTCTATTTTTAGACCTAAATCTCTATTATCGCATAAGTCGACAATGTATCCTCGTGAAACATTCAAGACAAAATAAAATATAAGAGATACAACTTAGGAATAATGGGAGAATAAGTACGTGATTAGGGCATATGAGTAGTGTTAGCATTACTAACTTATAATGACAATGATCTCGTTGCACGCTTGGCAAGGAATTAAGGTGAAAATCGAGGACGATGAAATTATTTCTAACGAAGCATTCACGTGTTCTTATTCTATGAACCTAAACGTCCCATTTTGCGATGAAAATCATACATTATGTCTAAAACGCAAGTAGCAATAGTAGTAGTTAGTTAGTTTATCATTTCAATAAAGTGAATAAAATTAAATTTTGTAGGTGCTACGATACTTTATTCTAGCATTGCGTGAGGGCACGGCAATGGTTTAGTATGGGGGAGTGATGAGACTGCTTTTATACATGGTCTCATCGTCCAATTAGGGCTTTAAATGCATTAAATATCATTAAAACTGCCAAATATATGCTCGTGTTTGTTACTTGTGTATTTTTAGGTACGGATATTGAGGAAATGGCAAAAGATCACAAGAATCAATCAAAAACGAACACGGGAAACGAAGTCGCACAATGAACCAAGCCCAAATCAAGAATTTTGCAAAAAGACCCTTGAAGTTTGAAGAATTGGCAACTTTGGTCCCTCATCTTTGAAGACTTGTCACAAATGACCCTCCAATAGTCATTTGTACAAAAAAGGTCCCTAAAGTTTGAAGACTATCCAAGTTTAGCCCTTGGGAATTGATCAAGTTTGCAAAAGTAACTAAAGGACTTAATGTGTAATGACAAAAGGATGGATGGTGAAAAGCAAAAAGGACTGGTTTTGCAAAATATTTGAGACGGCTGTTAACTTTTGGATGGGTAATGAAATTTGCCACCACTTGCCCTATTTTATTGCTCTTTTCCTAAAGGGTAGTAAAAACTCTACAATCAGAGACCCGAGGAGTGTAGAGAGCTTATTGAGAACATGACTACTCACCACAAAAACTAGGATTCCTCTGCTTCTTCAAGGAACAACCCGAGAGTCAATGTTTCTTCTACATCAGCAAACCCTGATATGACCAAACTCACCCGCATGATGACTGAAATGAGCAAAAGTATCTTGCTTCTCGCTTCAAACCAACAACAACAAGTTAAAGCAGTTGCACCTTCTTGTGAAACATGCGGCGGTCCTCACTCATACACCGATTGTCCTTCTACACAAGGAAATCCGGAAAATGTGTATGCAGCTTATGGTAATTATTCACCGGAAAATTACCAAGCTCGACCTCAAGGGGATAGAAATTTGCTGAGCTACCGATCAAACAATTACCTTTCACCCGGTTTTTCTCCTCAAAACCAAAACCCCGCCAACAACTACAATAGAAGCAACCAAATCCCACCAAGAGCTTCTAATCCTTATCACCCACCCGCCCAACAAACCCCACCCATTAACCCCGATGTTGAAGCCATAATGAGAACCCAAGGTGAGCAAATTAAGAATCTGCAGAGTCAAATTATCAATCTTAAAGGAGATATTACCAAGCAAGGAAATGAGATAAGATCCGAGCTTCGAGATAATATCCAATCTTCCTTCAGCAATCAAACAAATGATTTGAAGAATATGCTTGCTAGTTTCTTGCCCGCCGCTCAACCTTCTACTTCGAGTTCTCTACCTTCAAACACCGTCACCAATCCGCGAGCAAATGTGAGTGCTATTACTACCCGTAGTGGAGTCACCATCGTAGGACCACCGATCCCGCCCCCATCATCTACACCTCCTCCACCACCATTTATCCCTACTCCTCCTACACCTAGTATTAGTTCACCATTACCGTCTCCGCCTCGTCATGACGATGTACCTAAGAAGGAACCTTCAACATCTCAACCTTTACCACCTTCACCTTCACCACCCAAACCTAATATCCCATATCCTTCTCGCTTAGGCAAGACCAACGAGCTAACCAAGAATGATTGTCAAGTGTCAAGCTATATGAAGATGCTCTCTCAAGTGAACATCAACATTAGCCTTGTTGAAGCACTTGTCCACATGCCGAAATTTGTAAAAGCATTCAAGGAATTGCTTAACAAAAAGGAGAAGTTGATTGAGCTCGCCAACACACGCTTAAATGAAAACTGCTCTGCATTTATTCTTAAAGAACTTTTGGAAAAGCTTGGAGATCCCGGTCGTTTTTTGTTGCCGTGCATCTTTAATAAAACCGAAGAATTTACTGCCCTTGCTGATCTCGGGGCCAGTATTAATCTTATGCCTTTGAGTGTTTGGAAAACACTATCATTACCCGATCTCACTCCAACAAAGAATGACTCTTGAACTTGCAAATCTCACTCTCGCTTACCCCGTTGGTATTGCCGAAGACGTGTTCATCAAAGTTGGCACATTTACTTTCCCGGTCGACTTTGTCGTTGTTGATTATGAAATGGACCCTCGTATTCCTTTAATACTTGGTCGGCCATTCTTGAGAACCGGACGAGCTTTAGTTGATGTTGCCGAAGGTGAGTTAATCTTAAGAGTCGGGAATGATTCACAAGTTTTTAAAATGGGGAAGCTTACAAGCAAATCCTTTGGACGAGAATCAGTGAATATGATTAATGTGCTCGATGATTTTGTCATCTACAACAATCCTCTATTCGAGTCTTGCAATGATAACCCACTTTTCCAAGATGATGTGGATGATTCTCTCTCCAATTTGGAACCTTCTCCCATTTACGATTCTCCACCGATCTTTGATGCTTATGATGATGATTCTAGCTCAGATTCGGATGATTTTGATGACCTTACTTCCGAGTATCCCGAGATCCCACTTTTGATGATTTTGATGAGGCCAATACTTTTTCGAGTGATTCTTCACATGATGAAGATCCTCCGTCATCCATGCTTAATCCTACTTTGGATGATTACTCTTTTGAGGAAGACTTCTCTACGTTTCTCAACACTTACTTCCCTCATGAGAGTGATGCTCCTCCTTATGATTTTGAAGATTATCGTCTTGATCCTACTTTGGATTTGAAGAACATTCTTTCAAAGGAGAAGAAACCGGTCAACCCCAATATCCGCAGCACATATGATTTAACACCTCTTTGTCCCCCCTCTGAGGACGAGGTTGTGCATTTTCATCGCAGATCACCTTCACACTCTGCTGAGCCTGAGTGCTATTTTCTCCTAAAGGAAAAGGTGTTCGACCCCGGTATAGATATTATTCAGCCATCTCAGTATCCACCTGATGAAATAAAAGGAAATATCTTTGGAACTATTGAAGACATGCTTGCACCACTTCACCCTTGCTTCCACCGTGCTCCATCGCTGCTTAAGGGAACCTTGCCTACTCTTCTTTGGCTTGCCTTGTTCGCCTTAAGCTTGTGCTATTTGATGGACGAAAACTATGTCTTTGATCCTAGTGGATATGTTTCATGCTTCTTCCTATGATGATCAAGGTCGAGTCAGGCTCACGACTCGGTAAACAAAAATCAAGCGCTTCTTGGGAGGCAACCCATGTATCTATCTTTTCTATCCTAAGTGTAGGGAGACCCATTGGTGTTTGCTATGTCCTCTCCTCTCTTAATCAGGGATTCGAGCGCTCAATGATCCACTCTTGATGATTCTTGACGACCCGTGATTCCGTGTTCCATATTCCCGGTTCTATCCTAAACTCTTTTCGATTCACTATTTTATATTTTCTCAATATTAAAATAGGAATCTCTTTAGTTGTCTCTTCCTTAGCGAGATTTAAACAAAGTGCACAATGTCCTAAGTGTAGGGGAGTTTACTCCCACATGCTTAAACATTGAGGACAATGTTTATATTAAGTGTAGGGGGGACTTCTATCGAAGTTAAGTGGCCTTTTCCTTGTATTTGTCCTCATTTTAACCGGAAAATCAATTTTTCGACATTTTTCAAAAATTTTGATCTATTTTGGCCTATTAGTTTTTACTTTTGTATAGTTATTTTCTTCCCTTGCTAGAATAAATCTTTAATAAAGTGGTCTTAATTTTCAAACGTTGTGAATCTTTTGACTCAACCCGAGTTTACTTATCTTAGTTTACTCTAGCTAGTATCCTTAACGTGTTTAAGTCAAGTTTTGCTAGGCTTTTATATAGGGAGCTATAAAACGCGAAAGTCTTAACTCTCACGGGTTAGAACAAGAACTTTTCACAAGTTCCTATAATTGATTCTAGAGAGTCGTTTATCAAGGGAACTTTAAAACGCGATTTCTAAACTTGAAAAAGTCTAAGAATTTGCAAGATCCTATAGGCGACTCGAAAACCCAAAACTTTGATTTAATAGGCTAAGTATCCACGAGTCTCATTCCTTGAGATTTTAAATTGTGGAGAACGAGAGATGATAGAGCCAATTATAAGTTCGGTACTCTTTCGTGAATTTATGTGAGTTAATTATAAGCCTATTCTCCCATCGTTTGCTAATAAATTTATATGCAATAAATAAGGTTGTACGATTTGAAAAGTTACTTAGCTTCTAGCCCAAGATCGTTTAAAAGTTACTCGGTATGGATTAGAGTTCATAGCCAAGGCATAACTTATTGAAGCGGGATGCGAAGATTGGCGAGTCCAAAAAGGTCCTAACAAGACATGAGGGCTATATTTTGTTGCTAAAAGATCCAAAAGTGATGTGAAGAATCATTTATCGAAAATCAATACGAAGGATCGAGACACACGACGAAAAGCAAAAACTCCCCAAAAGTCATGGAAAAGTGTATCCGAAAAGACCCTAGCAAGGTATGAGGATAAATAGATCCAAGTCATAAAAGGAGGCGGATCGTTGTATATCAAAGTCCAAAATAAAGATTGGAGAAAAATGAAGAAGTCGTGGTCCAAGTATGAATCTCTCAAAACTTCAAGTGGAGAAATTCCTAAATGAAGAGAAGACCATAATTTCATAAACGTCTCTCAAGGTTTGAAGTATGAAGTCGCTGCCAAATATCGGTCCGAGAAAGGTCACAAATCGCGAAGCGAGTTATGCCAAGATATGAACTTTATGAGGTCCCGAGAAGCAGTTTTAAAAGATTTTGTCCTTTAGCTAACTATTGATTAAATCGTTCACTTTATTTTCGGACTAAATAACTATCGAAATAAGTCAAAAATGCATCCTCTTGATCATTCAAGACAATAATAAAATATAAGAGATACACCTAGGAATAAGGGAGTCTAAGTGAATAATTGGCCCACATGAGTTCGTGTTAGTTTGCTAACTTATAATAACAATGATCTCGTTTTTAAGCTTGGTTTTGAGAAAGTGAAAACTTGAGGATGATGATCATTCATGACATTTCCAAAACCCAAGGTATGTTTTTTATTTCTTTACTTTGAATGTTTATAGTTTTCTATCCCTTTAAATAAAGGCCATTGTGGATTGATTATGATGAAAAATGTAAACGTGCTTTGTAACTAATGCATTGCATGAGAACATTGTAATGGTCAAATGTAGGGGATTTGATAGGTGTGTAAACACCCATCCTTTTTACCACTTAATTACAATAATAACCGGGCCAAAACGTGTATTTTATGTCTTTTATGTCGGAATTATGCGTGGTTTGTGTTTTTGTTGTGATTTAGGACGAAAAGGTGAAAAGTGGAGAAACACGGGCATTTACGAGCTTTTATTGAAGAAAAAGATGAAAGACGAAGTCAAGAAGTCAAGAGTGCAAAAAAACGGAAGTCCAAGACCAATTCTGAAGATTTATCGAAGAAAAAGTCAAAAGACGGAAGTTTACTTAAAGCCGAAGAACTCAAGTCTAATTTATTGAAGAATTAAAAGACCAGTTCAAAGAAATCCCGAGCCAAAAGTCATTAAAGTCCAAGATTAAAGAAGATTAAAGGCTTGAGGACTTAATGGTGCAATTAAGAAGAAATGAAGGAGGGGAGGAAGCTTCCTAAGCATTCCTTAATCCTCCCCTATATATAGACCATTAGTATTATCATTTCATTTTGTTGGCTAGAGTGACACTAGTTCTTCCATCTTTATTTACTTGCACATTTACTTTATTGCACTTTAATTACCTTGTCTTGCACCTTATTTTCCAAGTAAGTTACTTTTATTTTTAATGCACCTTTAATTTTCTTGTTTTTAATCTCTCATTCTTCCTTTCTTTCTATGCTTTAATCTTTGTTTACATGCTTATTGTTTTGCTTATTTGATTAAAGGTTATGTTTTTATGCTTTTGATTGTTTTGGATTATTGATTCTTATAGCTTATTTGTGTTTATCTTTATGTTTCTAAAGTTTTTATAAAAGTTATTTTTATATAAAGTTTGTTTTCGTAAATCTTTTTCTTTCGTGTTTTAAAAGTCTTTAAATTTCAGCTTATTAGCTTTTTCTTATACGTGTTTGCTTAGGATTTTAGTCTAGTGCTTATTTGAGTTATAGCTAATTAGTTTAGCTTATTTTCCATTCCTTTTACTGTATTCCGACCAGCACTAGTCGGAAAAGGGTTTATCTTTCCGACCAGCACTCCTTGGCTTGGTCGGAAAAGGGTTTGTATCATTCCGATCTGGGTGTTTTGGGGTATTCCGATTGGTCTCGTGGTGACAGCATTCCGACCAAGGGTATTCTCAATATATTCCGATCTGGGTTTGCAACATTCCGATCAAGGGTAAGTTTGGTATTCTGATCAGAGGTAAGTGACAGCTTTCCGATTGGCTATTCCGATCATCATTCCGATCAGAGGTAAGTAAACATTCCGATTAGGAGGTAAGTCCACATTCCGATCAGGGTGTTTTTGGTTATTCCGATCAGAGGTAGGTGACAGCTTTCCGATCTTGGGGTTCCGATCAACATTCCGATAGGGAGGTTTGTGTACATTCCGATTGCTGTCTGATCGGAATATATTCCGATTGGGTATTGTTTTTCTATTTTGTCTTGTTTAATTTTTAAAGTTTTCATTTTAATACTTTGTCATATTTTAATTCTCGTCACGCTTTAATTTTAGGTCATTTAATTATAATTACTTTTCAAAGTTTTAAATATTGCACCCTTTATTTTAATTAGACTTAGATTTATTTTAATGCCATTTTATTTTAACGCCATTTTACTTTAACGTCATTTACTTTTAAGTCTTGCATTTTTAATATACTACAACGACAACTATTGTTTCCACCAAAGAACGACTGAGTCGCACACTAAACTCCTTTTTCAATTCGAAGAGACATACTTAAACGAATCTTTTTAATTAGGCAAAAACCTAGTTATTAGAAGTATTGTCTGAAGATATTCTATATAGAAAGCGAGATCTTTATAGATATCATGTATTGCATCTTTCAATTGAACAAATAAAAAACTATTGTTCAATTGAGATCCAAACCCTATTGAACAGGAATGGAAGGAATATGACAGATTTTAAGGATCTGCCACAACCAAACCAGCAATTGTTGAAAAAAATAGACAACCGTCTAATCAGAGAAGCGTTAGACTTTGACATGAATAAGAGTGTAGTTGAACATCATCGACTCAAATCAGCATTGAACCTTGAACAACGATTAATCTACAATGAGGTTATTCAATCTATACATGGTCAACACGGAAAGTTCTTTTTTGTATATGGCCCAGGCAGAACCGGGAAAACATTCTTATACAACACAATAATATCTTGGTTACGATCCGAGGGGAAGATCGTACCTGCAGTAGCATCTTCAGGTTGGTAAACTCCTACACAATTGGTTATTTATTCTGCATTTAGCACTAATCTAACTGACACCTTATTATGTGTGTACTATTAATAGGTATTGCATCATTGCTTCTGCCAGCGGGTAGAATTGCCCACAGCAGATTTGTTATACCCCTAGAGCTATTAGAAAATAGCACATGCGGAATAAAACAAAACACCCAGTTAGCAGAGCTAATGCAAGAAGTTGACTTGATTATATGGGATGAAGCCCCGATGACACAAAAATATGCGTTTGAGGCATTAGACAAAACACTTAAGGATATATTAGGATATCACACGACAAGTAAGAGAGACAGAATATTTGGAGGTGTGACGGTCTTGCTTGGAGGTGATTTCAGGCAAATTCTACCGGTCATACCAAAAGCAAAAAAGGCTAGAAATTGTGTAGTCTTGCATCAATCGTTCAACGTTATGTAAATATTGCAATTTATTCAGACTTACACGTAGCATGAGGGTAAATGAATATTATGAGAACGGAGAGATAGATACGCGTAAGCAAGAATTTAATAAATGGGTTCTGGCCGTTGGTAATGCGCGATTCCCTGCTAAAAAAACAGAGGAGGATGAAGCAACTTAGATTGAAATCCCAAGTAGGTTCATTGTTCCATCATGGACTTATCCTATAAAACAGATTGTTGAAGAAACCTATCCGGATTTCATAACCCGCCAAACAGACGGCCGGTATCTGCCAGAATGAGCAATTTTAACATCTCAAAATGATGACCCAGATGAAATTAATGCGTACATGTTTAAGCAGTTACAGGGTGGACCCGTAACATATCTTAGTGGTGATAAAATATGCAAAGCCTCTACAGAGAACTTAGATCAACACACTTTGTATCCACCTGAATTCCTACATTCGTTGAACTTCCCAGGAATGCCCCCTCATGAACTACACCTTAAGAAAGAACTACCTATAATGTTGTTGCGAAACATTAATCCAACCAATGGATTGTGCAATGGAACCCGACTGATAATAACTGACCTGGGTAGTTCATGATTCATGCGAGAATCCTTACTGGATCACATATTGGCGATGAAGTTGTCATCCACCGGATAATCCTAACATCAAATCAGTCCAAATGGCCATTTGTTTTAAAACGAAGGCAATTACTAGTAAAAGCCTGTTACGCAATGACCATAAACAAAAGCCAGGGCCAGTCACTAAACTACGTTGGTTTGTATTTGCCAAACCCGATATTTAGTCATGGGCAACTATACGTGGCATTATCTAGAGTCACATCTCCGGATGGGTTAAAAATCCGAATGATTCAAGATGAAGCCAAAGAACTTGAAAACTGTACACGGAACATCGTTTTCAAGGAAGTGTTAGCCAACCTATTCTAATGAACAATGTTTGCAACTTTTCATTTAAGTTTTTTCCCCTTCCTTACAAACTTATAATTCGAAAGAATAAATGTTTTGACTACAAAACACAACACGTTTGCCCTGCTACATACTAAATCTGACAATTGCAGTCTATACATACAACACAAACAAAATTGGTAAACATTATAACTAAAGCTAATTAATAAATATTTAAGTTTACAGTTTTAAATATCATCATTAATTTTTAAAAATATAACTCTTATGTCATTCAACTACTATAAATACCATATTATCCCAGCATTAGAATATTGTATACATTTTTAAGTATGTCAACACTAACACCTATTTCACACAAACAAAACCAGGATAAAAATTTAGGTGCATATTCAAAATTGTGGTCAACCATGATGTGAACATGGCTGTGGTTGGCAAAAGGGTGATACTGCCTTCAAGTATGACAAGCCGACAAACGTATGAGTTGCTTATTGCTGACATATCACTTCGCAGGCGTCGAAAGCTAAACATAGACGACCCAACAGCCTCATAGTCCATCAACCAAACTTAATCAATTACAAAAGTCCTATCAGCATACCGCTTTTCTTTTCTATGGGTTAGATAACTTGATTAAAGTGTGTTCCTATCAACATAAAGCTTTTATCTTATACCGTTATCTAATTTGAATAAATAGTGGTTGTTTTCGCCATTCTTTCCTATGTTACTGAAATTATTTGCATTTCTGATCTAATTAAACTAAACATTTGCACTTGCCCTGATTGGGACTACAAATAAGTCAGAAAAATAAGATGGTTTACCTGTTACGCTCTATACATTTTATGTCACACGTCCTCACCATTTACACTTCACAAACAATCTGCCAAATAAAAAAATAGGGTATTAGAAATTGGCTAATATACTTCCAGTCGTTGCTTTTGAACATGACAACATAGCCATCAAATATCAAATCGTCCATAACAATTGTATGGAACAGCTCATTACAAGCATATGCTGTTGTCGATGACATTAACAAAAACATAAATGTACACACATACTGCAATCGAATCATTGGTTAACCAAACACAACAATTGAACAAATTAACAAACACATTTGATACTAATACGCGCATCTAATTATCATTACTTTCGATCATAATATGCGACTTAAAGTACATTAATCCATCTATTATCATTGTTTGACTACAACTGAATGACAGCCATAAAAAATAAACAGTGTGGAAACTAGAAGGGGGGTTGAATAGTTTCTAGTTCATTTTCAAAACATTTCGGCTTAATCCACTGTGCGCGGTTCTTTATTGTACCCGCGGTTCTTTATCAATAAAGAACCGTCGGTCCATTTAGGGAACCGCCGACAGTGGACGAAACCATTTAATGAATGTTAAACTTAAACAATTCTTGTTATCAAATTCTCGATCAAGTTTGACTAGATATGAGATGTGTTTGATTGAAAGATAAATACTACAAGAAAGAAAACACACAAACACATCAAATCAAGAGTACATCAAGCAATAGTCTAAACACTAAGCACACACGTACTAAGCATAAGCTTTTCCGCAACTAAGATGTTTAGACGAAGTGATGTACACTTGACCATAATCTAAACATGAAGCACACACGTACTAAGCCTTAACTTTTCCGCAACTTAGATGTTTAGATTATGAGATGCACACAACACACAACAACATATAAAAGCATCAATAAGAGTAAAGACATAAATGTAAAGGAAAGTACTGACACGATGATTTATTGTAAAACCCGCATGCTTTTACCATGAATAGTACCCTTTAGATCGTACGTACATGATTAGAACTTTTCTTTTATAGCACGTTTACGTTTCACGTATAAGAATTACAAGTATTACGTACGTGTTATAACACGATAAGTATTTATTACGTATGAACACACGATAATTATTCAAATAATAATTATAATCATTGAACATACGAACATGAAATTATGAACGTAAATTAATCACGAGCTAATATTATTTACGTATATATATTTATTACGAACACGAATAACTAAGTTACGATCGTAAACTAATTAGAACACGTAATTCACGAACACGATAAAACACGAGAACACACTATTATATTTAGACACGAGAAAAGTACGGGTTACCCCAAGTGGGGCCCCCATGTCGCGGCTACACTAAAGGAAATGGGCCAAGCCCATAATAATTTTACTAAACATGCAAATTATAGAAAAGGTATTTTCATTTATCACAAAATCAAGAAAATAACAAAAAACCCTAATTCTTCTTCTTGTGCTCCTTTGACCGCCGGGTTTTGATCACCAAAAGGGGTGTTCGGGTTAATTTTGATCTTGGAAATTTTGCAAGGATTCGTGTGTGTTCATCCTTATTTGATCCACGTATTCGGTATAACTTTTAACCCTTTTCTTTTTATGTTTTGATTTTGATAATCATATAAAATCATGATGTTTTTAGTTTAACTAATTAAAAACAATTATTTAAACATGTTAATAATCATGGGGTAAATCAAAACAAGGGTTTTAGGGGTGTTTGTTCCTAGCCGACGCCTAACCGAGCCCCATGGGGGTCTCGGCTTGGCCTATGTCGCACCACCGAGACCATATGGTCTCGGTATGGTGGTGATGGTGTCACGACAGCAGCAAGCGGAAAGGGAAACCCGACCTTGGTCGGGGTATGGAGATGGTTACGGGTCCGGTTCATGGTTTTTAGTCACGGGTCCGGTTCATGAATCATTTTTTTAAGGTTTATGATTTTTACAAGTATGTTATTTTTTTTCAAGACTTAAATTAAATTAATTAAAAGCATGACATGATTAATTTAATTTACATGACTTAGGTTATTAATTTAATTAGTAGTTCATGAATTTTAACCTAAGTATTTATAATTTAACTAGACATAATTAATTAATTATTAAAACCATGACTATAATTAATTAATTTACATGACTTAGGTTATATTATTAATAGTTAATAATACATGTTTTAACCTAAGTATTTTACCTTTATTTAATTAAAATCATGTTAGATTTAATTAAATACTTTTAACCTATAGTTTATTCAATTTACATGTAATAATTAATAAACTATACAATATAATCACGTGACTTAGAATAATAATCACAAAAACACTTAAGCTTATATAATTAGCTTAATTAACCAGCTTATATCTATTTATGGAAACTTTCTATTTTTATAGAAACTTTTTTTGGGTAAAAGGGACTTCACCCCGGTAAAATAATATTTTTAGAAACTTATTTATTTAAGGCAGCTAATCTATTTATGGAAACTTTCTATTTTTAGAAACTTATCTATTTTAAGCAGTAATTCTATTTTTGGAAACTTTCTATTTTTAGAAACTTTCTATTTTTAGAAACTTTTTATTTTTTGGAAACTTTCTATTTTTGGTAACTTTCTATTTTTGGAAACTTTCTAGTTTAGGAAACCTGCTATTTTTAGAAAGTTACTTATTATTACACAACAAGTATAATAATACATGAAATACAAGTAATACTTAATCAGAATAGACAGAATATACGATAAACACGGTATAAAGCTTAAAACAGTAAAACATGACATGAACACATAAAACAAGCTAAGACATGATATAAAACCAGTTACGTATTCAGTAATCAGATACTTATTCACGTATGTATTTATGTAGCGTTAGTGATACCGAAGTAGGACTCTCTTCCGTTCGTCTTCTTCGTTCATTGGACATAAGGTACGGATTCTCCGTCCTTTCAGTATGGACATTCTTTCCTTATTAGGATTCCCCGTATGCAGCCAACTGTTTTCCCATAGTATAAGTTTATATGTTTGATTGCTTATGTTTAATTAGAATACCTAAAGCCATATACATGCATGACCAGTTTCACCTAGTTATGGAGGTACCATAACCATAACACTAGAGGCATTGGTGTTATGACTTCCCCACGGCGGAGTGATTGCTCGTGGCGTCCCTTCAGCTTTTGGCCATATTATTATATTTATCATGTGGGGCGTATGGGTGCATCCTAGTTACATGTTTTCAGTAGATTACTCAGTGTGAATGTGGTGTGTGCCTTGCATCCTTCACAAGGAGCTGATCCCTCCTACCCAAAAACCAGTATATTAAATTAGAGGCAGCCCCTCTAATTTGCATGACGAGGTCACCCCTCCAAGTATTCATGCACGTTTATTTTCATGACCTTTATTGGCTAATGGTAAAATATGTTAAACAGCTTTTACAAGATAAACATAAGGCTTTTCAAACTATAAAACCAGTTTTACTAATACTTAACCGGGTTATCCAGGACTTAGTTTCTTCCGCTGTTTCATGCTTATATGCTTATATTATTCATGCTTTACTTGTGCATCCGTGCGCTGAGCGTATTTCTCAGCCGTTTTCCATTTCATGTTCCCAAAACGGCAGGTACTCAGGGACGCTCGTAGACTTTAAGCGTACGTGCATATGGACTGGAAGATTTCTAGCCTTCTTTACTTTATGCATTTATCTATACTTTGATACTCTTTCCATGGACATTGTTTAGTCCTTTCATTTACAGTACCTATGTTTGTATGTGTTGAGCTTTACTTTTGGACTACCGATGTTTGATTCCGGTATTTCCTTTTATGGTCATGTAATGTTTAGACATTTATCCTTGTATGCTTTGATGACACGCCATAATCACATGTGACAATCCATTTATCAAAATGGGGTGTTACAATTATGGTATCAGAGCCCAAGGCTTCGACCTGTAGGCTCTCAAAACATGACCTGTGATTAGTGGGTAGTCACTATGGTCTTCCTAGAACTGACAGTCGATTTTCATGCATTCATCATTTTCATGCATACATATATATGTCATTGTCGCAGGTTTATGACTAAGTAATGGTTGGTACAGGACTGGCCTTATTTAGTCGCATGTCTAAACTTTCTATTTTTAGAAACTTATCTATTTTAAGCAGTAATTCTATTTTTGGAAACTTTCTATTTTTGGAAACTTTTTATTTTTAGAAACTTTCTATTTTTTGGAAACTTTATATTTTTGGTAACTTTCTATTTTTGGAAACTTTCTAGTTTAGGAAACCTGCTTTTTTTAGAAAGTTACTTATTATTACATAACAAGTATAATAATACATGAAATACAAGTAATACTTAATCAGAATAGATAGAATATACGATAAACACGGTATAAAGCTTAAAACAGTAAAACATGACATGAACACATAAAACAAGCTAAGACATGATATAAAACCAGTTACGTATTCAGTAATCAGATACTTATTCACGTATGTATTTATGTAGCGTTAGTGATACCGAAGTAGGACTCTCTTCCGTTCGTCTTCTTCGTTCATTGGACATAAGGTACGGATTCTCCGTCCTTTCAGTATGGACATTCTTTCCTTATTAGGATTCCCCGTATGCAGCCAACTGTTTTCCCATAGTATAAGTTTATATGTTTGATTGCTTATGTTTAATTAGAATACCTAAAGCCATATACATGCATGACCAGTTTCACCTAGTTATGGAGGTACCATAACCATAACACTAGAGGCACTGGTGTTATGACTTCCCCACGGCGGAGTGATTGCTCGTGGCGTCCCTTCAGCTTTTGGCCATATTATTATATTTATCATGTGGGGCGTATGGGTGCATCCTAGTTACATGTTTTCAGCAGATTACTCAGTGTGAATGTGGTGTGTGCCTTGCATCCTTCACAAGGAGCTGATCCCTCCTACCCAAAAACCAGTATATTAAATTAGAGGCAGCCCCTCTAATTTGCATGACGAGGTCACCCCTCCAAATATTCATGCACGTTGATTTTCATGACCTATATTGGCTAATGGTAAAATATGTTAAACAGTTTTTACAAGATAAACATAAGGATTTTCAAACTATAAAACCAGTTTTACTAATACTTAACCGGGTTATCTAGGGCTTAGTTTCTTTCGCTGTTTCATGCTTATATGCTTATATTATTCATGCTTTACTTGTACATCCGTGCACTGAGCGTATTGCTCAGCCGTTTTCCTTTTCATGTTTCCAAAACGGCAGGTACTCAGGGACGCTCGTACACTTTAAGCGTACGTGCATATGGACTGGAAGCTTTCTAGCCTTCTTTACTTTATGCATTTATCTATACTTTGATACTCTTTCCATGGACATTGTTTAGTCCTTTCATTTACAGTACTTATGTTTGTATGTGTTGAGCTTTACTTTTGGACTACCGATGTTTGATTCCGGTATTTCCTTTTATGGTCATGTAATGTTTAGACATTTATCCTTGTATGCATTGATGACACGCCATAATCACACGTGACATTCCATTTATCAAAATGGGGTGTTACAATTATGGTATCAGAGCCAAGGCTTTGACCTGTAGGCTCTCAAAACATGACCTGTGATTAGTGGGTAGTCACTATGGTCTTCCTAGAACTGACAGTCGGTTTTCATGCATTCATCATTTTCATGCATACATATATATGTCATTGTCGTAGGTTTATGACTAAGTAATGGTTGGTACAGGACTGGCCCTATTTAGTCGCATGTGTTTTATCGAAACTTCTAAATTTGGGACTGACCCATAGGCGTCCCCTCGCCATGTCTTTTATTTTGGGTGAACTGACCATAGGCGTTCACTCACGAGCATACAAAAGTTTTCATAAAATTGCATCATGCATTCATATACTAGTTTTCCTGCATAAAATTGTTCTCATGATTTATTGGTATAAAAATTTTTTCATGTATATATTTTATGTTTTAATAAGTTAATCATGTATTTTATGTTATACTGTCAGATGGTTCTCACACGCGAGCAAGAACAACTCAATGCAGCGATCCAAGCTGCAATGCAAGCTTTGCTTCCTCAACTGAGGAATGACATCAGGGCTGAGGTTCAGGCTGCCAACAATCAGCAGCATAACCAAGCACCTCCTCCTCTCCCTCCAGTGACATTGGCTACATGGCTGGAGAGATTCAACAAGCTCCGTCCTCGAGCTTTCGAGAGAACAGATAGCCCCAGTGAAGCTGAAAGATGGTTGGCTCACATCGAGAAGATCATCGATGCTATGGGTTGTGACCCCATTTTCAAGGCAAGGTTGGCATGTTACCAGTTCGAAGGCGATGTGTTAAATTGGTGGTTAGTGTGACAACCCTGGTTTTGAGGTTCGTCACTTAGTTTTATTTTGTGCTAGTTACGAGTCTTTACGTGTTTATGTGCTTATTGGTGTGTATAGATTGTGGTTTGGATATCGTTTCCGGTACGGTGTACCTTGTGAGAGAAACGATGTGTGATGATTTCATGTTCATGAGTTCACATGGTAGTGACTATGAAGTGAGATGGTGTTATTTAGTGGTTTTACGTATACGTATATGTATTATAGAAAATCGTATTTTTACGATTTACGGTTTAGCATTTAGAGGTCTCGGATGAGGTAATTAGTCATATGGATATTTTTCAGGATGGTTTTAAGTCATTTAGGACTTAGTTATAAAGTTTATTTCAAAATTGAGATTTTTTATAAAAGTGTATATTTTACGTCTTTTACGGTAAAACACGTAAAAACTGACTAGTTTTACGATTTTGGGGTTTTGGAGGCTTTAGGAGCTGAAATAAATTAAGGAAAATTTAGGTAATATTAATAAGATATTAATTAATAATAAAATAAAAAAAACAAAATAAGGGGGTGTTGGGTCGGTTTGGTGGACGCAAGAAAAGAAAGGGAAAAAGGAAAAAAGGAGAAAAAGGAAAGTGGGCTATGGGTTGGACTAGGATTCACCCATACCCTATATAATGTTTTATTCTAAACCAAAAGTCATAATCCCTGGAGAAAAAAAAAGAGGTCGACGGTTCTTAGAGTTTTTTTAGGGTTTTCATAGTTTTTTTATCTTCCATTAAATTAAAGGTAAACCTTCATAACCCTTTTTTAATTTAATTATTTTAATGTTTTCTTTAATCATCTTACGATGGATTTAGGTTAGGGTTTAATTTAAAAACAGTATATTAATGTTATAATAATGATGTTATAATGATTACATAAATTAGGGCTTGTAATTAGTGGGATTAGGGTTAATTAATGAGGTTAATTTGATTAAACCGGTTTTTAAAAATTGGGCAGAATTTTGAGTCAATTGTTTTGATCATATTGGGAGTTCTACAAACTCTTATTTTGTGATCCAAGTATCCCTGAAAAGGTAATTGAAGTGGCTTTCCAATGCAAGAAACTAGAACTAAATTGAAGGTGGGAAGTGCGTCAAAAACAGGTTACAACAGTCGGAGGTCAAAACAGTTTTGAAGTCATCATGTTTTCTTTTTAAGTATTGGATTGTTTGGGGTACTTAGGGTTGCATTGGGATCTTCTAACGAACATGAGAGATGGTTTATATATTTTAGTAAGTATCTGCACTTGGGCTAAGGTTGTGTTTTAGGGTAAGACCCCCTAATCATAACAAACGTTTTGTATGTTTAAAATCAGTAAATCTGGAATGACGAAAGTATATATATATATATATATATATATATATATATATATATATATATATATATATATATATATATATATATATATATATATATATATATATATATATATATATATATATATATATATATATATATATATATATATATATATATATATATATATATATATATATATATATATATATATATATATATATATATATATATATATATATATATATATATCAGGGCCTTAACAGTAGATTTAAGGTTGCGGAAAGTGGGAGGTGTTAGCTAACATATGTAAGGGCAAAAATATTCCCTTTACAGAGATCATGGGTATGTTTAGGTGGCCGTTTGACTTATAGTTTGGAGACCTAAAACTGGGACTGTTTTTGATAAAATGTTAACGGGATGTGTTATGAAGTAAAACGAGTTAAGGGCTTTATAGAGGGGTGTAATGAGATGCTTAGAGCATATTTATGAGGTATATATATGGGAGAAGGTTAGATGTCCATCATAGGTTGATGAGCCATTTTAGTGTTTGGTTCAAGTTTTGATTATGTGTTTTTGGTTGTTAGCTTTTTGCTAGTGCGCGGATATTTGGGGAAGCTCAATCAGGTGAGTTTCATAGTCCCATGTTTTCTAATGTTTATGACTTCCAGATGGGATGGAAGAGACACTGTTTTGCTTTTTTATTTATAAATTATGCTGTGAATGGTTTGGCGTTGGTAATGGACTTATGTGTGCATACTTATATGATTAACTGCTAGTTGATTCTTGATTGTTTATGATTTGACTTGGTACCAAGGGGTGGTTGACAAGGCGGGGCCTTGGGATTTGGTTCATATGTGTTTGGATGCCTATGGGAGTATGGTGTTTGGTATGGCTGGGAGCCTGAGTTTTAGTTTGATTAGTTAAATCTTAAATGTTAGTTGGTTAATGCATATTAGTATCACATTGTCCATATGTTTTTAACTTTTGGTTGTTACTCACAGCTTATGGTATGATTTTGGCGTTTGAGTCTAAACCTATGAATCTCACCAACTTTATGTTGACGTGTTTTAGTGTCTCTTTCAGGTGAGAATGTGGTTAAGCTTGAGGTTAGAAGAGGCTAGATTTGGATGCATTAGGATTGCATTTAGAAGGACATCCCCGTTCCTTCTTAGTTTATTTTTATGTGTTGTGAATAAGTGATACTGTTGGCACCTATATGTTGTTTTGATTAAGTTAATTGTTTGTCTTGGGTAAGTGGTAGGACTGTTACCTACTTACCTAGACTCCTGCATTGGTTGAGATATTGTCATGACATTTGTGTCACCTTTTTATGACATTATAGTTGCATTTTAGTTTTCTCTATAGCGACACCGTTTGTTGTGATGATATCCATACGTCGCGCCCCATATTCCGCCATGGTGGGGTGTGACAGAATGGTATCAGACACAATGGTTATAGAGAATTATTTACCTAGTCGTGTAGCCTAGTCTATAGCTTAAGGGTCCCTGCATATAGGCGTCATAGGAGTATGTGTGCATTTTATAATAATTGATGTGTTTGGATGTTATTTATTGCGATGTTTTGACTAGTATGAATTGAACCGTAGTATGTTCATACTTAGTCACATGTTATTTTCTTTTCGGGTTTGTGACTAGTGCGGGTTGAACCATAATCGTCCACACTAGTCATTGTTGTATTTTGCTTAAATTGTACATTATAGTACATAATTTGGTACAAGGTAGTTTCTATCTTTTGTCGAGTTATTTTACATACCTGAGGTATGTTATTTTTCTTTTGATGTTTAAGTCATTTTCCCTAAGAATCATGTGGTGGTTCGAGTTATTAGGAGTAGGTGGGTATGAAGGATTTTATGCTGTTTCCACTCTTATGGGCGACGTGACTTATAACTGATTATGTTTTCGTTTTAGATTTAGTATAGGCTGTTTTAGCTAGACTATGGATTTCTGTATTCCAAGAGTTTTATTCTGTTATTTTAATAGATGGGGTTTTGGACCTATTTGGTTATGTGGTTATGAGCTTATGTAAGTAGATGGATTTATGTGTTATATGTTGTATTGATTCTTATAAGTGTCATCATAGGAGGGAGTGCATTGGGGAAAGGGTAATTGTATAAGTATGGTGGCCAACATAGTTATACAAGTACCACAACTTCAATGGGTTCTCAAGTATGATTGCATGAAAGAGGGTTAGTACATGCTTGTATATGATGAGATGTAGAATTTGGGTATATGTATCATATATGGGTTTATGTAATGGCTGCCTATGATATGGCTATTGTTCTTTTTGTGTTATATGTTTTGGGTTATAGTTTTGTTGTGTAATTATGGGGTCACACGATATGGTTTGGTTTTGGAGGTGGGCTTTATGCCTTGTTGTGGCACGGTGAGATGGTGATTACTCGTATGGAAAAACGAGCGTATAAAGCGATTGATTGACTTGCGTGTATGATAACGAGTATGTTTGGGAGATTCAATAGGTATACATATGCGGATGTATATATACTAATAGATGTTATGTTATGATTTACGGTCGTTCAGTAGTTATTATAACTTGAACGTACCTAGTGCTCTCTTGTGTTTAAACAATTTATTAGAGCTCGAGTTTGGTGGAGTTTCAACGACGTTTTGAATCTTTTGAAGTGTGTCTTGTAGCGTATTCTTTGAGTTTCGTATTTCACGTGTACGTTTTAAAATGGTGTTCTTGGTTTTAAGTCTATTAAAATAACTTGGGATTTCTTTTGAAATAATGAAATCTTTTGTGTTGGGTCTTACATTTCTGATGGTCGGTAATGAGAAAAAGTGGGACTTAGAAATCTATTATAGGGTTAGATAGTTGGTTGTATTCGGTAAAATAAGGGTAAGGTGTTGGAGTCGTGTTTGAAACAAGATGTAACATAAGATTTCATTTTAATCAACACTTATTTATTTCAAATTCTAAAAGACTTTCTTTAAAATAAAGCGAAGTAAAATTTCTTTCTACTTACATAGTTTATATAATTGAGTTTAACCGATTCACGTCATTTATAGTTATTAATACAAGGTTAAATTGAGTTTATGAAGATTTCACATACAATTTTACCTCTCATTAATATAAAACTGTTTTGGTCATAACTTGTTCGTTTTTAGAGCTTTTTGAGTGATTCAAAAGCCAAAAATTATGTACTCGGAACGTACTTTTCAAATATTCAGAATGTATAGTCATGGGAAGTCAGTGGACTGGTCGAAATTATTGTACAAGTGTCGGGTTAAAGGTTGAGTTTTGAATAGTAGTTTATTTTTTTTATGATTTGGGATGCACGGGATACCTAGTCTTTGAGTTGAGTTTTGAGTTCGTCAAGAGGGTTGTTTGTAGATTGTTTGAGTCACATAGATGTGGGGAGGTAAAAAAAATATATAGTATATTCTTTTGGAAAGGTCGGTCTTTTGCACGGTTTAAATAATATGTCGCGGGACGTAATATGTTTTGGTTGCCATTGGGTGTTTCTTGGATTATTTTTCGTTGTCATGGGTCATTTTGAATTGATACATGTTCTGGGTTTGAGTTTTCTTTTGAGTCTCGTGGTTTTTGACTTGTTTTAATTGGTGCACGTGAAATGTCGTTAGTTATCCGTGGGTTTGATTCGTTGATCGTATCTGATGGATTCAGGATGTAGTTTTGGTTTCGTATTGTTCGGGAGTATTGAGGCAGTCATATGAAAGACTTGGTCGCGCCTACACGCTTAAGTAGGTGACCATGAGAGAACGGTCGGAATACCCTTAGTGGGGGAGGAAAGAAGTTCGTAGACGAACTAATGTGGTCATGAGGTCTTTTAGGAGTACCAAGGAAATGAATAGAGATTTGTGGGATACTAGCACAAGTAACGCGCAATAGAGAGTGTTGGAAGGGGATACAATACCTCAAAGGTATTTATGATTGTTCGTAGGGTATGTAAGTTTTCTGAAAATTTCCTGAAATTTAGTAGGTTTGCCTATTACTGTGAGGTAGAACCATAAACAGAGCAAGTAGGGGAGGTGAGAGGAGTTGTAGTTAGTGCCTTTCCAAGGCAAATCGTTGATGGAGTGATTTAAAAACAAGAGCTGTTAGAAATTGCAAGGAATGCCGGATAAAATTTGAGTTTCTTAGTAGTAGATTGGATGTGGAAAGAGGTTGAGTGGTCCGATGAGAGGAAGTACCGGTCTTTTAAGATGCGTGTAGAATTTTGCAAGTAGAACGAGGTAGGAATTTATTCGTATTGCCGCTAAGAGAGGGTGCAAGGAGGACATAGTTGAAACTACTAAGGATGTTGTATGAACGCTTTGGGTTTACGGTTATGCATTTGGCTTCGCCAAAGCACTAGCGGATTACATGGAGTCAATGAATCGAGTGTGCATGAACGTATATAAATGAGTTGTCATCGGGAGTATCGACGACATCTTGATCTACTCAAAGTCTAAGAAGGAGAGTGAGGCGAAGTATGTGCTGGTTTTGGAGTGGAATTATACGTGAGATTTTCAAGTGTGAGTTTTAGTATTAAGTCTACCATGATGAGTAGTTAGAGATGATGGCATATCATGGAACCAGCAAGGGGCGAAGTGAAGAAGGATGAGGAAGCATTTTGGAGGCTGAAGAGGTGGATTAGATAATGAGCCGATCTTGGCATTATCGGAAGGACTGGATGAATTCGCGAAGCATGACGATACGTGGAGGAAAGATTTGGATGTGTACGAGAACGACAAAGAAAGGCGATTGCTTATACGTTGCAAGAACTGAAGATTTGAAAGAACTAGATATGACTTAATTAGTGGAGCTGGATTGTTATATCTGCCTATAATGCTAGAGGCATTTGGTGTACGAGACGTAGAGAATGATCTATACTGATCATGAACGTCTCCAACACATACTCAATCATCTTGATTGAACATTTGACAAAGGTGATGGGTGGAGTTAAGTGGTGAAAGAAAATTGCAAGGCCAAGTACCATCCGGGAAAGGCAAGCATGGTTGATGAGACATGGAATAAGAAGAATGAAGTGAAGCTGAGACGAACTTGAACTGTACGGATGACGTATTAGGGTGTTATGGATGAAGTATGTAGGTTGCACGAGTTGAGTTGTCTAAAGCAGAGAACGCGTCAATATGTATGTTGCGTGGCTTGGACAATTATATGGAGAAAGGGACGTAGACTATACTTCCTACATAGATAAGAGTAGCTTAGAAAGGGCCATGTAAGGACGAAGTTGGTAAAAGGGATACATAATGGGGTGGAGGAATAAGTACGACGAGAGTTGGGTGATAGTCGATAGACAGACTAATTCATCTCATATTTCAAGAGGAATGAGTAGTCACGTAGTTGAGAAGTTGGAAGGAGTGCGTACGGATGTGATGGAATAGAGGGCTTTGCGTAAAAGTTAGCCTAATATGTATGGAATGCCTTATGAAGGATTATGGCAGGGGAAGAAACGATGGGAAGCATCACATCGTGATGTATGGTAGGAGTCGAGGAAGGAGAAGGAAGTGTGTATAGAAGCGAAGCATGAATGAAATAGGTCGAGATAGGAACCGGAGGTAAAACTTTGGTAGAGCTTAATGAGTAGAATAAAGCACAACGCAGGCTAATACTGTCGTAGTGTGGAAATCGAAATGGCACTGACCTATACTAATTGTTTGGGAGGCATAGTATCGATAATCGAATGGATGAGGAGTTATAGGTGTGATGTGCCATAGGGACGAACGGCTTGGTCTAACTGTGGATTTGCTTTTAGCTAATCTGGTGGTCTAGGTGGGTGGTGGAAGATGGTAGCCATTGTTGAGAGAGAGAGAAGAGAGGTTGTGTGTGAAAAGGTTAAGAAAATGTATTAAACAAGAAATGAACACAAGCAACACCCCTCCTTGGAAGCCTAGGAGGGGTATATATAGCCACACACCAAACACTTAACTATACATTGTACCTAGTCTAGTCTAAGCGTGTGTGACTATGATAACTAATGGGAATTATTAAATGTCGTCACATAAAGTGAATTTCCAACAATCTTCCCCCATGGGACGACGTGTAGAATTCCTTACAATATTTTTCCTAACAAGTACATAATGATTAAGAACAAAAGCTTTCATGAAGCGTCCAATGCTGATGATGTCTTCTGAGGCCTTTGACTTCAAAACGACTCATCTTTAAAGTAACTTGTAGAAGAAATACTGTAACGGTACGAGCTAAGTAATCCATATACTTCTGGTTAAGGAGAAGATTCTGAATTAACTTCCCCCTAATTCATGCCACATAATCTTGATGTAGAAGCTTTTAAATAGCTTCCCCCTAAACCGACAATCCTCGTAAGCAACTTAAAAGCTTTCAATAAAGCTTAGAATGATTAAGCGCACAGCGGAATCTAACAAGCAAATCCCATCATATAACATGATAACGTTGCTAAGAGGGATTGAAAGTTTGGGGTACACCAAGTAGATCAACAACTTCTCTTCTCACGCTTGAATAATTCTTCTGAATTTTTCTTCCCCCTGAGAGTTCAAGTTATGCATACTAGAAAGAATCAAGACATTTCTTCCCCCACATAGTTGAAGAAAATACACCAATCCCAAGTAGAAGCTCAAATACTGAAGTAGACACTTTATCCCATTCATGAAGTTGACATCGTAACACCAGAGTCAATTAAGTCCCAGAAATGCACATATCTTCTTCCGGAGATGCACCAGAGTCAATTAAGTCCCGGGAATGCATATCTCTCCATATAGGATAATGATGATGAATAATTGCAACAACCAAACAATTAAACATCGAATCAGTAGTGCCGTTTGGAGATTGATAATGCCACGAGTTAAAACACTGATTTTATCTACGGCTATGAAAAATGTCATCCCGGAATGTCTTCAAATCAAAAGAAGGTATGAAGTTCATCACGTGTACTCGTTGTGCGTTTAATGTGTCTTCTTCTTCCCCCTTGATGGTTTCGAAACTCGGAACCATCAACAAATCGTACGCACATGTGAAATCTCGTGAGAATAATAAATAAGCTAAATTATATATTTTGTGAGAATCAGCTGTTGATCAAAAATCTCTACTCATAAACTCTTCATGGCCATCTTTACCAACCCACTTGAAAGCAATTTGAAGTGACCACTGATTGAATGAACCAGATACATCAAACGTGAAACTGAATAAAAATCCTTCGATCTTGTGACTTAAGCTTGCACTATTGTTGAATGAAGAACGGTGGAGAAATCTCTAAGTACTCAATGCATCACTGAAGAAGTCTATAAGCACAACACCTCTTGAAATTATCCACGTCGACTAAGCGCGTGACACTGAGTATAACAATGTAACCCCTTTAAGTGATAGTTATCCGAGTCATCAACCAACCACCCCAAACCCAGAAACTAGATAAACAAGTATTCATTCTAAGATTAAGCACGAGCAGGTTATCTTTGAAAGATAAAATAAGTTCACGCCTTCGAAAAATTCGTCTCCAACCTCACATAATTTATACCCGATCAAACAAAATCTGTAGTCACTAAAAATATACCCAAATTTTTCTTGGTCTCGTCAAATAAATTTTGTCACATTGGTTTCGTCACTTTATCACGTCACTTGTTGTCTCGTCCCGATGATGACCGAAGTATAACTTAATACACACAAAGTTTATACAAAAATACAAATTTGTGTAAAAAAATTGTGTGTATATAAAAAAGTCACACGGCCCAACATGTGTTAAATAAACGTGACTCCATGGCCCAATTTCCAAACAAAATGCCCGGTCCATCAAATGAAGATAAAACACTCGCCAACCCTAAAAACTCTCACACATTGACTTAACCTAAACACCTCTTACAAAAACACGCAGCCAACAAAACACTCTCAACCCAACCTCGTTAAATCCGCCCCATCCTCCTTCATCTCCTCACCCACCATCTCTGCTAATCTCATCAGATTAGCTAGCAAACAATACTCCATCTATCAAACTCAATAATCAAAACCCACCAGCCGCACCCATCGAAATCCTCTCAACCATAGTTTCTATCTGATATAACCTCAAAAGAATAAAATGAATCCTTGCCATCAAATCATCTACAAAACAATTAAATCTCACCAATCATATACGAATATCAACCCTTTAATCGTTTAATTGGAACCCAAAACCCATCTAGAGTTCATTATGCGAATAAATCTGATCAAGAAACGTCTTCAAGATCTTTAATTAGGTCTCGGGTAGGTTCATATTTGATTGCATGTTGGGATTTTGGTTGAAACGAAATAAAGAAAGATGATAACATCATTGTTATTGATCTTCTTGAGTTTTCGTATATGAAAAATTGGTTTAAAAACCAAACACTTGATCTGTGATGATATTTAATTTCGGAATGCATGTCTATGAAGGATTGTACCGAAACTAAATCTGAGATTAGTTGTTTAAAGTTTGCTTCGAGTCTTGATGATTTGTAGATGGGTTAGGTGTCGATGGGTGTAGGTTTAGATTTGTGGATTTGTTGAGGAGTGAAAAGGTGGGCTTGTTAAATTAGACTCAGTGAGTTAACTGAGTCAACTCGGTAATGACCGAGTTAACTCGGTTGTGTTGGTTGTTAGAAATACGTTTTAACGTATATTAGAAGTATCGATCACTCCACAATATGATTTATGTTGTAATAGCTCGTAGTTAGTAATTAGTTATTATTTTCTTATTAACTTAAGTAAGAACCGGTCCATGGGCTTGTCATGGACCGGCCCAAGTCCACTTATGACTTGGAACTATAAATACCCCTTTCCACTAAGGAAAGGGGTTGGTTGTTGTCATTTGCTAGATTCCATATTAATAAATTTCACATAGTTTCTCTCACTTTCTCTCTCTAACTTTCTCTCTCTAGAAATCAACAAACCCCTTCATAGATTCATTGATTATCAATATTCTACATTTGGTATCAGAGCTATGGGGTGATTTAAGGTGGTGATTTGTGTGGTTTTTTAGTTTTTGATTGTATATTAGTGTTCTTTAAGAAAAATCATCTTGATTCTTGGTGTTTTTGATGTTTTTGTGATTGGGATTAGTGGATAAGTATTAGTTGTTACTTATTTTAGTCGAAAGCACAAAACTTTTTGGGTTATTTGGTCAAAATCTGGGCTTAATCGTAAGGTTTACTGTTCTACTGTTCATCGGACAAAGTTTCTGTTCATTCAGCAAAACTTCCGGATCAAGGAGTTCCGGATCAAGAAGTTCCGGATCAAGAAGTTCCGGATCAAGAAGTTCCGGATCAAGAAGTTCCGAATCAAGAAACTTCCGAACCAAGAACTTCCGAGTCAAGAAGTTCCGGATCAAGCCAAAGTTCCGAACCAAGAACTTCCGAGTCAAGAAGTTCCGGATCAAGCCAAAGTTCCGAACCAAGAACTTCCGAGTCAAGAAGTTCCGGATCAAGCCAAAGTTCCGAACCAAGAACTTCCGAACCAAGAAGTTCCGGATCAACCTAAAAGTTCCGAATCAAGGTAATCTTCCGAATCAACACAAAGTTCCGAATCAAGGTAATCTTCCGAATCAAACTTCCGAATCAACAAAAAGTTCCGAATCAAGGGCTATTCTGCTTGTTTTTTCGACGATTTTTTTAGAGGATTTAATCTTGGTTTCTTACAACAAAAACACAACACAATTCACAAGCTTTACTTCACTGCTCGATCAACCGATAATCTCTGTTTCTTTGAAGAAAAACAAAATGAATCCAAATTCAGTAATGCCTCAGATGACATCTCTTACGGATATATCAATCATAACGGGAACTGATAGCCGTCCACCGATGCTCATTAAAGAGGTGTTTGAGGCATGGCAAGGTAGAATGATGCAATATCTAAAGGGGAAACCGACATACGGAAGACTTATGGTCAAATCGATTTTGAATGGTCCACTCGACTATGGTACCATTACGGTTGACAACGTGACTAGACCACGAGAATTTGAAGAACTCACTCCAGCTCAACAACTTGTTGCAGATGCAGATGAAAAAGCTCTTCAAACAATTCTCCAAGCTCTTCCCCATGACATCTATAGGATGGTGAGTCAGTATACGGTGGCAAAGGATCTATGGGAACGGTTAAAGGTGTTGCTACAAGGCACGTCTCTCACCAAACAAGAAAGGGAGTGTCAGCTGTATGATTTGTTTGATAGATTCACCTACAACCCAGGGGAAACGCTCCATGATTATTACTTCAGATTCACTACACTCATGAATGATCTGAATGTATACAATCTTGTGATTGCACCTTTCCAGGTTAACACCAAATTCTTGAATACTCTACCTCAAGCTGAATGGGGTGAGTATATTACCGATGTGAAGTTAACCCGGGATTTGCATAAGTGCAATTTAGATCAAATCTATGCCTTCCTTCAGCAACATGAGAAGCATGTGATTATGCACCGTTCTCCTCGTGGTATGCATCCAGATTCCTTAGCTTTGATGGCGAATCAACCAAGCTTGTCTCACAACAACACACCCTATATCTTGGGACATCAAGCTTATCATCAATCACCTTACTTGACACCAGCTTTTCCCCAATACTCGATTCTACCACAACCACCCACCTCACATCAGCAACAATATCGGTTCAATGCACCCTCACCACAGTATGCTTCACAACTTCATCCAGCAAATGTTGCACCTTATGCTCAGCCATCATATTCTTCTTATCAAGAGAATGCAGCATATCCAACAAGCTACCCTGATCAAATGAGTCTTCCTTATACTGATTATGCAGCTCATCCAGATCAAGCACTATATTGTGATGATGAGGAAGTCCCAGTTCCTGTATTCCAACAAGGAGCTGACCCAGTTGAAGTGCTAACTACTATGTCTGCTTATCTCACGAGAACTTTAAGCAAACGAGGATTCAGAGGATCAGCTCCTACCAACAATCAGTTGAGAAATTCATCCAATTCTCGCCAACAAGCTACAATTGAGAATGGCAGGGTAATGGTTCAGCCAATTCAACCATATCAGGGGAGAACTTCCACTTCAACCAATGTTCGCACCGCCAATCCTGCTCCTGCTCCAATGGTCAATAATCCTCCACGGGCTAATACAGGCAAGTTGAGAATGATCACATGCTACAACTGCAAGGAAGAGGGTCATATGTCCAGGGATTGTAAGAAACCCAAGAGGAGAAGGGATGGACAGTGGTTTGCAGAAAAGATCTATCTGGTAAATGCTCAGGCGCAAGGAAGGGAACTTGATGAAGAGGAGCTTGCATTTCTTGCCGACCCAGGGATTGCTGAACAAGACGTTGTCACTACGCAGAATGCAGCTTACCAAGCCGATGATCTTGATGCGTATGATTCCGACTGTGATGACTTTCAAACTGCCAAGGCTGCTTTCATGGCAACTTTCTCCAGCTTAGGGCCAGATAAGAAATCTGAGGTACTTATTAATAACACCGATAATGCCACTGATGCTAGTATTCAACCACATCAAGTTGGGCAAGAGAGTGCTGATTCGAATGAATCTTCGGTGGTGAGTCTTTCAAATGAGGAGACAAACAATGATAGCAATATCAATGTAAGTTCCCAGACTTTGAGTGAATCACAACCGGGACCCAGTTCGCATACGCCTACTCCTGCTCAACAAGATTTGGTCATGGTTCCTGCTACATTACTTAGCCAAATGAATGCTGCACTCTTAGAAACCTTAGCTAAGAATAAGAATTTGTCTGATGAGCTTGCCTTAAGCAATGAGAAAGTACAAACTTTGGAACTAGTGCCTTCGTCTAGTGTTCTCACAAATCTCGAATATGATCACTTTAGAAACAAGCAAATGGGTCACTTGCAAGAAATCGAAAACTTAAGAGCAAATCTGTCTAGTGAACTTAAAGAAAAGGAGTTAGTGGTCACTAATTTTCAAAAACTTCAAACTGATTTTGAATTACTCGAATCTAAGAAGACTGAAATGGAGATTAATGCTACTAATAAGATTAGAAGTCTAGACTACTTGCTGTTAAGACAATACGCTGCTTCACAACTAGTTCACTTATTTGATGCTTCGTTTAAAGAGTTTAACTTATCACGTCTAAAAGGCCTTCCCCCTAATCCACGATATGCAAAACAAGCTTTAAGACATAGTCCTAGACTTTATAATGCAACTCAATTAGGATTGGCTTTAGACCCGATTGTTTTTCCCAATGATCGAACAAGTAAGGTTCTAGTTGATGAGGATCGGTCATACAATTCAGCAAAATATCCCGATTGTGATTATTTTAAAATGAATAAGGAGCTTGCTAAAACTGATTTTAGAGTTCGCTTCCATATGGACAAAGATCTCATTACAGCACCAACCTACATGATAGAGGAAGAAAGCCCTAGTACATTTCCTACACTTGTCAACATGGAAGGTCCTAAGGAAATTCCAAAGAATCTTCCACCTGTTAGCACTGTATGGTTAAACTTGCAAGAGATTAACCGATACTTTACTAACTTTGACAAGGTCATTTTGGAATGTACGACTTCAAATGGCTTAAACGCCGGAGAATGGGCTTTCGAACACATGAACGAGGTGTTTAAAACTGAGATCAATCCGTTTGTCGAAAGTCTAAAAAGAAGTTTTGCATCTCTTAAGGAAAATCTTCAGTTTGAAATTGGTGAAGTTCAAAAAGTGTTTTATGAAATGGACACCGCTTACGAACTACAACTAATTGAAAAGGAAAAGATTTCAACCGAATATGACCGATTCTTGTCCGAAGTAATCTCGTGTGATGTGCTTACTATTGTAAATGTTAAATATTCGAATGAGCTTACATCCGCTATGATGAATTGTGATGCTGTGCATATTTGTGATGATGTTTGTGATATTTCTGTAAATGTTACTGAAACTGTAAATGAGGTAGATAATCATTCTTGTCACGAATCTAACGCTGAGTTTTTAAAGCTACAAGATTCTTATAATTTACTTTCTCAACGCTTTAATCAACTAGAACAACATTGTATATCTTTAGAATTAAAACAACAAGCTCAAAATGAAAATCTTTTGATATCAAATGTTTGTGAAAACGGTGTTGAGAATAGTGACAAGATGATTGCAATTGTTAAGACATTAGAGGAAGAAATCATGAGATTGAAGAGAGAGATATCATCAAAGGAAACATTAAGAATGGAACTAGAGGCCGCAGAGTCTAAAAACCAGGTCTTAGAAATTAGACTATCCACTGTTCTAGGGGAGATGGATCGGACTAGGCAGGGACTATCCGCTCTTTATGGTTCACTAGAAGAACGCTTCGCTTTTAATGCAGCACAGCAACATTATTATGTTGAACAACTGAACCAAAAGTGCGAGGAAATCTCTGACTTGAACATCCTGCTCATAGACAAAAATATGGTTTTGGCTGAGTTAAAGGAGACACTTCTTCTCACCCGACAAGAAGTTGTTGATAACTTAGCTACCGACTCTGCACCGTCCACTAGTGCTCCAACAACCAAGAAAGTAGTGCTTTATAAGAATCCGCTTCATAAGAGAAACCAGCTTACCTATGATGATTATATGAAGAATGCCATTAAGCATGTCGATCTTCTTAGGGATATTTTAGACGATCTTTATGCCTTAGATCCCTCAAGTAGCGACTATTATTCGGCTCATGAATATGTTAAGCGAGTTCAATATTGCTTGGCTTATTTACAATACATAGGTACACCAGGTTCTGCACTACTTAATAATAGGCCCATTGCTGTCACTCCATTTAATAAGACTCCAGGAGCGAAACCGTCATTGGCACAATCAAGTAAGACACCTTTAAAATCTGCTGCTAATGTTCCCAATTTGCCTTCTACAGGATTAAAAGAGACTACTAAGGCTAAAGGATCGCCACTCAAGAAAGCTAAGATCAAGCCCTCCACTAGTAGTGCCACAAAGAAGAAAGTAGAAGTCCGCAATAGGAATGCTAGTTCAGTTTTAAATAAAATGAATCATGTTAAGACTAAAAGCTCTGCGCCTGTGCAGCAGCCTAAACCATTCGTGAATTCTGATTTAAATTGTTGGAATTGTAATGAATGTATGTTTTCACAGCGTCATGATTTGTGTCTGATTGATCACGTTAATGAAATGAATGCTATTAAGAATGGACTTGAATGGAAGCCAACAGGTAGAACTCGTGCCCAAGTTGGCTGGCAATGGCGTCCCACTGGTAGGACCTTTACTCTCGATGGTAAAATGTGCCCTTTAACTAGGAGTGCATCCATTGAGGTTAGGTCTGAGCGTCCTTTAGTTAGGAACACTCGCACTCAAGTAAGGAAACAGCGCCCTTTAATTAGGTCAGCCCCCACTATAGTGCCTATCAGTGTAGAAATACCTCAGGATTTGAGCCAATTAGAATCTACACCACTAGTTAAGAAGAAAAAGGCTAGGAAATCTAAGAAACCTAGAGTTAGCAAATCTAAGATTATTAAATCTGTACCTGCTAATAACAAGGAACACTCAGATTCCGATACCTCTACATTGTCTTTGTGTGGTGATATTTTCAGGTGGTCCAAATCATCCTGTGGTATTTGGACTCCGGTTGTTCAAAACATATGACCGGAAATCGCTCGATGCTCCGAAATTTCGTCAGCAAGTTTCTTGGTACGGTTAAATTTGGGAATGATCATATAGCAAAGATTATGGGATATGGTGAATATCAGATTGGAAACGTGACGATTTCTAGGGTATACTATGTTGAAGGTCTTGGTCATAACTTATTCTCAGTAGGACAGTTTTGTGATTCCAACCTTGAGGTTGCTTTTCGACAACACACTTGTTTCATCCGCAACTTGGAAGGAAAAGATTTGTTGAAGGGATCTCGTGGTGCAAATCTTTACACTTTGTCCTTACAAGACATGATGGCCGCTTCTCCAGTATGTCTTCTCTCTAAAGCTTCGAAGACCAAGTCATGGTTATGGCATCGCAGATTATCTCATCTTAATTTTGATGCTATTAATCATCTGGCTAAAAACGAGTTAGTTCGTGGTCTTCCCAAGCTTAAATTTCACAAGGATCATTTATGTTCCGCGTGTTCAAGGGGGAAAAGCACCAAGAAATCTTACAAACCCAAAGCTGAAGACACTAATCAAGAAAAACTTCATCTTTTGCATATGGATCTTTGTGGACCGATGAGAACTGAAAGTGTGAGCGGTAAGAAATTCATTCTCGTCATCGTGGATGATTTCTCAAGGTTTACATGGGTTAGATTTCTACGTACAAAGGATGAAGCTCCGAAAGCTATCATTACTTTTCTGAAATTCATTCAGGTACGTTTGAATACCACTGTCCGCCGTATTCGTACAGACAATGGTACAGAGTTCGTCAACCAGACTCTTCGTGATTATTATGAAGGAGTTGGTATATCACATGAAACATCCGCTGCACGCACTCCACAACAAAACGGTGTCGTTGAAAGACGAAATCGTACACTTATGGAAGCTGCTAGGACCATGCTTATTTATGCGAACGCTCCATTGTTCTTGTGGGCAGAGGCTATTTCTACTGCATGTTTTACCCAAAACCGTTCTATCATTCGGAAACGCCATGGAAAAACACCTTATGAGCTTCTACATGACCGCAAACCCGATGTTTCATTTTTCCATGTGTTTGGTGCTCTGTGTTATCCAAACATCAATAGTGAGAACTTGGGTAAGCTTCAACCAAAAGCCGACATAGGTATTTTCATTGGTTACTCACCGTCCAAAAGAGCATACCGAATCTATAACCGTCGTCTTGGCAAGATTGTAGAAACTATGGACGCAGATTTCGACGAGCTGACAGCGATGGCTTCTGAGCAACACAGCTCTGAACCCGCGCTTCATGAGATGGGACCCGGTGCTATAAGTTCCGGATTAGTTCCCAACAATCCTACTTCTACATCATTTTTACCACCATCAAGGCCCGAGTGGGATAAACTGTTTCAACCGTTGTTTGATGAATTCTTCGATCCCCCGTCTGATGAAGTTCCAGTACCTGTAGTAATTGCTCCAATACCTGAAGTGGTTGCTCAAGTTAATGAACCTTTATCTAATGCATCTACAATTCACAATGAACCGGATGCACCTTCACCAAGTGATTCTCAAACTTCACCTGAATCATCACCCCTACTTGTGCCTAATGATGTAGAAGAGGATTCTACTGATCACGACTTGGAATATGCTCACTTGCAAGAGCTTCCTTTCTTTGGTGTAGCGATCCCTGAAAACCCTTCAGCCGCCTCTACCTCAGAAGAAGCTCCATCTATTGTTCACTCCAGACCACCTAGGATTGAAAACCATAGCACTAAATGGACAAAAGATCACCCAATTAGGAATGTTATTGGAGATCTAGATCGACCAGTCTCTACTCGCCATCAATTACAAGAGAGTGCACTATATTGTTACTTTGATGCATTTCTCTCTGAAGTTGAACCCAAAAATTGGCAGCAGGCTATGACCCAATCATCTTGGATTGAAGCTATGCAAGAGGAACTCAATGAATTCAAACGACTTGAAGTATGGGAATTGGTTCCTCGCCCTGACAAGGTTAACATCCTTACTTTGTTATGGGTTTATAAGGTTAAACTTGATGAGATGGGTTCGGTACTGAAGAATAAAGCTAGATTGGTCGCTAGAGGATATAAACAGGCCTTGGGTATAGACTTTGAGGAATCTTTTGCTCCTGTGGCTAGATTGGAGGCGATTAGACTATTCCTTGCGTTTGCTGCTCATATGAACATGATCGTCTATCAAATGGATGTGAAGACGGCATTTTTGAACGGTGAACTAAGGGAAGAGGTTTATGTTAGTCAACCGGATGGGTTCGTGAGCACGGAGTCTCCTAACCATGTGTACAAGCTTAAGAAGGCTCTCTATGGGTTGAAACAAGCTCCACGCGCGTGGTATGATCTCCTGTCAACATATCTCATGTCGGAAGGCTTCTCCAAAGGCAAAGTGGACCCCACTCTATTCACTCTCAAGGAAGGCAACGACATGCTTCTGGTACAAATTTATGTTGATGATATAATTTTTGCTGCCACTAACATAGAATTGTCTAAACAATTTGAGAAGATAATGTCCACACGCTTTCAGATGTCGATGATGGGAAAAATTTCATTTTTCTTAGGATTACAGATTTCTCAGAATCCCAGAGGCATCTTTATTAATCAATCCAAATATGCTCTAGAATCTCTTAAGAAATATAACTTTGAGAATTGTGACCCCGTAGACACTCCAATGGTGGAGAAATCCAAGTTAGATGAAGATAGGGATGGGATTATTGTCGATCCGAAACTTTACCGTGGAATGATTGGCACCCTTCTCTATCTGACTGCTAGCAGGCCTGATTTGCAATTTGCTGTATGCATGTGTGCCCGGTATCAGGCTCGGCCTACCGAAAAGCACCTACATGTTGTGAAAAGGATCTTTCGGTATCTAAAAGGAACACTTCATCGTGGTCTATGGTATCCGAAAGATTCCTCGATTGCTTTAATATCATACGCAGATGCCGATCATGCTGGATGTCAAGATACGAGGCGTAGCACTTCTGGATCTGTGCAACTCCTAGGAGATAGATTGATCAGTTGGTCTTCAAAAAGGCAGAAAAGCGCTGCAATATCAAGCACGGAGGCTGAATACATCGCCATGTCCGGTTGTTGTGCTCAAGTCCTTTGGATGAGATCACAATTAACTGACTACGGTCTTGGATTTAACAAAATCCCGATGTATTGTGACAACAAGAGCGCCATTGCCCTTTGCTGCAACTATGTTCAACACTCCCGGGCCAAGCACATAGACATTCGCTACCATTTCATCAAGGAGCAGGTGGAGAACGGAGTGATCGAGCTGTATTTTGTCACTACTGAGTATCAGCTGGCGGATATGTTCACCAAAGCCTTAGATCGAGGACGAATCGAGTTTTTGATCGACAAGCTTGGTATGAAATCATTCACTCCAGCGACACTCAAAGAGTTGGCAGAAGAATCAGCTGAATAGTCGTGGTAAACTATTCAGAGTATCCTTTGGTTGTGATCATGTATATTATCGTAAATATATAACCACAAAAAGAAAATACAAAAATATAAAACCAAGAAAAACCATAAAAAATATAAAACCTAGAAAAACCATAAAAAATATAAAACCAAGAAAAACCATAAAAAGTATAAAATCAAGAAAAACCAAAAATATTTTTCGTTTTAAAACGGGCATGTCTTTTAGTACGGTAATATTTACGGCCTTAGAAATGTCGATTAATATTGACACGGTGCCATAAATAGAGTCCGTATAAAAGTTGTACATTTTTAAAACATGCCCATTATGGCTTGTAGTTATTTCAGACTGCAACCCGGTTTTCATATTAAAGTCACGTATTTCCTTGGAAAACGTTGGCTCAGAACGGGAATTAATTTTCTCGGGCGTGATTTACAAGCCAAATCATGCAAAGGGATCAAGTTTACTTTATAACTTGGTCTAACACGAATTTGTGTACGTCTCAGTGCATTAATTTGTTAAAATAAGAGAAATCTTATTAAAACCACGAATCAAAAATTTTCAAGATAAATTGGAAATGCTTTCATCACTATTTGACTCTTTAAAACAATGCCTACAGCTCTTTAAATAGAAAACGGGTCATCGTTTAAGGGGGAGAAAATAGTTAAATCATCTTTGTCATTAAAATTGATTTTCAAAAGTGATTGTGAAAATTAAGGGCTACATGGTAATTGAGTGGTTTTGCTTTAGAAAACGACTTGTGTTCGTTCTAAGTGATAGGCATGGCTTTTAGATTTTGAGGATTTGCTCATAGATGCGTTTGCTAAGTTGTGTGTACGTTAAACAGGAGTTAAGTGAAATGGAAACATTAGAAACAAAAAGGAAAAGTATAGATACTAGAGGGACTAAAAGTGTGATTTCTTGAAACTTGTCAAAATCATTTGACCTAAGTCAAACTACACACACCCCGCCCCTCACTATTATCCTTTCACTGTTTATCATTCTTGCCGCCATTGTTAACACATACACAAGCTTTTTTCACACCGCATTCTAATCAATTCCATCCTGTTCATTCGATTAACAAGGTAATAACATTGAATCTTTAAGTTATATATCGTCTAAATTCATCATTAAATCCATTAATTGATTCGGGTAAAGAACTTTATCAATCTAGGGTTCGTTCTGCTTACTTAGAGTTAATTGATTAGGGTTTTTGATGGGTTTTGCGCGTAATAGCATTAGATTATGTTTGGTTACCATAGATTGCCTTAGAAACTCACAAACGCACTTAGATTATTAATCATAAGCTTCGTTTGAAAAGTTCCGAATGAACACTGGATACAAACTTCCGAATGAAGGATTTCTTCTAAAAAACTTCCGAATGAGGAAGTTCCGAATGAAGGACTTCCGAATGAGGAAGTTCCGAATGAAGAACTTCCGAATGAAGGAAGTTCCGAATGAAGGACTTCCGAATGAGGAAGTTCCGAATGAAGAACTTCCGAATGAAGAAAGTTCCGAATGAAGAACTTCCGAATGAAGGAAGTTCCGAATGAAGAACTTCCGGATGAAGGAAGTTCCGAATGAAGAACTTCCGAATGAAGGAAGTTCCGAATGAAGAACTTCCGGATGAAGGAAGTTCCGAATGAAGAACTTCCGGATGAAGGAAGTTCCGAATGAAGAACTTCCGGATGAAGGAAGTTCCGAATGAAGAACTTCCGGATGAAGGAAGTTCCGAATGAAGAACTTCCGGATGAAGAAGTTCCGAATGAGGAAAAGTTCCGGATGAAGATGTTCCGAATGAGGAAAAGTTCCGGATGAAGAGTTTGATTATTCTTGTTTGCATGCTATCTATGTACTTGTTGTTTTGTCTTATGAAATGTGTTATGCTTAGAAGTAAGAATGATATATATCTATCTGTTTTTGTGCATCAACCTTTTATGTCTTATCTTAAGCAGATAAAATGACTAATCCAACAGTACAAGCTATCCAAGAATCTAGAGAAGCCGATATTGCTAAAGCTCGAACACTTAAGTTTATACCCAACAACTATAGGCTGAAGCAAGTTTCTAAATCCACTCACCATGGTTTTAAGGTCGCCATAGCCATTCTTGATAACTCCCATTTCAAGAACGCCCTTAGGAGTACAGCCTCGGTGCCTTACGAGTATATGTTTGAATTTTGGGCTACCAAGGATTTCACTTCGAACAAGATCATCTTCACCATCGACAACAAGCAGCAGACACTCACCATTTCAGACTTCCGTAAGATTCTTGGTATACGAGATACACCCAAGGGCATGTCTTTCTCAAGGGATCCTACTAAAGATGAACTCGTGGAGTTATTTGACGCACTTGGATGTCCGGAAATACGAGTGGCGTCTGAATTTACTACTGCTAAGGTAGGACAACCCTGGAGAGCTTTGATGGGTATTCTTAGTAAATGCCTTACACCCAAAACGAGTGGCCATGATGCTTTGCGCAGTCCGATAATGAACCTCTTCTATGGCATGTACAAAGCTGCAAATTCAGATTATGCTTTGTTGATATGGGAAGAATTCACCTTTCAACTCTTCCACAACAAGAAGCTGAAGACAAACTTCTTTCCGTATCCTCGGTTTATTAAGCTAATCATTAATTATTTTATGAAGCTTGATACTACTATTGATAGGCGTGCAGCAGGTCGCTATCACACTGAAGAAGCTGATGATACTGTGGATTTGAGGCATGAAGGACCGTCTATTGGTGTGGTTCCGGGTCCTGTTCCTGATTACCTTCTATCTGATAGAATCAAAGGTTCTGCAGATTACAAGCTACTACAGCTAGAAATCCAGAGGCTGAAAGCAAACCTTCAAACTGGAGAAGACTCATCCACAACGGTTAAGAGTAAAGGTAAACGCAAACAACCAGCAGCGTTACCTGAACCCGACCCCAAGAAGAAGAAGACAGAGGGTAAGAAGGGAAAAGGTAAGGATTTGATGCGTCTACGTGATGAAGAAGATATTGTTGATCCTACTCTTGGTAAATCCGAGCAACAAATGATGAAGATTGCTATTCAAAGGAGTAGGAAAGATACAGGCGGTAGTGGTTCAGGTGCGAGGGTAGATATCGAGGATGAGTACGAGGAACCGGATGATGTTGATGAGTTTGGGTCACCTCAACACTATTCTACTTCGAAGGAGCTATCAATCCCTATTTCAGCAAGTGTGGAAAAGGAACCTGTTGCTCCTACGATCGTGGTGTCAACTCAACCCTTAACAACTCAACCTCCACCCATACAACCTTTACCAACCCAACCGGCTTCTACACCATTTCTTCCACCACCCATAAACCCCATCCTTAGTACAGCAGTAACAACCGAGCCCCTCCGGTCAACCCAAAGCAGCTCTGCAACATCTGCAATGGCTGCATTAGTGATGGCTGAGATGTTTGATACTAACAAACGCGAAATGGATGAACTTCGCCAAGAGTTGCAAAGACGAGCTCAGAGGGAAGAAGAATCAAGGAAAACTCAAGAAGAGTTGATTGCCAAGTTCACTGCAGACATGGAAGCTACACGTAAAGCTCATGCAGAGGAACTTGCTCAGGTTAAGCAGGCTGAGGCTGATAAGCATGCTGCACGTATTACCAGACTTCAAGCGATGAGGGATAAATATAAGGAACAAAAAGAAGCACTTGAAGCATCTGTGAAAGAAAGAGTGCAAGAATCCGTTGAATCCTTAATGCCTAAACTTCGCGATGAGTTGAAGACACTTGCTGCTGACAACTTAATGGTCAAATCATCCAACCCTTCAGAAGCCGCCTACAAGATTGCTTATGACCTGACGGATTTTGAATTGAAGAAGATCCTTAAGGCTCGTATGGTGGAACTTGGGTCGCATGATAAGTCGAGGATTCAACGGGCTCTATATAAATCCCTGAATGATGCTATCATGGAGGATGATAGATTATTCAAAATGTTTGGAAGTGTGGTACCATATCATATCTTACCTGAGGAAGAAAGGGAAAGTGAAGAAGAGGGTACGTGTGAAGAAGAGGAAGAAGAAGAAGAAGAAGGAGAAAAGGATAAAGACGATGACGAAGGTGGTGATGATGATGAGGATGATGAGGATGATGAGGATGATGACGAGGATGAGGATGATGATGATGGCGACGATGGTGGTGATGAGAATCAGGAGAGTGTTAGGGATAATAACGGGGATGACAATCAGGATGATGATGGGGGTGAACAGCCGAAAGAGGGAGACAAGGTTACCAGCTCCAAGAAGACTGCTACTGGAACCAAGTCCACAAAAGATGCAGGACAGAAGAACAAGTCGACATCCTCAAAATCAAGACGAACTAAGTGGCGCCACGACGTGAATGCCACTACAGCGTCATCGGTTCCTGGTATCTCTGTCGCTGTATCTTTACCTATTACCACTAACCCCATTAGTTCTGCTATTGTTCCTCCTGTGATTGCAGAATCAGTGACAGAACCCGAAGCTGCACAACACTCTCCAGTTCAAGACACTGCTGACATGCCTGAAACTGAACCAACAGATGTTCGCACTTCAACTCCTCTACAACAAGCACAACAATCTACGGTTCCTGAACCAAGCATTCGTGCCTGGGAAGACACGTTGGAGATAGACGAGTCTGCACCACCACAAGCTTGGATCACGGCAGCAGCACAATTTGATCCGATCACAGATGCTGACAGAGATGTGCTGTATCTCCGTATCCGAAGTCCGATTGACTTATGTGCATTTCTTGCTCATGAGTATAAGACTTCGGTTACTCCATCCTTGGTAAAGAAAGCACTGAAAGATAAGAGACTGCGTGCCAAAACCGGATTACCCCGAATGGAGCTCGAGTACTATGCCGATGAAATCCTGAAGGCTCTGAAAACCGTTCAAAGGCCAGGACTTCATGAATCAGAAAGAGCTCCACCTCCAATGGATCCTGCTCAGGATAATCAGATTACTCTTGACTTCTTCGTCACCAATGATCTTGAGTATCTTATGAAGGGGTCTTCAAAGTACGCAACATCCCTGACTTTGCTGAAAGCTGCCAACTGGGGGACAATACCCTTCATCGAGGAAAAGGTAAATCGACTCTGGGTCCCTAAAATGAATCGTAATTATGATATGTATGCTGTCATAGGTGCATCTCATTGGGACGAACGAGTCCGAAGGGCGTACAGGTGTTGCTGCTTGGTCAAATCTGGAAGCAATGTTAGATCCGACATCCGAATCTCCAGCATCTTAGGAATGAAAACTGAAGCCAAGAACGGCTACTATCATGTGACGGAGATTCGCTTGAAAAGGGAGGATGACAGGGAATACAAAATCCAGCAAGGAGATTTTTCCATCATTCGCCTTGAGGATATCGAAGATATGCTGCTTCTAATGACCCGAGATCAACTTACTCACATTCCTCGTGAAGATCTGATTGCTTTGAATACAGCACTTCGTATGTTCACACGAAGCGTTGTCATCAAGTCACGAGTTGAGGATCTTCAGTTGGGAGTCGAAAGCTATCAGAGGAGGCTCAATTTAACCCGTCCTGTGAATCAAGTGCTACCTCAACATGTAGAAAGATGTCCATATACCGGAATTTCTGTCCCGAATTACGGCATTTTCTACTTGAACAGTCGAGGTTTGATGAAGTTTATGAGGGTGGGGGAGCTCCACAAGTATAGCGATGGCACTCTTATACAAGTCAGAGATAAGTTGGAGCATCTGAATTCGGGTGGGACTTTGCCAGAGATGACGGAGGATTGGCATCCGGGTTACCGGCAGATGGCAAAGTATGTGATCAAAAAGATCGATCAAAAGCTCCGTGAACGTAGATTGATGAGGAGCTTGGAAAGATTCGTGGGTGGAAGACCGTATTTAGTGCACCACAAGCTACTGCAACGATCCATCTGATGGGTCGTACATCTCAGGTCACTTTATATTGGTTTTCAATTGTGAATATGTAAATTTGTGAATAATGTGCTTGCATGGCTTGTTGTAGTGTTAAGTTATGATAATTTTTCAAGAATTTCTCACGAGATTCTAAATCTTTCAAAATATGTCATACCAAAGCACTACAACTATCCCTTATTAACTTAAGGGGGAGCAATAACTTGTTCTATGGCCAAACATTGATTTCATTTTTACCCAAAGACCGGTTAATCCATTCAATATCCCAAATATTAATGGTTAACATTTTGGATAAGGGGAGAAAATGGGATTAAGGAGACGTAAGTGATACTTGGCTAAAAGATGAAAAAGAATTAATGATAATCCAACTTAATATGTGTTAAGCACGTGTTAAGGGGGAGCGTTTTTGATGATCAAAACACCTAAAGTACAACACTTTTGATTTTAATATCACAAGTACCTTAGGTGATTTTCAATGATTTTTCATGGTGGCAATTCCTTCCCAAAACACGCTTAATTCACGACGGATGTGGTGACAAAAGGGTGGTAGGAATAGGTTTAGTCCAATGATTCATCAGAGCCGATGGAATCTTCCCAAGGACAATTCCCTAGATAGAATTAGAAGTCCTAGGAAAGATGGAGAAAGAATGTGAACGTAGCTGAATGCCGACCAAGTACTTAAGCTAGCACTGGAACAATCACAACAAGGTGCTAGTGATGACGTATTGGTAAGCATTGAAGGGGTTGAAGAATGAAAAAGAAATGTAAAGATAAAGGGTGTAAAGAAAGAAGCCCTCCTTACAACTTTAGGCAGAAACCGGGTCAATACATATGCTATTGAGGTCATTTTTGTTAATGATTCTCGGTATTGAAGAAAGACATCATGGACCCAGTGATGCAATGCACAACCCTTTCCCAGCTAACTCAAATATCTCTCAAAAGGTATTTGTTTTAATCACACGGAGATCAACACGTTATCTATTGGTTTATTCACTCCGAATAAAACTGGTATTGAAAAGGTGGCACTCCTCTCCAGCCATCGCTCACTAAATCAAAACGCACAATCGAGTCTAGAGCCAAGAGATCATCAAAAGTCTCATTAGGACACTTCCCATTTATTCCTTGCTTTCTCACACACTGTGAAAAGTAAGAGATTTTCATGAGTCCTACGCAATATTCCTGTAATATTGCCAGAACATCCGAGTAATACGCAAGTATTACAATGAAGATGGAAATCCTGCTTGAGCCAACATCAAACAAGCTCATGGTAGGTTACACGTGCGGTTCTTTTAGAACCAATCTTGTGAAAAACTGGAAGGTAACAGTGGTTTAATTCTTAATTGAACTTAAACTCGTTCCAGGCCTCTTCGCATTATCATATGATCTTGCCAGAACACTCAGAGTGACTCTTTATTGACCACAGTGACGAGTGGAAATCCTTCTAGTGTCAACATCAAACAGCACTTGGTAGGTAACGTGCAAGATTCTTTATGAATCGAGCTCGTGACAACTGGAAAGCAACGATGGTGAAAATCTTAATTGAAATTCACTTGTTCCAGGTTTCATGAATTGACGGCTTTTAATCACAAGGATAATTTATCCAAGTGATTCACTCTTTATGTTCGCAGTCAGCTTTGGACGGTCGAATAAAGAGAACGGGTTTACCCGCGAAATCCTGTCAGGAAGTTACTTAATTGAAACTATCCGTCACGGGTACGATATCTGATATCGTCCAACGGTCTTCACCGACCGGAGGTAAAATGCTACCGAATTAGAATAAAATGTTCAAAGCCATTTTATTCGTGTCGTTACTGTGTACCTGCTAAAGACGGTGGCGTTGCTGAGTACCTGTTGAAGACGGTGGCGTTGCTGTGTACCAGTAAAGACGGTGGTGTTGCGGTGTACCTGTAAAAGTCGTTCCCACATGTTTATGTCTTTTGCAACAAAAATTCAAGAAAGTACAAGATGAAATCTTCCGCTGTACCAAACTCTGAAGCTTTCGAGAATTCAACAAAAAGACGTAAGTGTGTGGAACATGAAGTCACGAGGAGGCAAAGTTCACAAGAAAGGCAAAGATCGCACGTGAAAGGCCAAAGAACAATGCTCTCAAGTCAAAGCCAAAAAGATCAAATCAACATATTCACAACAAAAGAAAGAAAAGAAGAAAAGACTACGAGCTAAAGAACGAAGACTTAGTATAGTATGCTAGGTTTAGAACTTTGTAACGTGGAGTGACCTCCCTTAGGGGGAGATTGTTAGAAATACGTTTTAACGTATATTAGAAGTATCGGTCACTCCACAATATGATTTATGTTGTAATAGCTCGTAGTTAGTAATTAGTTATTATTTGCTTATTAACTTAAGTAAGAACCGGTCCATGGGCTTGTCATGGACCGGCCCAAGTCCACTTATGACTTGGAACTATAAATACCCCTTTCCACTAAGGAAAGGGGTTGGTTGTTGTCATTTGCTAGATTCCATATTAATAAATTTCACATAGTTTCTCTCACTTTCTCTCTCTAACTTTCTCTCTCTAGAAATCAACAAACCCCTTCATAGATTCATTGATTATCAATATTCTACATTGGTTTACATGGTCTTGGGTATTTTTACACTTGTCAAGGTCACGAGTTTTTGGTCTCGAGTTGGATAGGTCATGTGAGCGTCAATATGTTGAGTCTTGGTGATATATACCCGTCGGAATATATACCCGTCGGAATATGTATCCGTCGGAATATGTACCCGTCGGAATATGTATCCGTCGAAATATTTTTAAGACTCCATCGGAATGTTTTTAAGTCTCCATCGGAATCAAACAAACACCCCATCGGAATAGCTATCCGAATAGCCATCGGAATAACCATCCGAATAGCCATCGGAATAAGCATAATCGTAATCTCCATCGGAATCCCCATCGGAAACCCCATCAGAAAAGGGTTTTGACCCATTTTCATGGTTTTCCGAAAAAAGTGGATCTGTTATCTGGATCTTATCTATCTGCATAAAATTAATAACGAACCCAGAAACAATGGAAAGACCATATTTGAACAAACTTAGACCATGAAAGAAAATGAAACTTGGACCAATGACTAGTCACAGATAACTTAAATCTTGTGACAATGAAGTGGATAAGAACATTGACTAAAAAAATTTTTTGACCATCGTGACAAAAAGAAATCAATAGATCGAGACATAAAAAATTAGACCACCAAATCATAAACAAAAACACGATCCAAGGATTTAATCGAGGCTCTGATGCTACTTGTGGATTTGCTTTTAGCTAATCTGATGGTCTAGGTGGGTGGTGGAAGATGGTAGCCATTGTTGAGAGAGAGAGAAGAGAGGTTGTGTGTGAAAAGGTTAAGAAAATGTATTAAACAAGAAATGAACACAAGCAACACCCCTCCTTGTAAGCCTAGGAGGGGTATATATAGCCACACACCAAACACTTAACTATACATTATACCTAGTCTATTCTAAGCATGTGTGACTATGATAACTAATAGTAATTCTTAAATGTCGTCACATAAAGTGAATTTCCAACACTAACTGAGTTAACCGTCCTTTTGATGATGTGTATAGATCATAAGATGATTTGGATTGGAAGAACTAATGGATATGTAAAAGACCGTCATAGGTCACTTTGTAAGAAAATTGGAATTTTTAAGTAGCTTGGGGTACGGACTGAAGGGAGTTGATGAACATGATTGGATATGAGTATATCCAACTAACTGGGAATAGGATAGGCAGGTGAGATATTTATACAACCTTAAGAGTTACACTAAGGGCATGAGTGATTGATTTAGAGGGAGTTAGGAAACTCATTAGCGATGGCTGAGTTTTCATATAATGATGGTTATCATACTAGAAGTCGATAAATGCCATTTGAGGCACTATATGAAAGGATAGGTTGAGTTGTCCCTATTGTGGACTAGAATTGGTAAAAGAGGCTACTAATGTGGTAATGGTGTTTGTGGAAAGGATGAGAGCAACAAGGAATGCTATATAGAAAAGGAGGAAACCACTAGAGTTAGTGATAGAGTTATGTATGAAGGTTCACCCATAGTAACGGGTGGTATGTTTTGGTAAAATAGAAGAGTTGATGTAGAGTTTTGTAGGTCCATTTATGATCTTTGGAAAGATCGGACCATTAGCTTATGAGCATAGAATTACCTGGGGGAAATGAATTGTATACATGATACATTTCATGTATTGAGATTGGTAAAGGTTGTTTGAGAATGCATTTTGCATGTACGGTTATTCGAGACTTGTATTAATAAGAGTCTTTGTCTTGTAAAAGAGTCATCTGTGAGATTTATTGACTGTGAGGTCAAGAGTTTGGCAATGAGTTTAATTATTTTTGGTTTGTATATGTGGTATTTTGAAACTTGAACTAAAGTTCACGTGGAAATGAGGGGAGTTCGTTTAGAACAAGTATCCTCATGTGATTTGTTGTTTGTGTGTTTGATCCTAAGGAGTAAATCTCGGGACGAGATTTCTATTAGGAGGGAGTGATGTGACAACCCTGGTTTTGAGGTTCGTCACTTAGTTTTATTTTGTGCTAGTTACGAGTCTTTACGTGTTTATGTGCTTATTGGTGTGTATAGATTGTGGTTTGGATATCGTTTCCAGTACGGGGTACCTTGTGAGTGAAACGATGTGTGATGATTTCATGTTCACGAGTTCACATGGTAGTGACTATGAAGTTAGATGGTGTTATTTAGTGGTTTTACGTATACGTATATGTATTATAGAAAATCGTATTTTTACGATTTACGGTTTAGCATTTAGAGGTCTCGGATGAGGTAATTAGTCATATGGATATTTTTCGGGATGGTTTTAAGTCATTTAGGACTTAGTTATAAAGTTTATTTCAAAATTTGAGATTTTTTATAAAAGTGTATATTTTACGTCTTTTACGGTAAAACGCGTAAAAACTGACTAGTTTTACGGTTTTGGGGTTTTGGAGGCTTTAGGAGCTAAAATAAATTAAGGAAAATTTAGGTAATATTAATAAGATATTAATTAATAATAAAATAAAAAAAAACGAAATAAGGGGGTGTTGGGTCGGTTTGGTGGACGCAAGAAAAGAAAGGGAAAAAGGAAAAAAGGAGAAAAAGGAAAGTGGGCTATGGGTTGGACTAGGATTTACCAATACCCTATATAATGTTTTATTCTAAACCAAAAGTCATAATCCCTGGAGAAAAAAAAAGAGGTCGACGGTTCTTGGTGTTTTTTTAGGGTTTTCATAGTTTTTTTATCTTCCATTAAATTAAAGGTAAACCTTCATAACCCTTTTTAATTTAATTATTTTAATGTTTTCTTTAATCATCTTATGATGGATTTAGGTTAGGGTTTAATTTAAAAACAGTATATTAATGTCATAATAATGATGTTATAATGATTACATAAATTAGGGCTTGTAATTAGTGGGATTAGGGTTAATTAATGAGGTTAATTTGATTAAACCCGCTTTTAAGAATTAGGCAGAATTTTGAGTCAATTGTTATGATCATATTGGGAGTTCTACAAACTCTTATTTTGCGATCCAAGTATCCTTGAAAAGGTAATTGAAGTGGCTTTCCAATGCAAGAAACGAGAACTAAATTGGAGGTGGGAAGTGGGTCAAAAACATGTTACAACAGTCGGAGGTCAAAACAATTTTGAAGTCATCCTGTTTTCTTTTTAAGTATTGGATTGTTTGGGGTACTTAGGTTTGCATTGGGATCTTCTAACAAACATGAGAGATGGTTTATATATTTTAGTAAGTATCTGCACTTGGGCTAAGGTTGTGGTTTAGGGTAAGACCCCCTAATCATAACAAACGTTTTGTATGTTTAAAATAAGTAAATTTGGAATGACAAAAGTATATATATATATATATATATATATATATATATATATATATATATATATATATATATATATATATATATATATATATATATATATACATATATATATATATATATATATATATATATATATATATATATATATATATATATATATATATATATATATATATATATATATATATATATATATATATATATATATATATATATATATATATATATATATATATATATATATATATATATATATATATATATTTAACAGTAGATTTAAGGTTGGGGCAAGTGGGAGGTGTTAGCTAACATATGTAAGGGTATAAATATTCCCTTTACAGAGATCATGGGTATGTTTAGGTGGGCGTTTGGCTTATAGTTTGGAGACCTAAAACTGGGACTGTTTTTGATAAAATGTTAACGGGATGTGTTATGAAGTAAAACGAGTTAAGGGCTTTATAGAGGGGTGTAATGAGATGCTTAGAGCATATTTATGAGGTATATATATGGGAGAAGGTTAGATGTCCGTCATAGGTTGATGAGCCATTTTAGTGTTTGGTTCAAGTTTTGATTATGTGTTTTTGGTTGTTAGTTTTTTGCTAGTGCGCGGATGTTTGGGGAAGCTCAATCAGGTGAGTTTCATAGTCCCATGTTTGCTAATGTTTATGACTTCCAGATGGGATGGAAGAGACACTGTTTTGCTTTTTTATTTATAAATTATGTTGTGAATGGTTTGGCGTTGGTAATGGACTTATGTGTGCATACTTATATGATTAACTGCTAGTTGATTCTTGATTGTTTATGATTTGACTTGGTACCAAGGGGTTGTTGACAAGGCGGTGCCTTGGGATTTGGTTCATAGGTGTTTGGATGCCTATGGGAGTATGGTGTTTGGTATGGCTGGGAGCATGAGTTTTGGTTTGATTAGTTAAATCTTGAATGTTAGTTGGTTAATGCATATTAGTATCACATTGTCCATATGTTTTTAACTTTTGGTTGTTACTCACAGCTTATGGTATGATTTTGGCGTTTGAGTCTAAACCTATGACTCTCACCAACTTTATGTTGACATGTTTTAGTGTCTCTTTCAGGTGAGAATGTGGTTAAGCTTGAGGATAGAAGAGGCTAGATTTGGATGCATTAAGATTGCATTTAGAAGGACATCCCCGTTCCTTCTTAGTTTATTTTTATGTGTTGTGAATAAGTGATACTGTTGGCACCTATATGTTGTTTTGATTATGTTAATTGTTTGTCTTGGGTAAGTGGTAGGACTGTTACCTACTTACCTAGACTCCTGCATTGGTTGAGATATTGTCATGACATTTGTGTCACCTTTTTATGACATTATAGTTGCATTTTAGTTTTCTCTATAGCGACACCGTTTGTTGTGATGATATCCATACGTCGCGCCCCATATTCCGCCATGGTGGGGTGTGACAGAATGGTATCAGAGACAATGGTTATAGAGAATTATTTACCTAGTCGTGTAGCATAGTCTATAGCTTAAGGGTCCCTACATATAGGCGTCATAGGAGTATGTGTGCATTTTATAATAATTGATGTGTTTTTGGATGTTATTTATTGCGATGTTTTGACTAGTATGAATTGAACCGTAGTATGTTCATACTTAGTCACATGTTATTTTCTTTTCGGGTCTCTGACTAGTGCGGGTTGAACCATAATCGTCCACACTAGTCATTGTTGTATTTTGCTTAAACTGTACATTATAGTACATAATTTGGTACAAGGTAGTTTCTATCTTTTGTCGAGTTATTTTACATACCTGGGGTATGTTATTTTTCTTTTGATGTTTAAGTCATGTTCCCTAAGAATCATGTGGTGGTTCGAGTTATTAGGAGTAGGTGGGTATGAAGGATTTTATGTTGTTTCCACTCTTATGGGCGACATGACTTATAACTGATTATGTTTTCGTTTTGGATTTAGTATAGGTTGTTTTAGCTAGACTATGGATTTCTGTATTCCAAGAGTTTTATTCTGTTATTTTAATAGATGGGGTTTTGGACCTATTTGGTTATGTGGTTATGAGCTTATGTGAGTAGATGGATTTATGTGTTATATGTTATATTGATTCTTATAAGTGTCATCATAGGAGGGAGTGCATTGGGGAAACGGTAATTGTATAAGTAAGGTGGCCAACATAGTTATACAAGTACCACAACTTAAATGGGTTTTCAAGTATGATTGCATGAAAGAGGATTAATACATGCTTGTATATGATGAGATGTAGAATTTGGGTATACGTATCATATACGGGTTTATGTAATGGCTGCCTATGATATGGCTATTGTTCTTTTTGTGTTATATGTTTTGGGTTATAGTTTTGTTGTGTGATTATGGGGTCACACGATATGGTTTGGTTTTGGAGGTTGGCTTTATGCCTTGTTGTGGCACGGTGAGATGGTGATTACTCGTATGGAAAAACGAGCGTATAAAGCGAATGATACTTGCGTGTATGATAACGAGTATGTTTGGGAGATTCAATAGGTATACATATGCGGATGTATATATACTAATAGATGTTATGTTATGATTTACGGTCGTTCAGTAGTTATTATAACTTGAACGTACCTATTGCTCTCTTGTGTTAAACAATTTATTAGAGCTCGAGTTTGGTGGAGTTTCAACGACGTTTTGAATCTTTTGAAGTGTGTCTTGTAGCGTATTCTTTGAGTTTCGTATTTCACGTGTACGTTTCAAAATGGTGTTCTTGGTTTTAAGTCTATTAAAATAACTTGGGATTTCTTTTGAAATAATGAAATCTTTTGTGTTGGGTCTTACATTTCTGTTGGTCGGTATATATTGAGAAAAATGGGGACTTGGAAATCTATTATAGGGTTAGATAGTTGGTTGTATTCGGTAAAATAAGGGTAAGGTGTTGGAGTCGTGTTTGAAACAAGATGTAACATAAGATTTCATTTTAATCAACACTTATTTATTTCAATTTCTAAAAGACTTTCTTTAAAATAAAGCGAAGTAAAATTTCTTTCTACTTACATAGTTTATATAATTGAGTTTAACCGATTCACGTCATTTATAATTATTAATACAAGGTTAAATTGAGTTTATGACGATTTCACATACAATTTTACCTCTCATTAATATAAAACTGTTTTGGTCATATCTTGTTCGTTTTTAGAGCTTTTTGAGTGATTCAAAATCCAAAAATTATGTACTCGGAACGTACTTTTCAAATATTCAGAATGTATAGTCATGGGATGTCAGTGGACTGGTCGAAATTATTGTACAAGTGTCGGGTTAAAGGTTGAGTTTTGAATAGTAGTTTATTTTTTTATGATTTGGGATGCACGGGATACCTAGTCTTTGAGTTGAGTTTTGAGTTCGTCAAGAGGGTTGTTTTTAGATTGTTTGAGTCACATAGATGTGGGGAGGTAAAAAAATATATATAGTATATTCTTTTGGAAAGGTCGGTCTTTTGCACGGTTTAAATAATATGTCGCGGGGCGTAATATGTTTTGGTTGCCATTGGGTGTTTCTTGGATTATTTTTCGTTGTCATGGGTCATTTTGAATTGATACATGTTCTGGGTTTGAGTTTTCTTTTGAGTCTCGTGGATTTTGACTTGTTTTAATTGGTGCACGTGAAATGTCGTTAGTTATCCGTGGGTTTGATTCGTTGATCGTATCTGATGGATTCAGGATGTAGTTTTGGTTTCGTATTGTTCGGGAGTGTTGAGGTAGTCATATGAAAGACTTGGTCGCGCCTACACGCTTAAGTAGGTGACCATGAGAGAACGGTCGGAATACCCTTAGTGGGGGAGGAAAGAAGTTCGTAGACGAACTAATGTGGTCATGAGGTCTTTTAGGAGTACCAAGGAGATGAATAGAGATTTGTGGGATACTAGCACAAGTAACGCGCAATAGAGAGTGTTGGAGGGGATACAATACCTCAAAGGTATTTATGATTGTTCGTAGGGTATGTAAGTTTTCTGAAAATTTCCTGAAATTTAGTAGGTTTGCCTATTACTGTGAGGTAGAACCATAAACAGAGCAAGTAGGGGAGAATAGCAACGAGTTGAAGCAGTTATTTCCCAAGGCTGAGCAAGACAAGCTGAAGAGGGAGTACCATGGGATCCGACAGAGAGCTGGGGAGAATACCAACGAGTTCATGCAGCGCTTTCTTCGCTTAGCTGGTTTCCTTGGTGCTGCAGCAGGTACTCCTGAAGAGCAGGCACACCACTTCAGGTGGGCTCTTCACACATCGGTCGCAAACAACTTGGTGATTGCTACGTTCAACCCGGTAGCACAAGTGGCCGATGCAGCACGTAAGTTGGAGATGCTACAGGAGAGAGATGAGTTCGGGGAAGCAGAGAGACCCGAGAAGAGGTAAACATTCGTATTCAAGCGGTGACCAATCCGTATTCTTTCAGTATATGTCAATATTTCATCTCTTTAAATTGTATCTTCCAGGCAGAAGACTGGGTACCGGTCTCAGCCGGCTACTCAGCAGCAGCCTAATCAGCCCAAGGGAAACGGTCAGACTAACGACCGTTCTGCTACGGATAGGCGTGGTGGTAATGATAATTACCGTAAAACGTTGGACACTCCAATAGCAGCAGGTCCTTATACTTACACATTTCCTTATGATTTCATGTTATAACTCATAATTCTGACACTTTAGCAAATCTTCTACCAGGAACCATGGAAATGGTAGGGACCAGAACCAGAGAGGTTCACAGCCTAGCCGTCCAGCTATCACTGGTATTCAATCTTACGATTATCCACATTTGTCCTTTGTACCCTATTATCATGTCTCATGTAAAATGTCTTATCAGGTTCTCAGCCAGTCAGAGCACCTGCGGGAGGATATACTCATCCTCTTTGCTCTACTTGCCACCGTAGGCACCCAGTGCCACGTCGCCGCGACAGTGACGCATGCTTTAAGTGTGGTCTTCCTGGCCATCGCATGAAGGACTACCGCAAGGGCAAAATGGAGGGCACATCAGGACATGCTGATACCAAGACGCCTCCTACCACTGGACGCGTCTACACGACATCTCGAGATCAGGCCAACAAGTCTATAGGTACCATCACTGGAATCTTGTATATGTATGGTCAAGATGCATGTGTTCTATTTGATACGGGTACTACTCACTCGGTTATTTCTACTGCCTATGCCAAGAATGTTAAGATACTCCCCATGCCACTAGAGAATAAACTCAATATCTCCACACCTTTGAGGGACTCGGTACTAATAACCCATGTGTACAAGAGTCTTCCCCTAGAGTTTGACGATAAGGTTCGTCCAGTTGATGCAGTTCCGTTGGACATGAATGACTTTGACATGATTTTGGGCATGGATTGGCTATCCAAGAATCATGCTACCATAGACTGCCATTTATATCGAGTGATCTTCGGTGATGTTAATGCACCAGAGTACATTCATAACGGGTTCGTACCCGGCAGGTCTGTACAAATCATATCAACCCTACAAGCACGTGCACTACTGTCACATGGCTGCGAGGGTTATCTAGCTACGGTTCATGACATGCATGCTGAATCCCCATCAATTCAGGATCAGCCGATAGTGTCAGAATTCCAAGATGTATTTCCAGAAGAACTTCCGGGCATACCACCTGCACGAGAAGTGGAATTCAATATCGAGCTCATCCCAGGAGCTGAGCCGATTTCCAAGGCTCCTTATCGCATGGCTCCCATAGAGTTAAAGGAGCTGAAGGATCAACTGCAAGAACTTCTAGAACGAGGTTTCATTCGACCGAGCGCATCTCCATGGGGCGCACCGGTCTTATTTGTTAAGAAGAAGGACGGCAGTATGCGTCTTTGCATAGACTATCGCGAGCTCAACAAGATTACTATCAGGAATAGGTATCCACTTCCACGTATACACGATCTGTTTGACCAACTCCAAGGGGCCATACACCTATCCAAGATTGATCTTAGGTCAGGCTATCATCAGCTACGGGTTAAGGAGCAGGACATTGCCAAGACTGCCTTTCGTACCTGCTATGGCCACTACAAATTTGTAGTCATGCCATTCGGCCTGACCAATGCTCCAACACTGTTCATGGATTTGATGAACAGAATCTTCCATGAATTTCTGGACAAGTTCGTCATTGTCTTCATCGATGACATCCTGATTTTCTCAAAGTCCAAGGAGGAACACGAAGACCATCTTCGTACAGTACTACAGATTCTTCGCCAGACGCAGCTGTACGCTAAATTCTCCAAGTGTGAGTTCTGGTTAGACAAGGTGGCATTCTTAGGTCAGATTGTATCAGTAGAAGGAATCACTATGGATCCAGCGAAGGTTGAGGCTATTACTAAGTGGCCGAGGCCGACATCAGCGACTGAAGTCCGCAGTTTCTTAGGCTTAGCTGGCTATTACCGTAGGTTCGTGGAGAACTTTTCCCGCTTAGCACTACCATTGACCAAACTGATGCGGAAAGGGGAGAAATTCATCTAGACTAAAGAACGAGAGAAGAGCTTTGAAGAACTGAAGCAGAAGTTAGTATATGCATCTATTCTTACTCTCCCATCTGGTACGGGTGGATTTTAAATCTACAGTGATGCATCGAGGAAGGGACTTAGCTGTGTTCTCATGCAACATGGGAAAGTGATCGCGTATGTTTCACGGCAGCTTAAGCCTTATGAGGAAAATTACCCTACGCATGACTTGGAACTTGCTGCAGTCGTGTTTGCATTGAAGATATGGAGGCACTATTTGTATGGAGAATCATGTGACATTTTCACCGACCACAAGAGCTTGAAGTATATCTTCACTCAGCGTGAATTGAACATGAGACAGAGGAGATGGTTAGATCTGTTAAAGGATTATGACATTAATCTACAGTATCATCCCGGTAAGGCGAATGTAGTAGTAGATGCACTTAGCAGAAAGTCCGAAATGATCAACGGTATTAAGATTGAGGAGGAAATCATAAGAGACTTGGAGCGGCTAGATATAGAGATCATGGTACGTGGACAACATGGTTACTGGGCTAATCTTAGAGTAGAACCCGAGTTACTCTCTATAATCAAGGAAGCTCAGAAAGATGATGGAGAAATCTGGGCGATAATTCAGAATTTGGAGAAGCAGACAGAATTTAGAGTAGATGCAGATGGTATCGTATGGCAGGGCACGGAGACTTTGTGTTCCTGATGATCAAGAACTCCGAGAAGCCTTGTTAGCTGAAGCTCATAGCTCCCCATTCTCTATACATCCTGGTTCGACCAAGATGTACCATGACATCAAACAGTATTTTTGGTGGAGTGGTATGAAACAGGATGTTCCCACTTACGTCTCCAAATGTCTTACCTGCCAGCAGGTTAAGATCGAGCATCAGCGATCTGGCGGTCTCCTTCAACCGTTAGATATTCCAGAGTGGAAGTGGGACAAAATCACCATGGATTTTGTTACTGGTCTTCCGCCAACCAAGAGGAAGCACGATGCAGTTTGGGTTATCGTAGATCGACTTACCAAATCAGCTCATTTCTTACCAATCCGCAAGGAAGATTCGGTCAGTAAACTCGCCGATACTTATAGAATAGAGATCATGAGACTCCACGGTGCTCCATCCAGCATTGTCTCAGACAGAGATCCTCGATTCACTTCGGGATTTTGGAAGAGTCTGTAGAAAGCTTGGGGTACACAACTTAAGCTTAGCACGGCTTTTCATCCTCAAACAGACGGGCAGACGGAGCGAACGATTCAGATATTAGAAGACATGTTGAGGTCATGTGCGTTGGAATGGACGGGTGATTTGGACGATTACATCTGTTTGGTGGAGTTTGCATACAAAAACAGTTGGCGCGCAAGTATCAAGTGTGCTCCTTTCGAGACGTTGTATGGTAGGAAGTGTCGCGCCCCAATCTACTGGGATCAGGTTGGTGAGCGAACACTTGAAGGACCAGAGATCATAGAGATGACTAATTAGAGGGTCGCAGTAGCTAAGCAGAAACTTCAAGAAGCACGGTCACGTCAGAAGAGCTACGCCGACAATCATCGTAGGGACATACATTTTAACGTAGGAGATCACGTTTTCCTTAAGGTTTCACCGGCACGTGGTGTTAGACGCTTTGGAGTTAAATGGAAGCTCAGTCCTCGATTCATCGGACCGGTTGATATCATTGAACGAGTCGGTGAAGTATCTTACCGTTTAGCGTTACCTCCGCAGCTTTCGCACGTACACAATGTGTTTCATGTGTCCTTACTCAGAGGGTACCAGTATCATTCCCTTCACATGGTTCAGTATCCACTAGAATAGATACGTGAAGATCTCACTTTTATAGAAGAACCCGAACGAGTTCTTGACAAACAAGAACGAGTCATGAGAAGGAAGACGATTTCATTCGTCAAAATCCTTTGGAGGGATCATACCAAGCGGGAAGCCACTTGGGAAACAGAGGAGTCTATCCGGGCTTCTTACCCTCATTTCATATTTTGAATTCGGGTATGTTCTTCTTTTCCAGTTTACTTTATCTATAATTCGGGGACGAATTATTCTTTTTAGGGGGAAGAGTTGTAAAACCCGCATGCTTTTACCATGAATAGTACCCTTTAGATCGTACGTACATGATTAGAACTTTTCTTTTATAGCACGTTTACGTTTCATGTATAAGAATTACAAGTATTACGTACGTGTTATAACACGATAAGTATTTATTACGTATGAATACACGATAATTATTCAAATAATAATTATAATCATTGAACATACGAACATGAAATCATGAACGTAAATTAATCACGAGCTAATATTATTTACGTATATATATTTATTACGAACACGAATAACTAAGTCGCGATCGTAAACTAATTAGAACACGTAATTTAAGAACATGATAAAACACGAGAACACACTATTATATTTGGACATGAGAAAAGTACGGGTTACCCCAAGTGGGGCCCCCATGTCGCGGCTACACCAAAGGAAATGGGCCAAGCCCATAATAATTTTACTAAACATGCAAATTATAGAAAAGGTATTTTCATTTATCACAAAATCAAGAAAATAACAAAAAAACCCTAATTCTTCTTCTTGTGCTCCTTTGGCCGCCGGGTTTTGATCACCAAAAGGGGTGTTCGGGTTAATTTTGATCTTGGAAATTTTGCAAGGATTCGTGTGTGTTCATCCTTATTTGATCCACGCATTCGGTATAACTTTTAACCCTTTTCTTTTTATGTTTTGATTTTGATAATCACATAAAATCATGATGTTTTTAATTAAACTAATTAAAAACAATTATTTAAACATGTTAATTATCACGGGGTAAATCAAAACAAGGGTTTTAGGGGTGTTTGTTCCTAGACGACGCCTAACCGAGCCCCATGGGGGTCTCGGCTTGGCCTATGTCGCACCACCGAGACCATATGGTCTCGGTATGGTGGTGATGGTGTCACGGCAGCAGCAAGGGGCAAGGGAAACCCGGCCTTGGTCGGGGTATGGTGATGGTTATGGGTCCGGTTCATGGTTTTTAGTCACGGGTCCGGTTCATGAATCATTTTTTTAAGGTTTATGATTTTTACAAGTATGTTATTTTTTTTTTCAAGACTTAAATTAAATTAATTAAAAGCATGACATGATTAATTTAATTTACATGACTTAGGTTATTAATTTAATTAGTAGTTCATGAATTTTAACCTAAGTATTTATTATTTAACTAGACTTTATAATTAATTAATTATTAAAACCATGACTATAATTAATTAATTTACATGACTTAGGTTATATTATTAATAGTTAATAATACATGTTTTAACCTAAGTATTTTACCTTTATTTAATTAAAATCATGTTAGATTTAATTAAATACTTTTAACCTATAGATTATTTAATTTACATGTAATAATTAATAAACTATACTATATAATCACATGACTTAGAATAATAATCAAAAAACACTTAAGCTTATATAATTAGCTTAATTAACCAGCTTATATCAATTTATGGAAACTTTCTATTTTTAGAAACTTATTTATTTAAGGCAGCTAATCTGTTTATGGAAACTTTCTATTTTTAGAAACTTATCTATTTTAAGTAGTAATTTCTATTTTTAGAAACTTTCTATTTTTGGAAACTTTCTATTTTTGGAAACTTTTTATTTTTGGTAACTTTCTATTTTTGGAAACTTTCTATTTTAGGAAACATGCTATTTTTAGAAAGTTACTTATTATTACACAACAAGTATAATAATACATGAAATACGAGTAATACTTAATCAGAATAGACAGAATATACGATAAACACGGTATAAAGCTTAAAACAGTAAAACATGACATGAACACATAAAACAAGCTAAGACATGATATAAAACCAGTTACAAATTCAGTAATCAGATACTTATTCACGTATGTATTTATGTAGCATTAGTGATACCGAAGTAGGACTCTCTTCCGTTCGTCTTCTTCGTTCACTGGACATAAGGTACGGATTATCCGTCCTTTCAGTATGGACATTCTTTCCTTATTAGGATTCCCCGTATGCAGCCAACTGTTTTCTCATAGTATAAGTTTATATGTTTGATTGCTTATGTTTAATTAGAATACCTAAAGCCATATACATGCATGACCAGTTTCACCTAGTTATGGAGGTACCATAACCATAACACTAGAGGCACTGGTGTTATGACTTCCCCACGGCGGAGTGATTGCTCATGGCGTCCCTTCAGCTTTTGGCCAAATTATTATATTTATCATGTGGGGTGTATGGGTGCATCCTAGTTACATGTTTTCAGCAGATTACTCAGTGTGAATGTGGTGTGTGCCTTGCATCCTTCACAAGGAGCTGATCCCTCCTACCCAAAAACCAGTATATTAAATTAGAGGCAGCCCCTCTAATTTGCATGACGAGGTCACCCCTCCAAGTATTCATGCACGTTGATTTTCATGACCTATATTGGCTAATGGTAAAATATGTTAAACAGATTTTACAAGATAAACATAAGGCTTTTCAAACAATAAAACCAGTTTTATTAAGACTTAACCAGGTTATCCAGGACTTAGTTTCTTCCGCTGTTTCATGCTTATATGCTTATATTATTCATGCTTTACTTGTACATCCGTGCACTAAGCGTATTGCTCAGCCGTTTTCCTTTTCATGTTCCCAAAACGGCAGGTACTCAGGGACGCTCGTAGACTTTAAGCGTACGTGCATATGGACTGGAAGCTTTCTAGCATTCTTTACTTTAGGCATTTATCTATACGTTGATACTCTTTCCATGGACATTGTTTAGTCCTTTCATTTACAGTACTTATGTTTGTGTGTGATGAGCTTTACTTTTGGACTACGGATGTTTGATTCCGGTATTTCCTTTTATGGTCATGTAATGTTTAGACATTTATCCTTGTATGCTTTGATGACACGCCATAATTACGCGTGACATTCCATTTATCAAAATGGGGTGTTACATTTATAGTGGTTCGGTCACGAAGCTCCTCTTCGCCCTACTCCACTCCTCGAGTACACCTTACTCGAGAGTTACTTCACTAGTCAACAAAATCCTTAAGGTAAAGAAACCATACACAACGCCGCTTATCCAATTTCCGACTCTAAGCTAAAAGTCGAGTCCTAATCTTAGGTAGGACCAATCTACACACGGCGCCTACTTCACCATTTTCCGACACAAGGCTAGATGTCGAGTCCTAATCTTAGGTATGACCAATCTACACCCATCTACACCAATCTTCACACTAGTTATGTTTTATGGCCCAACATAACAAACATTGTATTTTATGGCCTAAACACACAAACCATTTAGATCTAAGTACACACCACTTAGATCTAAGACTCTAACACTATATCCAAGCATATACATAACTTGGTTCCTAATACCTAATCCAAGGATACTCGTCACTTGGATCTTCTACCCTTACAAACACATCCAAGTGAACCCAACACTTGGATCTTCTACATATACAAAGTAGGAAAACAATGACTTGATATAGATGGAGAGATCTTCATCACGTTATGAACCCAACACTTCATGGTAATGAAAGTGTTCTTCTCTTTGCACTTGAGAGGATGAGAGGATGGAGGATAGAATCACATCTTAAACAAGATTAATCAAAACTAACTAATCAAGGAGTTTAAATATGTTTTTGAAGAAACTGTGCAAAAAGGGTTGAAAGAAAAGCTGGAAATGATCCACTATTTATAGTACAAGAGTGCAACGGCTCTATATACCCGTGGTTCCTTATCAATAAGGAACCTCGGGTGGCGGTTCCTTATCAATAAGGAACCTACGCCTAGGATTCCGTGCATTTTTTCCTTTAGTGAGGAAATACCATTTATACCCTCAAAGGATATTCTTTTGGCATATGGAATGTGCCAAATTCAAATTTCTATTTTCTTTTTAATAAAACATTTTCTTAAAAATAAAGTTTATTAAAATCTTTTGTCACATTTGATTAACTGTGAGTTTTAAGAAAATATTAATCCTTGATTACTTAGTTAGGTTAATGACATGTTTATTCATACCTTGAGTGATTCATGCCGAATGTGATCTTGGAGGTGTCGAGAGAAGTTTACAAATGTATTCTTGAGTGATTACGAGAACCTTAACATTTTACATAATGTATTGCAAGTTATACGTTTGTCATCAACAAAACACAAAGAGATTATATCGACAAAATATCATAATGTTTGCACTAACAATGTCCCCTTTTTTGATGATGACAAACAAGTAAACCGCAACGCATATTAAAATGTATAAGTAATTTGTTTACACTTACTTCTCCCCCTTTTGACGAATCAAAAAGGTAGTCAATGTCTTTGAAGAAGAGAAGAACCAACATCGAGATAGCACACATCCAAAGTGGTAGTTATCGATTGCACGTCATTTGAGAAAGAGAAGAATTGATGTCACGAGAGCTTGCATCCGAAAGGTAGTCTTCATTTGTAGAAAAGGAGGATCGACTTTGAAAGATCTTGCATCCAAAAAACTAGTCGTCCCTTGTAGTCGTCGGTTGAGAGGCGAGAATCCAAACTGTAGACCCATCATCTAAAGATATTGAGCTTGCGTCATCCTAGTGAAGTCTTCAATCAACATAGGTTAACCAACTCCATGCATAATAAAATGCTTATCTTCGAGATTCCAAAATTCATTACTTGCAAGAAGTTCGATGAATGCAATTTAAGTGAGTCAACGATCGAAAATGTAATGACTATAAATCTTGCAGATGCTCCCCCTTGATATGAGCTCCCCCTTGCTTAAGACACCAATGAGGCAAGGATAGTGACAAGCTACAAAGAAGGTTTAGAAAATTCCTATAAAACAAAGATAGTTGACAAGATCATATATGAATAGCAATGTCACCCAAGCGGAATTAGATTTAAACATCTTAAGTACAAAGAGAGGGACTCAAGAGAAAGCTAAAACAATCTTAACTTTTAAAAGTGTAAAAAATATGACAAGTTAAGAAAAATAAGAGGGCTATTAGATAGAAAAGAGAACCCAACTTATTTTGGTGACACCAAAAAATATATAAAGAGGACTAAGATAGAAAAGAGATGTCCAATTTATAAAAAAAATATTGCCGAGAGGACATACTCCACTTTAATATATTGGCATGAATACCGAAAAAAGAGAGTATGACAAGGACAATAAAACAATTCCAAGAGGAAGAATGACTATGAGAAAAAAAAATGAAAACAAGGACGATAAACAAGTCGTTTGCACAAACAATGACAAGCATTGGAGAAAGAAGTGTGCGCGCGATGCTATCAATCTAAATATAAGTCGAAGGAGAGGATCTTGACAAGATCAATTCACAATTGCTGGAATCGAGGTAGAGAAGAAACATCCATACCAATTGTAATGATAATATGTCAAAGGGTAAGAAGCTTAGAATTTTTGGAATCACCAAAGAAAATTCAAGATTTAACCAAAATCCTCTCAAAAGGTTAAAAACTTAGAATTGTTGGAATCAATCCAATTGTAAATTTCAACCGTAATCAACTCTCAACAACGAGAGAGACAAAAAAATCTCAAATCAAAGACATTTTTACCTTAAAAATAATTCCTTTAGAAAGCTCCAAAAGCTTTAAGTTGGGAATCAAGGTACAAAAATAAAAGAAAAACCAAAAGCGAGGATAAATCGACGCTTAAGAAAAAAACTAATTATAAGACATTATAGGCAAGGATGCTTATGAATGTCGACACCAAAAAGATGACTCAATGATATAGAGAAAGAGATCAAATAATCCAAAGAATAGAAATACCAAGATGGATGGTGTTTAGCATAAGATAAACTGCATGCTCAAAGTTTTGTAGCTCTTCTCAATCATTGTGAATGTTCAAAGAACAATTACACGATGAGGAAAGGGTAAGGCTCGACTCGACTTAGTTTATAAAGGATAGAAGAGAGAGACTCAACTTAGAGAGGCATGATTAAAATAAATTGAAAGAGACTGAACAAAGAAGTTAAGGATAACTTCACAAAATAATTCAAGGATACTATACCTTATTAGGTGATTGTGAAGTCTTGAAGGAAAACGAGAGAAGAAACTCAAAAGATAAGAAAAAAGGAATCTTCAAGAAAACTCGTCAAAGATATAGATAGACCAAAAACGAACAAAGGGACCCACTGTCCACGGTTCCTCAAATAACCTAGCGGCTCATTAATTGTGGAAACTAGAAGGGGTTGAATAGTTTCTAGGTCATTTTCAAAACATTTCGGCTTAATCCACTATGCGCGGTTCTTTATTGTACCCGTGGTTCTTTATCAATAAAGAACCGCCGGTCCATTTAGGAACCGCCGACAATGGACGAAACCATTTAATGAATGTTAAACTTAAACAATACTTGGTATCAAATTCTCGATCAAGTTTGACTAGATAAGAGATGTGTTTGATTGAAAGATAAATACTACATGAAAGAAAACACACAAACACATCAAATCAAGAGTACATCAAGCAATAGTCTAAACACTAAGAACACACGTACTAAGCATAAGCTTTACCGCAACTAAGATGTTTAGACTAAGTGATGTACACTTGACCATAATCTAAACATGAAGCACACACGTACTAAGCCTTAACTTTTCCGCAACTTAGATGTTTAGATTATGAGATGCACACAACACACAACAACATATAAAAGCATCAATAAGAGTAAATACATAAATGTAAAGGAAAGTACCGACGCGATGATTTATAGTGGTTTGGTCACGAAGCTCCTCTTCGCCCTACTCCACTCCTCGAGTACACCTTACTCGAGAGTTGCTTCACTAGTAAAAAACTCCTTAAGGTGGAGAAACCATACACAACGTCGCTTATCCAATTTCCGACTCTAAGCTAAAATTCGAGTCCTAATCTTGAGTAGGACCAATCTACACACTTCGCCTACTTCACCATTTTCTGACACAAGGCTAGATGTCGAGTCTTAATCTTAGGTATGACCAGTCTACACCCATCTACACCAATCTTCACACTAGTTATGTTTTATGGCCCAACATAACAAACCTTGTGTTTTATGGCCTAAACACATAAACCATTTAGATCTAAGTACACACCACTTAGATCTAAGACTCTAACACTATATCCAAGCATATACATAACTTGGTTCCTAACACCTAATCCAAGGATACCCATCACTTGGATCTTCTACCCTTACAAACACATCTAAGTGAACACAACACTTGGATCTTCTACATATATATAGTAGGAAAACAATGACTTGATCTGGAAAAAGAGATCTTCATCATGTTATGAACCCAACACTTCATGGTAATGAAAATGTTATTCTCTTTGCACTTGAGAGGATGGAGGATAGAATCACATCTTAAACAAGATTAATCAAAACTAACTAATCAAGGAGTTTAAAGATGTTTTTGAAGAAACTATGCAAAAAGGGTTGAAAGAAAAGCTGGAAATGATCCACTATTTATAGGACAAGAGTGCAACAGTTCTATATACCCGCGGTTTCTTATCAATAAGGAACCTCGGTTGGTGGTTCCTTATCAATAAGGAACCTCCGCCTAGGAGTCCGTGCATTGTTGTCCTTTAGTGAGGAAATACCATTTTACCCTCAAAGGATATTCTTTTGGCATATGGAATATGCCAAATTCAAATTTTCATTTTCTTTTTAATAAAACATTTTCTTAAAAATAAAGTTTATTAAAATCTTTTGTCACATCTGATTAAATGTGAGTTTTAAGAAAATATTAATCCTTGATCACTTAGTTAGGTTAATGACATGTTTATTTATACCTTGAATGATTCATGCCGAATGTGATCTTGGAGGTGTCGAGAGAAGTATACAAATGTATTCTTGAGTGATTACGAGAACCTTAACATTTTACATAATGTATTGCAAGTTATACGTTTGTCATCAACAAAATACAAAGAGATTATATCGACAAAACATCGTAATGTTTGCACTAACAAACAGGAATATACCAAATAGGACCATGATACAATTATTCAAATTACATAAAACAAAAGATACTCTTAGCATAAGGGATAAACAGCAAACATCCAAAATAAACTATCATCACAGCAAACCAAACACCTACTAAACCGATTCAACATCCATGATTGAACAATAGGTTTCCTTTTCACGAATCCCGTCCATAGCTTCATCCACCACACTAGCCAACCCAATCAGCTTATCTTGCAACATGTCCTTTGATTCCTTCAAACACTTGGTTGGCTCCACACAAGCATTTCCCATAGGATTCTTTTTTCTGTCACACCCCACCATGGCGGAATATGGGGCGCGACGTATGGATATCATCACAACAATAGCGTGTCTATAGAGTTTAACTAAACGAAATAGAAATGTCATAAAAAGGTGACACGATGCCAAGACAATATCTCAAATAATGTAGGCATCTAGGTAAGTAGGTAATTACAGGCCTACCTCTTACCAAAGACATTCAAATAACACACATCAAACATCATCTTGCACAACTACCTCACCTGAAAATGACACTAAAATCTGTCAACATAAAGTTGGTGAGAACATAGGTTCAAGTTATCTAGAACATCATAAGAAACCTTGACATTCGCTGTAAATAAGTTGAAGAAAAACAATTTATAGTAATGGACCATAATGCGATAATCATGCTACATCCACAACAAAACTCAAGCTAGTACCAATCACATCAACAATTCACAAAGCACACTATAATAGTCAAGAAGTATCCCGTCACACACACACACAAGAACAGACACCACACTATCCGGATCTTTCCCACACCACCTGTGGAAGATGAACTATATCCTCGTCGAGATATCTTGCCTCCAAAGAGATGATGCACAAGTACTCAGGACGGATCGTGCCCCACGAACCAAGAACTCAGAACCAAGAACTGAGGACGGATCGTGCCCCACGCTCCACACACATCACAACTGGTCCCATAGACGCCCATACATCTATGTACCAATCCCAATCATAACACAATCAAGATTCACATATCAAAACACATATCAAAGCACATATGAGAACATATAAGCACGCAAGTCACACAATAACACATCTATGTCCAAACATTTATAAAAATATAGTACCAAAACATTTTAAGAACACCACAATTGTCATCTCCATCCCATACTAGAAAAACATTTGAAAATTCAATGAAAATGGGACTATGAACTCACCTTACGAAAAACAATCTGAATTCTTCTCACGAACAATCAATTATCTAAAGCACACAATACAATAATACATAGATCAACATTGACTCTGGAACTCTAATCCTTCATCAATGTAATAATCCCTATGATGGATACATCCCAAATCAGCCCCATGATAGCCCTTTAAGTGTCCACTATCTCAAAATATCCAATACACGATTTTAAACCACGTTGTCCGAAAATTAACCTTGAACTCGACACTTGTACAAATAATTCGACCAAGCTATTGACCTCCATAGGCTATACATTCTGATAATTTGAAAAGTACGTTCCGAGTACATAATTTTAGGCTTTTGAATCACCCAAAAAGCTTTAAAAACGAATAAGTTATAACCAAAACGATTTTACCTAAAATCTGCCCAGACATTAGCGACGGATTCTGACAGTTTAGCGACGAATTCTGGCAGATTAGCGACAGTTTCTGCCTAATCCAATTTAAACCCTAAAAAACGAATTTAATAATTAAATAAATAAAAATTTATATTTTTGGAAAATTTTGTGAAATAGCCTGCAAAAGAAAATAAAAGAGAAAAAGAAGGGGGCTTTTTGTATTGGGCTTGAACTAGTAGTATATACTATATAAATAGATTTGATAAAAAAAACAAATACAATCAATGAATAAAAAAAACGTAGGAAGGGAAAGGAAAAAAAAGGGGAAAAAGTTAGGGTTCTTGAAAAGAAAAAAAAACATGGTTTTGATCATCTAAAGGTATTGATCTTTATTAAATTCTTGTTCTTATTTAATTAAAATTATCGCTCTTACCGCTTAACTCCGAAAGTTCATCCAGCAAAGGGGTTTCAGACTTCACGTCCTCATCATCGCTTGAAAAGTAAAATGAAGATTTCTTTTCAATGAGCTGGATCCGGCCATTGATTGATTATGATATGAGATTGGAAATGTTTGACTAATTGTGTGGTGGTTAGATATGAGTAATAAATTTGGACGGGTGGATTTATAATACCCATTTCCATCTGGTTAAATTTATTAGGGAAATCAAATAGCCAAAAATTTTTGTAACATTTAGCAATTGAAAAGGCAGTCATTATTGAACGTATGAATATGATATCAAAACTGCATTTAAGGTTTTAAGTTATAAAATATCATGTACACCCTTTAAAATTATACATATTGTTAAACAAAACCCCGTACAATAGAATCTAGCAAAAAAACATTAACTTTAATTCACAAGTCATGAAATCGTTTATAAAAAACGTTCACTAATAAATACTTTTTTCAAAAAATCATGACATCGTTTTAACATAACACTTAGTAACATCTATAATAACCGTAACACGTTTTATTCTTCAAGCACGCAACTCACTCCCGGTTTTCAATCTTTTTGTGTTTTTATTATTTCGAATCAAACGTAATGAATCATAACACGACGAATTTGTTATTTCATTATCATAACCATTCATGATAATCTAAACTAACCCAATAAGTCATTCAACATTCTGAAAGCAACGCATAAGTTACGTTGGAGCACTTTTATGGTTCCACGTCGGTCCCGGTGCATCACACGGGCATGAACGCCTCGTATACGTAATACTTGTATTTGTTCATTTAATGTTCATGATACTTGTCGTGTTTTAATTAATTACAAAGTTTTAATTAATCTTTGTTTTCGTGTATTTAATGTCTTCATGTATTTTAAGCGGGTTTTACAGCTACTTCATGGGTATCATCAAAACACAATGGCGTCTGTATTAGAAATAACTAAATGTAATAGGAAGACATAATGTACCATGACAATACCTCAAACAATCCAAGAGGAGTCTTACATTTGAAATGAAAATCCCAAATCAATGTGAAGACATAAGCAAAGATCACATAGTCAATTTAATGTAAATGCAACAAGTTCAAAATGCAACAATAAAACTCCAAGACAGTGCACGTCTCCTAGGGTCTCACTAGCCACTCTATTTTCATTAAATGCATTGAGCTCACCTAAAAATGATTCTAAAACACGTCAACATAAAGTTGGTGAGAGTCATAGGTTTATGACACAAAAACAAAACTATCGGCTATGTTGTCCAATAAAATAGTAAACATTTAATATCATGGACAACAACTACTACATGCAAACAAACAATCATTCACACTGTACGATCACATTTCCATATTGTGTGGTGCAATCTTACCACTACTACTTGTTTGCTACATAACATATGTAGTCTTACCACTACAACTTGTATGCTACATAACATATGTAGTCTTACCACTACCACTTGTGTGCTACATAACATGTGTAGTCTTACCACTACCACAATCACAAATATGAAAGTTACATACAACACATTGATGTCCATACACATTTAAAACAAAGTTTCACAGCATAAATTACACTAGCATCATTTCCATTCCTTATTGGAGTAAAACAATTTAAACGAGGGACTATGAAACTCACCTGAAAGCACAGCTATGCAAGTCCTCACAAAGCAACTGTAACAAACAACAAACATGTTACCACCCATTGGTCGAAACCCAATGATGTAACATTCATATGATGGACTCACTAACTCTAAATCATTCCTCTAAATCAAACCCCTAAGGTTTAACACATATATCTATCTCATATTACATCCAAACTTTCCTCATTACTTTTCTGAAAACTCATGAATTTTACCCGCCCAAAAGGAATGCAAAATCCAAACTTAACCATCCCCAATATTTTTTCTAATTTTTCTAGGTCTTCACATATGTATCTAGACATACCAAGCCAAATTTTAGGTCTTAAGTCTTTGTAGAAAACTTTAAAGAATTTTATGACCATAACTTATTTATGACACAACGTAAATTAAATGTTAATTAAACATAGTTTTAGTGCATACCTTAAACCCTAATTGAATTATTGGGTTTTCTTGATCCTTTATTAAAATAAATGACTTAGATGTGTTTAGGGGATGGTTAAAATCGTTTTTAAGTATAAAGGAGTCTTATATATGGTTAAAACTAAAAGGCTTCCTATTTGGACTCAATTTGGGCTCCCATTCCCTTCTTTAAGCCTTAGTCGGCCCAAAATCCAACCCAAACCTCATTGGCCGACTCTTTTACCCCCTATACTTATATTAATTCATTACTAAACTAAATGGTACCCTCGGGTTACTTCCGGGCCAAAACCTAAAAGCCTTACGTTAATTTTTTGAGTTTTTACGCGATTTTCGAACTAACCTTCATTTATAAAAGTTTCTAAATACGGAAAGCAACCCTAAAACCTATCAAATACATATAATATATACATAATATATATATATATATATATATAATATATATATATATATATATATATATATATATATATATATATATATATATATATATATATATATATATATATATATATATATATATATATATATATATATATATATATATATATATATATATATATATATATATATATATATATATATATATAACCATCAATACGTACACGAAATCTTATAAAAACGATAATTGAACTTTCACGCAGTTTGTAGAATATTGATAACCTATGAATCTATGAAGTGGGTTGATGTTTTCTAGTGAGAGAAACTAGAGAGAGAAAGTGAGAGAATATGTGAAAGATTTTATTACTATGAAAGTGTGAATGGAACAACAACCAACCCCTTTCCTTAGTGGAAAGGGGTATTTATATTCCAAGCCTAACATTGGGCTTGGGCCGGTCCATGACAAGCCCATGGACCGGTTCTTACTTAAGTTAATAAGTAACTAATAACTAATTACTAACTACGAGCTATTACAACATAAATCATATTGTGGAGTGACCGATACTTCTAATATACGTTAAAACGTATTTCTAACAATCTCCCCCTAAGGGAGGTCACTCCACGTTACAAAGTTCTAAACCTAGCATACTATACTAAGTCTTCGTTCTTTAGCTCGTAGTCTTTTCTTCTTTTCTTTCTTTTGTTGTGAATATGTTGATTTGATCTTTTTGGCTTTGACTTGAGAGCATTGTTCTTTGGCCTTTCACGTGCGATCTTTGCCTTTCTTGTGAACTTTGCCTCCTCGTGACTTCATGTTCCACACACTTACGTCTTTTTGTTGAATTCTCGAAAGCTTCAGAGTTTGGTACAGCGGAAGACTTCATCTTGTACTTTCTTGAATTTTTGCTGAACTTTGTTGCAAAAGACATAAGCATGTGGGAACGACTTTTACAGGTACACCGCAACACCACCGTCTTCACTGGTACACAGCAACGCCACCGTCTTCAACAGGTACACAGCAACGACACGAATAAAATGGCTTTGAACATTTTATTCTAATTCGGTAGCATTTTACCTCCGGTCGGTGAAGACCGTTGGACGATATTAGATATCGTACCCGTGACGGATAGTTTCAATTAAGTAACTTCCTGACAGGATTTCGCGGGTAAACCCGTTCTCTTTATTCGACCGTCCAAAGCTGACTGCGAACATAAAGAGTGAATCACTTGGATAAATTATCCTTGTGATTAAAAGCCGTCAATTCATGAAACCTGGAACAAGTGAATTTCAATTTAAGATTTTCACCATCGTTGCTTTCCAGTTGTCACGAGCTCAATTCATAAAGAATCTTGCACGTTACCTACCAAGTGCTGTTTGATGTTGACACTAGAAGGATTTCCACTCGTCACTGTGGTCAATAAAGAGTCACTCTGAGTGTTCTGGCAAGATCATATGATAATGCGAAGAGGCCTGGAACGAGTTTAAGTTCAATTAAGAATTAAACCACTGTTACCTTCCAGTTTTTCACAAGATTGGTTCTAAAAGAACCGCACGTGTAACCTACCATGAGCTTGTTTGATGTTGGCTCAAGCAGGATTTCCATCTTCATTGTAAAACTGCAGATCTTCAACTCGTGTTTTGATGACAACGCTTCGTGTGAACATACGAAGTGCTGTATTCAAAGCAATGAGGTCTTCACGAGGAATATGTGTGAGTTGATCTCGAGTCATCAGAAGCAGCATATCTTCAATATCCTCAAGGCGAATGATGGAAAAATCTCCCTGCTGGATTTTGTATTCCCTGTCATCCTCCCTTTTCAAACGAATCTCCGTCACATGATAATAGCCGTTCTTGGCTTCTGTTTTCATCCCTAAAATGCTGGAGATGCGGATATCGGATCTAACTGAGCTTCCAGAATTGACTAGGCAGCAACCCCTGTACGCCCTTCTGACTCGTTCGTCCCAATGAGATGCACCTATGACAGCATACATATCATAATTACGATTTATCTTAGGGACCCAGAGTCAGTTTACCTTTTCCTCGATAAAGGGTATTGTTCCCCAGTTGGCAGCTTTCAGCAATGTCAGGGAGGTTGCGTACTTTGATGACCCCTTCAGTAGATACACAAGATCATTGGTGACGAAGAAGTCAAGAGCAATCTGATTATCTTGAGATGGATCCATTGGAGGTGGAGCTCTTTCTGATGCATGAAGACCTGGCCGTTGAACGATTTTCAGAGCCTTCAGGATCTCCTCGGCATAATATTCGAACTCCATTTGGGTCAACCGGGTTTTGGCGCGAAGTCTTTTATCCTTCAGTACTTTCTTCACCAAAGATGGAGTAACCGAAGTCTTATACTCATGAGCAAGAAATGCACATAAGTCAATCGGACTTCGGATACGAAGGTACAAGACTTCTTTGTCGGCGTCGGTGATCGGATCATACTGCGCCGCTGCCGTGATCCAAGCCTGTGGTGGAGCAGTCTCGTCGATCTCCAACGTGTCCTCCCAGTCCTTTGTGCTTGGTTCAGGAATAGTAGATTGTGGGTTTTGTTGCAGAGGAGTGGAGACGTGAACATCTGCTTGTTCAGATTCAGGCATTTCAGCAGTGTCATGGACGGGTGAGTGTTGTGCTGCTTCAGGTTCGGTTACCGATTCTGCAATCACAGGGGTAACAACAATAGAACTAACAGGGTTAGTGGTAACAGGTATTGATGCATGGATAAATGTACCAGGAATAGATGACCCTGTAGTGGCATTCACATCATGGCGCCACTTCGATCGTCTGGATTCCGTGGATGTAGATTTTTCCTTTGGTGCTGCATCTTTCTTGGATTTGGTGCCAGACTTAACCACTTTCTTTGAGCTGGCGCCCTTATCCCCTTTCTCACGCTGTTCACCTTTATCCGCATTGCTCCCCTTAACACTCTCCTGGTGACCATCACCACCATCATTACCATCATTATCATCATCATCTGCATCCTCATCATCATCATTCTCATCCTCATCCTCATCATCATTTTCATCATCCTTATCATTATCATCATCCTCATCATTCTGATCCTCATCATCCTCATCATCCTCATCATTATTATCTTCTTCTTCTTCTTCTTCTTCTTCCTCTTCTCCACCAGTACCCTCTTCTGCTTCACTCTCTTCCCGTTCTTCCTCAGGGAGAATGTGGTAGGGTACCACACTTCCAAATGTTTTGAACAACTTATCATCCTCCATGATAGCATCATTCAGTGATTTGTAGAGAGCCCGTTGAATCCTCGATTTATCAAACGATCCAAGTTCCACTATACGAGCCTTAAGGATCTTCTTCAGTTCAAAATCCGTCAAGTCATATGCGATCTTGTAGGCGGATTCTGAAGGATTGGATGATTTGATCATCAAGTTGTCAGCAGCAAGCGTCTTCAAATCATCACGCAGTTTAGGCATTAGGGATTCAACGGAGTCTTTCACTCTCTGCGCAATAGTAGCTTCAAGAGCTTCTTTTTGCTCTTTAAGGTCATCCTTAATAGCTTTAAGTCTCTTAATTCGTGCTTGATGCCTATCAGCTTCATCCTTTTTAACCTGAGCAAGTTCTTCTGCATGAGCTTTACGTGTAACTTCCATGTCTGCAGCGAACTTGGCAATCAACTCTTCTTGAGCTTTCCTTGATGCTTCTTCACTTTGAGCTCGTCTTTGTAACTCTTGGCGAAGTTCATCCATTTCTCTCTTTTGATTATCCACGTGTTTATCCAACATCTCGGCCATCACTATTGCTGCCATTGCAGATGTTGCAGAGCTGCTCTGGGTTGAGGGAATAGGCTCGGTTGTGACTGCGGTGCTAAGGATGGGCTTTATTGGTGGTGGAGGAAGTGGTGTAGAAATCGGTCTGGTTGGTATGAGTTGTGTTGGTGGAGGTTGAGTTGTTAAAGGTTGAGTAGATGCCTTTTCAATACCAGCTGAAACAGGGATTGATGGCTCCTTCGAAGTGGAGTAATGTTCAGGGGACCCAAACTCATCAACATCATCTGGTTCCACGTACTCATCCTCGACATCTACCCTTGCACCTGAACCACTACCGCCAGTATCTTTCCTACTCCTTTTAATGGCGATCTTCATCATTTGTTTCTCGGTTTTATGAAGAGTAGGATCATCAATGCCTTCTTCGTCACGTAGACGCATCTCATCAGCCTTACCCTTTCCCTTCTTACCCTCTGTCTTCGTCTTCTTGGTTTTGGGTTCAGGTAAATCTGTTTGCTTCCTTTTACCTTTGCTCTTAACCGTGGTGGAAGAGTCTTCACCTGCTAGAAGGCTTGCTCGTTGATTCTCAATTTCTGTTAGCAAGTTCTTGTAATCATCAGATTCAATAAGCTCGTCTGTCAGAAGGTGATTGGGAATGGGACCAGGAATAACCGTATTCGAATGAGTCTCCTGCCTTAAGTCTACCAAATCATCATCATCGATCGTGTGTTGACGTCTGCCTGCACGCTTATCAATGGATGCATCGTTTTCCATAAAGTAATGGATGATTAGCTTAATAAACCTAGGATACTGGTAACATTTAACCTTACCCTTCGTGTTTGTGAAGAGTTGAAAAGTAAACTCCTCCCATAGCAATGATGCATAATCAATACCCATACCTTTGAACATACCATAAAACATCTTGATGATTGGTGGACGAACAGCATCAAACCCAGTTGTTTTGGGTGTTAAACATCGGCTTAGAATCCCAAAAATAGCTTTCCAAGGTTGACCAACTTTGGCAGTAGTAAACTCAGACGGGGTCCGTATGTCCAGACATCCAATGGCGGTGAACATCTCCATGATCTGGTCCTTAGTTGGGTTGGCTGAGTATGAGGTTAGACCTTTGAGTATCGGTCAAAAGCCAAAAATCTTCCTGAAGTCTGACACAGTAAGCGTCTGCTGCTTGTTGTCCAAGGAAAAAGTGATTTTGTTCGACGTCCTCTCTTTAGTAGCCCAGAACTCGTAAAGGTAGTCATAAGGCACTGATGCACTTCTCCTTAGCGCATGCTTGAGATGAGATTTATCAAGCAAGGTTGTACCTACCTTAAATCCATTATGGGTTGAGTGAGATACCTCCTTCAGATGGAAGTTGTTTGGAATAAACTTTAGAGTCTTGGCTTCAGCAATGGCGGCGGCTCTGTTGTCTTGTAGTTGTTGTACGGTAGGGTTAGTCATCGTCTCTGCTTAAGATAAAACACAAAGGTTGATACAAACAAGTATGAATATCATTATGACTTTAAACCTAAGCATTGTACATATGACATAATCCCTTAAGCTTTGAAACCATTCAAACATCTTCTATTCGGAATAATAGGTCTATACTGAATATAAGTCCTATGCGGAACATAAATCTATTCGGAACATATAGCCTATGCGGAAAAACATCTTTATTCTGAATAAAAAGGCTATTCGGAACATTGATCCTATTCGGAATAAAAGACTCTATTCGGAACATTGCCTATGCGGAATAACATCCTATTCGGAACATTGAGCCTATGCGGAATAAATTCTCTATTCGGAACATTTTGGCCTATGCGGAATAAATTTCCTATTCGGAACATTTGGCCTATGCGGAATAAAGTCCTTATTCGGAAAAGTTGACCTATGCGGAATAAATTCCCTATTCGGAACATTTGGCCTATTCGGAACATTTGCCTTATTCGGAACATTTGTCCTATTCGGAAAATTTTCCCTATTCGGAACATTTGCCCTATTCGGAACATTTGCCCTATTCGGAACTTTTGTCCTATTCGGAACATTTGCCTTATTCGGAACATTTGCCCTATTCGGAACATTTGCCCTATTCGGAAAATTTTCCCTATTCGGAACATTTGCCCTATTCGGAACATTTGCCCTATTCGGAACATTTTCCCTATTCGGAACATATGCCTTATTCGGAATGAAATCCTATTCGGAACTTTTACCTATTCGGAAAGTATTTTCTATTCTGAATAAGTGCTCTTATGCGGAAAGTGACAAACAGTTACGATTTTCTAATTAGGCATGAAATCGTTTGATTCAAGTGTTCTAAAGGCCAAATTAGTGCAATTAGACCTATTCCGAATCATCCCCAGGCAAAAACCCCAATTAATTAAACCCTAATTAAACAGTAATTTCATTCGTTTGTTTTTAATCAAAAAGGTGTTAATTAAATTGATTTGCATGAAAGATTAATTCGTATTGATACCTTATGCAGATCTTTAACAAGAAGATGAGTGATTTTTGAGTTTGTGTTGCGTGATCGTGTGTTTGTTTGTGTGTTGGTATGAATGGCGGCAAAAGAAAACAAGGAAACAGTGAAAGAAAGAAAAGAAACGGGGGGGGAAGGTTTTGACTAGGTCAAATTTTCCACAAGTTAGACATATTGTCAACTTTGCCCCCTCAAATTTTTCTTTTTGCTTCATTTAACATTCTTTTGTTTACCACGTTTTTTAATACTTGCCATTTTGACCCTATCTTATGTTAACTACCCGAGCCTTAGTGATTATCCTATCTTAACACAAGCACAATCCACAACAAACTTATAAGCAACAACAAGACGAATGCCAAAGCAATCCAACCATTAACCATTAAGCTTTGTGAGTTTCCTTGAAAACTTTTGAAGATCTTTTTGATGTGAAAGATGATGAAACATTTTCTCCCCCTTAAACGATGACCCGTTTTCTATTTAAAGAGCTGTAGTCATTGTTTAACGAGGCACATGATGATGGAAAACATTTCCCAATTGATATCTTGAAAAAGTTTGATTCGTGGTGTCAATAAGATTTCTCTTATTTTAACAAATTAATGCACTGAGACGTACACTAATTCGTGTTAGACCAAGTTGTAAAGTAAACTTGATCCCTTTGCATGATTTGGCTTGTAAATCACGCCCGAGAAAATTAATTCCCGTTCTGAGCCAACGTTTTCCAAGGAAATACGTGACTTTAATATGAAAACCGGGTCGCAGTCAGAAATAACTACAAGCCATAAACCATGATTTACAACTTGTACCATGATTTACACATCATGTACTTCATTTCATTCATTTTCAATCACCAAATCACTTATAATAACACATAAACCACATTATTTACACAATTTAACACATACATACAGAGTTCAACGGGTGACAACTGACTCGTCAAAACCCGAGTTGTCACAACCCGTTATTTGAAAACTGCGACATATTTTTGTGATTTTGTGAGTGGGAAACTTATGATTTTTGTAAGTTTTGAATACGAAATGAGGAGAATATATATAAAGAGTTGATGAATTTTAAATTTTTTGGAAACTATACACTGGTTATTAAATTCAAACGGTTATCATTTCTATTTTTATATTGTGATTTACGCAACGTAAGTGGCGAAGTATGCAACGAACTGACACTAGAGCGTGGTGGAAAGTGTTTGGCAATGTCGGATGTCACATGCTATTCGACGAGGTGTCTAATCATGACATCGAATGCCCTTATATTATCGGTAATTTATAAGACAGTTAACATGGTGTAATCAAGTTGTCATTTTGATATTTGTTAATCACATTTGTTTAACATAAGGCTGGGTGAATTGGTAGTGAGTTTGGCATGATGAGTTTGCCAAGTATAATGAGTTACCACCCTCGTCTTTACTCTCACGCGTGAGTTGTAGGTAAAGATGTAGGTTTCTCACCATGCGTGAGTCACATAAAAGTATGGTTATTTAATTTTTTAAAATGTAATTTATTAGTTTGTTAGTGTGTGGAGAGATTATTTTATATAAAGTGAGTATCTTAATGAAATGTGAGTTTCTCTCCATCGTTACGATTGAAAAATAAATTATATAAATGAAAAGAGAAAATTAAAATGACGTTGACGTGAAAATGTAAAATTGAAGTTACCACCGCCACTACTTTCGGTCTATGAACAAAATCATAAACAATGGAGTACTATCGTGACCTGATGATCTGTATAGATGATATAAGTGTGTCAACATGCTTATGAAAGTATAAGTTCATGTTATTGACATATGTTGATTAATTTATCATAAAACGGTGACTAATGTTGTAAAAACAAACATGACCCGTTCAAACGATACTCTAGAAGCCTTTGGTGTGTTTTAATAAAGATAACGGCAGTTGGCGATGGTCGCTAGCGCGTGGAGTTAGTCAACTGCTAACGGCGGCCATTTTGACTTATGCCTCACACCATTCACATGATTTATACATTCACGAATCTTTAGAAAAAACACCATAACTTAAGCACAACTCTTAGATTATTATATCAATGACAACGAAGCAAAGATTTTCTAGCTATCGTCACAATTAATCTATAGTAAATAGATATCGTCACAATGGCATTTAAGATTCCTCTTAACCAAACATCAATTATAAACTTATACAAAATTTACAAGAAATAACAAGTAAGTATGTGCGTGCATAGTCGTAGTTTTATATATTTAATCTATATTCATTCATCTACATTGTTAGCTTAATAAATATGTACTGAAAACGATGTATGAAGCATTTGTTGTAAGTAATTGTATTACTTTTTTTGTTTTAAAATAATTTTTCCTGATAAAAATATGTAATTTAACAAAAATACATTTATTATGATTTTTTATTTTTAGCATAATAACATTTTTATTATTAGTTAATTAATTAAAAGTTTTTAAAAATTTGTAGTAACAATTTCAAATAAAAATAATATGATAAATTTGATCAAATTTCTTACTTATTTTTAATAGTCGATAGTTTAAATTGAGACATTTTAAAAATAAACAATTTAAAAATAAACGTGAATTTATGATTTAAGAATGAAAAAATATTATGTTATCTAATCCAAGAGACAATTGATTGAAGTCATTCAAATCATTTTCAAGTACCATTACAAAAGTGAGTTTGTTAAGTAACTTAAATAAATTACTTAATAATTTGTTTTTACGTTAAAAACATTTTATACGAAATAAATTACTTAATAATTTGTTTTTACGTTAAAAACATTTTATACGAGACTACGAGTGAATCGCATAGTACTATTAATTATTGCATCTTTCACACGTAAGTTTTTGAGTTGAAGTTGAATATTACTAAAATTAAACAAACCTTAATCGATTGACTACATATTATTATTATTGATCCAAACAATACTCCAATAAACTAAGGCCTCGTTTGGTTCGCAGAATGTTTTTAAGAGATAATCTTTGGAAGGAATTGTAATTTGATGTAATTTTAATTGAAAGAATGAGAATGTGTTGGAATTGTAATGTTGTGGAATTGTAATGTATAAAATCTGAGATGTGTTTGGTTGAGTCTGACCGTAATGTAATTCAACTCTTTTTATAAAACATAAAAAATGAATAAAAAATAATAGTTAAAATAAAATAATAAAAACATAAATAATTTAAAATAAAATAAACTAGTTATATTAATAAAAATATTATTTTAATAAAAATTGGAGTATTATTTTTATAAAATTATTATTTTAGTAAAAATTATCATTTTAACAAAATTTATTATTTTAATAAAAAATATTAATTTAATAAAAAAATATTATTTTTTATTAAAATAAAATAATAATAATTTATATTATTTAATATTTCAAAAGTATAATAATAAGAAATATTTATATTAATAAAATATTAAAATAAATAATAATAACAATAATTAAAAATAAAAATATTTAATTAAAATATAAAATTATAAAATTATAAAAAATAATAATGAAAATAATAAAAAATAAAAAATAAATTAAATAAATTAATAATAAATATTATATAAAATAAATTCAAAATTTTAAAAAAATATAAATTAAAAATTTATAAATTTATAAATAATAATATAAAAATATTAATAAATAATAGTAATTAATAATAAAAATTTATTATTATTAATTTTTAATTTTTTGTTATATAATAATAAAAATAAAACTATTTTTATTATATTATTTTAATATAATAATATAATAATAAAAATAAATTTATTATTATTATATTATTTTAATATAATACTAATATAATAATAATAATAATAATAATAATAATAATAATAATAATAATAATAATAAAATTGGAATTTCGATTAAAAAAAAATAAAATAATAATAATAATAATAATAATAATAAAGTTGATTATTAATAATTAATAATAATAATAATAGTGGTTTAAAGTATAAAATTACGAATTACGACGTAATTCAAAACATTCCATCCAAATTCCTATGTAATCTGAAATATATCATTTGATGTAATTGTAATGTCCCAATTACAATTACGTAGTATACCAAACACCATATGTAATGTAAAGTGAATTACATTCCTTTAATTCTGTGAACCAAACAGATTATGTAATGTAATTGAATTACAATTACATCAAATTACATCCAATTACAACGAACCAAACGGGGCCTAAATGTTTGTTTGTATTTGTTGATACTAGCGGGTACCCGCGCAATGCGACGACGGGTACCTGTGACTATATTTTGAGGCAAACGAATGAATTATGATAAAAAAATCACTGCACATTTAACACGATCGGCTAAACTATATAAACATGTGTCACACACAATTGCAGCGCAACACCGCCAAAATAACCAACAAAAACAATTTAAACATAAGCAGACTACATATGTTGTGAAGAAGATGTAGATGTAGTAATTTCAGAGAATATAGTGGCAGCAAAGGGTTGAGTTGTATGTTCGAGGGGTTTGAAACAAAAAACGACAGCCAAAACCGTCATATGCATGCTTTAAAAAGGTTGTGCAATGCGTTTTTATAAGTTTGGTATGGGCTGTTACAAATTGGGAGGACGGTTACAACCATGGTTTTAAAGAAATTTAATTTTTAAGGGTTGTTATTGACCCAACATTAGAAAAAACGTATACATTTACTACATAATAAACACATTTAAATTATAATATATGATATTTAATTTTCTTAAATGTGTATCCATAACTCCCAGGATTTTTAATGACTTTTAGAAAATGGTGTAAATGTTTTATCAGGTATTACGATTAACTCTGAAAGTAGGTGATGTAATTTCTTTTATTTGACAAAGAGCTTGACTTTGACGAAATGTTATTGTCACAAAAACCTTATTATAAAATTCATAATAGAAAATAAAATAGTTAAAGTTTTTGTCAAGTTAGCTCAATGTGTATTGAAAAATTCAGCCGTCGAGAAACATTAGGAAAAGTCCATTATAACGTGTGTGTAGTACAACTGGTAATACAGGTATCGTACATAATTGGATAAAATTGAAATTTAAGCAATATCAAAGGCTATATCCGGTAAATCCACCATACCTAACATTTTCTTTTTAATAAATAAATCATATGTAAACTTTATGGATAAAACACATAAACAGCCCTCAGGTTATGAACACTTCTAAAAAACAGTCTAAGGGTTTGATACAAGTATCAATCTTGGAGCCAACCCAATAATCAAGAATTCAAGATGCAAACCAGTAAAATAAACATGAAAAAAAATGCGGAGTTGCGGTGCAAAGTGTTAAGTGTCCCATGGCCATAACAAATTCTCAACATCACAACATGATGGAATTCAAAGTGATTAAACAAAATCATATGTCAAGCCAAAGCATATTTAAAGTAGAATGAAATAAAAATAGATCAAAATTATAAAACTAAAACAAAATAAAATAAAATATAACCAATTATAAAATGTGACTAAACTAAAAGAAGTAGAACCCAACAGGGGCGTAGTTAGAATTTTGTTTTGAATGGGTCAAAACTAATTTAAAAAATCGTTAGCAAGTGCTAAAAATATCATGCCGTATAACTATGTAAAAATGTTGCAACAAAATTATCTATTTAACTTTTTAAGTTAACCAAATGTTAATACATGATAATAAATCGGGCTTTAAACTACATTACATATACATGATTTCATAACTTTGTGGGCGGCCACCCCTACCTTTCATGTGGCTACGCCACTGAACCATAGGGATATGGTAGTCACCTTCATGACTCATAAAATATGTATAACAAAAAGTAAACATAAAAAGTCATGTAGAACAAAATCTCATTAGTCAAATCTCTTGAACAATGATAAACATAATGTACGATGTATAAAGGTGTTTAGGACACTTAATTGTAAATCTCATTGTTTGTAAGTTTTTCGACTTTTTTTTCAAATGTAAAAACGTTTTATTTATTCATAATGCTTCACGTAAATTTTCAAATGATCTAAGAATGATCTTCACTTAAACTGCATCAGCTGTCAAGTATCAACAATAAAATTTAATGACCATCCTCGTTTATAAACATCAACATGTATAATATTTAAATCTAATGAATGTCGTCGTTAAAAACATTACAGTCTATCATTTTGTAGCTTTAAACTACAATGACATATATAACGGCCTTAGAATATAACTACTCTAACATATGAATAATAATACTTGTCTATATGTTAACATTGAGATGTACACAAATCACACATTAAAAGGTATGATAAAAGCACCTATGAATGATGATGATGTTTGGCCATGATAGCCGATGGTCAAAGCTATTTGAAGAAGAAGTTGTTCATATAAATTTCAGTAACGAGAAAAAAAATTGTTAAGGATACTGTAGTTTTTCCTAATTGAGCATAGGCGGCCGCCTAGGCGCTAGGCAGTCATACTCCGCCTAGGCGGCGCTTAAGAGTTAGACGGTTAAAAAAGTCAAGAAAGTCAACAAAAAGTTAATACTTTTTTACAAAAAAATAAGGGTTTTCTTTCTAATATATAGTGCCTATATTTATTTTAATATAAAATCTTAAAAAAATAGATAAACGAATGATTATAAATATAAAGTAATGAGTTTTCGTATGAAATCGGAACCAATTGAATTATATGTTCACGTTTAAAGTTTTAAGCACTTAAATTGTTATGTTTTATTTGTCTATTTTGCAAGAACTTTGAATTATTTGAAATTAAAAGTATTTTTTTATGTCATACATATTATTTATAATATTTATATGCATAAAATTTCAATCCGTCTAGGCAGCGCCTAGATGAATTCCACCTAGAAGGTCGTTGACCGCCTTACTAGCGCCTAGCGATTTCTACAACCTGATGTGTTTTTATTTTGTAGGTCCGTTTTTTACTAGTTACAAATGAATGAGTTGTGTCTAATTTGTTCATTCTCGGCATTCTTCATTTTTTCAAGTTGCATGTAACAACGACCACAAGCAACCTACATTTTTTCTGCCACGTCAACTTTCTTTTTCTGACGATTTACATGCGACTTGGTTTCCACAACAAGGCGACAAAGTTCAATTTTTTTTTTTTAAATATTACATTAAATAAAAAAAAACATGACATTAAATAAAAAACATTACATTAAATAAAAAAAATATTATATTAAATAAAAAACATTATATTAAATAAAAAACATTACACTAAATAACAATATTACATTAAATAACAAACATTACATTAAATAAAAACCATTACAAATTATATTAATAATAATAATAATAATAAAATAAAAAAATAAAAAATAATAATAATAATAACATTACAAAATATAAGTTACATATTTTTCTATTGCTAAAGGAGTGGGAGCCCAGATAATATCTCGGCTTTTCACTAATTTCTTCTAAATCCTATTTTTCTTATGAAGTGATATATATATAAATAAAAAAATAAAATAATAATAATATAGTAAAACTTAAAAACTTAAACTTCCCGCTTAAAAAACCGTGTCATTTCAACCCCGCTCTAATTGGGACTTTTTTTTAAAATTTTCCAAGCATTAATATAATGCAAAATCCGAATAATAAAGAGTGCGATATTCGATTGCGGCTTCTTGATAGACAGTATCTTAAGAAGTCCTATTTGGATGCCTAAGTAAGACATTATTGTATTTCAAAGAAAATTGACCAACTTTTAGACGAACAATACTTTTTCATTTGCTGGTAACGAAGTCATAACTTGTTTTTTGATCACCCAATTTGCTATAAAAGTACTCACTTACCTCGGACCAATATGCTTTCATCTGTTGATTTTTTCCTAGTAAATACGTCTTTGAAATGTGTATCTAAGCTTCACACAAAGCTACCTCCTCATCAGGAGTCTACTATTGGTTTGAACACATTTTTTAGATGGTATAAAAAATGTTTGATGTAAAATAAATTTTTGGAAGTGTGAGAAAAATGGTTTAAAGGGTTGGATATATAGGAATAAACGTTTAAATTTAAAATTTAAAAAAAAAGTTTTTTTTTAAATATGTAACGGTAGAATTTTAAAAACATTTAGAATTTTTAGTTTTTTGAAAGTGTCGTGGGTGCGAACTAGTTCGGTGAGTGGAACGACTCGACTCGATCGCCGCGACGGGGTCGATCGAGTTCGAAGTCGGTCGAATGATAGTAGGATTGATGCGTTGTGGGTAGCCTCAAAGAATCAATTGGGTAGAATAAGAATGTTATCTTATTTCTCTGATCTTGTTCTTGGTACTCACCAAACACTAAGAGCATTTACAATGCTTGAAAGTATGAATTAATTTTTTATTAATGACATTAAATTTTTCAATAAATATCATCTTTCAAAAAGTCGTTTCATATACTTGCTCCAATGCCAAAATTTTTACAAAAGCTTTTAGAAAACAAAAAACTACCCTACAAATAAGTAAACAACTACTAGGTGCAAACAACCTTGAAGTGGCCACGTCAACCTCCTGAAAAGGGAGGGCTTTAACTGGTTTGAGTCTGTGTGACGGTAGGCTCAAACCCCGTGGATTAGTCGGTCAATGTGTTGGAAATCACGGTTACAAAAAAAAGTAAAAAAATAAGTAAAGAACTAAACATTAATTGTAAAATCTTTTGCTCAAACCACTTGGAAAAACAAATGTCATTGTGTAAAGCTTTTAAAAAGCTATGTTTTGCAATGCTAAAAAGTCTCGCAAAGACTTTTACAAATAGTAAATTTTTTTTGAAAAAGCTTACCATTGGAGATGCTCTAAAAACCCTCCCATTCTCTTTTTTGTTACTTATATATTTAATCCGGTCAAGTATATTAAGTTAAGACAATTATCATCTTACCTTTTGTTAGGTTCAAATATTGAGTAAAACATGAAGTATTATACTCAAAACCAACAAGACTACTAATAACACAAGTTTGTATTTTTTCAATGCTTTATAGATCTTATTACAAATGAATCTATAGATTTACAAGTTTGTCCGGTTGTTTGCGGAAGAACAACCGGGCTATTGAATGACAAACTTTTCTCCCATTAATCTCAGCCTTGTTTGTTGATCAATGGGAGGAAGAACCATGTCACTATAATCTTTACATATTACAATTTGTGTTTACAGTGAATAAAATTCCCAACCATCTAATTCTACATGATTAGTATATATAGTGGTAGGTGTGAAAGCATCTTTCACTATAATACAACAGTACACGTGTCAGCATGCATGTGACACCATATGACACACCATGTGCTAGCTTGTACTTTTGTCTCCACCCTTTTGTCTCTTTGTCTGTTGTACTTTATACTTGTCAATGTTTATCTTTAGATAGTCTTCAGGGAGTCAGTGAGCTATTGTCATCACTCACTGACTCCATTGCCTTCTTCTTCGTCTCAGGTACATCATTTAGTGAGTTCCCCTCACTGAACACTCGAATCTTTCTTGTAGACTCAGGCTGAGAATCCTGAAGACAACTCCCTGAGTGACTATTCACTAAAGGACTTAATTGTATATTTATACTTAGGATATTTTTCATTCAAATCCAATATATGGGACAATTAGGCACTAAATTGATCCAACACCTTTGAATGAAAACAACGCCATACTTTTATTTTCTCGCTACTCTCATTTTATTCGTAACTCGTTTAATATTTTCGCTTGCATTTCTATTTAGTGTGCACCCATTGGTTGTTTAGTAGCACCCAATCCTTTTAAGATTTAGATGTGATTTTAGAACATTCAGAGAGAAATAAGATGTAAATTTTGTCAGACACATAACCAACCAAAATAATTAGAACTATAAGACACATAACAGAGTTAGAACCGAACGACACAAAACCTAAAAATAAAAAAAATACTACGAAGAACAAAAAAGCTTTATCGGTGACCGCAAAAAAACGTATAACGAAAATATTAAACTGCACGAGTCACTCTCAAACGACATCCTTACACTCATAAACGACGTCGTTTGGTCGAACTTCAGTCTTAAATAGTCTAACCAAAACCACAAACAACACCCAAAACATGAATGTTTTGCCCTTAAACTCGATCGTTTACTTTACTATTGTATAAAAAGGTAATAAGTACATACCGATAGTACATGAGAGCTCCATAACTTTTACCTTATTCACAACTAAGAGTGCTTGCGGTTCGAAAACCGGACCAGACCGACTAAAACCGGACTGGACCGAAACCGTATTGGTCCAAAACGCTAGACCGAGGACCAGATTAAAATGGTTCAGTTCGATCTTCAATTCGGTCTAAGAAAGCATTGAAACCGAGTTTTTTAAGATTGAATCAAACCGGACCGATCGAATCAAAAGATAAACTTATTAAAAAGAATGGAGCGAAAACCGGACTAAAATACGTTTGATCCGTTTGACGGTGTATGTATGGCTTATTCACAAGTAGCAAAGTTTTTGATGGGAAGGGGGACATTAGCAAAACAGTTAATAAAGAGGGAGGGAGCATAATGAAAAATTAGAAAAGAAGAAAAAAAAAGATAAAAAATGGACTGACTATTTGAGTATTTGTTTACCAGCCCATACCCACCACCACCAACAACAAAGAAAGACCAAACCAAATTATTTTGCTTATTATACAAACAAAATTCAATCTCTCTCTCTCTCATTACCACCACCTTTGTTTTTGTTTGTTTCTCTCTCTAAAAATAAATATTCTCTTTAATTAGTATTACATAGTAGTAGTACATAGAAAAGACCAGTTTTGGTTTAAGAAAATGTATAAGAAAGAGGGGAACCTGCAGCTGACGTCACTAGCGATCGATGTAACCGATGACTTGGAAGACGTCAGGCTACTTGATTCTTACGATGATGCTAGTCGGAATGATAAGGATGTTGAATCAAAAGGAGAAGGTATGAAGAGGATAACACTGAAAGTAACAGGGATGACGTGTTCAGCTTGTTCTACTTCGGTTGAAGCTGCTCTTATGGACTTAAACGGTGTCGTTTCTGCTACTGTCGCTTTGTTGCAGCATAAAGCTAATGTCCTTTTTGATCCCAATCTTCTCAAGGTCTCTCTCTTTTTCTTTTTCTTTTTCTTTTTCATCAGAATTATTCGAGTTTCCAAATCCTATTTGGGTTTATGTTTCATAAGCTCACTTTTTATGGGTGTTTGGTTAAGTTTATTACCATATGATAAACTTATATAAGCCCATAAGTCCCGATATAAGCTTGAAAATTTTCTGCTTATTTAACTTCATCATGACTCAATCAACTTATATAGGCCTAAAAGTTTCAAAATAAGCCACAAAACATAACCCCAAGACTAAATAAGCCATAAGCCGGCTATATAAGACCAAACAAACACCCCCTTAGTTAATCATGGTTTCCACGCAACACACACTTACTCAAACCCTTTTTTGTAGGTTTGTTTGCACCCTAGTGCTGGTTGTTTTTTCTTTTACCTTAAGTAAATATAGAATATAATACAAACTATAACAAGAAAAATTGTGAACCCTTGATCATGTGATAGCTTATGCGCAGATTATTTTGGCTAATGGGGTGTTTGGGATTATTTTTATTATTATTTTATGAAGTAGAAGCTGTTTTGTGGTATTAAAACTTCTTCTGTTGCTTTGTTTATTTGTAGCTAAAATAAGCATTAACGGTTTTGGTTTTGGTATGTTGAAGCAGATAGGGAGCTAATTAGTTTAAAGTGTTTTTTCACGTCCAAGTTAAAATTAGTTTTTTTACCATATAATTAACCTAAAACCTTTTCGGGATAGATTTGATTGGAAATTTCTTCAAATAATTATTTTTCAGTAATTTTGCTAGTAAGCAATCACAGACACCCCCTGAAGGTGGGAAATGACATGTTTAATAAAAGTAGCTGTCATCTATGTGGTCCAGTTAGGATCAAAAGCAAAGTCATGTAGGTTGCTTGCAATATGTGATATGTACTTTACTGAAGACGAGAAATTGGGTGTGTATTGCGTCATCTGTTATTCAAGGTAGTGATGTTTCCACTTGAACACTCTCCACCAAAAGGGTTAGCCTTTAAAGTTGAGGAGGGGCGTATTGATCTTAACATGTCTATGCCTGCTATATGGCTACAACTCATTTTGGTCTCTCTGATTTTCGCCAAAGAATAACTTGGAGCCAAGTAACTTATATGTGTTTTATTATATATGTACAGGAGGAAGATGTTAAGAACGCAATAGAAGATGCAGGGTTTGAGGCTGAGATTCTACAAGAAAAGACTGCTGCTCGCACGAATCCACAAGGAACTCTAGTAGGACAGTTCACGATTGGAGGCATGACGTGTGCAGCTTGTGTTAATTCTGTTGAAGGTATCTTAAGAAAACTTAATGGAGTCAAAAGAGCCATTGTTGCTCTTCCAACTTCATTAGGGGAAGTTGAGTACGATCCTTTAATAATAAGTAAAGAGGAAATCGTGACAGCAATTGAAGATGCTGGTTTTGATGCCTCATTTGTACAGAGCAGTGAGCAAGATAAAATTATATTAGGGGTTGTCGGGGTTGCAAATGAGTTGGACGCACAAGCATTAGAAGGCATACTTTGCAATTTGAAAGGAGTTAGGCAATTCGGTTACAATCGGGTATCGAGAGAATTGGATGTTCTCTTTGATACCGAGATTCTTGGTCCTAGATCTTTAGTTGATGAAATTGTTACAGGAAGCTCTGGGAGATTCCAGATGCATGTAAAAAACCCCTTTACAAGAATGGTTTCTCAAGATGAGGAAGAATCATCAAAGATGTATACGCTCTTTACTTCCAGTCTTATTCTCAGTGTAAGTGATTTAATCTCGTCTGATTTTATTTGGTCTTTTTTAATTGAAGTTGGAAACTTTAAACTCATAGGTTGCAGTTTCGACCCCTTTACTCAAAATCAACCATTTTAGGTAGTGTTTTATCTTAAGCCGGTTAAATACACCAGAATAGCTATAGCGTATAGGGGAAACTGGTTAAACGGGTCAAACATGTGAAAGGGTGGAAGTTGCTCACTTGCCGAAGGATACTTAAAATTCACATAGAAGATTTGGATCCATATAAGCGAACTTTTGATTTTGTAATGATACTTAACATATTGAATATGTCATATTCATTGACTTTAAATCTCTTAGGGAAATGGACAAAGGCTGTAAGTAGGTCAACTCAACTAGAACCATAAATGACCCTTTTCTACCCGAAACAATCTCGATCCGCTACCTGACCTACCCATTTTGCCATCTTTATTCAAACTTCCCTGAGATTGCCTTTTCTTGCTTTTCTTTTTAGTTAACATCTTTTTGCAGTCCTTCTCAATCCATTTGAGGAACGTGTTCTAAGAAGAAGGCAATATAATTTTATAAGGCTTTTGTTAATATAATCAAGTAGATTGTACTGTGTTTAAAAAAGCGCGCCTGAGGCACGCCTGAGGCGTGACTGAGGCTGATGCACACCCCTATCGCATCGGACACCCTGAGGCAATGCAATTACGGGATGCGTGGTGAGGCGCACGCATCGTGCACGCATCAGCTAAAGCGTGCATCGGCCCTTTATAGCGCATCATGTACTTAGGCATTATAAAGTGAATTTGGTCTTAGTCATATGTATTGGGCTTTTTCTTATGGGCTTTTCTTTTTAAAATAGGGCCAATTTGAACTATTATAATAAATAAATCACATATATGATAACACTTCCGAAAATTTTGGTAATATTTATGTATTCTATCGAATAGAATCGTGAACTATGAAAATCCATGGTATATTTCGATCATAAATTTGGTACTGGGTTTTAAAAAGCGCGAAGCGCGCCGAGGCGTCGAGGGTCAAAAAGCCGAGGCGAAAGCACGCGCATCACGTACCCGAGGCGACAGTCTTATAAAAAAATACTTATAAATTATATAAATTATATACCATGGATTTTCATAGTTCACGATTCTATTCGATAGAATACATAAATATTACCAAAATCTTTGGAAGTGTTATCATATATGTGATTTATTTATTATAATAGTTCAAATTGACCCTATTTTAAAAAGCAAAGCCCATAAGAAAAAGCCCAATACATATTACTAAGACCAAATTCACTTTATAATGCCTAAGTACATGATGCGCAATAAAGCGCCGATGCACGCTTTAGCTGATGCGTGCCCGATGCGTGCGCCTCAGGGTGTCCGATGTAATAGAGGTGTGCATCAGCCTCAGGCGCGCTTTTTTAAACACAGATTTGGTATTTTTGTGTTTTGTGCATTGCATATAATTTATAAGTATTTTTTTATAAGACTGTCGCCTCGGGTACGTGATGCGCGCTCTTTCGCCTCGCGCCTCGGCTTTTTGACCCTCGGCGCGCTTCGCGCTTTTTGTAAAACCCAGATTGTATATGTTACTTATGTATGAAAACTTTAGCATCCTTTGTCATTAGTTAACTTTGATGCTGACTGTTTGTCTGTATTGCAGTTTCCTATTTTTCTCATGCGATTCATATGCCCACACATACCTCTTCTTTACTCCTTATTGCTCTGGAGATGTGGGCCCTTCCAAATGGGTGATTGGTTGAACTGGATATTGGTCACTCTTGTTCAGTTTGTTATCGGAAAGCGATTTTATATTGCAGCTTATAGAGCGTTACGCAATGGTTCAACAAACATGGATGTCTTGGTGGCATTGGGAACTACCGCCTCGTATGTGTACTCTGTATATGCACTATTATATGGCGCAATCACTGGGTTTTGGTCTCCAACATACTTTGAAACTAGTGCCATGTTAATTACTTTTGTGTTGCTGGGGAAGTACTTGGAAACTCTTGCAAAAGGGAGAACATCAAATGCTATAAAGAAGCTAGTAGAACTTGTGCCGGCAACAGCTTTGCTAATTGTTAAAGACAAAGGTACAATTCTCTTTTTTTAGTTATACGATTGAAGCTTATTCAACAACATTAAAGTTCAGATGACCCAAAATTTACCCAAAGTCCCAATAATGTCATTTTCCAGCGGGTTGGGTAACAGGACAAAACATGTCTATATTTGGTCTAAATGAATTGACCCTTTAGTTTTTTACAAATAATACTGTTAAGAAATATGATTTCAGAAGTTTGATTATTTTAATAATAATACAATCTTATGAATACAATGAAAAATTTTCCGTGACTTTTAGCCTTTTTCCTTTGAGGTATAGTTTAATTATGTTATACTCATCAAAGATAAAAACATGACATGTTCATATGTAAATTAGGAGAAATTTCTACCTGTATATTTGATTCTTTGGCTATAGTAGTCCATAGAAATCAGCTATGTTGCACGGGGACGGATACGGAAACGGAAACGGGGACGTGTACGGGTACTCAGAAACGCTAATGTCTAAAAATTAAGGAAACGGGTACGGCTGGAAACGTTTGTCTAGTATATATATTTTTATATTTTTTTTATAAAATAAATAAACATTATACGTTAAACACTAAATTGTTATCATCAAAATTACATTAATGGAAAATAAAAAGATTTATATAAGTCTAAACTTATCAATATACTGTATCAATTGGTATGATGTAACATAAATTTCGTTACCACTTACCCGATTAAATACAAATTATCATATAATAAATAATATAATAGGGGTGTATGATACAATAATTTAGTTTTTAACTTATATAATGTTTGTTGACTATTGAATACATATCTTAGGCAAAAGTCATCAGTATATGTATATTTCTCTCTCCAATAATTTAGTTTTTAACTTATATAATGTTTGTTGACTGTTGAATACATATCTTCAACCCAAAGCCATCTTCTTCATAGTTCATACTACTGTAAACAACTAAACACTATCAAGAAAATCCATTCATCATTTCAAAACGTGGAAATCAATGATCTAAAACGTTAAAAAGCTTGGAAACGTGTCAAACATTGCCCGAAACGTTTCTCAAACGTTTCCTTTTCAAGCTCCGGCGTCTCCAATTCACACGAAACGTTTCTCATTTTCCGGAAACGTTTCCACCGCGTTTCCAGCCGTTTCTGGCCGTTTCCCGTTTCCGAAACGTTTCCGGTACGGGAGACGGGACCCTAAAGACGTTTCCGTGCAACATAGGAAATCAGTCTCAATTTATCATTAGGAAGAATCCACTTTATCCATTTCAATCTCTGTCATCAAAGGAAAAAGAGCTAGCATCATTTCTCCATTCGGGAGATACCACTTTTGAAATGAAAGAACCACTCTTCGAAGGGAAAAGATCAAGTGTGAAAAGTCCCCCCTACACAAGGCCTAGAAAAACTGCACTATTTTATGCGTTTTGGCGATCATGGGTGACTTCATCGGATTGATTTATAGCTGGAGTCAAAAGATAGACTTAGTAATGATATCAATATTAAGTGTTTATTGAAGTCGTTTGGTTGTGACTCACTATATTAAGTTATATATTTATATATTTTTTTGGTAAATTTTATAGGTGGAAACAACATCGGAGAAAGGGAAATAGATGCATTGTTGATTCAGCCTGGTGATGTATTAAAAGTTCTTCCAGGTAAAAAGGTTCCTGTTGATGGTCATGTTGTCTGGGGTTCAAGTCATGTGAATGAAAGTATGGTTACGGGTGAATCTGCACCTGTTGTAAAGGAGGTGGATTCAATGGTGATTGGAGGCACAATAAATTTTAATGGTTTACTCCATGTTCGGGCAACAAAAATTGGTTCTGACACGGTTTTGAGCCAGATAATTTCTCTGGTAGAGACTGCACAAATGTCAAAAGCGCCTATCCAGAAATTTGCTGATTATGTAAGTAAACATATAAATTACATTTCATATCTTCTTGTTTCTTTATGTGCAAAAAATTCTCAAAAGGTAGCCGTGATATTATTTGTTTTAGTGTACCATCGAGTCAGTTGAGGAATTGTCATTTTGTGATTTTACATAGGTCTACTTGAGTCAGTTTTCATGTGCTGGAATAACCATTCATTGTGATTATTTAGTAATTTTTTCCTCTGTCATAATAAATGCAAAGTTTAACTCTTTGTATTTAGACGTAATTGCGAATATTTTAATGATAACTAGAATAATTTGAAGTTGATAAGTTAAGGCAACTTTTCATTCTTTTTACATATTTATATGATTGGAATAAGTGTTCCATTTTTCTTGAGATTGAGGGAGTAATATTTTTACTCTTTTCTATGCTTCAACTTTGAATGATAGAATCTGCTAATATTCCAAGCATGATTTGTATTATAATAGAAGGATACACAAATGAAAAATTATACTTACCCATATCATGTTTGTGTTTTCAGGTTGCAAGTATCTTTGTCCCTATGGTTGTTGCTTTGTCATTTATGACGTTACTAGGGTGGTAAGTTTCTAATATGTTTGCTGATATTAGAGGTGGCAAAATGGACTGATGGGTGGGGTTGGGTAACGGTGCAAAAATGTTATCTCCTGGCTTGGGCTGGACCGGTTCGAGTTGATCCAAAATACTTTTCTCCCTGTTCTAATTATTTTGAGTATGCCATATATGATTACAAGAATGAAATAACTACACTGATAGTTTTGATAAATTTCGCAGTATGTTGCTATTATTGTCTTATTGGTAATGGTAAAGTATGCAACTATTTTACACAATTGATACTTACAAAAATATGTTATATGTTATTTTATGATAATCTACTTTAGTGAATATGATGATTAATGTGGATAAAAAGTACACGTTGCCTAAATCCAGACCCGTTCCGTTCTACTTGTTTCCTTTACCGTGAAATCCTTTAAAATTTGTTTACCCGATTTACCTTATATAGATAAACGTAATCACCCAGGTCAGCCCATTTTATAAGTCTATGGATCGAAATTTCCACATCCACTAAACATGATCACATTGTTGATTGACAAAAATACCAGTACAATTTCTTATCTGTTTTTATATTATTTGAATCTAGGTATATTAGCGGATCCCTTGGAGCTTACCCAGATGAATGGCTACCTGAAAACGGAAATCATTTTGTTTTCGCTCTCATGTTTTCAATATCAGTTGTTGTAATTGCATGTCCATGTGCACTAGGTTTGGCTACCCCAACCGCTGTCATGGTTGCAACAGGGGTTGGAGCCAATAATGGTGTTTTAATTAAAGGAGGGGATGCATTGGAAAGGGCCCAGAAGGTTCAATATGTGATATTTGATAAAACGGGAACTTTAACTCAAGGTAAAGCCACAGTGACAAATGTCAAAATATTCACAGAAATGGACCGTGGAGATTTCCTCAGATTGCTAGCTTCTGCTGAGGTTAGATCTACCTTTATCATTAGCTTTTTTGTCACTATGTCCAACTGGGTGGGCCAGACAGGCTGAGTAGCGATTCAAACGGGTGATATTTTTTTGGAAAACTTCATGTCCAAAATTATTGGCTTTTTAGTTCTAATGTTACCAAATATTATTTATTTTTATTTGTTTGCATAAACAAAATGATTTAGGAGGGTTTATATGCATAATTTGTACTCTTTGGGCAACTTTGGACCTTGTTACCCGATTTTGATAGCTTTTGTTTTTGTTTGTATGATCCATTATATATTAAACATAACCCAGATCAACTCATTTACGAGTAAATGGGTCAAATTTGCCACGTCTATTGAGTTATATATGCTCAGAACTCCAAGTAAAAATTAATTGCTTTGTCTCAGGCAAGTAGTGAGCATCCACTAGCAAAGGCAATACTTGCTTACGCTCGCCATTTCCAATTCTTCGAGACAACTGTGACCAAAGATTCTCAAGAAAATAACATTGAGTCAGGATTGTCTGAATGGCTCTTTGATGCGCTGGATTTCTCTGCCATTCCTGGAAGAGGTGTGCAGTGTTATATTAATGGGAAACAGATTTTGGTGAGATACTGACACCGTAGCTATGTATTTCTGTTGCAAAAGATTATTAGTCGTGGAACATTGATTATATTAAAATTCTTTGAACAGGTTGGCAACAGAAGTTTGTTGACTGAGAATGGAATCGCGATTCCATCAGATGTTGAAAATTTCGTTGTGGATCTTGAAGAAAACGCAAAAACTGGTATACTTGTGGCTTATGATGCTGAATTGCTCGGTGTTGTGGGTGTGGCAGATCCATTGAAGAGAGAAGCAGCTGTTGCTGTGGAAGGCCTTAAGAAAATGGGTGTCCGACCTATTATGGTTACTGGAGATAACTGGCGAACAGCTAGAGCTGTTGCGAAAGAGGTATGAATGGTTCTAAGTAATGCCCTCGGGGAATGGTGAACATTTTTCTGCTTTAACATATGTTTGGTTCCTATTATGGGTGGCTAGATGGGCTTGAGCTGAAACATGTCTTTTTTGGTCTGGTTCGACACTGGCTGCGTTGGTTTGAGTTGACCTGTAGGCACTTTTTTTGACCATTTGTGGCCCATTTACCTATTAGTTGAATTCATAGATTGTCCATTGTAACCTTGTATCAACTACTTTTCTCTTCGAAGGCTTTCACCTCTAATATCTATCATCATGTATTAAACCTGATAAACTTAAGCATGTTTACTTTACCCAAAAAAAAAAAAAACTTAAACCATGTTGTTTGTTTGCAGTTGGACATTCAAGACATAAGGGCAGAGGTGATGCCAGCAGGAAAAGCTGATGTTATCCGTTCATTTCAAAAAGACGGTAGCATAGTTGCGATGGTTGGGGACGGGATCAACGATTCACCTGCCTTGGCAGCAGCTGATGTCGGGATAGCAATCGGGGCAGGAGCAGACATCGCCATAGAGGCAGCTGATTACGTTCTAATGAAAAACAACTTAGAAGATGTGATCATAGCCATTGATCTGTCAAGAAAAACCTTCTCTCGTATCAGACTAAACTATGTTTTTGCCATGGCATACAATGTGATATCTATTCCTATTGCTGCTGGGCTTTTCTATCCCTGGTTAAAGATTAAGTTGCCACCATGGGTTGCTGGTGCATGCATGGCTCTCTCGTCTGTAAGTGTAGTGTGCTCTTCTTTGCTTCTACGTAGATATAAAAAACCGAGACTTACTACAATATTGGAAATAACTGTAGAGTAGAAAAAAGTTGGGATTGGGCAATTACAATGTGAAGTGAAAAAAAAGAAAGAAAAGAGGACGAAATGAGTCCTTAGTTTTGTGTGTTTGATCTAGATTTATTCATTGCTTTAGGTCATGTATAATCTCCCTTCAATGTAAATGCAGCTTGTTGTACTTTGTAGTTAAACTTTTGATTTTTTTTTATCCAAGCAAATCAAGAAGAAAAAAGGAAATGATTATTGGGTGTCTTTGTAGCATGGTTCGAATATGTAACTTATTTCGATTAGTAGACCCAGACCCTGTTCAGTAGATCGTTGGGGCATGCGTCTCAGCGTGTTACACGACTAGCATGTCATTCAAATAACACTATCTGGGCGTGTTTTGGGTTGTGACTTGCAAAGAGTGTTTGCAAAACGGTTTAAGAAAAAGCAGGTTTATAACCTACCTTCTCAAAGAAAGATTGCATTTTTATCTCTAACCAATTCCCAAACACCCTCGTAAATCATACAGTATTTATTCATTTTTTTGTGCAATAACATTTGTTGAAATTGGTAACTGGGTTTTCTAACAAACAACTAATATGACAGATTGAATGAAATAAGCAGAGTCTTGTTTTAATAATAAAGATATGACACCTCTCTTACTTAAACAACTCGATAGGCGATGGGTTTGCGTACGTTTATTTGTTTTGTATTTTTGAACAGCGAGATTTCATTAGAAAAAGTTAACAAGAAGCTAGATTAGAAAAAAAAGATTACATAGAAAATATAGTAATTGACTAGTCATTTCACGCAACCCACTTAACATTAACTTCCTACTTTTATTGTTAACCAACGTCAACTTTTAAGAAAGCATCCACAATGCACAGAGCCACAGAGTAACCATAAGTTATTTACTATTTTAATAAATGTTTGAAGAGAGTTTTTAACATTGTGAAGAATATTTTTTATAAAGATTTGATGTTCTCAAGTCATTTGCAAAAGCTTTAATATATGTACATTGTATTGTAGAAATGCATCGCAGATGCTTAGAAACAATATTATCATAAATCAATCATTTTAGAAGCTTCATCAAAAGAAATAAAAATGCATTTATATGCTTTCATACATGTCTTCGGACAGTGATGCTTTCAAAGCAAGCTTTTGAGGCTGTTGAGCTGAAGATCATTAAACACAGACTAATTTATCTCTTTATATTTTAAACTGTGTCGGTGGTGGTGGTTAACAATGCTCGACGTTAAATTTCGAACACGTGACGACTAATGTTTTGAAACCTGATTTTTAAATCGACTCGGTCGAGCCATTGGGTTCGGGTCAACTTGGGTTAACCCGATTTTTAAATTTTTAATAATTAACAAAAATTATATATAAAAACTATAAAAACTCCCGTATATTGAAGATATAAATTGTTTACCAATCAATATAATATGTAAAAATAAAATTCCGTCGCAAATAAGTAACATTTAAATATTTTTTTATAAAAAAACCCAAAAAAATCAAAACCCGGACGGGTTTTGAGAACCGGGTTGACCCTGGTCACCCAAAACCCGGCGGGTCTAGCCGGGTTTCAAAAATATGATACCCGGGTTAATATAACCCGTTTTTTTAGCCGGAACCAGGTCAACCGGTTAACCCGGGTTTGAAAACATTGGTCACGGCACCTGACATTGTCCAGCTCAAGTTGGGGGCGGTGTTAACCCACATCTTGAATTGGGTAGGTTTTGTAACTTCTTTTTCGTTTTACCCTCCCCTCCTTCTTTCACTGATAGGTCCCAACCAAGAGGTTAAATTAAAAGGATAGAATTATCTTAGGGTGAGAATGAACCACAAGTTTCTTTGAGAATAATCTTGTTATGTTCTTTCATTTTATTTCATAAGTTTAAATACAAGAAGAAAGACAACCCAAAAGGTGTAACCATCTTATGATAAAACTACCAATAGAACAAGTATTAAACTAGGAAGATAATGATACTACACTTAATTTCATTATTTGTACTCATCATTCTCTTGAGAAGAACCTTGACCTCAAGGTTCACGTCACTTCTTTCCCTTTCTCTTGGTAAGCCATACGTAACCACCACCACAATTGGTTTGCTTCACCTTGCAAATGGTATGAAGCTAATGACACCTTCTGTGTTACGAGGTTGCCTTGGTATTCGAAGAATTGATCAACTATCGTGAACCATCCCGTAGGATCCCCATCACCATGGTACATTGAAAACTCAAGTTTCATCAATTTCGAATAAAACATTGACTTCCCTCCCTGTTTGTAGTTATCACCATCTTTTCTAGAAAGAACCGTATTAGAAAGTTTTGTGACAATGTCCTCCAAGTGTTGACACTTATCGACAAACCCGATTTTCATCTCAGCAATACCATCTTGGAGTTGTCGTAACGTAGCCTCCAAGTTTTCAGTTCCATCATTGTTTGATGCCAACCAAGAGCTTAAATTAAAAGGATAGAATTCTATTAGGGTGAGAATGAACCACAAGTTTCTTTGATAATAATCTTGTTATGTTCTTTCATTTTATTTCATAAGTTTAAATACAAGAAGAAAGACAACTCAAAAGACGTAACCATCTTATGATTAAACTAGAAAGGCCAATAGAACAAGTATTAAACTAGGAAGATAATGATACTACACTTAATGCCATTATTTTTACTCATCATCCACACTGACTAGTTATTTTAAATTTCACCATTAAAAACAATGTTCGAATTTTCAAGAGACAGTTTCATGAATCTTCTTAACAAGTGTTGTTCGCCAAACCCTCTGACACCAAATCAACCTTTTGCCGGCTACTCTAGCCAATTCCCTCCGATGTGCCAAAGCAATTTCGAAAAATGAAATAACAACAATGGCAACAACAACTAACGCTTACTCGAGATTTGAAAATCTTCAACAAAACCCACCACCATTCCTTTAAAACGATCAACCACCAATCCAATCTTTATAAACACATTCACACTCAAATTCACAAATGAAAACCGACTCTCTAAAAAAAGAAAGACCGCAAGAAATGGATGTCAAGAAAAAAAAACGCCACCTTTGCAAACGAGTTACCCTAGATATAAAAAATTCAACCGTTTCAAATGTTTTGGGACGTTGGCTACCGACGAAAGAAACGCTACTTACGGGGTGGTGGGTATCCGTTTCCAAGGATCGAAAAGCCGAAATGGGACACAAGGTAGATACGTTTTGGTTTAGGGTGATGTACGTGTTCAATGGAAAATACTTCCAAAAATGAAACAAGGATATATTGGCTAGCAAATGACATACGTTGAACGATAGTTGCCAAAAGTTTAATCCGTGTTTAAGCAAAAGTAAACGTTTGGGAAAAAAGTGAGGAAAACGACATCCATATTATGAAATAGGCTCAAAGTTTTATCGTGATGGACATCAAGAGGTCGCTTTTTCTCAACTAGATGCGTGGGAACGTTTGAGGGCATCCTCGAAATGGGACGCACCCGAGCCGGTTGATTTAAGCGGGGACGTCCCCGGGGATAGCTATCAGGAGCTATTTGGTCCCGATGCAAGACCCCGTCCTCTCGGAAAATCACGTCCCGCGAAAAAACCAAGTCTGAAACTTCAGCGCGCACGGGTGGAATTAACTGGCAAACCCATTCGGGGATGTATTTTCGGCCGAGTTTCGACTAAACGGGAAGCCGCCGAAAAGACATACGAGGTCACCTTCAAGAAAGAACGTACCATGATGCGTTGAAAGAGATTGAATTTCTCGCGATGTGTACGAGGGATTTGCCAAAGCCGGATGCAATTGCTATCAAAATATAAAAAAATGCAACCCGATCCAAATATAATTTGAATCGTGTCTAGTAGTCGTAAGGGTGTATGTATTTTATTTTTCGTATGTTTTTATTTTTTTGCATGTTTTTCTCTAAGTGTTAGCCCTATATTTTATATAGTCGAACAAGAATGTAATAGGTTATCTTAGTCGTTAACGGTCTTGTATTGTAATAGGTTAGTCGGGTTAACCGGGCTTGGAACTTAAGCTAATATTGTCTAAGGTAGGGGCTTTATGCCCAAGATAGGCCAAGCCCGACCCAAGGAAACAAGCCCATGAGCCCACCAAGCTCATGGGTATATAAACCCTCTTCCATGTGTGGAAGAGGGTGTTGGTTCATTTTACTTTCTCTCTCTAGTAAACATTAACCTTCCACCATTCTCTCTACTTTCTCTCTCTAACTTTCTTCTCTTTCTACTCTAAATCTTGTGTTATGGATTGAAGTGGGATTAACATTTGGTATCAAGAGCCTATAGTGGATAGGTGACTGAAGATTCGTGGTATGTTTTTCATTGGATTCGTGAGTTTTGATTGATTTATACCCAAGTTTCAAACTTTTTTCGTGTTTTTGTCATTCCAAGTGATCCACATATCTTCTGCATAGTTGTGGTAGAGATTTGGGTGCTTTGGATTGGTTAAAATCACGGATTTCTAGGCAAATTTTTTTTTTATCTCAAGTTTCGGAACAGTACTCACATTGCGATAGAATTGGCTAGATTTCCATCACAAAGGCTAGGGTTTCTGTATTGCGACAATTATTGCGACAAATATTGCGACAGGGTTTATCTTTGCGATACACATTGCGACATAATATTGTTTGTGGTATTGCGACAGAATATTGTTTGTGGTATTGCGACAGAATATTGTTTGTGGTATTGCGACAAAATCACTGGCTGGTATTGCGACAGACTCTTTGTGTGCATTGCGACAGATTTATTAGTTTGCATTACGACAAACTCTTTTATGTACATTGCGACAGAGTCATAAGTGTGCATTGCGATAGAAGCTTTTGAGACATTGCGACTGTTTGAGATTTGGTATTGCGACAGATTGAATCTTTGGGTATTGCGATAGAATTTGCACAACTTAGAGGATTTTTGAATATTCCGAAAATACACTTAAAAAATTTTCGTGTGTTTTTTGGTCTTGGAGAATTTTTGTTTTTTCGAGAACATTTTTAAGGGATTTCATCAATCTTTTCCGAATTGTCAACCACAATCACATCACAACACATCTACTAAGATCCCAATCCATTCACAAGTATTCACCATCTCTAACAACATCATAAACATTGCGACTGCTAATCAAATTCGTTTGGAACAAGGTGACAACGGTAATCCACCTGTGCTGACAGCCGGTTGCTACGTCCAGTGGAGATCTCGTTTCCTGAGATTTCTAGACGGAAAAGAGAACCGAACCGCTCTTCGTCATTGCCTTGAGAATCCACCTCCAGTTTTTGAATTCAGACCCATTACCACACAAGCAGAGGATGGTACTTCAACAACTACACGAGCTATGGAGAATTTCGACACATGTCCTGCTGAGAAAAAGAAACTCCTCCAAGCTGAAGCTAATGCTGTTAACTACATACTCACTGGGATTGATAACGATATCTATTCCATGGTTGATGCATGATATTGAGTATTTGCAAGTTCGTTTATTCTCGACTCAAGACAAACTGAAAGGCCTAATAATATCGAGCTTTAAATTGTTTTTGGTTGTTAAAGGTTATTTGAATTCTATGTCTAATTCAAACAAACTCGTAGAAAAATGAAAAATATTAAAGCTACGTATCCGTAAAACAAAGTGCAAGTACCAAATACTATTCACAAAGTACAAGAATTTAATGCATAAAAGTAAAAATGCTTGAAATGTAAACTAAATGAAAGTATAGGGACGGAAAGTGTAAAATCAGAAACAATAAGGACCAATTATGTAAAATGTAACAAACTTGTAAACAAACTGATGAGACTGCTTTTATACATAGTCTCATCGTCCAAAAAGGGCTTTAAATGCATTAAATATCATGAAAATGGCCAAATATATGCTTGTGTTTGTTACTTGTGTATTTTAGGTACGGATATTGAGAAAATGACAAAAGATCACAAGAATCATACAAAAACGAACACGGGAAACGAAGCCGCACAATGAACCAAACCCTAATGAAGATTTTCCAAGATAAACCCTTGAAGATTTGAAGATTATGTAAGAAGGGTCCTCCAATATTAAATAATTGACACTTTAAACCCTTTTATATTCATAATTACAAGATTGGTCCCTAAAGTTTGTCAAAATTACAAAAAGGGCCCTCCACTTTGAAGAATTGGCAAATTTAGTCCCTCAACAAAACTAAATTGTCAATATTAGTCCTCCTCAAAGTCAAACATACCATGAAGGCCTTCAAGTTACAAGACATTACAAGTTTGGTCCTTTAAAAATGTAAAATTACCAAAAGGACCCTTAACTTTGAAGAAATGGCAAAAATGGTCCCTCAAGAATTATGACTTGTCAATTTCAGTCCTCCAAGAAGTCAATCAAACAAGTCAAGACCATTATCTATGAATAAAATGCCAAAACAACCCTTCAAGTATCAACAAATGGCAAGAAATACCCCTGAAAATACTTTGGAAAAGTATTTGTGGCTAAAGTGTGAAAATGAAAACTTTAATTACAAAGGATATCGGGTTTAAAGGGTTTAAACTGGAAATGAAAGAAGTATAAGAGATGGGGGGTTATTTTGGCCGACAAGGAAAGTTACATAGACCTCTCACCATGTGACACGTAGCCCACTCACCAAAACCAACCAATCACCACTCTCCCTGGTGCCACCTCATTTCCCACCCACAACTAACTAAACTAATCCGTGATTAGTTTATAAAAGTGGCGCCTAACACCTATTTAAAAACCAAAACAGATTAAACACCATGTTCTTGGTGTTCTAGCAAAATTGGGTTTTCCTTAAATCTTTGCAATTAGCACTTAATCTGTAACACCCCATTTTGATAATGGAATGTCACGCGTAATTATGGCGTGTAATCAAAGCATACAAGGATAAATGTCTAAACATTACATGACCATAAAAGGAAAATACCGGAATCAAACATCGGTAGTCCAAAAGTAAAGCTCATCACACACAAACATAAGTACTGTAAATGAAAGGACTAAACAATGTCCATAGCAAGAGTATCAAAGTAAAGATAATGCATAAAGTAACGAAAGGCTAGAAAGCTTCCAGTCCATATGCACATACGCTTAAAGTCTACGAACGTCCCTGAGTACCTGCCGTTTTGGGAACATAGAAAAGGAAAACGGCTAAGCAATACGCTCAGTGCACGGATGTACAATAAAGCCTGAATAGTAGAAGCATATAACATGTAACAGCGGAAGAAACTAAGTCCCGAATAACCCGGTTAAGTCTTGGTAAAACTGGTTTTATAGTTTGAAAAGCCTTATGTTTATCTTATAAAAACTGTTTAACATATTCTAGCATTAGCCAATATAGGTCATGAAAATCCACCGTGCATGAATACTTGGAGGGGTGACCTCATCATGCAAATTAGAGGGGCTGCCTCTAATTTAATATACTGGTTTGAGTAGGAGGGATCAGCTCCTTGTGAAGGATGCAAGGCACACACCACATTCACACGGAGTAATCTGCTGAAAAGCATATAACTAGGATGCACCCATACGCCCCACATGATAAATATAATAATATGGCCAAAAGCTGAAGGGACGCCACGAGCAATCACTCCGCCGTGGTGAAGTCATAACACCAGTGCCTCTAATGTTATGGTTATTGATGAGACTGCTTTTATACATGGTCTCATCGTCCAATTTGGGCTTAAAATCAATTAAATATCATCAAATATGCCAAATATATGCTCGTGTTTTTTACTTGTGTATTTTTAGGTACGGATATTGAGGAAATGGCAAAAGATCACAAGAATCATTCAAAAACGAACACGGGAAACGAAGTCACACAATGAACCGGGCCCAAGTTTGGAATTTTGCAAAATGACCCTTGAAGAATTGAAGATTGTCAAGTTTAGTCCCTCATCTTTGAAGAACTTGTCATAATTGACCCTCCAAATGTCATTTGTATAAGTATGGTCCTTATTATTTGAAGATATTACAAGACCAGTCCTTGAAATTTCAAGAAAAGTACAAAAGAAACCCTTGGAACAAGTTTATAAAAAGATTGTGCCAAAAATGACAAATCAGCAAAGTTGTTATCAAAGGGATTCAAGTATTTGCTATTTAAATGAAAAGTGAAGAAGAAAAGAAACTTTGGGGGGCATTTCTGCCAGACAGCCAAACCCCACTAGCCACCCACATCTTGACACGTCACCCTAACCCACCCACTCACCCATTTACCCTACCCACGACCCATCCAAGCCCATACCCTACAACCCAAAACCGGTTTTAATTAACTGGTCAAACAACCCAATCAACACCCCCACTTCCCACCAAAACACCCTTTTTAAATAAACCCTTTCCATAAACAGATTAAACTTCCACTAATTAGCTATAAACCCTAAAACCCACCCAGATTAATTAAACCCTAAACCAAAGGGGTTTTGTCCCATCTAGTCCAGATCCTTAATTGAGGTCACCCTCATCACATCCCACACCCAAACCGTGACCTTGGACAACCCCATGTGAAAGTGGACCCCTCCCCTGCTCACGTCCCATTCACCCAAACCCAAAAACCGACCAAATGAGCGATTTAGCTCAACTCCTTTGTCCCCAAGTTTGTTTAAACGGCCAAGATCATCCTTCCACAGCTGGCATCACATGGCAAAAGATTTGACCAAGAATGAAGACAATTTTCAAAGGGCTTTTTAGAGAATTCCACAACTAGGGTTTCAAGCATTGTAATATTTTATTCTTTTTCTAGAATAGTCTATTCACTAGTATATAAGGGTGTCGCATGTGAACCCTTACTCTTGTTCCAGTTTTTCTTCAAAAAATTTTGTAATTCCTTTTAGTTAATATAAAAAGTTTGGTGTTTGTTATTGAGCAATATAATTCCGTTTTATGATTATTTAAAGTTGGTGTCAATTGTTGAAGAATTACTGAGTTCCATTTTTTAGTTGTATAACACTTTGAGTGTTTAAGGTTTTCAAAAAGGGTTTTGAAAGATTTTTATAAATTTCAGAAATCAAAAGGTGTTGTGAAGTGAAAGTGGAATAGCACACTTTGGTTTGTGACTTATAAGAGTTTGAAACGTGTTTGTTAAGGTTTGAAAGATTTTTAAGAAAGATTTTAAGAAAGAAAAGGAAAACAGGAAAGATTATTGCTTGCTTTGTTTTTTTCATTTCCTCTTAAACAGGTTGAAGATTGTTGTTGATCAAAAGTTCTGCATACACCCGAGTGTATAGGGAGGTGGATATCTAGCCATTGTTGGTCTTGGATGTAAGACCAACAAGGTAAAACCCTTGTTTAAGTTTTTCTAGTAAAAAAATGAAGTTCATGTGATTTTGTATGTTAGGTGCTAATTGTTGTTTAATCTGATTTGATTTAAGTTTAAATGGTATGTTATGCTTGTTAGGATTGGTGGAAATCGATTTGAGTATGTTTTGATTTGATTTGGTTTGTTAAAAATTGAAAACAAAGTTTTAAGGGGTGTTTGGATCTGCTATTTACTTAGAAACTTTGAAAGATTGGTGGATTTAAAACTTGTTGGAAGTGTTTAATAGGGGTAGCAATAGGTAGTGTGTTAGTTGGTAGTGAGTTTGGAACAAGATTAGAAGCAAGTTGTGTGTTAAAAAGTGAAAAACATAGCAAAAAAATTGCATGATCAAATTTCTGCTTGATTTGAAGGAATTTTGTGTTTAGATCTTAAAATCCGTTAGAAGATAGGGTGTAATAGGGTTGAAGTATGTTTTTATGCTAGCTAATACACCTGTGTGCAAAATTTGGAAGTTTGAATTTGGTTTTTGAGCTTGTAGATTGCATCTAATCCCACCAGACCTAATCTTAGTCATCAGAAACTTGAAGTTGCCTGTGTATGCTTGATTTGTGATCTTAATTTGTGCTAAGTGCTTGTTTCCTGCTTATTTGTGACTCCCTACACTCCAAAGAGTGTAGGGGTGCCCTGCTTGTCCAACTAATCACCACAAAACAGCCACAAAACCAAGTCCTCTTGGTCCTATCCTTGCATTCTTGTTCATCAGTCACCAAAGCCCAACTGGGCACGTTTTTGCCTTCAATCTGCTTGATCTTGGTCATAATTAGATTGTGTTTGTGTTTTTGTGTTTAGACAAGGGTACTGTTTGAGTTTTAAAAGAAAAAAAAAAAAGAAAATTTTTGTAAAAAGCATACCCCGCCTGGACTCGAACACGCGACCTCCCGTTTGGAGGAGTAACGTGTTTACCAGTGATCTAGATAGCTTTTTACGTTAGCATTTCATTTCATTACCTTCTTAACCCCTTTTTGTTTTATGCTTGTTTAAATAAGCCGTGGCCTTTTGGCTTATTTGTGGCTTATTGGATAAGTGTTTTCAGCTTATTTGATTTTTCCTAGGATATTTATAGGCTTTAGGATTTTTCTGTTTAAAAATATTATTTTTCCTTTTATTTAATTATTTATTAGGATTATTTCTAGGTTTATTTTTAGAAAGTAACTTAAAAATAGTAAACAGTAATTAAAAAAACCAAAAAAATAGTTTTTAAGTTTTAATTTATATTTTTGAGGTTTACATTCAAAAAAAGTTTTCAAAAACTTAAATTTTTAATTTTATTTAATTTTAGGGTTTTTAGACAACTTTAAAAATTAATATAAAATTAATTAAAAGGTTTTAGGAACTTTAATTTACATTTTTGTCTTAGTTAGAATATTTAGGATTTTTGAGAATTTTTTAGAATTTATTTAAGAACTTTTTATTTTTTGGAATATTTTAATATTATTATATTCATAAAAATTCAAAGTTTTATTTTTTACTTTTTTTTTATTTTTCCTAGATTGTAGTCATTAAAATAGGACCTTTTTCACTTTCCAAACAATTTTTAGGCTTTTCAATTAATTTTTAGAATTAATTTAAGATTTAATAGATTTTAATAGTTTTTAGGAGTTTAAAAATAGTTTAATTTGGTTTTAAAATTTTTAAAAATAGTTTTTAGCTTAATTAGGTCATTTTTGAGGTTTACAAACTATTAAATCTTGTTTAGGGCTTTTTAATATTTAAAAGTGATTTTTAGGGCTTTAATTAGCATTAAAAAGTCATTATTAAATTAATTAAAAGGTTTTAGCAAGTTTGGATTTTTTGTAAACTCTTAGAATTTTATTGTGGATTTTTAGTAATTTTTAGGAATTTTTAGGTTAAAATTTTAAATTTTGTCGTTTTTACGTTTCTACGTCTTAACTTTCTAGTAGTGTTTTTGTCTATTTTTCTTTTTTTTCGTCTTCGTCATTTTCTCTTCTCCTTTCTTCTTATTAATAATCAAAAACATTAATCAATCATTCATTACACAACGCACGTGCCTCCTCGAGAACGAACTCACTCATTAAGGGTCATAACTTGTGGTTTTCCTAAATCACTCGTTAATACTTACCACATTTACGTTCTTTTTCCTAAAAGACGTATTTCTACCACTATCAATTTTGGCGCCGCTGCCGGGGAGGCGTGTTGTGTTTTGATTGAACATTGTTGTTTTATATACTAGCCATAAAAGTATTTGTATTAATAGCACTCTATTAATACGTATTATCGTTTTTCGGTTTTTGTGTGAATATTATTACTATATTGTATACGTAGAACAATAAATACGCAAGTACTCCAAATACGTGAGCAATCACAACCTTGATTCGGGATTTCATCACTCGATCATTGTATTCGAATCTCAAACCAAAAAAAAAAGGCAAAAATAGATAAATACTTTCGTGAAGCTTAATCTTGATAATACAAACTATAAGGTGGGTATAAGGCGGTTGTATTTCACAACCTAAAGGAAAAAGGATCTTAAGTGCTTCGCGCCGCCTCGTTTCCTCCGCTTGCTTGTGCGTATTTGATTTTGAGAGTGAATCGAGGGTTTTGCCGCCCAAAGTATTATTACATATCATATATATTTTCTTGGTTTCTATTTGATTAAACCCTCTTGAACGATTTGGTGTTCCACCATCGTTCTAAAGTCATCGAAGGCGTTCACTCCACGTGATCGTTTTCATTCCTTGAGGCCTTTTTAATCAAGAGATTTGATTAAGGAGGAGATTTGTGGACTTTTTGTCTACTTAATACATTCACCAATTTCCAAAAAGGTTAATACAATCAAAAACCACAAAAAAAATTGAAAAAAACAGAAAATACCAAAAAGAATCTTCTTTGCTCGTCTCCACGTTGTACGTGACGTTTATGCTCACTCGTAATCAAGCAAAACGTGCACGTAAACGAAAGAACAAAACTCCCACTCCAACTCATTCTAGTGAGGAGTCTCCTATTGACGAGCCCATTGTACGAGAAGAACCAACCATGGCAAACCGAACTATGATGGAGTTACTTCAAGCACCCACCGAGGGTTATGGAGAAGCTATTGTGATTCCCGCAATCCTTGCGAAGAATTTTGAGGTGAAAACGGGTTTGTTGTCGATGATCCAAAACAACAAATTCCGTGGTGATGAGAAGGACAATCCCCACAACCATATCCGCCAATTTAATCGTCTTACCGCCACGTGCAAATTTAAGGATGTCTCGAATGACTCGATTAAGATGATGCTTTTTCCGTATTCCTTAGCGGGGCCCGCTAAAATTTGGTTAGAGAAAGAGCCACCCAATTCTATATTGACGTGGAAGGATCTCGTTTCAAAATTTGTGAACCAATTTTTTCCGCCCTCTAAGACTACGCATTTGAAAAATGAGATTTCTAAATTTTCACAAGAATCAAATGAAAGTTTTTCTACGGCTTGGAATAGGTTTAAGGAGATGTTAATGAATGTCCTCATCACGGTTTTTCCGATTTGCACCAAATCGACACGTTTTACAATGGACTTAATGATCATGAAAGAGATTATTTAAATGCCGCCGCGGGTGGTAATTTTTTGTGTAAAACGGTTGAAGAAGCTTTGGTCATAATCGAGAATAGGTCTAAGGTTTATAGCCCTCGTCACACACCGAGTGTTGCCAAAAGGGGCTCATCATCGTCTCAAAGTATCAATGCATTACATGATGAAGCAAATGAAGAAAACCGATTTTTTGATAGATTTGCTAACCTTATGTCCCATTGGAAGGCTCAAGAAGCTTCCAATTCCGCTTCGGTTAAAGCGGTTTCTAAAAGTTGTTTGTCGTGTGGGGGAGCTCATGATCTTTCCGAGTGCATTACCGCGGATGGTAACACTTCGAATGCTTTTGTAGCCACGGGAACTTATAACCAAATCGGTCAAGGTTCTCGTTCAAATCAAGCTCCACCAAATCAAAATGCTAATAACTATCGCAACAACAACCAAGGTGGAAATTACCAAGGAAATCAAAGAAATTATAACAAAGGTAATTACCAAAGTGGAAATGGGCAAATTTCTAATCAAAACCAAAACCGTGATTTTCAAAACAATGCCCAAGGTTTTCAAAACGATCACACCAAAAATCTTCAAGGAGAGTTTTTGAATTATGCAAAGGCTAATGATGCTAAGTTTGACAACATGCAACGTGAGATGGTTAGCTTAAGGTCCGAGTTGAAAAACGAGCTTAAAAACGAACTTGCTAATGAACTTAAAACTCATGCTAACAAAATGGAAGGAAATGTCACACGTCTCCAACAAAATCAACAAAAAATGGAGCAAGGACAACATGAGATTAAGCAAGAATTGTTAAAAGCGGATGCTAGGCAATCTAAGTTTGAAGACCGTATGGCTAAAATGTTTGAAGCTATCATGTGTAAGCCCTCTTCTTCGGGTGGTCTTCCTAGTGATACCATCGTGAACCCGAAAGGAGAATTGAAGGTTATTACTACTCGTAGTGGTAAAACTTTCAAAGAACCCATTTCTCGTCCAAGTACTTCTATGGAGAAGGAAAAAGAGAAAGAACCCGAGGTTGTGGTTGAAAAGGAGCACATTGCAAGCCCACGAAGTACCGCTCAAACCACACCTACGGTTGAACCAATACCAATCATGGAACCCGAGATTCCAAGGCCGATGCCTATGCCTAATTTGCCCCAACCCACACCACCTTTACCCTACCCATCAAGACGAGACAAGGAAAAGGCACAAGAACGAAATAATTATCAATTTGAACTCTTTATGAAAATGTTTCGTGACTTGCATTTTAATATAAGTTTTGCCGACGCCTTAGTCATGATGCCTCGATTTGCCGCGAACTTCAAAAGTATGTTGAATAACAAAGAAAAATTGCAAAAATCGTCTAGTTGTTCTTCGGTTTTTCTAAGCCGCATACCTCAAAAAGTCGGTGATCCTGGAAAGTTTTTAATCCCATGTGCTATCCAAGACATGGAAGAATGCTACGCCTTGGCCGATCTTGGTGCTAGTATTAATTTGATGCCTCTTGAGATTTTTAAATCGCTCAATCTTCCAAATCTCACTCCTTCAAGAATGTCAATCGAAATGGCCGATCATTCTACGATTCTAGCTTGTGGAGTTGCCGAGGACGTCTTTGTGAAAGTTGGAAAGTTCTACTATCCTGTAGACTTTATTGTTGTTGATATTCCCATCGATCCTAAAGTTCCGTTAATTTTAGGTCGATCTTTTTTGGATACCTCGAGAGCACTTATCGATGTGCATGCAAGAAAAATCACTCTTCGTTTCAATGAGGAAGAACTCGTCATTAATGCAACCCAAAACTCCACTCTTTCTCATGTGTATTCTATCACATCTTTGTACAATGTCAATCCCATCAAAAGCATTTGTCAAAAGATTTCCAATAGAGTTTTAGGAGTTGTTGAGAAAAATGAATTTCCGTCCCCTCCGCCGGTGGAGGTTAAGAGTGTTAAGCCTATGATTCCAATCTCGAGTGATTCTTCGGATGATGAATACGTTGATCCCGATGGGGAGGTTTTCTTTGTTGACAAACGTTTTGAAAACTTGCCACCACCCAAACCAAAAAGATTTCAAAATGTGAGAATTTTTAGTGTGACTAACATTGTTTTAGATACACCAAATATTTTTGACATAATTAAATCGGGTTTTCACAAGGAGAGTTTAAAATATGAAAAAGGAAAAGATTTTGAATTTAATTTAAAAGATTTTTCTACAATTCTAACTCCGTCATCACCGCGTTTATTGAGTACTACAAGCTCGTCTTCTCCTTTTGACGATGCTTTGTGTGGATCTAGTGTGGGGGAATCCCCTTACCTTCCCTTCCCTTTCTCCACCGAGGACAAGATATTTGATCCTGGAATTGCTTGTATAGGGAAATCTCGGTCTTCCACCGATGCAATAAATGGAAAATCTTTTCATTTGATTGGTGCGAGTCTACCTCGAGTAGCTCAATGTTATGACTTACCCATTGTCCCACCCTTCTATTTCTTCTCTCCTATTTTCTTCTACCCCATTGGGGTTTGTGTTGAAGAAGCGCTGTTTCGTCTTTCATCCGAAAACGAAGACGCTATCTTTGACCCCGGTATACGTTTATCGGGTTTTTAAAGTACTCCACGTGATTTTGGGCTTTGTTTATCATGTAAGCCCCACCAAAAATTGACCACACCATGATTATCCCTAAATGATCACATTTATGGGGATTCGAGTCGAGCTTTTGACTCGGTTATCAAAAACAAGGTGCCTCGTGGGGGAGACCCATGCTTATCCATGTACATATTATTGCTTTCTAATTAGTTTAATGTGAGGGGATTTGTGCCCTTCCAACCTTTGTTTCATGGTTGTTTGTGCATTGTGGTTTTTAGATCATGATCTTCACGATTGGAGCCTCTCGTGTTCGTTTCATGGGAGCACTCGATCGTTTGCTTTGGAGGCCTTTCCCAATATCCATATGATATATCCTTTTATGTTCTAACCTTAGGTTTATAGCACACTTCATAAACGGCTATTACTTAATGGTTACACCCTTTCCATGCTAGATTAGGCATTCGATTACGTCTCTAGTATGGGGGTGTTTGTACCCCTAGACTCGAAACATTGAGGACAATGTTTAACTTTAGTATGGGGGGGTGAATAGATACTTGCCTTGCCAAACCTTCACGCTTTCCAAAGTTTATCGTTTTGTTATCGTTTTTGTTGCAAAATAAGGCTAAAAATGGCCAAATTTTAAAATTTTTCTCATGTTTTATAAGTGTTTGAAGACACGAATGTAGATTTTCCGATGGCGAGAATAAGAGTAATTTTTTACTCGACCGTGCGTGTTGAGCACTTAGCTTTGATTCCTTAACTTCACATTAGGCTAAGTCTCTTAAATGAGGACGAGAAATGATAGAGTTAATTATAAGTTACTATGCTAAACGTAGAGTACTCGTATTCTTTCAAAAACTCATGTGTTCTCGTTGTTTGCTTATTCTCCCTTCGCATGTAAATATTTTTTGCTTAATAAATATTGACTTAGCGGTTTAGTTTTGATTGTTGGGTTTCTAGTCTTTTCTAGTAGCTTCCGTGTAATTAAATTGGGAAGACATTAAGGTATCGCCAGCGTCACGGTTTTGAAGTATTGGCACCCTAATAATCGAAAGCTTCACCCAATAATAAGATTTCAAGTGCTCACCTAAATCTAGCAAACAATTTGAGGCCCCACAAGGCCTAAAATCTATGCAAAATCGAAAGTGAATCAAGCCTTAATCTTCGAAGCTTTAAAGATCCAAAATTCGCTTTAGCGTGAGGATATACGTCTTTGGCTAATAAAACCACCGATGAGGCGGATAATAAAAGGCAAGGCAAGACCGAAGTCATAATAAAAGCTTCATGGCGAAGTTGAATAAAAGATGGAGGTAAACCAAAGATAATAAGGCCCTTCCGTTAGGGGGCGTATAAAAGTCTTGGTAATAAGTCTCATGTTCAAAACCGTTATAAAACCGTGTTTATCGATCCTTCTTGTCAACTTAATTTTTTAACATCGTTGTCTATTAGGAGGGGTTATTGATTTGATGGTCTTAGTTACACCGTTAGGACTCTATTTTTAGACCTAAATCTCTATTATCGCATAAGTCAATGATGTATCCTCGTGATCATTAAGACAAAATAAAATATAAGAGATACAACTTAGGAATAATGGGAGAATAAGTACGTGATTAGGGCATATGAGTAGTGTTAGCATTACTAACTTATAATGACAATGATCTCGTTGCACGCTTGGCATGGAATCAAGGTGAAAATAGAGGACGATGAAATTATTTCTAACGAAGCATTCACGTGTTCTTATTCTATGAACCTAAACGTCCCATTTTGCGATGAAAATCATACATTATGTCTATAACACAAATAGTAGTAGTAATAGTAGTAGTGTAACTAGTTTATCATTTCAATAAAGTGAATAAAATTAAATTTTGGAAATGCTTTGATACTTTATTCTAGCATTGCGTGAGGGCACGGCAATGGTTTAGTATGGGGGAGTGATGAGACTGCTTTTATACATGGTCTCATCGTCCAATTTGGGCTTAAAATCAATTAAATATCATCAAATATGCCAAATATATGCTCGTGTTTGTTACTTGTGTATTTTTAGGTACGGATATTGAGGAAATGGCAAAAGATCACAAGAATCATTCAAAAACGAACACGGGAAACGAAGTCACACAATGAACCGGGCCCAAGTTTGGAATTTTGCAAAATGACCCTTGAAGAATTGAAGATTGTCAAGTTTAGTCCCTCATCTTTGAAGAACTTGTCACAATTGACCCTCCAAATGTCAATTGTACAAGTATGGTCCTTATTGTTTGAATATATTACAAGACCAGTCCTTGAAATTTCAAGAAAAGTAAAGAAACCCTTGGAACAAGTTTATAAAAAGATTGTGCCAAAAATGACAAATCAGCAAAGTTGTTATCAAAGGGATTCAAGTATTTGCTATTTAAATGAAAAGTGAAGAAGAAAAGAAACTTTGGGGGGCATTTCTGCCAGACAGCCAAACCCCACTAGCCACCCACATCTTGACACGTCACCCTAACCCACCCACTCACCCATTTACCCTACCCACGACCCAACCAAGCCCATACCCTACAACCCAAAACCGGTTTTAATTAACTGGTCAAACAACCCAGTCAACACCCCCACTTCCCACCAAAACACCCTTTTTAAATAAACCCTTTCCATAAACAGATTAAACTTCCACTAATTAGCTATAAACCCTAAAACCCACCCAGATTAATTAAACCCTAAACCAAAGGGGTTTTGTCCCATCTAGTCCAGATCCTTAATTGAGGTCACCCTCATCACATCCCACACCCAAACCGTGACCCTGGACAACCCCATGTGAAAGTGGACCCCTCCCCTGCTCACGTCCCATTCACCCAAACCCAAAAACCGACCAAATGAGCGATTTAGCTCAACTCCTTTGTCCCCAAGTTTGTTTAAACGGCCAAGATCATCCTTCCACAGCTGGCATCACATGGCAAAAGATTTGACCAAGAATGAAGACAATTTTCAAAGGGCTTTTTAGAGAATTCCACAACTAGGGTTTCAAGCATTGTAATATTTTATTCTTTTTCTAGAATAGTCTATTCACTAGTATATAAGGGTGTCGCATGTGAACCCTTACTCTTGTTCCAGTTTTTCTTCAAAAAATTTTGTAATTCCTTTTAATTAATATAAAAAGTTTGGTGTTTGTTATTGAGCAATATAATTCCGTTTTATGATTATTTAAAATTGGTGTCAATTGTTGAAGAATTACTGAGTTCCATTTTTAGTTGTATAACACTTTGAGTGTTTAAGGTTTTCAAAAAGGGTTTTGAAAGATTTTTATAAATTTCAGAAATCAAAAGGTGTTGTGAAGTGAAAGTGGAATAGCACACTTTGGTTTGTGACTTATAAGAGTTTGAAACGTGTTTGTTAAGGTTTGAAAGATTTTTAAGAAAGATTTTAAGAAAGAAAAGGAAAACAGGAAAGATTATTGCTTGCTTTGTTTTTTTCATTTCCTCTTAAACAGGTTGAAGATTGTTGTTGATCAAAAGTTCTGCATACACCCGAGTGTATAGGGAGGTGGCTATCTAGCCATTGTTGGTCTTGAATGTAAGACCAACAAGGTAAAACCCTTGTTTAAGTTTTTCTAGTAAAAAAATGAAGTTCATGTGATTTTGTATGTTAGGTGCTAATTGTTGTTTAATCTGATTTGATTTAAGTTTAAATGGTATGTTATGCTTGTTAGGATTGGTGGAAATCGATTTGAGTATGTTTTGATTTGATTTGGTTTGTTAAAAATTGAAAACAAAGTTTTAAGGGGTGTTTGGATCTGCTATTTACTTAGAAACTTTAAAAGATTGGTGGATTTAAAACTTGTTAGAAGTGTTTAATAGGGGTAGCAATAGGTAGTGTGTTAGTTGGTAGTGAGTTTGGAACAAGATTAGAAGCAAGTTGTGTGTTAAAAAGTGAAAAACATAGCAAAAAATTGCATGATCAAATTTCTGCTTGATTTGAAGGAATTTTGTGTTTAGATCTTAAAATCTGTTAGAAGATAGGGTGTAATAGGGTTGAAGTATGTTTGTATGCTAGCTAATACACCTGTGTGCAAAATTTGGAAGTTTGAATTTGGTTTTTGAGCTTGTAGATTGCATCTAATCCCACCAGACCTAATCTTAGTCATCAGAAACTTGAAGTTGCCTGTGTATGCTTGATTTGTGATCTTAATTTGTGCTAAGTGCTTGTTTCCTGCTTATTTGTGACTCCCTACACTCCAAAGAGTGTAGGGGTGCCCTGCTTGTCCAACTAATCACCACAAAACAGCCACAAAACCAAGTCCTCTTGGTCCTATCCTTGCATTCTTGTTCATCAGTCACCAAAGCCCAACTGGGCACGTTTTTGCCTTCAATCTGCTTGATCTTGGTCATAATTAGATTGTGTTTGTGTTTTTGTGTTTAGACAAGGGTACTGTTTGAGTTTTAAAAGAAAAAAAAAAAGAAAATTTTTGTAAAAAGCATACCCCGCCTGGACTCGAACACGCGACCTCCCGTTTGGAGGAGTAACGTGTTTACCAGTGATCTAGATAGCTTTTTACGTTAGCATTTCATTTCATTACCTTCTTAACCCATTTTTGTTTTATGCTTGTTTAAATAAGCCGTGGCCTTTTGGCTTATTTGTGGCTTATTGGATAAGTGTTTTCAGCTTATTTGATTTTTCCTAGGATATTTATAGGCTTTAGGATTTTTCTGTTTAAAAATATTATTTTTCCTTTTAGTTAATTATTTATTAGGATTATTTCTAGGTTTATTTTTAGAAAGTAACTTAAAAATAGTAAACAGTAATTAAAAAAAACAAAAAAATAGTTTTTAAGTTTTAATTTATATTTTTGAGGTTTACATTCAAAAAAAGTTTTCAAAAACTTAAATTTTTAATTTTATTTAATTTTAGGGTTTTTAGACAACTTTAAAAATTAATATAAAATTAATTAAAAGGTTTTAGGAACTTTAATTTACATTTTTGTCTTAGTTAGAATATTTAGGATTTTTGAGAATTTTTTAGAATTTATTTAAGAACTTTTTATTTTCTGGAATATTTTAATATTATTATATTCATAAAAATTCAAAGTTTTATTTTTTACTTTTTTTTTATTTTTCCTAGATTGTAGTCATTAAAATAGGACCTTTTTCACTTTCCAAACAATTTTTAGGCTTTTCAATTAATTTTTAGAATTAATTTAAGATTTAATAGATTTTAATAGTTTTTAGGAGTTTAAAAATAGTTTAATTTGGTTTTAAAATTTTTAAAAATAGTTTTTAGCTTAATTAGGTCATTTTTGAGGTTTACAAACTATTAAATCTTGTTTAGGGCTTTTTAATATTTAAAAGTGATTTTTAGGGCTTTAATTAGCATTAAAAAGTCATTATTAAATTAATTAAAAGGTTTTAGCAAGTTTGGATTTTTTGTAAACTCTTAGAATTTTATTGTGGATTTTTAGTAATTTTTAGGAATTTTTAGGTTAAAATTTTAAATTTTGTCGTTTTTACGTTTCTACGTCTTAACTTTCTAGTAGTGTTTTTGTCTATTTTTCTTTTTTTTCGTCTTCGTCATTTTCTCTTCTCCTTTCTTCTTATTAATAATCAAAAACATTAATCAATCATTCATTACACAACGCACGTGCCTCCTCGAGAACGAACTCACTCATTAAGGGTCATAACTTGTGGTTTTCCTAAATCACTCGTTAATACTTACCACATTTACGTTCTTTTTCCTAAAAGACGTATTTCTACCACTATCAATTTTGGCGCCGCTGCCGGGGAGGCGTGTTGTGTTTTGATTGAACATTGTTGTTTTATATACTAGCCATAAAAGTATTTGTATTAATAGCACTCTATTAATACGTATTATCGTTTTTCGGTTTTTGTGTGAATATTATTACTATATTGTATACGTAGAACAATAAATACGCAAGTACTCCAAATACGTGAGCAATCACAACCTTGATTCGGGATTTCATCACTCGATCATTGTATTCGAATCTCAAACCAAAAAAAAGAGGCAAAAATAGATAAATACTTTCGTGAAGCTTAATCTTGATAATACAAACTATAAGGTGGGTATAAGGCGGTTGTATTTCACAACCTAAAGGAAAAAGGATCTTAAGTGCTTCGCGCCGCCTCGTTTCCTCCGCTTGCTTGTGCGTATTTGATTTTGAGAGTGAATCGAGGGTTTTGCCGCCCAAAGTATTATTACATATCATATATATTTTCTTGGTTTCTATTTGATTAAACCCTCTTGAACGATTTGGTGTTCCACCATCGTTCTAAAGTCATCGAAGGCGTTCACTCCACGTGATCGTTTTCATTCCTTGAGGCCTTTTTAATCAAGAGATTTGATTAAGGAGGAGATTTGTGGACTTTTTGTCTACTTAATACATTCACCAATTTCCAAAAAGGTTAATACAATCAAAAACCACAAAAAAAATTGAAAAAAACACAAAATACCAAAAAGAATCTTCTTTGCTCGTCTCCACGTTGTACGTGACGTTTATGCTCACTCGTAATCAAGCAAAACGTGCACGTAAACGAAAGAACAAAACTCCCAGTCCAACTCATTCTAGTGAGGAGTCTCCTATTGACGAGCCCATTGTACGAGAAGAACCAACCATGGCAAACCGAACTATGATGGAGTTACTTCAAGCACCCACCGAGGGTTATGGAGAAGCTATTGTGATTCCCGCAATCCTTGCGGAGAATTTTGAGGTGAAAACGGGTTTGTTGTCGATGATCCAAAACAACAAATTCCGTGGTGATGAGAAGGACAATCCCCACAACCATATCCGCCAATTTAATCGTCTTACCGCCACGTGCAAATTTAAGGATGTCTCGAATGACTCGATTAAGATGATGCTTTTTCCGTATTCCTTAGCGGGGCCCGCTAAAATTTGGTTAGAGAAAGAGCCACCCAATTCTATATTGACGTGGAAGGATCTCGTTTCAAAATTTGTGAACCAATTTTTTCCGCCCTCTAAGACTACGCATTTGAAAAATGAGATTTCTAAATTTTCACAAGAATCAAATGAAAGTTTTTCTACGGCTTGGAATAGGTTTAAGGAGATGTTAATGAATGTCCTCATCACGGTTTTTCCGATTTGCACCAAATCGACACGTTTTACAATGGACTTAATGATCATGAAAGAGATTATTTAAATGCCGCCGCGGGTGGTAATTTTTTGTGTAAAACGGTTGAAGAAGCTTTGGTCATAATCGAGAATAGGTCTAAGGTTTATAGCCCTCGTCACACACCGAGTGTTGCCAAAAGGGGCTCATCATCGTCTCAAAGTATCAATGCATTACATGATGAAGCAAATGAAGAAAACCGATTTTTCGATAGATTTGCTAACCTTATGTCCCATTGGAAGGCTCAAGAAGCTTCCAATTCCGCTTCGGTTAAAGCGGTTTCTAAAAGTTGTTTGTCGTGTGGGGGAGCTCATGATCTTTCCGAGTGCATTACCGCGGATGGTAACACTTCGAATGCTTTTGTAGCCACGGGAACTTATAACCAAATCGGTCAAGGTTCTCGTTCAAATCAAGCTCCACCAAATCAAAATGCTAATAACTATCGCAACAACAACCAAGGTGGAAATTACCAAGGAAATCAAAGAAATTATAACAAAGGTAATTACCAAAGTGGAAATGGGCAAATTTCTAATCAAAACCAAAACCGTGATTTTCAAAACAATGCCCAAGGTTTTCAAAACGATCACACCAAAAATCTTCAAGGAGAGTTTTTGAATTATGCAAAGGCTAATGATGCTAAGTTTGACAACATGCAACGTGAGATGGTTAGCTTAAGGTCCGAGTTGAAAAACGAGCTTAAAAACGAACTTGCTAATGAACTTAAAACTCATGCTAACAAAATGGAAGGAAATGTCACACGTCTCCAACAAAATCAACAAAAAATGGAGCAAGGACAACATGAGATTAAGCAAGAATTGTTAAAAGCGGATGCTAGGCAATCTAAGTTTGAAGACCGTATGGCTAAAATGTTTGAAGCTATCATGTGTAAGCCCTCTTCTTCGGGTGGTCTTCCTAGTGATACCATCGTGAACCCGAAAGGAGAATTGAAGGTTATTACTACTCGTAGTGGTAAAACTTTCAAAGAACCCATTTCTCGTCCAAGTACTTCTATGGAGAAGGAAAAAGAGAAAGAACCCGAGGTTGTGGTTGAAAAGGAGCACATTGCAAGCCCACGAAGTACCGCTCAAACCACACCTACGGTTGAACCAATACCAATCATGGAACCCGAGATTCCAAGGCCGATGCCTATGCCTAATTTGCCCCAACCCACACCACCTTTACCCTACCCATCAAGACGAGACAAGGAAAAGGCACAAGAACGAAATAATTATCAATTTGAACTCTTTATGAAAATGTTTCGTGACTTGCATTTTAATATAAGTTTTGCCGACGCCTTAGTCATGATGCCTCGATTTGCCGCGAACTTCAAAAGTATGTTGAATAACAAAGAAAAATTGCAAAAATCGTCTAGTTGTTCTTCGGTTTTTCTAAGCCGCATACCTCAAAAAGTCGGTGATCCTGGAAAGTTTTTAATCCCATGTGCTATCCAAGACATGGAAGAATGCTACGCCTTGGCCGATCTTGGTGCTAGTATTAATTTGATGCCTCTTGAGATTTTTAAATCGCTCAATCTTCCAAATCTCACTCCTTCAAGAATGTCAATCGAAATGGCCGATCATTCTACGATTCTAGCTTGTGGAGTTGCCGAGGACGTCTTTGTGAAAGTTGGAAAGTTCTACTATCCTGTAGACTTTATTGTTGTTGATATTCCCATCGATCCTAAAGTTCCGTTAATTTTAGGTCGATCTTTTTTGGATACCTCGAGAGCACTTATCGATGTGCATGCAAGAAAAATCACTCTTCGTTTCAATGAGGAAGAACTCGTCATTAATGCAACCCAAAACTCCACTCTTTCTCATGTGTATTCTATCACATCTTTGTACAATGTCAATCCCATCAAAAGCATTTGTCAAAAGATTTCCAATAGAGTTTTAGGAGTTGTTGAGAAAAATGAATTTCCGTCCCCTCCGCCGGTGGAGGTTAAGAGTGTTAAGCCTATGATTCCAATCTCGAGTGATTCTTCGGATGATGAATACGTTGATCCCGATGGGGAGGTTTTCTTTGTTGACAAACGTTTTGAAAACTTGCCACCACCCAAACCAAAAAGATTTCAAAATGTGAGAATTTTTAGTGTGACTAACATTGTTTTAGATACACCAAATATTTTTGACATAATTAAATCGGGTTTTCACAAGGAGAGTTTAAAAGATGAAAAAGGAAAAGATTTTGAATTTAATTTAAAAGATTTTTCTACAATTCTAACTCCGTCATCACCGCGTTTATTGAGTACTACAAGCTCGTCTTCTCCTTTTGACGATGCTTTGTGTGGATCTAGTGTGGGGGAATCCCCTTACCTTCCCTTCCCTTTCTCCACCGAGGACAAGATATTTGATCCTGGAATTGCTTGTATAGGGAAATCTCGGTCTTCCACCGATGCAATAAATGAAAAATCTTTTCATTTGATTGGTGCGAGTCTACCTCGAGTAGCTCAATGTTATGACTTACCCATTGTCCCACCCTTCTATTTCTTCTCTCCTATTTTCTTCTACCCCATTGGGGTTTGTGCTGAAGAAGCGCTGTTTCGTCTTTCATCCGAAAACGAAGACGCTATCTTTGACCCCGGTATACGTTTATCGGGTTTTTAAAGTACTCCACGTGCTTTTGGGCTTTGTTTATCATGTAAGCCCCACCAAAAATTGACCACACCATGATTATCCCTAAATGATCACATTTATGGGGATTCGAGTCGAGCTTTTGACTCGGTTATCAAAAACAAGGTGCCTCGTGGGGGAGACCCATGCTTATCCATGTACATATTATTGCTTTCTAATTAGTTTAATGTGAGGGGATTTGTGCCCTTCCAACCTTTGTTTCGTGGTTGTTTGTGCATTGTGGTTTTTAGATCATGATCTTCACGATTGGAGCCTCTCGTGTTCGTTTCATGGGAGCACTCGATCGTTTGCTTTGGAGGCCTTTCCCAATATCCATATGATATATCCTTTTATGTTCTAACCTTAGGTTTATAGCACACTTCATAAACGGCTATTACTTAATGGTTACACCCTTTCCATGCTAGATTAGGCATTCGACTACGTCTCTAGTATGGGGGTGTTTGTACCCCTAGACTCGAAACATTGAGGACAATGTTTAACTTTAGTATGGGGGGGTGAATAGATACTTGCCTTGCCAAACCTTCACGCTTTCCAAAGTTTATCGTTTTGTTATCGTTTTTGTTGCAAAATAAGGCTAAAAATGGCCAAATTTTAAAATTTTTCTCATGTTTTATAAGTGTTTGAAGACACGAATGTAGATTTTCCGATGGCGAGAATAAGAGTAATTTTTTACTCGACCGTGCGTGTTGAGCACTTAGCTTTGATTCCTTAACTTCACATTAGGCTAAGTCTCTTAAATGAGGACGAGAAATGATAGAGTTAATTATAAGTTACTATGCTAAACGTAGAGTACTCGTATTCTTTCAAAAACTCATGTGTTCTCGTTGTTTGCTTATTCTCCCTTCGCATGTAAATATTTTTTGCTTAATAAATATTGACTTAGCGGTTTAGTTTTGATTGTTGGGTTTCTAGTCTTTTCTAGTAGCTTCCGTGTAATTAAATTGGGAAGACATTAAGGTATCGCCAGCGTCACGGTTTTGAAGTATTGGCACCCTAATAATCGAAAGCTTCACCCAATAATAAGATTTCAAGTGCTCACCTAAATCTAGCAAACAATTTGAGGCCCCACAAGGCCTAAAATCTATGCAAAATCGAAAGTGAATCAAGCCTTAATCTTCGAAGCTTTAAAGATCCAAAATTCGCTTTAGCGTGAGGATATACGTCTTTGGCTAATAAAACCACCGATGAGGCGGATAATAAAAGGCAAGGCAAGACCAAAGTCATAATAAAAGCTTCATGGCGAAGTTGAATAAAAGATGGAGGTAAACCAAAGATAATAAGGCCCTTCCGTTAGGGGGCGTATAAAAGTCTTGGTAATAATTCTCATGTTCAAAACCGTTATAAAACCGTGTTTATCGATCCTTCTTGTCAACTTAATTTTTTAACATCGTTGTCTATTAGGAGGGGTTATTGATTTGATGGTCTTAGTTACACCGTTAGGACTCTATTTTTAGACCTAAATCTCTATTATCGCATAAGTCAATGATGTATCCTCGTGATCATTAAGACAAAATAAAATATAAGAGATACAACTTAGGAATAATGGGAGAATAAGTACGTGATTAGGGCATATGAGTAGTGTTAGCATTACTAACTTATAATGACAATGATCTCGTTGCACGCTTGGCATGGAATCAAGGTGAAAATAGAGGACGATGAAATTATTTCTAACGAAGCATTCACGTGTTCTTATTCTATGAACCTAAACGTCCCATTTTGCGATGAAAATCATACATTATGTCTATAACACAAATAGTAGTAGTAATAGTAGTAGTGTAACTAGTTTATCATTTCAATAAAGTGAATAAAATTAAATTTTGGAAATGCTTTGATACTTTATTCTAGCATTGCGTGAGGGCACGGCAATGGTTTAGTATGGGGGAGTGATGAGACTGCTTTTATACATGGTCTCATCGTCCAATTTGGGCTTAAAATCAATTAAATATCATCAAATGTGCCAAATATATGCTCGTGTTTGTTACTTGTGTATTTTTAGGTACGGATATTGAGGAAATGGCAAAAGATCACAAGAATCATTCAAAAACGAACACGGGAAACGAAGTCACACAATGAACCGGGCCCAAGTTTGGAATTTTGCAAAATGACCCTTGAAGAATTGAAGATTGTCAAGTTTAGTCCCTCATCTTTGAAGAACTTGTCACAATTGACCCTCCAAATGTCAATTGTACAAGTATGGTCCTTATTGTTTGAATATATTACAAGACCAGTCCTTGAAATTTCAAGAAAAGTAAAGAAACCCTTGGAACAAGTTTATAAAAAGATTGTGCCAAAAATGACAAATCAGCAAAGTTGTTATCAAAGGGATTCAAGTATTTGCTATTTAAATGAAAAGTGAAGAAGAAAAGAAACTTTGGGGGGCATTTCTGCCAGACAGCCAAACCCCACTAGCCACCCACATCTTGACACGTCACCCTAACCCACCCACTCACCCATTTACCCTACCCACGACCCAACCAAGCCCATACCCTACAACCCAAAACCGGTTTTAATTAACTGGTCAAACAACCCAGTCAACACCCCCACTTCCCACCAAAACACCCTTTTTAAATAAACCCTTTCCATAAACAGATTAAACTTCCACTAATTAGCTATAAACCCTAAAACCCACCCAGATTAATTAAACCCTAAACCAAAGGGGTTTTGTCCCATCTAGTCCAGATCCTTAATTGAGGTCACCCTCATCACATCCCACACCCAAACCGTGACCCTGGACAACCCCATGTGAAAGTGGACCCCTCCCCTGCTCACGTCCCATTCACCCAAACCCAAAAACCGACCAAATGAGCGATTTAGCTCAACTCCTTTGTCCCCAAGTTTGTTTAAACGGCCAAGATCATCCTTCCACAGCTGGCATCACATGGCAAAAGATTTGACCAAGAATGAAGACAATTTTCAAAGGGCTTTTTAGAGAATTCCACAACTAGGGTTTCAAGCATTGTAATATTTTATTCTTTTTCTAGAATAGTCTATTCACTAGTATATAAGGGTGTCGCATGTGAACCCTTACTCTTGTTCCAGTTTTTCTTCAAAAAATTTTGTAATTCCTTTTAATTAATATAAAAAGTTTGGTGTTTGTTATTGAGCAATATAATTCCGTTTTATGATTATTTAAAATTGGTGTCAATTGTTGAAGAATTACTGAGTTCCATTTTTAGTTGTATAACACTTTGAGTGTTTAAGGTTTTCAAAAAGGGTTTTGAAAGATTTTTATAAATTTCAGAAATCAAAAGGTGTTGTGAAGTGAAAGTGGAATAGCACACTTTGGTTTGTGACTTATAAGAGTTTGAAACGTGTTTGTTAAGGTTTGAAAGATTTTTAAGAAAGATTTTAAGAAAGAAAAGGAAAACAGGAAAGATTATTGCTTGCTTTGTTTTTTTCATTTCCTCTTAAACAGGTTGAAGATTGTTGTTGATCAAAAGTTCTGCATACACCCGAGTGTATAGGGAGGTGGCTATCTAGCCATTGTTGGTCTTGAATGTAAGACCAACAAGGTAAAACCCTTGTTTAAGTTTTTCTAGTAAAAAAATGAAGTTCATGTGATTTTGTATGTTAGGTGCTAATTGTTGTTTAATCTGATTTGATTTAAGTTTAAATGGTATGTTATGCTTGTTAGGATTGGTGGAAATCGATTTGAGTATGTTTTGATTTGATTTGGTTTGTTAAAAATTGAAAACAAAGTTTTAAGGGGTGTTTGGATCTGCTATTTACTTAGAAACTTTAAAAGATTGGTGGATTTAAAACTTGTTAGAAGTGTTTAATAGGGGTAGCAATAGGTAGTGTGTTAGTTGGTAGTGAGTTTGGAACAAGATTAGAAGCAAGTTGTGTGTTAAAAAGTGAAAAACATAGCAAAAAATTGCATGATCAAATTTCTGCTTGATTTGAAGGAATTTTGTGTTTAGATCTTAAAATCTGTTAGAGGATAGGGTGTAATAGGGTTGAAGTATGTTTGTATGCTAGCTAATACACCTGTGTGCAAAATTTGGAAGTTTGAATTTGGTTTTTGAGCTTGTAGATTGCATCTAATCCCACCAGACCTAATCTTAGTCATCAGAAACTTGAAGTTGCCTGTGTATGCTTGATTTGTGATCTTAATTTGTGCTAAGTGCTTGTTTCCTGCTTATTTGTGACTCCCTACACTCCAAAGAGTGTAGGGGTGCCCTGCTTGTCCAACTAATCACCACAAAACAGCCACAAAACCAAGTCCTCTTGGTCCTATCCTTGCATTCTTGTTCATCAGTCACCAAAGCCCAACTGGGCACGTTTTTGCCTTCAATCTGCTTGATCTTGGTCATAATTAGATTGTGTTTGTGTTTTTGTGTTTAGACAAGGGTACTGTTTGAGTTTTTAAAGAAAAAAAAAAGAAAATTTTTGTAAAAAGCATACCCCGCCTGGACTCGAACACGCGACCTCCCGTTTGGAGGAGTAACGTGTTTACCAGTGATCTAGATAGCTTTTTACGTTAGCATTTCATTTCATTACCTTCTTAACCCCTTTTTGTTTTATGATTGTTTAAATAAGCCGTGGCCTTTTGGCTTATTTGTGGCTTATTGGATAAGTGTTTTCAGCTTATTTGATTTTTCCTAGGATATTTATAGGCTTTAGGATTTTTCTGTTTAAAAATATTATTTTTCCTTTTATTTAATTATTTATTAGGATTATTTCTAGGTTTATTTTTAGAAAGTAATTTAAAAATAGTAAACAGTAATTAAAAAAACCAAAAAAATAGTTTTTAAGTTTTAATTTATATTTTTGAGGTTTACATTCAAAAAAGTTTTCAAAAACTTAAATTTTTAATTTTATTTAATTTTAGGGTTTTTAGACAACTTTAAAAATTAATATAAAATTAATTAAAAGGTTTTAGGAACTTTAATTTACATTTTTGTCTTAGTTAGAATATTTAGGATTTTTTAGAATTTTTTAGAATTTATTTAAGAACTTTTTATTTTTTGGAATATTTTAATATTATTTTATTCATAAAAATTCAAAGTTTTATTTTACTTTTTTTTTATTTTTCCTAGATTTTAGTCATTAAAATAGGACCTTTTTCACTTTCCAAACAATTTTTAGGCTTTTCAATTAATTTTTAGAATTAATTTAAGATTTAATAGATTTTAATAGTTTTTAGGAGTTTAAAAATAGTTTAATTTGGTTTTAAAATTTTTAAAAATATTTTTTAGCTTAATTAGGTCATTTTTGAGGTTTACAAACTATTAAATCTTGTTTAGGGCTTTTTAATATTTAAAAGTGATTTTTAGGGCTTTAATTAGCATTAAAAAGTCATTATTAAATTAATTAAAAGGTTTTAGCAAGTTTGGATTTTTTGTAAACTCTTAGAATTTTATTGTGGATTTTTAGTAATTTTTAGGAATTTTTAGGTTAAAATTTTAAATTTTGTCGTTTTTACGTTTCTACGTCTTAACTTTCTAGTAGTGTTTTTGTCTATTTTTCTTTTTTTTCGTCTTCGTCATTTTCTCTTCTCCTTTCTTCTTATTAATAATCAAAAACATTAATCAATCATTCATTACACAACGCACGTGCCTCCTCGAGAACGAACTCACTCATTAAGGGTCATAACTTGTGGTTTTCCTAAATCACTCGTTAATACTTACCACATTTACGTTCTTTTTCCTAAAAGACGTATTTCTACCACTATCAGTTATGGTACCTCCATAACTAGGTGAAACTGGTCATGCATGTATATGGCTATAGGTATTCTAAATTAAACATAAGCAAATCAAACATATAAACTTATACTACCGGAAAACAGTTGGCTGCATACGGGGAATCCTAATAAGGAAAGAATGTCCATACTGAAAGGACGGGAATCCGTACCTTATGTCCAGTGAACGAAGAAGACGAACTGAGGAGAGTCCTACTTCGGTATCACTAATGCTACATAAATACATACGTGTATAAGTATCTGATCACTAAATACGTAACTGGTTTTATGTCGTGTCTTAGCTTATTTTATACGTTCATGTCATATTTTACTGTTTTAAGCTTTAAACTGTGTTTATCTTATATTCTGTCTATTCTGATTAAGTATTACTTGTATCTCATGTATTATTTTACTTACTGTGTAATAATAAGTAACTTTCTAAAAATAGCAGGTTTCTTAAAATAGAAAGTTTCCAAAAATTGAAAGTTACCATAAATAGAAAGTTTCCAAAAATAGAAAGTTTCCAAAAATAGAATTACTGCTTAAAATAGATAAGTTTCTAAAAATAGAAAGTTTCTATAAATAGATTAGCTGCCTTAATTAAATAAGTTTCTAAAAATAGAAAGTTTCCATAATTAGATATAAGCTGGTTAAATAAGCTAAGTATATAAGCTTAAGTATTTCCTGATTATTTTTCTAAGTCATAATGATATAAGGTATAGTTTATTAATTATTACATGTAATTTAAATAAACTATAGGTTAAAAGTATTTAATTAAATATATCATGTTTTTATATAAATCAAGTTAAATACTTAGGTTAAAACATGTATTATTAATTATTAATAATATAACCTAAGTCATGTTAATTAATTAATTATAACCATAGTTTTTAATAATTAATTAATTATAAAGTCTAGAAAAATATAAATACTTAGGTTAAAATCCATGATCTAATAATTAAATTATAACCTAAGTCATGTTTTATTAAATTAATCATGTCATATTTTATTAATTTAATTTATAACATATGATTATTAAAAACATAACCTTAACATAAACCATGAACCGGATCGTGCCTAGAAATCATGAACTGGACTCGAAATCAACACCATACCCCGAACCACTTCGGGGTTCTCCCCTTTTTGCTGCTGCCGTGGGACCCACACCACCAAACCGAGACCTTGTGGTCTCGGTGGTGGTCCATGTGCCAAGCCAAGACCCCCTTAGGGTTTGGTTTAGGCGCCGGCCACAACAAACACCCCTAAATCCTCCGTTTTGATTTACCCCATAACCATTTACATGTTTGATTTATGTTTTTAATTAGCTTTTTAAAAACATCATGTTCTTATTTAATTTATTAAATCAAAACAAAAATAAAAAGGATTAAAAAGGTATACCGAATGCGTGGATCGAACGAGGATGAACACACACGAACACTTGCACCAAATTCAAGATCAAAAATCAAATAAACACCCCCTTTGTGTCTTGTATATGCGGCGGCCAAGAGGAGAGCAAGAAGGAAAAGGAGAAAATCTTTTTAGGTTTTTGATGTTTTACTGTAATGTGAAAAATGAAAACAAGATTTTACCTTTACCCAAGGTTGTAAATATGTTGAAGCGTAGCGTAGCGGTAATGCCAAGCTTCAAGCTACACAAGCTATAGCGAAGCTATGGCGTTTTCTGAAGCGTGATATATAGCGGCACAAACATTTTATAAATGAATATTTATATAGCGAGTTTACAAAATATAGCAATACTTTAATTCAAATTTAAAACAAAATCGGATAATAGTTATTCAAGATTTTTCCCCATAATAAAATTACCAAACCCAAGTTTATTAAATAGCCCAAAACTAGTAAACAAACCTAATTCTTGTAAATTTGCAAAAAGATTCAAAAAAAAGTGTCACGCTACGCGCTATAGCACGCTATATCACGCTATATGACGCCTTTTAACACGCTACGCCTAGAGATGACGCTTTAGTCTGTTTCGTAACGTGGAGGCCACGCTTCACGCTATAGCACGCTATAAGGCGCGCTATAGCGCGCTATTTAGAACCCTGCCTTTACCCCATGTTAGTAAAATTTGATGGGCTTGGCCCATCCTTCTTGATGTAGCCGCGGGTAGGGGGCCCCACATGGGGTACCCGTACCATTTTCCGAGTCTAAATATTTAAGTGTTCGTTCGTGTTTAGTCGTGTTCGTGTTTTATGTGTTCTCGTTAAATATTACCCGTGACTTAATATATTTATTCGTGTTCGCAATAAATATATATACGTAATTAATATTAGCTCGTGATTAAATTACGTTCATGATTTCATGATCGCATGTCCGTGATTAATTATTGTTAAATAATTATTGTGTGTTCGTACGTAATAAATACTTATCGTGTTCTAACACGTACGTAATACGTAAAATTCTAACACGTGAACGTAATCATACTATAAAAGGAAATTTTTAATCTAGTACGTACGATTTTAATGGTACTATTCATGGTAAAATCATGCGGGTTTTACAACTCTTCCCCCCTAAAAAGAATAATTCGTCCCCGAATTATAGATAAAGTAACTGAAAAAGAAGAACATACCCGAATTTAAAATATAAAATGAGGGTAAGAAGCCCGGATAGACTCCTCTGTTTCCCAAGTGGCTTCTCGCTCGGTATGATCCCTCCAAAGGATTTTGACGAATGGAATCGTCTTCCTTCTCATGACTCGTTCTTGTCTGTCAAGAACTCGTTCGGGTTCTTCTATGAAGGTGAGATCTTCACGTATCTGTTCCAGTGAATACTGAACCATGTGAAGGGGATGATACTGGTACCCTCTGAGTAAGGACACATGAAACACATTGTGTACATGCGAGAGCTGCGGAGGTAACGCTAACCGGTAAGATACTTCACCGACTCGTTCAATGATATCAAACGGTCCGATGAAACGAGGACTGAGCTTCCCTTTAATCCCGAAGCGTCTAACACCACATGCCGGCAAAATCTTAAGGAAGACGTGATCTCCTACGTTAAAATGTATGTCCCTACGATGCTTATCGGCGTAACTCTTCTGACGTGAACGTGCTTCCTGAAGTTTCTGCTTAGCTACTGCGATCCTTTCATTGGTCATCTCTATGATTTCTGGTCCTTCAAGTGTTCGCTCGCCAACCTGATCCCAGCAGATTGGGGCGCGACACTTTCTGCCATACAACATCTCGAAAGGAGCACACTTGATACTTTCGTGCCAACTGTTGTTGTATGAAAACTCCACCAAACAGATGTAATCGTCCCAATCACCCGTCCATTCCAACGTACATGACCTCAACATGTCTTCCAATGTCTTAATCGTTCGTTCCGACTGTCCGTCCGTTTGAGGATGAAAAGCCGTGCTAAGCTTAAGTTGTGTACCCCAAGCTTTCTACAGACGCTTCCAAAATCGCGAAGTGAAGCGAGGATCTCTGTCTGAGACGATGCTGGATGGAGCACCGTGGAGTCTCATGATCTCTCTTCTATACGTATCGGCGAGTTTACTTACCGGATCTTCCTTGCGGATCGGTAAGAAATGAGCTGATTTGGTAAGTCGATCTACGATAACCCAAATTGCATCGTGCTTCCTCTTGGTAGGCGGAAGACCAGTAACAAAATCCATGGTGATTTTGTCCCACTTCCACTCTGGAATATCTAACGGTTGAAGGAGACCGCCAGATCGCTGATGCTCGATCTTAACCTGCTGGCAGGTGATATTTTGATTTTGTATGGGGTTCAATTATTTTCTCTCGGTATCCTCTCGAATTGATCTCGGCCTTAAGTGGAATGATTGTTCTTGGTTACTAAAAAGGGGAGTTGGGTTTTTAATCTACTAAAAGTTTAAATGCTCGAAAATGTAGACTTAAATTTAAAGGGCAATTATATTAATAACAGTTAATAAAATCTAGGATTAAAATGTGAAATAAAAATGAAGAAACAGTGACATTAAAGAAACAGTAATAATTAAAAATGCTCAAAAGTAAATTGATTCGGAAGTTCTTACTGATTCGGAACATTTCCGAATGAAAGATGTTAAAATCCTTGATTCGGAACTTTACTCGGAACTTCACCCGGAACTTTATTCGGAAGATTGGTTCGGAAGTTGGTTTGGAACTTTCACCGGAACTTTACTCGGAACTTTATTCGGAAGTTTGGTTCATCCGGAACTTTATTCGGAAGTTTGGTTCATCCGGAACTTTGTACTCATTCGGAAGTTTTAAAAGGAAAATTCATTCGGAACTTAAAAACTCATTCGGAACTTAAAAATTGATTCGGAACTTAAAAACTGACTCGGAACTTTTCTAACATAAACTCATTCGGAACTTTTCAAAAAGTAGTTGATTCGAAACTTTTTTAGAAAACACTTTCATCCGGAAATTTTTATGCTCATTCGGAAGATTATGCTCATCCGGAACTTTTTAGTTCACCCGGAACTTTTTGGTTCACTCGGAACCTGGGAAATGCACAAGAACAGTAACTTTACCCGAAGAACAGGGGAAATACGTTTTAGACCAAAAATCACCAAGTTTCTAACCAAAAATTTAAAGAAACTAACCACTAAGCATCTACTAACCATAAACTACAAATCCCATCAACAAAAACATAAAACCCAACAACTTTTGAAGATCAAATCAACAAAATAAGAACTTAAACTTTTAACCAAATAAATGAAGATTAACAAGATGAAATGGAAAGATTGATGTATTGAATAATTAAGGTTTTAACAATCACGAAACAAAGATTAAAATTACAAGATTGAAAAACAAAGATCAAAATCACCAAACACCCTAGTGGTGTTGGTGATGCTACGAACAGAAAGGGAGAAAAAGAAGGAGGAAAGAAAAACTAAAAAAACTTCCTGGAAAGTGTGAGAGGGGATCCTTTATATAAGTGTCCCCTTTGGTTGGTGAGTGGACTCTCTCCCGTTCTTCTTGTCTTCTCGTCTTTTCAGAAAAGTTGACGTTTTCGATTCTGATTCGGGATTTGTCGTCGATTAAATTCAACTCGTCTTTTAATTTCTTCGTTTAATAGACTTGAGTTTCTTCAATTTATGTAAATCTTCCGTCTTTGGTCCTTTTCTTCGATAAATCTTCAAATAGGCCCAGTGACTTCAAATCTTTTGCATCTCTTGGACAATAGACTTCATCTTGAGTCTTTTTCTTCGGTAAAACCCGTGCAATCCCATGTTTTCTCCATTATCCATCCGGTTGGCTCTGAAAACACAATAAACACAAAAACCACGCATAATTCCTAACAAATGATATTAAATACGTGTTTTGGTCTCGTTTTAGCCAGAATTAAGTGGTAAAAGGATGGGTGTTTTCACACCTATCAAATCCCCTACACTTAACCATTGCCATGCCCTCATGCAATGCTTAGTGATAAAGCAATTTTACATTTTTCTCATAATTAATCAACCTTGGCCTTATTCAAATACTACTAAACAAAAATTAAAGTACTAAGAGAACTTAAAACTTTAAAGTAAACAAAAGGATGGAAATAACTTTGCAAATAAACCAATGACTTACATTAGGGCTTTGGTGTTGCGAAGATTTATCACCCTCAAGTTTCACGTTCCCCAAACTAAGCTTAAAAACGAGATCATTGTTATTATAAGTTAGTAAATCAAACATTTACACACATGGCTTAATTATATGCTTAAACTCCCTTATTCCTAGGTGTATCTCTTATATTTTATTTTTGTCTCAGAATGATCATGAAGATGCATTTTTGGACTTATTTCGATAGTTTATTTAGGCTGAAAGCAAAGTAGGACGATTTGATCAATAGTTAGCTAAAGGACAAAATCTCTTAAAACTGCTTCTCGGGATATCAAAAAGTTCATATCTTGGCATAACTCGGTTCACGATTTGAGACCTTTCTCGGGCCGATATTTGGCATGTACTTCATACTTCATATCTTCGAGAGACGTTCTTGAGATAATGGTCTTCTCATCGTAATAGAGTTTCTTCACTTTGGAGACTTTTAAGGGGTACTCCAATTTTGTTGACCACGACTTCATGATTATTTCTTCAATCTCTATTTGGATTTTGAGATACAACGATCCGCCTCCTTTTCGGACTTGGATCTATTTATCCTCATACCTTGTTAGGGTCTTTTCGGATAGACTTCTCCATCATCTTTATGGGAGTTGATTGCTTTTCGTCGTGAGTCTTGATCCTTCATATTGACTTTGGGAATAATGCTTTTCACATCACCTTGGATCTTTAGCAATAAAATGGAATCCTCATGCCTTGTTAGGGCCTTTTCGGACTCGCCAATCTTCGCGCCCCGCTTCATAAGTTATGCCTTGGCTATGAACTCTTATCATTACCGAGCAACTTTTAAACGATCTTGGGCTAGAAGCTAAGTAACTTTTCAAATCGTACGAACTTACTTATTGCAGATAATTTATTAGCAAGTGATGGGAGAATAGGCAAATAATTACACCAAGTGAGCTTGTGCAAGAATACCGACTTATAATTGACTCTATCATTTCTCGTCCTCCACAATTTAAAATCTCAAGTAATGAGACTCGTGGATACTTAGCCTAATAAACTAATTAAGGTCTACATGGTTAAGGATACTAGCTAGAATAAACTTGGATAAGTCTATTCGGGTTGAGTCAAAATAAACGCAACGGGCCTAATATGTCAAAGATTTCTAAACTAGCTACACCACTTTATTAATATTTTTGACTTTATTGCGGAATATATACATATGAAAGCAACGATAAAAATTTAAAAATTACAACTAAATGGCCAAAGTTAATAAAAAATTTTGAAAAATGTTGAAAAATAAGATTTTCTGGTTAAATGAAGGCATTTTCATGGAAAAGTCCACTTAAAACTTCGATAGAAGTCCCCCCTACACTTAAGATAAACATTGTCCTCAATGTTTAAGCATGTGGGAAAAGGCTTCCCCTACACTTATGACATTGTGCACGTTGGTTAAATCAAGTTAAGGAAGAGACGACTAAAGTGATCAATTTCAAATGTGAGTACGAAGAAAATTGAATCACGATAGTTGAGAGATAGAACCGGATTTCGGATAACACGGGAGCACGGTTCTGCAAAGGTTCCAAGAGTGCATTCATCCCTGTAATCACATCACCACACCAATACAAACACGTATACAAGCCCCCTACACTTAAGAGGTAAACACATAAAAGGATAGATACTCGGGCTGCCTCCCGAGGAGCGCTTGTTTTTTATAACCGAGTCACGAGCCTGACTCGACCCAAAATTAGTTCATGGGAAACGTGGTGAGGGATGGAATCACCTCCTGAGAGGTGTCCTCACCAAAGTACAACTTCACTCGTTGGCCATTCACCTTAAAAGTAGGTCCATTAGGTTGAGCGAGCTCGAGAGTACCATATGGAAAAATTTTGGCAATGGTGAATGGGTCGGACCAACGAGATTTCAGCTTGCCGAAAAGATTTTCAACCGAGAGTTAAAAAGTAAGACTTTGTCTCCAACGTGGAACTCTCGGTTCTTAATCTTAGAGTCGTGAATGAGCTTAGTCCTTTCCTTATAGATCAAAGAATTTTCATAAGCCTCATTACGGAGTTCATTGAGCTCATTGAGTTAGATCTTGCGTAGGTCACCGGCTTTGTTTATATCAAAATTAGCCCACTTCAAGGCCCAGTAAGCCTTGTGCTCCAACTCAATAGGGAGGTGGCATGCTTTCCCGTACACGAGACGATATGGTGTACAACCAATCGGAGTCTTGTATGCGGTATGGAAAGCCCACAAAGCATCATCAAGTTTATCAGCCCATGAGGCACGATGCTCTCCCACGGTTCTTTCAAGAATTCGCTTAAGTCCTCGGTTGGATATTTCAGCCTGGCCATTAGTTTGTGGGTGGTAGGCTGTGGAAAGACGATGATTTACACCATACTTAGCCATGACTCTTGCGAATTGGTCATTGCAAAAATGAGTCCCACGATCACTAATAATGGCACGAGGCACACCGAATCTAGCGAATAGAGCTTTCAAAAAGTTACAAACCACCCTTGCGTCATTAGTAGGTAAAGCTTTGGCTTCAACCCACTTTGAAACGTAGTCAACGACTACAAGGATGTATTTGTTTCCTTTAGAAGAAGGGAATGGCCCCATAAAGTCGATACCCCAAACATCAAAGACTTCACATTCTTGAATGAAATTCTGAGGCATCTCGTCTTTATATGTGATCGTGCCTTGTTTTTGGCAAACATCACATCGTTTAACCATATTGTGAGCGTCACGATATATGGAGGGCCAATAAAATCCCGAATCAAACACTTTTTTGGCGGTGTAGTTGGGACCAAAGTGACTACCGGTGGGTCCTTTGTGGCAAGCATCAAGGATTTCCAAAGCTGCCGGTCCATCAACACATCGGCGAATAATCAAGTCGGCACATTGTTTGAATAGGTAAGGGTCGTCCCAAAAGTAAGTCTTAATGTCGGTGAAGAACTTTTTCTTTTGTTGGGACGTCAACCCTTCCTTGAGAATTCCACCCGCTAAGTAGTTTGCAAAGTCCGCAAACCACGGGGTTTCATCAGAATTCGAATTTATAGACATTAAGGTCTCCAAGGGAAAAGAATCATTGATTTCTTTGTTCGGATGATCCCCCTGGTAAGGATCCTCAAGTCTGCTGAGATGATCCGCGGCTAGGTTTTCAGCTCCTTTTTTATCGCGAATCTCGATTTTAAATTCTTGGAGAAGTAAAACCCAACGAAGAAGTCTTGGTTTGGAATCTTGCTTTGTCAACAAGTACTTCAACACGGAATGATCGGTATACACGATTGTGGTAGAAAGGACAAGATAGGGGCGAAATTTTTCAAAGGCATAGACAACAACTAAAAGCTCTTTTTCTGTTGTCGTATAATGCAATTGTGCCCCCGTCATTGTATTGCTAGCGTAATGGATTGGTTGGAAGTGTTTGTTCACTCTTTGTCCCAGAACCGCACCAATAGCAAAATCACTAGCATCGCACATCAACTCAAAGGGAAGCTCCCAATTAGGGGTAACCAAGACGGGTGCCTTAGTTAGCTTGTCCTTAAGCAAGTTGAAGGCTTCAAGACACTCTTTGGAAAAGATAAAAGGAGTATCTTTTTCCAAGAGGTGGGTCATCGGGCGAGCGATTTGAGAAAAATATTTGATGAATCGACGGTAGAAGCCCGCATGACCCAGAAAACTTCTCACACCCTTCATGGTTGAAGGTGGAGGCAACTTAGCGATGACATCGACTTTAGCACGGTCTACTTCAAGACCGGCTTTGGAAATTTTGTGCCCTAGCACGATGCCTTCTTTTACCATAAAATGGCATTTTTCCCAATTCAGAACTAGGCGAGTGTCTTTGCACCGCTTCAGCATACGTTCCAAATTGGCAAGGCAAGAAGAGAAGGAATCCCCGAAGACCGAGAAATCATCCACGAAGACTTCCATGGTTTGTTCAACCATGTCATGGAAAATAGCTAACATGCACCTTTGGAAAGTCCCGGGCGCATTACATAAGCCAAAAGGCATCCTTTTGTAAGCAAATGTGCCATAGGGACACGTGAATGTTGTCTTCTCTTGATCTTGGGGATCGATGGGTATTTGGAAATAACCCGAGAAACCATCAAGAAAGCAGTAATATTCATTACCCGCTAAACGTTCAAGCATTTGGTCCATAAAAGGTAGAGGGAAATGATCCTTTCTCGTGGCATCATTGAGTTTGCGGTAGTCTATACAAACTCTCCACCCAGTAACGAGACGAGTGGAAATCAATTCGTTGTGTTCATTGGGAACAACGGTTATTCCGCCCTTCTTGGGCACACAATGGATTGGACTAACCCATGGTGAATCCGAAATAGGGTAAATCATACCCGCATCAAGAAGTTTGATAACCTCTGTTTTGATGACTTCATGGATTTTTGGATTCACCCTTTGTTGGCTTTGAATTGTGGGCTTAAAGTCGTCCTCCATGAGAATTTTTTGTGTGTAGAAGTGAGGATCAATTCCACGAATATCAGATATTTTCCAAGCAATCGCCTTTTTGTGATCTTTCAACACGGTGATAAGTCGGGCTTTTTCTTCTTCCTTTAGGTCCTTAGCAATGATGACTGGCGACTTCTTCTCTTCTTCAAGGAATACATACTCGAGATGGGGCGGCAACTCCTTAAGTTCTAAATCCGGAGAATTTTCGACGGGAGGCGTATTCGAAGTCGGAGTATCGATAGCAATAACCGTGGGAGATGGTGGAGAAAGATTATCTTCGTTGAGAAGGTTGTCCAAGAAATGCATGTCTTCATCCCCATCGGTGGGAGAATCATCATTAGCTAAGTTCACATCTCCCATGGTGTCTTCAAGATTGTTCCAAAATAAATCACTATCTCCAAATAAAGACAATGATGAATCAATAGAGGCAACGGTGTCAACATTGGGAAGAGAGGTAGGAATATTTTTACAAGCATCATTAAAGTGTTCTTCACAAGCCTCATCCAGAATGTCAATACAATTAACACTCTCGTAGGAATAAGGTTGTTTAGACAACTTTCCCATGTTGAAGACGATTTTATCGTCACCCACTCTCATGATAAGCTCACCGGCTTCAACATCGATGAGAGTGCGACCGGTCCTCAGGAATGGATGACCCACGATCAAGGGAACACGAGGGTCCATCTCGTAGTCGACGACGACGAAATCGGCAGGAAAAGTGAATTTGTCGACTCCTACAAAGACGTCTTCGGCTATCCCCACTGGATAAGCAACCGTACGGTTAGCTAATTCCAAAGTCATTTTGGTGGAGACTAGCTCAGGGAGAGATAATTGCTTCCAAACGCTTAGTGGCATAAGATTAATACTGGCACCTAGATCGGCTAGGGCCATGCAATTCTCTACTCCCGGGAAATTGCAAGGGATTAAGAAACGACCCGGATCACCAAGCTTGGTTGGCAATTTCCTTAAGAGCACTGCAGAGCAATTCTCATTAAGTTGGGTATTGGCAATATCAAGAAGCTTTTCCTTGTCACTCAGAAGATCTTTAAACATTTTCGCGTACTTAGGCATGTGAGCGAGAGCCTCAGCGAAGGAGATGTTGAAATTCAATTGTTTGAACATCTTAAGAAAATTCAAAACCTGAATATCGTCCTTGCTTTTAAGCTTCTCTTTCCTCAACCTAGATGGATAAGGTATATTAGAAGAAGAGGAAGGCTTTGGGAGAATAGGATCACTCACATCCTTGGGTGGAGGAGGGGTAGAAGGAAGAGGTGGAGAAATTGGGGAAGGAGAAGGATGAGGAATAGGAGCAGGTGACTCATTCTCCTTAGTCACAACCACCGGTGGAGGTATAGGAAGCTCGGGTTCCTTGGTACCTTTGCCACTACGAGTGGTGATTGCTTTCATCTCCCCTCTTGGATTCGCAACGGTGTTACTCGAAAGAGTACCCGAAGAAGAGGGTTGATTACCTTGGAAGAAACTAGCCATCATGTTCTTCAAGTCATTTGTTTAGCTATCCAATGTGTTTCTCATGTCGGCTCTCAAATCGTTCCCTTGTTTGACCAAGTCTGCTTTCAGGTTGAGCACTTCACGCTGAAGCTTTCCCACGATCACATCGTTAGTCCCTATATAAGTTTCCACTTCTTGGTGAAGAGCGGTGGGTTGGTTGGGAGGAGCATTATATGCGGGTGGTAGATAAGCAGGTTGCTGGTAGACTTGGTTGTTTCGTTGAGGTGGTTGTTGCTGCTTGTGAGGAGGGATGTATGGTGTACGAGGTTGTTGTTGTTGTTGAGGAGGGCGATTGAGGTTTTGTTGTTGGTTTGGGTTGCTAGGAGGAAAACCGGGTGGTGAGAGGTAGTTGTTGGAGCGGTAGCTAAGCAAATTACGGTCACCTTGAGGTCTAGCTTGATAAGCAGGTTGAGGATAGGTGCCATATGCTGCATTCACGTTTTTAGAAGGGTAGTCTTGGGTGGCAATACAAGTGGTGTAAGAGTGAGGACCCCCGCATATCTCGCATGGTTGGCTAACAGCACTGACTTGAGCGTTTTTAGCGTTGCTGCTGTTGTTGTTGTTGACGGTGTGGGTAACAAGCGATTCAAGAAGCGTAGTGATTTTGTCCAGTCGCTTGTCGCTGTCACTAGTGCTAGCACTAGCGACATTGGTCCGAACACTCTTGGTTTGCACACGAGACTTATTCTCAATGATATCCCAAGCAGCATTGGAAGTCTTAGCCAAAAGATTACCCTCCGAGGCACTGTTTAGTGAATCTTGGTCACTCATGCTTAAACCATTGTAAAAAGTATTAATTTGATGTACTTTGGTAAAACCATGTTGTGGGCATTTTCTTAAAAGATCTTTAAAACGATCCCAAGATTCACTGAACGACTCATCGTACTTTTGTTCAAAATTTATGATTTCATTCCGCAAAGCGGTAGTACGAGAGGGTGGGAAAAAGTAATTGATAAACTTGGTTTCCAAATCCGTCCACGAGAGAATACTCTGTGGCGGTTCCTTAGCAAGCCAATGCTGGGCTTGTCCCTCTAAAGAAAAGGGAAAAAGTTGTAACCTAATAACCTCTTGTGGAACACCATTGAACTTGACCGTGTTGGTGAGTTGCAAGAATCTCTTGATATGGTCATGTGGGTCATCAATGGTACGCCCCAAGAATGGTTGAGCAGAGACCATATGGATAAAGCCTGATTTGAGCTCAAAGTTGTTGGCTGCAATCGCTGGTATAACAATTGGATCAGTGTTGCCATCTACATGAGCTTGCAGCAGTTCAATCATCGGGCGATTATCCGGTAGAGGCTCATTGTTGTTATTATTATTCATGTTGTTGAAAGGTGGGTTGTTGTTGTTGTTATTGTTGTTTGGAGGTGGTATGTTGTTGTTGTTTTGTACACCGGCCATGTCTAAGTTATCGAGAGGCTCGGGCTCTTGATAAGACGTGGATCGAGTGCACATACACTTGCAAAAGAACTAACAAGAGAAAAACAAAACAAAAATATTTTTTTGGTTTTTTATGTTTTTTACTTTTTAGGATTTTTGAAAATTATATATTTTTTTTAGGGTTTTTTTGAAAGTTTTTATGAAAAAGTAACGTTCACGGGGAACGGATCCCAAAATCCAAGTTCTCACAAAAAACTTTTGATCTTAACGAGAAGAGCCAGCAGCGGCGCCATTTGATATTTTGATTTTGTATGGGGTTCAATTATTTTCTCTCGGTATCCTCTCGAATTGATCTCGGCCTTAAGTGGAATGATTGTTCTTGGTTACTAAAAAAGGGGAGTTGGGTTTTTAATCTACTAAAAGTTTAAATGCTCGAAAATGTAGACTTAAATTTAAAGGGCAATTATATTAATAACAGTTAATAAAATCTAGGATTAAAATGTGAAATAAAAATGAAGAAACAGTGACATTAAAGAAACAGTAATAATTAAAAATGCTCAAAAGTAAATTGATTCGGAAGTTCTTACTGATTCAGAACATTTCCGAATGAAAGATGTTAAAATCCTTGATTCGGAACTTTACTCGGAACTTCACCCGGAACTTTATTCGGAAGATTGGTTCGGAAGTTGGTTCGGAACTTTCACCGGAACTTTACTCGGAACTTTATTCGGAAGTTTGGTTCATCCGGAACTTTATTCGGAAGTTTGGTTCATCCGGAACTTTGTACTCATTCGGAAGTTTTAAAAGGAAAATTCATTCGGAACTTAAAAACTCATTCAGAACTTAAAAATTGATTCGGAACTTAAAAACTGACTCGGAACTTTTCTAACATAAACTCATTCGGAACTTTTCAAAAAGTAGTTGATTCGGAACTTTTTTAGAAAACACTTTCATCCGGAACTTTTTATGCTCATTCGGAACTTTTTAGTTCACCCGGAACTTTTTGGTTCACTCGGAACCTGGGAAATGCACAAGAACAGTAACTTTACCCGAAGAACAGGGGAAATACGTTTTAGACCAAAAATCACCAAGTTTCTAACCAAAAATTTAAAGAAACTAACCACTAATCATATACTAACCATAAACTACAAATCCCATCAACAATAACATAAAACCCAACAACTTTTGAAGATCAAATCAACAAAATAAGAACTTAAACTTTTAACCAAATAAATGAAGATTAACAAGATGAAATGGAAAGATTGATGTATTGAATGATTAAGGTTTTAACAATCACGAAACAAAGATTAAAATTACAAGATTGAAAAACAAAGATCAAAATCACCAAACACCCTAGTGGTGTTGGTGATGCTACGAACATAAAGGGAGAAAAAGAAGGAGGAAAGAAAAACTAAAAAAACTTCCTGGAAAGTGTGAGAGGGGATCCTTTATATAAGTGTCCCCTTTGGTTGGTGAGTGGGGTCTCTCCCGTTCTTCTTGTCTTCTCGTCTTTTTAGAAAAGTTGACGTTTTCGATTCTGATTCGGGATTTGTCGTCGATTAAATTCAACTCATCTTTTAATTTCTTCGTTTAATAGACTTGAGTTTCTTCGATTTATGTAAATCTTCCGTCTTTGGTCCTTTTCTTCGATAAATCTTCAAATAGGCCCAGTGACTTCAAATCTTTTGCATCTCTTGGACAATAGACTTCATCTTGAGACTTTTTCTTTGGTAAAACCCGTGCAATCCCATGTTTTCTCCATTATCCATCCGGTTGGCTCTGAAAACACAATAAACATAAAAACCACACATAATTCCTAACAAATGATATTAAATACGTGTTTTGGTCTCGTTTTAGCCAGAATTAAGTGGTAAAAGGATGGGTGTTTTCACACCTATCAGCAGGTAAGACATTTGGAGACGTAAGTGGCCACATCATGTTTCATACCACTCCACCAAAAGTATTGCTTGATGTCATGGTACATCTTAGTCGAACCAGGATGTATAAAGAATGGGGAGCTATGAGCTTCAGCTAACAAGGCTTCCCGGAGTTCTTGGTCATCAAGAACACAAAGTCTCGTGCCCTGCCATACGATACCATCTGCATCTACTCTGAATTCCGTCTGTTTCTCCAAATTCTGTACTATCGCCCAGATTTCTCCATCATCTTTCTGAGCTTCCTTGATCTTAGAGAGTAACTCTGGTTCTACTCTAAGATTAGCCCAGTAACCGTGCTGTCCACGTACCATGATCTCGATGTCTAGTCCCTCCAAGTCTCTTATGATTTTCTCCTCAATTATAATGCCGTTGATCATTCCGGTCTTCCTGCTAAGAGCATCTGATACTACATTTGCCTTTCCGGGATGATACTGTAGATTAATGTCATAATCCTTCAATAGCTCTAACCATCTCCTCTGTCTCATGTTCAATTCACGTTGAGTGAAGATATACTTCAAACTCTTGTGGTCCGTGAAAATGTCACATGATTCTCCATATAAGTAGTGCCTCCATATCTTCAATGCAAACACGACTGCAACAAGTTCCAAGTCATGCGTAGGGTAATTCTCTACATAAGGCTTAAGCTGTCGTGAAGCGTACGCGATCACTTTCCCATGTTGCATGAGAACACAGCCAAGTCCCTTCCCTGATGCATCACTGTAGATTTGAAATCCACCCGTACCAGATGGGAGAGTAAGAATAGGTGCATATACTAGCTTCTGCTTCAGGTCTTCAAAGCTCTTCTCTCGTTCTTCAGTCCAGACGAATTTCTCCCCTTTCCGCATCAGTTTGGTCAATGGTAGTGCTAAGCGGGAAAAGCTCTCCACGAACCTACGGTAATAGCCAGCTAAGCCTAAGAAACCGCGGACTTCCGTCGCTGATGTCGGCCTCGGCTACTTAGTAATAGCCTCAACCTTCGCTAGATCCATAGTGATTCCTTCTGCTGATACAATGTGACCTAAGAATGCCACCTTGTCTAACCAGAACTCACACTTGGAGAATTTAGCATACAGCTGCTTCTGGCGAAGAATCTATAGTACTGTACGAAGATGGTCTTCGTGTTCCTCCTTGGACTTTGAGAAAATCAGGATGTCATCGATGAAGACAATGACGAACTTTTCCAGAAATTCATGGAAGATTCTGTTCATCAAGTCCATGAACACTGCTGGAGCATTTGTCAGGCCGAATGGCATAACTACAAACTCATAGTGGCTATAGCGGGTACGAAAAGCAGTCTTGGCGATGTCCTGCTCCTTAACCCGTAGCTGATGGTAGCCTGACCTAAGATCAATCTTGGAGAAGTGTTTGGCCCCTTGGAGTTGGTCAAACAGATCGTCTATACGCGGCAGTGGATACCTATTCCGGATAGTAATCTTGTTGAGCTCGCGATAGTCTATGCAAAGACGCATACTGCCGTCCTTCTTCTTAACAAATAGAACCGGTGCGCCCCATGGAGATGCGCTCGGTCGAATGAAACCTCGTTCAAGAAGTTCTTGCAGTTTATCCTTCAGCTTCTTCAGCTATATGGGAGCCATTCGATAAGGAGCCTTGGAGATCGGTTCAGCTCCTGGAATTAGCTCGATATTGAATTCCACTTCTCGTGCAGGTGGTATGCCCGGAAGTTCTGCTGGAAATACATCTTGGAATTCCGACACTATTGGTTGATCCTGAATTGATGGAGATTCAGCATCCATGTCGTGAACCGTAGCTAGATAACCCTCGCAGCCATGTGACAGTAGTGCACGCGCTTGTAGGGTAGATATGATTTGTACAGACCGTCCGGGTACAAACCCGTTATGAATGTACTCTGGTGCATTAACATCACCGAAGATAACTCGATATGAATGGCAGTCTATGGTAGCATGATGCTTGGATAGCCAATCCATGCCCAAAATCACGTCGAATTCATTCATGTCCAGCGGAAGTGCGTCAACAGGACGAACTTATCATCAAACTCTAGGGGAATACTCTTTTATACATGGGTGATTAATACAGAGTCCCTCAAAGACATGGAAATAGTAAGTCTATTCTCTAGTGGCATGGGGAGCATCCTAATGTTCTTAGCATAAGCAGTATAAATGATCGAGTGAGTAGCACCCGTATCAAAAAGAACACACGCAGCTTGACCATACATATACAAGATTCCAGTGATGGTACCTGTAGACTTGTTGTCCTGGTCTCGAGATGTCGTGTAGACACGCCCAGTGGTAGGAGGCGGCTTGGTATCAGCATGTCCTGATGTGCCCTCCATCTCGCCCTTACGGCAATCCTTCATGATATGGCCAGGAAGACCACATTTGAAGCATGCGTCAGTGTTACGACGACATGGCCCTGGGTGCCTACGGTGGCAAGTAGAGCAAAGAGGATGAGTATATCCTCCAGCAGGTGCTCTGGCTGGCTGAGAACTTGATAAAACATTTTACATAAGACATGATAATAGGGTACAAAGGACAATGCAGATAATCGTAAGATTGAATACCAGTGATAGCTGGACGGCTAGGCTGTGAACCTCTCTGGTTCTGGTCCCTACCGTTTCCATGGTTCCTGGTAGAAGTTTTGCTAAAGTGTCAGAATATGAGTTATAACATGAAATCATAAGAAAATGCGTAAGTATTAGGACATGCTGCCGTTGGAATGTCCAGCGTTGTTACGGTAAGTATCATTACCGCCACGCCTATCCGTAGCAGAACGGTCGTTAGTCTGACCGTTTCCCTTGGGCTGATGAGGCTGCTGCTGAGTAGCCGGCTGAGACCGGTCCCCAGTTTTCTGCCTGGAAGATACAGTTTAAACAGATGAAAGTTTGACATATATGGGAAGAATACGGATTGGTCACCGCTTGATTACGAATGTTTACCTCTTGTCGGGTCTCTCAGCTTCCCCGAACTCATCTCTCTCCTGCAGCATCTCCAGTCTACGTGCTGCATCGGCCACTTGTGCTACCGTATCCAACGGAGCACCTGATAAGTTATTGGCGATCCTTGGATTAAGAGCCCAACGAAAATGTAGTGCCTGCTCTTCATTGGTGCCCACAGATGCTCTCAGGACACCGGCATAACGAAGAAAACGCTGCATGAAGTCATTGTTGTCTTCGTCAGGTCGTTGTCTAATGGTATAGTATTCCCTCATGAGCCGATTCCTTCCATGGGGAAAATGTTAGGCGGGGGAGGATAGCCGTCGTTCTGATGAAGGATGTCTTGCATTTCTGCATCAGCAGCTGCAAACATCTCCCAGAGATTGTTTATGTTTGCCATCTGACAGTATAACATAAAACATATGATTTACAGATCAAAACATAAACATAAATTATATATACATGAAAAAAAAAATTATACCAATAAATCCAGAGAAAATTTTTATGCAAGAAAATTTGTGTATGAATGCATGATGCAGTTTTATGAAAACTTTTGTATGCTCGAGAGTGAACGCCTATGGTCAGTTCACCTAAAATAAAAGACATGGCGAGGGGACGCCTATGGGTCGGTCCCAAATTTAAAAGTTACGATAAAACACATGCGACTAAATAGGGCCAGTCCTGTACCAACCATTACTTAGTCATAAACCTGCGACAATGACATATATATGTATGCATAAAAATGATGAATGCATGAAAACGATTGTCAGTTCTAGGAAGACCATAGTGACTACCTACTAATCACAGGTCATATTTTGAGAGCCTACAGGTCGAAGCCTTGGCTCTGATACCATAATTGTAACACCCCATTTTGATAATGGAATGTCACGCGTAATTATGGCGTGTCATCAAAGCATACAAGGATAAATGTCTAAACATTACATGACCATAAAAGGAAAATACCGGAATCAAACATCGGTAGTCCAAAAGTAAAGCTCATCATACACAAACATAAGTACTGTAAATGAAAGGACTAAACAATGTCCATAGCAAGAGTATCAAAGTAAAGATAATGCATAAAGTAAAGAAAGGCTAGAAAGCTTCCAATCTATATGCACATACGCTTAAACTCTACGAGCGTCCCTGAGTACCTGCCGTTTTGGAAACATAGAAAAGGAAAACGGCTGAGCAATACGCTCAGTGCACTGATGTACAATAAAGCCTGAATAGTAGAAGCATATAACATGTAACAACAGAAGAAACTAAGTCCCGAATAACCCGGTTAAGTCTTGGTAAAACTGGTTTTATAGTTTGAAAAGCCTTATGTTTATCTTATAAAAACTGTTTAACATATTCTACCATTAGCCAATATAGGTCATGAAAATCCACCGTGCATGCATAGTTGGAGGGGTGACCTCATCATGCAAATTAGAGGGGCTGCCTCTAATTTAATATACTGGTTTGAGTAGGAGGGATCAACTCCTTGAGAAGGATGCAAGGCACACACCACATTCACACTGAGTAATCTGCTGAAAAACATGTAACTAGGATGCACCCATACGCCCCACATGATAAATATAATAATATGGCAAAAGCTGAAGGGACGCCACGAGCAATCACTCCGCCGTGGTGAAGTCATAACACCAGTGCCTCTAATGTTATGGTTATGGTACCTCCATAACTAGGTGAAACTGGTCATGCATGTATATGGCTATAGGTATTCTAAATTAAACATAAGCAAATCAAACATATAAACTTATACTACGAGAAAACAGTTGGCTGCATACGGGGAATCCTAATAAGGAAAGAATGTCCATACTGAAAGGACGGGAATCCGTACCTTATGTCCAGTGAACGAAGAAGACGAACTGAGGAGAGTCCTACTTCGGTATCACTAATGCTACATAAATACATACGTGTATAAGTATCTGATCACTAAATACGTAACTGGTTTTATGTCGTGTCTTTGCTTATTTTATACGTTCATGTCATATTTTACTATTTTAAGCTTTAAACTGTGTTTATCTTATATTCTGTCTATTCTGATTAAGTATTACTTGTATCTCATGTATTATTATACTTACTGTGTAAGAATAAGTAACTTTCTAAAAATAGCAGGTTTCTAAAAATAGAAAGTTTCCAAAATAGAAAGTTACCAAAAATAGAAAGTTTCCAAAAATAAAAAGTTTTCAAAAATAGAAAGTTTCCAAAAATAGAATTACTGCTTAAAATAGATAAGTTTCTAAAAATAGAAAGTTTCCATAAATAGATTAGATGCCTTAATTAAATAAGTTTCTAAAAATAGAAAGTTTCCATAATTAGATATAAGCTAGTTAAATAAGCTAAGTATATAAGCTTAAGTGTTTCCTGATTATTTTTCTAAGTCATAATGATATAAGGTATAGTTTATTAACTATTACATGTAATTTAAATAAACTATAGGTTAAAAGTATTTAATTAAATATATTATGTTTTTAATTAAATCAAGTTAAATACTTAGGTTAAAACATGTATTATTAATTATTAGAATATAACCTAAGTCATGTTAATTAATTAATTATAACCATGGTTTTTAATAATTAATTAATTATAAAGTCTAGAAAAATATAAATACTTAGGTTAAAATCCATGATCTAATAATTAAATTATAACCTAAGTCATGTTTTATTAAATTAATCATGTCATATTTTATTAATTTAATTTATAACATATGATTATTAAAAACATAACCTTAACATAAACCATGAACCGGATCGTGCCTAGAAATCATGAGCCGGACACGAAATCAACACCATACCCCGAACCACTTTGGGGTTCATCCCTTTTTGCTACCGTCGTGGGACCCACACCACCAAACTGAGACCTTGTGGTCTCGGTGGTGGTCCATGTGCCAAGCCGAGACCCCCTTAGGGTTCGGCTTAGGCGCCGGCCACAACAAACACCCCTAAATCCTCCGTTTTGATTTACCCCATAACCATTTACATGTTTGATTTATGTTTTTAATTAGCTTTTTAAAAACATCATGTTCTTATTTAATTTATTAAATCAAAACAAAAATAAAAAGGATTAAAAAGGTATACCGAATGCGTGGATCGAACGAGGATGAACACACACGAACACTTGCACCAAATTCAAGATCAAAAATCAAATAAACACCCCCTTTGTGTCTTGTATATGCGGCGGCCAAGAGGAGAGCAAGAAGGAAAATGAGAAAATCTTTTTAGGTTTTTGATGTTTTACTGTAATGTGAAAAATGAAAACAAGATTTTACCTTTACCCCATGTTAGTAAAATTTGATGGGCTTGGCCCATCCTTCTTGATGTAGCCGCGGGTAGGGGGCCCCACATGGGGTACCCATACCATTTTCCGAGTCTAAATATTTAAGTGTTCGTTCGTGTTTAGTCGTGTTCGTGTTTTATGTGTTCTCGTTAAATATTACCCGTGGCTTAATATATTTATCCGTGTTCGTAATAAATGTATATACGTAATTAATATTAGCTCGTGATTAAATTACGTTCATGATTTCATGATCGTATGTTCGTGATTAATTATTGTTAAATAATTATTGTGTGTTCGTACGTAATTAATACTTATCGTATTTTAACACGTACGTAATACGTAAAATTCACGTGAACGTAATCATACTATAAAAGGAAAGTTTTAATCTAGTACGTACGATCTTAATGGTACTATTCATGGTAAAAGCATGCGGGTTTTACATAATCACTTCCAGAATTACAATTAAGGCGACACTAAACACATCCCCACCCTTAAACCCTATGCCACATCACCACATGAGTCACATGTTAAACCCTCCTCACACGGTTTTGGGGAAAAAGCCAAAAGTTGCCAGAAAATCAACACACCATATTCCAGCTTACTCCTTAAGCTTGTTTTGGACCCTTGGATGCAATTACACCTTGCCAGCTACAACAAAACGCCAAGATGAACTCGCACGATTCTCAAAAGTTCAAATTCTGCAAAGGGCAAATTGGGGATTCTACTGCATTAGAGTTTTTGTTTTTAGCTTTCCTAGAACACATTGTAAGCCTATAAAAGGCATTAGGCTCATTAGTTTAGTTCTTGCTCTTGAATTTTTCCTATGTTCACAATTATGTAAATCTCATTTTCATTAATGAAGTGTGTTTGAAATTGGTGAAGAAAAGTCAAGTGCCATTCTCATTTCCTGCTTATTATTGTTTAATGTTAACTAATCTTGAATCCTAAAACCTGTTTTCAAAGGAGTGGTTTCAAAGTTTGCATATTTTCCTTAAATGTTGATATTTTGCTAAGTCTTGTTCAAACCTTGGAATTTTTGGGCTATAAGTTGATCATAGCACTCTGATATTGTGATATCAAGGTGTTGTGAGGCTTATAACTTGGGGATAATCAAGTGTGGGGAACAAAGGTTGCATTAATCAAGTTTTCCTCTTTTTCTGTTTTTGAATATTATGCTTCTAACTTTGCTCCATCTTAGCAGCTTGATATTGGAAGCTTGTGCTTGTTCTTGCTAGCACATTAGCTCAAACATACGTGGGTGTGGATGTACATCCACGAGGTTTGAACCCTTAATCTTAAAATCTGTTGAAAAATTGGATATCTGTGATATTTGTGTTCTGCTATTGTATGTGTTGTTCTTGGGCTCCAAATCTTGTTGAATCTGTTCATTTTGATGTTTTGATGCTTATGTATGCATGTGCTAACCTAATTCCTACTTTTGATTTGAAAATCTTGTTTTGAAATTATTAAGGGGTGTTTGGGTTAACTGCATATTATAGTTATAGAGTTATTGGTTAAGTGTTTGCTATTATATCTTGCTTGTTCTTGTTTAAGAAGTGCAAGAGAGTGGATATCTGCAAGTTATATGCTTTTGAACACCTAAATCAAACATTTGCTCATAAAATCTTGATTAAGTGATATTTTGACTTGTGATTTGGTGCACACCTAGTTCTAGGCTTAGACTTAGGATAGAAAGTGATAAATCATACTCAACATAACCTATCTAAGAGATTTGAGTGTTTGAATTTGGCTGTGTGGTCAAGTATATCAACAAGTGTTCATAACTGCCTACTAGTGTTCATCAGTAACTTTTTGGTGCTTGAATCTTGATCTAGGCCTTGAACCATTGCATGAAACATGTTTAAATATGTTCATTTGAATTTATTAGAGCTTGTGTATGCATTTGGTGCAATTTGGCTGGCTGATTTTTGCTAAAACTGCTTATTGAGTGAAAACTGCTTATTGTTCATGTCTGTGTGAAGTCTGAGGATCTTTTGAATTAACTGTGCTAATTGGCTGATTGTGATTGTGATTTCTTTGTTGTTTTTGACTCCTTATGATTAACTGATCATTTGGGTGCCTTTGTGAAACTTGAATCCACAAAAAAGTCACTAAAGACAAATAGTCAAGAAAGTCAAGCAGTGGAAAAAGTTTCCACTGCTCAACATCCAAAACTAGCCCCTGCTAGTGTAATTTGTCATTCAGCTTATTAATAAGCTATATTAGCTTATCCAGACTTGTAACAACTTATTTTTTGTGATCAATCTTCCTCATTTGACCCATTTATTTGAACTGGAGCTTATCAGACCTTGGCTTTGACTTTTTGCTAGAAAACTCATAAGGTTGACTTTTAATTAAGTGCTTATTTGCTTATTTCAGCTTATTGAAAAACTTTTTGTTGATTAAGCTTAGTTAAGTCATTTAAAATCTTTTGAAACTTGAATCAGCTCTTGGGGTGGCATAGAACTCGAAAACGATTATTTTGTCGTTTTGTGAAGATAACTTATTGCTTATTCAGGCTTATTCCTTGTTCTTATTTCAAGTTTCTTTTTACAGATCTCTTAAGTAACTCAAAAGAAGCTTGTGTGTCTAATTTGAGCTTATGGCATTAGCTTATAGCTTAATGGGCCAAAAAGCCCATTAAGAATAAGCTGCTTTGAAATAAGCTAGCTTATACACATTTTCAGCTTTTGGGCCTTCAGAGTTTTGTCTTTAAAATCAAATTTTGAGTCAGAATGGAAGTTTTGGGCTTATTTGGTTGACTTTTTCTTATTGGGCCTTAAGGCACTGTTTTGTCTTTTAGCCCATTTCTAGGTCCATTAGGGGTATTTTTGTAATTTCAACTTCATTTCTGAGTTTATTAGGTTAAAATAAGCTAGTTTGCAACTTTTTAGATTTTTTTATAAATTTTGGATTTTTAATATTATTTTATTATTAAAAATAAAAATTTAGATTTTTCAAGTTTTTATATTTTTCTTAGGTTAAATACATTAAGTAAGGAATTTTACAATTTTTAGAATATTTTTATTGTCATTAGATTAATTTTTAGAATTGTTTTAATTTTAAATAGTTTTTAATTGTTTTTAAATAGTTTTTATTAATTTTAAAATTTTCAAAAAAAGTTATAAATTTGGTTAAGTCATTTTAGAGGTTTACAATTGAAAAAATCTCATTTTGGGCTTTTTGTTAATTTAAATTGATTTTTTGGGCTTTAATTAGCATTAAAAAATTATTATTTAATTAAATAAAAGGTTTGAGTGATTTTTGATTTTTTATAAACTCTATTACCATTATTTAGGATTTATTGCAATTTTCTAGGAATTTTTAGGGTAAATTTTTAATTTTGTCACTTTTTTACGGTTTTACGTGTACGACTTATCGTCTTAGTTTAATTCTCAATCGTAACCGTCATTCTCTTCTAATCTTTCTTCTTTTCTTTTCTCATAATTATAATCACAAAAGTTAATCAATTCTTAACACACTCACCAAGTCTCCTTAAGAACGATCCCCACTTTGGATCATAACTTGTGATTTTTACTAAACTACTTGTGTATACTTACCCTAATTACGTTCTTTTTCCTAAAAGACGTATTTTACTCAACATCATTTTGACGCCGCTGCCGGGGAGGCGTGTTTTGTTTTGATTTGGTAATTGTTGTTTTTATATATAGCCATAATATCTATTTGTATTAGTAGCACTCTACTAATACGTATTATCAGTTTTTCGTTTTTTGTGTGAATACTATTACTATATTGTATATGATAGGAGTAGAAATACGTCTTTTAGGAAAAAAAGCGTAATTAGGGTAAGTACACAAGTGATTTAGAAAAACCACAAGTTATGACCCAAAGTGGGGATCGTTCTCAAGGAGGCTTGGTGTGTGTGTTAAGAGATGATTAATGATGTGATTATGATTATGAGAAAAGAAAATAGAAATGAGATTAGAAGAGAATGACGGTTACGATGACGAATTTAAACTAAGACGATTAGTCGTACACGTAAAACCGTAAAAAGTGACAAAATAAAAATTTATCCTAAAAATTCCTAGAAAATTGCAATAAATCCTAAATAATGTAATTAGAGTTTATAAAAAATCAAAAATCACTCATACCTTTTATTTAATTAAATAATAATTTTTTAATGCTAATTAAAGCCCAAAAAATCAATTTAATTAAGAAAAAGCCCAAAATGAGATTTTTTTCAATTGTAAACCTCTAAAATGACTTAACTAAATTTAAAACTATTTTTGAAAATTTTAAAACTAATTAAAACTATTTAAAAACAATTAAAAACTATTCAAATTTAAAATAATTATAAAAATTAATCTAAGGACAATAAAAATATTCTAAAAATTTTAAAATCCCTAACTTAATGTATTTAACCTAAGAAAAATATAAAAACTTGAAAAATACAAATTTTAATTTTTAATAATAAAATGATAATAAAATAATATTAAAAATCCAAAATTTATAAAAAATTCTAAAAAGTTGCAAACTAGCTTATTTTAACCTAATAAACATAGAAATGAAGTTGAAATTACCTAAATACCCCTAATGGGCCTAGAATGGGCCAAAAGTCCAAACAGTTAGCTTAATGGGCTGATTAAGGCCCAATAAGAAAAATATTGTCCAAATAAGCCCAAAAACTCCTATCTGACTCAAAATTTGATTTTAAACACAAAACTCTGAAGGCCTAAAAGCTGAAAATGTGTTTAAGCTAGCTTATTTCAAAGCAGCTTATTCTTAATGGGCTTTTTGGCCCATTAAGCTATAAGCTGATGCCATAAGCTCAATTTAGACACACAAGCTTCTTTTGAGTTACTTAAGAGTTCTGTTAAAAGAAAATTGGAAAAAGCACAAAGAATAAGCCTGAAAAAGCAATAAGCTATCTTCACAAAACGACAAAATAGTCGTTTTCGAGTTCTAGGCCACCCCAAGAGCTGATTCAACTTTCAAAAGCTTTTAAATGACTTAACTAAGCTTAATCAACAAAAAGTTTTTCAATAAGCACACTCAATAAGCTGGAATAAGCAAATAAGCACTTAATTAAAAGTCCACTTTATGAGTTTTCTAGCAAAAAGTCAAAGCCAAGGTCTGATAAGCTCTAGTTCAAACAAATGGGTCAAATGAGTAAGATTGATCATAAAAAATAAGTTGTTGCAAGTCTGGATAAGCCAATATGGCTTATTAATAAGGTGAATGCAAAACTACACTAGCAGGGGCTAGTTTTGGTGTCTGAGCAGTGGAAACTTTTTCCACAGCTTGACTTAATTGACTTTTTGTCTTTAGTGACTTTTTTGTGGATTCAAGTTTCACAAAGGCACCCAAATGATCAGTTAATCATAAGGAGTCAATAAAAATCACAAGAACACAATCACAATCAGCCAATTGGTACAGTTAATTCAAAACGTCACCAGATCTAGCCCAGACATGAACAATAAGCAGTTATGAACTTATAAGCTGTTTAAACAAATTTCAGCCAGCCAAATTGCACCAAAAGCATACACAAGCTATAATAAACTCAAATGAACAAGTTTAAACAGGTTTCATGCTATGGTACAAGGCCTAAATCAAGATTCAAGCACAATAAGGTTACTGATGAACACTAACAAGAAGATTTTTACTTTTGCTGATATACTTGACCAACAAGCCAAATTCAAACTCTCAAATCTTCAAACCAGGTTATATTAACTATGATTTAACACCTTTTAGCCCTAAGCATGCATATACTCAATGTATTTCCAAAATCTTAGGTCAAAATCATTCAAATCCAATGAGATATGGCACAATGTTTTATTCAAGGTTTTAAACCCAATAACTTACAGGTTTTAGTTCTCAACCAAGTAAATAACAGATAACAAGCATAAACAACTTTCAACAACACAATAGCAACTTATGATCTTAAACAGATAATCCCAAACACCCCTTATCTTTTTCAAATCAACTTTAAACAAGTATAAGTGTATTTCAAGACTACCCAAGCCCAATCAAACACATAAACAGATGTAATATGCAGTATTGAACAAGATTAGACCATAAATTCCACAAGAACACAAGTAACACACAAAATCACCAAAAATCAAGATTTTAAGCAGATTTTGAGTAGAAAGGTGCAAACTTCATGGATGTACATCAACACCCACGAATTTTGAGCTTATGTGCTAGCAAGAACAAGCACAAGCTTCCACAAACAACCCTGCTAAGATTCAACAAGGTTAGAAGCAAAAAGTCATAAACAGAAAGTGACCTTTTGGAAAATAAACTTGATTAATGCAACTCTTGTACCCCACACTTGATTATCCCCAAGTTATAAGCTTTACCACACCTTGATATCACAATATCAGTGTGCTATGATCAGCTTATAGCCCAAAAATTCCAAGGTGTACCAAGAACTTAGCAAAATATCAAATTTTGATCCTTTGTGCAATTTCTTGCACAAGGTTTAAAAACACGTTTTAGGATTCAAGATTAGTTAACATTAAACATAAACAAGCAATAAAAATGATTGGCACTTGACTTTTCTTCAAAGATTCAAACACAATTCATTCAATATGAACTGGATTTACAGAACTTTGAACAAAGGGAAATTCAAGAGCAAAGAAAAAATGTAGTATCCTAAGGCCTTTAAATAGGCTTACAAGTGAACTAGGAAAGCAGAAAAACGTGAAACCCTAGCTAATGAAGTTCCAGTTATGCCCTTGAGTAGCTTGAACTTGCTTGAACATGTGACTTTGTTTTGGCAGGTTATGTGAGTTGGCAGTGGTGAAAATGTATCCAAGGGCTCCAAATAAGCTTAAAAAGTAAGCTTGAATACTAGGCGTTGGATGACTGGTGGAGTTTTGGCAGTTTCTTCATTTTTGCAGCAGGGGAATCTTGTGTGGGTCTATTGAGTGATGAGGTGGCCAGTTTAAAGGTTGGGTTATATTTATCAGACCATTAATCATAAATCTACACAATATTAGGGTTTAATTGTTGGTAATTAACAAATGCCCAATTGAGATTATGAACATGAAGAACAAGGTTTTAATCCGTTTTTCGGTGGATTAATGTTTAAATAAGTTTTTAGGCGCCAAGGTTATTTAATAAATAAACCAGATTAGTGGAGGGCTGAGGTGGATGAATGGTGTGTTCTGATTGGTTGTAAGGGGTGAGTGGGACACGTGTAAGGGGATGGTTTAACTTTCCTTGTCTGCCCAAATTAGTCCCCAACCTTTCTTCTTTCTTTCACTTGTAAATAAATAAGCCAAAACTAGATTCCCTTTGTATTTGAAGTTTCCAACTTTACACTTTTGCCCCAAATACTTTTCCAAAGTATTTTCAGGGGTATTTCTTGCGATATCTTGATTCTTGAAGGGTTGTTTTGACATTTTCTTCATTGATAATGGTCTTGACTTGTTTGTTTGACTTCTTGGAGGACCGAATTTGCCAAGTCGTGATTTATGAGGGACCATTTTTGCCATTTCTTCAAAGTCAAGGGTCTTTTTGGTAATTTGACATTTTTAAAGGACCAAACTTGTAATTTCTTGTATCTTGAAGGTCTTCATGATATGTATGACTTTGAGGAGGACTAATATTGACAATTTAGTTTTGTTAAGGGACTAAAATTGCCAATTCTTCAAAGTCAAGGGCCCTTTTGTAATATTGACAAACTTTAGGGACCAATCTTGTAATTATGAAGATACAAGGGTTTAAAGTGTCAATTCTTCAATATTGGATGACCCTCTTGCATAATCTTCACATCTTCAAGGGTTTTCTTTGGAAAATCTTCATTAGGGCTTTGTTCAATGTGCGGCTTCGTTTCCCGTGTTCGTTTTTGCATGATTCTTGTGATGTTTTGTCATTTTCTCAATATCCGTACCTAAAATACACAAGTAACAAACACAAGCATATATTTGGTCATTTTCATGATATTTAATGCATTTAAAGCCCTTTTTGGACGATGAGACTATTTATAAAAGCAGTCTCATCACTCCCCCATACTAAATCATTGCCGTGCCCTCACGCAATGTTAGAATAAAGTATCGTAGCATCTCCAAAATTCATTTTTATTCACTTTTATTGAATGATAAACTAGCTACTCTACTACTATTACTACTACTTGCGTTTTAGACATAATGTATGATTTTCATCGCAAAATGGGACGTTTAGGTTCATAGAACAAGAACACGTGAATGCTTCGTTAGAAATAATTTCATCGTCCTCGATTTTCACCCCAATTCCATGCTAAGCGTGCAACGAGATCATTGTCATTATAAGTTAGTAATGCTAACACTACTCATATGCCCTAATCACGTACTTATCCTCCCATTTCCTAAGTTGTATCTCTTATATTTTATTTTGTCTTGAATCTTTCACGAGGATACATTGTTTGACTTATGCGATGATAGAGATTTAGGTCTAAAAATAGAGTCCTAATGTTGTAACCAAGACCATCGGATTAATAACCCCCCCTAATAGACAACGATGTCAAAAAATTAAGTCAACAAGAAGGATCGATAAACACGGTTTTATAACGGTTTTGAACATGAGACTTATTACCAATACTTTTATACGCCCCCTAACGGAAGGGCCTTATTATCATAGGTTTACCTCCACCTTTTATTCAACTTCGCCATGAAGCTTTTATTATGACTTCGGTCTTGCCTTGCCTTTTATTATCCACCTCATTGGTGGTTTTATTAGCCAAAGACGTATATCCACACGCTAAGGCGAATTTTGGATCTTTAAAGCTTAAAAGATTAAGGCTTGATTCACTTTTAATTTGCATAGATTTTTCGGCCTTGTGAGCTTCAAATTGTTTGCTTGATTTAGGTGAGCACTTGAAATCTTATTATTGGGTGAAGCTTTCGATTATTCGGGTGCCAATACTTCAAAACCGTGACGCTGGCGATACCTTAATGTCTTCCCAATTTAATTACACGGAAGCTACTAGAAAAGACTAGAAACCAACAATCAAGACTAAACCGATAAGTCAATATTTATTAAGCAAAAAATATTTACAAGCGAAGGGAGAATAAGCAAACAACGAGAACACATGAGTTTTTGAAAGAATACGAGTACTCTACGTTTAGCATAGTAACTTATAATTAATTCTATCATTTCTCGTCCTCATTTAAGAGACTTAGCCTAATGTAAAGTTAAGGAATCAAAGCTAAGTGTTCAACACGCACGGTCCAGTAAAAAATTACTCTTATTCTCGCCAACGGAAAACCTACATTCGTGTCTTCAAACACTTATAAAACATGAGAAATTTTTTAAAATTTGCCATTTTTAGCCTTATTTTGCAACAAAACGATAAACAAAAAGATAAACTTTGGAAAGCGTGAAGGTTTGGCAAGGCAAGTATCTATTCACCCCCATACTAAAGTTAAACATTGTCCTCAATGTTTCGAGTCTAAGGGTGCAAACCCCCATACTAGAGACGTAGTCGAATGCCTAATCTAGCATGGAAAGGGTGTAACCGTTAAATTTAAAGCCGTTTTAATGTGTGCTATAAACCTAAGGTTAGAACATCAAAGGATATATCATGGATATTGAGAAAGTATTCAAAGCAAACGATCGAGTGCTCCCGTAAAACAAACACGAGAGGCTCCAATCGTGAAGATAATGATCATCTAAAATCCACAATTCACAAACAACCACGGAACAAAGGTTGGAAGGGCACAAATCCCCACACGTTACTACATTAGAAAGCGATAATATGTACATAGGATAAGCATGGGACTCCCCCACGAGGCACCTCATTTTTGATTACCGAGTCATGAGCTCGACTTGATCCCCTCAATACTAATTATCATTAGGGAAGGTGATTTGGTCGAGGTAGTTTAAGGATGGAACTTCCCCGCCAAAGTAGTGCTTCAACCTATGTCCATTCACCTTGAAATTAGGGCCATCATTTTGAGCTAGCTCGATGGTCCCATATGGAAAAACTTGAGTCACGGTGAATGGACCGGACCAACGGGATTTCAATTTACCGGAAAATATTTTCAAACGAGAGTTAAAAAGCAAAACTTGATCCCCAATGTTAAAAACCCGGTTTTTAATTTTTGGATCATGAAACTTTTAAGTCTTTTCTTTATAAATCAATGTATTTTCATAAGCAATGTTCCTTAATTCATCCAATTCATTTAATTGCATTTTCTGGTGTTTTCCCGCGGTCTCCATGTCATCATTACAATGCTTTAGGGCCCAATAAGCTTTGTGTTCGAGTTCAATTGGCAAGTGACAATTCTTCCCATACACTAGCTTATAAGGAGTGCACCCGATGGGCGTATTTTGAGCGGTCCTAAAGGCCCATAAAGCATCGTCCAACTTATCCGACCAAGATTGTCGGTTTTCCCCAATCGATCTCTCCTAGATCCTCTTCAATGCTCGGTTTGAAACCTCGACTTGCCCACTCGTTTGTGGGTGATAAGCCGTATAAAGCCGATGTGTAACCCCATATTTCCTTAGGACCCTTTCGAATTGGTCGTTACAAAAATGGCTTCCACGATCGCTTATGATCGCACGAGGGGTTCCAAACCGAGAAAACAAGCTTTTCAAAAACGTGACTACCACACGAGCATTATTGGTGGGCAAAGCCTTGTTGATCCCAAACTTAGATCGATTAGCTTTGTGTATACGAGATTAGATCAAGTATAACACGTAGAGAAACCTTTGTTATATGCTTTGTGAATCTAAGTATTATGCGGAATTTAATACTTAAACAAGAACACAAGATGTAAACAAAACTTTCACTTTGATTATGAATGTCGAACTTGCTTACAATGAAAGATGTTTACGAATGAAAACTTATATAAAACTTGATTCTAAACATTAACCTAAAGACCTTCTTTTATAGACTAAGAAGCCTTGTACAATAAGCTACGTATCAACTATTCTAGGTAAAGATAAACATAGAAAATACATTGTCGTTTCTATCCTTACTAGAAGTATTCTAGAACATAATAAACGTGTAGCTCACATCTTCCATCAGTGCTTGTCTTCAATCTGTCAACGCTTGACTTTAACTTGTCAACGCTTAAGCTGTCAGTGCTCACTTTGCTCTTGTCAACGCTTGAGTTGTTCTTGTCAGCGTTCAAGTGATCTGGCCTTAATTTATTCCCAACAATCCTCCCCTAAACTTGATATCCACTCTTATGATCAAGTTTCTGAATAATCATTAAGAACTTGGAGGAGTCTGACAAACCTTATCATATTGGTAATAAATAAATCTGATCAAATTCTTTGGCACGTCACTTGTATAATCTATCTCCAACTGGGTGTCCTTCATCTTTTCCAAAACAGCCTTGGATATGAAATACTGAGCATCTACAAGTAAATACTCAGCAAACTTTGTAGAACTCAGATGGTATACACCAGCAGCTGAATATAACCTCCATTGAAGACCACTGAGGTCATCTTCAAGATCCTTCCATATTTCAGGATCTTCCTCATTTGTCCCACACATCCTTTTAAATGTGGTCCAAAGTTTTATTCCATTAGCTGAAGTTGGTGCTTCAGCCTCATACTTGGTCTCCAGCAACCTCCAAAGGTCCACCAAGTCTTCTCTATCACAACTTGCAAATAAAGATATGAGAGTGGTAAAAGTGTGTACCTCCTTGCCATATCTTCCAATCTTCCAGAATCCACATTCATCCTCATCATAACTCATAATTGGATTCCTGGAATCTAGTGGTAACACATGCACCATATCTGAAGCTTCTAATGGGGAGAGCTTGAGGCTCTTTCTAATAACTGCTTCACTTGGATATAGTTGATTCATATCTTTTGGAAACTCAAGTGTAAATCCCTTCTTCACTGGTCTGGGAACTATCATAGCTTTCTTGATTTCCATCTCTTCTGCAAGTTGCTCCTTTCTTTCATCTGAAAGAAGTCTGAAAGTGTTTTCTTCCTGCACTTTCACCCAAATAGGATAAGCCCTATGTTCCAACTCATCAAATGTCAAAGCCTTTAGCTTCTGATGTGTCCATCCAACTCCATGACATCTGAGCAACATAAAGTAGAGCTTCCTTCTATCCCTTTTCAACTCAGAGAGAATGTTGCTTGCCTTGTGCTTCAAAATCACCTTACAATCCTTCTGAACTCTAAGAAGAATTTCCAAACCCCATATTTGATCTGAAATGGTCAAATCTGGATTATCCATACAGCTTTCTTCCCAAGAATTGTACATCTGAACCACCTCTGGCATATCAAAATCAATCTGCAACTTTAAATCTCTCAACTTTTCCCTAGCAAGCTCATCACCATACTCAAGCCTTTCTGGTTCAATAATCATCACACTTGAGTCTGAGCTAGCTCCATCACTTTCTTCTTCAGAAGTCACAACAAATGGTGACTTTTCCTTTTCACCTTGTTCCATCATTTGCTCAGCCAATCTTCTATCAAATTCAACCTGGGCTGCATTCTTTGGAACAATTTCTTCTACCAACTTACCCTTACCCTTATCTGATGGTGCAATGGTTGGTAAGGTAGATGGTAATACCTGAGTAGGAACATCCTTGATGATAGATGATGACTGGAATACATCACCTCCATATGCAGATCTGTCAACGCCCAAATTTCCTCTATCAGCGCCCAAAATACTTCTATCAGCGTCCAAATTTGTCTTGTCAACGCTCAAATATTTTCCCTCAGCGCCTTGTGTAACCTCTCTCAACATAGCTGTAAATGACAAATTTAGATTGGTTGGAGAGATTAAGGACGTATCAAAACCTGTTTGTTCCTTCAAAGTAGTAAGAGCTTCAGCAACATCCAATGATTGACCATCTTGACTGCTCTTATCACTCAGATTTCTTTGATCTTCCTCCCCTTTGGAAGACTCCTCCATACCGCTCCTAGCATGATCATTCTCCAAAACAACAATCCTCTCCCTCAATTGCTTGAGTTCAAGGCCTTGTGAGCTGACAATTTGTACTAAGTCTGCATTTTGCTTTTGCAAGCTAATGCAGACAGCCGTCAATTCCAAAAGAGTCATTGGTTCCAGTCTGCCCTCTTCTGAAATGGGGATTTGACCTCCCAAGTCAGGTTCATTGGGCATGGATGAGGACTTAATTATGGTGGGACTGCCTTGGCCAGCTTCTAAGCCAGAACCAATAGTCCCAGCCTCATCCAGGTCACCAGCCACACTTGTGGTGGTGGTTCTCTCTGCTTCATGGCTAGGACCACCAGAGGAGAACTCTCCAGCAGTCCTTTGGCGTTTGATCAACCTATATTCAGGTGGTGTGGAAGATGGTGTGGAAGAATGGGTAGATGTGGGTTGGTTAAGGGGTGTTTGGGATTGTGATGGTTGGGTGTCAGCGTTGGAAATAGGCACATCAACGCCCACATTAGATATGTCAGCGTCAAAGGGTTCTTGGTCAAGTTGCATTGGTTCAGGTGAGGGTAAAGGTTCAGGAATAGGTTCAAGTTGTGGTTGCGGGTCAATTTGAGGTTGGGGGTCTGGTTGAGGTTTTGCTGCTACAATAACAGCAAGCATGGCTGGGGTTAAAGGTAGGTCTCTATGAGGTGGTGAATTCATCTTGGTAAAAATAGCTTTCTTTTGTTCAGGGATTTTATAAAAGTCATTGTGATCCCTTGAACAATATCTTTAATCATCAAAAATCATTTGCAGAAAACGGGGATAAGCTAAAGTCATTTTTGTCCCCTTGTTTTTACACATCCCTTCAAAAATCATTTTGGAATAGTTATATTTTTGCCCTGTTGCAATACACACAATAGCAGTTGCAATGGATATATTGATCTCATTGTGTGCAGTACATTTGGGACTCAAACATTGAAGGAGAATGTGAATGAGGTACTTCCAGGCTGGGGGAAATTCCTGCTTATGGTACTTATTAAGAGTACCTTCATCAGGAATAGGGTATCCCAAAGCCCTAAGCCCTTGTTCTATTTCAGTTATGGGAAGAATGGTTATACCATCAGCATCATCAAGATGCAAGGCCTGGCGTACCAAAGCCTCAGTAACCACCCAAGATCTCCCATGAACAATAGAAGTTAATGTAGTCACTCCATTAACTGTTGAGGAACTAACAGTGTTCCAAAACTGTTTAATGTGTGTGACTGGAATGAGTGGTGCATGAGAAAGAGCATACCTTAATGGGGATGCGTTCAAATACGCCACCATTTGTGTATATTGAGGGAACAAAGTATTATCAGCAACAAGATAAGCAATCATGTTGTGTTGAGACTTGAACCCCAAATCCAATTCTGCTGAGTTAAATCTTGGTGCCATTGATGAAAGCTGTTAATTTGAAGTGTAGAAGATGAAGGTTGATAAGAGAAAAGTGTTAGACAAGAATTATAGATACCCTGTTGAAAAATAGGAGCCAAATTTATAGGAGATAAACAATGCATGTGATTGGCCCAAAAATAGGCAAAGATTTTCAAAAACTAATCATGAAAATATTGAAAAAGTTATAAGTTATCTCATGCATTTAATGAAAGTAACAACTCCTAAAATTACGGCTTGAAAATATGTCAAAAAGTAACAACTGGGTAGGTCCCATTGAGTGTCAACGGTCAAATATAACCCATCAACGCCCAACGGCTATAATCTTGTCAACGTTCGCCTAAAGCCATGTCAGCGTCCAATTTGGTCACAACAACGCTTGGAAAAATCTTGTCAGCGTCCAAAAATAAAATTGTTTTAAAAAGTGAAAAATGACCTTAACAAGTAATTTATCCTAGAGAAAGTAACCAAAAGCTGATAATTATTATAGGGCGGCAAGCACTGTCCAGTTATGCACACTTGCATAAGCAAGATAGACATAACAGTCCTCTAGTGTCCCTTGCTAACCAAAATTCTTAACAACCAAGTTACCTTATAAAATCCTTGTTACTCCCAGGTAAATCCCATATCAAAATCATTCCCAAGTCCCCAACAGACCACAACCAATTCTAGGCCAAAAATGTCTTGGCAGCATGTAAAGTTGATATACTATGCATGCTACAGTGCCTCATGGTTTAGTAAAACTAACCCATACTCACCTGTGGACACAATCTAGAATTGTGATAAGAGTATCATATGGATACCCAAAAATCCTAAAGGTTCCTAAAACCTCCCCTTAAACAAAGATACAAAGAGTTAGCTAAAAACATGCATGAACATAAAAAATTTATGTCAAGATAGGAATGAAACATTCCAACCATCATCCATAAATAAAAACGTGTCCAAATGCTTCTCCTTTGATCCATAAGCAACTCTGTATCCAATGGTATACTGCTAACACCATATGCACATTTAGATTGAAAACCACAAAACTAACATTGTTGCTGACAACGCCCCGATAACACATAATAGCGTTGAAAGAAGCTTTGTCAGCGTTAGACAATTATATTGCTGACAACGTTGCAAAAACACTTATCAGTGTTCAAACAACCTTTGTCAGTGTTAGAAAAATATAGTGGAAAATCTTAAATTATCAATAAGACCAATAATAGTAATGCATCATCCTGTACATACTTTTACAAAAAGAATCCAAAACACATATTAAGTGAGATTAACCATTCCAATACTTGTTACCAAGTACTGAAATCTTCCAGTATCAAAAGGTTTAGTTAATAAATCTGACACATTTTCCTCAGTGTCAACCCTATCTGGTTGTATTAAACCTTTCTCAAAGCAATCTCTTATAAAATGGTGTCTAATTTCTATGTGTTTAGTTTTAGAATGATGCACAGGATTCTTAATGATGCATAAAGTACTATTATTGTCAACAAATATCTTAGTATGCATGAAATTATACCCATAATCCAACAGCTGGTTCTGAATCCACAACACTTGACCACAACATGCTGCTGCAGCCACATATTCTGCTTTAGTTGTAGAGTTAGCCACCACTGTTTGTTTCTTGCATTGCCAAGATATTAATCTGCTCCCAAGAAATTGACATCCACCAGTTGTGGATTTCCTATCAAACTTGTCACCACCATAATCACTATCTGAATATGCAATCAGCTCCAATGGTGAATCCTTTGGGTACCACAAACCAAGATTAGGGAAACATCTTAGGTACCTAAAGATCCTCTTCACAGCATAAAGGTGACATTCTTTGGGAGTCACTTGATGGCGTGCACATGCACACACAGCAAACATGATATCAGGTCTGGAAGCAGTAAGATACATCAAGGATCCAATCATGGATCTATAATGCCTGACATCAACATCTTTCCCATCTCCAAGCTTTCCCCAAGGGTGTTCTCTATCCATAGGAGTAGTAGCCCTCTTTTCATGTGGAGAAAAGCCAAACTTCTTCAAGATTTCAGCAACATATTTGTCCTGGGAGATGAAGATACCATCTTCTTTCTGCTGAACTTGTAAACCAAGAAAGAAGTTCATCTCCTCCATAGCACTCATCTTGAATTTGTCTGTCATGAGCTTGGAGAAATCCTCACTCATCTTTGGATCAGTAGACCCAAAAATGATATCATCAACATAGACCTGCACAAGCAACACATCTTTGCCTTTCTTCTTTGTAAATAGTGTTTGATCTATGGTGCCCCTCTTGAATCCATTGTCCACTAAATATGTAGACAAAGTACCATACCATGCTCTAGGGGCTTGATGAAGGCCATACATAGCCTTTTTGACTCTATACACTTTATCTGGATGCTCAGGATCCTCAAAACCAGGAGGTTGCATGACATAAACTTCCTCAACTATGGTGCCATACAAGAATGCACTCTTTACATCCATTTGATAGACTGTGAAGCCCATGCAAGATGCATAGGCTAAAGAAATCCTAATAGCTTCAATCCTTGCAACTGGTGCAAAGACTTCTTCATAGTCTATCCCCTCCTCTTGTGTATAACCTTGAGCCACTAACCTTGCCTTGTTTCTGACCACAATACCTCTTTCATCTCTTTTGTTCCTGAGAACCCATCTTGTCCCTATTGGTCTGACATATCTAGGACAATCAACCAGCTCCCAAACATCCTGAATAGCAAATTGGTGAAGCTCATCCTGCATTGCTTCCACCCAACTTGGTTCTTTGAGAGCATCAAATATCTTCTTGGGTTCTTCTTATGACAGAAAACATGCAAACAAACATGCTTGCACAAGAGGGGTATCAACCTTCTTGTGTATATTGGCAATAAATCCACCAAGACTTTGATGGGATCTTCTTGTCTGAATTGGAGTCATAACATCACCAATGATCTGAGATGGGGGGTGATTCTTCATTGTGGAAGTGAGAACTCCTCCTTCAAAAAGTCTGGTGTCCTCAACTTCACGCTCCATGTTGCCAATATCCTCTTCATCAGACTCTCTTTGAGCAACAGGAATCTCTTCATGGACATTGGAAGGTCCACCTTGTTCAAAACTGGAAGAGAAAAGATGCCCATAAGTGTTGTCAACGTTTGAATCTTGGTTGTCAGCGTCAGGGATGACAGCGCCTGAAATGTTGTTGTCAACGTCTGAATTGGTCTTGTCAGCGCTGGATTTTCCTTTGTCAGCGCCTGAAGAACCATGCATGTTTGTATTTGGTGGTATTTGGAAACCACCATTATCTTGTCCAGCAGCAGCAGCAGCAGCAAAAGCATCAGTCCAAATGGGAATAGTAACATATTCAAATGTAGGAGATGCCTTTTCTGCTTATGATCCAACCCTTTCATCAACCTGTGTACCTGAAACATGAACAACTTGTTCCTCCATAACATTTGAAGTTACCTTCATAATGTCTGGATTAGTGACATGCATATAATTTAAAGTTCTAGATAAGGGTTCCAAATCAAACAACCAATTAGGACCACTTTCAGGATCACTAGGTTTATTCTCTAAGAACCTAACATGTACTCTTTCAACAATACGTTTGTCCTCCTTAAGATAAACCCTATAACCCTTGCTCTGCACTGAATACCCCATGAAGTAACCTTCATCACCTTTTGCACTAAATTTTCCTAAGGCATCACTAGTGTCTAAGACTACTACATGACATCCAAAAGGTCTGAGAAAACCAATATTAGGTTTTCTTCCCCAAAGTAACTCATAAGGTGTTTTGTTCTGAATTTTGTTAACCAATGCTCTATTTTGCACATAGCATGCTGTATTAACAGCCTCAGCCCAAAAGGCTATGGGAAAGTGAGCATCAGCCAACATTGTTCTGGCTGCTTCAATTAGGGTTCTATTTTTCCTTTCAGCAACCCCATTTTGTTGTGGGGTTCTAGCAATACTAAATTGCCTAGTAATTCCCTTCCTGGCACAAAAATCATCTAGCTTCTTGTTCCTAAATTCTCCACCATTATCACTCCTAAGCATCTTAACCTCATAGCCAGACCTTTTCTCAATTTGAGTGATAAATTCAATAAGAACATCAGCTGTGTCACTCTTCATAGCTAGAAAGAATGTCCAAGTAAACCTAGAAAAGTCATCAGTGACAACAAAACAATATGACTTGCCATTCAAACTTTCTATATTAGTTGGACCAAAGAGGTCCATGTGAAGCATATGAAGAGGTCTGGAACTAGTATGCACCTGCTTGGACTTGAATGAGACCTTGTGCTGCTTGCCTTTAAGACATGCAACACAAGAGTGGTCATTGTGGAAGACCTTCTCAGGCAAACCATCAACTAAACCAAGCCTCACAAGTCTATTTATATTTTTAAAGTTTATGTGCCCTAGTCTCATGTGCCACAAATTACTTTCATCTACTGAGGCCTTAGCATAAAAACAAGACATATTTGCATTCACTTTAATCCCATTTAAATTCCCATTGTATATGTCCTTATGCCTAGGTGTTCTATACTCAATATACTTCTCATCAGGGATCTTAAAATCCTTGCTTAACACCAAACACTCAGTATCAGTGAAAAGAACCTTATTTTTGTTATCACACACTTGTGATACACTAAACAGATTATAATCCAGTTCTTTTACCAGGAAGACGTTCTTAAAACGTAGATTATTGGTGAGAAGGGTTCCTTTGCCTGTGATTTGCCTGTGATGATGCCGTAGCCCCCTCCAAAGTATACCTTATCACCATCTTGAATAGGAGTGAAGTTCGTCAGATAGTCTTCCTTTCCTGTCATGTGCCTTGAGCATCCACTATCCCAATATCCATAATCATTGATCTGTCTCTGAATGCCCTGCACATAAAGAAAACAAATTAGTTTTCTTTGGGAACCCAAGTCTCAGAAGACTTGGATTCATCTGGTTGTTCAATAAGAACAGACTTAGTTCTTATAACAACCCCATTCTCATCCCTTTTAGGATGAAATACCCAGTTAACCCCAATTGGTTTTGTAATGACTTTTAAAATGTAATTAAACCTGTTGCAAGTCATTGAAATTCCATTATTATTAGGGTTTTGATCTTTCTTGGGTCTCCATGTTAAGCTTGAAGAAGCTTTAGACCCCTTACCTTGTGGCTGCAAATACTTAGGTCTGGTCACGTTTCTGTCAGCGTTGGATTTTGTCCTGTCAACGCTGAAATTACCCTTGTCAGCGTTGAACCTAGGGTTTGCTACAGGAACCCATTGCCTATTTGACCAGGTGTTTGTCTTTTGAAAAGGTCTTTGTCCATGAGTGTTAGACCTTCTAGAGAAGAATGGGGCAGGTCTAATCACTTGTGGACTTTGCTGCACACAAGGTTTGGGTCTGAGAACGTTTGACTTCCTAACAACGTTGACTTTCTTCATATCAGCGCTGAAATTGTTCCTATCAGCGCTGGCTTTGGGAGCGTTGACACACTTGTATGCCAAATGTGAAAAGCTACCACAAGTATAACAGGCTTTCTTAGACACACTCTTAGGTCTAGAAGCAAAGAAACCTGTTCCATGATTGTTACCTTGGCTCTTGGGTGACCTATTATTTCTATATATCTCTGCATATTTAATGGTAGGTCTTCTAACAGTGTTGGAGCCTAGGTCAACAGCTTCACCAGTAACTGGGTGAGTAACCTTAATGGGTGGAGATTCATTGGGACTTTCACATAGCAAACCTCCCTTAACAAATAAAGTAGGGTTAGCTTTCTTCCACTCATTTAGGTCAGTCAGTTTTTGTTGATACTCTTCTACTGGGGTGACAACTCTTGGTGGAGGAATGAATTCCTCTTCTTGGCATTCTGGTATACCAGTCCAAGATAAATCCTTTCTAAGGACACTATAGAAGTCACCAGCTGGTGGTGGAACCAGAGAGTAATCATTCTCATTCATCCCAAGCCCAGTCATATCCTTAGGATCTCTTTGTTTAGCTACACAGTCTCCTAGGGCTTGGGTGGCTCTATCAAATCTTTGAATCTTGAGGTCAACATTATCTTTATTCTTAATGGCCTCATCTAACTTAGCCTGTAGGTCTTTATTGACCTTTGACATGATATTTCTAATATCCATACTACCCTCTAGCTCATGTTTTAAGATATTTATCTTATCTTTTAAATCAAATTCCATTTTCTTGTATTCAGAAACGGTTTTCTTAGTTTCAGTAAGAGCTAGTTGGTAATTGGATAATTTACACCTTTCAGTGCTCATATCCTCTTTTAGTTTTAACACTTCTTTGTTAAGTCTATCAGTGTTTAACCTACAACCTTTGCTACAAAAAGCATCATCATATACCTCATTATCAGATGAAGAGGAGGAGTGTGCCATGAGAGCATATTCAACATGCTCTTTTTCTTCAATATCAGCAATCAAAGCTTTGTCCTCTTCAGCATCCTTAGCCAGATAGCTCCAATCCCATCCAGTACCATCAATTCCTTGAACTGCAACCATGGCTTTGGAGTCTTGAGCTTTAACGACCTGACTTGAGGGTTTACCAGCATCAGATCTTCTAGGAGATCTGCATTCCCTCATGAAGTGCCCCATGCGATGACAGTTGTAGCACTCAACTTTGGACTTATCAAATCCAGCAGTGTCTTTAGCATTGAAGGTCATCTTCTTCTTGAACCTTCTATTCCACCTATTTGCTCTTATACTAGCAAGAGCCATATTCCAGTTGATGTCCATCTCTTCCAAGTGTTCATCACTTATCTGCTCAAGGTCCTCATATGTAATCACTGAACCATTGGGCAAAGAAGCAATGTAAGCACAAACAGTATCCAAATCCAAACCAGCAGGTTTAACTCTTGGGGAGTCATTCATGAATGTGTCAGCGTCTGAAAAGGAGACGTTGACAGGACTTGTTCCAGCGCTGACAAATGATGATCCAGTAACTGGATGCATAAAAGAGTCCTTCTGATTGAATTGACCTTCACTATGAGAGAAGAAGGCCATGTTGCTGGTGCTAGCTTTGCTTCCATGTGCTGAAAGAGTTTCATCTTCCAACAATCTTAGTTTGTTGTAGATGTCATCAAACGAAGAGCTCTTGTAAGTATTATTGGCAAGAATAGATCTTGCCTCAATCTTCCATGTCTCACCAAGACTTTTCAGAAAAGTAGCATTGGTGTCAATATCACCAACTTGTGTCCCCATGAAGGACAACTTGCTTGTGATGTCAAGCAATCTGCTTCTCACACTGCTCAGTTTCTCATTGGGCTGAGCTTTGAAGACAACATAATCATGCAGAAGTTGCTTTTTCTTTTCTTCCTTAGTTTCTGCATTACCACCATATGCAACTTCAATTGCTTCCCAAAGATCCTTAGCAGATTCATAGTCTCTATATTTGTGCTGATTTTCTTGTCCCAAAGAGACTTTCAAAATATTTAGGGCTTTCATGTCAGCCCTTTTCTTTGCAATATCTTCAGCACTTACAGCTCTACCATCTCCAGGTTTTTCTTTCTTATCTTCATCAGGACATCCTTCAACAGCTGATCTTGCCGTAATGGCATCCTGAATCTTTTGAGCCTTATTGAATGAGTTTCCATATTCAATAATGTCCCAGAGTGTGTAGTCAAAGATCCCCAGATATTGTTCAAAGTTGAACCTCCATAAGTCAAAGTTGGTTGCATCAAGCATGGGAATCTTGATGTTTGGTAAGGATGAGGAGGAGGAGTTTATCGCTTCAGACATGATGTTTTTAGGGTTTTGAGAAAATTAGGATTTTGGTGTTCGTATATGGTTCTGGTGTCCTTCAAAGATCAAAAGTTCCTCAACAAGCTCTGATACCACTTGTTGATCCCAAACTTAGATCGATTAGCTTTGTGTATACGAGATTAGATCAAGTATAACACGTAGAGAAACCTTTGTTATATGCTTTGTGAATCTAAGTATTATGCGGAATTTAATACTTAAACAAGAACACAAGATGTAAACAAAACTTTCACTTTGATTATGAATGTCGAACTTGCTTACAATGAAAGATGTTTACGAATGAAAACTTATATAAAACTTGATTCTAAACATTAACCTAAAGACCTTCTTTTATAGACTAAGAAGCCTTGTACAATAAGCTACGTATCAACTATTCTAGGTAAAGATAAACATAGAAAATACATTGTCATTTCTATCCTTACTAGAAGTATTCTAGAACATAATAAACGTGTAGCTCACATCTTCCATCAGTGCTTGTCTTCAATCTGTCAACGCTTGACTTTAACTTGTCAACGCTTAAGCTGTCAGCGCTCACTTTGCTCTTGTCAACGCTTGAGTTGTTCTTGTCAGCGTTCAAGTGATCTGGCCTTAATTTATTCCCAACAAGCCTTAGCTTCCACCCACTTAGATAGGTAGTCAACGGCAACAAGGATGTACTTATTACCACACGATGATGGGAACAGCCCCATAAAGTCAATGCCCCAAACGTCAAAGATCTCACACACTTGGATGATATTTTGTGGCATTTCATCTTTTTATGAGGCTTTTCCTTGTCGTTGGCATGAGTCACATGACTTCACAAGCTCATGTGCATCTCGGTAAATAGTAGGCCAAAAGAAACCGGCATCAAAAACCTTCTTAGCCGTGAGATTAGCACCGTGGTGACCACCCGTGGGTCCCTCGTGACAAGCTCTAAGGATGTTAGAAGCTTCGATACCAAAGACACAACGTCGAATAATTTGATCCGCACAAGTTCGAAACAAGTAAGGGTCGTTCCAAAAAATAGAACTTGACGTCAAGAAAGAATTTTCGTTTTTCTTGAGTCGTCATACCCTTGATGATGAAGTTGCCCGCATGGTAATTTGCGATGTCTGCAAACCATGGGGTGGAAGAATCAAGATTAGAATTCACTACACCAAGTGTCTCGAGCGGAAATGTTTCGGTGATTTCCTTGGGCTCGTAAACACTTTGGTGAGGATCTTCCAAACGAGAAAGATGATCGGCCGCTAGATTCTGGGCTCCTTTTTTTGTCAACGATTTTGTGATAAAATTCTTGAAGGAGGAGAATCCAACGAAGTAATCTTGGCTTTGCATCTTGTTTAGACATAAGATACTTGATAGCCGAATGATCCGTATATACTATGCATTTAGTCAAGACGAGATAAGGTGGAAATTTCTCAAATGCATACACCACGGCAAGGAACTCCTTCTCCGTTGTAGTGTATTTTAGTTGAGCCTCAGTCATCGTCTTGCTTGCATAGTGGATAGGCAAGAAGTGTTTTTTCATGACGTTGCCCCAATACGACCCCAATAGCGTAGTCACTAGCATCACACATGAGCTCAAAGGGGAGGTTCCAATTGGGAGCAACAGGAATGGGAGCTTCGGTAAGTTTCCTCTTAAGGATTTCAACGGCTCATACACAATCTTCGTCAAAGACAAAACGTGAATCTTTTTCAAGGAGATGTATAATAGGTCGAGAGATCTTTGAAAAATCCTTGATGAATCGACGATAAAAGCCCGCGTGGCCTAGGAAACTCCTAACTCCCTTAACGGTTTTGAGATGAGGTAATTTGGCGATGACGTCTACCTTAGCTTGATCTACCTCAATCCCCGCTTTCGAAACCTTGTGCCCTAAGACGATTCCACTTTTAACCATAAAATGACATTTTTCCCAATTAAGCACAAGATTGGTTTCCTCACAACGCTTCAACATTCTCTCAAGATTCGACAAACACGAAGTGAACGAACTACCAAACACAGAAATGTCATCCATGAAGACTTCCATCGTCTTCTCGATCATATCATGAAAAATAGCCATCATGCACCTTTGAAAGGTTCCCGGTGCATTGCAAAGTCCGAATGGCATTCTACGATAGGCAAACGCTCCATATGGACACGTAAACGTAGTTTTCTCTTGATCACGAGGATCGATGGGGATTTGGAAGTAACCAGAAAAACCATCTAAAAAGCAATATAAATCATTTCCCACAAGACGCTCCAACATTTGGTCCATGAAGGGCAAGGGAAAATGGTCTTTTCGAGTGGCGTCATTCAACTTACGATAGTCAATGCACACTCTCCATCCGGTCACGTGCTAGCGGGAATTAACTCGTTGGCATCGTTTGACACAACGGTCATTCATCCCTTTTTAGGGACACAATGAATAGGACTCACCCAAGGGCTATCGGAAATAGGGTAAATCATTCCCGCGTCAAGGAGTTTTAGGACCTCCTTTTTGATGACGTCGTGAATTTTGGGGTTCACCCTCCTTTGACATTGGATTGCGGGCTTGTAATCCTCCTCCATTAAGATTTTGTGGGTACAAAATTTGGGATCGATTCCCTTAATGTCGGATAACTTCCACGCAATTGCCCCTTTGTGATCCTTTAGAACATCGACAAGTGCGGGTTTTTCATCATTTGAAAGTTCTTTCGCAATAATAACCGGCAACTTGTCGTCTTCCTCCAAAAAGACATATTCGAGATAAGGAGGTAACTCTTTCAACTCGAGGATAGGTGGTTCCTCAATTGAAGATTTGGGCTCGATACTCATAACCTCCTCAAGTGGAGGAAATGGGAAATCATTAAGAAAATCCTTGATAATCGAGAAGTCCTCATCATTGTCGAGGTCTTCGTAACAAGTACGTGGAACATCGAAATCTTCCAACGTAAAACCACCACCTTCAAATGGAGTGAAGGTTGGTGTCGAGTTATCAAAAATGGGATATAACATAGTGGGATTGCCACTATTTTCATCATCACCAAAACCTAAAACTTCTTCTGAAAATTTCTCGCAAACAACGTTGATCATATCAACGAGGTTTATGGTTGCAACAGAATAAACAAGAGAAATTTGAGAGTTTTGAGTTGCGTTTATAACACGTTCCTCGTCGTTGAAACGTAAGGTGATCTTTCTAGCATGCACATCGATTAAAGCCATAAACGTATCTAAAAACGAACGACCTAAAATGAGAGGAACTTGAGGATCCGTGGGAATATCGACAACGATAAAGTATACCGGATAATAGAACTTTCCCACTTTCACAAAAACGTCTTCCGCCAATACACATGTAAGAATCGTGGAATGGTCGGCCAACTCGATAGACATTAGTGAAGGAGTCAGATTAGGAAGATTGAGCGACTTGAAGACTGCAAGTGGCATCAAGTTAATACTATCACCAAGATCGGCCAAGGCATAGCATTCTTCCATATCTTGGATTGCACAAGGGATCAAGAATTTATCGAGATCACCGACTTTTTGAGGTATGCGGTTAAGATAAACCGATGAACAACTAGACAATTGTTGCAATTTCTCCTTTTTGTTCAACATACTCTTAAAGTTAGCGGAAAATCGAGGCATCGTGACCAAAGCATTGGCGAAACTCACATTAAAATGAACGTCACGAAACATTTTCATAAAAAGCTCAAATTGGTAATTATCGCGCTCTTGACGTTTCTCCTTCCTAAGTCTCGATGGATAGGGCAAAGGTGGTGTGGGTTGAGGCATAGGCATAGCCTTTGGAATCTCGGGTTCCAAATGTGGTAATGGGTCAACCGTAGGTGTGGCATGAGCAGTACTTCGTGGGATTTGGACATGCTCCTTTTCGACCACCACCTCGGGTTCTTCCTCAATTGCATCCTCCGTAGGAGCAATTGGTTGAGGAGTCGGTTCCTTGAGTGTCTTACCACTACGTGTGGTAATCACTTTCATCTCTCCCTTAGGGTTTGATATGGTGTTACTAGGAAGACTACTCGAAGACGGTTTGCACATAATAGCCTCAAACATAGATAAAATTTTGTCCTCAAATATGGATTGCCTCTTCTCGGCCTTAATCATTTCTTGCTTAATTTAATGTTGCCCTTGTTCCATTTTTTGTTGGTTTTGTTGTAACCTAGTTACATTTCCTTCCATTTTGTTTGTATGGATTTTAAGCTCATTTGCTAACTCGTTTTTCAACTCCTTCTTCAAGTCGTTCTTAAACTCGGATCTTAGGCTAATGATTTCTCTTTGATTGTTGTCAAACCTAGCATCGTTTCCATTAACGTATTCAACAAATTCAATTGGAAGATCTTTCAAAGTTTGTAAACCCTTGTTGTTGTTTTGAAAATCACTTTGATTTTTGTTTGAAACTTGATTATTAGCCCCTTGATTCCCATAGTTTCCTTTGTAATTGTTTTTGAAACCAATTTGATTTTTTCGATAGTTGTTGTTAGCATTTTGATTAGGAGCAAAACCCGGTGGAGTCAATTGATTGGAGCGGGTAACTTGACCGTTTTGGTTGTAAGTTCCCGTGGCCGCGTAGGCACTCGAAGTGTTACCACCGTTGGTAATACACTCGGAGAAATCATGACCTCCACCACAATACATAGATGAAGCCTCAACCGCTTTAGCCGTAGCGGGAGCACTTTGTTCTCCAACTTTGAATTCAATTAAAAGTCCTTTAAGCTTATTAAAGATTTTGTTTTCCAAGTTCGCCTCAATTTGGAAAGCATCGATGGTATTAGACAAAGAAGGTGAAGCCGAAGACGAAGCCTTACGAACACTCGACGTGCTACGAGGACTATACACCTTAGATCTATTCTAAATTATCACCAAAGCTTCCTCAACCGTTTTACACAAAAAATTACCACCCGCGGCGGCATTTAGATAATCCCTTTCATGATCATTAAGTCCATTGTAAAACGTGTCAATTTGATGCAAGTCGGAAAAACCGTGATGAGGACACTCATGTAACATTTCATTAAACCTATTCCAAGCCGTTGGAAAACTCTCATTAAATTCTTGTGAAAATTTTGAAATCTCGTTTTTCAAATGCGTAGTCTTAGAGGGCGGAAAAAATTGGTTCACAAACTTTGAAACGAGATCCTTCCACGTCAATATAGAATTGGGTGGCTCTTTCTCTAACCAAATTTTAGCGGGCCCCGCTAAGGAATACGGAAAAACATCATCTTAATTGAGTCATTCGCAACATCCTTAAATTTGCAAGTGGCGGTAAGACGATTGAATTGGCGGATATGGTTGTGGTTTTTGATTGTTTTTACTTTTTTTTTGGATTTTTTGTGATTGTATTAAGTAGACCAAAATCTACAAATCTCATCCTTAATCAAATCTCTTGATTAAAGAAGCCTCAAGGAATGAAAACGATCACGTGAAGTGAACGCCTTCGATGACTTTAGAACGGTGGTGGAACACCAAAACGTTCAAGAGGGTTTAATCAAATGAAACCAAGAAAGTATATATGATACTTAATAATACTTTGAGCGGCAAAAACCTCGATTAGCTTTCAATCTAAAAATACTCACAAGCAAGCGGGGAAACGAGGCGGCGCGAAGCACTTAAGAGCATTTTTCCTTAGGGTATATTTTATAATACCCGCCTTATACCCACCTTATAGTTTGTATTTTCTAAAATCGAGCTTCACGAAAGTATTTATCTATTTTGTGCCTTTTCTTTCTTGTTTGAGATTCGAATACAATGATTGGGTAATGACCTCCCAAGTCAAGGTTGTGTTTTCACACTTTTGGAGTACTTGTGAATTTATTGTTCTACGTATACAATATATTAATAATATTCACAAAAAAAAACCGAAAACCGATAATACGTATTAGTAGAGTGCTACTAATACAATTAGCTATTATGGCTATATAAAAACACCAATTTTCCAAATCAAAACACAACACGCTTCCCCGACAGCGCCGCCAAAATGATAGGAGTAGAAATACGTCTTTTAGGAAAAAGAGCGTAATTAGGGTAAGTACACAAGTGATTTAGGAAAACCACAAGTTATGACCCAAAGTGGGGATCGTTCTCAAGGAGGCTTGGTGTGTGTGTTAAGAGATGATTAATGATGTGATTATGATTATGAGAAAATAAAATAGAAATGAGATTAGAAGAGAATGACGGTTACGATGACGAATTTAAACTAAGACGATTAGTCGTACACGTAAAACCGTAAAAAGTGACAAAATAAAATATTTATCCTAAAAATTCCCAGAAAATTGCAATAAATCCTAAATAATGTAATTAGAGTTTACAAAAAATAAAAAATAACTCAAACCTTTTATTTAATTAAATAATAATTTTTTAATGCTAATTAAAGCCCAAAAAATCAATTTAATTAACAAAAAGCCTAATATGAGATTTTTTCAATTGTAAACCTCTAGAATGACTTAACTAAATTTAAAACTATTTTTGAAAATTTTAAAACTGATAAAAACTATTTAAAAACAATTAAAAACTATTTAAACTTAAAATAATTATAAAAATTAATCTAAGGATAATAAAAATATTCTAAAAATTGTAAAATTCCTAACTTAATGTATTTAACCTAAGAAAAATATAAAAACTTGAAAAATCCAAATTTTAATTGTTAATAATAAAATGATAATATAAATAATATTAAAAATCCAAAATTTATAAAAAATTCTAAAAAGTTGCAAACTAGCTTATTTTAACCTAATAAACACAGAAATGAAGTTGAAATTACCTAAATACCCCTAATGGGCGTAGAATGGGCCAAAACTCCAAACAGTTAGCTTAATGGGCTGATTAAGGCCCAATAAGAAAAATTTTGTCCAAATAAGCCCAAAAACTCCTATCTGACTCAAAATTTGATTTTAAACACAAAACTCTAAAGGCCCAAAAGCTGAAAATGTGTTTAAGCTAGTTTATTTCATAGCAGCTTATTCTTAATGGGCTTTTTGGCCCATTAAGCTATAAGCTGATGCCATAAGCTCAATTACGACACACAAGCTTCTTTTGAGTTACTTAAGAGTTCTGTAAAAAGAAAATTGGAAAAATCACAAAGAATAAGCCTGAAAAAGCAATAAGCTATCTTCACAAAACGACAAAATAGTCGTTTTTGAGTTCTAAGCCACCCCAAGAGCTGATTCAACTTTCAAAAGCTTTTAAACGACTTAACTAAGCTTAATCAACAAAAAGTTTTTCAATAAGCACACTCAATAAGCTGGAATAATCAAATAAGCACTTAATTAAAAGTCCACTTTATGAGTTTTCTAGCAAAAAGTCAAAGCCAAGGTCTGATAAGCTCCAGTTCAAACAAATGGGACAAATGAGGAAGATTGATCACAAAAAATAAGTTGTTGCAAGTCTAGATAAGCCAATATGGCTTATTAATAAGCTAAATGCAAAACTACACTAGCAGGGGCTAGTTTTGGTGTCTGAACAGTGGAAACTTTTTCCATTGCTTGACTTAATTGACTTTTTGTCTTTAGTGACTTTTTGTGGATTCAAGTTTCACAAAGGCACCTAAATGATCAGTTAATCATAAGGAGTCAATAACAATCACAAAAACACAATCACAATCAGCCAATTAGTACAGTTTATTCAAAACATCACCAGATCTAGCCCAGACATGAACAATAAGCAATTATGAACTTATAAGCTGTTTAAACAAATTTTAGCCAACCAAATTGCACCAAAAGCATACACAAGCTATAATAAACTCAAATGAACAAGTTTAAACAGGTTTCATGAAATGGTACAAGGACTAAATCAAGATTCAAGCACAATAAGGTTACTGATGAAAACTAACAAGCAGATTTTTACTTTTGCTGATATGATTGACCAACAAGCCAAATTCAAACTCTCAAATCTTCAAACCAAGTTATATTAACTATGATTTAACACCTTTTAGCCCTAAGCATGCATATACTCTATGTATTTCCAAAATCTTAGGTCAAAATCAGTCAAATCCAATTAGATATGGCACAATGTTTGATTCAAGGTTTTAAACCTAATAACTTGCAGGTTTTAGTTCTCAACCAAGTAAATAACAGATAACAAGCATAAACAACAACTTTCAACAACACAATAGCAACTTATGATCTTAAACAGATAATCCCAAACACCCCTTATCTTTTTCAAATCAAGTTTAAACAAGTATAAGTGTATTTCAAGACTACCCAAGCCCAATCAAACACATAAACAGATGTAATATGCAGTATTGAACAAGATTAGACCATAAATTCCACAAGAACACAAGTAACACACAAAATCACCAAAAATCAAGATTTTAAGTAGATTTTGATTAGAAAGGTGCAAACCTCATGGATGTACATCCACATCCATGAAATTTGAGCTTATGTGCTAGAAAGAACAAGCACAAGCTTCCACAAACAACCCTGCTAAGATTCAACAAGGTTAGAAGCAAAAATTCATAAACAGAAAGTGACCTTTTGGAAAATAAACTTGATTAATGCAACTCTTGTACCCCACACTTGATTATCCCCAAGTTATAAGCTTCACCACACCTTGATATCACAATATCAGTGTGCTATGATCGGCTTATAGCCCAAAAATTCCAAGGTGTACCAAGAACTTATCAAAATATCAAGTTTTGATCCTTTGTGCAATTTCTTGCACAAGGTTTAAAAACACGTTTTAGGATTCAAGATTAGTTAACATTAAATATAACCAAGGAATAAAAATGATTGGCACTTGACTTTTCTTCAAAGATTCAAACACAATTCATTCAATATGAAACTGGATTTACAGAACTTTAAACAAAGGGAAATTCAAGAGCAAAGAAAAAATGTAGTATCCTAAGGCCTTTAAATAGGCTTACAAGTGAACTAGGAAAGCAGAAAAACGTGAAACCCTAGCTAATGAAGTTCCAGTTATGCCCTTGAGTAGCTTGAACTTGCTTGAACATGTGACTTTGTTTTGGCAGGTTATGTGAGTTGGCAGTGGTGAAAATGTATCCAAGGGCTCCAAATAAGCCTAAAAAGTAAGCTTGAATACTAGGCGTTGGATGACGGGTGGAGTTTTGGTAGTTTCTTCATTTTTGCAGCAGGGGAATCTTGTGTGGGTCTATTGAGTGATGAGGTGGCCAGTTTAAAGGTTGTGTTATGTTTATAAGACCCTTAATCATAAAACTGCACAATATTAGGGTTTAATTGTTGGTAATTAACAAATGCCCAATTGAGATTATAAACATGAAGAACAAGGTTTTAATCCGTTTTGGGTGGATTAATGTTTAAATAAGTGTTTAGGTGCCAAGGTTATTTAATAAATAAACCGGATTAGTGGAGGGCTGAGGTGGATGAATGGTGTGTTCTGATTGGTTGTTAGGGGTGAGTGGGACACGTGTAAGGGGATGGTTGGTCTATGTAACTTTCCTTGTTTGCCCAAATCAGTCCCCAGCCTTTCTTCTTTCTTTTACTTGTAAATAAATAAGCCAAAACTCGTTTCCCTTTGTATTTGAAGTTTCCAACTTCACACTTTTGCCCCAAATACTTTTCCAAAGTATTTTTAGGGGTATTTCTTGCCATATCTTGATTCTTGAAGGACTGTTTTGACATTTTCTTCATTGATAATGGTCTTGACTTGTTTGTTTGACTTCTTGGAGGACTGAATTTGCCAAGTCATGATTAACGAGGGACCATTTTTGCCATTTCTTCAAAGTCAAGGGTCTTTTTGGTAATTTGACATTTTTAAAGGACCAAACTTGTAATTTCTTGTAACTTGAAGGTCTTCATGATATGTTTGACTTTAAGGAGGACTAATATTGACAATTTAGTTTTGTTGAGGGACTAAAATTGCCAATTCTTCAAAGTCAAGGGCCCTTTTTGTAATATTGACAAACTTTAGGGACCACTCTTGTAATTATGAATATACAAGGGCTTAAAGTGTCAATTCTTCAATATTGGAGGACCCTTCTTGCATAATCTTCACATCTTCAAGGGTTTTCTTTGGAAAATCTTCATTAGGGCTTGGTTCAATGTGCGGCTTCATTTCCCGTGTTCGTTTTTGCATGATTCTTGTGATCTTTTGTCATTTTCTCAATATCCATACCTAAAATACACAAGTAACAAACACAAGCATATATTTGGCCATTTTCATGATATTTAATGCATTTAAAGCCCTTTTTGGACGATGAGACTATGTATAAAAGCAGTCTCATCAGTATATGTAGAACAATAAATTCACAAGTACTCCAAAAGTTAGAAAATACAACCTTGACTTGGGAGGTCATTACCCAATCATTGTATTCGAATCTCAAACCAAAAGAAAAAGGCAAAAATAGATAAATACTTTCGTGAAGCTCGATTTTGAAAAATACAAACTATAAGGTGGGTATAAGGCGGGTATTATAAAATATACCCTAAGGAAAAAGACTCTTAAGTGCTTCGCGCCGCCTCATTTCCCCGCTTGCTTGTGAGTATTTTGAGATTGAAAGCTAATCGAGGGTTTTGCCGCCCAAAGTATTATTAAGTATCATATATACTTTCTTGGTTTCATTTGATTAAACCCTCTTGAACGTTTTGGTGTTCCACCAACGTTCTAAAGTCATCGAAGGCGTTCACTTCACGTGATCGTTTTCATTCCTTGAGGTTTCTTTAATCAAGAGATTTGATTAAGGAGGAGATTTGTAGATTTTTGTCTACTTAATACAATCACAAAAATCCAAAAAAGTAAAAACAATCAAAAACAAAAAAAAATGGAAAAATACAAAACACCAAAAAGAATCTTCTTTGCTCATTCCCTCGTTGTACGTGACGTTTATGCAAACCCGCAACCAAGCAAGACGTGCATGTAAACGTAGAAACCGAAAGGAGTAAACACCTACTCCTAATCTTTCTAGTGAGGAGTATCCTATTGACGAACCTATCGTAAGAGAAGAACCAACCATGGCGAATCGAACTATGATGGAGTTACTTCAAGCACCCACCGAGGGTTATGGAGAGGCTATTATGATTCCCGCTATCCTTGCGGAGAATTTTGAAGTGAAAACGGGTTTGTTGTCGATGATCCAAAACAACAAATTCCGTGGTGATGAAAAGGACAACCCGCACAACCATATCCGCCAATTCAATCGTCTTACCGCCACTTGTAAATTTAAGGATGTTGCTAATGACTCGATTAAGATGATGTTTTTTCCGTATTCCTTAGCGAGGCCCGTTAAAATTTGGTTAGAGAAAGAGCCACCCAATTCTATATTGACGTGGAAGGATCTCGTTTCTAAGTTTATGAACCAATTTTTTCCGCCCTCTAAGACTACGCATTTGAAAAACGAGATTTCAAAATTTTCACACGAATTTAATGAGAGTTTTTCAACGGCTTGGAATAGGTTTATGGAAATGTTATATGAATGTCCTCATCACGGTTTTTCCGACTTGCATCATATTGATACGTTTTACGATGGACTTAATGATCATGAAAGGGATTATCTAAAAGCTGCCGCGGGTGGTAATTTTTTGTGTAAAACGGTTGAGGAAGCATTGTTGATAATTGAGAATAGATCTAAGGTGTATAGTCCTCGTAACACATCGAGTGTTCGTAAGGCTTCGTCTTTGGCTTCACCTTATTTGTCTAATACCATCGATGCTTGCCAAATTGAGGCGAACTTGGAAAACAAAATCTTTGATAAGCTTAAAGGACTTTTAATTGAATTCAAAGTTGGAGAACAAAGTGCTCCCGTTACGGCTAAAGCGGTTGAGGTTTCATGTATGTATTGTGGTGGGGGTCATGATTTCTCCGAGTGCATTACCAACGGTGGTAACACTTCGAGTTCCTACGCGGCCATGGGAACTTACAACCAAAACGGTCAAGTTTACCGCTCTAATCAATTGACTCCACCGGGTTTTGCTCCTAATCAAAATGCTAACAACAACTATCGAAACAATCAAGTTGGTTTCAAAAACAATTACAAAGGAAACTATGGGAATCAAGGGGCTAATAATCAAGTTTCAAACAAAAATCAAAATAATGATTTTCAAAACAACAACAAGGGTTTGCAAACTTTGAAAGATCTTCCAAATGAATTTGTTGAATACGCTAATTGGTAAGACACTTAAGGAACCGACTCCACAACCAATTGCTCCTACGGAGGATGCAATTGAGGAAGAACCCGAGGTGGTGGTCTAAAAGGAGCATGCCCCAATCCCACGAAGTACCGCTCATGCCACATCTACGGTTGACCCATTACCACATTTGGAACCCAAGATTCCAAAGACTATGCCTATGCCTCAACCCACACCACCTTTGCCCTATCCATCGAGACTTAGAAAGGAGAAACGTCAAGAGCGCGATAACTACCAATTTGAGCTTTTTATGAAACTGTTTTGTGACGTTCATTTTAATGTGAGTTTTGCCGATGCTTTGATCATGATGCCTCGATTTGCCGCTAACTTTAAGAGTATGTTGAACAACAAGGAGAAATTGCAACAATTGTCTAGTTGTTCATCGGTTCATCTTAACCGCATACCTCAAAAAGTCGGTGATCCCGGTAAATTCTTGATTCCTTGTGCAATCCAGGATATGGAAGAATGATATGCCTTGACCGATCTTGGTGCTAGTATTAACTTGATGCCACTTTCAATCTTCAAGTCGCTCAATCTTCCTAATCTTACTCCTTCACTAATGTCTATCGAGTTGGCAGACCATTCCACGATTCCCGCATGTGGATTGGCGGAAGACGTTTTTGTGAAAGTGGGAAAGTTATATTATCCGGTAGACTTTATCGTTGTCGATATTCCTACGGATCCTCAAGTTCCTCTCATTTTAGGTCGTTCGTTTTTAGATACGTCTATGGCTTTAATTGATGTGCATGCTAGAAAGATCACCTTACGTTTCAACGATGAGGAACTTGTTATAAACGCAACTCAAAATTCTCAAATTTCTCATGTTTATTCCGTTGCAACCATAAACCTCGTTGATATGATCGACGTTGTTTGCGAGGAATTTCTCAAGAAGTTTTAGGTTTTGGTGATGATGAAAATAGTGGCAATCCCACTATGTTAGATCCCATTCTTGATAACTCGACACCAACCTTCACTCCATTTGAAGGTGGTGGTTTTACGTTGGAAGAATTCGATGTTCCACGTACTTGTGACGAATACCTCGACAATGATGAGGACTTCTCGATTATCAAGTATTTTCTTAACGATTTCCCATTTCCTCCACCCGAGGAGGTTATGAGTATCGAGTCCAAATCTTCAATTGAGGAACCACCTATCCTCGATTTGAAAGATTTACTTCCTCATCTCGAATATGTCCTTTTGGAGGAGGACGACAAGTTGCCGGTTATTATTTCGAAAGAACTTTCAAATGATGAAAAAACCGCACTTGTCGATGTTCTAAAGGATCACAAAGGGGCAATTGCGTGGAAGTTATCCGACATTAAGGGGATCGATCCCAAATTTTGTACCCACAAAATCTTAATGAAGGAGGATTACAAACCCGCAATCCAATGTCAAAGGAGGGTGAACCTCAAAATTCACGAGGTCATCAAAAAGGAAGTCCTTAAACTCCTTGACGCGGGAATGATTTACCCTATTTCCGATAGTCCTTGGGTGAGTCCTATTCATTGTGTCCCTAAAAAGGGAGGAATGACCGTTGTGCCAAACGATGCCAACGAGTTAATTCCCACTAGACTCGTGACCGGATGGAGAGTGTGCATTGACTATCGTATGTTGAATAAAGCCACTCAAAAAGACCATTTTACCTTGCCCTTCATGTACCAAATGTTGGAGCGTCTTGCGGGAAACGATTTCTATTGCTTTTTAGATGGTTTTTCCGGTTACTTCCAAATCCCCATCGATCCTCGTAATCACGAAAAAACTACGTTTACGTGTCCATATGGAACGTTTGCCTATCGTAGAATTCCATTCGGACTTTGCAATGCACCGGGAACCTTTCAAAGGTGCATGATGGCTATTTTTCATGATATGATCGAGAAGACGATGGAAGTCTTCATGGATGACTTTTTTGTGTTTGGTAGTTCGCTCACTTCGTGTTTGTCCAATCTTGAGAGAATGTTGAAGCGTTGTGAGGAAACCAACCTTGTGCTTAATTGGAAAAAATGTCATTTTATGGTTAAAAGTGGAATCGTCTTAGGGCACAAGGTTTCGAAAGCGGGGATTAAGGTAGATCAAGCTAAGGTAGATGTCATCGCCAAATTACCTCATCCCAAAACCGTTAAGGGAGTTAGGAGTTTCCTAGGCCACGCGGGCTTTTATCATCGATTCATCAAGGATTTTCAAAGATCTCTCGACCTATTACACATCTCCTTAAAAAAGATGCACGTTTTGTATTTGAAGAAGATTGTGTACGAGCCTTTGAAATCCTTAAGAGGAAACTTACCGAAGCTCCCATTCTTGTTGCTCCCAATTGGAACCTCCCATTTGAGCTCATGTGTGATGCTAGTGACTACGCTATTGGGGCCGTATTGGGGCAACGTCATGATAAGCACTTCTTGCCTATTCACTATGCAAGCAAGACGATGATCGAGGCTCAACTAAAATACACTACAACGGAAAAGGAGTTCCTTGCCGTGGTGTATGCATTTGAGAAATTCCGACCTTATCTCGTCTTGACCAAATACATAGTGTATACGGATCATTCGGCTATTAAGTATCTTATGGCTAAACAAGATGCTAAGCCGAGATTACTTCGTTGGATTCTCCTCCTTCAAGAATTTGATCACAAAATCGTTGACAAAAAAGGAGCCGAGAATCTAGCGGCCGATCATCTTTCTCGTTTGGAAGATCCTCACCAAAGTGTTTACGAGCCCAAGGAAATCACTGAAACATTTCCGCTCGAGACACTTGGTGTAGTGAATTCTAAGCTTGATTCTTCCACCCCATGGTTTGCGGACATCGCAAATTACCATGCGGGCAACTTCATCATCAAGGGTATGACGACTCAAGAAAAACGAAAATTCTTTCGTGACGTCAAGTTCTATTTTTGGAACGACCCATACTTGTTTCGAACTTGTGCGGATCAAATTATTCGACGTTGTGTCTTTGGTACCGAAGCTTCTAACATCCTTAGAGCTTGTCACGAGGGACCCACGGGTGGTAACCACGGTGCTAATCTCACGGCTAAGAAGGTTTTTGATGCCGGTTTCTTTTAGCCTACTATTTACCGAGATGCACATGAGCTTGTGAAGTCGTATGACTCATGCCAACGACAAGGAAAAGCCTCACAAAAAGATGAAATCCCATAAAATATCATCCAAGTGTGTGAGATCTTTGACGTTTGAGGCATTGACTTTATGGGGCCGTTCCCATCATCTCGTGGTAATAAGTACATCCTTGTCGCCGTTGACTACCTATCTAAGTGGGTGGAAGCTAAGGCTTTGCCCACCAACGATGCTCGTGTGGTAGTTAAGTTTTTGAAAAGATTGTTTTCTCGGTTTGTAACCCCTCGTGCGATCATAAGCGATCGTGGAACCCATTTTTGTAACGACCAACTCGAAAGGGTCCTAAGGAAATATGGGGTTACACATCGGCTTTCTACGGCTTATCACCCACAAACTAGTGGGCAAGTCGAGGTTTCAAACCGAGCGTTGAAGAGGATCTTTGAGAGATCGATTGGGGAAAACCGACAATCTTGGTCGGATAAGTTGGACAATGCTTTATGGGCCTTTAGGACCGCTCATAAGACGCCCATTGGGTGCACTCCTTATAAGCTTGTGTATGGGAAAAATTGTCACTTGCCAATTGAATTGGAACACAAGGCTTATTGGGCCCTAAAGCATTGTAATGATGATATGGAGACCGCGGGAAAACACCGGAAAATGCAATTAAATGAATTGGATGAATTAAGGGATATTGCTTATGAAAATTCATTAATTTATAAAGAAAAAACTAAAAAGTTGCATGATTCAAAAATTAAAAACCGGGTTTTTTAACATTGGGGATCAAGTTTTGCTTTTTAACTCTTTTTTGAAAATCTTTTCCGGTAAGTTGAAATCCCGTTGGTCCGGTCCATTCACCGTGACTCAAGTTTTTCCATATGGGACCATCGAGCTAGCTCAAAATGACGGCCCCAATTTCAAGGTGAATGGACATTGGTTGAAGCACTACTTTGGTGGGGAAGTTCCATCCTTGAGCTCATGACTCGGTAATCAAAAACGAGGTGCCTCGCGGGGGAGTCCCATGCTTATCCTATGTATACATTATCGCTTTCTAATGTAGTAACGTGTGGGGATTTGTGCCCCTCCAACCTTTGTTTCGTGGTTGTTTGTGAATTGTGGATTTTAGATGATCATTATCTTCACGATTGGAGCCTCTCGTGTTCGTTTTATGGGAGCACTCGATCGTTTTCTTTGAAGACTTACTCAATATCCATGATATATCCTTATATGTTCTAACCTTAGGTTTATAGCACACTTCATACACGACTTTAAATTTAATGGTTACACCCTTTCCATGCTAGATTAAGCATTCGACTGCGTCTCTAGTATGGGGGTGTTTGCACCCCTAGACTCGAAACATTGAGGACAATGTTTAACTTTAGTATGGGGGGTGAATAGATACTTGCCTTGCCAAACCTTCACGTTTTCTAAAGTTTATCTTTTTGTTTACCGTTTTGTTGCAAAATAAGGCTAAAAATGGCCAAATTTTAAATTTTTTCTCATGTTTTATAAGTGTTTGAAGACACGAATGTAGATTTTCCGATGGCGAGAATAAGAGTAATTTTTTACTCGACCGTGTGTGTTGAGCACTTAGCTTTGATTCCTTAACTTTCTATTAGGCTAAGTCTCTTAAATGAGGACGAGAAATGATAGAGTTAATTATAAGTTACTATGCTTATTCTCCCTTCGCTTTTAAATATTTTTTGCTTAATAAGTATTAACTTAGCGGTTTAGTCTTGATTGTTGGTTTCTAGTCTTTTCTAGTAGCTTCCATGTAATTAAATTGGGAAGACATTAAGGTATCGCCAGCGTCACGGTTTTGAAGTATTGGCAACCCGAATAATCGAAAGCTTCACCCAATAATAACATTTAAAGTGCTCACCTAAATCAAGCAAACAATCTGAAGCTCACAAGGCTGAAAAATCTATGCAAAATTGAAAGTGAATCAAGCCTTAATCTTTGAAGCTTTAAAGATCCAAAATTCGCCTTAGCGTGAGGATATACGTCTTTGGCCATAATAAAACCACCGATGAGGCGGATAATAAAAGGCAAGGCAAGACCGAAGTCATAATAAAAGCTTCATGGCGAAGTTGAATAAAAGATGGAGGTAAACCTATGATAATAAGGCCCTTCCGTTAGGGGGCGTATAAAAGTCTTGGTAATAAGTCTCATGTTCAAAACCGTTATTAAACCGTGTTTATCGATCCTTCTTGTTGACTTAATTTTTTGACATCGTTGTCTATTAGGAGGGGTTATTAATTCTATGGTCTTGGTTACACCGTTGGGACTCTATTTTTAGACCTAAATCTCTATTATCGCATAAGTCAAACAATGTATCCTCGTGAAATATTCAAGACAAAATAAAATATAAGAGATACAACTTAGGAAAATGGGAGGATAAGTACGTGATTAGGGCATATCAGTAGTGTTAGCATTACTAACTTATAATGACAATGATCTCGTTGCACGCTTAGCATGGAATTGGGGTGAAAATCGAGGACGATGAAATTATTTCTAACGAGGCATTCACGTGTTCTTATTCTATGAACCTAAACGTCCCATTTTGCGATGAAAATCATACATTATGTCTAAAACACAAGTATAAGTAATAGTAGTAGTGTATCTAGTTTATCATTCAATAAAATTGAATAACAATGAATTTTGAAGGTGCTACAATACTTTATTCTAGCATTGCGTGAGGGCACGGCAATGGTTTAGTATGGGGGAGTGATGAGACTGCTTTTATACATAGTTTCATCGTTCAAAAAGGGCTTTAAATGCATTAAAGATCATGAAAATGGCCAAATATATGCTTGTGTTTGTTACTTGTGTATTTTAGGTACGGATATTGAGAAAATGACAAAAGATCACAAGAATCATACAAAAACGAACACGGGAAACGAAGCCGCACAATGAACCAAGCCCTAATGAAGATTTTCCATGATAAACCCTTGAAGATTTGAAGATTATGCAAGAAGGGTCCTCCAATATTAAAGAACTGACACTTTAAACCCTTGTATCTTCATATTTACAAGATTGGTCCCTAAAGTTTGTCAAAATTACAAAAAGGGCCATCCACTTTAAAGAATTGGCAAATTTAGTCCCTCAACAAAACTAAATTGTCAATATTAGTCCTCCTCAAAGTCAAACATACCATGAAGGCCTTCAAGTTACAAGACATTACAAGTTTGGTCCTTTAAAAATGTAAAATTACCAAAAGGACCCTTAACTTTGAAGAAATGGCAAAAATGGTCCCTCAAGAATTATGACTTATCAATTTCAGTCCTCTAAGAAGTCAATCAAACAAGTCAAGACCATTATCTATGAAGAAAATGCCAAAACAGCCCTTCAAGTATCAACAAATGGCAAGAAATACCCCTGAAAATACTTTGGAAAAGTATATGTGGCCAAAGTGTGAAAATGAAAACTTTAATTACAAAGGAAATCGGGTTTAAAGGGTTTAAACTGGAAATAAAAGAAGTATAAGGATAGGGGGTTATTTCTGGCCGACAAGGAAAGTTACATAGACCTCTCACCATGTGACACGTAGCCCACTCACCAAAACCAACCAATCACAACTCTCCCTGGTGCCACCTCATTTCCCACCCACAACTAACTAAACTAATCCGTGATTAGTTTATAAAAGTGGCGCCTAACACCTATTTAAAAACAAAAACAGATTAAAAACCATGTTCTTGGTGTTCTTAGCAAAATTGGGTTTTCCTTAAATCTTTGAAATTAGCACTTAATCACTTCTAGAATTACAATTAAGGTGACACTAAACACATCCCCACCCTTAAACCCTATGCCACATCACCACATGAGTCACATGTTAAACCCTCCTCATACGGTTTTGGGGAAAAAGCCAAAAGTTGCCAGAAAATCAACACACCATATTCCAGCTTACTCCTTAAGCTTGTTTTGGACCCTTGGATGCAATTACACCTTGCCAGCTACAACAAAACGCCAAGATGAAGTCACATGATTCTCAAAAGTTCAAATTCTGCAAAGGGAAAATTAGGGATTCTACTGCATTAGGGTTTTCGTTTTTAGCTTTCCTAGAACACATTGTAAGCCTATAAAAGGCATTAGGCTCATTAGTTTAGTTCTTGCTCTTGAATTTTTCCTAAGTTCACAATTCTGTAAATCTCATTTTCATTAATGAAGTGTGTTTGAAATTGGTGAAGAAAAGTCAAGTGCCATTCTCATTTCCTGCTTATTATTGTTTAATGTTGACTAATCTTGAATCCTAAAACCTGTTTTCAAAGGAGTGTGCAAAAGTTTGCATATTTTCCTTAAATCTTGATATTTTGCTAAGTCTTGTTCAAACCTTGGAATTTTTGGGCTATAAGTTGATCATAGCACCCCTGATATTGTGATATCAAGGTGTTGTGAGGCTTATAACTTGGGGATAATCAAGTGTGGGGAACAAAGGTTGCATTAATCAAGTTTTCCTCTTTTTCTGTTTTTGATAATTGTGCTTCTAACTTTGCTTCATCTTAACAACTTGATATTGGAAGCTTGTGCTTGTTCTTGCTAGCACATAAGCTCAAACATACGTAGGTGTGGAGTACATCCATGAGGTTTGAACCCTTAATCTCAAAATCCGTTGAAAAATTAGATATTTGTGATATTTGTGTACTGCTATTGTATGTGTTGTTCTTGGGCTCCAAATCTTGTTGAATTTGTTCATGTTTGATGTTTTGATGCTTATGTATGCATGTGCTAACCTAATTCCTACTTTTGATTTAAAAATCTTGTTTTGAAATTATTAAGGGGTGTTTGGGTTAAATGCATATTGTAGTTATAGAGTTATTGGTTAAGTGTTTGCTATTATATCTTGCTTGTTCTTGTTTAAGAAATGTAAGAGAGTGGATATCTACAAGTTATATGCTTTTGAACACCTAAATCAAACATTTTCTCATAAAATCTTGATTAAGTGATATTTTGACTTGTGATTTGGTGCACACCTAGTTCTAGGCTTAGACTTAGGATAGAAAGTGATAAATCATACTTAACATAACCTATCTAAGAGATTTGAGTGTTTGAATTTGGCTGTGTGGTCAAGTATATCAGCAAGTGTTCATAACTGCCTGCTAGTGTTCATCAGTAACTTTTTGGTGCTTGAATCTTGATCTAGACCTTGAACCATTGCATGAAACCTGTTTAAATCTGTTCATTTAAATTTATTATAGCTTGTGTATGCATTTGGTGCAATTTGGGCTGATTTTTGCTAAAACTGCTTATTGAGTGAAAACTGCTTATTGTTCATGTATGTGTGAAGTCTAGGGATCTTTTGAATTAACTGTGCTAATTGGCTGATTGTGATTGTGATTTCTTTGTTGTTTCTGACTCCTTATGATTAACTGATCATTTGGATGCCTTTGTGAAACTTGAATCCACAAAAAAGTCACTAAAGACAAATAGTCAAGAAAGTCAAGCAGTGGAAAAAGTTTCCACTGCTCAACATCCAAAACTAGCCCCTGCTAGTGTAATTTGTCATTCGGCTTATTAATAAGCCATATTGGCTTATCTAGACCTGCAACAACTTATTTTTTGTGATCAATCTTCCTCATTTGACCCATTTATTTGAACTGGAGCTTATCAGACCTTGGCTTTGACTTTTTGCTAGAAAACTCATAAGGTTGACTTTTAATTAAGTGCTTATTTGCTTATTTCAGCTTGTTGAGTGTGCTTATTGAAAAACTTTTTGTTGATTAAGCTTAGTTAAGTCTTTTAAAAGCTTTTGAAACTTGAATCAACTCTTGGTGTGGCCTAGAACTCGAAAACGACTATTTTGTCGTTTTGTGAAGATAGCTTATTGCTTATTCAGGCTTATTCCTTGTGCTTATTTCAAATTTCTATTTACAGATCTCTTAAGTAACTCAAAAGAAGCTTGTGTGTCTAATTTGAGCTTATGGCATTAACTTATAGCTTAATGGGCCAAAAAGCCCATTAAGAATAAGCTGCTTTCAAATAAGCTAGCTTATATACATTTTCAGCTTTTAGGCCTTCAGAGTTTTGTCTTTAAAATCAAATTTTGAGTCAGACTGGAAGTTTTGGGCTTATTTGGTTGACTTTTTCTTATTGGGCCTAAATTAAGCCCATTAAGGGACTATTTTGTCTTTTAGCCCATTTTTAGGCCCATTAGGGGTATTTTGTAATTTCAACTTCATTTCTGAGTTTATTAGGCTAAAATAAGCTAGTTTGCAACTTTTTATAATTTCTTATAAATTTTGGATTTTTAATATTATTTTATTATTATTTTATTATTAAAAATTAAAATTTAGATTTTTCAAGTCTTTAGATTTTTCTTAGGTTAAATACATTAAGTTAGGAATTTAACAATTTTTAGAATATTTTTATTGTCATTAGATTAATTTTTAGAATTGTTTTAAGTTTAAATAGTTTTTAATTGTTTTTAAATAGTTTTTATTAATTTTAAAATTTTCAAAAATAGTTATAAATTTAGTTAAGTCATTTTAGAGGTTTACAATTGAAAAAATCTCATTTTGGGATTTTTGTTAATTAAATTGATTTTTTGGGCTTTAATTAGCATTAAAAAATTATTATTTAATTAAATAAAAGGTTTGAGTGAGTTTTGATTTTTTGTAAACTCTATTTACATTATTTAGGATTTATTGCAATTTTCTAGGAATTTTTAGGGTAAATTTTTAATTTTGTCACTTCTTACGGTTTTATGTGTACGACTTATAGTCTTAGTTTAATTCTCAATCGTAATCGTCATTCTCTTCTAATCTTTCTTCTTTTATTTCCTCATAAATATAATCACAAAAGTTAATCAATTCTTAACACACACCAAGCCTCCTTGAGAACGATCCCCACTTTGGGTCATAACTTGTGGTTTTCCTAAACTACTTGTGTATACTTACCCTAATTACGTTCTTTTTCCTAAAAGACGTAATTTACTCAACATCACAAACCTAACAAATTCCAAAACTACTAACTGAAATTGTAACTAATGAAATTCCAGGGACCAACTTTTGCAAAACCTAAAAAATATGAAAGATTAGAACTGATTGCAAAGTTTAACAAAAACAAAGGACCATTTAGCAATTAAAACAAGAATTTTTCAAAAACAGGCAAACACTTAACAATAAGCTCGTTTGAGCTTATTACTGAACCAAATTCACTCTAATCTTTTTCAAACTGCTTAAAAGTGAAAATAAGATAGCCTTGCAAAAGGATTTTGCTTAAAAGCTTCTAAATCTCTTGATAACTTATTTCAATAAGCCCAAATGAAATCCAGACGTCCACAATTCGATTTTATTGCTAAAACTGATTAATCAATGACCACAAAGCTTGGAATGTCTTTTTATTTTAAAACTGATCAACTGAATAAGCTAGAATCTATAATAAGCCAAAATCAACTTATTTTGACCAAAGTTGACCAAAAATCCAATAAGCTCAAATTTTCAGAATTTACTAAGGACAAGTTTGCTAGTTGATTTGTGAAAGAAAATGGGGAAATTTGTGAAGTAGATCTAGAGAAATAGGAAATCTGTAAGCATTTCATCATAGTGAATGCAGTTTGCTAATAAGCTAACTAATAAGCCAATATCTAACTCAAAAACTGAAACTGTATAACTTCCTATTAAGCACTGAAAGTATGTATGTTAAGCTAAAATTGAAAACAGGTATGAGGCAAAATCATCAAGTAACTAAGAAATGCCATGGATTCAAAGTAAGCTAGTTTTGCTGATGAACTTTCAAAAAGTCTTGACCCAAAGTTTTAAACTACCATATGCCTGTTTGACTTTTCTTTTAACTATAAAATTGAACCAAAATGCTTACACTAATAGACTTAGTGTAAATGAACACTCTATAACAAGTTTTACACACTAAATCACTTAAAATGACTTGAACCAAACACTGCTTTAAAATCTGTTGATGAACTTTTTCAAAGACTTTTAGAGCACTAGTGAATGACAGCTTAAAACTCCTATTGAGACTTGTTTAAATGATGAATTGGAAATGTTTTGAGCCAAAAACAAGCTTGTAAACATATTAAACCACAAAATGAGTCTAATGATCAATTACTAATAAAAATTCTAAATTTTTACCAAGTGAAACTGAATTCAAAGTTGTTATACTACAAGCAAACTATCAATCTAACACAATTAAGCTACAAGTAATCTAATCACACAATTAGTTCAACAATTAAAGGCTACACTATGAATTGAGCATGCACAAGCTGCTTAGAGGAATTGAAACAAGAAATTTAGAACTTTTTAGCCTTGAAGCCACCACTGAAGGAGTAGAGAGGCGCTGAGCCTTCTAACAACCACTAAACCACCATTAATCATCCACCATTTACCATCATCATCATCTAATACTGCTATAGTAGACTCCCCTACTACAAATGCTGAAAAGGACTGAAAAATGAACTTCCAAGTACTTCTGAACAGCTACAAAACTTCACAGCTTCAACAAGCTTCCATTGATAATGGATTTATCAATAATAACACTCAGTATCAACAGTAATTGAGTAATGTAGGTATGAGAATGAGATTGAGTGAAAATGAAGAACTGAATTTCATTAATGGTGAAGGAAATTTGTTATAATTATGTTACTAACTACCTAACTGACTCTTAGGTGGTTGTCAAGCACCTAAGAGTAGTTACTAACTACTTTGGATGACTGAAAATGAGAGAAAAGAATTTAGTGTGTGTTTTTTCACACCTACAAGCTACGTCATACAAATGAGGGGCTAAGGTCCTATTTATAGAGCTGAAGTGAGAGTTTGTCAGAGTTGGTGACGTGTCCAAGCCAATGACAAGCTGCCAGGTGGACTAATTTGCTCAATTGTGATTTTGTGTTCATACTCTAATTTGGGCATTTTTGATTAAGTAGATTTCAGGCTAATTGGTTTGTTGCGTTGAATTCCTTGCTTGATTCCGAGTCTTTTTCATGTATAACTCTTGATGTAAAATCCACTCTAGCATAATCTTCAATCTGGGTATGATATGAGTTTGAAGTTGACACATGGCCTGCTGTGATTCGCTTTCATTTGGTCACACGGATCATAATCCAAAAAGGATAAAGTTTTTATGGAGTGGCAACTTCCCATTGGTTGATATGGGTTTAGTGCGTTTCACTGTTTGGATACTCTATTAAATGTTTGGCGACGTTAATGGGGTGACTTGGTGATCCTTGTCAGCTCTTTTCTTCTTTCTCATTGGCCAATTCATGTAAACCCGGATCAAGCACAATAGTAGTATGAAAATTGGCAATTTCAGCCCCTTGACTTAGCAGAATCTTCATTTAAGCTCCAATCTTTATTCCTTTGGCATTTTTATCCTTTAAACTTCAAACTTGTTCATAAAGCATCCTTTGACTCTTTGACTTGAATGTTAACCATATTTGACTATGATCTTGACTTTTCCATTAAGTTGCACTTTAGTCCTTCATCTTTTGAATATTGTCAAGATAGGTCCTTTGTCTTCTCATGGCTTGTCATTAATGATCCTTCTCTTGTCTTTTCTTCATCTTTTGGCTTGATTTCACTTGTTTGCTTCAAATTTGTATCCTTGTTACCTAAACAAGCACAAACACAAAACATACCACATAATAATGCTTTTATGTATAAAAGTTAGGTATTTGCTATGTGTTTTAGGGTGATTTGTTGACTTATTGATATGAGATTTCACTCATATCAAATCCCCTACACTTGATCATTGCCATGACCTCATGCAATGCCAAATTTTAAAGCACCAATTTACATTTTTCTTATAATTAACCCACCTTGGCCAATATGAAATGCTTTTACACTACTCTACACTATATGATGCATGATTTTGATTTTATACAATGCAATGCAAAGAAAGCAATTCTATTTATATATTTTTGGATTTTCTTGAAATGGTTATGATGGAAATAACTTATAAAGAAATCAATGATTTAGATTAGGGCTTTTGGTACCATGAACACTTATCACCCTCAAGTTTCACTTTCCCCATACCAAGCTTAAAAACAAGATCATCGTTATCCACAATTGAAAGTGCGTCAACTTATTCATATAGATTAAGTGTGTTACTCTCATACCCCCACTATGCCTCTAAGACCGGTTATTATTTGAGAAAATTGCTTAGGAGCAAATTTGTGATTACTTAAAGCGTGAAATATAAGAAATGTAAAATCTCAAAATAAGGAAGTACGGTTTTAATCCTAAGTAACCATCTTATCCATTACTCGAAAAACCACCCACAATTAATATAAGTCCGACTCAAGAATAATAAGTCATTCATTTTATGTGTAAGATACTTATGTCATGGATTAATAAGTAGCTACACACTCGGTAAGGAAAGAAAAATAAAACTCACGCAATAATTTATATCCGCCGCCTTTTTGAGACCTTGGATCTTCAATCCCGCAACCCGACAAGGTAATATTGGATTGGAGCAACTATCAAATCCCCGCAACCCTTGTGAGAGTAAATTGGAATTCAATAGTCACTATAATTAACACTTTATTTCCCCTCTTGGGAGTCTTGTATAATTATTTTTTTCTTTTTTCTTTTTTCTTTCTTTTTCTAGCCACTCATTTTTTTTCATAAGCCGCTCTTATTTTTCTTTATTCCTCACAAAGAAAGTTGAAAAGAATAAAAGGAAAAACACCCGCTAAGTATTAAGCACGACATAAGTCTAGTACACATAAAACGTTCTAACTTAGAATCTTAAGACGTACTTATACCAACCATGAATGAATAGTAAAAAAAACATAAGAGACTACAAACCAATTAAAACCGTTCTTGATTATTTATTAACATATATACATGCGTTGACGAGAAAGTAAAGGTTACGAAAGGGGATATAAAAGCCACAATTAATGAATATGAGGTTTATCTAGCCCTTTACACTTATTTCAAACTCTATCATCTCTTGTTCTCCATAGTTTAAAATCTCAAATAACGAGACTAGTGGATGCTTAGCCTAATAAACCAATAAAGTTCTACATGGTTAAGGATACTAGCTAGAGAATTCTTGGATAAGCAAACTCGGGTTGAGTCAAAGTATCCATGGCGGGCCTAATATGTCAAATAAGTCTAAATTTGTTAAACCATATCCGTTATTATATTTTTTCCTTTTTATATATTTTTGATGAAAAATAAAAGAAGAAATATATACAATGCAAATGTATTTTGCAAACGAAAAATGATTAATGCAAAAATTATGAATGCATATTTTTTGTGGCCAAAGTAGATCAAAAATTTGAAAAATGTTTGAAAAATTAATTTTCAAGTTATCATGAAGTCAAAGCAATGGTCTAGGTAAGGTCACTTCGATAGAAGACCCCCTACACTTAAGATAAACATTGTACTCAATGTTTAAGAGTATTGGAGTAAACTCCCCTACACTTAGGACATTGACAACTTTTCTTAACCCAAGCTAAGGAAAGATCAACTATAGTGAATTCATTTTTAAGCACAATGTGGTTATGAAAAATCACAATAGTAACAAAGTGAACCAAATACAAGGGCCTCCTCCATAAGCTCCAATGCACGTGATGAGAGAGAGCAACCCTACAAACAACATGAAGACAAAAGGAAGGTCTCCCCCTACACTTAACCTCAACTCTATACTCTTATTTCTATCCTACCACACTCTAAGTCTAAAAACTCTAAACCTAGTTATTCAAGCTTGATTTATGGAGTTTCTAGCTCGACTCTTCCCACAATGAATTAATTCATGGGGAAAATGGGGATCACTTGGATCATTTCCACGGAAATGTCCTCCCTAAAATAGTGCTTAACACGGTGACCATTCACTTTGAAATTTGGGCCATTGGGTTGTGACAACTCAATAGTTCCATATGGAAACACTTGAGCAATAGTGAATGGACCGGACCATCTTAACTTAAGCTTGCTCACAAAGAGTTTCAACCTTGAATTAAAGAGAAGAACCGGCTCTCCAACTTTGAACTCACGGTTCTTGATCTTAGCATCATGCAATTGCTTAGTCATTTCCTTGTAAAGCAATGAGTTCTCATAAGCATTGGCTCTCAATTCATCCATTTCATTGAGTTGGTCCTTTCTATGTGAACCGGCTTGGTTTAAATCAAAGTTTGCCCACTTGAGAGCCCATTAAGCTTTATGCTCTAACTCGAATGGGAGGTGGCATGCTTTTCCATAGACAAGCCTATATGGAATACAACCAATTGGTGTCTTAAAAGCCGTCCTAAAAGCCCACAAAGCATCATCAAGCTTATCCGACCAAGAAGCTCGATGCTCTCCCACCGTTCTCTCCAAAATTATCTTTAAACCACGATTTGTGACCTCGGTTTGCCCATTGGTTTGAGGGTGATACGCGGTAGAAATTCTATGGTTAACACCGTACTTCTTCATAACTCTTGTAAATTGATCATTACAAAAATGAGTACCATGATCACTTATGATAGCCCGAGGTACACCAAATCTAGCAAATAATTGCTTCAAAAATTTCACTACAACTGGAGCATCATTAGTAGGCAAGGCCTTGGCCTCAACCCACTTTGAAACATAGTTTACGACTACGAGTATGTACTTATTTCCCTTAGATGATGGAAAAGGTCCCATGAAATCTATTCCCCATACATCAAAAATCTCACATTCTTGTATGAAGTTTTGTGGCATCTCATCTCGTTGATTAATTTTTCCTTGTCTTTGACATACATCACAAAATTTCACCATCTCTTGGGCATCTTTGTATATGGAAGGCCAATAGTAACCCGAATCAAAGACTTTCTTGGCGGTATAGTTGGGCCCAAAATGTCCACCCGTAGGTCCCTTATGAAAAGCTTCTAAGATTTTAAATGCCTCGGGCCCATCTACACACCGTCTAATGATTTGGTCCGTACATTGCCTAAATAGGTAATGGTCATCCCAGAAGTAGTATTTAACTTCCTTAAGAAATTTCTTCTTTTGTTGTGAAGTGAGACCCTCTATTAGCACATTCACGACAAGATAGTTTGCAAAATCCGCAAACCAAGGGGTGGCATCCTCTTGTGAAGAGATAGACATGAGCTCCTCTAATGGAAAGGATTCATAAATTTCCTTATGAAGCAATTCTCCTTGAAAAGGATGCTCAAGTCTACTCAAGTGATCCGCCACTAAATTCTCGACTCCTTTCTTATCACGAATCTCTATGGAAAACTCTTGTAGCAACAAAATCCATCTCAAAAGTCTAGGCTTAGCATCTTGCTTTGTCATGAGGTACTTGAGAGCGGAATGATCCGTATACACTATGGTCTTGGAGTGCACAAGATAGGGTCTAAATTTCTCAAAAGCATAGACTATATCAAGCAACTCTTTTTCCGTGGTGGTATAGTTTAGTTGAGCACCCGTCATGGTTTTACTAGCATAGTGTATAGGTTGAAAATGCTTATTCACTCTTTGTCCTAACACGGCTCCCACGGCATAATCACTAGCGTCACACATGAGCTCAAAAGGCGAATCCCAATTTGGAGAAACCAAAACGGGAGCCTTAGTCAACTTTTCCTTAAGTATCTCAAAAGAGTCTAAACACTCGGGTGAAAATGAAAGGGGCCTCTTTTTCCAAGAGGCGGGTCATTGGTCTTGCAATCTTATAGAAATCTTGTATGAAACGTCTATAGAATCACGCATGACCCAAAAAACTTCTAACTCCTTTTACCGTGGTAGGTGGGGAAGCTTAGCAATAACATCAATTTTAGCACGATCCACTTCTAAACCCTTATTAGATATTTTATATCCCAAAACTATCCCCTCTTTGACCATGAAATGGCACTTATCCCAATTGAGAACAAGACGTGTTTCTTCACACCTCTTAAGCATACATTCCAAATGGGAGAGACAAGAAGTGAATGAATCTCTAAAGACCAAGAAATCATCCATGAAAACTTCCTTAGTATGCTCAATCATGTCATGAAATATTGCCATCATACACCTTTGGAATGTCCCCGGTGCATTGCACAAGCCAAAAGGCATTCTCTTGTAAGCAAATGTACTATAGGATAAGTAAATATGGTATTTTCTTGATCCTTTGGGTCAATGGGTATTTGGAAATAACCCGAGAATCCATCTAGAAAGCAATAGTACTTATTTCCCGCTAAGCGTTCAAGCATTTGGTACATAAAAGGCAATGGGAAATGATCTTTCCTAGTATCATCATTGAGCTTCATATAATCAATACAAACTCTCCAACCCGTGACAAGTCTAGTAGGAATAAGCTCATTGTTCTCATTGGACACTACGGTGATTCCACCCTTCTTAGGAACACAATGTACCGGCTAACCCATGGAGAGTGGAAATGGGGTAAATCATGCCCGCATAGAGGGTTTGATAACTTCCTTCTTAATGACCTCAAGGATTTTTGGGTTAACCCTTCTTTGGCTTTGAATGGCGGGTTTGTAATCATCCTCCATAAGGATTTTGTGTGTACAAAAATTTGGATCAGTTCCCCTTATGTCGGATATTTTCCATGTTATGGCTTTCTTATATTTCTTAAGGACTTCTACAAGTTTTTCCTTCTCGTCATCTTTCAAATCTTTAGCAATGATCGCGAGTAATTGGTATTTGCCCTCTGAGAAAGCATATTCAAGGTGTGATGGAAGATCCTTAAGTTCAAGGGAAGGTGGACTCTCTATGGAAGGTTTCACTATGGATGGATCATCTATGGTAACTTCTTGTGGAATAGGTGAAGGAATGGGATCCTCATTGAGTAACTTTTGGATAGTGAGAATGTCTTCTTCCCAATTGATAGGAGAATCATCATTACCAAGGAAGTTAGACTCAAATTCCTCCAGGAGGAAATCACTCTCTCCAAAAGGTGTTAAGGAGGGAGCAATTGAGGCAACGGGCTCTACATGAGTCATATCTTCACTATCATTCTTACAAGCTTCATGAAAATGCTCATCACCCACCTCATCAAGAACATCCACTATGTTAATTATTTCACAACCTTGAGACTTCTTAGTCACTTTTCCTAACTTGAAAACCACTTTCTCATCCTCAACTCTCATAATTAGTTCTCCTTCCGCCACGTCTATAAGAGTACGAACCGTCCTCAAAAATGGTCTACCAACAATTAGAGGAACTCTCGGGTCCATATCATAATCAACCACTACAAAGTCCGTCGGAAAGGTAAACTTATCAACCCCTACAAACACATCCTCCGCAATGCCTACCAGATAAGATATGGTACGGTTAGCTAACTCAAGGGTCATCCTAGTAGGAGTGAGCTTGGGAAGAGAGAGTTTTTGCCAAACCAATAAAGGCATGAGATTAGTGCTTGCCCCTAAATCCGCTAGTGCCATGCAATTTTCCACCCCGGGAAAATTACAAGGGATCAAAAATTGCCCTGGATCTCCAAGTTTTGTAGGTAAGGTTTTGAGCAACACGGCGGAGCAATTCTCATTAAGTGATGTGTTAGGCAAATCCACCAATTTTTCCTTGTTGGAGAGGAGGTCTTTAAACATTTTAGCAAACTTTGGCATATATGCAAGAGCTTCCGCAAAAGAGATGTTTATGTTAAGTTGCTTGAACATCCTCAAAAATTAGAGACTTAAATATCATCCTTGTTTTTCAATTTCTCCTTTCTCAATCTTGATAGATATGGAAGGCTTGGTTTTGGTGTAGGTTGAGTAGTTGTTGTGGAAGATTTTTCTTTGTTGGTTTCTTCATTAGTAGGTGTGGAAGGTAAAGGAGAAGTGGTTGTAGGATGAGAAGGTGTAGGTATTGAAGTTTTAGAGCTTGAAGGTGGTGAGTTGGATGTTGAAGGCTTATTACAAGGTGGAACTATAGTAGGCTTAACCATAGAAGGTGTAGGAGTTGAAGGGTCATTAGTTGTCTTTCCACTTCTTGTTGTGATAGCATTGACATTAGCTCTTGGATTTGTTTGTATGTTTAAAGGTAAAGCCCCTTGTGGCCTTTGATTAAGCATCATTAAAATCCTTTTGGTAGTTTCCTCATTCATAGCTCTCATTTGATCGTGTGTTCTCTTTTCACTTTCACGAATTCTTCTTTCAAGTAGCTCAAAAGTATCATTTTGCCCATATCCTTGATTTTGACCTTGATGGTGTCCTTGATTTTGAAAGGGTGGAGGTGGTTGGTTAATTCCATGATTGTTTGTATGAATGTTATTCCCTTGATGTTGAAAGTTGTTGGGTGCTCTATAGTTGTTTCCTTGGTAGTTTGGCCTAGGCCCTTGATTTCTTTGAAGCACATGAGGAGGATTGGGTTGATTTTGGGTGGGTGGATGAGGTGGAAAGCCGGGTGGAGCAAGGTAGTTATTTGACTTGTAAGAGAGATTGTTTTGATTGATGTTAGGTTTGAAGTGCTCTCTATTTTCTTCTTGATAAGCATAACATTCAACTTGGTAATTTTGAATCTTATCACATTGCAGGTAAGAATGAGGACCTCCACAAGTCTCACATGAAATACCAATGGCATTCACATCATTGGTGGAATTGGTGCCCAAGGAAACTTTCATAAAGTCTTGCATCATTGTTTGTTGCATCTTTTGGGTATCTTGCAAGATTGCTTGTTGTGCCTTTTGGGCTTGGGGTCCATTCTTGCATTTGTGAAAGGAGTTGACTCTCAAATGATTTGGAAACACCTTCTTGAACAACATGGACTCTATCATTAAATTGTGTGTTAGTTTGCACCATGGATTTAGTCTCAATAATGTCTCATGCCTCTTGAATGGATTTGGAAAGAATGTTTCCACCCGCGGAGGAGTTGAGGGAATCTTGATGACGTGGTCTTAATCCATTGTAGAAAGTATTGATTTGGTAAACTTCATTGAATCCATGATTGGGGCATTTTCTCAATAACTCCTTGTAATCTTCCCAAGAATCACTAAAGGTTTGGCTAGGTTTTTGTTGAAATCCAATAATTAGGTTTCTCAAAGTCGTGGTCTTAGATGGAGGAAAGAACTTGTTCAAAAACTTCTTAGTAAAGTCATCCCAAGTGGTAATTCTCTTAGGTGGTTGCTTATCAGCCAATACTTAGCATTGCCCTCTAATGAGAATGGAACTAGGATCAACTTAATGGCATCATGGGGAACTCTATTGTACTTAAGGTTATTGCAAAGAGATAGAAACTTCTTGATATGATCATGTGGATCATCGCTAGGTCTCACAAAAAATGGTGTGTTTGAAACCAAGGTAATCATAGATGTCTTAAGCTCAAAGGTGTTTGCGGGTATCTCGGGTATAACAATAGCATCGGCATATCCTTTCACATTTGATTGTAGGTGTTCCATCAAAGGTTGTTTGTCAACGGCGGCCATGGCTTCTTGTGTGTTGTTCAAAGCACGATTCTCAGGATCGGCTTGATGGATGGTGTTGTTTTTACTCTTTCTCTTTTTCTTCCTTTTCGGAGGAAGGGGTTGTACACCAAAAGGTATTTGTACACGCCCGCGGGTGAGCATGCAACTCAAATCAAGGAGTGAGAGAGAAGCTCTCGTTCGACTTTGGAAAAGAAGGGATTATCCTTTCTGAGGTTCAATAAGTAATATCCACAAGAAAGTATAGTACATGTAAGTAATACTTGGGTGCAAGACCCCCAATCAAGCTTTCCTTCTTAGAATACGCACCAGTGAACGGGGGGTTAGGTGGCGTGAAGCATTTAAGTACCTATTAATCCTTAGAAGGCATTTTATAGCACGTCGCCTTTCTATTCACTTTGTAGTTTGTATTATTCGAATTCTTGCATATTGGAAGTATTTATCTATTCTTGCTTTAATTAAATTTGATCGATACACGTGTCAAGGACCGGAACGCTCCCGAACACGGTGTATTGCAAAAGCAATACTTATAGAAGTATGTGTATTGAGTGTTCGTATACGTATACGTATCTACATATAATAATATATCAAAAGTATTTTTGTATTTATTGGGTTTTTAAAGAAAATACTATATGTACGTAAAAACCGATGAAAACCAATAATATATATTTTTGGTTGCAATCTCTTAGGAAAAAGATTGCTTTTTGAATTTTTTTTTGTTTCAGTTATTTAGGAAAAGAATTGATTTTGTTATTTTTAGTTTTTATATTTTTAAGTTTTTGGTTTTTTTATGTTTTGGATTTATGATATGTAAAAATAACGTCCACTCGGGGAACGGATCCCAAAATCCAATCGAAACCGTCAATCAATAGTCTCTCGTAATGTCATGAACCGGCAGTGGCGCCATTTGATATTGAGTATTTGCAAGTTCGTTTACTCTCGACTCAAGACAAATTGAAAGGCCTACTAATATCGAGCTTTAAATTGTTTTTGGTTGTTAAAGGTTATTTGGATTCTATGTCTAATTCAAACAAACTCGTAGAAAAATGAAAAATATTAAAGTCACGTATCCGTAAAACAAAGTGCAAGTACCAAATAATATTCACAAAGTACAAGAATTTAATGCATAAAAGTAAAAATGCTTGAAATGTAAACTAAATGAAAGTATAGGGACTGAAAGTGTAAAATCAGAAACAATAAGGACCAATTATATAAAATGTAACAAACTTGTAAACAAACCTAACAAATTCCAAAACTACTAATTGAAATTGTAACTAATGAAATTCCAGGGACCAACTTTTTCAAAACCTAAAAAATATGAAAGATTAGAACTGATTGCAAAGTTTAACAAAAACAAAGGTTCATTTAGCAATTAAAACAAGAATTTTCTAAAAACGGGCTAACACTTAACAATAAGCTCGTTTGAGCTTATTACTGAACCAAATTCACTCTAATCTTTTTCAAACTGCTTAAAAGTGAAAATAAGCAAGCCTTGCAAAAGGATTTTGCTTAAAAGCTTCTAAATCTCTTGATAACTTATTTCAATAAGCCAACAATAAGCCCAAATGAAATCCAGACATCCACAATTCGATTTTATTGCTAAAACTGATTAATCAATGACCACAAAGCTTGGAATATCTTTTTATTTTGAAAATGATCAACTGAATAAGCTAGAATCTACAATAAGCCAAAATCAGCTTATTTTGACAAAGTTGACCAAAAATCCAATAAGCTCAAATTTTCAGAATTTACTAAGGATAAGTTTGCAAGTTAATCTGTGAAAGAAAATGGGGAAATTTGTGAAGTTGATTTAGAGAACTAGGAAATCAGTAAGCATTTCATCACAGGGAATGCAGTTTGCTAATAAGCTAACTAATAAGCAAATATCTAACTCAAAAACTGAAACTGTATAATTTCCTATTAAGCACTGAAAGTATGTATGTTAAGCTACAATTGAAAACAGGTTTGAGGCAAAATCATCAAGTAACTAAGAAATACCATGGATTCAAAGTAAGCTAGTTTTGCTGATGAACTTTCAAAAAGTCTTGACCCAAAGTTTTAAACTATCATTTGCCTGTTTGACTTTTCTTTTGACTATAAAATTGAACCAAAATGCTTACACTAATAGACTTAGTGTAAATGAACACTTTATAACAAGTTTTACAAACTAAATCACTTAAAATGACTTAAACCAAGCACTGCTTTAAAATCTGTTGATGAACTTTTTCAAAGACTTTTAGAGCACTAGTGAATGACAGCTTAAAACTCCTATTAAGACTTGTTTAAATGATGAATCGAAAATGTTTTGAGCCAAAAACAAGCTTGTAAACTGATTAAACCACAAAATGAGTCTAATGATCAATTATTGATGAAAATTCTAAATTTTACCAAGTGAAACTGAATTCAAAGTTGTTATACTACAAGCAAACTATCAATCTAACACAATTAAGCTACAAGTAATCTAAACACACAATCAGTTCAGCAATTAAAGGCTACACTATGAATTGAGCATGCACAAGCTGTTTAGATGAATTGAAATAAGAAATTTAGAACTTTTTAGCCTTGAAGCCACCACTGAAGGAGTAGAGAGGCGCTGAACCTTCTAACAACCACTAAACCACCATTAATCATCCACCATTTACCATCATCATCATCTAATACTACTACAGTAGACTCCCCAGCTACAAATGCTGAAAAGGACTAAAAAATGTTTTTCCAAATACTTCTTAACAGCTACAAAACTTCACAGCTTCAACAAGCTTCCATTGATCCTGGATTGATCAATAGAAATACTCAGTATCAACAGGAATTGAGTAATGTAGGTATGAGAATGAGATTGATTGAAAATGAAGAACTGAATTTCATTAATGATGAAGGAAATTTGTTACAATTCTGTTACTAACTACCTAACTGACTCTTAGGTGGTTGTCAAGCACCTAAGAGTAGTTACTAACTACTTTGGATGACTAGAAATGAGAGAAAAGAATTTAGTGTGTGTTTTTCACACCTACAAGCTACGTCATACAAATGAGGGGCTAAGGTCCTATTTATAGAGCTGAAGTGAGAGTTTGTTGGAGTTGGGGACGTGTCCAAGCCAATGACAAGCTGCCAGGTGGACTAATTTGCTCAATTGTAATTTTGTGTTCATACTCTAATTTGGGCATTTTTGATAGATTTCAGGCTAATTGGTTTGTTGCGTTGAATTCCTTGCTTGATTTCGAGTCGTTTTCATGTATAACTCTTGATGTAAAATCCACTCTAGCATAATATTCGATCTAGGTATGATATGAGTTTGAAGTTGACACGTGGCCTGCTGTGATTCGCTTTCATTTGGTCACACGGATCATAATCCATAATGGATAAAGTTATTATGGAGTGCCAAGTTCCCATTGATTGATATGGGTTTAGTGCGTTTCACTGTTTGGATACTCTATTAAATTCTTGGCGGTGTTAATGAGGTGACTTGGTGATCCTTGTCACCTCTTTTCTTCTTTCTTATTGGCCAATTCATGTAAACCCGGATCAAGCACAAAAGTAGTATGAAAATTGGCAATTTCAGCCCTTGACTTAGCAGAATCTTCATTTGAGCTCCAATCTTTATTCCTTTGGCATTTTTTATCCTTTAAACTTCAAACTTGTTCATAAAGCATCCTTTGACTCTTTGACTTGAATGTTGACTATATTTGACTATGATCTTGACTTTTCCAAAAGTTGCACTTTAGTCCTTCATCTTTTGAATATTGTCAAGATAGGTCTGTGATAACTACGTTTTTGCCTAGTTAAAAAGATTCGTTTAAGTATGTCTCTTCGAAATGATCTGGTTTATCTATGCGACTCAGCTGTTCTTTGGTGAAACAAAAGTGTTTCGTTGTAGTATATTAAAAGTGAAAAACAATTAAAGTAAAAGGGCGTTAAAGTAAAAGCTAAATCTAATTTAAAGTAAATGGTGCAAGTATTTAAAACCGTGGCTAAGATTAAAAGACACTAAACGTAAATAACGCAAACTTAAAACTAACTAAGGCAAACTTAAAACGCAACTAAAACTAAATCTTAAACTAAGGCAAGGCTAAAATAAATCTAAGGCAAATAAACTTAAAGTGCGTCTAATTAAAAAGGCGGGAAAAATAAAGCTCGAAATTAAAAACTGAAAATAAAGAAACTGAAAATTACCTATCCGGAATAAACAGCCCTATGCGGAATATATCCCTATTCGGAATAAAGTTGCTATTCGGAAAATCCTGTCCTATTCGGAATATTCCTTACCCGGAATAACCTGCCCTATGCGGAATATCCACTCTATGCGGAATAATTCCCTATGCGGAATACTCAGCCTTACTTGGAATATATCCCTATGCGGAATACTCAGCCTTACTCGGAATATATCCCTACGGAATACCTATGGGGAATACTCAGCCTTACTCGGAATATATCGCTATGCGGAATACCCAATATTCCGGATGGAGCACCTGGGTAAAGACTTTGATTCGGAACAATAGAGGATTCCGAATAGAGTACCTTGAATCCTTTACTCGGAATACTGTTGGGCTTGTTTTTCCTGGGAAAGATCAGAAACAAAGAGCCGAAGAACAAGGAACAAATATACACACGAATCTAATCAAACTTAAGCAAAATCAACCACAAGATTAAATCAAACTATCAAATAAACAACTATTAATCATAAACAAAAATTCCAAAACAATAAAACTAACAATAAAGATCAAGATAATCAAAACCCACTTTGATCAAAATAAGAACATAAGAACATGAACATGAACATAAACAATAAAAATCAAAGATTAAGAAAGGTAGAATGAGAGATGAACAATAAAGATAAAGATTGACAAGAATTAAAAGAAAAACTTACTTGAAATTAAATGGTAATTAAGGTGCAAGACATGTATTAAAATTTGACAAGTAAATAAATGACAAGGTAATTAAAAGTGGAAGAGCTAATTGTCACTATTAGCCAACAAAATGAAAATGATTAAGAACTAATTTATATATAGGGGAGGATTAAGGGGTGCTTAGGAAGCTTCCTCCCCTCTTTCCTTTCTCCTTAATTGCATGCTTAGTCCTTCCTTCTTAATCTCTTTGTTAATTGCACCATTAGTCCTTAAGCCTTTAAATCTTCTTTAATCTTGGACTTTAATGACTTTTGGCTCGGGATTTCTTTGAACTCGTCTTTTAATTCTTCAATAAAATAGACTTGAGTTCTTCGGCTTTAAGTAAACTTCCGTCTTTCGACTTTTTCTTCGATAAATCTTCAGAATTGGTCTTGGACTTCCGTTCTTTTTGCACTCTTGATTTCTTGACTTCGTCTTTCGTCTTTTTCTTCGATAAAAGCCCATGAATGCCCGTGTTTTCTCCACTTTTCACCTTTTCGTCCTAAATCACAACAAAAACACAAACCACGCATAACTCCGACATAAAAGACATAAAATACACGTTTTGGCTCGGTTATTATTGTAATTAAGTGGTAAAAAGGATGGGTGTTTGCACACCTATCAAATCCCTATACTTGACCATTGCAATGTCCTCATGCAATGCATTAGTTACAAAGCACGTTTACACTTTTCATCATAATTAATCCATAGTGGCCTTTATTAAAGAGATAGAAAATTATAAACATTCAAAGTAAAGAAATAAAAATCATACCTTGGGTTTTGGAAATGTCATGAATAATCATCATCCTCAAGTTTTCACTTTCTCCAAACCAAGCTTAAAAACGAGATCATTGTTATTATAAGTTAGCAAACTAACACGAACTCATGTGGGCCAATTCACTTAGACTCCCTTATTCCTAGGTGTATCTCTTATATTTTATTGTTGTCTTGAATGATCCAAAGGATGCATTGTTTGACTTATTTCGATAGTTATTTAGGCCGAAAATAAAGTGAACGATTTAATCAATAGTTAGCTAAAGGACAAAATCTTTTAAACCTGCTTCTCGGGACCTCATAAAGTTCATATCTTGGCATAACTCGCTTCGCGATTTGAGACCTTTCTCGGACCGATATTTGGCAACGACTTCATACTTCAAACCTTGAGAGATGTTCATGAAATTATGGTCTTCTCATCATAATGGAATTTCTTCACTTGAAGTTTTAAGAGATTCATACTTGGACCACGACTTCTTCATTTTCTCCAATCTTTATTTTGGACTTTGATATACAACGATCCGCCTCCTTTTTGACTTGGATCTATTTATCCTCATACCTTGCTAGGGTCTTTTCGGATACACTTCTCTATGACTTTTGGGGATTTTTGCTTTTCGTCGTGTGTCTCGATCCTTCATATTGATTTTCGATAAATGATTCTTCACATCACTTGGGATCTTTAGCAACAAAATGTAGCCCTCATGCCTTGTTAGGGCCTTTTCGGACTCGCCAATCTTCGCATCCCGCTTCAATAAGTTATGCCTTGGCTATGAACTCTAATCCATACCGAGCAACTTTTAAACGATCTTGGGCTAGAAGCTAAGTAACTTTTCAAATCGTACAACCTTATTTATTGCAGATAAATTTATTAGCAAGCGATGGGAGAATAGGCTTATAATTAACTCACATAAATTCCCGAAAGAATACCGAACTTATAATTGGCTCTATCATCTCTCGTTCTCCACAGTTTAAAATCTCAAGGAATGAGACTCGTGGATGCTTAGCCTATTAAGTCAAAGTTTTGGGTTTTCGAGTCGCCTATAGGATCTTGAAAATTCTTAGACTTTTTCAAGTTTAGATATCGCATTTTAAAGTTCCCTTGATAAACGACTCTCTAGGATCAGTTATAGGAACTTGCGAAAATTTCTTGTTCTTAACCCGTGAGAGTTAAGACTTTCGCGTTTTATAGCTCCCTATATAAAAGCCTAGCAAAACTTGACTTAAACATGTTAAGGATACTAGCTAGAGTAACTTAGATACGTAAACTCGGGTTGAGTCAAAAGATTCACAACGTTTAAAAATTAAAACCACTTTATTAAAAGTTTATTCTAATAAGGAAAGAAAATAACTATACAAAAGGAAAAACTAATAGGCCAAAATAGATAAAAAAATTTTGAAAAATGTCAAAAAATTGATTTTCCGGTTAAAATGAGGACAAATACAAGGAAAAGGCCACTTAACTTCGATTGAAGTCCCCCCTACACTTAACATAAACATTGTCCTCAATGTTTAAGCATGTGGGAGTAAACTCCCATACACTTAGGACATTGTGCACTTTGTTTAAATCTCGCTAAGGAAGAGACAACTAAAGAGATTCCTATTTTGATATTTGAGAAAATATAAAATAGTGAATCGAAAAGAGTTTAGGATAGAACCGGGAAGAAGGGAACACGGAATCACGGGTCGTCAAGAATCATCAAGATTGGATCATTGAGCGCTCGAATCCCTGATTAGAAGAGAGGAGAGGAAATAGCAAACCAACGGGTCTCCCCTACACTTAAGGTAAAAACAAAGAAAAAGATAGATAGATAATTGGGTTGCCTCCCAAAAAGCGCTTGTTTTTGTTAACCGAGTCACGAGCCTGACTCGTCCCCGAATTAAATGGTCCACGGGGAAGCCTCAAATGTAATACCGGGATCAAAGACCTTGTCCTCTGATAGGTGTGTAAACACCCATCCTTTTACCACTTAATTCTGGCTAAAAAGACCAAAACACGTATTTAATATCATTTGTTTGGAATTATGCGTGGTTTTTGTGTTTATTGTGTTTTCAGAGCCAACCGGATGGATATTGGAGAAAACATGGGATTGCACGGGATTTATTGAAGAAAAAGACTCAAGATAAAGTCTATTGTCCAAGTGATGCAAAAGATTTGAAGTCACTGGGCCTATTCGAAGATTTATCGAAGAAAAGGACCAAAGATGGAAGATTTATATAAGTCGAAGAAACTCAAGTCTATTAAACGAAGAAATTAAAAGACGAGTTGAATTTAATCGACGACAAATCCCAAATCAGAATCGAAAACGTCAACTTTTCTGAAAAGACGAGAAGACAAGAAGAACGGGAGAAAGCCCACTCACCAACCAAGGGAAACACCTATAAATAGTCCACCCCTGACACTTTCCTTCCAGTTAGCTTTAGTTTTCTTCTCCCCCACTTTTCTCTCCTTCTAGTTCGTCCCATCACCAACACCATTAGGGTGATTGGTGATTTTGATCTTTGTTTTTCCAATCTTTTTATTTTAATCCTTGTTTTATCTTGTTAAACATTAATCATTAATACAAGTACTTGTTTAATCTTTCCATTTCATCTTGTTCATCATCATTTTTCTTTCCTAGTTCTTAAGTTCTTATTTTCTTGATTTGATCTTCAAGAGTTGTTGGGATTTGTGTTTTTGTTGATGGGATTTGTAGTTATTGGTTAGTAAATCTTTGTGTTAAGTTTTATTTAAGTTTTTGGTGAAAAACTTGGTGATTTTTGGATTAAAATTAGTTTCCTTGTTCTTCGGGTAAACGACTGTTCTTGTGTTCCCAGACTTCCGAATGAAGCAAAACTTCCAGGTGAACACAAATCTTCCGAGTGAACATAAAGTTCCGGATGAACAGTAAGATCTGGATGAACACCTTAAGTTCCGAATGAGTTTATTTCTAAAAAGTTCCGAATGAGTCTAAATGTTCCGAATGAGTAAAACTTCCGAATGAACCTAAATCTTCCGAATGAATTAAAAAGTTCCGGATGAACACCTTAAGTTCCGAATAAAATGTATTTCTAAAAAGTTCTGAACCAGTCCAAAGTTCCGGATGAACCTAAGTTCCGGATGAAGCAAAACTTCCGGATGAGCAGCTAAATCTTCCGAATGAAGGTGTTTTCTAAAAAGTTCCGAATGAAGACTTCCGGGTGAAAAGTTCCGGATCAATAGTTCCGAATCAAGGACTAAACTTCCGAATCAATTTCTTTTGGGTATTTTTAAGATTTCTTACTGTTTCTTTACTGTTTCCTTATTTCATATTTATATTTAAACTGTGACTTTAATTTTAATTTAAATTTTAATTTCAATGCAAGTTTTATTAATTGTTATTAATCTAATTACTTTTAAATTTAAGTTTAAATTTCCGATCATTTAACATTTAGTAGATTAGAAAACCAAACCCTTTTATTTAGTAACCAAGAACAACCATTCCACTTAAAGCCGAGATCAATTCGAGAGGACTGTGAGAGAACTTAATTGAACCCATACAAAAACAATATATCAAATGGCGCCGCTGCCGGCTCTTCTCGTTAAGATCAAAAGTTTTTTGTGAGAACTTGGATTTTGGGATCCGTTCCCCGTGAACGTTACTTTTTCATCAAAAATTTTCAAAAAAAAATCCTAAAAAATATAAAATTTTCAAAAATACAAAAAAAAATTAAAAAACAATAAAAACCAAAAATATTTTTGCTTTGTTTTTCTTTGTTCGTTCTTTTGCAGGTGTATGTGCACTCGATCCACGTCTTATCAAGAGCCCGAGCCTCTCGATCACCTAGACATGGCCGGTGTACCACCTCCAAACAATAATAACAACAACAACCCGCCTTTCAACAACATGAACAATAACAACAACAATGAGCCCCTTCCGGATAATCGCCCGATGATTGAATTGCTGCAAGCTCATGTAGATGGCAACACGGATCCAATTGTCATACCTCCAATTGCCGCCAACAATTTCGAGCTAAAATCAGGCTTTATCCAGATGGTATCCGCTCAACCATTCTTGGGACGTACCATTGATGATCCACACGACCACATCAAGAGATTCTTGCAACTCACCAACACGGTCAAGTTCAATGGCGTTCCACAAGAGGTTATAAGGTTACAACTTTTTCCCTTTTCTTTAGAGGGACAAGCCCGACATTGGCTTGCTAAGGAACCGCCACAGAGTATTCTCTCGTGGACGGATTTGGAAACAAAGTTTATCAATTACTTTTTTCCACCCTCTCGTACTACCGCATTGCGGAATGAAATCATAAATTTTGAACAAAAGTACGATGAGTCGTTCAGTGAATCTTGGGATCGTTTTAAATATCTTTTAAGAAAATGCCCACAACATGGTTTTACCAAAGTACATCAAATTAATACTTTTTACAATGGTTTAAGCATGAGTGACCAAGATTCACTGAATAGTGCCTCGAGAGGTAATCTATTGGCTAAGACTTCCAATGCTGCTTGGGACATCATTGAGAATAAATCTCGTGTGCAAACCAAGAGTGTTAGGACCAATGTCGCTAGTGCTAGCACTAGTGACAGCGACAAGCGATTGGACAAAATCACTACGCTTCTTCAATCGCTTGTCACCCACATCGTCAGCAACAACAACAGCAACAACGCTAAAAACGCTCAAGTTAACGCTGTCAGCCAACCTTGTGAGATATGCGGTGGTCCTCACTCTTACACCACTTGTACCGCCACCCAAGACTACCCTGCTGAGAATGTTAATGCAGCTTATGGCACCTATCCTCAACCTGCCTATCAAGCTAGACCTCAAGGTGACCGTAATTTGCTTAGCTACCGTAGCAACAACTATCTTTCACCACCTGGTTTTCCCCCAACCAACCCAAACCAACAATCAAACCTCAATCTCCCTCCTCAACAACAACAACAACCTCGACAACCATACATCCCTCCTCACAAGCAGCAACAACTACCTCAACGTAACAACCAAGTTTACCAACAACCTGCTTATCAACCACCCGCATACAATGCTCCTCCCAACCAAACCACCACTGCATTACACCAAGAGGTTGCAACCTACATGAGGACCAATGATGTGATCGTGGAAAATCTCCAACAGGAAGTGCGAAACTTGAAAGCAGTCTTGGTCAAGCAAGGAAACGATTTGAGAGCCGACATGAGAAACACGTTGGATAGCCAAACTAATGACTTGAGGAACATGATGGCTGGTTTCTTCCAAGGTAATCAACCCTCTTCTTCGGGTACTCTTCCGAGTAACACCATCGCAAATCCAACAGGGGAGATGAAAGCAATCACCACTCGAAGTGGCAAAGGTACCAAGGAACCCGAGCTTCCTATACCTCCACCGATGGTTGTGACTAAGGAGAACGAGTCACCTGCTCCTATTCCTCATCCTTCTCCTTCCCTAATTTCTCCACCTCTTCCTTCTACCCCTCCTCCACCCGTGGTTGTGAGTGATCCTATTCTCCCAAAGCCTTCATCTTCTTCCAATATACCTTATCCATCTAGGTTGAGGAAAGAGAAGCAAAAGAGCAAGGATGATATTCAGGTTTCGAACTTCCTTAAAATGTTCAAACAACTGAATTTCAACATCTCCTTCGCTGAGGCTCTCGCTCACATGCCCAAGTATGCGAAAATGTTTAAAGATCTTCTGAGCGACAAGGAAAAGCTCCTCGATATTGCCGACACCCAACTTAATGAGAATTGCTCTGCAGTGCTCTTAAAGAAATTGCCAACCAAGCTTGGTGATCCGGGTCGTTTTCTTATCCCTTGCAATTTCCCGGGAGTAGAGAATTGCATGGCCCTAGCCGATCTAGGTGCCAGTGTTAATCTAATGCCTCTAAGCGTTTGGAAGCCATTATCTCTCCCAGAGCTAGTCCCCACCAAAATGACTTTGGAATTGGCCAACCGTACGGTTGCTTATCCAGTGGGGATAGCCAAAGACGTCATTGTAGGAGTCGACAAATTCACCTTCCCTGCTGATTTCGTTGTCGTCGACTACGAGATGGACCCTCGTGTGCCACTAATTGTTGGTCGTCCATTCTTGAGGACCGGTCGCACTCTCATCGATGTTGAAGCCGGTGAGCTTATCATGAGAGTGGGTGACGATAAAGTAGTCTTCAACATGGGAAAGTTGTCTAAACAGCCTTATTCATACGAGAGTGTTAATTGTATTGACGTTCTTGATGAGGCTTGTGAAGAACACTTCAAAGATGCTTGTAAAAGTATTCCTACCTCTCTTCCCAATTTTGAGACCGTTTCCTCTATCGACTCATCACTATCTCTATTTGGAGAAAGTGATTTCCTTTGGAAAGATTTGGAAGCCACCATGGGAGATGTGCATTTAGACAATGACGATTCTACTACCAATTGGGATGAAGATCTCAGCTTCATTGAAAACCTTCTCAAATAAGACAATCCTTCTCCTCCATCTCCCACGGTCATTGTTATCGATACTCCGACTTCGAATACGCCTCCCGTCAAAAATCCTCCGGATTTAGAACTTAAGGAGTTGCCGCCCCATCTTGAGTATGTATTCCTTGAAGAAGAGAAGAAGTCGCCAGTCATCATTGCTAAGGATTTGAAGGATGAAGAGAAAGCCCGACTTGTCGCCGTTTTGAAAGATCATAAGAAGGCTATTGCTTGGAAGATTTCGGATATTCGTGGAATTGATCCTCACTTCTGCACACACAAAATTCTCATGGAGGACGACTTTAAGCCCACAATTCAAAGCCAACGAAGGGTGAATCCAAAAATCCATGAAGTCATCAAAACAGAGGTTCTCAAACTTCTTGATGCGGGTATGATTTACCCTATTTCGGATTCACCATGGGTTAGTCCAATCCATTGTGTGCCCAAGAAGGGCGGAATAACCGTTGTTCCCAATGAACACAACGAGTTAATTTCCACTCGTCTCGTTACTGGGTGGAGAGTTTGTATAGACTACCGCAAACTCAATGATGCCACGAGAAAGGATCATTTCCCTCTACCTTTTATGGACCAAATGCTTGAACGTTTAGCGGGTAATGAATATTACTGCTTTCTTGATGGTTTCTCGGGTTATTTCCAAATACCCATCGATCCCCAAGATCAAGAGAAAACAACATTCACTTGTCCCTATGGCACATTTGCTTACAAAAGAATGCCTTTTGGCTTATGTAATGCGCCCGGGACTTTCCAAAGGTGCATGTTAGCTATCTTCCATGACATGGTTGAACAAACCATGGAAGTCTTCATGGATGATTTCTCGGTCTTCGGGGATTCCTTCTCTTCTTGCCTTGCCAATTTGGAACGTATGCTCAAGCGGTGCGAAGACACTCGCCTTGTTCTGAATTGGGAAAAATGCCATTTTATGGTAAAAGAAGGCATCGTGCCTGGACATAAGATCTCGAAAGCCGGTCTTGAAGTTGACCGTGCTAAAGTCGATGTTATCGCAAAGTTGCCTCCACCTTCAACCGTGAAGGGTGTGAGAAGTTTCCTGGGTCATGCGGGCTTCTACCGTCGATTCATCAAAGATTTTTCTCAAATCGCTCGCCCGATGACCCACCTCTTGGAAAAAGATACTCCTTTTATCTTTTCCAAAGAGTGTCTTGAAGCCTTCAACTCGCTTAAGGATAAGCTAACTAAGGCACCCGTCTTGGTTACCCCTAATTGGGAGCTGCCTTTTGAGTTGATGTGCGATGCTAGTGATTTTGCTATTGGAGCGGTTCTGGGACAAAGAGTGAAAAAACACTTCCAACCGATCCATTACGCTAGCAAGACAATGACTGGGGCACAATTGCATTATACGACAACCGAAAAAGAGCTTTTAGCTGTTGTCTATGCCTTTGAAAAATCCTGCCCCTATCTTGTCCTTTCTACTACAATCGTGTATACCGATCATTCCGCGCTGAAGTACTTGTTGACAAAGCAAGATTCCAAACCAAGACTTCTTCGCTGGGCTTTGCTGCTCCAGGAATTTAAAATTGAAATTCGCGATAAAAAAGGAGTAGAAAACTTAGCCGCGGATCATCTTAGCCGACTTGAGGATCCTTACCAAGGGGATCATCCGAACAAAGAAATCAATGATTCTTTTCCCTTGGAGACCTTGATGTCTATAAACTCGAAGCCGAATGAAACCCCGTGGTTTGCGGACTTTGCAAACTACTTGGCGGGTGGAATTCTCAAGGAAGGGTTGACGTCCCAACAAAAGAAAAAGTTCTTCACCGACATTAAGACTTACTTTTGGGACGACCCTTACCTATTCAAACAATGTGCCGACCTGATTATCCGCCGATGTGTTGATGGACCGGCAGCATCAGAAATCCTTGATGCTTGCCACAAAGGACCCACCGGTGGTCACTTTGGTCCCAACTACACCGCTAAAAAAGTGTTTGATTCGGGATTTTATTGGCCCTCCATATATCGTGACGCTCACGATATGGTTAAACGATGTGATGTTTGCCAAAAACAAGGCACGATCACACATAAAGACGAGATGCCTCAGAATTTCATTCAAGAGTGTGAAATCTTTGATGTTTGGGGTATCGACTTTATGGGGCCATTCCCTTCTTCTAAAGGAAACAAATACATCCTTGTAGCCGTTGACTACGTTTCAAAGTGGGTTGAAGCCAAAGCTTTACCTACTAATGACGCAAGGGTGGTTTGTAACTTTTTGAAAGCTCTTTTCGCTAGATTCGGTGTGCCTCGCGCCATTATTAGTGATCGTGGGACTCATTTCTGCAATGACCAATTCGCAAGAGTCATGGCTAAGTACGGTGTAAATCATCGTCTTTCCACAGCCTACCACCCACAAACTAATGGCCAGGCTGAAATATCAAACCGAGGACTGAAGCGAATTCTTGAAAGGACCGTGGGAGAGCATCGTGCCGCATGGGCTGATAAACTTGATGATGCTTTGTGGGCTTTCCGTACTGCTTACAAGACCCCAATCGGCTGTACGCCTTATCGTCTTGTGTACGGGAAATCGTGCCACCTCCCCATTGAGTTAGAGCACAAGGCTTACTGGGCCTTGAAGTGGGCTAATTTTGATATTAACAAAGCCGGTGACCTACGCAAGATCCAACTCAATGAGCTGAATGAACTCCGTAATGAGGCTTATGAAAATTCTTTGATCTATAAGGAAAGAACTAAGCTCATTCACGACTCCAAGATCAAAAACCGAGAGTTCCATGTTGGAGACAAAGTCTTACTTTTTAACTCTCGGTTGAAAATCTTCTCGGGAAAGCTCAAATCTAGTTGGTCCGGCCCATTCACCATTGCCCAAATTTTTCCATATGGTACTCTCGAGCTCGCTCAACCTGATGGACCTAATTTTAAGGTGAATGGCCAAAGAGTGAAGTTGTACTTTGGTGAGGACATCTCTCAAGAGATGATTCCATCCCTCACCACGTTCCCCATGAACTAATTTTGGGTCGAGTCAGGCTCGTGACTCGGTTATCAAAAACAAGCGCTCCTCGGGAGGCAGCCCGAGTATCTATCCTTTTATGTTTTAATCCCCTAAGTGTAGGGGGACTTCTATACGTGTTTGTATTTGTGTGGTGATGTGATTACAGGGATAAGTGCACTCTTGGAATCTTTGAAGAACCGTGCTCCCGTGTTATCCAAAATCCGGTTCTATCTCTCAACTATCGTGATTCAATTTTCTTTATACTCACATTTGAAATTGATCACTTTAGTCGTCTCTTCCTTAATTTGCGTTAACCAACGTGCACAATGTCATAAGTGTAGGGGAGACTTTTCCCACATGCTTAAACATTGAGGACAATGTTTATCTTAAGTGTAGGGGAGACTTCTATCGAAGTTTTAAGTGGACTTTTCCATGAAAATGCCTTCATTTAACCGGAAAATCATGTTTTTCAACATTTTTCAAATTTTTTATTAACTTTGGCCATTTAGTCGTAATTTTTAAATTTTTATCGTTGCTTTCATATGTATATATCCCGCAATAAAGTCAAATTTTAATAAAGTGGTGTAGCTAGTTTAGAAGTCTTTGACATATTAGGCTCGTTGCGTTTATTTTGACTCAACCCGAATAGACTTATCCAAGTTTATTCTAGCTAGTATCCTTAACCATGTAGACCTTAATTGGTTTATTAGGCTAAGTGTCCACGAGTCTCATTTTTTGAGATTTTAAATTATGGAGAACGAGAAATGATAGAGTCAATTATAAGTCGGTATTCTTGCGCAAGCTCACTTGGTGTAATTATTTGCCTATTCTCCCATCACTTGCTAATAATTTATCTGCAATAAGTAAGGTCGTACGATTTGAAAGGTTACTTAGCTTCTAGCCCAAGATCGTTTAAAAGTTGCTCGGTAATGATAAGAGTTCATAGCCAAGGCATAACTTATGAAGCGGGGCGCGAAGATTGGCGAGTCCGAAAAGGCCCTAACAAGGCATGAGGATTCCATTTTATTGCTAAAGATCCAAAGTGATGTGAAAAGCATTATTCCCAAAGTCAATATGAAGGATCAAGACTCACGACGAAAAGCAATCAACTCCCATAAAGATCATGGAGAAGTCTATCCAAAAAGACCCTAACAAGGTATGAGGATAAATAGATCCAAGTCCGAAAAGGAGGCGGATCGTTGTATCTAAAAATCCCAAATAGAGATTGAAGAAATAATCATGAAGTCGTGGTCAACAAAGTTGGAGTATCTCTCAAAAGTCTCCAAGTGAAGAAACTCTATGAACGATGAGAAGACCATTATCTCAAGCACGTCTCTCAAGATATGAAGTATGAAGTACATGCCAAATATCGGCCCGAGAAAGGTCTCAAATCGTGAACCAAGTTATGCCAAGATATGAACTTTTTGATATCCCGAGAAGCAGTTTTAAGAGATTTTGTCCTTTAGCTAACTATTGATCAAATCGTCCTACTTTGCTTTCAGCCTAAATAAACTATCGAAATAAGTCCAAAAATGCATCTTCATGATCATTCTAAGACAAAAATAAAATATAAGAGATACACCTAGGAATAAGGGAGTTTAAGCATATAATTAACCCATGTGTGTAAGTGTTTGAATTGCTAACTTATAATAACAATGATCTCGTCTTAAAGCTTAGTTTGGGGAACGTGAAACTTGAGGGTGATAAATCTTCGTAGCACCAAAGCCCTAATGTAAGTCATTGGTTTCTTTACAAGTTATTTCCATCCTTTTGTTTACTTTAAAGTTTAATTTCTATTAGTATTTTAATTTTTGTTTAGTAGTATTTAAATAAGGACAAGGTTGATTAATTATGAGAAAAGTGTAAAATTGCTTTATCACTAAGCATTGCATGAGGGCATGGCAATGGTTAAGTGTAGGGGATTTGATAGGTGTGTAAACACCCATCCTTTTACCGCTTAATTCTGGCTAAAACAAGACCAAAACACGTATTTAATATCATTTGTTTGGAATTATGCGTGGTTTTTGTGTTTATTGTGTTTTCAGAGCCAACCGGATGGATATTGGAGAAAACATGGGATTGCACGGGATTTATTGAAGAAAAAGACTCAAGATAAAGTCTATTGTCCAAGTGATGCAAAAGATTTGAAGTCACTGGGCCTATTCGAAGATTTATCGAAGAAAAGGACTAAAGATGGAAGATTTATATAAGTCGAAGAAACTCAAGTCTATTAAACGAAGAAATTAAAAGACGAGTTGAATTTAATAGACGACAAATCCCGAATCAGAATCGAAAACGTCAACTTTTCTGAAAAGACGAGAAGACAAGAAGAACGGGAGAAAGCCCACTCACCAACCAAGGGAAACACCTATAAATAGTCCACCCCTCACACTTTCCTTCCAGTTAGCTTTAGTTTTCTTCTCCCCCACTTTTCTCTCCTTCTAGTTCGTCCCATCACCAACACCATTAGGGTGATTGGTGATTTTGATCTTTGTTTTTCCAATCTTTTTATTTTAATCCTTGTCTTATCTTGTTAAACGTTAATCATTAATACAAGTACTTGTTTAATCTTTCCATTTCATCTTGTTCATCATCATTTTTCTTTCCTAGTTCTTAAGTTCTTATTTTCTTGATTTGATCTTCAAGAGTTGTTGGGATTTGTGTTTTTGTTGATGGGATTTGTAGTTATTGGTTAGTAAATCATTTGTGTTAAGTTTTATTTAAGTTTTTGGTGAAAAACTTGGTGATTTTTGGATTAAAATTAGTTTCCTTGTTCTTCGGGTAAACGACTGTTCTTGTGTTCCCAGACTTCCAAATGAAGCAAAACTTCCGGATGAACACAAATCTTCCGAGTGAACATAAAGTTCCGGATGAACAGTAAGATCTGGATGAACACCTTAAGTTCCGAATGAGTTTATTTCTAAAAAGTTCCGAATGAGTCTAAATGTTCCGAATGAGTAAAACTTCCGAATGAACCTAAATCTTCCGAATGAATTAAAAAGTTCCGGATGAACACCTTAAGTTACGAATAAAAAGTATTTCTAAAAAGTTCCGAATCAGTCCAAAGTTCCGGATGAACCTAAGTTCCGGATGAAGCAAAACTTCCGGATGAGCAGCTAAATCTTCCGAATGAAGGTGTTTTCTAAAAAGTTCCGAATGAAGACTTCCGGGTGAAAAGTTCCAGATCAATAGTTCCGAATCAAGGACTAAACTTCTGAATCAATTTCTTTTGGGTATTTTTAAGATTTCTTACTGTTTCTTTACTGTTTCCTTATTTCATATTTATATTTAAACTGTGACTTTAATTTTAATTTCAATTTTAATTTCAATGCAAGTTTTATTAATTGTTATTAATCTAATTACTTTTAAATTTAAGTTTAAATTTTCGATCATTTAACATTTAGTAGATTAGAAAACCAAACCCTTTTATTTAGTAACCAAGAACAACCATTCCACTTAAAGCCGAGATCAATTCGAGAGGACTGTGAGAGAACTTAATTGAACCCATACAAAAACAATATATCATCCTCGTTCCCGGAAGAATATAATAAAGGAGAGGCAGGAGGATAAGTCTTAAACGGTAGAAAGGTCCTTTCAACATACGAGAAGTATGTGAAATCTTGATCCTCGGGAGGTGGGTGGGTATAGGGATCACATTGTCATCCTCCAAAGACAATGGATGCTGACTAATTGGCAAAGCCGTAAGGTTATCAATCATAGAATAGTCATTTTCACCTCCCGGGTCAAAACACTCATCCTCATTCCTCGGAGAGTGAAATTGATACATCACCCGCTTGGGTGTGTATTCAGTGGGATGAGGGGGAAGTATAGTAAGAGAAGTAAGAGAAGAATTACCTTCCACCTGCGATACCTTTCCAGTAGAGTCAGAACTCTCCACCTCTGCAATAGAAGGGGGCATGGCTAACAAAGTATGCTCATCAATAGCAAGAGAAGCAGAGTTATCAATGTTCTCAATCCCTTCGTCAAAGAGGGGATTCACCTCACTAGATATGTAATCGTCATCAAAATAAAATAAAGGGTTCGAATAAATCTTGAAAGTTTCCTTCGGAACGTCTTCATCAGATAATGACTCGTCATCACTAGAAGTAAAATCATCGTCTTGATCAAAAAGAGGATTAGAGAAATCCAAAGAATCCTCTTCCAAAGTGTTGGTGGAAGGAACATCATCAGAAGAAAGTGCATCATACTCATCGGTACTGTCGGATGTCAACTTAGATTCAGTTGGAATTGGGACAAGGTTATCAGCACTAGACGTATTGAAGTCGTCGGATTCCTTTGCAGGAATTGGACTAATATCCTCATCCCTTAGGATAGTTGAATCCTTAGGCTCCGGCAAGTCGGGAGAAGGAATAGCATTCTCATCGGTCCAAGAAATAGGACTCTCATCGTCATCACTGTCATAATAATATGGAGGCACAAGAGGAGGAGTATAAGCATTAAGTTTAGATACCTGCTCTTTGTGCTGATCTGCTTGACATTTCTCCATCATCTTGTTGCAAGCTTCTTGAACTTTGTGACATGTGTCAAAAATTTGGGCCATTTACTCAGGAGGAAGTGCACAAAAGGGTTGATGATTGACAGTGTGACGTGGGGGCTCAAAGTTATAAACACTGGGATGATAGCACGGAACTTTCTCAAAGACCTTCGACGGATCACAAGAAGAAGCATCGTGAGGCCCCCCACAAATATAGCACCACGGGTATGGAGAAAAACCCGGTGCGTCTTGAGGATAGGGATTGTCATAGACGGGGGAGGGTGGGAAAGTATTGTAAGAGTTGAAGTATGAATTTGTTGAATTGCAAAATGGACAAAAGCCAAATTGTGTATCGTCGATATCAAAACCACACCGCTCACAAGTACACCATTGACATTTTTGAAAACCATGCCATGGTCTCCCACAGCGGCCGCAAGACGAATCCATGAAGAATTATAGAGAAGAGGGGTAAAGAAAAGAATTAAACATAATGGAGGATAAAGAGGAATATTTTTGGTGCAAAACTTTTGAAAAAGAAATGCGTTTTATGATTTTTCAAATGTTTTTGGGGTTTTTGGAAAATTTTTGACACGAAAAATAACGTTCACAAGTGAACGGATCCCAAAAAGCAACGCGTCTCTCACAAAAAACCGTTAATCTTTACGAAAAAAGCCGGCAGCGGCACCATTTGATAACTAGGTTTTTGCCTAGTTAAAAAGATTCGTTTAAGTATGTCTCTTCGAATTGATCTGGTTTATCTATGCGACTCAGCTGTTCTTTGGTGAAACAAAAGTGTGTCGTTGTAGTATATTAAAAGTGCAAAACAATTAAAGTAAAAGGGCGTTAAAGTAAAGTCTAAATCAAATTTAAAGTAAATGGTGCAAGTATTTAAAAGTGTGGCTAAAATTAAAAGACACTAAACGTAAATAACGCAAACTTAAAACTAACTAAGGCAAACTTAAAACGCAACTAAAACTAAATCTTATACTAAGGCAAGGCTAAAATAAATCTAAGGCAAATAAACTTAAAGTGCGTCTAATTAAAAAGGCGGGAAAAATAAAGCTCGAAATTAAAAACTGAAAATAAAGAAATTGAAAATTACCTATCCGGAATAAACAGCCCTATGCGGAATATATCCCTATTCGGAATAAAGTTGCTATTCGGAAAATCCTGTCCTATTCGGAATATTCCTTACCCGGAATAACCTGCCTTATGCGGAATATCCACTCTATGCGGAATAATTCCCTATGCGGAATACTCAGCCTTACTCGGAATATACCCTATGCGTAATACTCAGCCTTACTCGGAATATATCCCTATGCGGAATACTCAGCCTTACTCGGAATATATCCCTATGCGGAATACCCAATATTCCGGATGGAGCACCTGGGTAAAGACTTTGATTCGGAAAAATAGAGGATTCCGAATAGAGTACCTTGAATCCTTTACTCGGAATACTGTTGGGCTTGTTTTTCCTGGGAAAGATCAGAAACAAAGAGCCGAAGAACAAGGAACAAATATACACACGAATCTAATCAAACTTAAGCAAAATCAACCACAAGATTAAATCAAACTATCAAATAAACAACTATTAATCATAAACAAACAATCCAAAACAATAAAACTAACAATAAAGATCAAGATAAAAACCCACTTTGATCAAAATAAGAACATAAGAACATGAACATGAACATAAACAATAAAAATCAAAGATTAAGAAAGGTAGAATGAGAGATGAACAATAAAGATAAAGATTGACAAGAATTAAAAGAAAAACTTACTTGAAATTAAATGGTAATTAAGGTGCAAGACAAATATTAAAATTTGACAAGTAAATAAATGACAAGGTAATTAAAAGTGGAAGAGCTAATTGTCACTATTAGCCAACAAAATGAAAATGATTAAGAACTAATCTATATATAGGGGAGGATTAAGGGGTGCTTAGGAAGCTTCCTCCCCTCTTTCCTTTCTCCTTAATTGCATGCTTAGTCCTTCCTTCTTAATCTCTTTGTTAATTGCACCATTAGTCCTTAAGCCTTTAAATCTTCTTTAATCCTGGACTTTAATGACTTTTGGCTCGGGATTTCTTTGAACTCGTCTTTTAATTCTTCAATAAAATAGACTTGAGTTCTTCGGCTTTAAGTAAACTTCCGTCTTTCGACTTTTTCTTCTATAAATCTTCAGAATTGGTCTTGGACTTCCGTTCTTTTTGCACTCTTGATTTCTTGACTTCGTCTTTCATCTTTTTCTTCGATAAAAGCCCATGAATGGCCGTGTTTTCTCCACTTTTCACCTTTTCGTCCTAAATCACAACAAAAACACAAACCACGCATAATTCCGACATAAAAGACATAAAATACACGTTTTGTCTCGGTTATTATTGTAATTAAGTTGTAAAAAGGATGGGTGTTTACACACCTATCAGTCCGTTGTCTTCTCATGGCTTGTCATTATTGATCATTCTCTTGTCTTTTCTTCATCTTTTGGCTTGATTTCACTTGTTTGCTTCAAATTTGTATCCTTGTTACCTAAACAAGTACAAACACAAAACATACCACATAATACTGCTTTTATGTATAAAAGTTAGGTATTTTATATGTGTTTTAGGGTGATTTTTTGACTTATTGATATGAGGTTTCACTCATATAAAATCTCCTACACTTGATCATTGCCATGACCTCATGCAATGCCATATTTTAAAGCACCAATTTATATTTTTCTTATAATTAACCCACCTTGGCCAATATGAAATGCTTTTACACTACTCTACACTATATGATGCATGATTTTGATTTTATTGAATGCAATGCAAAGAAAGCAATTCTATTTATATATTTTTGGATTTTCTTGAAATGGTTATGATGGAAATAACTCATAAATAAATCAATGACTTAGATTAGGGCTTTTGGTACCATGAACACTTATCACCCTCAAGTTTCACTTTCCCTATACCAAGCTTAAAAACAAGATCATGGTAATCCACAAGTGAAAGTGCGTCAACTTATTCATATAGATTAAGTGTGTTACTCTCATACCCCCACTTATTATGCCTCTATGACCGATTATTATTTGAGCAAATTGATTGGGAGCAAATTTGTCATTATTTAAAGCGTGAAATATAAGAAATATAAAATCTCAAAATAAGGAAGTATGATTTTAATCCTAAGTAACCATCTTATTCATTACTCGAAAAACCGCCCACAATTAATATAAGTCCGACTCAAGAATAATAAGTCATTCGTTTTATGTGTAAGATATGCATTAATAAGTAGCTACACACTCGCTAAGGAAAGAAAAATAAAACTCACGCAATAATTTATATCCGCCGCCTTTTTCAGACCTTGTATCTTCAATCTCGCAACCCATCAAGGTAATATTGGATTGGAGCAACTATCAAATCCCCGCAACCCTTGTGAGAGTAATATTTGAATTCAATAGTCACTATAATTAACACTTCGCTGCCCCTCTTGGGAGTCTTGTATAATTATTTTTTTCTTTTTTCTTTTTTCTTTTTTTTCTAGCCACTCATTTTTTTTCATAAGCCGCTCTTATTTTTCTTTATTCCTCACAAAGAAAGTTGAAAAGAATAAAAGGAAAAACACCCGCTAAGTATTAAGCATGACATAAGTCTAGTACACATAAAACGTTCTAACTTACAATCTTAAGACGTACTTATACTAACCATGAATGATTAGTAAAAAATGCATAAGAGACTACAAACCAATTAAAACCGTTCTTGATTATTTATTAACATATATACATGCGTTGACGAGAAAGTAAAGGTTACGAAAGGGGATATAAAAGCCACAATTAATGAATATGAGGTTTATCTAGCCCTTTACACTTATTTCAAACTCTATCATCTCTTGTTCTCCATAGTTTAAAATCTCAAATAATGAGACTAGTGGATGCTTAGCCTAATAAACCAATAAAAGTCTACATGGTTAAGGATACTAGCTAGAGAATGCTTGGATAAGAAAACTCGGGTTGAGTCAAAGTATCCATGGCGGGCCTAATATGTCAAGGAAGTCTAAATTTGTTAAACATATCCTTTATTATATTTTTTCCTTTTTATATGTTTTTGATGAAAAATAAAAGAAGAAATATATACAATGCAAATGTGTTATGCAAATGAAAAATGATTAATGCAAAAGTTAGGTATTTGCTATGTGTTTTAGGGTGATTTGTTGACTTATTGATATGAGATTTCACTCATATCAATGCATGTCCTAATGCTATGGAAATGTGGAATGCACTTCATCGATTGAAGCAAGGTGAGTCGATCAATGTTCAAGATTTCGAGACTAATCTACTTTGGGAGTTTGGAAATTTCACATCCGAAGATGGTGAATCCATTGACTCATATTATTCGAGATTCTACAAAATGATGAATGAGCTTGTCAGAAATCAGTGCACCATCTCCAATCATCATGCCAATGTTCAATTTCTACTTCAACTCAAATCGGAATGGCAAAGGTTTGTGACTTTGGTTAAACAAAGGGAAGATATCAAGACTATATCTTATCACAATCTTTATGATATCTTGAAACAACATCAAAATGAAGTGAATGAAATAAGGGATGAAAAGGCAGAACGGTCTGCTAACTCCATTGCTTTTGTGGTTGCTACTTCAACAAAACCCATTCATCGTCAACAACCACCCACACATTCCTCAAGGTCATCAAGCTCATCCACCAAAACTCTAGCTACTGCTAGAAACAAAGCAAAAGAAATTGTCCCCACTCCACCTCTAAAGTATGACACAGAGTCAGATGGAGACAGTGATGATGAACAAACCTCAAGGGACAAGAAGATTGAGGAACTCGTGTCTTTACTCACCATAACTTATAAGAAGATCTACAAACCTACCAACAACAACCTCAGATCATCATCTAATGCTAGATATAACGAAGTTGATCATGCACCAAGGTATGATCTTGATGCTAGGTATGATAATCAGAGGATGCCGAATCAAGTTGGGGCTAGAGATACTGTAGGCACTCCGGTTGTGCAGAAGTCTGGGATTCAATGCTTCAATTACAAGGGATTTGGGCACATGGCTAGGGAATGTAAGAAGCCAAAATGGGTTAAGGATTCGGGATATCACAAAGAAAAGATGTTGTTGTGTAAGAAAGAAGAAGCAAGGATTTCACTTACAGCAGATGAAGTTGATTGGCGTGATGACACTAATGATGAAGCCGATGATCAAGAGTTGGAGGCACATTATGTGTACATGGCAAAGATTCAAGAAGTGATTCCAGAGACTGCTGAAAATTCTGGACCTATCTTTGATACCGAGCCAATTGAAAAGGTACCATCATATGATAACTATAATGTGTTTGCTAATGAACGACGAAATCCTAAGCAACCCGAAAGCATCAATGACACATATGTAATGGACACGGAGGATAGCAATATCTCTACGGATTCACAACATATGTGTAATGATGATGGTAATGCTGCTTAGATGAGGATCGTGATTTGCTTGCATCTATTATTGATTCTTTAAAACATGAAATTGAGGAAAACAAAGAGGCTAATAAACGTTTGAAGCAAGCAAACACGTCCTTAGCCGAGGAGATAGACAGGCTCAAAGAGTGTGATTATATAAAAGAAGCTGATCGACGAGTTGCAATAGCTAATGGTTTGGTATATGAACGCAAGGTGCTCAACGAAAAATATTGTTCTGAAGTAACACATGAAATTCATATGTCAAAACAAAAGATATCGGAACTTGAAGAACAACTGTAGTTGCATAAACTCCAAATTTCTGAGTTAGAGTTGGTTAACAAAGAACAAACTTAGCTTTATAAAACTCGTGAAGAAAAGGACATTGAAAAAAATTCTTGCTTTGGAAAAGAGAGTCGACACGTTAAACAACATTGTTTACAAAACGGGTTTACAAAACGGGTCAATCTATTCAAACTATGAATACGATCAATAGAAATATGAAAACGAGTTTTGTTAAGCCTGAATATCTCAAGAAAGTTCAAAATATCCAGCCTGCTCTTTTATGATATCGGTTGTTATGTTGATAATCTTGCTCTTATGCTTTCCCCTAACTGCGACGAAATCATTCGTCATCAACAAGAAAGTCGATCGAACTTAAGTGATTTGATAAACCTCTCTGATTCTAATAATCATATTAAATTTGTTCCTAAAAAAGAACTTTCAAAAGAACAAAAGATGTATACAAATGTTCGACCACCAAGTAATGAAAGGGAAAAGAAAGTTTCTTTAAAAGGGGGTTTCAAAAGGCAATCTATTTTGTTAGAAAAGCGAATTTTGGATGAAAAACGTAAATGGGATGAAAAAAGTAAAAGTGTTCACCAATTTGAGTTAATAAAACAAGGGGTTTTAAATTTATACAAAGGTGTTGTTGATTATGAAAAAGTTTCTAGGGATACCGTTTGGAATATTAAACCTCACCCACAAATTGAAGTCGTCATTCAATAGTGTATTGTTCCTACCATCGATGATCTTTCAAAAAATGTGGAAATGTTTTATAATGCTCTCACTGAGGAAATGATAACTGATTTAAGATATGTTAAATCTCTTGAAGATGAGGTTCATTTTCTTCAAACTAAAATAAAGACACAAGAAAACCAACTTTCTAACGAAATTGATCGACTTTCGCGAGAATATTATCGTATTGACCATCTGAATGTTATTGTTGTTGATAAATGTCAAAATCTTGAGGTTGAGCTTTCAAAATAGATTGATTCAAACAAAGAACTTAAGAAAATATTTTTTAATCTTGAGAAAAATTACCACACTCTTGAACTTTCTTTACAAACTGATGATCAATCTCATAATCATAAAAAGTGTCAAGAACTGGCAGCTTCTTTGGTTCGTCAATTAAATGAAAAAGGTTTCGTAATAAATGATTTAGGGCATTTAACCGCATTCGGTTGACACCAAATACAGACTTTCCTTTCATTTTCTCAATGAGTTTTTGTAACTCACTGATGTCAATGTCCTTTTCTTGTAGTGGGAAAATCCCCACAGACTTTGCCTAAGATAGGAAATGATAAGAGCACAAATGTGATACCAGGAATGTATAAGATGAAAACTAGGCCCACTCGAACTGGAACATTGCGTTTAACTCAGTATATTAGGAAAACTAATCAACGTATGTCTTCTTCTATAGGAGTAATTCCCACTACTAGAGTTAGCGGACCACAGCTTAAGATCATTAGAATGCAAGATAAGGTCATGCCTAGCAATAGTCAAGGAAAGAAGTTGGAAGTAGAAGACCACCGTAGGAATTTTAAGTTTTCTAAGAATAAAAAGTTTGTAACTGAATGTAATGATGGTTTGAATGTTAAGACCTCGAATGTTGAATTTGTTTGTGTTAAATGTGGAAAATGTGTTCATACATTCAATCATGATGCTTGTGCTTCTAATTATAATGGTGTGAATGCTAGAACTAGAAAGCCTATTCGTGTGCCCACTAGTACTAGAAAACCCACAAGAACTTTAAACCAATTCACTGCTCAACCACTTAAGAAACTAAGTGCGTTAGAATCTACTACTCTGCGTAAACAAAACATGTTAAAGAAGCTTTATGAGAACTTGAGTAGGACATGTCAATGAGGGTACTCAAGATTTACACCACCCAGATACAAATGGGTACCTAAGAAAACCACTATTCTAATTGGGTCTATGAATGTTAGCTTGCCTTTAGAATTTGTATCTAGGCCTACTAATATGTTGGAACCCACTTTTATCAAGGGCTCCCATTTGTCAAACTCTACATTGTCTCCTAATTCTTATGCAGCTCGTCGGGTCATTCTCTTCATAATGGACTCTGGGTGCACCAAGCACATGACGGGGAATCTCAAGCTTCTCAGTAACTTCGTGGAGATATTTCTGGGTACGGTACGGTTTGGAAATGATCAGTTTGCACCGATACTCGGATATGGAGATTTGGTTCAAGGGAATATCACTATCAAAAGGGTTTATTACGTCGAGGGACTGAATCATAATTTATTCTCGGTTGGTCAATTTTGTGATGCGGATTTGGAAGTGGCTTTTCGGAAAACTACTTGCTATGTTAGAGACTACGATGGGAATGACCTTCTTACAGGTTCTCGTGGTTCTGATCTCTACACAGTAACTCTTCAAGACACATCTTCAACAAATCCAATTTGCTTAATGGCTAAAGCTTCATCATCACACGCATGGTTATGGCATCAACGATTGTCACATCTCAACTTTGACACCATCAACTTGCTTTCGAAGAATGATATTGTGACCGGTCTTCCTAATTTAAAATTCGTCAAAGACCATCTTTGTTCTTCTTGTGAGTTGGGGAAAGCAAAACAAAAGTCGTTCAAAATGATGACTACCCCAAGCTCAAAAGGACGATTGGAACTTCTACACATGGATTTATGTGGTCCCATGCGTGTAGAGAGTATTAACGGGAAAAAGTATATTCTCGTTATTGTTGATGATTACTCTAGATACACATGGACTTTCTTCTTAAGGTCCAAAGATGAAACACCAGAGGTTCTCAAAAACTTTCTCAAGATGATACAACGCAATCTTCAAGCTCAAGTCTTAACCGTTAGAACGGATAGGGGTACTAAATTTTTGAACAAGACTTTACAATCTTACTTTCAAGAAGAAGGCATCGAACATCAAACGCCTGTTGCTCGAACTCCTGAACAAAATGGCGTTGTCAAAAGACGGAACCGTACTTTGTTGAGCAGCTCGAACAATGCTTTCTGCATCCAAGTTACCACTATTCTTCTGGGCTGAAGCAATTGCAACTGCCTGTTATACTCAGAATCGTTCTCTCGTAATCCCTAGACATGAAAAGACACCTTACCACATCATCAATGGCAGGAAACCTAATGTTAAATTCTTTCACATATTTGGATCTTTATGCTACCTTCTTAAAGACGGTGAGAATCTCGACAAGATGAAAGAAAAAGGTGATGCATGTATTTTTGTGGGGTATGATACATTGTCGAAAGGATATCGGGTCTATAGCAAGAGAACAAGGATTATTGTCGAAACAATTCATGTGAACTTTGACGAATTGCCACAAATGGTACTTGATCACAACAAATCAAGTCCCGCACCTCAATGTCCAACGATGGCACCTACACAAAACAGTGTACGTCCCGTGCAAGAACGTCAAGGAAGTAATCCTACAGCAGAATCGACGGATACAAATCAAATGAATGATTTGGTTGATTTATATGATCCAGTGTTTGATGAATATTACTATGGTACAATTAAGTTGTGTCAAAGCCTTCCGCTGTCAATACTGTTGATGCACACGAACAAAGTCAACAAGACACAACTGCATCTACTTCAGCAACCGTTGCTCAAGAGACAATTCCATTGGATACTCAACAAACTCAAGAAACCATCATACAACCAACATCACCAACCGTCAATGCTGCAGGAGGAAACAACAATCAAGCAGTCGATGCACAATCTGACGAAGAAGAATTTATCAACCCATTCGGTACACCGGTGCGCGAAGTCAGAGAGTCTTCTACTCAACACGTTGATCCGTCAAACATACACACATTCTATCAACGATATCCATCCACTCACCATTGGAATCGTGATCATCCATTGGTTCAAGTAATTGGAAATCCTTCACAACCGGTTCGAACACGTAGACAACTAGAAACTGATGGCGATGTATGTATGTATGCACTCACCGTGAGTTTCACAGTACCTACAAACATCAAACAAGCCATGACTGATCACGCGTGGATTGAATCAATGCAAGACGAACTTCATCAATTTGAAAGACTTGGAGTATGGGAACTTGTCGACATACCATATGAAACATCGATTCTCGATTTTAAATGGATCTAGAAAAACAAACTGGATGAAGAACAAACAATCATCAAAAACAAATCTCGTCTTGTGGTTAAGGGATACCGTCAACAAGAAGGAATATATTACAATGAATCATTCGCTCCATTCGCTCATTTGGAAGCAGTTAGGATATTCCTTGCTTATGCTGCACATAAGGGCTTCACGGTTTATCCGATGGACGTTAAAACTGCTTTTCTCAACGGTCATTTGAAGGAAGAAGTGTATGTGAATCAGCCGGAAGGATTCGTGGATCCTCATCATCCTGAAAAAGTCTACCGTCTCAAGAAGGCTGTATATGGACTTAAGCAAGCTCCAAGGGCGTGGTACGAAGAACTATCAAACTTCTTGGTTTCCAAAGGCTTCTCCAAAGGTTCTATTGATCCTACTCTCTTTATTAACAAATATGGGGATAACATACTGCTGGTGTAAGTTTATGTTGATGACATTATTTTGGTTCTACGAACCCAAAACTTTCAAAACATTTTGAAAAACTAATGCACAATAGATTCGAAATGTCAATGATGGGGGAGCTAAAATTCTTTTTAGGCCTCCAGATTAATCAATCCCTACGTGGTATCTTTATTAACCAAGCTAAGTATGCTCAAGAGATACTTCAAAAGCATGGTATGACCTCATGTGCTCGAGTTGGTACACCTTTGTCGACCGCATGAGCTTCTTATAAAAACATTCCATGTTTTTAAGTTCATGAAAAACGACTTCTAAGTAAATGTCAGCTTAGAACTTGGACTTCGCCTTAAGGAAAGTTTATCACGGATGATAACTTATCCTTCAAAACGGGAAATTAATTTTTCTCGGTCATGAGCTAGTCACAAAACATTCAAAGTTTTGAGCTCATGTAAATCGGAATTCATTATAAAATCGTTGAACACAATTTTTCAAGAATTTGTCAAAAGATTTTTCTAAATCTTTTGTTGGAAATACGTTTTACGTATTAAGAAGGATCGGTCACTCCAACGATAATCCATGTAATAGCTCGTAGTTTAGTTAACTTTATTTATTTATCAAACAAGAACAAGCCTAGCCTACAACATGTGTAGGCCGGCCCAAATGTAAGCCCAAGCCCATGACAAGGGCTTGGGTATATAAACCCTCTCCTTTGATGGAGAGGGGGTGTGGTTTCACAATTTTCATATAGTTATTTTTAGTTTCTCTCTCTAAGTTTGTGTGAAATCCACCATCTCTCTATCTCTTTCTCTCTCTAGAAACATAAGCAAGATTTACAATCCTACAAATGGTATCAAGAGCCATGGGATAATTGTATTGTTCATGTGTTTGTGTTCTTGATTCATACGCCATTTTTGATCCATTTTCACACGTCCAAATTTTTTTTGTGTTTTTGATGGTTTTTTCTTGATACAAATCTTCTACATAGTTGTGGTAGGGATTTGGTATAGTTACTTTGGCTAAAAACACAAAATTTTTGGGTGTTTTGATCATTTTTTGGCTTAAAATCACGAACTGGTTGAGTTTTGTCCGAGAAAAGTGGAAATTATTCCGATCTGGTCATCGGAAAGGGGTTTATAGTACATTCCGATCAGTGTAATCGGAATAGGGTTTAGGTATTCCGATCACAGCATTCCGATTGGTATTCAGATTGGTATTCCGATCACGGCATTCCGATTGGTATTCAGATTGGTATTCAGATTTGGTATTCCGATCACAGCATTCCGATTGGTATTCAGATTGGTATTCCGATCACAGCATTCCGATTGGTATTCAGATTGGTATTCCGATCACGGCATTCCGATTGGTATTCAGATTTGGTATTCCGATCATGGCATTCCGATTGGTATTCAGATTAAGTATTCCGATTAGGTTTTCCGATAACTCATTCCGATCATCATTCCGATCACTATTCCGATCACTATTCCGATAACAAAATTATTCCTTAAAAAATTTCGAACTCGTGTGTAATTTTGACTTGGAATTTTTGGTTTATTGAGAACATATTTTAGGGGATTTTAACATTGTTTCTCGACTTCAACTCACAACAACAAACACATTTACTTTCTTTCATTGATCGATCAAAGTTTGTAAATCTTAACTTATTGAAATGGAGTACACATCTCTTACGGATAAGTCCATCCTCTCGAGTACGGATAATCGTCCACCAATGTTGGTGAAGACTATGTATGAGGAATGGGCTTCCCGAATGGAACTTTATATGTTGAACAAGGAGAATGGACATCTAATTTGGGCATCGGTGCTCAATGGACCATTAGATTATGGTACCGTGACGGAAGGTACGACTACTTGTCCTCGCACAACGGGTGAGTTGACTGGAGATATGAAGATTCAAGATAAATGTGATAAGTATGCAACAAACATCATTCTCCAAGCCCTTCCTCCAGATGTCTACAAACTCGTCAGCAAACATAAAGTTGCCAAAGAGTTATGGGATAGAATTCGTGTTCTCATGCAAGGCACCTCGTTAACTAAACAAGAACGAGAGTATAAGCTTTATGATACTTTTGATAAGTTTGCCTATGTGCCAGGGGAGACTCTCAATGATTACTATCTTAGATTTACCCTATTGTTGAACGAGCTCAATATCTATGGCATGACAATTCCTACCTTTCAATTGAACACCAAGTATTTGAACACTCTTCCTTCAGAATGGAAAAAATACGTGACGGATGTTAAATTGGCTAAGGACTTGCATAACACCAATGTGGATCAACTTCAAGCTTTTCTTCAACAACACGAATGCCATGTGATCGAGGCTCGGTTGTCTACACCTCAAGTTCATGATCCACTTGCAATGTATGCTTCTCAACAAAACATGGCTTATACTTATCAACAACCATCATACTTGCAGCAGCCACCACCACACATCTATCAGCAACCATCCTATCAACCACCAATGATGCCACAGCAAGAATATCAACAAAGTGTTCATCAACAATCTTTTCCACAGCAACCACAATATCAGACATCACAAGCCAACACTTCTCCAATGGGCTATACTCCTCAGCAAGGATATTTTCCAATAGAAGCACAACCAGCACAGGCTTTTTACTCTAATGAACTTCCACCAATCCAAGCACCGGTCTTTACTCCAAATGATACGCCAGCTGATGTTCTAAACCATCTCACTGCTTACTTGTCAAAACTTGTTGCTACTAGAGGATTTCCACCAACAAACAATCAGCTCCGCACCTCTTCAAATCCTCGACAACAAGCCACTGTTCAAGATGGTCAAGTGACGGTGCAACCTCTTCAGGGAAGGCAAAATTCATATGGACCTCCTACAAGGACTGGGAACAATCAAGCTGTGAATTCTCAAGCTAATGGAAATGGAAGTCCTAGTGGTCCTAAAAAGGTTTTGACTTGCTACAATTGCCGAGGACAAGGTCATATGGCTAGGGAATGCACTCAGCCGAAAAGGAGGAGGGATGATGCATGGTTTCGTGAGAAGATGTATTTGGTTGATGCTCAGTCCAAGGGGAAGATCTTGGATTCAAAGGAGTTAGCATTTCTTGCAGACCCAGGGGCAGCAGATACTGAAGGCATTGCAGTCGTTTCTACTTCTAATGCAGCTTATCAAGCAGATGACCTTGACGCATATGATTCTGATTGTGATGACATTCACTCTGCCCAAGTTGCTCTCGTTGCTAATCTTTCTCACTACGGTTCTGATGTCATCAGTGAGGTACCAACCACATCTAATAATATTGATGATAACCAACATCAAGTTGGACATGAAAATGACAACCTCGAACAGCATTCGGGAACTAGTAATTCAAATTATGTGGTACCCAATCCAACACATTTGAGTGAACCTCAACCAAATGCTACGACGGGTATGGGATCTTATGCTCAACATGATTTGGTCATGGTGCCTAAACATATTATTGATCAAATGCATATGGCCCTCAGACAATCCGTAGATACCAATTCCACCCTAACTGCTGAGCTTGCGTTGCATAAAGAAAAGGTCAAAGCTTTTGAAATGGTCCCTCAAGAAGAGAAAATAACATGTTCTGAATTTGACCAATTTCGTTTTGAAAAGATTAAACACTTGAAAGAAATAGAATCTTTAAAAGCTAATCTTTCTAATGAATTAAAAGAAAAGGAGTCGGTTGTCAATGATTTTCAGAAACTTAAAATGGATTTCGAAACTCTCGAGTCTAAAAAGGTTGAATCGGAAATTAATGCTACCAAACTTCTTAAATTTAAAGAACAACAGCTTTTAAAACAATGCTCTTCCACAGAAAAGGTTCATCTTTTAACTAAATCATTTAAAGAACTCGAACTTAAACGTCTTCAATATTTACCACCTAACCCCGGTTATGCAAAACAAGCTCAGGAATATATTCCCGGTCTTTATGATATGACCATAATTGGAAAATCGAAAGAAGCACCTTTTGTTCGTAGTACTGAGGAGACACAATCACTTGGGGATGAAACTCATTCTAAAATGCTTTCAAAATTCCATACAATTGATTATGATCAACATAACAAAGATCAATTTTCGAAAAAGACACGCATTCGCTTACAAAAGGAATTAGCAGAATTAACAGTTCTTGTGGCCCAAAGTTTGTCAAATGAAAACCTTCCTAGTACGTCTCCTACACTCGTCAAAAAGGATTTAACAAAGTTAATTCCACCGGTAAGTAAGGCGTCCGTTAACTTAAATACGGTTCACCAACACTTAGCCGATTTTGACAAGGTCATTTTGGAACGTACGACGGCCATGGCCATAACGGAAGGTGAATGGAACTTTGAGCACACTAGAGCTGCGTTTCGAGATGAAATTGTTCCGTTTGTAAAGAATGTTAAAGCTTGTCTTCGTAATATTGATCAAGATTTGTTTTTGGAAATAGAAGAAGTTAGACGTGTTTTCAATGAAATGGAAGATGCTTATGAAAACAGTTTACTTGAAATAGAACGGGTTTCACGCCATAATGATCTGCTTCTGAATCAAGTGATGTCTCATGATCTAGTTTCCGTCTGTGTGAATAACAGTTTTGATAATGATTCTATTGTGCATAATGTTGAATCTGTGGATAATGTGGTAGATAGTACTTGTCACGAATCTGACGCTGAATTTTTAAAGCTTCAAGATTCATATTCTTCGCTTTCAAAACGTTTTGATGAGATTCAAACACATTGTATTTCGCTTGAATGCAAGAAATAATTTATTCAAGAAATCTTTGAAACGTCATTCGAAGGTGTTAATATCGATGATGCAAATTTTGAAAAGAATTTTCGATTGAATTTACAATCAAAACAGCGTCAGCCAAGTGACAAAGTTGCTAACTCTTTGCCGATAGAAATAGAGAAATCTAAGGAGCTTAACTGTGTGAACGTACTTGAGGCCGCTGAGAATCTTAAACTTGATCTAGATAATCGAGTTTCCAAGATTTTGTCCAAAGTTGATAACTTAAAACAGAAAAATACACGACTCTTCGATTCAGTAAAGCCCGCATGTGTTGCTACCACTGCACAGAATCAATCATTGATTGAACAATTGAATCGAAAGTCGGTGGAAATATCTGATTTGAGGGAACAAATTTGTGATAAGAATCTGGTCTTGGCTGAGTTAAAGGAAACACTTCGTACTCTAAAAGGTAAGAATGTTGTGGATAACGCAGCCACTGTCTCAGCCTCGTCCTCTAGTGCAATCAAAAGGAACCTTATAGCCGTCACACCACTTAACAAGGGCCCTAGGACTAAACCATCTCAAACTTTGGTCACTAAAGATAAGGCGGAATCAAAACCAGCTTCTAATATTCCCATGTTGCCTTCTACAGGAGTAAGCACCACTACTAAGGACCAAAGATCTAAGCTTAAAAGAAACAAGAAGAATGATAGGATCTTGCCCCCATCTAGTAGTCAAGTGAAGAAGAAAGTAGAAGCCCATCCTAGTAATGTTATTTCTGTTTTGATTAAAAAGAATCATGTAGCTAAACCTAAAGGCTCTGCGGTTGTGCAGCGTTCTAAGCCTACTGTGAATTCTAATTTGAAATGTTGGAATTGCAATGAATGTATGTTTTCTAGTCGTCATGATTCTTGCCTTATTGACCATGTGAATGAGATGTATGCCCAGAAAAATGGATTAGAATGGAAACCGACTGGGAAAGTGTTAATCCAAGTTGGTTGGATGTGGCGCCCCACTGGTAGAACTTTCACTATAGTAGGAAATACGTGCCCTTTTGACTAGGATCACTCCCACTAAAGCGAAGAAAGCGTGCCCTTTAATTAGGAGTACCAAGGCTACCAAAACATAAGCGTGTCCTTTAACTAGGAACACCGACACTACTGTAGGAACCAAGTGCCCTTTAACTAGGTCCACTCCCACTGTAGTGCGCGCGGATAATCCAAAACCTAAGAAAGTTGGAACTGTAAAACCTGTTAGTGCTAATACTCAGATTAGAAAACATAGGAAATCTAAGGGTCACAAACATGTTAGCAATTCTGATAATCTTATATCTGTATCTGCTAACACTCAGGAATCAATAGTTTCTAATGCATTGTCTACTGTTGTTATTGAAAACAGGTGGTCCAAATTGTTCTCTGGTATTTGGACTCTGGTTGCTCCAAGCATATGACCGGAGATCGCTCTCAGCTCAGAAATTTCGTCAGCAAGTTTCTTGGTACGGTTAGATTTGGGAATGATCATATTGAAAAGATAATGGGTTATGGTGAATATCATATTGGGAATGTTATTATTTCAAGAATGTATTACGTGGAAGGTCTTGGTCACAACTTATTTTCTGTGGGACAATTTTGTGATGCAAACCTTGAAGTTGCTTTTCGAGAGCATACCTGCTTCATTCGTAATTTGGAAGGGGTTGATTTATTGAAAGGTACTCGAGGGAATAATTTGTATACTTTGTCTCTACAAGACATGATGGCCGCTTCTCCCGTATGTCTTCTCTCCAAAGCATCGAAGACTAAGTCATGGTTATGGCATCGACGGTTATCTCATCTTAACTTTGACGCTATTAATCACTTGGCGAAAAACGAACTTGTTCGTGGTCTTCCTAAACTATCATTTCACAAGGATCATTTGTGTTCCGCGTGTACAATGGGGAAAAGCACTAAGAAATCATACAAACCCAAGACGGAAGACACCAACCAAGAGAAACTTTATCTTTTGCATATGGATCTTTGTGGGCCAATGCGTGTTGAAAATCTTAGTGGCAAAAAGTACATCCTCGTCATTGTCGATGATTACTCTCGGATTACATGGGTGAAATTTCTTAAAGCAAAAAATGAGGCACCTAAATTCATCATCGGATTTCTCAAGATGATTCAAGTGCGTCTCAACACTACTGTTCGACGCATTCGTACAGATAATGGAACCGAATTTGTGAATCAAATCTTGCGTGATTATTATGAAGAAATTGGCATATCTCATGAAACATCCGTTGCACGCACTCCACAACAAAACGGTGTCGTTGAAAGGCGAAATCGTACACTTATGGAAGCTGCTCGAACGATGTTAATTTACGCAAAGGCTCCATTGTTTTTATGGGCAGAAGCAGTATCTACAGCAGTGTACACCCAAAACCAGTCACTAATTCGTAAACGCCATGGTAAAACACCTTATGAGCTTCTCCATGGAAAAGTACCAGATTTATCATATCTTCATGTATTTGGTTCTCTTTGCTATCCAAATAATGATGGTGACAATTTGGGAAAACTTAAACCAAAGGCTGATATTGGTATTTTCATTGGTTACGCACCCGCAAAGAAGGCATACCGAATCTACAACCGTAACTCTCGCAAGATCATTGAAACTATGAATGTTGATTTTGATGAACTGACAGCAATGGCTTCTGAGCAAAGCAGCTCTGAACCCGCACTTCATGAAATGGGACCCAGTAACATTAGTTCTGGTCTTGTCCCAAACAACCCTACTTCATCATCATTTACACCACCTTCTAGGACTGAATGGGATACGTTGTTTCAACCGTTCTTTGATGAATTCTTTACTCCTCCAAGTATTGTTGCTCCAGAACCTGAGGTAATAGCTCCGGTTACCGAAGTTGTCGCTCCAGCAACCGTTGCACAATCATATACATCTGCACCTACAATTGGTCAAGATATACCATCAACAAGTAATTCTCAACCAACACCTGTTTCAACTACCCTTGTCATGCCTATTGATGATGAAGAGGATGATGATGATCACGATTTGGAATTCGCTCAAATGCGTGAACTTCCATTCTTTGGTGTACCAATTCCCGACCCTAATCAAGCCGGGTCGTCCACCTCAGAGGAAGTTCCTACTACAGTTTACTCCAATCCACGGATTCGTGAACATGACAGCAAGTGGACAAAGGATCATCCTATAGATTCTATTATTGGTGACCCTAATCGTCCGGTATCCACACGAAGTCAGTTACAAGAAAGTGCAATGTTTTGTCACTTTGATGCTTTTCTCACTGAAGTTGAACCTAAGACATGGCAACAAGCTTTTACTCAATCCTGTTGGATAGAAGCTATGCAAGAAGAACTTAACGAATTCATACGTCTTGATGTTTGGGAACTTGTCCCATGCCCGGATCAAGTGCAGTTACTCACTTTGAAATGGGTTTACAAGGTGAAACTCGATGAGTTAGGCGGAATATTGAAGAACAAAGCTCGTCTCGTAGCTCGTGGGTACAAGCAATTATTAGGCATCGACTTTATGGAATCCTTTGCACCTGTTGCCCGTTTGGAAGCTATTCGACTATTCCTTGCTTATGCAGCCCATATGAATATGATCGTCTATCAGATGGATGTGAAGACGGCATTTCTTAATGGTGAACTCAAGGAAGAGGTCTATGTTCAACAACCGGATGGTTTTGTGAATCCTAATTATCCTAATCATGTGTACAAGCTTAAGAAGGCTCTCTATGGGTTGAAGCAAGCTCCTCGCGCATGGTATGATCTTTTGTCACAATTCCTTATCACGCAAGGCTTCGTTAAAGGCAAGGTGGATCCCACGCTGTTCATTCAGAAACGAGGTAAATATATGATTATGGTATAAATATATGTTGATGATATTATATTTGCAGCCTCGACCCAAACCTTATCGGATGAGTTTGGGACATTCATGTCTTCCAAGTTTAAGATGTCAATGATGGGCAAGGTATCATTCTTCTTAGGACTTCAGATATCTCAGAGTCCTAGAGGCATCTTTATCAATCAATCTAAGTATGCCCTTGAATCGCTTAAGAAGTATAAGATGGAATCTTGCGACCCCGTGGATACTCCAATGGTGGAACGAACTAAGCTTGATGCAGATCCACATGGAGTTGCCGTTGATCCAACACTGTATCATGGAATGATCGGTACTCTTCTGTATATCACAGCCAGTCGACCTGATCTTCAGTTTGCTATATGTATGTGTGCCAGGTATCAAAATAGGCCTACTGAGTTACACTTAGCTACTATTAAAAGGATCTTTCGATATCTTAAAGGAACCATTAATCGGGGACTTTGGTATTCGAAGGACTCTTCTATTGCACTAATGGCATATGCAGATGCGGATCACGCGGGTTGTCAAGATACAAGGCGTAGCACGAGTGGAACTTTGCAACTACTAGGAGATCGACTAATCAGTTGGGCATCGAAAAGGCAGAAAAGCGCTGCAATTTCAAGTACGGAAGCAGAATACATAGCTATGTCCGGTTGCTGTGCTCAAATTCTCTGGATGAGATCGCAATTAACCGACTATGGTCAGGGTTTCAACAAAATTCCGATGTACTGCGACAACAAGAGTGCAATTGCCTTATGCTGCAACAATGTTCAATTCTCCCGGTCGAAGCATATTGACATTCGCTACCATTTCATCAAGGAGCAAGTGGAAAATGGAGTTATAGAGCTTTACTTTGTCCGATCTGAGTATCAATTGGCGGATATTTTCACGAAGGCTTTAGATCGCGCTCGAATTGAATTTTTGGCCGACAAGCTAGGGATGAGAACTTTCTCGCCTGAGACTCTAAAGGAACTGGCAGATGAAGCGAAAGAATAGTGGTGGTAAAACTATTCTCCGTATCCTTGGTGATCATTTGTATATATTGTTTATATTTTTATCCATAAAAGCAAAATACGAAAATATAAAACCATATAAAAACGATAAAAATTGAAAAATCTAGAAAAATCCAAAAATATTTTTACTTTACTTTTCAAAGGCATGTCTTTTGGTACGATAATATTTACGGCCTTAGAAATGTTGATTAATATTGACACGGCGCCATAAATAGAGTTCGTACAAAAGTTGTAAATATTTCATAAAACATGCCTATATGGCTTGTAGTTATTTCTGACTGCAACCCGGTTTTCATATTAAAGTCAAGTATTTCTTATGAAAGCTTTGGCTCACAACGGGAATTAATTTTCTCGGGCAAGGTTTACTTTAAAACCTTGTAAGGGATCAAGTTTACTTTATAACTTGGTCTAACACAAATCAATGTACGCCTCAGTGCATTTATTTGTTAAAACAAGAGAAGTCTTGTTTTTATGAAGCTATCATCTCTACAACCATGCTATCTACAATTGGTATCTACATCCTCGACGATGCGACTACTCAACCGACGACTACAGCTCTTTCGATAGAACACGGGTCAACGATTGAGGGGGAGCAATTGTCAAGCATTCAGAATCTTCGATGCCGACCGTGCCAAGTTCACAAGTTGGTGTCAAGATAACAATACCAGTCGTACACGTGGTGTCAAGAGATGACTTCAGACGTGACGAGGCGACCAACATATGCTGACAAGAACCATTTGATCTTATCATATGATGTTCTCATCTATCAGGTCCAACCTTGTCAATTCTTTTCTAATATGGTGAATATGTGATCATGTTACAAATCGGTATCATATCTCATACGTTTGATATCATGAAGATTAAACGGACTTGCATTTTTCTTCCCAAAACCTTTGTTAAAACTTCATTAAATCCATTGATATTAAAAACATCGACTGGGCTAATATTTTTAATATGGGGGAGAAAATGTGATTTAATATCGGATATTATCACAAATGGTTTGACTTAATGTGCTGGCTCATCCCGACATGTGCGAAATGTTTTCGAATATCGTGGCATATGTTAAGGGGGAGCAAAATGGATTTGCTATATCAAAATGGATTTTCATGGTGACATATACTTACCCAAAACCCATTTATTTCACGACGATGAAGATTGTGGTGACATAAGGATGGTAGGATAGGTTAAGTCCTATGATTCTTCCAGAACCAGAGGAATCTTCCCAAGGACATTCCATAGCTAGAAATAGTAGTCCTTAGGAAAGTTGGAGAAAGATTGTGAACGAAGCTGAATGCCGACCAAGTACTTAAGTTAGCACTGGAACAATCACAACAAGGTGCTAGTTATGACGTATTGGTAAGCATTGAAGGGGTTGAAGAATGAAAAAGAATTGTAAAGATAAAGGGTGTAAAGAAAGAAGCCCTCCTTACAACTTTAGGCAGAAACCGGGTCAATACATATGCTATTGAGATCATTTTAATGATTCTCGATATTGAAGACAGACATCATGGACCCAATGATGCAATGCACAACCCATCCCAGCTAACTCATATATCTCTTAAAAGGTATTTGTTTTAATCACACGGAGACAACACGTTATCTATCGATTTATTCACTCCGAATAAATTGGTATTGAAATGGTGGCACTCCTCTCCAGCCTCCGATCACTAAAATCCAAAGTGCACGATCGAGTCTAGAGCCATTTGAGATCATCAAATATCTCATTAGGACATACTTTCATAATTCCTTGCTTCTTCATACACTGTGAAAAGTAAGAAAGATTTTAAGAGTCCTACGCAAAATCTTCATGATCTTGCCTGAACATCCGAGTAATACGAAAGTATTTACAATGAAGATGGAAATCCTTCTTGAGCGAATATCAAAAATCTCATGGTAGGTGACTTGTGCGATTCTTTATGAATCAAACTTGTGATAACTGGAAAGCAACAGCTGTTTAATTCTTAACTGAATTTAAACACGTTCCAGGCCTCTACGCAATATCTTAGTGATCTTGCCAGAACACTCAGAGTGATACCTTAGTGTTCACAGTGATGAGTGGAAATCCTTCTAGTGTTAACCTTAAACAACACTTGGTAGGTAACTTGCAAGATTCTATAAGAATCAAGCTCGTGACAACTGGAAAGCAACGATGGTGCGGTTCTTAATTGAATCAAACTTGTTCTAGGAACATGAATTGACGGCTTCAAATCATGTGGATATTATTATCCAAATGATTCACTCTTTATGTTCGCAGTCAGCTTTGGACGGTCGAATAAAGAGAACGGGTTTACCGGCGAAATCCTGTCAGGAAGTTACTTAATTGAAACTATCCGTCACGGGTACGATATCTAATATCGTCCAACGGTCTTCACCGACCGGAGGTAAAATGCTACCGATTTAGAATGAAATGTTCAAAGCCATTTCGTTCGTGTCTACTTATGTTGCGGCATTTGAAGACGCTGGCGTTGCGGAATCCAAGAAGAAGTCGTCCCCGCATGCTTATACTTTGTGCACTTAATACCTCATTTAATTCAAGAAAGCCTAAAAGTTAAGTCTTCCGCTGTATCGAACTCTGAAAGCTTTCAAGAATTACGAAGGTATAAGTATGTGGGACATGGTGTCACGAAGAGGCGAATATCACAAGTGATGGATGCACGAGGTCAAGGCAAGAGATTAATGCTCAAGATTAATATCAAAGATCACATCAGCATGTTCACCAGAAAAGAAAAGGAAAAAGAAAGACGAAGACTACGAGCTCAAGACAAGCATAGTATGCTAGGTTTATTTCATTATTGTAACTCGGGTAACGCCCTTGTTTGGAGTGACCTCCCTTAGGGGGAGATTGTTGGAAATACGTTTTACGTATTAAGAAGGATCGGTCACTCCAACGATAATCCATGTAATAGCTCGTAGTTTAGTTAACTTTATTTATTTATCAAACAAGAACAAGCCTAGCCTACAACATGTGTAGGCCGGCCCAAATGTAAGCCCAAGCCCATGACAAGGGCTTGGGTATATAAACCCTCTCCTTTGATGGAGAGGGGGTGTGGTTTCATAATTTTCTTATAGTTATTTTTAGTTTCTCTCTCTAAGTTTGTGTGAAATCCACCATCTCTCTATCTCTTTCTCTCTCTAGAAACATAAGCAAGATTTACTATCCTACATCTTTCAAAATTGTGTGTTCAACACTCCCTTCCTCATAAAATGGTTTTTATATCTAAAAATGTCATATTTTATTTGGATCAACTTTTGAGGGGGAGCGTTTTAAAATTAAGCCTTTAATATTGTTGGGTACATCTCAGATATTGTCATATTTTATGTATTCAACATATTCTGAAAACGGTTTAAAACTGTCATATGTAATATACCATATCGGATAAGGCATCTCAACTCCGTACCTCAACATATTTTATGGTGTCGTTTTTCCAAATTTTGTCAAATTTTGTCGCAAGACACACATATATTTTTGAGGGGGAGCAACCTGACTTCAAAAGTTCCATGATTCATGCGTGCACACATCTTTCTCTCCCATCGGTTTTCAGAAAATTGTCATATTTTAATCAATTGGTATCTCTAATATTATGTTTTTATATTAGAGATAGGGGAGAAAATGTGATTAAAATGTAATATATCGCAACATGTGATCTTAAAGACTCAAGTGAAACTCTTTCCTTCACATGCCAAAATATTTCGAATATCGATGCATGTGTGTAGGGGGAGTATTTCGGAAATGTAAAACTTTCAAAATGTTAAAAGTTTTGATTTTTTTCAAGCACTTTGAATGGTTTTTAATGGTTTTATGGTTACGATCTATACCCAAAACACCTAATCCACGACGGAACGATGGAGTCAAAAGGTGGTTTAGGATAGGAAACTAAGTCCTATGATCCAACCAGAACCGGATGGATCTACCCAAGGACATTCCATATGTTAGAAGTAATTAAAGTGATGGTCATATAATATATCGTTGCGAAGCTCGTGAAAAATGTTATTTAATGATGTCGAGAGTTTTTAGTTATTATTGTTTTATGTAACGAGATTTAGTCCCGAACACACAAATGAGGAAGGCCTCCTAAGCATTTGTTAGTTAGTATAAAAGGCTTCCTAATCCTCATTTGTGTGTGTGTTTTCCATTTGATTAGTTTTAGAGAGAGAAAGATGTTTGTTTCTCTCACTAGGAAAATCACCATCTTTGTTTTTCTTTTTCCTTCCTTAATCTAATCTTTCTTTTTTAGTTTAATCCTTGCTTAATCTTCATCTATTTCATCATCTCTTTTAGTTCTTCATCATCTTTACACTTTTTCTATTATCTAGTTCGTCATCTCTTCATTTTGATACATCAAGTTCAAGACTTTACGTATTTGGTTCGTGTGTAAACATCCTACAATGGTATCATTCGCCAAGGGATTCGTGGTTAGCGTTTTGGTGGTTTTTATTGGCTTAAAATCCTTCAAAATTGCGAAAAGGTGTGTCATTTCTCGTCCTTGTCCGATATCCTATTTTCTAGGAAAAAAGTAAAAAATTTCGCAATTGTGTCTCTATTGCGAAATTGAATTCTTCTAGATCATTGCGAATTCTTGCTTATTGCGGATTCTGGCATATCATTTCGCAATTATGGTTATTACGGAATCCTTGGAATTGCGGAATTAGCCCCATTGCGAAATTATTGTTATTGCGGATTCCTGGGAATTGCGGAATTAGACCCCATTGCGAATTTATTGGTTATTGCGGAATCCTGAGTATTGCGGAATTAGACCCCATTGCGGAATTATTGGAATTGCGGATTGTTTAGCATTGCGGAATTATTGGAATTGCGGATTGTTTAGTATTGCGGAATTTTGTGTATTGCGGATTTAGGTGGATTGCGATATCTTGATTTCTGTCATTGCGAATTCTTGATTTCTTACATTTGCGGAATTTTGTGATAATTTAGCAATTGAAAATTGCGAAATCATTGATCTAGTTGCGGATTTATATCCATTTCAAGGATTGCGAATTTGTTTCAACTCTAAGTATTGCGAAATCATTGCACTTTATTGAGGAATCTTCATATTACGATTTCTTTGGAATTTTTTCAAGTTTTGTGAAAATCGTGATTTTGAAAATTTCGTACAAACTCGTGTGCAATTTTCATTGAAGTTTTTTTGGTTTCTTGAGCTTACTTCTTTAGGGGATTTAACTAATACACCTTTCATTTCGCTTTCTACGAATTGAGATCCTGAATTACACACGACTCTTACGATGACATCCCAACAAGATATTTATGTTGTGGGTACTGAGAATCGTCCACCCATGCTTACCAAGGAGAACTACACTACATGGGCTAGTCGTCTCCTTCGTTATGCAAAATGTAAACCTCTGGGAAAGTTGATTGTCAACTCGATTCAAAAGGGTCCGTACGTTAGAAGAACAATTATTGTGCCTGGGGATCCTGCGAATGCTCACCCAGTGGCTGACTCTAGTCATGAGCAAACAGATGAAGAATTAACTGAAGCTGAATCTAAACAACTCGACGCTGATGATCAAGCAATTCAAGTCATTCTTATGGGAATTCCCGAAGATGTTTATGCTGTTGTCGATAGTTGTGAAACCGCACACGAGATGTGGTTTAGGATTCAGAAAATGATGAAGGGCAGTGAAATCGGTTTACAAGAAAAGGAAACTAAGTTGCTTCGTGAATGGGAGAAATTTACGTCTACTGAAGGGGAACAAATTGAACCTTATTATCATCGGTTTTCAACCCTCATGAATCATCTTAAAAGAAACAAACATGAACCTACACAAATTGCTACCAACATCAAATTTCTTGATAATCTTCCTTCTGAATGGTCATGATATGTCACTCTTGTCAATCAAACCAAGGATCTTCATGTCGTGGACTACACTCAAGTGTATGATTATTTGAAGATGAATCAAGATGAAGCAAATGAAGTTAGGGCTGAAAGACGTGCCAAGACACAAGACCCATTGGCTTTTATGGCAAACTCTCCATCATCCATGCCATATCCCATGGTACCCTACCATCAACCCTCGTCAAGTAACTTCATGTCACAACAACAACAACAACTCACCCCTTATGGATATCAACCTCCTGCTGCTGTGAATTACCTACAACAACCCATTGCCTGTTTTGATGACATCACCGATCCTACTCATGCGATTGATACTGGTCTTGCTCTTCTCGCAAAGGCATTCAAATTTACCATTAACCCCACCAACAACAATCAAAGAATCTCCTCCAACACTAGAAACAGGCAGATTGTTCAACCGCTCATGAATGCGAATCAAGATCGCCAATTGGTAGTTGCTGGAAACACGGGGACTCAGTTTCAACAATATGGTCAGAATGTTGGGCAGACTGTTGGCAATGCAGGAAATCAATATGGTCAAAATCGTGGTCAACATCCAGGTGCTTCGAATGTGGGTAATCAGAATGGGTTAATAGTTGTGCCAGCGGTTGGTAATCAGATGGGAAACATTGTGGCTGCAAGGGCTGAGAATACTGGCACGGGAAATGGAAACAACAATCGTCAGGGTCAGTGCTACAACTGTAGGGGATTTGGTCATTATGCTAGTGATTGCACAACAAAAAAGAAGAGGGATGCTGCTTATCTTCAGACTCAGCTTCTCATAGCACAAAAGGAAGAGGCAGGGATTCCGCTTCAAGCTGAGGAATTTGATCTTATGTCTTCTGCTGCAGAATATGACGAAGAAGAAGAGGTGAATGCCAACTACATCTTGATGGCAAACTTACAGAAAGCATCAACCTCAGGAATGCATGATGACAGAGCTCCCGTCTATGATTCAAATGGCCCCTCTGAGGTACACCCAAGTTTTGATGATAATGATATATATAATATGTCTAATCAGGAGGAAGAGTATACTGAGATGCTTGAGCCCTACATTGAGACACATGAGGATCAAACGAATAATAGTAATATTATTTCGAATGAGCCTAGTGTGGACCTTAGTGTGGATCAAGTTGCTCAATCTACAAGCCTTCCTGATGAGACACACGCATATTATAAATCTCTATTTGATAAGCTTACTAAGGATGTAGATCATGCTACGGTGGTTAATAATAAGTTTAGAGAAACTAATGCCAAATTGACCACTGAACTTGCGGGATATAAGGAACGGGAGAAAATTTTTGAGATTCATCATGCTAAAATCAAGGAACTTGAACAAGCTCATGCTACATCGGTTTATCAAGAAAAATGCACAACTAAGAAATTAAATGCCTTACACTTAAGTAGTGCTAAAAAGATAAGCGAATTGAATGATGAAGTCACTTCTCTTAATAAACAGCTTTCAACTGAAAAATCTATTATTTTGGATTTAAAAGAAGAACGAAAAAAGCTGAAACGTGATTTCAAAATTCGAGAAGATGGGCTTCTTGAGGATTTTTGCAAAGCTCAGGATAGGATTAGAGAATTAGACAACCTTTTGGTTAAACGTGGCCAAACTATGCAGACGATAAATATGCTCGCACCAAAAGTTAATGAGATAAATTACACTCGATACAAAATGGCTTTAGGTTGCCCTCTTCCCCCTAATCCCGGATACCTTAAGCAAGTTCAGGCCACTAATGAAACTTTATATAATGGTAGTGTGCTATTGTCGATGAGCATGACCCTCCTAGTGTGCATGATTCCGAGGAAACTACTGAACTTGCTGAAGAGACTCGTTTAAGAATGAAAAAGCTTGATAAAGAAGTGACACCTGTTTATTATCCGAAAATTAATCCTCCAACTGTTTTTGTTCGGTCTAAAACGAGTACTGAAATGCTTTTGCTTCCAAGTGAGGAATTGACTGATGACCCTCCTAAACCGAGTATCACACGTCGATTTCTAAACGAGCTTAAAGATAACTTTGTCATTCTTAAACGTGTTGTTAATTCCAAAATCACCGGAGGAAATTTTACATCACCTGTTCAGATTGAGGTCCAGAAAATTCTTCAAAACGATATTAATCCGATTATTAATCAAGTTGATGCTCGGTTAGGAAATTTGGAAAACGCTTTTCAAAAAGAATTTGCCAACTTTGTTGAAGACTTTAAATCTTTGGCAAAGGAAGCTGGTGAATCTCTTGATAAAATCAAAGTTTTGGAAAACGATCTTGAACGCCTCTCTAAAGTAAGTGATAGTGTTGATAGTAGCCCAGTTGAGTTAGGTACCTCTGTTTTGGATAATGAAAACCTTCAAACTGAGCTTGATCTTATGAAAGAGAAAATGGAATCTTATGTCATTAAAAAGGATAAAGAATTCATCGATCTTTGGAATAAATTTGTCAAAAAATGTGATGAATGCAAGTATGACAAGATTTCGTATGAAAAAGCTTACAATGAAATGCAACAAACAATCGCACGGTTGCAGACTCAGTTAGGAGGGGTTTCGGAAACGAATTTGGCCTCTTCAGGGTTAGAGAGCGCTAGTGATGGTAATGTTCAGAAGCTTAAGGCTAAGATTACAGATTTAGAATCTGTTGTTGTTTCATATAAGCGGGCTGTTGAACAAAGTAAGTCTGTCTATCAGAAACTTATTGATAAAATCTGTGAGAACTGTAAGTTAAAGGCCTTGTTAAAAGATAAGACTTCTGAACCTAGTTCGATTGTGGATACGATGATCCAGAAACCAACAACCTCGGGACCCACTCGTATTGCTGTGACACCTTTTCCCAAGGTTGCTGGAACGAAAACTGCTGTGATTGCCCCAGGAATGTTTCGGGTTAGTTCTCCCTCTGTGCCTAGCAAACAACGTAAAGCAAACGTTAGGACAAAACCGACCACTATAACTCAACCACAAGTTATTGATTTAAAAAGTGCTAATTCTAATAGACGCGTGTCTTCTTCTACAGGAATAAACAACTACACTAAGAGCAGAAGGCCACAGCCTACGAGCAATACAAGGAATGATAGGGTCCCTTTTGCCTCTAGAAGTAGTCGCCCCAAGATCAATAATGTGGAAGTAGAAGAACACCCTAGGAATTTACCGCTTTTTAATCATAATCAGAAACCTAATTCATCTGAATTTAATGACTTTAAGCTTGCTATTCAGAATGAAAAATCTGAAGTTATTTGTGCTAAATGTAATAAATGTTTCTTTACCTTTAGTCATGATGCTTGTGGTTTGACTATGAATGGTTTGAATTATGGTGGTTACACTCGAATTGACAAGCTGTCAGTCAGTGAACAACAACGCACTCCTAAGGCTAAGGTGTATGTTCCAAAAAGTACGCATGTAGGGTCCACAGAAAGTCTTGCTAAGCCTAGTAGCCCTAGATTCACCTCTAAATGGTTGCCTGCTGGTAGAAATTTTGACTGTAGTGGCGAAATTATCGACACTAGTAGATCTCATACTGATAGTGAAACGTCGGTATGTGATACGACTTAATTATAATCTAACCCTTCAGGAACCTATTTCATCCGTTGCCAAAATATTTTCTTCTCTTATCATTGGCAGGCTGTTGAAATTTGTCTCTGGTGCGTGGACTCGGGCTGTTCCAAACATATGACTGGGAATCGAAGCCTTCTCAAAAACTTTGTATGGCGCTTCATGGGAACTGTTCGATTTGGAAATGATTATGTTGCGGCAATTCTAGGCTATGGTGATCTTCATTGGGGAAATAGAATCATCACCAGAGTCTCTTTTGTTGATGGCTTGGGACATAATTTGTTCTCGGTTGGGCAATTTTGTGATTCAGACTTGGAGGTCGCTTTTAGAAGTCATACATGTTTTGTAAGAGATCTTGAAGGAATTGATTTGTTGAAAGGAAATCGTACCACCAACCTTTACACCATTGATCTTTTTCAAATGTCTGCTGCTTCTCCAATTTTTCTCATGGCCCGAGCCACATCTACAAAGTCATGGTTATGGCATCAAAGGTTATCTCATCTCAATTTCGATGCCATCACCCAATTTGCGAAAGATGATCTCGTTACCGGTCTTCTAAAGTTTAAATATACAAAAGACCATCTTTGTCCTTCCTGTGAGCAAGGTAAAAGTAAGAAGAAGCCTCACAAACCCAAACCTGTTCCCAACTCAACGAATAGGTTACACCTCTTACATATGGATTTGTGTGGCCCAATGAGAATCAAAAGCATTAATGGAAAGCGGTATGTCCTTGTCATTGTGGATGACTATTCTCGTTACACATGGGTTCATTTTCTTGCTTCGAAAGATGTAGCCCCTGATGTAATTATTAATTTCCTGAAGAAAACATCAGTACTACTGAAAACCCCTGTCATTATTGTGAGAACGGATAACGGCACAGAATTCACCAATCGGAAATTGAAAGCTTATTTTAACGAAGTTGGGATTTCTCATCAAACTTCGGCTGTAAGAACTCCAGAGCAAAATGAAGTTGTGGAACGGAGGAATCGTACGTTAGTTGAAGCTGCTCGAACAATGCTTCTATCCTCCAGTGCACCGTTATTTCTTTGGGCTGACGTTATAGCAACTGCATGTTATACTCAAAACCGCTCCATAATTCACACCCGTTTCAACAAAACACCTTATGAGATCATTAATGGAAGAAAACCGGATATATCATTCTTACATGTCTTTGGCGCATTATGTTATCCCAAGAATGATCGTGAAGATATCGGTAAACTTGAACCTAAAGGTGATATTGGATTTTTCATTGGTTATTCTTCAACTGCTTGTGCATACAGGGTTTATAATCGAAGGACAAGAAAGGTAATGGAGACTATGAACGTTACCTTTGATGAACTCTCGGGTATGGCATCTCAGCATAGAAGTTCACATCCCGAGCTTCAAGGTCAGACTTCTGGACACATAAGTTTAGGACTCGCGCTTCAATTTGCACCGTCGGCAATCTCATCGTTACAACCATCAGAACGTGACTTGGAAGTTTTATTTGGGCCAATCTATGATGAATATATGGAGGGTCCTTCGTCATTTGGTGTTCCTCAAAATGCCACGGTTGCACCTGCTATGGTAGTTCAAGAACTTCTGATTGCATCTACACCAACGACATCTACTTCTGCACCATCTACGTCAACCTCAACCATATTGCCTCCAAATATTCCAACCACTTCTCCGACTGCTGACGCAACACAACAGCATTCTCAGCAAATTCCTAATCATGTTCATCTTTAGAATGAAATAGTTGCTAAAAATGCAAACAATGCGATGCTCAACGAACATGAGTTTGTTAACCCATTTGCGACTGCCACAAGTACTACTCAGCCTTCAACATCATATGTGGATCCGTTGAGCTCGCATCAAGTTTCTCATACACTTCCACATGAACACAAATGGACTAAGAATCACCCTTTGGTTCAAGTGATTGGCAATCTCTCACGACCAGTCTCAACACGAAATCAGCTGCGTACCGATGGTGATATGTGTATCTATGCACTATCAGTCAGCACAATGGAACCAGCAAGTGTGAAAGAAGCAATGACCGATGCATCATGGATTGAGTCTATGCAAGAAGAACTCAATCAGTTCATCCGGCTTGATGTATGGGAGTTAGTACCTCGTCCGGACAATATCGACCCCCTTACTCTGAAATGGTTGTTCAAAAACAAGATGGATGAGGAGCAAACGGTCATTAAGAACAAGACTCGATTAGTTGTGAGAGGTTATAAACAGAAGGAGGGAATTGACTTCGCAGAATCCTTTGCCCCAGTTGCTCGAATGGAAGCTATTAGGATTTTCTTGGCATACGCTGCACACAAATCATTCACAGTGTATCAAATGGACGTGAAGACGGCTTTCTTGCATAGGGCGTTAAAAGAAGATGTGTATGTATGTCAACCTGAAGGTTTCATCAACACCGAACATCCAAGCCATGTCTACAAGTTGAAAAAGGCAATTTATGGTTTGAAACAAGCATTGAGGGCATGGTACGACGAATTATCATCATTTCCTCTCCAAAATCACTTCAGCAAAGGAACTATTAATCCAACGTTGTTTATCAAGCACTACGGAAACGACATCTTGGTGGCTCAGGTCTATGTAGATGATATTATATTTGGTTCTACTAACCCAAAATATTCCATATTATTTGCCGACCTTATGAAAAGTCGATTCGAAATGTCCATGATGGGGGAAATGACGTTTTTTCTTGGTCTCCAAGTTCACCAATCCCCCCGTGGTATTTTCATAAATCAATCCAAGTATGTGTTTGAGATTCTAACGAAATTTGGTATGGATAACTTTGATCCTATTGGTACTCCAATGGACACAAAACACAAGCTTGATTTGGATAAGAAAGGGACATTTGTAGATGCTATAAAATACCGAAGTATGATCGGGTCCCTTATGTACTTAACCTCAAGCAGACCAGACATTATGCATGCTACTTGTTTATGTGCTCGGTACCAGGCTAAGCCAACCGAGAAGCACCTCAAGGAGGTTAAAAGGATCTTTCGTTATCTCCGGGGAACCATTAACATGGGTCTCTGGTATACGAAGGATTCTGGTTTTAATCTCACTGGTTTTTTAGATGCCGACCATGCAGGGTGTCATGATACATTCAAGAGCACTTCCGGTGGAACACAATTCTTAGGTGAGAAGCTAGTGAGCTGGTCATCAAGGAAACAAGACTGTACGACGTTGTCAACCGCGGAATCATAATATGTGTCTCTATCCGTGTGTAGTGCTCAAGTCCTTTGGATGAGAACACAACTCACGGATTATGGCTTTTACTTTAACAAAGTCCCTATTTATTGTGATTCATAATCATCCATAGCCATATCCTGCAACCCGGTCCAACACTCCAAGACCAAGCACATAGCTGTCCGATTCCATTTCATTAAGGAGCATGTGGAAAAAGGAACGATCGAACTGTTCTTTGTCAAGACGGACTACCAACTAGCCGACATCTTCACCAAAGCTCTTTCTCAAGACAGATTTGAATTCTTGGTTCGTCGACTTGGTATGCGTAGTTTCACTCCTGATGAACTTGAACGTCTTGCACATCCGCAGTAATCTTGTATATATTTATCAGAAAATCAAAATACAAAAATATAAAACCTATAAAAACAAAATAAAAAATGAGAAAATCTTTCAAAATACCAAAAATATTCTTCTCCGACATGTCTCTCAGCATCGATAATATGGACGCACTTTGAAATGTCGCTCAATAACGACACGGGTACGTACATAAAGTTCGAATGAGAGTTCAAATGTTTTCAAAACATTTCTTTTCTACTTTCTTCTCATAATGGCTTATAGTCACATGTCAGACTATAACTCGGTCCCCAAAGAAAGGAAAGTCTTTGACTTATCCTCAACAACGAGAAATTATTTTTTCTCGGTCATGGGCTTATATCAAAACATTCAAAGTTTTAAGCTCATGAACACAAGGAAAATGTTCATTTATGAACATTATTCCTTAACAACGGGAAAGTAAGTTTTCTCGGGTTTTTGAGCACAATTTTTCAAAGTATTTCAAAACAGTGTGCTCATATACTCCCCTAATTTTAAATGGAGAATTTCTTTTCGAGGGGGAGTACAAACTTTCATGCAACATTATTCTCTCCATGTTTCATCACTAGTTTCACAAAAATTTTAATGTCATGCAATTTTTGAGGGGGATAATAGTGATTAAAATGTGTTATCTTGGATAAGATCTTTGATATAAGTGCTTTCTCTTCCTAGTATGTGCAAAAACCTTTCCGTTTATGATGCACATATGTAGGGGGAGCGTTTTGGTGATACAAAAAACCTTCAAGGTGTAAACACTGATTTCTTCAACACCTTGATTGTTTTTTCAACAGGTTTTTCTGGTTACGATATCTATATCCTTCAACACATTAATTCACGACGGTATTGGTGTCAAAAGGTGGTTAGATATTCGTCCTATGATCCAACCAGAACCGGAGGGATCTTCCCAGGGACAATCCATTAGAAAATAGAAGTCCTTAGGAAAGAAGGAGTAGTTGAGTGTACAGGAATAATGCTGACTAATGACTTAAGCTAGCACTGGAACAATCACAACAAGGTGCTAGTTATGACGTCTTGGTAAGCATTGAAGGGGTTGAAGAATGAAAAAGAAATGTAAGGATAAAGGGTGTAAAGAAAGAAGCCCTCCATACAACTTAGGCAGAAACCGGGTCAATACATCGACTATCAGAATCATGTTGATGATTTCTGGTATTGAAGACAAAGCATCATGGACCCAGTGACGCAATGCACAACCCTTCCCAGCCTACTCAAGTTTCTCTCAAAAGAAGTTTGTTTTATTGTCACGGAGTTCAACTCATTTTTATCAACTTTCTCACTCCAAGATAGTAGATATTGAAAAGGTGGCAGTCTGCTCCAGCCTCCGATCACCAAATAAACATGCACTTATAGAGTCTAGAGCCAACGAGATTCATCAAAAATCTCATTAGGACACTTATTCCATAGATCAATTGTTGTTCATCTTTAGAACATAAGCGATGATTTACAGAGTCCTACGCTCTATCCTTGTGGTATTGCTAGAACATTCAGAGTGATACTCTTTAGTATTCACAGTGATGAATGGAAATCCTTCCAGTGTTAACATCAAACAGCACTGCGGTAGGTCATATGTAAGATTCACTTGAATTAAACATATGTTAACTGGAAAGCAACAGTGGTTTGATTCTTAATTGATTCAAACTCGTTCCAGGTCTCGACGCAATATCTTTATGATCTTGCCAGAACATTAAGAGTAATACTTTTCAGTATTTACAGTGACGAATGGAAATCCTTCCAGTGTCATCATCAAACAGCACTGCGGTAGGTAACTTGTGTGATTCTATATGAATCAAACTTGTGTCAACTGGAAAGCAACGATGGTTTGATTCTTAATTGATTCAAACTTGTTCCAGGAAATTGAATTGACGACTTAATCAGCAGAATGGAACTGCATGATTCACTCCTTACTATGAATTATCTTTCGATATATTCAAGTATTGAGAACGGCTACCACAGCCGGAAACCCTGTCAAGGAAGTTCTTTGAACTTACCTAATCACATGTACAATATTATTACTGTATAACGGGAAACCGGAGGAATGCAAACGGTGGCGTCGTAATTCAAGATCACATGCTCATATAAATGAAGAAAGCTCAAGAACATCTAAAGACAAAGACTTCCGCTACTCTGATGATCAAGGGAGATTGTTAACAAGCTTTCAAGTCAACACAAAACATGAGTATGTGGAGAAAGACACAAGAACACAAGCTGGCAAAGTTACAAGATCAAGTCAAGGCAAAGATCAAACATCCAAGATCACAGGTCATGAAAGGAACTATGAAGAAACTCTCAAGACATCGAGCTTCAAAGTCTGCAACAACAAAGAAGTGAAGTCACATATTACATGACCACCCCTTAGGGGGAGATTGTTAGAAGTAATTAAAGTGATGGTCATATAATATATCGTTACGAAACTCGTGAAAAATGTTATTTAATGATGTCGAGAGTTTTTAGTTATTATTGTTTTATGTAACGGGATTTAGTCCCGAACACACAAATGAGGAAGGCCTCCTAAGCATTTGTTAGTTAGTATAAAAGGCTTCCTAATCCTCATTTGTGTGTGTGTTTTCCATTTGATTAGTTTTAGAGAGAGAAAGATGTTTGTTTCTCTCACTAGGAAAATCACCATCTTTGTTTTTCTTTTTCCTTCCTTAATCTAATCTTTCTTTTTTAGTTTAATCCTTGCTTAATCTTCATCTATTTCATCATCTCTTTTAGTTCTTCATCATCTTTACACTTGTTCTATTATCTAGTTCGTCATCTCTTCATTTTGATACATAAAGTTCAAGACTTTACGTATTTGGTTCGTGTGTAAACATCCTACACCATAGCTAGAAATAGTTGTCTTTAGGAAAGATGAAATAGAATGAAGCTGAATGCGGACCAATTACTTAAGTTAGTACTGGAACATTCACAACAAGGTGTTAGTGATGACGTATTGGTAAGCATTGAAGGAGTTGAATATTCTATGCAACTTAGGCAGAAACCGGGTCAATACATCTATTGAAGACAAGACGCCATGGACCTAGTGATACAATGCACAACCCTTCCTTAGCCATTCGGGTTTCTCTCAAAAGAAACTTGTCTCATTGTCAAGGAAATCAACACGTATCTATTGACTTTCTCACTCCGAGTTAGTTAATATTGAAAAGGTGTCAGTCTGCTCCAGCCTCCGATACCAAAATGCACTTATAGAGTCTAGAGCCAAAAAATAAATCTATCATCTCATTAGGACACAATCGAGTCCTACGCATTATCCTTGTAATATTGCCAGAACATCTGAGTGATATGATTCACAATGAAGATGGAAATCCTGCTTGAGTCAACCTCAAACAAGTTTATGGTGGGTAACTTGTGCGATTCTACACAAATCAAACTTGTGAGAATTGGAATGCAACTAAGTTTGGATTCTTAACTAATTCAAACTTGATTCCAGGCTTCTTCGCAAAATCCGTGTGATCTTGCCAGAACATTCAAAGTGACACTCTTTAGTACTCACAGTGACGAATGGAAATCCTTCCAATGTCAACATCAAACAGCACTGCGGTAGGTGACTCGCAAGATTCTCTATGAATCAAGCTTGTGACAAACTGGAAAGCAACAATGGTGCGATTCTTATAGAATCAAACTTGTTCCAGGAATTCTGAATTGACGACTCTAATCAGACGGATAATTTATCCTTATGATTCACTCTTTACGTTCGCAGTCTGCTTTGAGACGGTCGGGTAAAGAGAACGGGCTACTACCGTCGGGAAACCCTGTCAAGGAGGTTCTTAATCGAATCTACCCGATCACAGGTACGGTATCTAATACCGTCTAACGATCTTTACCGACCGGAGGTAAAACGCTACCGAGTTAGGATGAAATGTTCAAAGCCATTTTATCCATGTTTATATATGTTGCAGCATATCAAGAAGGTGCTGTAGCAGTGTACTAACCAAAGTCGTCTTCACATGTTCATACTAAAAGTTAAAGTCTTCCGCAACTCTGATGGATATTTGAAGGACTAACTACAACTCTATTTGTATGGGAGATTTTTAGCCTTTCTAAATCAACAAAGTATGAACATGTCGAATCAGAAGTCACAAGAGCACAAGATGGCGATAATCAAGATACTTAAGAATGCAATAGGTCATCTTGTCACAAGAGCACAAGATGAACACTATCAAGGATAGATTGAAGATCTCAAGCACTCAAAGTAAAATGACAAAGGCTCAAGATAAAGATCACAAAAGCTTGAAGGAACAAAACCGTTACAAACAAGATCAAGACCAAGATACAAGACCTAAGAAGGAAGATCACCTCCACAAGAATGTATTCACTCAATCATCTTATGCATTTTAAAGATTACCACTACATTAGGGGAGATTGTTAGCCCTATATTTTATATAGTCGAACAAGAATGTAATAGGTCATCTTAGTCGTTAACGGTCTTGTATTTTAATAGGTTAGTCGGGTTAACCGGACTTGGACCTTAAGCTAATATTGTCTAAGGTAGGGGCTTTATGCCCAAGATAGGCCAAGCCTGGCCCAAGGAAAAAAGCCCATGAGCCCACCAAGCCCATAGGTATATAAACCCTCTTCTATGTGTGGAAGAGGGTGTTGCTTCATTTTACTTTCTCTCTCTAGTAAACATTAACCTTACACCATTCCTTCTACTTCCTCTCTAACTTTCTTCTCTTTCTACTCTAACACTCTGTTCCCGAGTTTAGTGAGGAAAGAAGATAGAGTGTTTGGGAGGATGGGGAGTGGAGTGAAGAGGAAAGGATTGAAATGTTTGTGTTCCTGAGCTGAGGAGGAAGATAAAGAGTATATAAACTTTTTGTGTTCCTGAGTTGGGAAGAAGAGTGAAAAAATAAAGAATTTTAGTTAAATTAGAAAAAGTCAACGACACACTTCCTTTCTTTCTTTCCAAATCATCCTAAATTGGGAAGAAGATTAGGAATGAATTTCTAGGGTAATTTACTCTCATTTACTTCCCTCTCCTCTTTTAAAAAGATCTTAGGAACACAATTTATTTTTATTATCATTCCAAAACTTTCTCTTTCACTCCAAAGTTAAACTCGGGAACAGAGTGTAAATCTTGTGTTATGGATTGAAGTGAGATTAAGGATAAATGTTTTTTTGTATTTTGTATTTTTAAGTTATTAATGAAATTATTAGTTTGTTTAATGGATAAATTTATTGTTTAGAGAATTCTTTAAAAAATAAAAAAAGTGGATGAAAAAAAGTGATGTTATTTTTTATTATGATAAGAGAAGTTGTTTTGGTATTGACAAGACTAGTTTTTAGGTGTTAACATGTTATGACAACCACCCCCTCCTTTTGACAATTTTTCTGAAAAGAGGACTCGTACAAATCACAATGTACAGCAGAAACTCTATAAAAAAAATATTTGGGACCACCAAAATTTATTAATTAAAAGAGTTATTAATTAATCGATAAATTAATAATTAATAATTTATATATTAATTAATATTTTATTAATTTATAGTATAACTTGATCAAAGAGTTAGGTTATCGCAATACAATGGATGTCGAAGATGTTTTGACTCACCCAGAAGAAAATGTAGTTACACTGTTGTTGACTGATGGAGAAATTATTGAAAACGTTATTGGAATTAATAAAGATGATATCGATGAAAAAGATGACGAAATTTCTACAAGGAGCCCCTTCGCGAAACAAAGCTATTAAAACGGCAATCACATTGAACAATTTCTTGTTGAGTTATGAGAAAACAACACCAGAAGTTCTTACCATGCTAAGGAAATTTAGAGACAGGATTCAAGGGGAAATTGATTTCAACAAAAAACAAAAGACAACTGAGTCATTTTTCAAGAAACCTTCATAAATCATTCATGTAATATGCTATATATAATGAATTATTAATTTATATTTTATATGGGGTCTAAAGAAATTATCAAAAATGTATTATCTTATAATTTTAGCGAATTATTAATTTAGCACCCTATCCTTGAGTCGGGACCGAAAAAAAATATTATCTTAAAGAGTTTATTAAATAATCGAGTATTAATTTATCGAGTTTCTACTGTATTAGAGTGTTTTTTAAAGTCGGTTTGGTTTGAATAGATATATCAACGAATCGGTTTGACATAAACCGGTTCGGTTTGAAATCAATTTTAGCTTAGCTTTCAACTGGTTTTTAATAAGCTCGGTTTGATTTGATTTAACCGGATTTTAATTGATCCTGACCATTTTATTAATCTTTTTTTGAAACCGTCAATTCGGTTTAAAGAAGAAAACCGGTTTAAAAAACACGGTCCTAGGTTTTTTCTGGTTCGTTCCAAAAACCTATTTTTTCCCACCTCTACTAGTATTAACTGAAATATACATCATCAAAACTTTTTATTTATAGAACGGGAAATGTTAGTCGTTAGTAAGTCGAGTCGTGCAATGACATACAAACGGTATAATGTTTTCTTCAAACCCTCGCCTAGTTATTTTAACTCCTTATCCGCTTCACCTGAAAGGGTCTTAGCAGGTTTTGAACCCAAGACCTACAAGAAACCTTCCTAAAAAAATCACTTAATAAAACGTTAATAACCAACTGAACTAAACCAGTTGATTTACATCCTTAAAACTTGTTTCTGCATAATTGTTTTACCATGCACTATTCATTTCTCTAACACCCTGGTATACAATAAATTTTAGCAATATGTAGATCGCCTCCATGTTGAATATTCGTTGCTAAACAAACAACATAATCAAGTTGTTTACGTGTCCTAAGGTGGTTACAAGTTTTGTTCAATGTTTTCACACCCGATCCGACGATCGACTCGGCCGAGTCATCCAGTTGATCCGGTTCCAGTAAAAAAACGAGTCACATTAATTAGGGTTTAACATTTTTGAAATTTGACAAAACCCGTCGGGTTTAGGGTGACCCAGGTTAACCCGGTTCTCGAGACCCAATCAGGTTTCGAGTTATTCGGTTTTTTTTTTAAATATGTAAATTTTACGTATCTGTGACGGAATTTTATTTTTACATATCATATTAGTTGATAACAATTTATATTTTCAATATACGAAAGTTCTTATGTATACTTTTTGTTAATTAAAAATATAAAAATAATATACTTTTTTAAAAATCGAGTTAACCCTGGTTGACTCGAACCCGATGACTCAAACAAGTCGATTTAAATACCGACTTTCAAAACATTGGTTTTGTTAACTTCTATACTTGAATTGTTTAATTCTAATTCTAGGTTGATATGATATGAACGGGTATGAATGCATAAATTACAATATAGACAAGGTTTTAGACATATATCGATATGGTCATTGTTCTTAATTATTGACTAGTAGTAGTACGTGTACGATGTGACGTTCAAAGTCAAACAGAGAGATGGTTGGTAGCTAAAGTGACACTCAACGATGGACAGATGACATTCTTTGTATTCTTTTTATAATCATAGATTAATAAGCTAAGGGTCTTATTATTAAGGGCTAAGTACTAAAAGAGACTCAAGTATAATCAATAGTTTCTTACTCAGACATTTTTTTTCAAAATTCTAAAAAACCTTGTGCTTTTGATCAACTGATCAACCCACTTAAAATTTTGACACGTATACAATTCATCAACTTTTATTATTCACAAAAATAATTTAAATTACAAATATACCCTCATCTTTATCTTTTTATTTTCATCCTTACCACTCCATCACCACCACCACTATCAACCTACCATTTCATCACCACCACCACTACCAACCTAGTAGTTCAGATTTCTTGAATCTAATCAATCATCTTCTGTGTTTGTTTGGATCAGATCTCAATATATATCAGGTAACAAAATCATAATTATAAATATATATATATTTCCCACGGTGCACCGCAGTGTAAGGTTTGTTATGCGTATATGAAGTAAAACCATACATTGATGAAATAAATAAAGGAGTGAGATAAATGCTGCTATAAATAGTGTCAATAGCCATTTTTTCTCAGGGGGTGTCATTAGTACTAAAAATTAACAAAATTAACAAAACTAAATTCTAGGTTTTGCTATTTAACGTTTGACCTTTGTAGGGTGTGTTACCTGATATTAGAGGTGGCAATTTCAACCCATTCCACCAAAAGTAGGCCATTTGGTTTCAATTTCATAACCTTATTAGTTGAAATGGGTTGAGCAAAAAAAAGAGTGATGGGTCAAATAGGTCAACCCTTTTCTTTGTGTAAAATGAAGTTTGGGTCAAATGGGTTTGAGAATGGGTCAAATGGGTTTAAAAATAGGTCACATGGTTCCTATTATTTTACCAAAAACCCAATAGTGTAAAAAGTTAGTTTTTATTATTAAGTCACTAAATTTACGTTTTCGTCAGTAAATTTACGTATTCGTCAGAAAATTTACGTTTTTATCAGTAAATTTACGTTTTCGTCAGTAAATTTACGTATTCGTCAGAAAATTTACGTTTTAGTTAGTAAATTACGTTTTCGTCAGTAAATTACGTTTTCGTCAGTAAACTTACGTTTTCGTCAGAAATTTTACGTTTTCTCCAGTAAATTTACGTTTTCGTCAGTAAATTTACGTATTCGTCAGAAAATTTACGTTTTCGTCAGTAAATTTACGTTTTTGTCAGTAAAATTACGTATTCGTCAGAAAATTTACGTTTTCGTCAATAAATTTACGTTTTCGCCAGAAAATTTACGTTTTCGTTAGTAAATTTACGTATTCGTCAGAAAATTTACGTTTTCGTCAGTAAATTTACGTTTTCGTCAATAAATTTACGTTTTCGTCAGAAAATTTACGTCTTCGTCAGTAAATTTAAGTTTTTGACAGTAAATTTACGTTTTCGTCAGAAAATTTACGTTTTCGTCAGTAAATTTAAGTTTTCGTCAGAAAATTTATGTTGTCGTTAAAAAATTTACGTTTTAGTCAGAAAATTTACGTTTTCATCAGTAAATTTACGTTTTCGTCAAAAAATTTACGTTTTCGTCAGAAAATTTACGTTTTCGTCAGTAAATTCACGTATTTGTCAGAAAATTCACGTTTTGACGAAAACGTAAATTTACTGACTAAAACGTAAATTTTCTGACGAAAACGTAAATTTTCTGACGAAAACTTAAATTTTCTGACGAAAACTTAAATTTACTTACGAAAACGTAAATTTTCTGACGAATACGTAAATTTACTTACGAAAACGTAAATTTACTGACGAAAACGTAAATTTACTGACGAAAACGTAAATTTTCTGACGAATACGTGAATTTTCTTACGAATACGTGAATTTACTGACGAAAACGTAAATTTTCTGACGAAAACGTTAATTTTCTGACGAAAACGTTAATTTTCTGACGAAAACGTAAATTTACTGACGAAAACGTTAATTTTCTAACGAATACGTGAATTTACCGAGGAAAACATAAATTTTTGACGAAAACGTAAATTTACTGACGAAAACGTAAATTCACTGACGAAAACGTAAATTTACTGACGAAAACGTTAATTTTCTGACGAAAACGTAAATTTACTGACGAAAACGTAAATTTTCTGACGAAAACGTAAAGTTACTGACGAAAACGAAAGTTTACTGACGAAAACGTAAATTTACTGACGCAAATGAAAATTTACTGACGAATACGTATATTTACTGACGAAAACGTAAATTTTCTGACGAATACGTAAATTTACTGACGAAAACGTAAAGTTTCTGGCGAAAACTTAAATTTACTGACGAAAACGTAAATTTACTGACGAAAACGTAAATTTTCTGACGAATACGTAAATTTTCTGACGAAAACGTTAATTTTCTAACGAACACGTGAATTTATTGAGGAAAACATAAATTTTCTGACGAAAACGTAAATTTACTGATGAAAACGTAAATTTACTGACGAAAACGTAATTTTTTTGACGAAAACGTAAATTTACTGACGAAATCGTAAAATTTTCTGACGAAAACGTAAATTTACTGACGAAAACGTAAATTTACTGACGAAAACGTAAATTTTCTGACGAATACGTAAATTTTCTGACGAAAACGTTAATTTTCTAACGAATACGTGAATTTACTGAGGAAAACATAAATTTTCTGACGAAAACGTTAATTTTCTGACGAAAACGTAAATTTACTGACGAAAACGTAATTTTTTTGACGAAAACGTAAATTTACTGACGAAAACGTAAAATTTTCTGACGAAAACGTAAATTTACTGACGAAAACGTGAATTTTTTGACGAAAACGTGAATTTTTTGACGAAAACGTGAATTTTCTGACTAAAACGTATATTTACAGAGGAAAACGTAAATTTATTGACAAAAACGTAAATTTACTGACGAAAACGTAAAAATACTGATGAAAACATAAAAAAATCGATGAAAATCTTAAAAAAAACTGACCAAAACGTAAAAATCGAACGAATACAGATAAAAACGTTTGAACATATTAAAAGATAGGAAAATATTGTAAGTTAGTGAGTTGACCCGACCCAAACCATTTGACCCATAACCCATTTGACCTATTATTAAATGATGACCCATTTGACCCATAACCCATTTGACCCGCAACCCATTTGACCCATGAACCAAACCCAACCAAACCAACCCATTTGCCACCTCTACCTGATATATATATATATATATATATATATATATATATATATATTTATAATTATGATTTTGTTACCTGATATATATTGAGATCTGATCCAAACAAACACAGAAGATGATTGATTAGATTCAAGAAATTTGAACTAGTAGGTTGGTAGTGGTGTTGGTGATGAAATGGTAGGTTGGTAGTGGTGGTGGTGATGGAGTGGTAAGGATGAGAATAAAAAGATAAAGATAAGGGTATATTTGTAATTTAAGTTATTTTTGTGAATAAAAAAAGTTGATCAGTTGTATACGTGTCAAAATTTTAAGTGGGTTGATCAGTTGATCAAAAGTACAAGTCTTTTTTTGAATTTTGAAAAAAAGTCTGGGTAGGGGACTATTGGTTGTACTTGAGTCTCTTTTAGTACCTACTATCCCAAAAAGTAAAAAGTACAAAAATTTGTATTTTTTGTCCCCTTGTCCCCCCAGTTTACAGTTCTGTACAGTTTTTTTATCAGTTTCGGTTCTGTGTTTTTGTCTGTTTGTTACTTTAGACCTATTAAACTTTATAATTTTCATTCCGTATTTTCAGGATCCTAGTTTTATAACATAAATAAAATTATAAAAATAAAAAAAAATAAAAAAAAATAAAAAAAATTCAAAAAACAAAGTGGTACCAACTGTATTTTTGGGAGGGTCTTTATAACATAAACCATAAGCTAAATATCAAATTAGCATCTTATATAATATTTTTTATTAAAATAAATTAAATTTTAATATTTCATCAAACTAAATCAATTTTCATACATCATTGTGCACTTCTAATTTTGTGTGCATCATAATCCACAAGACTTAAGCATCAAATACATTTTTTGTGCATGCATCATAGTTCACTTCTAATTTTATGTGCATCAGGGTGCACAAGCCTTATGCATCAAACACTTTCTGTGCATACTTAATGGTGCACCTCTCATTTTTTATATATTATGGTGCACAACCTTCGTGCATCATGGTGTACATATAATTTTTTGTGTATCATGGTGCACAACATTCATGCATCATGGTGCACATATAATTTATTGTGCATCATGGTGCACAAGACTTATGCATCAAACACTTTTTGTGCATACTTGAATGTGGTTGTGCACCATGGGGCATAAAGTGCATCACGTTGCATCAAAAGAAATTCATTTTGGCGCACAAAAGAAATCATGGTGCATCAAGTTTTACTTTGTATCATTAGACGCACACAATACTTTATGCACCATGATTTATTGTGCACCATGGGGCACAAAGTTCATCACGGTGAATAAAATAAATGCATGTCGGCGCACAAAAGAAATCATGGGGCATCAATTTTTACTTTGTAGCATTAGGTGCACACAATAGTTTATGCACCATGGGGCACAAAGTGCATCACGGTGCACCGAACTAATGCATCTCGACGCACAAAAGAAATCATGGCGCATCAAGTTTTACTTTGTAGCATTAGGCGTACAAAATAGTTTATGCACCATGGGGCACAAAGTGCATCACGGTGCACCAAACTAATGAATCTCGGCGCACAAAATAAATCATGGTGCATCAAGTTTTACTTTATAGCTAGGCGCACCAAATAGTTTATGCATCACGGGGCACAAGTGCATCACGGTGCACCAAACTAATGCATCTCGGCGCACAATAGAAATCAAGGTGCATCAAGTTTTACTATATAGCTAGGCGCACCAAATAGTTTATACATCACGGGGTACAAAGTGCATCACGGTGCACCAAACTAATGCATCTCGACGCACAATAGAAATCATGGTCATCAAGTTTTACTTTGTAACATTAGGCGCACAATGTTTTGTGCGCAACTTTTCTTTGATACACTTTTATTTAGATCGTTGGATTCTAACATCTAACGGTTATAATTAAAAAAGTTCAATTTGGTAATTTTTATGTGCACCGACTATTTTTGTATTAAAACCTCTAAAAAGGTTATTTAAGAAATTTCCGCTAGATTAATTGACTCGGTCATATAAAATTATATAGATTATAGACAAAAAGTTTTACAAGTGACGCGTATAAAAAAAGTACAAAATGCTTTATGTTAACTTTTTATTTCAAAATTCATACGAGTGAAATATATCAAAAAAAAAGAATATTTTCGTAATTTTACAATTCTCATCCACCCAACACACATGACTTAATTCATTTTTCATTTATATTCACATCATCCTATCGTTTACACATACACGCACACTGTTGATATATTTGGTAAAATAGACTCGACTAATACTTGAAAAGCCAAAAAGTAAAAGACCAATAAATAAAGGACTAATATTCGTGTGTATATTAGGACTAAACAATCCGCATGATACACTCGTATCCGGACAAAACAGTCTGGGCGGTACACTCGTATCCGGACAGTAAAATCCGGACGGTACACTCGTATCCGAACAATACAGTCCGGATGGTACACTCATATCCGGACAAAACATGTTTGTGCGGATTGTTCAGACTCTTTACCAACTTAGTACCTAGACGCACAGATCTATGCCCTTAAGTATCCAGGGTTATTCCAATGCCCCTGACAAGACAACATGTATCTCAAACACTTTCCTATAAATACCTCACGCAATCATTGTCAGATAGCATATAACACACACATACACACTACTTTCTCTATTTATATTAAATCCTTTTTTATGAGGTTCTGACTTGACCGTTGGAGGATGATTCCCCGGGCCTCAGCCTAGGACCTTTTATAACGGTTTCTTTCATGTGACAACTTGTTTCTATCCTCGGGGCGACCACGTGCGACATTTGGAGTCGTTCAAACTCAACCCGACATAAATATGCTTTAACACGCACGCATCTCTCTCTCTCTCTCTCTCTCTCTCTCTCTCTCTCTCTCTCTCTCTCTCACACACACACACACACACACACACACACACACACACACACACACCATCGTAGGTCGCACACCACCGTCGATATTCGATTATAATCTCATTGATATAAGAGTTGTGATTGATTAGTTTTTGCTTATTTGTTTATTTTTTATGTAAAATAAGTAGTTTTAAAGAGATGGTAGCAACACATTATTGTGAATTGATGCATGAAAAGTATTTTATTTAGACATAGTGTACAACCTAATTGTATCAATTAAAACATATAAATACACTTTAATACTCATATTAAAACTAACTAAGAGCATTCACTATGGTGGTTTATAAAGAGGTTTATAAATTTTTGAAGAGGTTTAAAAACTTGTTTACCATAGTGAGCATCCATTTCAAACTTGTTTATTATGAAGAGGTCTAAGATATTAAACCTCTTCATAATTTAATGCATGTGCTTATGTGATAGGTTTATAAACCATTAAAAGGTTTAAACATAGTGAGGATAGGTTTATAAAACCAAAAAGTGAAAAAATTAATAGTAAAATTCGATTATAAACCTTTTTAAAAGTTTAACATAGTAGATGCCCTAATACGTAATATATAATAATAATTAAACAGATTTAAAAAAATAATTAACACTAATTAAATATAATTAATGCACCACATTACTTAAAAAATATTTATATATTTCATATTATACAACCATTTAAACTATATATATCTATATCTATATCTATGTCTATACTATCTATACTATTATATAAAACATTTGGGACCTTTCCTAAAATAGCAAGGCTGAAAATTCAAACTTTTTTACCTAATAAATAAAGAAATTTGTTTATATCTTCATAAACATTATATAGTATAACATTTTCTAACAACTTTTGGTAACAATTTTTTTGTAACAACTTTTTGTAATAACATTTTTTCTTTTAAATTGAAAAATCTTTTTATTTATTTATTATTTTTATAATATAATTTCACTATATTTTTTAAAATTTTGTGTTTTTTAATTCGATATTCATTTAATATATTTTTATTAAGTTTTAGTCTATTTCAATTTCAATAGGTTTTTTAATTAGATTTTTTAGAACTTTACAATGAGTAAGAGACTAATATTTGTTAGTCTCAAAATTCGTTATTAGGTACACCGTCGCGTTGCGCGGGTACCATTCTAGTATATAAATGGTGCATATACACATCGTAACTCCAAACTTAGCTACAAAGCAAAAATTAAGATAAACATATTAATAACTTAACCATTAGATCATTTTTAATCAAACCTAACTTCAACCATCCATTTCTTTTGTAACAAACGTTTATAACAACTTCTTAACAACTTCTAAAAAATTATTTTTATTTTTAAATTGAGATATCTTTTAACTCATTTATTTTTTCATAATCTAAGTTCACCATATTTTTAAAAATTCTTATTCTCTTTAATTAAACATCCAATTTGATATATTTACAATTTTTTTGTTTTATTTTTCATTTTTGGTTTTATTTATTTTAATTCAACTTTTTTACATTTTAACGTTAAATTGATTGTTAAAAACTAGTCACTTATTACCGTCGCTGTATTGCGGGTGTACCATGTTAGTATACACAAAAACCGTTCAAAATCGAATTCTACCAAGAACATGAGTGGCCACCAGTTCGTATAGCAAATAAAAGTCGTTCAAATACGGACCAATTGAATCTTAAAAATGATTGTATCGAGCCTGATCAGAATCATTTTCTTTTTATTTATTCTCCGATTAATCACAAGATAATCCATCATCGCGTCGCACAAAAACCCACTAGTCCTTTTGTAAAACAAGTAGAATATTATTATTATTTTGACTATGTTAGATAGAGAAAAGCACATATACTTGGAATTTAGCATAAACTTAATAAATTAATCTTAATCGCTTATTTTCTTCAATCAAAATAATGAACTTATCTTCCACCTATTATTCAAAATTAATATCTTATAAAATGTTAGTCGTTAATCGTTATGAAATAAGAAACTTGTCAACACGATAATAGTTAAATCATTTTTTTTATAGATAACACTTATGTAGACTTTCATAAAAATTTTTTTGAGTAACGTCTAAAAAATTCATACATGATTTGTATAATAAATTAGTTATGATTTTAAAAAATCACATATAACTTTTTGAAATTATATATCATTTGTGATACAAATTATATATGATTTTCTGAAACGTGACTGAAAAATTAAATATCTTACAAAACGTTAACACTGACGCAAAACCCAAAACATAGCACCGCAACGGAAATTAAATCGTCTTTCTATAAATGAGCACTTCGATATATTTTTGATGATTTTTTTTCGATTTTCAATTAATCTAAAAAAGTTATGTATCATTTGGATCGCAAATCATATATGATTTTATGTAATCGCATGTATAATTTAATGATTTACGATACAAATCATATATAATTTTCTCTAGCATGACTGAAAAGAAAGTTCGTCGAAAGTGTATCTAGTTGCCGTCTATTAAAAAAAAATACTCGTCGCGTTGGTTTATTTTTTATCACTTGACGATTTATCGTTTGCAATGTAATTTAGTTTTTATACAAATATGAAAAATAAAATTTCTTATTTTTAATAAGAAAATAAACAAATAGAATTTATCCAAATCTTCACTAAATTTCGAATTTATACATAACCTCACTCAGCTCATGCGAGATATTAAACATTTGTCAATATACATAGGACCAAAAGACAAGTCAAAAGCCACGATATCATCGTCACTCTCCACAAACGAAAGAGTTGTTTCCTGGAAGTAGCACATTCATTTCCTTTGATGTTCTCTGTTCAACTTTGATGTATATCACATTTACTTTGACCCGAAAAAGCTATTTTTTTTTTTCAATTTGACTCGATTTTTTATATTTCCATACCCTACATACCATCGTACAGAAGATGACGAATTATGATTTGAAGAAAATATAGCTTCAGAAAAATCGATGTCAATATTCATAGATTTTCTATACTACTTTATAAAGCATTTGAGATCTTTTTAAAATAGTAAGTCTGGAAATTCAGACTTTTTTTCTATTAAAGAAAACAAATTGTTGATATATTTATCAACATTATATAATATAACCTTTATAACAACCTTTTGTAACAAACTTTTATAACAACCTACCTAAATAATATTTTTTCTTTTAAATTGAAAATCTTTTTATTTATTTATTATTTTTATAATCTAATTTCACCATATTTTCTAAAATTTTATGCTCTTTAATTTAATATCCATTTTGTTATATTTTTATTAATTATTAGAATTTTTTAAATTTAAAGTTTTTTTTCGATTTTTTACAATTTTAACAATACAAACTCAATGGATAAAAGATTAATATTTATTAGTCTCAAAAAATGATTATGAGTATTCGCCGCTGCATTACGCGAGTCCATGCTAGTATATATAAATTCATGTACTGAAGTGTTAATATTAGAAGTTGAATAACAGCATTTAACGCCGTCTCGAGCCATATCCGATAAAAGTTTTTAAATTTAAAGAAAAAAAACATTTTTACTTGAATTTATTTTTCAAACTCTCATATGCGGTTACATAGATTTTTTTTTTGAACAATAATTTATTAAAATAACCTAGCAAAAAGCTAGATTAAACATTTATAAGATATGAATTTTTGAGCCATTCATTTTAAGCGAATGAAGCTTTACATCTATACTTACACCAATAAAAAGAAATAGAAGTGATATTATCAAACATATTCGCCTTATTAAGGCTCTCCTTCCTAAACACGACCTTATTCCGAAAGTTCCATATCAACCACCAGATTCCATAAAACACCCCTTCGAATACCTCATTAACTTTAGATTGCATGCAAATCGAAATCATTCAAGCTCTCCTTTCCTCATAGGACTCAACAACAACATATTTCACGTTCCACCAAGAGCATACTTTATGTCCAATCTGACTAACCAAAGATCATTTTAAGAACGTATGACCGCTAGATTCTACTCCTTCATGACATATGGAACAAGAAATATCATCAATCTCAATACCACGTCGAGATATATTAAATCTCGTAGGTAATGTATTAGAGTACACTTTTCATGCGTTAACATTAACCTTAATGGGGACGGATTTAACCCACCTGGTCTCCAAATTTGAATTTGATAAATAGTTATCATCTATGACTTTTCGTAACGACGTCACCGAGAATCCCTCAGAATTTTCCAGCGTCCACACATACCTATCAGCAAGCGAGTTTAAGAATGTCTCGTTAGTTAAGGCAAAAAAAGCTCGAAGCTGCGATTCTTCAATGTCGCTCCTTACTTTCATGCCAAAAGAAAAATCCAAGCCTGCATCATTTAACTTTGTGCTAACAGACTTTCTTTATCAATTCTAACACATATAGTCTTGGAAACCTGTCTTTGAGAATACCCTCATCGCACCAAGGATCCTCTCAGAACAAACACGATTCAACATTACCCAACTTGAAACGAACATAATCAAAAAAATTAACTCTTTTCTCCTACATTTTTTCAATAATTTATATTTTAGTTTAGTATATGGATATATAAGACATAAAGTAGCCACATACTTTTTAAAATATATCGATATAATTTATTGTTTAATCATACGTGTATTTTAGTAAACTTGTCAATATGGTACATGTATTTATTTTTCTACCATTTCAACGAGTAATATTGTATATGTGGCATATCATTAACGAGAGTTTGCACAAATGTTTGCACCGTTAGTCTTTTAAAGTTACGAGTGTTTGTTTTTTTAAAAATAACTTTTCAAAATTTTTAATGATTTTTTAAATCAATGTTTTTTCTTTTTGAACCATTTTTTTCCAACAAACCATTTTCTTTTTTGAATTATTTTCATTATCTTTTTTCAAATTCTTTTATTTTAATATAGTAGCTGAAAGACTTCTTTTCGAATTAATATTTGGATTGGAATTCTGGTCGGACAAAAAATTCATTTCATTTTCAAACAAAATAATCTTTATTTTCGAATTTGTTTTCAAATTTTTTTCAGATATCTTTATTTCAAAATAGTAGCGAAAATAATTTTTTCTTAATTATACTTATTTTTTTTATATTAGAATTTTTTTTATGAAATTACATTTTTTTTACAAAACATAGAATTTTGCTTTATGATATTATGATTTTATTTTATGAAAATATATTTTTTTCAATAAATTACGATTTTTTTATAAAATTACAAATTTGTTCTATGAAGTTACAATTTAAAAAAAAAAATTACAATTCCTGAAAAAAATTTACCAAGTAATATTTTCCCGAATAATCATGTAAATGCGACTGACAATTTTTGTCACAAATCTGCCGAGAACCATGACTACTTATGAAATTTCAAACGAAATGATTTTCGCCATTTACCTGTTTTCTAATAGTAAATTGCCAACCGGTTTTAACGGTTGCCGGTTAAAAGTGGCCACATCAATACATTTGATAAAGCCGCGTATGATATAAAAGAAAATAGTAAAGTATCGTATTGAAACATTTTAAATTGTACGTGGTTGTTTTATGCCTTAAACATTGTTTAATATTATGTAATTGTGGTATTAGTACAACTAAAAATTATACACGTATACAACATAAAAAATATGGTTATGTATTATACTCTCTCCGTCCTAAAATTATCATCACCAGACAAGAATCACACAGTTTAAAAAAGTATTATTACAGCTTTTGCTCTTTTACTTTTTACAGAACAACAGTTTTATTGTTAACTAATTAATTTAATTTTTTTTAATATTTTTAATAATAACCACAAGTGAGGATAATATGATAAACTCAAACTAAATTATCAATCTATTTTTAGAAGTGGATAATAATTCTGTGACAAGCCAAAATAGAATAGTGGACAATAATTTTGAGACGAAAGTAGTACATATTTTGTATGGTACTATATAATCTAGAGGGTATAAAGTGTAAGAGATATTTGTTTATTTTTCTAAAGTTATTGAAAAAGTATTAAATATTATAAATTTCACATAAAACCAAGGTAATAAATAATGTGGGGCGTGTGGTGACGACATGACCAAGCCTCGTACTTTTGTGAGTCATAACGAGTCATAAAGTCTTTAAGGCGTAAATTAAAACGTCACATAATATAAAAAAATATAAAAATTTGTATATTTACAAAAAGTGTCATACATTTACATATAAAAATATAAATATAAATATATTGAGTTTACAAAACATATAAAGATTTATATATTTACATCATATTATAAATATATATATATATATATATATATATATATATATATATATATATATATATATATATATATATATATATATATATATATATATATATATATGTATGTATATATATATATATATATATATATATATATATGTATATATATATATATATATATATATATATATATATATATATATATATAGTAGAGATCTAGTAAGAAGAAAAAATAAAATGAGAAGAATAAGAAGAAATCCTTACCACAAATTCCACAAAAGAAGAAGAATTTTAAGGGGAGATGCATCTAATTTTGTAGGTGTATCTGAAATGTGTGGCTATGGTTTCTTCTCATTTTACTTAATCTTCTTATTTGATCCTAACTCTCTCTGTATATATATATATATATATATATATATATATATTATAGAACGACAATTTTTACAACTCACACAACTATCTCACAATTTCTATCTCACATGTCTCCATCGAGACTTGAACCCACAACCTTAAGGTTAGAGGGCAACTCACATACCGCTAAACCAAGAGGCCTTTGGTCATCATATTATAAATATATTGAGTTTAAAAAAGTGTCATACATCAAGAATAAAGGTAATAAGTTATATTTAAATGTAATCTTTTTAACTTATTTATAAAAATACGATTTTTATCAAAATTAAATTTAAAAAAGACTCATCGCATCTCGTTGTATCGCGTCTTATCACGTTTTTTACTCTCGTCTCACGTCAAGCCTTAAGCTCAAGCTTTGATTTAATGCGTGACATGGAGGTCAAGCCTTGCGCTTTTGCGTTTATATTAATTACCTTCTCAATTTTTTAAGTTTTTATTTACACATATATTTTTATATTTTTTTCCATCAAATTTCTCCATTAATTTTTTTAAAACTTTTCCCAAATAAAAAAATTTGTAGAAAAAAATTAAAAGGTAATTTCTTATTTGAAAAGTAATCTTTTTTTTAAATACAAAATTTTCACTAATCGTTTTGCTTTACTAAATTTTTTTTGTATAATAGGAATTCATCTTTATTAATTATCTTTATCCAATGCATAAAATTAAAACATTTGATTATTTGGTATGTTTTTAATAATTTAGATATTTTTTAAACCGTTAATTTTTGCGAAAAATATAATATCGCGAAAAATAATTAATTATATTTTTTAATATATACTTTCGACAAACACTTTTTTTTCACGTTTTTCGGTTATTTTATATTTTTATTTTTTCAACGTTGTTAAAACTTGCATAAAAATCACATAAATCAAATATACTATTAGTGTTAACTCAGATATAATATTATTGTTATATCACACATGGCTTTTTTACAAATATTCAAAAAACTATTATATTACATGTGATTTATTAATGCAAAATTTTAAAACGAAAATATTAAAAAAACATGCTTAAATAATACAAGTTTTAACAACAAAAAAGTAAAAAACACTACTATGGAGTCACTTTCTCTATTGATAAATATGGACTTATGGAGTATATAAATGCAAACCGGGCACCATAAACTTGTTGGTTTCTTAGTTAACAAGCATTCGAAGCAGTCTATCGAGACTAGCTTTCCTATATCCATAAAGCTAAACCTTCAACCCTAAATTTTATATTCATGGATGGCATGAATCCATATTCTTCTGATAGTTGGATGCAACAGTATCCCAACAACATAGCTACGGGTCAGTCAGGTGATCAACCCTCTGATGCTACAATCGTACCATTATATGGAGATACTAGCCAAGGAACCACGGGCCAGGCTAGTCCAAAACCGATACGCCGAAGATCAAGGGCCTCTAGGAAAATTCCAACCACAGTTCTTAATGCTAGTCCAAATGAGTTTAGGGCCTTGGTTCAGCGGTTTACTGGCTTTGATAGCAAAGAAAACGTTTCAGCTTCAGTTGTGAGTTTACCAAAAGGTCCTGTCAACATAGACTTTGCAAGGAATGATGTTAATGAAAGTACGTCAAGGTACGCTTACTTCGATAATCAGGTGAGATTACCTCAACAAATAGAACAAATTCAGCCAGTGGGTGGCTTGAATGATTTCCATGTTGGGTTTGGAATGGAGAATAATACCTCTGCAGTTTACGAATCGATCCATGATTCTTCATTAATGGAAACTCGAAGAGATGATGGTAGCCATGGGTATAGTCTTTGAAGACGTTGATACTTTAGAGATATTTAAATGTTGTTTAATTGATTTTATTCTATATCTATCTTAATTTGTAGATGTTTCTTTTACAAGTTTAAGTTCTCAGCTCGGTTTGGTATGGTTCATCATATAACTGAATGCTCAGTTCCAAGTTTCCAGGATAGAATTTAATGGAAAAAGCTTAAGTTGTTCATGTCCAGTGTAAACTTGGTTTCATTAACCATACGCATGTATTTTCAAAAAAAAAAACCATACGCCTGTTTTTCTATTCGATGAAAAGGTGAACTATTTTTATTAATTACCAAAAGTGATTACAAATATAAGAGATATGGACATGCCCATAATCTCAAAAAACAGATACATTCGTAAACCAGAACGTACAAACATCTCTGTTACAAGTTATGATGTAGCGAAAAACACAAAGTAACCTCTAAAGAATGTCAGACACAATCCTTCCAACTATCGTTGATTCAAAAAGAATACCGATAATCAGGTAAACTCTAACAATCGTTGATTCAACGAATACCCGATTATTTGGATGAAATCGAACAATAAACCCTAACCTAGATTTAAATTGATTAACAAAAGACTATAAGTCTGTAATTTTTATTCATAACTCAAAATTGAATACAATAAACCCTAAGCCCTATTTTTATAAGATAAACTTAACTTGAACAGTAATTTAACAAATTATTCTAGAAAACTAAAATAAGAAAAGTAAATAAAGTGTAGACATAAAAATAATCTCCAGTAGACATAAAAATAATGTTCATGCATTATTTAAAAAAACTAAATAAAAGACATAGATTACCAGACAAATAATACTCATGTATCATTCTCCCCTTCTTTGAAAAGACTCGACCTCGAGTATTGATTGTCTTCAAACCCAATGTATTGACCATGATAGTTTGGATCATTGTAGAACAATTATTATTAGCCACAACTACAGTGTTTTCAATGTTGTCTTTTTCCCTACCAAATTCTTTTTTCCCCATAAATCCCTCTTTTTTCTCAATGTCATCTTCATAAACTAGCATCGGTTCTTCTTCATATTCATCAAATATGGGAGGTCCATCATAATCATCACTAGCCGCACCATAATCTTTTCATTCATCACAAGATGAACCATCAACCTCAAAAAACGGATATTCTAACATCTTAATCAGGAACTTCGGCTCTTGATACCAACTGATGTAGCGAAAAATAACAAAATAACAAGGATAAATAATTGAATCCAAAGATAGATAACTTAATTTGTTGATTCCAAAGAATGCCAGACACAATCCTTCCAACTATCGTTGATTCAAAAAGAATACCGATAATCAGGTAAACTCCAACAATCGTTGATTCAACGAATACCCGATTATTTGGATGAAATCGAACAATAAACCCTAACTTAGATTTAAGTTGATTAACAAAAGACTATAAGTATGTAATTTTTATTCATAACTCAAAACTGAATACAATAAACCCTAAGCCCTATTTTTATAGGATAAACTTAACTTGAACAATAATTTAACAAATTATTGTAGAAAACTAACATAAGAAAAAGTAAATAAAGTGTAGACATAAAAATAATCTCCAGTAGACATAAAAATAATGTTCATGCATTATTTAAAGAAACTAAATAAAAGCATAGATCACCAGACAAATAATATGTTGGGAATAAATCTATGCTTATTTGTTACCCCTGTTAGTTGATTATTCGTACCCCTGCTAGAGTAAGTTCCCCCTGCTAAATAACAAAGGCAGGGGGATTGGTTCCCCTGCTAAAGTCAAAGGCCCTGCTATCAGAGATAAACATGGAAGAGATTTTTACGCGTTTCAGTTATTATTCCTTAATACTTTCCAAGTTTGTTAGTAGTGATCTTGTAAGTGAGTCCTTGTGGCTATAAAAGGACTCACTAGGTTAGCATGCAATGTGTGTCTTTCTCATTTGTCTTTCATTGTCATACTTTAAGGTTTTGTAAACCCTAATACCATTTTAGGGTATTCGTATATCATTGATATATTAAAGTTCAACGTTTCAATCATATTGTTCTTGTGCTAAACATTATTTTCCGCATCTTGTTTAGTTACTTTGCTTTGCAAAGTTTCTCTAGTGTTATATTGAATTCTTTCTTTCTATCACAACCCTTAAACAAGCTATTAAGGTTTAAGATCTGACTTTGGGATCAACAAGTAGTATCAGAGCTTGTTGAGAAACTTAGTCTAAATCAAGAACAAAACCCTCATAGCAAACATGTCTTCAGACTCATCCTCAAACAGCAACAACCACAATAACCTCAAGTTACCTATGTTGGATCCTGAAAACTTTGAATTATGGGAATTCAGAATCCAACAATACCTGAAAATGGAACACTATGTTCTCTGGGAGATCATAGAATTTGGTGATCAATTCAACAAAATGTTAGCAGTTGAAGAGGGCAAGGAAGAAGAAAAAGGTGAAAGTTCCAAAGGAAAAGACAAGAAGAAATCTGCTGCTCTTTGTGATAAGGAAATACTGGCCAGAAGGCATGATGTCAGGGCCCACAGCTCATTGCTGTTGGCTCTACCTGATAGACATCAACTCAGATTCAGAAAATACAAAACAACTAAGGAACTATGGGAAGCCATAGGCATAACCTTTGGAGGAAATGAAGCCACAAAGAAGAAGAAGAAGAAGAATCAAATGCTGGATGATTTTGCTTCTTTCAAAGCAATTGGTGATGAATCAATTTGAGCTATTTACAATAGGCTTCAAGACATGGTGGCCCAGTTGGAATTCTTCGATATTGAGGTGTCAAAAGAGCAGGTGAATACCAGGTTTCTTAACAGCCTCTAGAAAGAATGGTTTGTCTATAAGGCAATTTGGTAGAATAAGGATGACTTGGACAACAAGAACATTGATGACATCTACAACAACTTAAAAGTTTTTGAGCCTGTTGTCAATGAGATGAAGTCAAAAGGAACGATTCCCACCAACTCAAGTGGATCCACTGATTCCCCTGCTAACATGGCATTCATATCACAAAGCAGTGGAATCTCCAAGAACAGTGGAATTGAAGTAGCCCCTGCTGCTTATTCCCCTGCTACAAGGTCTAGATCATCTTATGATGAAGAAAGACCAGCTACATTCAGCCTTGATACTGCTTGTGCTTTTATAGCATCTCAAGGGCCACAAGGATCTACTGTGTTACATGAAGATCTAAGTCAAATCAGTAAGCAAGGGCTAGAAGAGATGGATATCAAGTGGAATATGGCTCTGCTCAGCATGAGAGCCAATAGGTTCTACAAGAAGTATGGGAAGAAGATCTCAATCAATCCCTCTGATGTGGCTGGGTTTGATAAAACAAAAGTTGAATGCTACAACTGTGGCAAGAAGGGTCATTTTGCCAGGGAATGCAGAGGACCTAAGACTGGAAACAGCTACAGAAAGGAAACAAGAGATGATGATTCTGGTGCTAAAGCCATGGTAGCCATGCAGGGGATAGATGGAGCAAGTGGGTGGGACTGGAGTGCTATGACAGAGAATGTGGAAAGAAATCAAGCTTTGATTGCTGAGGAAAAAGAAGAAGACTTTGCACTTATGGCCATGTCAAATTCCAGCTCTGACAATGAGGTATATGATGATTCATATTGTACTAAAGCTTGTAGGAAAAATACTGAGTCTTTGAATGATCAAATCAGAAAGGTAAAAGCTGACTATATCAATTGTGATAATGATCTTGATAATTATAGACGTGCTTTAGAACAGTTAGAGTCCACCATAAGAGAGTTTAAGCAAAGAGAAAGTGATTATAGGGATATCATTGTGATTCTAGAAAGAGATGCCAAGGAGAATAACCAATCTATAAAGGAATTGACTGCTGAACTTGAAATTTTTAAAATTAACCAAAAGATAGATGAGGAAACTGTTGAAAAGTTTGGAAAAGCTTCAAAAGATTTAACCAAAGCAGTTGAAATTGGTCAATCTCCTAGGGACAAAACAGGGTTTGGGATTAAAAATGAGCATGCCACCATACCACCACCCCCTGCCAACATCCATGCACCTTTTCCTAGAAAAGACCTGTCCTGGACTGGTCTCCCTTGTTTTCAAAAACAGGATGATATTGAGTTTGACTTGAGTGCTTATATACCTAATAATCTTGATACTGAAGAGTCCCTAGTAAAAACTAGTGCTATTAGGGATTTTGAAAAGGAACAGGTTGCTTTAAAACAATGGAAAACTGATAACCCTGTTCTATTTTCAAGAGAAGGAATTTTTGGTAGTGACTCTAGTTCTAAGAGTAGCTCTCCCAAATCTAAGACCAGATCACAGTCCCCTAAGTCCACCATTAATTATGCTGGTATGTACAGGACTGTAAGAGGTAATCAAAGAAATTGGAATGACCAAAAGTCTCACCAATTAGGAGAAGACTTTGTGATTAACACCAAACCCTGCTTCACATGTGGCAGTTTTGAGCACACTTATCAAGAGTGTAAGGCACCAATGGAGATGGTGGCTGCAAATCCCTTAAAGGATATGCAACCTAAAACCATTCTTCTAAATGCAGGGGCAAAATCCTTTTCTCCTACCAAGTATGTTGCCCCTGCCTTGAGAAACAGGGTAACTGACAAATATGTTGTTCCTGCACTTAGAAAGGAGAATGATGTTCACACAAAGCCCAGCACTTCTGTGACCATTCCAACACCTTATAATACATATAGATCTGGCTCTAGACCTTACCAACACATGAATAGAGGCCAAAACAAAAGATGGGTTCCCTCTGCTAAGCATAGGGATTCCCCTGCTAAAACTGGGGTATCCCCTGCTAACAAAGTTTTGCCTTCTAGGAGCATGGGAAGATGGGGAAAAGCTGTGAAAGCCTCAACTCGTTGGGTTTGGGTACCCAAAAGGGGTACTCAATCTAATGTGTATCTCTAGTTTTTGATAAGCTATCCTACATTGATACACGAGGTAGATCCAAGTCTGTAATGGCTTGGGTCCCCAAGAAAAACTAATTTGTTTTTCTTTTTGCAGGTGACAAAGAAGACAAGGGATGATAGAGCATATTGGGATAGTGGATGCTCAAGAAGTATGACTGGACAAAAATCTTACCTGTCTAACTTTGTACCCCTGCATGACAATGATGGTGTTTCTTTTGGAGATGGGCATGGAACTATAACAAGAAAAGGAACTATTGTCACCAATGGGATGACCTTTGACAATGTCTACTTGGTGAAAGAACTCAAGTACAATCTCTTCAGTGTGTCACAGATGACTGATAACAAGAATTTTGTCTTGTTTATTGACACTGAATGCTTGGTGTTAGGAAAGGAGTTTGTCTTACCACCAGACACTCCTATTGTACTTAGAACACCAAGACAGAAGAATATGTACACAATTGACCTCAAGGACATATCTCTCCAAGACAATGAAACATGTTTCATTGCCAAAGCCTCAGTAGATGAGTGTAAGAAATGGCATAGAAGACTTGGTCATCTTAATTTCAAGAACATGAACAAACTAGTAAAATATAATCTGGTTCATGGTCTTCCTTCCAAGTCTTTTGTCAATGAACATACTTGTGCTGCATGTCTGAAAGGAAAGCAACACAGAGCATCTTGCAAATAAAAAACAAGTATGTCCACCACCAAGCCATTGGAACTACTGCATATGGATCTCTTTGGTCCTACTTCTGTGGCAAGTATAATGAAGAAATGGTACTGCCTAGTGATTACTGATGATTTTTCAAGGTTCACATGGACATTCTTTCTATTTCAGAAGAGTGACACAGCTGATGTACTCATTGGGTTCATCAATCAGATTGAATTATCAAAAAGCATGAAGGTGGTAACTATGAGATCAGATAATGGTGGTGAATTCAGAAATCAGAAACTGGACTCTTTCTGCATAAACAAAGGAATCAATAGGCAATTCAACATTGCAAGAACACCTCAACAGAATGGAGTGGCAGAAAGAAGGAATAGGACACTCATTGAAGCTGCAAGAACTATGCTGTCTGATTCCAAACTTCCAGTTATCTTTTGGGCTGAAGCTGTATCCACTGCTTGTTATGTACAAAACAGGGCCTTGGTGGTTAAGGCACACAACAAGACCCCTTATCAGCTGTTCAATGGAAGACCTCCTTTAATTGACTTCTTCAGACCTTTTGGATGTCATGTGATCATCTTGAACACTATTGAAAATCTAGGTAAGTTTAGTGAAAAGGGTGATGATGGATATTTTGTGGGTTATTCATTAAACAGCAAGGGATATAGGGTCTTCAACAAGAAGACAAGCAAGATCACAGAAAATCTTCATGTGAACTTTCTTGAAGACAAACCTAAAGATGTTCAAACAGGTCCTGACTGGTTCTTTGATATAGAAGTACTTTCAAAGTCTATGAATTATGTACTTGTTGCTTTGCAGAACACTAACATTTCAGGTACTCAAGAACCAACTGATGCAGAGAAGTCACCCCTGAGGTACATGAATGTACCCTCATTATTTCCTATTGAAGCTGATGATCAAGAAGATAATTCTTCTCTAGGAAAAGAACAGCCAATCTCATCCCCTGCTATGTCACCTCCTAAAAGCAGCGGAATGGCTGAAGGCAGTGGAATCCAGGATTCCCCTGCTAGACCAATTGATTCCTCTTCCATAAAGGATCCTGTTGCTAATGATACTAATGATGCAGAAAGATAATTCCCACTCATTTCATCATCTACACCCACATCTGATGATCCTATTATATCCAGCAGTGGAAGCAGAATAATCAAGAGTGGAGGTCCAAGTTACTCAGAGCTTCATTCTGCTCACCAGCACCCATCTCTAGGTCATGCTGTATCATTTGGAAGTTCCTTTGAGGACTTCTTTCCTAATCAAAATAGCCCCATCAATTCTGATTTGGAAGAAGATGAAACAGAAGTAATCATGCACCCTACCTACAGAATCAATAAGGATCACCATATCTCTCAAATCATTGGTAATCCTGAAGCCCCTAGACATACAAGGTATACAGCAAAGGAGCACAGCTTCATTGCTAACATCACCATGAAATTCAATCATGACAACATGCAATGTTGTTTGTTTACTGCATTTTTGTCACAAGAAGAGCCAAAGAAGATTTTTCAGGCTTTAAATGACCCAAGCTGGGTTGAAGCCATGCAAGAGGAGCTCTTACAGTTTGACATACAAGAGGGCTGGATTCTGGTAGATTGTCCCAAATGGGCAAGGCCTATTGGGACAAAGTGGGTACTCAGGAACAAAAAGGATGAAAGGGGAATAGTTGTCAGGAACAAAGCAAGACTAGTGGCACAAGGGTATACTCAGGAAAAAGGAATTGATTATGAAGAGGTATTTGCTCCAGTAGCCAGGATTGAAGCCATTAGATTATTCCTTGCTTATGCTTCATTCATGGACTTCACTGTTTTCCAAATGGATGCCTTCCTATATGGAACCATTGATGAAGAAGTCTATGTTATGCAACCTCCAGGGTTTGAAAACCCAGAACATCCAGACAAAGTATACAAGGTGAAAAAGGCTATGTATGGAATTCACCAAGCTCCCAGGGCCTGGTATGGTACTCTTTCTAAATATCTCTTAGACAATGGATTCAGCAGGGGGAAGATTAATCAGACCCTGTTTACCAAGAAACAAAAGGGTGACCTTTTGCTAGTACAAGTCTATGTTGATGACATCATTTTTGGATCCACTAACTCTATGCTTAGCAAAGAGTTTGCCAAACTGATGCAGGATAAATTCCAAATGAGTGCCATGGGAGAACTAAACTTCTTTTTGGGGTTACAAGTTCAGCAGCGGAAAGATGGGATATTTATCTCACAAGACAAATATGTGGCTGAGATTGTGAAGAAGTTTGGTATGTCTGATGGAAAGAAAGTGTCCACTCCAATGGACAAGGATCATCCATGGGGTAAAGATGGTCCTGGAAAGCTTATAGATGTCAGGAACTACAGGTCTATGATTGGGTCTCTTATGTATCTCACAGCTTCAAGACCTGACATCATGTTTGCAGTCTGCTTGTGTGCAAGATACCAGGTGTCACCAACAGAGTGTCACTTATTTGCTGTAAAAAGAATTTTTAGGTATCTAAAGTGTCATCCCACCTTAGGACTTTGGTATCCAAAGGAGTCACCATTTGAGTTGATAGCTTATTCAGATAGTGATTATGCTGGTGACAACAATGATAGGAAGTCTACAACATGAGGATGCCAATTTTTGGGAAGCAGACTTATATCTTGGCAATGTAAGAAGCAGACCATTATGGCAACATCCACAACTGAAGTTGAGTATGTAGCAGCTGCTGCATGCTGTGGTCAGGTACTTTGGGTGCAAAATCAACTGCTTGATTATGGGTATAACTTTCTTAAAACCAAGATATTCATTGACAACAACAACACCATTTGCATTATTAAGAACCCTGTTTTTCATAGCAAGATTAAACACATTGAAATTAGACATCACTTTATCAGAGATTGTTTTGAAAAAGGACTAATTGTCCCTGAGAAAATTGATACAGAACTTAATGTTTCTGATCTTTTAACAAAAGCTTTTGAAGTAGGGAGGTTTCAGTATCTGGTTGCAGGTATTGGAATGGTTACCCCTTAAAAACTGATGTCTATTTTTTCATGTATGATCAGGGTTGCTTCACTGCTGTTGTTGTATAACTGTTAGTCCATTTTCCATCACTTTTTATTCCACTGCTTTTTAACACAGATTCCTCTGCTGGGGGTTCATTCCCCTGCTAAGAGAATTTTTCTCTTAAGCTAGGTTTGTTCTTTTTACAAAAGTGGTTATATGTGGTTTTAGACTAACAATGCAGAGGTTCATATGGTGCATACTATTCTCATTGGTGAATCAGGTATATACTCTATGTTTTAGGGGAGGTTAGGTCACACCTTTAGGACTCAGGGTATCCTTAGGATACTCATATATGATCTTAGATCATATCCACTGGTGAGTGAGGGTTCAGGGTAATGAGGACTTGCTGCAAAGCTTGTCAGAACTCTGAAACCTTGAGGCACTATAATGAGTGCTTACATTTCTCTATTAAAACAGCTTGCTGTTCAAATACAGATGTGTGGCACACATTGCCAAGACTAACTGACCATAGGTAAGGGACAAGGTAGGGATGGTGACTGGGGTATGCATGTTTTCTTGGGTTAACCTGGTGTAGGGTGACTTATGTATTGACTTTTTGTACTGAGACTGTTGCTGAATAGAGGACTCTTGAGTTTCTATGTATCTATCTTGTGTATACAAGTGTGTGCATTAGAGCAGAGCTAGTTAGCATTGGTCTCTCCATGACTAGTCCAATACCCCTAGGAAAGTTTCCCCTGCTTTCATCTTTTCATTCCCCTGCTATCATAACATTCCCCTGTTTGACCGTTGACCGACAATACCGTTACCCTGTTCATAGCCGTTGGGCCTGCTTGCACAAATTTTGGTTAGGGAATATTTTATTGTTTTTAAAAGATATTTAAGGCGCTTTCTTCGCTGATTGGTAATCTTTTCTTTATTATTTCAAATAAATTACTTTTTTATCAAGATTTATCTTTGATATTTTTGCAATTTGAAAATTTTGGTCCAATCACAGATCTTCAATTCGCCTATAAAAACTTAATTTCCTTCACCAGCAGGTCCATCTCTCTCTCTCGACTTAATCCCACCTACCTCTCACCTCTATAAACCTTCAAACTATTTTCAAACTTTATCATGACTCTCAAAATTGCTGCTAATCATAACCAAATCGCTTTGTTACATGATGAACCAGCAGAGTTTGCTGATGCTGTGGCCTTTCTAAAGTCATCATACTTTAGAGTGGCCCTTCTCATCAATCCTCGAATCTATACCTCACACATTCAGCAGTTCTGGTCTAAGTCCATGACCAAAATAGTGAATGGAGAGGTTACAATTCAAAGCACTGTTGATGGTCATCCCAAGGTGATTACACTTGCCTCCATAAGGGAGAATCTTCTTCTTGATGATGAGGATGGGATAACCAACTTTTCTGAGGCTGAAATCTTTGCAGGTCTTGTTAAATTGGGGTACAAACTTTCTAAAAACCAAAAATGTAAGTTTGCTAAAGGCCAGTTTGCCCCTCATTGGAAGTATTTGATTCATACAATTTTGCAATGTTTGTCACCAAAAACCACTGCTTTTAATGAGTTTAGTAGTGAGATGGCTTCTGCCCTGATCTGCTTTGCAACAGGGAGGAAGTATTGTTTTTCTCAAATGATTTTTAAAGGAATGGTTAAAAACGTTTCAAGCAACTCAAAATTTTGTATGTACCCAAGGTTTATAGAACTTCTGCTGAATATGAGTGATCATGGTCCAATTAAACACAAAAACTATTTTTCAGCAACCAAACATACCACCAAACTATTCACCACACTTCTTGCACCATCACCCCTGTTTTCTGGCAAAACCATTCCACTCACTTCAATTATGATGAACCAAATCAGACGGGAAGAAGCCAAGAATCAAACAGCTCAACACCAACCTTCTGATTCCCCTGCCAAGAACCTACACCCTGCTAGTCCTTTACCCCCTGCTGATCCACAACATGAAAGGCGATCTAAATCCAGGTTTGCCAGGTCTCCCTTGCCTGGTGAATCTTCACAAGCAGCAGAGAGGAGAGTCTCCAAGGGTTTGGAGCAACCTGAGGGTTTGGCTGCCACTACTGTCTCATCCTCAAGGGGTGAGCAGGACAGTGACACCATCAGTAAGTCCTCTCCCTCACTCCATGATATCCAAAAAAGGGAGAAATCCCCTTCTAGGATTGATAGCAGTATGAAACCTTTGACTAATTTGGAATTGACGAAAATGTGTATGAGTCTGAAAAGGCTGAATGCACAACTGGTACAAGATGTCAAAAAGCAAGGCCTGGTTATCAATAACTTGGAAACCAGGCTTGCTACTCTTGAGGGGAGGAGAAAGTCCAGACTGATTATATCAACAGATGAGGATGCTTCTAAAGGGGAGGAAGTTCCAAATACAGAAGAGTCTACTCAGTACTATTCATATCCTGGTGGTGTACATGGAAAGATAGCAAGTGCTGAGAAAAGGATGGAGAAAGGAAGTGCTGATAAGGGGAGTGACAAGGGGAGTGCAACCAAAGATATTGCTCAAACATTGCTCACCATGGGCAATCCAGAAGAAGCCCCTGCTTCAAAAGTTTCCCCTGCTATTGCTGATCCCACTGCTGTAAGTCATTCCCCTGCAAAGAATATTACTCAAACTTTTGTTAGGAAGAACAGAAAGCAACCAGCTCAGAAGGGGATTACAATCAAAGAACCTGCATCTAAAGTGAAACCAGCACCAGCAGTGGATCCAAAAGACAAAGGAAAAGGAATCATGGTGGAACAGCCCAAGAGAAAATACAAGCATCTAACTCCTGAACAGCAAAGGGCTCAAGAAGCACATGATGCACAAGTAGCTCTCAGGCTACAACAAGAGGAGATGGATATGTAGGACCAAAGAATGCAAAAGATGAGGCCCAAGGATATGCTCAAGCAGGTTGAGATTATGCATAGAGAACTAGATGACATGGTACCTCATGTTGGAGAGTTTCTTGATCAATGGGAGAAGGAGTTAATAAATGCTCCTTTGGAAGACAGGTATGAGTTGACTTGCCTTGTTTACAAATATCAAACTGAGTATCTGGAAAGAAGGGCAAATCAAATTCAGAGAGAGAAGTATTTGACTTCAGAGAAAGGGCAACTTGAACACTACAAAGTTTTGCTTAAGAGACATAGGAAGTGGAAGGATGGTGACTTCAGAGATATGAGTTTTGAAGCCATAAAAAGAGCAGTCAGACCAGTTCTGAGATTGTATGATGTGGATGATTGGATGACTATCAACACTCCTGAGGAAGCTGAGTATCTTAGGAGACAAAGTGAAATGCTACTGAAAGCTAGGGAATTTGGAGAAACAACTTTGGAAACTACACAAGCAGGTGCATCATCTCAAGCAGGTGCATCATCACAAGCAGGGGCATTACATCAAGCAGGTGGAAGTTTTCCAGGAATTGAGAAGTCTGTACTTAATGTACAAAGAGCAGCCAAAAGACTCAAGAGAATGGAGAAAGTTGGCACAGTTACTAAGGAGTCTCAACGGCCTTCAAATGATGAAATTGATAAACAACTAATTCTGCAGGAAAATGATGATATCTCACCTAGTGAACTTGGAAAGAAGTTTGCTATCATAGAATATGCTGTTTATGAACACAAAGGGAGGACTTGGTGGAAGCTTACAAGGGCTGACAATACAGCACAGACATTTCTAAGTCTAGATGTCATGTTTCAAATTTTGGATAGTGAAGACTTAGAAGATCTGTGGAAAATATTGAAGAAAACGTTTACCGCAAAACCTCCTACAATGGATGGTATGGAGAAGGATTGGGTAATCTGGGAGTGCATGCATAGGATGTATGAGCATGAGTTATTTGATCCTATATTTGATGCAGTGAATAAAGGAGATTTGTTGTATTGGAAGCTGTTTACCAATTCTGGGGTCTATGAGGTAGTGATGTAAGGTGTAAGTGTGTACTTGATCAATCATAGGTATTATCCCTTCTCTCAGGAGACCTTGAAGAAATTAGCACAGGCTAACTTAATTGTAGATGCTAAAACGCCTGTTGCTTATGATCTGGTAAGAATGGTTCATAGTCAGATTTGGCCAGAAAGTTTGTAAGCATCCTCATCAACTAGTATTTATTCAGAAACTTGTCTTTAGGGGAAAGCACAAGTTTAGGGGAGGATTGTTGGGAATAAATCTATGCTTATTTGTTATCCCTGCTAGTTGATTATTCGTACCCCTGCTAGAGTAAGTTCCCCCTACTAAATAACAAAGGCAGGGGGATTGGTTCCCCTGCTAAAGTCAAAGGCCCTGCTATCAGAGATAAACATGGAAGAGATTTTTACGCGTTTCAATTATTATTCTTTAATACTTTCCAAGTTTGTTAGTAGTGATCTTGTACGTGAGTCCTTGTGGCTATAAAAGGACTCACTAGGTTAGCATGCAATGTGTGTCTTTCTCATTTGTCTTTCATTGTCATACTTTAAGGTTTTGTAAACCCTAATACCATTTTAGGGTATTCGTGTATCATTGATATATTAAAGTTCAACGTTTCAATCATATTGTTCTTGTGCTAAACATTATTTTTTCCGCATCTTGTTTAGTTACTTTGCTTTGCAAAGTTTCTCTAATGTTAGATTGAATTCTTTCTTTCTATCACAACCCTTAAACAAGCTATTAAGGTTTAAGATCTGACTGTGGGATCAACATAATACTCCTGTATCATTCTCCCTTTCTTTGAAAAGACTCGACCTCGAGTATTAATTGTCTTCAAACCTAATGTATTGACCATGATAGTTTGGATCATTATAGAACAAATATTATTAGCCATAACTACAGTGTTTTCAATGTTGTCTTTTTCCCTAGCAAATTCTTTTTTCCCCATAAATCCTTCTTTTTCCTCAATGACATCTTCATAAACTAGCATCGGTTCTTCTTCATATTCATCAAATATGGGAGGTCCATCATAATCATCACTAGCCGCACCATGATCTTTCCATTCATCTCAAGATGAACCATCAACCTCAAAAAACGGATATTCTAACATCTAAATTAGGAACTTCGGCTCTGATACCAACTGATGTAGTGAAAAACACAAAGTAACAAAGATAGATAACTTAATCTGTTGATTCCAAAGAATGCCAGACACAATCCTTCCAACTATCGTTGATTCAAAAAGAATACCGATAATCAGGTAAACTCCAACAATCGTTGATTCAACGAATACCCGATTAATTGGATGAAATCGAACAATAAACCCTAACCTGGATTTAAGTTGATTAACAAAAGACTATAAATCTTTAATTTTTATTGATAACTCAAAATTGAATACAATAAACCCTAAGCCCTATTTTTATAGGATAAACTTAACTTGAACAATAATTTAAGAAATTATTCTAGAAAACTAAAATAAGAAAAGTAAATAAAGTGTAGACATAAAGATAATCTCCAGTAGACATAAAAATAATTTTCATGCATTATTTAAAGAAACTAAATAAAAGACAAAGATCACCAGACAAATAATACTCCTGTATCAAGTTACTGCATATCTTTGATGCCAATGTAACATCTTCGGCATCTCTATATAGATCTCTACACAGTGGCGGAACATCACGGGGGCATTAGCTTAATAATATTCCGGGTCGGCTGTAATCGAAAGCAACGAAGCTGCTTTATACTTTGAAGATTATATGAAATAAAAAGAACTTCAATTCAGTGTAATCAGAGTAACATCGGAATACTATTTACTGATAAAAGAAAATTACTCTAGTAATAAAACTGAAGGCTAAAAAGCTTTGATCAAGCATTATATATTCGCTTAATATCTTTTAGTTTTGTCCATCTTATTTCGAGGTATTAATACTACATATTCATCAACTTTTAATGAGTTGAAGATGAAGGTTTATGACATTCATAACAATTATATAATTATAGCAAAGATCAAAGCACGTCATAACGGAAGAGATTTAACAAGATGATATTAACACAATTATAATTAATCGATTAGGGTTACATACCTTTATCCTAGCAAAGATCCACAAGATCATCGACGAATCACCAATCAGGGTTTGTGAAGAATAATACCAAGATATAGTTTAAAGCAAAACTATATTACGCTCTTGTACACACGTAATGCAACGGGCTAACCGTGAGTCTAGCACTTGCAAACCGGAACTTCAACACTTGTGGAATTTTAGCTAAATCGAAAACCAAAGAACCCTAAAAGGGGTGTTGGTTCGATCGCAAGAGAGAAGAAAAAGGGAAGGAGTAGGGATAGGAAAAAATTATGAGGCTATGGGGTGTTTATACAGGGCTTGGAAAAACTTGGTTTCCAAGTAATAAACGAATAAGGAAACATATCCTTTTCCTTCCCCTTTTCTTCTTGTAGCCGTCGACCCATAAGCCCACAAGAGTGGCTTCCGGAACTTTCCGTTTACTTCTTTTCTTCTATTTAATTCCATAATGTTCGTTTAACTTAACTCTTAATTTATTTAACGATAGTTTAGTTAAGTTCGGTTTGATTTAATAAATATATATATAATATATTTAATAAATAAAATTAACCCTTTACGTACTGTGTGCAATCACGTAATCTCGAGTTCAATCCTTCACACGACTATTAATTTTAAGTCCATAAACTTTCAGCTCCCACTTGGACAAAATTGAATATCGTGATTACATTGACTAGCGTCTAGTTACACTAGCAATGTCACTAGTACAACTCGAGTAATGTCTCCTGGCAAATTTTTTTAAATGATTCATCGTTTATTATTATCCTTTCATTTCAAATACAACGTTAATAGGATATGGATCTCAGTCATCCATTCTGTTTCTCGTTTACGGATATAACAAGATTACCAAAACTCAATTGGGTGTGACCACACAAACATCTTACTACTCCCCCGAGGGGCACAGCTGTATTTATACTTCAAAATAATTTGAAGGAAACAAATCCCATTTTGACTACAAGCGAAACTTACGAACTTTGCAACACTTCTGAAAATAACCCTTATAGCTACCAGTTACGTTTAGCGTTAGGTAATCTCAGAGAAATGCACAACATTCTATCCAGTTTCCTGATATCTCAGGTCTAAGGATAACTATTTAAGATTTACTTAAGACGAAGATCTATAAAGTAAAATCATATGGTTGGGATAAGTCCAATATTTGATCCATCAAATATCATCCAAAATTGACCAATATACTTTCAAGTATACTCTGTCACTATTTTGATTTGTCTTAGTTTAATAAGACTCCCATATTATTAATCGACAAGGGACGTTTAGAACATAACAATTATTCATGGATTAAAACATGTAAAATAGGATACAAAATCAAATAACAGAAAATAAACGAAACTCTATCTTTATTTCATCAATCCAATAATGTTTAACATCCTTTATCCAAATATTAATCACAGATTATTGCATGAATTCGCTAGCTAGTTGCAGCCCAATCGCTTTGGCATCCTTAACTACCTTTGATCTAGGCAAAGCCTAAGTAAAAGGATCAGCTACGTTATCATCTGTGTGAACTTTTATTAATTTTATTTCACGAGCTTCCACTTGTTCTCGTACGTAGTGATATCTACGTATAAAGTGTCTGGCGCTGATGAGATGGCATTTATACATGATCTCATCGTTCTTTTCGGGCTTTAAATGCATTAAAATGTCATAAAATACCATATATATGCTTGTGTTTGTTTACTAGTGTATTTTAGGTATGGATATCGTGAAAAAGACAAAAGATCACAAGAAACAAGGAAAAACGAATGAAATGTGTATAGTTGAAGTTCGTTTTTCTCAGTTCTTAACAAATTGAAAGTCCTAACAATATCAGGTTTTTAATTGTTCTTGGTTGGTAATGTTTTTTGGATATTCTATTGCTAATTCAAACAAGCCTTGCTAAAATGAAAAATAACGTCTACTTATATGTAAAACACAGTGCAAATACCAAGGTTTTATTCAATTAAAATGCCAAATGTAAATTCTACAAACTAGAAGGACTGGAAATGTAAATTCTATGAAATTTAAATGCTAAAAATGTAAAGCTAAAAAGTATAAGGACAAAATGTGCAAAAACAGTAAACTATGAGGATCTAAAATGAAAACTATTCAAACCATGTAACTAATTTTCAACAAAATTAAAACTGCCTAACTGATTTTGAACAATTCTGAAAATGTAAGGACTACTATTTTGAAAACCCTAAAAAGTTGGAAAGTTTAGCTAAAATTCAAAACAGTTTAATTCTACAAGGACCTAAATGTAATTTTTAAAAACCTTTTAACAAAAACGGGTTTAACTCTTCAATAAGCTCGTTTGAGCTTATTTGTCAACCAAATTCGATCAAACCACTTGCAAACGTCTTAAAATCGAAAATTAGCTAGACCTATCCAAGGATTTTGGCTGAAAGTTACTAGAAAGTTGATAAGCTAAATCCAATAAGCACAAAATAAGCTATCTGTTAAGCTAGACTTGCACAACTGGATTTTAATGATGAAAATGATTAAACAGCTCAAAAGAAAGATGGAAAATCAAGTCTCAATGGAAATGATCAAGTAATAAGCTCAGAATATGAAAATAAGCCAAAATGGTGCTTATGTTGATTTTCGTTGACCAGAAATTTCAATAAGCCCAAAATCTCAAAATTTAACCAGGAACACTAATGGAATGATTTTGTAAAAGAAAATAAGCTAGTTGATGAAGTGGATATGGAGATATGAAAAAACAGTTTACCAAGTTACAGAAACTTGCATTTGCTCATGATCTTAAATATTTTGCTTATTTCTAGCTTAATATTTGATACTGTACAATTTCCTTATACAAGTTCAAAGTTCATATGTTGACTGAAAGATTAGAACTGGTTTGGAGTGATTTCATCAATTAACAAAGAAATGCCATTCAAATCAAAATCAATACTTTCTGATAAGGAACTTGTTAAAAACTAACCCAGACTTTTTATATGATCAATTGCCTTTTTGACCAAAACTTTGACTTAAAAGTGACTGAATTCTATTTATTATGACTAGTTAACTGAAAATGAACACAAGTTTGCCAAATTCTAACACTTAAAAACTAAATCAAAGCTAATGCCAAACACCTCTTTACTGATCTTTATGAAATTTTAATGAAGACTTTTTGATCAAATGACAAGACTGAGTAAAGAATGATATCTCACTAAGTTTAATAGTCAAAATGAAATGTATGAGAACTAAAAACAAGCAGTTACAATAGCTAGAACTCAAAATGACAATTAAGGCTAAATGACTGAAAAGAAACTGAAGAAGAGGACAAGTATTAGGCTATTAAGCAAGATTAAGCTACAATTAGGCTACAAAAACTCTAAGATCAGATCAAAAACAGGCTAAAACACATTTTATCATGCATTCAAGTAGGATTATCTAGGAATGAAGCAGGCAAACAAATGTTTAGTGGAACTTAAAATCAGAACATGAAAACCTTTAGCTAAGGCCTCCTTTGGGGAGTAGAGGAGCGCTGAGCTCTATAATCTAGTGCTAACCACCACCTTAGCACTAGAACACACTAATCAACAACTATCAACAGCTTCAACCACCAAAAATCACCATAACTGGACTTGAACTCATCAAAGTCTGCTATATCTGGAACTGGATGATCAAAACAGCTACAATCTTCACAATTAGCTCACTATGATCAGGTTATGATCATAACAGACTAACAGCATCACAATAGTAACAATGGTGCAAGTATGAACAGTAGAAAGGTAATGAGAGTTTTGGAGGGAAAATGGAAATTTGAATTTATTAAATTGAAAAGTAGTTACAAGGGTAGTTATCTGTTACAACTAACTATAACAGACTCAAGAGTGTGTCAAACTCTTGAGTTGTTAAGCTAAAGCTAAAATGAGTTGAGAGAAAAAACTAAAGTGTGTGTGATTTCACACTTTCTACAACACAAGAAATGAGAACAATCATTGGTATTTATAGACTACAGGAGTAAAGTAGTTGGGGTTGGTGACGTGTTGGAACCAATCCCCAGCTTCCACGTGTCAAAAATCTGCCAATTGGATTTTGCTAATGAAGAACAAATTTTGGGATTTTCTCTTGAGTTGATTTCAGCTTAATTGGTGGTGATCATTGGATTTGTCTCTAAAAAACGAGCAAGTTTCATGTTAATAACATCCCTTGAAATTGCTTCTAGCTCAATAACGATCCTGGTAATATGCGTTGATGAAGATGACACGTGGCAAGATTCCATTGGATAAGGGAAGTTCACACGGATCATAATCCAAAATGGATAAATTGATTATTGCATGGCTCTTCCTTATTGACTGAAAAGTGGATAGTGCGTTTTACTGTTGGGATATTGGACCAATTAAATGCTGGCGGCTGAGTTGCATTAAATGCAGTGAGTTGGCAATCCTGGCCATTTGATTCTTGCATTCTCATTGGCTATCAATTTATCACACGGATCAATCTTGAATTTACTTTCCAAAATTGGCAGAATTAGCCCTTGAACTTGGCAGTTTGTAATTTTGAGCTAGTAACTTCATTTCTTTGGCATAATTGGTCCTTCAAACTTCATTCTTGAATAAATTTGATCCTTTGACTTGGTTAACTTGATAGTTGACCAGATTTGACTTTGATCTTGACTTTGTCATATTTACACTTTTGGTCCTTCATCTTTGGCAGATTGTCAAGATATTTCCTTTGTCTTCAGAGTCTTGTCACTTTTGATCCTTCTTTGTCTTTTTCATCAAATTAAGCTTGATTTTCCTTTGTTTGCTTGAAATTGTATCCTTCTTACCTATTTGAGCACAAACACAAAACATACCACATAATTCCGCTTTATAGCACAAAGTTTAGGTATTTTTATTGTGTTTTAGGGTGATTTGTTGATAAATTGATATGAGTTTTTGCTCATATCAACGAACACGAGAAACGAAGCTGCACAATGAACCGGGCCCTAGTTGGTGAATTATCAAAGAAAAACCCTCGAAGACTTGAAGATGTACAAGATTGAGCCCTCATTTATGAGGAAATGACACTTAATACCCTTGTATATTCATAATTACAAGTTTGGTCCCTTAAGTTTGTCAAAATTACAAAAAGGTCCTCTAAGTTTGAAGAATTGGCAAATTTAGTCCCTCAACAATACTAAATTGTCAATAATGGTCCTTCATAAATTCCAAGATCCAAAGAAGCCCTTGAAGTTCAATAATATTGCATTTCTAGTCCCTTAAATATGGTTAAAACATCATAAGGACTAAAATTGTAATTAGCCTAAAGCAAAAAGCCCTAAGACCCTTTCCCAAAACTTTTTGTGGCCAAAGTCCAAATTTAGAAACTTGAATAACAAAGGAAACGAGTTTACAAGTCTGGAAATCTTATTATACCACATTTCCCAAAGACAAGGACCCAAGTTTCCATTTCCAAAGTTTAAACTTAAACAAACACGCGCCAAACACAAATCCTCCACTAAAATCGGATCAAACGTGGCACTGTTCACACGTATGAACCCATAATTCACTTTTTACCAGCAAGGGGGGTTTTTACAATTACCTACACCAAAACATAATTAACCTCCACACGAACCAATCCCATGCCTAAACTCACACTCCTACTCACCCAAAGGACCTCACCATTCAGGGCCCGTCCACCTATCACATCATACCCTCCTCTCCAAGGATTGACACATGGCCAAATCAATGACTCACACTCATTACTTGGCCCCAAAGCTAAAATGAACATTCAGGATCAAATTTGACAGCTCATAACCTCAACACGCCATCAAGAACTCAAGGGTATTTTGGAGACTTCATAGCTAGGGTTTTCATGTATGTTCCCTTCTAGAATGATCTTAGTCGTCTATATAAGGATTCCTCAACATATGAGAGCCCCTTTGTTCCAGATTTTAGCTTATTTCTTTGTAATTCCTTTTTATGAAATAAAAGTTAGTTTTTTGAAAATATTGAATTCTCTTTTGTGTTTTATGAAAGTTTGGTGTTTGATTAGCTAAGATCTGAGTTCCATTTACATGTTTGATTGATTTTGAGAAAAGGTTTTAAGGTTTAAAACACTTGTTTTCAAAAATCAAGGTATAATCTGTTTTGGTTAACTTTTGTGGTTTGTTGTTCTTAGCAGCTGTGGAAGCTGGTGCTTGTTCTTGCTAGCACCTCAGCTCAAACATTCCAAAGTGTGGATGTACATTTTGGAGGTTTGATTCTCTTATCCCTTTTATGTTTTCTTAAGATTGTATGATTTTTGGTGATTTTTGCTTATTCGTTTGTGAATCTGTGTATTTGTGGTTGATTTGTGTTTCTGAGGTTTGATTATTGTTGTCTAGGTTATTTAGATCTTGGATTGAAGGTTAAATCATAACAATCCTTTGAAAATTTGAGAAATCAGATTCCAAAGGGGTGTTTGGGTTAACTGATCTACCAAGGTTTAAGACAACTTGAGTGGTTGTTTGTTGTTCATTTGTGGTGGTTATTGTTTACCTGGTGTATTTGGTTACTTATCTGCTCATATTGTGGTTTGAATCATCATAATCCAACAAAGGTCTATAAAATCGGATTTACTTGGAAATTTTGGCTAAAATTTTGGGGACACCAAGATCTAAGGGTAGACTACGGTTAACAAGTGCTTAGTTTTAGTTAACATAACCAGGGAAAGGGATTTGAAGGTTTAAAATTGGATTGAAGGTCAAATAGATCAGCAAAAGGATTTTGGATAATCACCTTTGTTCATCAGTAACTGTTTGTGCTTGAATCTGCTTCTAATCTTTGATCCAGTGTTTGAAACAAGTCTGATTGTGCTTATTGGACCTTATTTTAGCTTGTGTATGCATATGGTTCATTTTGGTTGGCTTATTCATGCTTAATCTGCTTATTTTGTCATAACTGCTTATTTTGCAAGTATGTATCATATCTGGTGACTGTTTGCTTATTCTGTGCTTATTGGCTGAATCAATTTGTGATTTCTTTGTTGATATTGACTCCTTGTGATCCACTGATTACAAGGGTGCCTTTGTTTTCCATTGAATCCAACTGGATCTTTATAAAAAAGCAAGTCAAATAGTTAAAGCAGTGGGAACTCCTTTCCCCAGCTGCTAGCCACTGGTAGTGTTATTTCACCTTATGCTTATCAATAAGTTGTTCTAGCTTATTTAAACCTGTAACAACTTTGAATTTTTAATAGGTGTTACTTATTTGACCCATTTGTTCATACTGGAGCATTTGAGGGGTTGACTTTGAGCTTTGACTAGAAAACCAATAACTTTGACTTTTACATAAGTGCTTATCAACTTATTCAGCTTATTTGGCTTGGCTTATTGAACTTTTCTTTGTTGATTTGTCTTAATTAAGTCATTTAGAGTCTTTTGCAACTTATTTGAAGGTCTGAGGTGGTCTAGAACTCCAAGTCGACTATTTTGTCTTTTATTGAAAACTCACTTTGCTTATTTCTGACTTAATGGTTGAGCTTATTTGTAATTTCTTTTCACAAATCTCTTAGGCATCTCAAAAGAAGGTTGTGTGTCAAATATAAGCATATGGCATTGGCTTATTGCTTAATGGGCCAAAAATCCTAATAAGAATAAGCTGATATACTATTAAGCTGTGATAAGCTCACTTTCAGCTTTTGGGCTTTAGACTTTTGTGTTTAAAATTGAATTTTAAGCTAGACTGGTGATTTCAGCTTATTTGGTTAAGTTTCACTTTATTGGGCCCAAAAGCCCATTTCAATTGGACTATTTTTGTTTTTAGCCCATTTGGGGGGCTAATAGGGGCTTTTTGGTAATTTCACTTTCATTTTCTGATTATTTAGGTTAAATTAAACTAGTTTGCAAGTTTCTAGAATTTTTTATAGTTTTTGAATTTTTAATAATATTTTTAAAATTATTTTATTATTAAATTTCATTTTTTACATTTTTGCAACTTTTATATTTTTCTTAGATCAAATAAATTAAAATAGGATTTTTAAAACTCTCAGATTAATTTTAGCATCATTTTCTTAATTTCTAGAATTATTTTAATATTTAAATATTTTTTAATCATTTAAAAATAGTTTTCCTTAGTTTAAAAATTTATAAAAATATTTTTAGTCTTTTTAAGTCATTTAAGAGGTTTACAAAGTGAAAAATCTTTATTTCGAATTTTTAATAATTATTTGGATTTTTAGGGATTTAATTAGCATTTAAAAATTAATATTTAATTAATTAAAAGGTTTGAAAAAGTTTTGATCATTCGTAAAATTTTAGTTTATTTAATTGATTTTTGGTAATTTTTTTGAGAATTTTTAGAATTAATTTTTATTTTAGCACTTTTTACGGTTTTTAATTTAGACGTCGTAGTAATAATTTTCACGTATCTGTCATTCTAATTTCTCATCCCTTCTTTCTCATATTAATCTCAAATCATTTACATTTTACTCACACACATATACCTCCTTGGGAAACGATCTTTCACCTTTAAGGGTAATTAGTGTTTGATTTTCCTAAATCATCACTTAATACTTACCGCTCATTTACGCTCTTTTGTTTTCCTAAACAAGAGGTGTATATTTTACCTCAATCAGACGGCTTTCATGACTCCATGATCATTGGCAAATAATATTGCAGCATAATTGTCACAATATATATCAATAGGTTCTTTAATTGAAAGCATCATCCCAAGATCTCTAATAAGATTCCTAATCCAAACCACTTTTAATTATGTATATGGCTACCCTTTGAATACCATTACATTTCTTTTCGTATTCCTCAAATACTGCAGAAAATATTTAACAGCAATCCAGTGGAGCTTCCCTGGATTCTGTTGGTATCTACTGACCAAGTTCTGAGCAAACGCCGCATCAGGCCTTGTGCATCTTACAGCATACATAATAGATCCTACAGCCGAAGCATAAGGCACCTTCTGCATGTAAGCCACCTCCTCAGGTGTTGATGCATCTAACTCATGACTTAATTCATGCTTAACTTCCATAGGTTGAAAACCTTTCTTGGAATTATGCATATCATACTTCTTCAATATCTTATCAATATAAGCATCTTGACTAAGACCAATTAACCGTCTTTTCCTATCTCGATAGATTTTAATTCCCAGAATATACGCAGCATCTCCTAAATCCTTCATAGAAAAATATTTACCAAGATAATCCTTGACTTCCTTAAGTCTTGGAATGTTACTTCCCATGATTAATATGTCATCGACATATAAAACTAGGAACACTACATCACTCCCACTAGCTTTGCGATATACACATGGCTCATCATGATTCTGAATAAATCCAAACTTTTTGATTTCTTTATCAAATCGTTTATTCCATTGACGTGATGCTTGCTGCAAACCATAAATAGATCTTTGAAGTTTGCACATGCGGTTTGGATATTTTGGATCAACGTACCCTTCAGGTTGTTGCATATAGATGTCTTCATCTAAGCGACCATTCAAGAAGGCAGTTTTAACATCCATTTGCCATATCTCATAGTCATAGTATGCTGCTATAGCTATGAGAATCCTAATTGCCCGTAAGTCTGCTACAGGAGAAAATGTCTCCTCGTATTCTATGCCAAAAGTTTGAGTAAAACCTTTAGCTACTAAATGTGCTTTATAGGATTGTACTTCGCCATCCATGTCGGTTTTCTTGTATAACCACTTATTTTTCACTACTTTAGCATTTTTAGGTGTATCAACAAGAATCCAAACAACATTGATTTTCATGGATTTCATTTCCTCATTCATCGCATCTATCCATTTAGACTTTTCTGGATCAAGCATTGCGGATCGATAGTTAGCAGGTTCACCAAGATCCCCTACCTCCTCCTCATCATCCTCTATGTTAAGACATATTTTGCTTGGCGCACGTACGGTTCTTTTAGACCTACGTGGAGGAATTAATTCCGATGGAGCTCCCAAACTTTCTGGCTCTATTTGAAGTTCTTCGCTAGTATTTTCAGAAGGCAATGTATCTTCTTGAATTTCTTCAAGATCATAATTTCTCCCACTGAATTCTTGATTTACAGGATCATTTTCAAGGAAGTCTCCATACCTAGCAACAATAACCTTGTTCTCAGGCGGATAATAAAAGTAGTAACCCATAGTTTCCTTAGGGTAACCTACAAAGATACATTTTACAGAGCGTTGTTGGAGTTTATCTCCAGAGTCACGTTTCACATACGCCTCACAACCCCAAATCTTTAAATAAGACAAATATGTCCTTTTGCCATGCCATAGTTCATATGGTGTCTTATCAACCTTCTTTGTGGGAACCATATTCAGAATACGAACAACAGATTCTAAAGCATAATCCCAAAAGGATAAAGGTAAAGTTATAAGATTAAACATAGATCGCACCATATCTAATAATGTACGATTTCTCCTTTCGGATACACCATTTTGTTGTGGAGTATATGGAGAAGTAAGTTTCTAAAAAATTCCATTCTCACTTAAATAATCTTTAAACTCTTGACTTAAATATTCACCACCTCGATCAGAACGAAGAGCTTTAATCTTCTTTTCTAGTTGCAGTTCTACTTCTTCTTTAAACATCTTGAATGTTTCAAATACCTCATGTTTATGCTTAAGTAAATAAACATAACCATAACGGTAATAATCATCCGTAAATGTTAAGAAGTAGCTAGCACCTTTCCTTGACACATGTCTAAGTGGTCCACACACATCAGTGTGTATTAAACAAAGTAGTTCATTAGCCCTTTCAATATTGCTATTAAAAGGTTTCTTGGTCATCTTTCCATAGATACAAGACTCACATTTATCAAATGATTCATCATTGATATTTTCCAAAAGAACATCACGTTGAAGCTTTTGTATGCGAGTCTTCCCAATATGGGCAATCTACAATGCCAAAGATAAGAAGAGTTTTTGTCTAACTTTCTCTTCTTATTCATGCTAAAAACCGAATTAATCTTTCTCTTGGAATTATTATCATGCATGTTAATTTCAAAAACACCATTCACAAAAATTGCATCAAAATAGAATAAACCATCTTTGAAAACAGAAATTCTATTATTATCAATAGTGTAAATAAATCAAAGATCCAACATATACGAAAAGGACAGACTATTATTTCAAAAACACTTGTTTTCCCCACGACCAGTTCTCCTACTCCCTCCTAATAGGGACAGACTAGAGTTTTATGTGATCCCATGCGGATCACACTCTCATCTTATACCCATATTAGTTTCCATATGTCTAAACTAAGCCATATTTTCAATTCTTATTCAAATCTCATACTTCTATTTTGATCTTGCACCCAACATGAGTTACTTTCAATCATCATCTTCTAGGAATACTTGGTTCTATCCTTCCATGGTTCTCTCTAATTCCTACACTATCCCATCCAATAGAAATTCCATACTTCATTCATCAAATCTATGGAATCGCTAGTGCATTGGATGATGCATATTTGTCTCTTCCAAAGATCTTTCATAACACCTTCACAGAACCGACTCTCTAATCACTTCTCCACGAACTTATTCAACTCATCTTCACTACTCATCCCTCGATATTGATTGCCATAAAAATTCTATCCGCGTAGTCACTCGACTCCCTTGTTACTTACACGAGTTATTAATCTCCCATGTTATGTATTCAATTCATCACGATCCACTGGTTAAGCTCTTTGTAGCTCCACTCCGGTACTCGATATGTCCTTCTTCGTCACGAACCATACAGAGATTCCCATCATAGTGCTTGTCACCTTTCTAGTCCTTCCAACTTCTGTGACTCCTTCGAAATCTCTTGCTTCCTTCTAGCAGCCGACATGTAGTCCTTTCAGCTCCTTGCTTCACGATGTAGCTCTTCACGCACTCCTTCTCGTCTCTATGATGTTACCTAGGAACTTCACACTACCCAGTAGCTTCTAACTTCAACTCATCTACCACAATATTTCTAAAGGTACTTCAACCCCTCAATGACTCTCTCTTCCTTACTTGTCGTAATCATACTTAATCAGCCTCCTACCAATCAGTCTTTCACATCCATGTTTTCCTTCACGTGTCTACTACTACCTTGCCTCCATAACTATACCAATTCCCTTGTGTGTTATTTGCCCAATCTTTCCATTAGTATAAAATTTCTACTCTACCCTCACATCCACTGGTACTTTCCTCAATCTCCTAATGGTACTTCAACCAACTTCTTATAGCATGACATCTCGTTCCCATGACAAGTTAACTAACTTTACTTACTCCTTTATTCCCGTAACCAATCTAAGTTTCAAAACTCTACAAATCTTAATCATTCCTTCAACACAAACTTTAAACCAAAATACATCTCTCCATTCTAATATCTAACCATAAGTAATACTACCCAACTCTATCCTCTCATCCTAACGTTCCCACAACCGCATAACTAAATCAACCATGACGTGTACCAAAAGAATTCCAAACAATCGTGTCCCAAAATAAAATATAGGGTAAAACGAACCCTAGCCAAAACAACTGAAAACGAAACAATGTAATCCGAAAGCTCAATGGAGTGCCAACAACAAAAAAAATAAGACTCCTCACGATTAGTATTACCAAATTTCAATACCTTAGAAATTTTTGCCCCAATTAGTTACCTCTCATAAGAACCAAACTTCAATACTACTAAAATCAATCATACTCATTTTTAACAATTCCCTTTATTATAAAAGAGCACAACTCCGTTAGTCTATTAAAAACTCACTCCAACTATCATCTCATTTTAACAATAAACTCATCCTTTATCTTCATTATTTTACCAAAGATATCAACTAATTAGTATACTATACTCTAATTCTAACCATTATCTTGTTTAATCATATTAAATTTATTTCACTTGTTATTATGAAACCATTATATGTTTATAAAATATAGTGTTTTTATTATCATTATTAAACTAAAATCTCTTTTTTTACTCTTTCCGTCCATTTAAATACTTCTAAAATTTTAACTACACTTAAGAAAACTATTTTCAAATTTCTTTACCCTTTAAAATGTATTATCATATATTACCTAGAAAACTAATCCAATTATTTTCAAGACAATGTTTTTTATAACTTACTACCACAAACTTAATGAAAAGATATGTAAGTCACGATATCATACCATACACTTACAAATTATTTTCAAAATCGTTTTCCTATAATTAGCCAGACTTATTTGCAAGAAAATTTAGTAGTTCTCATTAATTAAAATACATACCCGAATGTAGACACACATAAAAAAGACTCAAAACGTCGTTAGAACTCCATCAAACTCCAACACCATAAAACACGAGCAAACACAAGGTACGTTAAAGTTATAATAACTACTGAACGACCATATATCCTAACTTAACACATATTAGTATATATACATCCGCAAATATATACCTATTAAATCACCCAAAACATACTCGTTACCATACATGTCAAATCAATCAATCGCGTCATAAACTCATTTTCCATACAAGTAATCACCATCTTACAACAGGGCATAAAACCCATCACTAAAACCAGTCCATATCGTGTGACCCCATAATCACACCACATGACTATAACCCAAAACATATAACATACTAAAACAATAGCCATCTCGTAGGCAACCGTTACATAAACCCATATATTATACATATACCCAAAATCCACATCTCATCATATACAAGCATGTACTAACCCTCTTTCACGCAATCATACTTAGGAACCCATTGAAGTTGTGGTACTTATATAAATATATTGGCCACCATACTTATACACTTACCCTTTCCCCAATGCACTCCCTCCTATGATGACACTTATAAGAATCAATACAACATATAACACATAAATCCATCTACTTACATAAGCTCATAACCACATAACCAATAAGGTCCAAAACTCCATCTATTAAAATAACATAGTAAAACTCTTGGAATACATAAATACATAGTCTAGCTAAAACATCATAGACAAACTCCAACACAACATCATAAGTCATGTCACCCATAAGAGTGAAAACAACTTAAAATCCTTTATATCCACCTACTCCTAATAACTCGAATCACCACATGATTCTTAGGGAACATGACTTAAACATCAAAAGAAAAATACTATACATTAGGTAGACCAAATAACTTATTATGGTGAAAGTAATTTATATATCAAAAGAAACACAAAAATTAATAGGTGACTAAGTATGAGCAACTACAGTTCAACTCATACTAGTCAAAATTCACAGAAAATAAAATTTAGGGAAATACAATCAAGACCATACACGTAATCCTATGACGCCTATATGTAGGGATCCTTAACCTATATACTAGGCTAGGTAACCTAATTCTCTATAACCTGTCTCTGATACCATTCTGTCACTCCCCACCATGGCGGAATATGAGGCGCGGCGTATGGATATCATCACAACAATAGCGTGTCTATAGAGATAACTAAATGAAATGGAAATATCATAAATGGTGACACAATGTCATGAAGATATCTCAAACAATGCAGGCGTCTAGGTAAGTAGGTAACATGTCTACCTGTTACCAAAGACATACAATTAAGAAATAACAAACATATAGGTGTCTACAAAGTATCACTTATTCAAACATAAATAAAGACTCAGAGGAAAGGGGGTTCCTCCAAATGCAATCCTAAGCCTTCCAGCTAGCCACTCCTATTCTCACACTTAACCACATTCTCACCTGAAAGAGACACTAAAACACGTCAACATAAAGTTGGTGAGAGTCATAGGTTTAGATTCCAACGCCAAATTAGTTATAAGTTGTGAATAACAACCATTAACAAAAGAATATATGGAAAATGTGCTACAATTATGCATTAACAACTAGCATTCAAGATTAACCAATCATCACAAATCCAAGGCTCTAAGCCTTACCAATAACCATAATTCCAAGGCTCCAAGCCTTACCAATAACCATGGTCCCATAGGCGCCCATACACCTATAAACCAATCCCAAGGCCCCGCCTTGTCAACATCCCTTTGGTACCAAGTTAAACCATAATAATTGAGACGGTACGTGTCCCTCGATCTAAATCATAAACACAATCAAGAATCACATAGTAGTTAATCACATAAGTGTACACACAAGTCCATCACAAACCATAAAAACATTCACAACATTCTTTACAAAACCATACAGTGTCTCTTCCATCCCATCTAGAATTCAAATCATAAAAACACATGGGACTATGAAACTCACCTGAACAAGCTTCTCCAAATAACCGCGCTCTAGCAAAAATCTAAACACAAAAACGTATACAATCAAGACATGAACCACATACCAAAATGACTCATCAATCTATGATGGATATATAACCTTATCCTACCACTTAACCCCATTTATATGCCATATGCATCTCATTACATCCCTCTATAAATCCCTTAACTTAGTTTAGTTCATAACTCTCCCCGTTAACATTTAACCCAAAACAGTCCCGTTTTTCATACTTCAAACTATGGGTCGAACACCCTCTTAACAAAAATAACATGCCCTGTAAACGAAACCCTATGCATTTACATGTATTAGCTAACTATCCCATATGGCCGCAATCTTAAAGCTACTGTTAAGGCCTCCATATATATATATATATATATATATATATATATATATATATATATATATATATATATATATATATATATATATATATATATATATATATATATATATATATATATATATATATATATATATATATATATATATATATATATATATATATATATATATATATATATATATATATATATATATATATATATATATATATATATATATATATATATATATATATATATATATATATACTTTTACCTATCCATAATTTACTGATTTTTAACATGTGAAAAGTTTGTTATGATCAGAGGGTCTTACCCTAACCCATTTGTTTAGCCCTCCTCCAGATCTTTTATTTAATATATAATCTAAGTCTCATATTCGTTTGAAGGTCCAATTATACTCCTAAGTACCCTAACCATCTTAAAACATTAGTTTAAACCCGACTGATTTCAAAACTGTTTTGACCTCTGACTATTGTAACCTGTTTTTGACCCACTTTCCGACCTACAATTTATCTCTAGTTTCTTGAATTTGAAAGCCAACTCAATTATCTTTCCAGGGACATAAGATTCGAAATTTAAAAGTTTGTATAACTTTAGATATGATCAAAACAATGGACCAAAAATTCTGCCCAGTTTTTAAAAATGAATTTAAACATGATTAAACCCTAATTACGATCACTAATCTTCATAATAACCAAAGTAATCAATTCATATGAACCTTAATATCACTAATCTAAGAAAACTCACAAACCCTAATCCGTCATAAGACCAATTACATGATTAAATTAATTAAAATCATTAATAGAACAAGGGTTTTGAAGGTTTTACCTTAGAAATCAACGGAAGATCTTTATTTTTGAAAGGGGAAAGGCTGAATTTATGTAACGTATTTTTTCAAATTAACTAATGTACGCAAGATATCTTTTTTATTCCGGATATACGCAACATACTTTCATATACTTACTAATCTACGCAATATTGACCAAAATGTTACTTGTTTGACCGGTTACCACTTAAAAAGTTACAGTTTGGTCCTTTGGTCTGCGTAGACTTTCATCGTTAGTCCTTTGACAATTTTTTTCATTAGAAAACTTAGTAATGATACCTTGACTTTAATTCACGTATTTTTATACACACTTTTTATACGTGTTATTATTTACACGTTTTATACGCGAAAAATTCTGAACTTTGACAGATGATTTCAACGTCAAAACTTATCCCGTAAACTCCGAAAAACTCACGTTAAGTCAATGTATACGTTCTCTACAACGTTCATGTTTTATGTTTTCCATGAAAAAGACATTTAGATGGTCGAAACCCCGATTTAAAACTATGACAACAATACTAGTATTTTCGGTAATTATGTAAATCCGAATTTCGACGGTCTCGGTTAATGCTAAATACTTACTTTGAAGTCTCTAAACCTATAAATGACTAAATATAGACATTCTATACGTAAAATATTATAAAACAAAGTGTAAAACTTTAAAAAAATAGTAGTATGATAAAAATGGAAAATTGAATAAGTACACAACATCGATTCCATTACGTATCTTAAAAAAAACTTGTGAAAAGAAATTGCTCGAAAAAATTCTCCTTTAAAATTAAACTCAAACACAAAACATGTGTCTAAAAATTTGTATCGAAGTGTGTGTATACAAACGTGGATAAAAGTTATATAAAAACGTGTGTATAAAATTGTGGGTATTAAAAAGCGTAAAAAATATTTATATAATTGCGTAAAAAATATTTATATAATTGCGTAAAAACGTGTGAATATAAATGTTTTTTATGCTTTTTTATACACACAGTTTTATATACTTTTTCATACACTCGTTTTTATACACACATTTCGATACACATTTTTAGACGCGTGTTATGTGTTTGGGTCTAATTTTATACGGAAAGTTTTTCTAGCAATTTTTTTTCACTGTTATATTTTTCAAATACGTAACGGAATCGATATGCGCTTATTAATTTTCCATTTTTTTTATCATACTACTATCGTTATTAGTTTTAAACTTTATTTAATAATATTTTATATATAGACTGACTATATTTAGTTACTGAGGGGTTTAGAGACTTAAAAGTAAGTTTTTATCACTAAACGAGATCGTCGAAATCCAGATTTACTTAATTACCAAAAATACTAGTATTGCTGTCACAGTTTTAAATCGAGGTTTCGACCATCTAAATATCTTTTTCATGAAAAACATAAAACATGAAAGTTGTAGAGAACGTATACATTGACTTACCGCGTGATTTTCGGAGTCTACGGGATCAGTTTTCACGCTAAAATCGTCTGTCAAAGTTCAAACTTTCTCGCGTATAAAAATCATGTATATAATTGCACGTATAAAAAAGTGGGTATAAAATCGTGTATAAAATGTGTGTATTAAAGTTAAAGTATCATTACTAAGTTTTTAACGAAAAAAATGTCAAAGGACTAACGAGGGAAGTCCACGTAGACCAAAGAACCAAACTGTAACTTTTCTAATTGGTAACCGGTTAAACAAGTCACATTTTTGTCAATATTGCGTAGATTAGTAAGTATTTGAAAGTATGTTGCGTAGATATGGAATAAAAAAGTATCTTGCGTACATTAGTTAATTTGAACAAGAATGTTACATAAATTCAGCCTTTCCCCTTTTTGAAACCCTAATTGGCCACCATTGTTGAATTTCGGCTAGGAGCTGTTATGGAGGTTAAAAATCTGATTATTTTGGTTATGGATTAGGTTTGGTTAAGTCCTAAAGGCCCCCTAATCCAATTACAAGTCTATTGTGCCTGTTTTGGGCTTTTCCTTCTTTCTTTCTTTTAGCCGCCCAACCCAAAGCCCAAAACCCCTATTTGGCCGACTTTTATACTCCACCTACTGTTATTTATTCGTAACTAAACTTAGTGGTACCCTCGGGTTACTTCCGGGCCAAAGCCCGAAAGCCTTACGTTAATTTTTCGTCTTCTTACGCGATTACCGTAAAATACATAATTTTATGGAAACTCTTAAAACAAGTTAGTGACTTAATAAATAAGTATAAAATAACCTAAATCTAACACGTAAATTAATCTCGAAACTAAATCCTTAGTCCGAGACCTCTAAACGCTAAACCATCGCATCGTAAATATACGATTTACTATAATACATATACGTATATATAAAAACTTAAAATAACACTATTTCATTTCATAGTAACTACCACGTGAGCTCATGAACATGAAATAACCACACATCGTTTTACTTACAGCGTACCCCGTACCCGTAAACGATGTCCAAACCACACTATATTCACACCAATTAACACATAAACACATAAAGACACATAATTTCACGAAATATGCACAAAATAAAACTAAGTGACGAACCTCAAAACCGCGGTTGTCACATCACTCCCTCCTAATAGAAATCTCGTCCCGAGATTTAATCCTTAGGATCAAACACACAAACAACAAATCACATGAGGATACTTGTTCAAAATGAACTCTTCTCATTTCCATGTGTACTTTAGTTCATGACTCAATATACCACATATACTAACCAACAATATTTAAATTCATTCCCAAACTCTTGACATCACAGCCAATAAATCTCACAAATGACTCTTCGATAGAACGAAGACTCTTATTAACACAAATCCCGAATAACCATACGTGAAAATACGCATTCTCAAACAACATTTACCAATCTTAATACATGAAATATATCATTTATACCATTCAATTTCCTAGGTAATTCTATACCCATAAGATACGGGTCCAATCTTTCCAAATATCATAAATGGACCTACAAAACTCTACATCAACTTTTCCATTTTACCAAAAGATACCACCCGTTACTATGGGTGAAACTTCCTACATAACTTTGTCACTAACTCTAGTGGTTTCCTCCTTTTCAACATAGCATCTCTTGTTGCTCTCATCCTTCCACAAACACCATTTCCACATTATAGTCTCTTTCACCAATTTTAGTCCACCATAAGGTCAACTCACCCTATCCTTCAATATAGTGCCTCAAATGGTATTCATCGACTTCTAGTATGATAACTATCATTATATGAAAACTCAGACATCGCTAACGAGTTTCCCACCTCCCTCTAAATCAGTCACCCAAGCTCTCAACACGACTCCTATACTTGTAGCAATTTCTCACTTCGTCCATCCTTTTCCAATTAACTGGATATACTCATATCCAACCATGTTCATCAACTCCCTTTAGTCCATACCCCCAAACCACTTAAAAATTCCAATTTCCTTACACAAGTGACCTATGACGGTGTTTCACATATTCATTAGTTCATCATAACAAGGATCTTCCAATCCAAATCAGCTTATGATCTATACATATCACCAAAAGGACGGTTATCTCATTTAGTCTATCAACTGCCATCCAAACCCATGCTACAACTACTTCCATTAAATTTGGATAGCTCATTAGTAGCACCTATACACTTCCTTCTCACTTTTCTCCATGAAAGGTTTTTTTTTCTTTTTTTTTATACTCAACACTTTCTTTATACTTACACAATGTCTTACCTCCAAGATCATAGTGCTCCTCATCTTGTCTCAGTTAGTACAAGCCCTTCATCCCTCATGACACATCACATCTATAACTCCTCATCCATTCGATTATCGGTACTAAGCCTTCCAATCAAACAGTATAGGTCAGTGCCATTTCCTTTCCACACTACTGCAATATTAGCATGCTTAGTGCCTTAGTCTACTCATTAGGCTATACCAAAGTTTTACCTTCGGTTCCTATCTCGACCTATTTCATTTATGATCTGCATCTATCCAGACATCCTTCTTTTTCCTCAGCTCATGACATACATCACGATGTTATGCTTCCCGTCTTTCAAGTCATCTATACATCAAAATTATCCAAGTAGCTACACTTGTTTTCCCCACGACCAGTTCTCATACTCCCTCCTAATAGGGACGGACTAGAGTTTTATGTGATCCCATGCGGATCGCACTCTCATCTTATACCCATATTAGTTTCCATTTGTCTAAACTAAGCCATATTTTCAATTCTTATTCAAATCTCATACTTCTATTTTGATCTTGCACCCAACATGAGTTACTTTCAATCATCATCTTCTAGGAATAATTGGTTCTCTCCTTCCATGGTTCTCCCTAATTCCTACACTATCCCATCCAACAGAAATTCCATACTTCATTCATCAAATCTATGGAATCGCTAATGCATTGGATGATGCATATTTGTCTCTTCCAAAGATCTTTCATAACACCTTCACAAAACCAAATCTCTAATCACTTCTCCACGAACTTATTCAACTCATCTTCACTACTCATCCCTCGATATTGATTGCCACAAAATTCTATCCGCGTAGTCACTCGACTCCCTTGTTACTTCCACGAGTTATTAATCTCCCATCTTATGTATTCAATTCATCACGATCCACTGGTTCATCTCTTTGTAGCTTCACTCCGGTACTCGATATGTCCTTCTTCGTCACGAACCATACGAAGATTCCCATCATAGTGCTTGTCACCTTTCCAGTCCTTGCAACTTCTGTGACTCCTTCAAAATCTCTTGCTTCCTTCTAGCAGCCGACACGCAGTCCTTTCAGCTCCTTGCTTCACGATGTAGCTCTTCACGCACTCCTTCTCGTCTCTATGATGTTACCTAGGAACTTCACACTACCCAATAGCTTCTAACTTCAATTCATCTACCACAATATTTCTAAAGGTACTTCAACCCCTCAATGACTCACTCTTCCTTACTTGTCGTAATCTTAATCAGCCTCCTACCAATCAGTCTTTCACATCCATGTTTTCCTTCAAGTGTCTACTACTACCTTGCCTCCATAACTATACCAATTCCCTTGTGTGTTATTTGCCCAATCTTTCCATTAGTATAAAATTTCTACTCTACCCTCACATCTGCTGGTACTTTCATCAATCTCCTAATGGTACTTCAACCAACTTCTCATAGCATGACATCTCGTTCCCATGAGGAGTTAACTAACTTTACTTGCTCCCTTATTCCCGTAACCAATCTAAGTTTCTAAACTCTACAAATCTTAATCATTCCTTCAACACAAACTTTAAACCAAAATACATCTCTCCATTCTAATATCTAACCATAAGTAATACTACTCAACTCTATCCTCTCATCCTAACGTTCCCACAACCGCATAACTAAATCAACCATGACGTGTACCAAAAGAAATCCAAACAATCGTGTCCCAAAATAAAAAATATAGGGTAAAACGAACCCTAGCCAAAACAACTGAAAACGAAACAATGTAATCCGAAAGCTCAATGGAGTGCCAACAACAAACAAAATAAGACTCATCACGATTAGTATTACCAAATTTAAATACCTTAGAAATTTCCCAATTGGTTACCTCTCATAAGAACCAAACTTCAATACTATTAAAATCAATCATACTCATTTTTAACCTTCCCTTTATTATAAAAGAGCACAATTCCGTTAGTCTATTAAAACTCACTCCAACTATCATCTCATTTTAACAATAAACTCATCCTTTATCTTCATTATTTTACCAAAGATATCAACTAATTAGTATACTATACTCTAATTCTAACCATTATCTTGTTTACTCATATTAAATTTATTTCACTTGTTATTATGAAACCATTATATGTTTATAAAATATGGTGTTTTTATTATCATTACTAAAATAAAATCTCTCTTTTTACTCTTTCCGTCCATTTAAATACTTCTAAAATTTTAACTATACTTAAGAAAACTATTGTCAAATTTCTTTACCCTTTAAAATGTATTATCATATGTTACCTAGAAAACTATTCCAATTATTTTCAAGACAATTTTTTTATAACTTACTACCACAAACTTAATGAAAAGATATGTAAGCCACGATATCATACCATACACTGACAAATTATTTTCAAAATCGTTTTCCTATAATTAGCCAGACTTATTTGCAAGAAAATTTAGTAGTTCTCATTAATTAAAATACATACCCGAATGTAGACACACATCAAAAAGACTCAAAACGTCGTTAGAACTCCATCAAACTCCAGCACCATAAAACATGAGCAAACACAAGGTACGTTAAAGTTATAATAACTACTGAACGACCATATCCTAACTTAACACATACTAGTATATATACATCCGCATATATATACCTATTAAATCACCCAAAACATACTCGTTACCATACATGTCAAATCAATCAATCGCGTCATAAACTCATTTTCCATACAAGTAATCACCATCTTACAACAAGGCAAAAAACCCATCACTAAAACCAGTCCATATCGTGTGACCCCATAATCACACAACATGACTATAACCCAAAACATATAACACACTAAAAAAATAGCCATCTCATAGGCAACCGTTACATAAACCCATATATTATACATATACCCAAAATCCACATCTCATCATATACAAGCATGTACTAACCCTCTTTAATGCAATCATACTTTGGAACCCATTGAAGTTGTGGTACTTGTATAACTATGTTGGCCACCATACTTATACACTTACCCTTTCCCTAATGCACTCCCTCCTATGATGACACTTATAAGAATCAATACAACATATAACACATAAATCCATCTACTCACATAAGCTCATAACCACATAACCAATAAGGTCCAAAACTCCATCTATTAAAATAACATAGTAAAACTCTTGGAATACATAAATACATAGTCTAGCTAAAACAACATAGATAAACTCCAACACAACATCATTTAGTTATAAGTCATGTAGCCCATAAGAGTGGAAACAACTTAAAATCCTTCCTATCCACCTACTCCTAGTAACTCGAATCACCACATGATTCTTAGGGAACATGACTTAAACATCAAAAGAAAAATACTATACATTAGGTAGACCAAATAACTTATTATGGTGAGAGTAATTTATATATCAAAAGCAACACAAAAATTAACAGGTGACTAAGTATGGGCAACTACAGTTCAACTCATACTAGTCAAAATTCACAGAAAATAAAATTCAGGAAAATATAATCAAGACCATACACGTAATCTTATGACGCCTATATGCAGGGATCCTTAAGCTATAGACTAGGCTAGGCAACCTAATTCTCTATAACCTTTCTCTGATACCATTCTGTCACACCCCACCATGGCAGAATATGGGGCGCGACGTATGGATATCATCACAACAATAGCGTGTCTATAGAGATAACTAAATGAAATAGAAATATCATAAATGTTGACACAATGTCATGAAGATATCTCAAACAATGCAGGCGTCTAAGTAAGTAGGTAACATGTCTACCTCTTACCAAAGACATACAATTAAGAAATAACAAACATATAGGTGTCTACAAAGTATCACTTATTCAAACATAAATAAAGACTAAGAGGAAAGGGGGGGTTCCTCCAAATGCAATCCTAAGCATTCCAGCTAGCCACTCCTATTCTCACGCTTAACCACATTCTCACCTGAAAGAGACACTAGAACACGTCAACATTAAGTTGGTGAGAGTCATAGCTTTAGATTCCAACGCCAAATTGGTTATAAGCTGTGAATAATAATCATTAACAAAAGAACATATGGACAATGTGCTACAATTATGTATTAACAACTAGCAATCAAGATTAACCAATCACCACAAATCCAAGGCTCCAAGCCTTACCAATAACCACAATTCCAAGGCTCCAAGCCTTACCAATAACCATGGTCCCATAGGCGCCCATACACCTATGAACCAATCCCAAGGCCCCGCCTTGTCAACATCCCCTTGGTACCAAATCAAACCACAATAACTGAGACGGTACGTGTCCCCCGATCAAATCATAAACACAATCAAGAATCACATAGTAGTTAATCACATAAGTGTACACACAAGTCCATCATAAACCATAAAAACATTCACAACATTCTTTACAAAACCATACAGTGTCTCGTCCATCCCTTCTGGAATTCAAATCATAAAAAGACATGGGACTATGAAACTCACCTGAACAAGCTTCTCCAAATATCCGCGCTCTAGCAAATATCTAAACACACAAACGTATACAATCAAGACATGAACCACATACCAAAATAGCTCATCAATCTATGATGAATATATAACCTTATCCTACCACCTAACCCCATTTATATGCCATATGCATCTCATTACATCCCTCTATAAAGCCCTTAACTTAGTTTAGTTTATAACTCTCCCCGTTAACATTTAACCCAAAACAGTCCCGTCTTTCATACTTCAAACTATTGGTCGAACACCCCCTTAAATAAAATAACATGCCCTATAAACAAAACCCTATGCCCTTACATGTGTTAGCTAACTATCCCATTTGGCCGCAATCTTAAAGCTACTGTTAAGGCCTTCATATATATATATATATATATATATATATATATATATATATATATATATATATATATATATATATATATATATATATATATATATATATATATATATATATATATATATATATATATATATATATATATATATACTTTTACCTATCCAGAATTTACTGATTTTTAACATGTGAAAAGTTTGTTATGATCAGAGAGTCTTACCCTAACCCATTTGTTAAGCCCTCCTCCAGATATTTTATTTAATATATAATCTAAGTCTCATGTTCGTTTGAAGGTCCAATTATACTCCTAAGTACCCTAACCATCTTAAAACATTAATTTAAACCCGACTGATTTCAAAATTGCTTTGACCTCCGACTGTTGTAACCTGTTTTTGACCCACTTTACAACCTCCAATTTATCTCTCGTTTCTTGAATTTGAAAGAAAACTCAATTATCTTTCCAGGGACATAAGATTCGAAATTTAAAAGTTTGTAGAACTTTAGATATGATCAAAACAATGAAACAAAAATTCTGCCCAGTTTTTAAAAACGAATTTAAACATGATTAAACCCTAATTACGATCACTAATCTTCATAATAACCAAAGTAATCAATTCATATTAACCCTAATCTCACTAATCTAAGAAAACTCACAAACCCTAATCCATCATAAGATCAATTACATGATTAAATTGATTAAAATCATTAATAGAACAATGGTTTTGAAGGTTTTACCTTAGAAATCAATGGAAGATCTTTATTTTTGAAACCCTAATTGGCCACCATTGTTGAATTTCAGCTAGGAGCTGTTATGGAGGTTAAAAATCTGATTATTTTGGTTATGGGTTGGGTTTGGTTAAGTCCAAAGTCCCCTAATCCCATTACAAGTCTTGGGCCTGTTTTGGGCTTTTCTTTCTTTATTTCTTTTAGCTGCCCAACCCAAAGCCCAAAACCCCTATTTGGCCGACTTTTATACTCCACCTACTGTTATTTATTTGTAACTAAACTTAGTGGTACCCTCGGGTTACCTCCGGGCCAAAGCCCGAAAGCCTTACGTTAATTTTTCGTCTTCTTACGCGATTACCGTAAAATACATAATTTTATGGAAACTCTTAAAATAAGTTAGTGAGTTAATAAATAAGTATAAAATAACCTAAATCTAACACGTAAATTACTCTCGAAACTAAATCCTTAGTCCTAGACCTCTAAACGCTAAACTATCGCATCGTAAATATACGATTTACTATAATACATATACGTATATATAAAAACTTAAAATAACACTGTTTCATTTCATAGTCACTACCACGTGAGCTCATGAACATGAAATAACCACACATCGTTTTACTTACAGCGTACCCCGTACCCGTAAACGATGTCCAAACCACACTATATTCACACCAACTAACACATAAACACATAAAGACACATAATTTCACGAAATATGCACAAAATAAAACTAAGTGACGAACCTCAAAACCACAGTTGTCACACTCTCCATTACAACATCGTCCAAAATCTCATATGACGACGATTGTAACTTCTAGTGTTCGTCAATTAGTTGGCATAAGACTTAAATTTAAGGGTATTGATTTTGGTGGCAAAATCATGTATGGAGAAGCATGCATACATCTCCATAGCATCAGTTTAATAAAAAACCTTTAGTAAACCATTTGGTGAGACTAAAAATTTCGCCACATATTTGCAAGTTGAGGTATTGGTTAAACCAATTAAAGATTTTACCCACAACAATTCACGCCTCACGTTCCTAGAACTTGGCTAAAACACAAAGCAATAACTCTATTCATTGTGTTTCGGATGTGAATTTGCGGTTAAATCAACCTTAGGAATTATGTAAATAATAACCGTAGGTAATTGCAACTTTGACGCACAGGCAAGCCGGAAATTTGGTCAGCGCTGAAGCATAACACCTCCTTCCTTAACCAGGTACATGACCAACGGTGCGCTATACCCACTTTATAGTTTGTCAAAATTGAGTAGGCCGTTAAGTTATTATTGCAATTCCAATCAACGCAAATAATATGTAAACTAGATCTCAAAAGAATTCATTAATTTTTATATGATTTAGTCCATATTAATTTTTCTTGGAAAAAATACCCTTGTTTACAACATACAATTAATATAAAACGTATGAAAACAAGTAGGTACAAAAAAACTAAATCAAATAGCCACATGCAAAACAATTTATTCAAAGAACATATAATCTAGGGCTTTTATAAACATAAAAAGTCTTCCCTAATTTTAAAACTTTGAATCAAATAAAGGAAATAGCATATAAAATCCCATGATCCGTGAAAAACATGCATGTTCATCACGGATCTCCCACATATTCTTAACAATTAAAAAACTACGGATCGTAACCATACATGACATAAAAATTAATTAATACAATCATCTAAAGATTTTTACCATGTAATTTTAGGGTTTACAAAGTTTTTATTTTTTTAATATAAAATTCGGCTAAGTCGACTTTTTTAAAAAACAAAAAAAATAAAACCCTAATTTTTGTTAAAGCCTAAAAACAACATGTAATTTTAACTCAAATCACCATTAGTTAAAAAACCTTTACATTTCGATAATTATAACATGTTAAAACGGCTCTCGATGCCACTGAAGTTTTATGACATTCATAACAATTATATAATCATAACAAAGATCTAAGCACGTTATAGCGGAAGCGATTTAACAAGATCATATTAACACAATTATAGTTAATCGATTAGGGTTACATACCTTTATCCTAGCAAAGATCCACAAGATCATCGACGAATCACCAATTAGGGTTTGTGAAGAATAATACCAAGATATAGTTTAAAGCAAAACTATATTACGCTCTTGTATACACGTAATGCAACGGGCTAAGCGTGAGTCTAGAACTTGAAAACCGGAAGTTCAACACTTGTGGAATTTTAGCTAAACCGAAAACCAAAGAACCCTAAAAGGGGTGTTGGTCGCCGATCGTAAGAGAGAAGAAAAAGGGAAGGAGTAGGGATAGGAAAAAATTATGAGGCTATGGGGTGTTTATATAGGGCTGGAAAAACTTGGTTTCCAAGTAATAAACGAATAAGGAAACATATCCTTCTCCTTCCATTTTTCTTCTTGTAGCCGTCGACCCATAAGCCCACAAGAGTGGCTTCCGGAACTTTGTGTTTACTTCTTTTCTTCTATTTAATTCTATAACGTTCGTTTAACTTAACTCTTAATTTATTTAACGATCGTTTAGTTAAGTTCGGTTTGATTTAATAAATATATGTAAAATATATTTAATAAATAAAATTAACCCTTTACGTATTGTGTGCAATCCCGTAATCTCGAGTTCGATCCTATCACACGACTATTAATTTTATGTTCATAAAATTTCAGAAGATAATCTTTTTTTATCACTACTTTTCATCAAATTTTCCACCTCCCAACAACCAATTTCATCTTCTTCTTCATCTCTTTCTCTCCCATTCAAACAAAACTAAACCACCATAAAATTCATAGAAGATTTTAATCACTTGTAAGCACTTTGCTTTATGATAATCTTTAAAAATATGGAGGGTACTCTCACGATTCATATGAGGGCACTCGATGTTTTTTCTACAGGTCAAAACATTTTTCTATACACTTTTTGTGTTCTAAAAGTTTAATAGGGGCAACGGCCACATACCTTTCATATAGATCCGCCCTTGTCTTTACACTTTCTCAAGTCCCAAAGAGACCAGACTAGAAAATTAACACTAATTTGAGTTCTCCTTTATTTCACCAACAAGATGTACTCATGATTACATATCCCACCTCAACCAATACACAACTCATTCAACTCACACCCACAACAATCTGTGCGGAGAAGTGATGGGCATCGTCATGTCATACATAGCCCCCATTTGTACACACCATAACAAGTTGTGTTGAGAAGAGATGTGCATCGTCATGTAATACATAGCTTCCATTCACAAATGGGTAGGGGCTCTTGATGACTTGCTACAGTTATGTATTTAGTCTTTATTAGCCTAAGTTGGAGTCTAGGTGTCCAAATATTGAGTTTCCTATTATTAGCCATGAATAAGAGTCGGTTGGTTTTGCTTGTGTCCCAAGCCTAATCCGTAGGTTTCACAACCGACTCATGTGTCGGATTTACCTCTCCCCCATCCATATAAAAGAGGGTGAGGGGAGGGGTCATGTACGGATTTTTTAAATAACTAATCGTTGATTAGGGATATTACCTTGTGGGCATCGCTTTATTTTTCTATCGATTATAAGTTGTGTGTTATCTTCGATCGATATTTCACATCTAGTAACTAGTGTGTAGGATCTTCCTCCTATAAGTGGTATTGAGAACTTTGGTTCACGAGTTCGCTGCTTATTAGGATCGATCAAGGAGGAGGTTTTGGTGTTTAGGTGTCATGGACATCAAGGTGCAGTGGCTGGATCGACTTTAAAGGGATCTTTTGGTTTTCGATTTGATCAAAGGTAGCGCGTGTTCTTGGTTTTTCTGGTTGCTAGTGATACCACTAAGAAGAAGAAGATGCATGTGTTTTTGTGTGTGTGGGGCTTTGATAAAAGTCAACTACAAGTTAAGCTAAAACAAAAAATATAATTTGTGGTGTTATTGAGCCAAGACTTTATGTAACACCCCACTTTGATAAGTGGACCGTTACATGATAATTATGGCGTGTCATCAAAGTATGCAAGGTAAATGTCATAAAACATAAATGACCATAAGGAAAGCGGGAATCAAACATCAGCCCCCAAACATAAACTCAAAAATTCATAAAGTAAATGAAGTGCAAAGGAAATATGTATAAGACAGCTCCCATCCTATGCACATCCTCTCTATGCTCGAGTCTGTCCTTGGGTACCTGCCGCTTGGGTCATGGAAAGAAAGTATACGACTGAGCAATACGCTCAGTGAACGGATATAATGACAATGAAATGAATAGCATAAACATAAGTAAAGAATGAAATGCAATTATGAAATGATAGTGCAGCGGAATAAGTGTAAGTCCTGGAAAACCTGGTGTAAGTTTATAAACTGGTTTATATTCTGAAAAGACTTATGTTTATTTTATACTGAAAACTCTATTTTAAATATGTTGGGAATAAAAATAGCTAAGTCACTCAGCCGCTGACAAAGGGATTTTGGACGCTGACAAGAGTAAAATGAGCGCTGACAGATTGAGCACTGACAAGACTTATCAAGGCGCTGACAAAGGAAATCTAAGTCATAGACAACTACTTAGTCAACACGTTTTGTATGTTTATAAAAGATATGATCAACATTGTATTTTCTATATTTAACTTTTCCTTGAATAGTTGATTAGTAGATTATTTTTCAAGACTCCTTGTGTTATAAAAGGAGGTCTTAGGGTTTGATATTGATACATGTTTTACTCACTTTCATTGTACGCAATTCGATCATCAATAAAGTGAAAGTTTGGTATACATTGTGTTTTTCTTTGTTGTTTATTCTAAGTGTTAATTCCACATAACACTAGATTGTCATAAACACAAAGTTTCTCTACGTGTTATACTTGATTCAATCTCGGTAACACAAAGCTAAATCAATCTAAGTTTGGGATCAACAAGTGGTATCAGAGCTTGTTGAGGAACTTTTGATCAAAAGAACACCAAAACTCTAATCGCACAAAACCCTAAAAACATCATGTCAACCTCAAACTCAGAAACCCAAAGTTCAGTATCCTCTAATCATAACCTTAAAATCCCCATGCTTGACCCTGATAACTTTGAACTATGGATGTTCAGTTTTGAGCAATATCTCCAAGTGGATAACTATATTCTCTGGAAGGTTGTTGAACTTGGAAACATGTTCAACCAGACACAAGAGATCTTGGACTCCATTGAAAATGGAGAACAGCTAATGCTAAGCCTGAGGACTTACTTCTTAGACCTGAAGATGGAAGAGTGATGTGTCGAGGAAACGTCGATGTATTTTAACTAGATACGATATAGGACAAATTTAGGAAATTACCCTTAGGAAAAGGTAATAACCCATAAATAAGTCGAAGACGGATTTAATTAAACACGTTGATGAACCAAGTTCGTTGTACATGAAGATCAAGTGAATTTGAGATGTTTTGTTTCGATTTGGACAATTGATTTGAATGGGTTTTCGGTTTTAAAACTAAAATTACCCCTACAAATTTTTTAACTAATTAAATCCTAAAGTGCATGAATCATTCCCCATTTTTTATTTTAAGACAATTCTTAAAAATTAAATCAATTAAACTATCTAAAAATTAAACTATTTAAAATTAATTAAAACTTAACTATCTAATTAAATTTACTTTTACACTATTTAAAAACTTTATTTAAACTAATTTAAAAACTATTTAAAATCTATTAATTAATTAAATCTATTAAAAAATAACTTTTACTTTTTACCAAACAAAATCTATTTAAAAAAAACTAATTTATTTAAATCTAATTATTTAAAACTAATTTTTTAAAAACTAATTAAATTTATAAAATTACTAAAACAATTTTTATTTTGTTTTGAAACTGTTTATTATTTTTAAAACTAAAAGTAAATATAATAAAACTTTTAATTAAAATTTATTAAAATAAAAACTAGTATTTTTAATACTATTAAAACTGACAGCTACTATTGAAGTAACTATATTAATCAAGTAAACTGTAATAAATCACAAAAGACGAGCTAGCACAGGTGGTTAAATCCATTGATCCATGACCAGGAGGTCATGGGTTCGAGTCTCATAAAAGATATTTTTTTGGTAAATATTATTTTTGACAATGAAACGTAAATATGAAGTCACAGGAGTGAACTTCTTTAAATTAGTTTTGTAAGACTGATAGGAAATCAGTTTTGTACTAACAGACAAATTGAGTCTGTTAGCTCTTTGGTAATCAGCAAAGCCAACAATATATCAGCAAAGAAGATTCAATAATCAAGCTATAAGAACTAATCATATATTAAAATAAGAACCAGGCTCAAACTTATAACAGATAACACAAATGTGATAGACAAGAAGTATAAGATAATCCAAAACCTTATATCAGCTAAACAAGAAACCTACAAACTTAGCTAAACAGAAATTTATATCAGCAAGAATAAAGCTATAAAATCAGCAAGTATATAACTAGCTAAGCAAGACAATATAATCAACTAGTTAAGTAACGAATAAAAACTAAACTTAATCACACAGACTATCACAGACAAATACGATATCAGCTTTTCTTATAAAATCCATTGACATGTATTCAAAACAATAGTAAAACCATATTTACTCCAACAAATCTAAAGAAAACAGTAAAACTTAACATTTTAAGAGAACTACTTAGATTAATCATCCAAAAATCAGCATCATTTGAACAACTGAGAACATACAACAGACTTAATCCAAATATTGTTTTAGATTAAATTAATGTGCAGATTTATGAACCAAATAATCAGATAAATTCAAAAACCCATATCAAACAAACAATACTACTTCATTTAACACATCTAAACAGGATCAAGTAAGAAATAACAAAAGCAAATTAAACTAATAGATTATCAGCCAAATTTAATCAACTAAACATAATCATAAAAACATATAAACAACATAAAATAAAAAGGGATTAAAACCTTTGAAGAACCCTTTGAGAAGAAGGAAGGCGCTGAGCCTCCTTATTGAACCGAAGCAGGACCACCTTTCACCTCCACCATTCGATAACATCGAACCAAATATACCATCAAAGGTCAAAACAGTGCCTCGAACCAAGCACCCTTATCGAATCAGAACTTATGTTTTAATCAAACCATTGGGGTTTGATTTACTTCACAATTTTACTTAGATATTTCTTTAAACTATTAAGAAGTTTAATAAAATATCTTTTATATTTATAATATCAAATCAGACTGAGAAGGAAAAATGTATTGAACTTTAACAGTAAATAAATAGACGAATAAATTTGACAGAATAAATTTTTTTATTAATTAGAAAAAAGTAATACAGAACTATTAAAAATGAAAATACAAAATTCCTAACTCTAATTCAACATTATAACATTAAGTAAAAAATTGGATATAAATTACAGATCAAATGGGGTTTTTTATTGCCAAATCCCCAAGGCTGCTGGTGGAGTTTGTTGAGATGAAAACTAATCTTGAACGTCTAATCCGCATCTTCATTCTTCTCTTTCTTCTTTATCTTGATCTACGGTTGATAATAAGCCAACTAGCACACGGATTGCCAGCTTGGCAACCGAGTGTGCTAGTTGTGCTAGTTTGGTGCTGAGGTGTCCACAAATGATTGGAGGAGTGGTGGATGGTGAGTTGTCTCACCCAATCAGATGCTAGTAAAGGTGACACGTCACCACATCATTTCCATCTTCTTGATCAGAAAAAGGGGATTTATTAGAGGCACGTGTGTTATCACGCGTCTTTAATTGGTAAAAGCCCCAAATTGTTACTTAAGGCTAGGGTTTATTGAACAGTGGTGTCTGATTATTTGGATGGGGGTGAGAGAGAAAGGTAAAAACATAGGAAGTATCGAAGGGTGTGTGTGTGAGTAAATGTGAGTGAGTGGTTTAAGTTGTGAGGTAAATTAATCGTTAATTTACTTAACTGGATAAGTGAATAACCCAAATGGGTTTAAAAAGCCCAAAGTATACCAATTCGTTTCATAAATTTCAAATTGATTTAGGCTTGGTCCAATTTAATCCGTCATATGTAAAAATGGTGTCTTGGGCTTGTAATGGGCTTGATTTACCAAGGTACATAACATAAATTCCTTATTGGGCTTTTGGGCCCAATACCCAAATGTGGGACCCACAAGCCCATTTGTCTTCATAAAAGATTAAATCCACTAAAATCGAGCTTGAATTTGGCTTTGTTGATCCTTTCTTCAAACTCGTGCCGATTTTCTCGAACTTCGGTACCTACACACATTAAACAACAAACAAACCAATACAAGGCTATTTTCATACAATTTAAGCATTTATTGTTTGTTTTATGATATAATTGATATAGTAAAATAACTCATATCAAACTCCCCTTGCTAAGCAATTGTCGTGTCCTCACGCAATGAAAAAATAAAACTACTAACTACACTTTTATTCAATTTTTTTGACACTTTTATTTTGCAAAGACATAATGTATAGCTTTCATTATTTGAAAAATAACTTTTAGGATCATAAAACTCAAATAGATTCATCGTCCTCGACTTTTCACCTTTCCATGCCAAGTTTAAAAACAAGATCATTGTCAATCATAAGCCCCAAATTAAAACAACTCATACAAGTAATTTGTGTTAAACTCAATCTCCTTTTATTCCTAATTGTATCTCTAGATTTTATTTGTCATTCACCCAAAGGCTCATTTGACTTATTTGATATTTATTAATCCAAAAATGAAGGAAAAAACGGTGTAAACTCAACACTCAAAACCTAACCTCGACTTCAAAAACTGTTGTCACTAAAGAAAGCCCACATCAAGGATAACTTAACACGATTTAAGGGATAAATCCCAGTATCCGAAATTTGGCTAATTGGTCTACTTAAAAGCAACAATAAAACCTCCAAAGTCAATTATAACCTTATTAATGGAGTTAGCAACAATTACATCATATCACCTTGTGGCTCTTTAAGATGCAATTGTGCTCCTTATTTAAAATCCACACCCGAAGGCTCCTTGGACAAAAATAAGAGAATTGACATTCACCATCCCACCTTATGGCTCATGATGATGAAGCAATTTTTATTAAACACTTACCCATGCCATACACCCTAAGGCTCATATGACAAGGTTAGTGCTACATGACTCCCACCCGAAGGCTCATAGAGAACATGTTTTTATTTATTCTTCTTATTATTATGGTATTTATAGTAAGCCAAATTTCCGCAATCCCATGATCAAAAGTCCATGACGCTGACACCCTTAATGTGTTCTCACTTTAATTACAAGGGAAGAAAAAGAAGGAGTTACGAGTTAAGATATTAAGCATAAACCGCTAAAAACTTCATCTATTAAGCAATTATTATTCAAGCGTGAAAAATAAATACGAGGAGATTAAATCAGACACAAAAATACTTACACAAGGAAGAATTAACTTTAAAAACTTATGATTAAACTATATCATCTCTTGTGCTCCATATTGTAAAATTTCAAAAATGTGGAATCAATAGATACTTAGCCTATTAAATCAAAGTTTTGGGTTTTTAAGTCATCTATAGGATCTTGCATCTTCTTATACTTTTTCAAGTTTTAGAATTTGCGTTTTAAAGTTCCCTTGATAAAACCAAACATTGTCCTCAATGTTTCTTAGCTCAAGAGTAACACCCCCTTGCTAAAATAAGAAGAGTCTAATGTAAAAGTCCTAACATGGAAAAAAGCACACAAATCTATAAGCCATTTTTTAATTATGCCTCAAGATAAAACGTTAATCGATAAAAATCAAAGGATAGAGAGTGTGCCCCTATTGACAATCAAAGTTAGGAAGATCAAGTGGACCGGCAAAAGCCGAACACGAGAGTCTTTAATGATTAGGGTCATACCTAAGATTCACAACACAACAAAACACGAGCACGAGCTTGAAAGATCAAGCCTTATTAGTGTTAGAAAATAGAAAGAAGATAGAATTTATAGCACTCCCCCACAAGGCACCTCGTTTTTGTTAACCGAGTCATGAGCTCGACTCGATCCCCGCATTCATTGGTCCTTAGGGAAAATGGTAAAAACTGGCATAATGGAATAAAATCCAACATGAAGCACGATGCCGGGGTCAAAGATTACATCCTCGTTGTCGGATGACAAACGAAAGGATAAAACTCCAACATAAATCTCCAAAAAGAGATGGTAGTCAATGTCACGAATCATGAAATGGATATAGCATGCTCCCCAAGATAAACTCGCACCAAGATGATAGAAAAATCTTTCAATTATTGCATCGGTGAAAGGCCGTGATTTCCCTAAATCAACGATTACGGGGTCGATAACTGTAACACTCTCAATTTTCGTATCGGTACAACGGAAGGGTCTTTTAGAGTGTTACGGGATAGCACAATAACTCCACTCATAGACAACACATAAAATGGTTGTACAAGGTTCAACATACATTCATTCGATAAAAAGTTTTAAAGTGTACAACCGGTCCCAAATTATACAGGTCATTAAGGACATGTCTCCTTAGTGTGTATGTAAACTTGACACCACACTTGGTGTGTTGTCTAAGTCTTGGCCACCCATAGTGGGGGTGAGGCAAGTGTAAACTTGTCTCATCTCCACTAATTTACGGGTACTCCTCGATTCTAGTTTCCTCGATTTAAGTGCCCTCGAGTCGTTTTACGAAAAATATTTTTATAAATTATGAACCAATGGCACAAAACGGAATCTAATAAAAATCGTCTCATCAAAAACGGAGTTCAAAAACGTAAATACGTAAACCTAGGGTTTACGGTTTAGTCATAAAGGACGTTAAATTATGCACGTAAGTCCTAATCTCTTCTCGTAAATTTGTGAGTATATGAACCAACACAAATTTAAAATTCCAAAATAATATTCAAGGATAAATTTATTTCTTGAAATGTCGAACTTTCACCAAAGACGGTGTATGTAAACGTAAGCACGTAACGTAGAGTGGTATCAGAGCTTGTTGAGGAACTTTTGATCAAAAGAACACCAAAACTCTAATCGCACAAAACCCTAAAAACATCATGTCAACCTCAAACTCAGAAACCCAAAGTTCAGTATCCTCTAATCGTAACCTCAAAATCCCCATGCTTGACCCTGATAACTTTGAACTATGGAAGTTCAGTTTTGAGCAATATCTCCAAGTGGATAACTATATTCTCTGGGAGGTTGTTGAACTTAGAAACATGTTCAACCAGGCACAAAAGATCTTGGACTCCATTGAAAAATGGAGAACAGCTAATGCTAAGCCTGACGACTTACTTCCTAGACCTGAAGATGGAAGAGTGATGTGTCGAGGAAACGTCGATGTATTTTAACTAGATACGATATAGGAAAAATTTAGGAAATTACCCTTAGGAAAAGGTAATAACCCATAAATACGTCGAAGACGGATTTAATTAAACACGTTGATGAACCAAGTTCGTTGTACACGAAGATCAAGTGAATTTGAGATGTTTTGTTTCGATTTGGACAATTGATTTGAATGGGTTTTCGGTTTTAAAACTAAAATTACCCCTACAAATTTTTTAACTAATTAAATACTAAAGTGCATGAATCGTTCCCCATTTTTTATTTTAAGATAATTATTAAAATTAAATCAATTAAACTATTTAAAATTAATTAAAACTTAACTATCTAATTAAATTTACTTTTACACTATTTAAAAACTTTATTTAAACTAATTTAAAAACTATTTAAAATCTATTAATTAATTAAATCTATTAAAAATTAACTTTTACTTTTTACCAAACAAAATCCATTTAAAAAAACTAATTTATTTAAATCTAATTATTTAAAACTAATTTTTTAAAAACTAATTAAATTTCTAAAATTACTAAAACAATTTTTATTTTGTTTTGAAACTGTTTATTGTTTTTAAAACTAAAAGTAAATATAATAAAACTTTTAATTAAAATTTATTAAAATAAAAACTAGTATTTTTAATACTATTAAAACTGACAACTACTATTGAAGTAACTATATTAATAAAGTAAACTGTAATAAATCACAAAAGACGAGCTAGCGCAGGTGGTTAAATCCATTGATCCATGACCAGGAGGTCATGGGTTCGAGTCTCATAAGAGATATTTTTTTGGTAAATATTATTTTTGACAATGAAACGTAAATCTGAAGTCACAGGAGTGAACTTCTTTAAATTAGTTTTGTAAGACTGATAGGAAATCAGTTTTGTACTAACAAACAAATTGAGTATGTTAGCTCTTTGGTAATCAGCAAAGCCAACAATATATCAGCAAAGAAGATTCAATAATCAAGCTATAAGAACTAATCATATATTAAAATAAGAACCAGGCTCAAACTTATAACAGATAACACAAATGTCATAGACAAGCAGTATCAGATAATCCAAAACCTTATATCAGCTAAACAAGAAACCTACAAACTTAGCTAAACAGAAATTTATATCAGCAAGAATAAAGCTATAAAATCAGCAAGTATATAACTAGCTAAGCAAGACAATATAATCAACTAATTAAGTAACGAATAAAAACTAACCTTGATCACACAGACTATCACAGACAAATACGATATCAGCTTTTCTTATAAAATCCATTGACATGTATTCAAAACAATAGTAAAACCATATTTACTCCAACAAATCTAAAGAGAATAGTAAAACTTAACATTTTAAGAGAACTACTTAGATTAATCATCCAAAAATCATCATCATTTGAACAATTGAGATCATACAACAAACTTAATCCAAATATTGTTTCAGATTAAATTAATGTGCAGATTTATGAATCCAAATAATCAGATAAATTTAAAAACCCTTATCAAACAAACAATACTACTTCATTTAACACATCTAAACAGGATCAAGTAAGAAATAACAAAAGCAAATTAAACTAATAGATTATCAGCCAAATTTAATCAACTAAACATAATCATAAAAACATATAAACAACATAAAATAAAAAGGGATTAAAACCTTTGAAGAACCCTTTGAGAAGAAGGACGACGCTGAGCCTCCTTATTGAACCGAAGCAGGACCACCTTTCACCTCCACCATTCGATAACATCGAACCAAATATACCATCAAAGGTCAAAACAGTGCCTCAAACCAAGCACCCTTATCGAATCAGAACTTATGTTTTAATCAAACCATTGGGGTTTGATTTACTTCACAATTTTACTTAGATATTTCCTTAAACTATTAAGAAGTTTAATAAAATATCTTTTATATTTATAATATCAAATCAGACTGAGAAGGAAAAATGTATCGAACTTTAACAGTAAATAAATAGATGAATAAATTTGACAGAATAAATTTTTTTATCAATTAGAAAAAAGTAATACAGAACTATTAAAAATGAAAATACAGAATTCCTAACTCTAATTCAACATTATAACATTAAGTAAAAAATTGGATATAGATTACAGATCAAATGGGGTTTTTTTATTGCCAAATCCCCAAGGCTGCTGGTGGAGTTTGTTGAGATGAAAACTAATCTTGAACATCCAATCCGCATCTTCATTCTTCTCTTTCTTCTTTATCTTGATCTATGGTTGATAATAAGCCAACTAGCACACGGATTGCCAGCTTGGCAACCGAGTGTGCTAGTTGTGCTAGTTTGGTGCTGAGGTGTCCACAAATGATTGGAGGAGTGGTGGATGGTGAGTTGTCTCACCTAATCAGATGCTAGTAAAGGGGACACGTCACCACATCATCTCCATCTTCTTGATCAGAAAAAAAAGGATTTATTAGAGGCACGTATGTTATCACGCGTCTTTAATTGGTAAAAGCCCCAAATTGTTACTTAGGGCTATGGTTTATTGAACAGTGGTGTCTGATTATTTTGATGGGGGTGAGAGAGAAAGGTAAAAACATAGGAAGTATCGAAGGGTGTGTGTGTGAGTAAATGTGAGTGAGTGGTTTAAGTTGTGAGGTAAATTAATCGTTTATTTACTTAACCGGATAAGTGAATAACCCAAATGGGTTTAAAAAGCCCAAAGTATACCAATTCGTTTCATAAATTGCAAATTGATTTAGGCTTGGTCTAATTTAATTCGTCATATGTAAAAATGGTGTCATGGGCTTGTAATGGGCTTGATTTACCAAGGTACATAACATAAATTCCTTATTGGGCTTTTGGGCCCAATACCCAAATGTGGGACCCACAAGCCCATTTGTCTTCATAAAAGATTAAATCCACTAAAATCAAGCTTGAATTTGGCTTTGTTGATCCTTTCTTCAAACTCATGCGGATTTTGCCGGTTTTCTCGAACTTCGGTACCTACACACATTAAACAACAAACAGACCAATACAAGGCAATTTTCATACAATTTAAGCATTTATTGTTTGTTTAATGATATAATTGATATAGTAAAATAACTCATATCAAACTCCCCCTTGCTAAGCAATTGTCGTGTCCTCACGCAATGATAAAATAAAACTACTAACTACACTTTTATTCAATTTTTTTGACACTTTTATTTTCCAAAGACATAATGTATAGCTTTCATTATTTGAAAAATAACTTTTAGGATCATAAAACTCAAATAGATTCATCGTCCTTGACTTTTCACTTTTCCATGCCAAGTTTAAAAACAAGATCATTGTCAATCATAAGCCCCAAAATTAAAACAACTCATACAAGTAATTTGTGTTAAACTCAATCTCCTTTTATTCCTAATTGTATCTCTAGATTTTATTTGTCATTCACCCAAAGGCTCATTTGACTTATTTGATATTTATTAATCCAAAAATGAAGGCAAAAACGGTGTAAACTCAACACTCAAAACCTAACCTCGACTTCAAAAACCGTTGTCACTAAAGAAAGACCACATCAAGGATAACTTAACACGATTTAGGGATAAATCCTAGTATCCGAAATTTGGCTAATAGGTCTACTTAAAAGCAACAATAAAACCTCCAAAGTCAATTATGACCTTATTAATGGAGTTAGCAACAATTACATCATATCACCTTGTGGCTCTTTAAGATGCAATTGTGCTCCTTATTTAAAATCCACACCCGAAGGCTCCTTGGACAAAAATAAGGGAATTGACGTTCACCATCCCACCTTATGGCTCATGATGATGAAGCAACTTTTATTAAACACTTACCCATGCCATACACCCTAAGGCTCAAATGACAAGGTTAGTGCTACATGACTCCCACCCGAAGGCTCATAGAGAACATGTTTTTATTTATTCTTCTTATTATTATGGTATTTATTGTAAGCCAAATTTCCGCAATCCCATGATCAAAAGTCCATGACGCTGACACCCTTAATGTGTTCTCACTTTAATTACAAGGGAAGAAAAAGAAGGAGTTACGAGTTAAGATATTAAGCCTAAACCGCTAAAAACTTCATCTATTAAGCAATTATTATTCAAGCGTGAAAAATAAATACGAGGAGATTAAATCAGACACAAAAATACTTACACAAGGAAGAATTAACTTTAAAAACTTATGATTAAACTATATCATCTCTTGTTCTCCATATTGTAAAATTTCAAAAATGTGGAATCAATAGATACTTAGCCTATTAAATCAAAGTTTTGGGTTTTTAAGTCATCTATAGGATCTTGCATCTTCTTATACTTTTTCAAGTTTTAGAATTTGCGTTTTAAAGTTCCCTTGATAAACGACTTTCTAGGATCAATTATAGGAACTTTCGAAAAGTTCTTGTTCTTAAATCAGTATGAGTTAAGACTTTCGCGTTTTAAAGTTCCCTATATAAAATCCTAGCAAAACTTGATTTAAACTCGTTAAGGAAAAAGCTAAGGTAAAAACCGAGTCGAGTCAAAAACTATTTTTATTTTAACCAACAGAAAGCCTACATTTGTGTCAAAAGCATTTATATCGATTACGTTTAGACACGACAAAAGCAATTGCAAGCGATTATATCGATTGACCCCCCCATGCTAAAACCAAACATTGTCCTCAATGTTTCTTAGCTCAAGAGTAACACCCCTTGCTAAAATAAAAAGAGTCTAATGTAAAAGTCCTAACATGGAAAAAGCACGCAAATCTATAAGCCGTTTATTAATTATGCCTCAAGATAAAACGTTAATCGATAAAAATCAAAGGATAGAGAGTGTGCCCCTATTGACAATCAAAGTTATGAAGATCAAGTGGACCGGCAAAAGCCGAACACGAGAGTCTTTAATGATTAGGGTCATACCTAAGATTCACAACACAACAAAACACGAGCACGAGCTTGAAAGATCAAGTCTTATTAGTGTTAGAAAATAGAAAGAAGATAGAATGTATAGGAATCCCCCACAAGGCACCTCGTTTTTGTTAACCGAGTCATGAGCTCGACTCGATCCCCGCATTCATTGGTCCTTAGAGAAAATGGTGAAAACTGGCATAATGGAATAAAATCCAACATGAAGCACGATGCCGGGGTCAAAGATTACATCCTCGTTGTTGGATGACAAACAAAAGGATTAAACTCCAACATAAATCTCCAAAAAGAGATGGTAGTCAATGTCACGAATCATGAAATGGATATAGCATGCTCCCCGAGATAAACTCGCACCAAGATGATAGAAAAATCTTTCAATTATTGCATCGGTGAAAGGCCGTGATTTCCCTAAATCAACGATTCCGGGGTCGATAACTGTAACACTCTCAATTTTCGTATCGGTACAATGGAAGGGTCTTTTAAAGTGTTACATGATAGCACAATAACTCCAATCATAGACAACACATAAAAATGGTTGTACAAGGTTCAACATACATTCATTCGATTAAAAGTTTTAAAGTGTACAACAGGTCCCAAATTATACAGGTCATTAAGTTTACAAAACATAGATCGAATGAACATTTTTAATATTATGTGGGCCATCATAGTCGATCTCCATCCGGATTACCTTCAAGCACCTGAGATAGAAAATGCAAAAATCATATCAGCGAATGCCGAGTGAATTCATAGAGTTTAATAAAACCGTTATATAAAACAATCGTTGAAATCAGAACACAAGTATAATATCAGAAGTAAGTCCTCGTATTGCTAGTCAGGCAATATATAAATCAAGCATACATCTTAAACTGTCCATGAGACCGTAGCCTCAATATTACCATTATAGGTAATATTATTATCGTTATTAGCATCAATATTAAATCGTATTAGAATACATTATGGATTATTATTAGCCGCATGACATTGTTACCTTACTATCAAAACAACGGGCCGCGAACCCAACAACAATTTGCCCATCTAAGTTAGCATGTCGTCACAAAAATCACGCTATGTAAATCTTCTCATACATAAATTCGCTTACCAATCAATGTGGTACGACGTGGATCAACCGTCAAGGCGCGAACTGGGGTGATCGTCCCCAAATAGTACTATCATATGCATAAGCGTCTACCAAATCCCGGTAGTTCACAATTCATGCTAATGGGACTTTGATTGACATAACCTAACTACTAATAATCCTTTTTATCTCGTTTATAGGGTCATAGCATCATTCGGGTTCATATCATTAAGCATACCATCGGGACTACTTGTGTTCTATTTTTATCAAAAACTAGCATGTTATCTCCCTCGCGGGTTTACAAATCATTTTTTAAAACATTTAAAAGAGTGCGAGGCTATGAACTCACGTTGATAATGAAAGGCGGATTATCGGCTACAGGCGTGCTTTGGTCACAGAAACCTATATAAATAATAATCGGTCTTAGACTTTTGTCCAATGACTTTATCAAAATAACAGATATACATACGATGATTTTGTACATGTGATGATGATCAAGTGGGTTTATATATTCTTATTTACTCATTTTAGTGTTTATGTATTGGTAACTTTTTACTAGTTTACTAGTTTTACCTATTTACATATTTTAAGTCCAATAAGCTTATTATAAGTTCTTTAACTTGTATTAATTAATTTTATACTTGTATTATCAGTATTTACACTTTACATGTTGGGCCCAAATGGGTTAAGCCCAATAAGTATTTTTTATAAGTGTTTAACTTATTTAGTTAAAATATTAGTCCAATATGCTAACTTAGCTCGATAATGTCCGTATGTCCTATAGTTCGGGTTTTATCGGTTTTTAGTTGTATTAGATACTTATATATCAGTATATGACTTTTAAAAACTTTAAATTAGACGGGTTTAATCGTCTAAGTTTTAATTGGCGAAAAACGTTAATTTTACGGTAATAGCCGAAAAAGTCGTAAAAATCAAGTTTATAGTTTTTATAACTTACAAATATTATTCAACTACCATTTTTATAAAGTGTCCATTTATTTAACCTTATACATATTTATATAAATGAAATTCATAAGTTAGTGGGTTTTAATTTCACATTTTATACTATATTATTTGAGTGCTTATATAATAGTATTAATTCTTCAAAATCTGATTTTTAGTTTCATTTTCACCATTTTTATCATATCTAGAGTTCTACAATGAGTTAGAAGCTCATTTTTGGACGGCATGAACTTCATATTATGTGCTACAATTAAGTTAGTTATAGCTACTGCTCATTCTATGTCTAACTATCCTTAACAATCCCTACAAAATAGACTATTCAGATTAGCACACTCATCTTGTTTTGATCATATCACACTCATTTTGATGATTCCATTGCATGGCCAACTCTCACATGTGTATGACATCTTATAATTAATGTAAATGGATTCCACCATGCAATTTTATCAGTTTAAGTCTTGGTTACTTACTGTTTTTATACAGCCAACAATTTAAGCATGATTTTAGCCTTGTTTCTTATGGTTATTCATCTTTTTAAGCATATTTATCAACACTTGATCCCCACACAAAATTTTTATCATCATATATTCATCATATACATATACAACAAGAAATAAAATACATTTGATCTTTACAAAAATAAAAAAGAAATGGAAAGGATGTTCTTCTTTACCAACCAATATTATATCTTGTTTTTGGAAGACAACAACTTGATGAACACCAAATATATCTCCAAGATCATCAATCACCAAGAAAGTTTGTTGAGAAATTAGCCCTAGGACACAAGCAAATCACCTCCTTTGTTGTTAAAATGGACACCAATCAATCAAGGCTTCAAGGTTTCTCCATAATATAGCTAGATAACATGTATCTTGTGGCTAGAAAAGATCAAATGGTGGTGTATGGTGGTGGAGTGGGACGGAAATGGTAGAGAGAGTGAGAGAGTTTTAGTTGTTTTGCATGTTAGAAATGGAAGTAAATGGAAATGGTTAGTGGTTTTGTGGTTAGTGGGATGAAGTAGCTTCAAAGTGAAGCTTAAGTTACAAGTGTTAACTTGTAGAGTGTTAGGATGCCACATCTTTGATGTGGTGTCCTAGTTTGGGCCGTCCCTTAGATAGTGGGATGGGATAAATTAATTTGTCCTATCCCGCTAATTTACGGGTATTCCTCGATTCTAGTTTCCTCGATTTGCGTGCCCTCGGGTCATTTTACGAAAAACGTTTTTATAAATTATGAATCAACGACACAAAACGAATCTAATAAAAATTGTCTCATCGAAAACGGAGTTCAAAAACGGAAATACGTAATCCTAAGGTTTCCGGTTTAGTCGTAGCGTATTGTAACACCCCCAAATTTATACGATTCAATACAGCGGAAGACTCGTTGGTGTTACGGGATAGCACATTACTCACATCATAGACAACGCTTAAAAATCGCGTCGTTTAATAATAAAGCATTTCCATTCATAAATATCAAGTTTACATAGGTCCCAAGTCATAGTATTTCATACAAGTTTTACAAAGCATTTGAATGGAAATTGTTAATAAAACCATTAATATAACATCGATATAAAATTATTACCGAAAATCATTTTGTACAAATCCTTGTAATAGGCCATAAAATAGCCAAAGTCATTTTCTACAAATCCTTATCAAAAATCATAATATAGGCTTTTGCCTTCAAAATCATTATACGAACCATTGTCGTAAAAACATCATACAATACGTTTTATAACGTTGTATAAAGTTAAATAAAAACCGTTATATGAATATGGTTATGTAAAACCAAAACACGAACATAAAATCAATAATAAGACCCTGTATTGCTAGTCAGGCAATATATCATAATTCATTGCATAAAGCAGTATTTTGTTATTTGGATTATTATAAGCCGCATGACATTGTTACCTTACTACAACAAACAACGGGTAGCTAACCCGAAACTCAATTTGCCCATCTAAGTTAGCGTGTCGTCACAAAGATCACGCTATGGAAATCTTCTCATACATAAATTCGCTTACCAATCAATGTGGCACGACGGGGATCAACCTTCAAGGCGCGAACTGGGGTGATCGTCCCCAAATAGTACTATTATATGCACAAGCGTCTACCAAATCTCGATAGTTCACAATTCATGCTAATGGGACTTTTAGTGACATAACCTAACTTTAATAATCCATTTTATCTCATACATCGGGTCATATAATCATTCATCGGGTCATACAATCATTCGGGTCCAAATCAATAAACAAACAATCGGGACAACTAGTGTCCTATTTCATAAAAACTAACATGTTATCTCCCTCGCGGGTTTATAAAACATTTCATAAAATCATTTAAAAGAGTGCGAGGCTATGAACTCACGTTGATTGGGAAAGACGATTATCGGCGATTTGGATGTACGGTACGTGCTTCAATCACAGAAACCTAGACAAATAATACTCGGTCTTAGAATCTTGTCCAATGACTTTATAAAAATAATAGCTATGTATATATATATGATGATTTTATAAATATGATGATGATCAAGTGGGATTGTACATCTTTATTCACTCATTATAGTGTTATGTGTTGGTAAATTTTTATACTAGTTTCACTAGTTTAACTTCTTTACTTGTTAAGGCCCAATAAGCCCATTAAAGTCCAATACTTTATATTAGCCCATTTATACTTTTTAATATCAGGCATATACTCATATGTTGGGCCCAAGTGGGTTAAGCCCAATGAGTAAGTCCATTAGTGTTTATTCAAACTAGTTGGGTCAATAGTCCAATAAGGCTAATTTGGCCCGTTAATGTCCGTATGTTATAAAGCTCGGGTTTTATCGGTTTTTACTTGTAATATGTACTTATATATCAGTATATGTTTTATAAAAAGTTTAAATTAGACCGGTCCGACCATCTAAGTTTTAATTGACGAAAACGTTAATTTTACGGTTTTAGCCGAAAAGGCGTAAAAATCATGTTTATAGTTTTTATAACTTATAAAACTTACCAAACTACCATTTTTATATAATGTCCATTTATTTATCCTTATACAAATTTATATAAATGAAATATATAATTTAGTGAGTTTTAATTTCACATTTTATACTAAATTATTTTGAGTGCTTATATAATACTATTAAACTTTAATTTCACAAAATCTGATTTTTAGTTTCACTTTCACCATTTTTATCATATCATGAGTTCTACAAGGAGATAGAAGCTAATTTTTGGACACCATAAACTAAATGATAGTTGCTACAATTAACTTAGTTTTAGCTACTGCTCAATCTAAGTCTAAGTATCCCTGACAGTCCTCACAAAACAGACTATTCAGATTGATACATCAATTTTGTTTTGATCATATCTCACTCATTATAATGATTCCATTGCATGGCCAACTCTCACATGTGTACAAGACTTAATACTTACTGTATATTGATTCCACTATGCCATTTTATCAGTTTATCATATGGTTTCTTACTGTTTTTATACAGCCATTTATTTTAAGCATGATTTAACCATTTTACATGTGGTTTTCCATCTTTTCACCCATGTTTATCAACACCAAATCCCCACATAATATTTTTAATCATCATTAATCATCATATACATATACATATAAATAAATAAAGAAAATACAAGATTACATAATCAAACTAACAAGAGGATAGGAAGAAACAATCTCTATACCACCAAAGTGATGAAAAGGTTGAGATTTTCGATGAACAAGGCTTGGTTTTGGTAACCAATCTTATGAAATATCAAGACCAACTTCAAGATTACCAAGGATATGAAGACACCTTCAACAAATCAGCCCTAAACTCCTTCTTGAAAATCAGCCCAAAGACCTCATGAAAACTCCTTTTTATATGTTAAAATCACCTCCAATCTTTATCTTTTTGTGTAGTTATCAACATATGTTGATTATATCTTTTGTTTATGGTCAAAATTTGATGATGATGGTGATATAATGGTGGTGTTGGACGTTCAAGGGGAGAGAGGAAGAGTTGAGAGAGTTTCTTGGTTTGCATGTGTGAGAAATGGTTTATGGTTAGCTTGTTTTGTGGTTAAGTTGTTTTGCATAGCACTAAGGACATGTGTCCTTAGTGTGTATGTAAACTTGACACCACACTTGGTGTGTTGTCTAAGTCTTGGCCACCCTAGTGGGGGCGAGGCAAGTGTAAACTTGTCTCATCTCCACTAATTTACGGGTACTCCTCGATTCTAGTTTCCTCGATTTACGTGCCCTCGGTTCGTTTTACAAAAAATGTTTTTATAAATTATGAATCAATGGCACAAAACGAATCTAATAAAAATTGTCTCATCAAAAACGGAGTTCAAAAACGTAAATACGTAAACCTAGGGTTTCCGGTTTAGTCATAAAGGACGTTAAATTATGCACGTAAGTCCTAATCTCTTCTCGTAAATTTGTGAGTTTATGAACCAACACAAATTTAAAATCCAAAATAATATTCAAGGATAAATTTATTTCCTGAAATATCGAACTGTCACCAAAGACGGTGTATGTAACCGTAAGCACGTAACGTAGAGTTCTCCGGTTTAAACGTAGTCGATGCTACTTCAAGACGTAAATCCAAATTTCATCCCAGAAATGTGTGAGTTCATAATATAACATTAAAATAATATTTTTAAATAATAGTTAAGAATAAAATACCAACCATAAATTGACGGATTGTCACAGCATTTACCCCTAAACAGGATCTTTGTCGTCAAAGATCAATTTATCATACTACTCGCTTCTTATAGAGTTAAAGCCATGTGGGTATTTCCTCCACATTCGGTCTTTTCTCCCAAGTGTAATCCATTATAATACGCGAGTTTCATCAAACCTAACTACAGGAATAAGATTAGGCTTAATGTTGACTTACTTTCTCTATCCATGATGTTCACGGGTTTTTGATGAATGCAACTTTTCGCCGATCTAAACTTCATTACGGAATAGTCAGATTTTCAATTGATAGACATTCTATCAAGTTAGATATACGAATCATAATTTACGCAGTCCTTGAAGTCCTAGGGTAGATCCATCTTATATGCCTTTCAAACCAACTTTTACATCATCTCAATGGTCCCATACAACGGGGACTTATTTCCCATGATCTTTCAGATCATCTATTCGTTTTTCCAATGTAACAATTTTTGGCATAACTTCGCTACCCTACCTGCACTTCAAGATCTACAATTCATATTCACATAACCTCCTGCCCACTACTGGCAGCCAATAATCAGATCCTAATTTCAATAATCATTTCAGGTCTCGCGGTTCAGGTATTTTGTAAGGTTAGGATTTCATCATAGGCAACCTTAAACCTAAAAGACATGTTCAACTCACAATGGGTGTATGTCAGGTCTTCATCCCAACTCCTGCTTACAGATGCTATTATGTTTAGATCCTAACAAGATTCGATCTCGATCCTAATTGATAATTATCAATGATAATCTCTACAAAGGAAAGCAATTATACGGTTTATTACCAAAGGTCAATCATTCAAGCATAAAACAACGCTTCTAGTATTTTGTATCGTTACTTTACCTCGTCCCTTCGATTGGGGTGGTAAACAGTACTCTCATCAAGGTTCGTTCCTAATGACTTCTGAGCAAATCTCTAGAAATTCGATGCGAAGCGAGGATCTTGATAAAGATGATCGATACAGGCACACCATGCTTACATAACTTCTTTAAATACAAAAGAGTCAATTTCTTCATCGAGAATTTATCATTAACTGGAATGATATTAGTAGATTTGGTCAGTCTGTCGACGATGACCCAAATCGAATCAAATTCAGATGATGACCTTTGCAATAGTTAGACGTTTACTAAGGTATGAGGCGATATTGCCTTCATAATTTGCCATTAGTACAACTTCTTCAGACAAAGATACATTTAACCAGAAATGACAGGAATAGAATACTTATACTTACGAGATTCCAACATGACTAAATCTCAAAATCTCCATATCTAGGCAACCACAAGTAGCCTTTAAAAACATTTACCGCCATCGACTCTTATTACTAATGGTTCACATTAGCCGCGAACCCCCTTTTTATTATTTATATTATCCTTCTTTTCAAGCATCGGCTATTTTTAAATTGCTCAGGCAATTTATGATGCACAATCATTACTAAGGAACATATCCTAATTGATTCTTTATTTTTACATAATGTGTCAATAATTACATTCACTTTCCTAGATGTAATAAATATCATGACCGTATTTATTCGAAAATTCTTTCTTCACATCATCTAAATTTTAGTTTCGTCTCAACTAATATTTTTATCAGTTTTGCTCAATCTGACGTTTAAAGCGTCCATAAATATTTCAAGTATTTAAATAATAAATATTCAATTTTTATGAAACGTAATCGTAAAAAGTTTTAAATTTCTCAGTTCGTCTAATTATAGAAAAATATTCAAAATAAATTTGAATTTCGTTAACACGATTTTTGTTGATTTATCGAAAATAATAAATAAGATTCATAAATGTTCGAAAAATCTTTGGTTATACTTTGGTCAAAATTTTCTTAATTGATAAGCAAAAATTGTCGTTTCAAATTTCAAGTCATGGTTTAAATGGTTTCCTCAATCCCTCTTAGGTTGTCTTGAGGTATACACAAACATTTACCCCTAAACAGGAGTTTAGTTAAATGATTTGGGTATAAGGGAATAATCCCTTAAAAATCCTTTGCTAAATTATTTGGCAAAACATATTTCCACTTTCTTTTTGGTAAAACCCAAAGCCTGAATGGCTCTAATTTTTGAAGAGTCAATATATTCCATTTTCTATTAATCACACGGTTAAATAATGTAAAGGATTAAGCCGTTAATCACATGTTAAATATTCACGGTACAAGTTTTTTTTTTCCGATAAATTCAGGGCAATCTATAAATAATTATTTACTCATCCTTATTCTTATAAACAAATAAATGGTCCTTAGTGATCATGAGCATGAATTTATCAAATTACAGCCTACACACGTGATTCACCAAATTTATGAATACTACATGTGCATTGTCAATCCAAACGATATCACGTGAAACTTATAATGTTCATTACAAGTTTTGGATGTAGTGACTGGAATAGATAATCTTTTTCGCGGACGCGAAGTTGATAATAACCATGTCGTGGATCAAATCTTCAGAACATACGCTAGAACCTTGTAAATGATCGAACAATCTATCATCTTGGGTAGTGGATATAGATTTTAATCGTCAATTTACTTAGTTCACGGTAATCAATAAACATAAGGAATGATAACACCATAGCTCTTCATGATGACGAGCTTGGTAGTATAAAAGCTTTCTCCGAAAACTCTCTCAGTTGTACGGTAACACTTTCGATTCAAATGGTGCTGAAGTACATTGCACACGCCACAGGTGCAACACCAAGAATATAATCAATACCAAATTCTACTTGCCTTAATGGCAAAAGTCTAGGTAATGCACCAGCAAATACTTCCTAAAATTTCAGATAACGGAAACATCTTTTTAATAAATTCATATTAGGTGCTTTCTAGATTAAAATATCTATGACTAGTTCATAACCATTCACGGTATAATTTCAAGTCTAAATGCTGGATATGGTCATCCATCAAGAATTATTTAGATCACTTTTGATAATCAACATCTTATCATTTAGGGTAATTCTATTCGAGTTCCCATCAATTAAGACAATGTCGCCATGTCATAATCAATCAATCCATTCTACTGGCACTATCAACTTTCCAGTTTTGTTACCATTGATAAGATGTGATCTTCTCAAAAGACTAATAATAATTCATAATCCTTCACAAATTCAAGGATATCAGGAGACATAACTAACCTTAAAAAGAGTAAGTTTAACGCATAAGCTATGCGAGAGAATTTCAAATCAGATACCGACGAAAACATTTAACGAATATGAATATATCCCATGTTTTCATAATTTGAGTACGCATTCGAAAGCTCCTCGAATCGTTACCCAGGTCATTCAAATGAAATCTTAATCAAAATAAATGATAGAAACGTCAATACATCCAATCGGGTATCAACACTCGGTAATCAGATATTTTTCTAAAGAATCTCGCCACGGGAGAATTGGACAAGAAGGGAATATCAATTGTTGAATAAGACAAATTCCACAGTTGAGTAAATTCGACTCATAAGAATAAATAGTACGGGCACATATGTAGGTGTCCCCATCAATATGTCCCTATTTTTCACTTCTTGCAGATCTCATAAAATTCAATCTTTCACAATCTTCAAAGAAGATTTAGTGTTTATTAATAATTTCATGGTGACTACTAATCAGTCTTCCATGGTCCCTTCCAAATTGTATGTAGGCGCGCAACTATATACAATTTTAGGATTAACGATGCAATACTCAGTTCGTCAAAACTTTGTCATCATGTTTAAAATATATATATTCACGCTTAATCATGAAATAAAAATCAAATGAATTTACAGAGATGTTCTTTGTTATGAAAACAATTAAGTTTTTCAAGGTGTTTCATAAACAAATTTATTTCGATAACGATTATTTATAAGTCTCACTTTAAATAATCCATATGGTGATGAAAATTTAATTTTTCTCAAGGGATACTGTTTTATCTTATAAAAACAATGAGTGATCTGCAAAAGAGTGATGAAGAGTTGTTCATCAAGAACTAACTACAATATGATAGGAAATGAGCTTAGCCAATTAATCATGAGGTTCATGACTTCTATGGCACTCAGGAATAATCCACAACGTAACTCAAATCGAGATGAGTACTTGTTCAATGGTTGCATCACTAATGCGATCATTAGAATGAAGCAATAAAAGATAGATAACATCGATACATGTAGAATTTAGCAATCAAAGGTAGTCTTTTCATTAATCACAAACAAGTCAAAATTGTACCATAACACATTACGTGTCACTATGTCATACAATTCCAAGAACTCATCCTACCAACTGATGTCTCAGTTAAGTTAGGGATTATTAAAAGATACCACAATGAATACTAATCTACAAGAGTCATTAGGTGTCCCACCTGTACCGGAAGATCCATCGGTCCCAATTTAGATGAAGATTTCTTCAATTTATTTATTGGACACTGGGCATCCTCGTCATTAGACAATGGTCTAGGAACAACCCTTAACACAAACTAACAATCATTCAAAACCTTATAATTCAATCACAGGACTTAACGGATTTCCTCTTAACAATCTCATATTCCGTACGGGTTAAATTTTACTTTATTCAAGTTTCAACCAAATCATACTCAATGTGATATCCTACCTCATTTTCCAATACTTTCAACCTTATTCATAAACCTTAAAAGGGCAATAAAAGTTCGACATGAAACAACACTTAATTTCCAATCCTATAGCTCTTACAACAATAGTTATCAAATGAGTCACTAGTATGAATTTACTCACACATTCAATTAGACTTCTCGGAAAGGTACTAGTGGCATGAGACTTTTGGGTAATGGTTCCAATGACAGCCTCAAGTGCAACATTCACCCTTTCGATTTCAAATTTTAAGAACTGGGTGGCACCGAATCAGATGACATCTTTCTAGGTGGTAAGGTTTTGTCAAACTCCACTCTATAAGGAAAGATCGTCATGACATCGATATCAGATCTAATCTCGCCAATTCTTCTTTAATATCATAATCAACTAATACCAACATTTCTACGAATATCAACCATTTTATTGGGATCATAAATATTCACAACTTGGTTTAGATCTAGAATAGCTAGAATTCATACGGGAATACCTTCAGTTGATTTGCTAGGGAGTTAGGGTTCCTTGTGACAATCAACGTCGTATAAATATCTCGTATAAGTATTAAAATAATCATCAAAAAATCATGTAATCAAATTACATTATATATATATAATCCAAGTTATATATATATATTAAAATAACACTTCTCAGTCTGGCCTTGTCGGTAATTCGGGAATTCTTTGGCACCGTTATAGTTGAAAGATTTTTAGACATTTTGAGAAAAATGTTTATATTTAAAAGATTTTGAAATGTTTTATTCAAAACCTTAGTTTTAAAAATCTTTCGTTCTCTATAACGAGAGCTCTGGTACCAAACTGTAACACCCCCAAATTTATACGATTCGATACAACGGAAGACTCGTTGGTGTTACGGGATAGCACATTACTCACATCATAGACAACGCTTAAAAATCGCGTCGTTTAATAATAAAGCATTTCCATTCATAAATATCAAGTTTACATAGGTCCCAAGTCATAGTATTTCATACAAGTTTTACGAAGCATTTGAATGGAAATTGTTATTTAAGTGCGGGCCATGAATTCTTGTTGTCTTCCCGAGAATTACCTTCAAGTACCTGAGATAAAACATGTTAAAAGAAAAGGTCAGCAAAAACGCCGAGTGAATTCATAGAGTTTAATGAAATCCATCAATATAACATCCGTATAAAATTATTACCGAAAATCATTTTGTACAAATCTTTGTAATAGGTCATAAAATAGCCAAAGTCATCTTATACAAATCCTTGTTAAAAATCATAGTATAGGCTTTTGCCTTCAAAATCATTATACGAACCATTGTCGTAAAAACATCATACAATACGTTTTATAACGTTGTATAAAGTTAAATAAAAACCGTTATATGAATATGGTTATGTAAAACCAAAACACGAACATAAAATCAATAATAAGACCATGTATTGCTAGTCAGGCAATATATCGTAATTCATTGCATAAAGCAGTATTTTGTTATTTGGATTATTATAAGCCGCATGACATTGTTACCTTACTACAACAAACAACGGGTAGCTAACCCGAAACTCAATTTTCCCATCTAAGTTAGCGTGTCGTCACAAAGATCACACTATGGAAATCTTCTCATACATAAATTCGCTTACCAATCAATGTGGCACGACGAGGATCAACCTTCAAGGCGCGAACTGGGGTGATCGTCCCCAAATAGTACTATTATATGCACAAGCGTCTACCAAATCCCGATAGTTCACAATTCATGCTAATGGGACTTTTAGTGACATAACCTAACTTTAATAATCCATTTTATCTCATACATCGGGTCATATAATCATTCATCGGGTCATACAATCATTCGGGTCCAAATCAATAAACAAAGAATCGGGACAACTAGTGTCCTATTTCATAAAAACTAACATGTTATCTCCCTCGCGGGTTTATAAAACATTTCATAAAATCATTTAAAAGAGTGCGAGGCTATGAACTCACGTTGATTGGGAAAGGCGATTATCGGCGATTTGGATGTACGGTACGTGCTTCAATCACATAAACCTAGACAAATAATACTCGGTCTTAGAATCTTGTCCAATGACTTTATAAAAATAATAGCTATGTATTATATGATGATTTTATAAATATGATGATGATCAAGTGGGATTGTACATCTTTATTCACTCATTATAGTGTTATGTGTTGGTAAATTTTTATACTAGTTTCACTAGTTTAACTTCTTTACTTGTTAAGGCCCAATAAGCCCATTAAAGTCCAATACTTTATATTAGCCCATTTATACTTTTTAATATCAGGCCTATATCATATGTTGGACCCAAGTGGGTTAAGCCCAATGAGTAAGTCCATTAGTGTTTATTCAAACTAGTTGGGTCAATAGTCCAATAAGGATAATTTGGCCCGTTAATGTCCGTATGTTATAAAGCTCGGGTTTTATCAGTTTTTACTTGTAATATGTACTTATATATCAGTATATGTTTTACAAAAAGTTTACATTAGACGGGTCCGACCATCTAAGTTTTAATTGACGAAAACGTTAATTTTACGGTTTTAGCCGAAAAGGCGTAAAAATCATGTTTATAGTTTTTATAACTTATAAAACTTACCAAACTACCATTTTTATAAAATTTCCATTTATTTATCCTTATACATATTTATATAAATTAAATATATAAGTTAGTGAGTTTTAATTTCACATTTTATACTAAATTATTTTGAGTGCTTATATAATACTATTAAACTTTAATTTCACAAAATCTGATTTTTAGTTGCACTTTCACCATTTTTATCATATCATGAGTTCTACAAGGATATAGAAGCTCATTTTTGGACACCATAAACTACATGATAGTTGCTACAATTAACTTAGCTTTAGCTACTGCTCAATCTAAGTCTAAGTATCCCTAACAGTCCTCACAAAACAGACTATTCAGATCGATACATCAATTTTGTTTTGATCATATCTCACTCATTATAATGATCCCATTTCATGGCCAACTCTCACATGTGTACAAGACTTAATACTTAATATTGATTCCACTATGCCATTTTATCAGTTTATCATATGGTTTCTTACTGTTTTTATACAGCCATTTATTTTAAGCATGATTTAACCATTTTACATGTGGTTTTCCATCTTTTTACCCATGTTTATCAACACCAAATCCCCACATAATATTTTTAATCATCATTAATCATCATATACATATAAATAAATAAAGAAAATACAAGATTACATAATCAAAATAACAAGAGGATAGGAAGAAACAATCTCTATACCACCAAAGTGATGAAAAGGTTGAGATTTTCGATGAACAAGGCTTGGTTTTGGTAACCAATCTTATGAAATATCAAGACCAACTTCAAGATTACCAAGGATATGAAGACACCTTCAACAAATCAGCCCTAAACTCCTTCTTGAAAATCAGCCCAAAGACCTCCATGAAAACTCCTTTTTATATGTTAAAATCACCTCCAATCTTTATCTTTTTGTGTAGTTATCAACATATGTTGATTATATCTTTTGTTTATGGTCAAAATTTGATGATGATGGTGATATAATGGTGGTGTTGGACGTTCAAGGGAAGAGAGGAAGAGTTGATAGAGTTTCTTGGTTTGCATGTGTGAGAAATGGTTTATGGTTAGCTTGTTTTGTGGTTAAGTTGTTTTGCATAGCACTAAGGACATGTGTCCTTAGTGTGTATGTAAACTTGACACCACACTTGGTGTGTTGTCTAAGTCTTGGCCACCCATAGTGGGGGTGAGGCAAGTGTAAACTTGTCTCATCTCCACTAATTTACGGGTACTCCTCGATTCTAGTTTCCTCGATTTACGTGCCCTCGGGTCGTTTTACGAAAAATGTTTTATAAATTATGAATCAACGGCACAAAACGAATCTAATAAAAATTGTCTCATCAAAAACGGAGTTCAAAAACGTAAATACGTAAACCTAGGGTTTCTGGTTTAGTCATAAAGGACGTTAAATTATGCACGTAAGTCCTAATCTCTTCTCGTAAATTTGTGAGTTTATGAACCAACACAAATTTAAAATTCCAAAATAATATTCAAGGATAAATTTATTTCCTGAAATGTCGAACTGTCACCAAAGACGGTGTATGTAAACGTAAGCACGTAACGTAGAGTTCTCCGGTTTAAACGTAGTCGATGCTACTTCAAGACGTAAATCCAAATTTCTTCCCAGAAATGTGTGAGTTCATAATATAACATTAAAATAATATTTTTAAATAATAGTTGAGAATAAAATACCAACCATAAATTGACGGATTGTCACAGAATACCTCATCCTCGGGAGAGAAAGGAATAGACATCACGGTGTCCTCCCCCCATGCTGATCCAAAATCATAAAAAGCACATGGTAATGGCGAGTTAAAAGTCTCAAAAATTGTGGTATCAACTTGCATGACTTTGTTGACCTTATCACTCTTATGAATGTGAACAAATGGGTCATGGTACTCAAAATGAGTCGCATGAAAAACCCGCACATTAAGATCAAAGCGAGTGGGAAAGAGAATTGGAGTAAAAGTAATTTCTCCCTCCGGATCAACATTATCATCATCATAAATTGGGTGATCAAACCAAGGGTTTTCGACACCGTCATTAGACTCTTCCTCAAATTCTGAAGGAATGTCTATGGAAAGTAACTTATCAAACTCCTTAATGAAGAGCTCATCAAAATCTTCTTTAAACAATGGATTATTGTTCATTGAAGCTTCAAAGAGAGGATTTGAGTAAGTCACAAAAGTGTCATTAATCTTGTCATCACAAGAAATATCCGACAAAGTATCAAGTGTGTCACATTGGATACAAGATCATCATTCTCATTAGAAGGAAATTCATCGGAGAACTCCTCGAGAATGGTAGGTAAAACATGAGAATCACGCTCGATCTCGAGATCGGAAACGTCTTCACTTCCCCGTGGAAGTGGATCAACAAGTTCATCGACGAACTTATCTAACGAATAGTCACTAACCTCACTCGATTTGGAGTTAGGAATCAAAGGCTCTTCAAATGAAGATTGTGCCTTAGGATCATCAATTTGGTCCTTCGAAGAGAGTGAAAATGAGTCCATTTTCAATGATTTTTCAATTAAAGCAATATCTCTCTCGGGATCAAAATTCTCACAATCAAACTCACTAGCATCAAATGGTGCACTAAGGTAATCATCAATTTCCTTTTCAATCTTATCCTCAAGAGTAAGTGGAGACGAGGTAATATTACAACACGTTTCAACAAAACAAGCCTTTCGCTTTAACTTTAACTTTTCTTCATCACAAAATGAGGTTTCCATAATTGGCAAAACACCTTTGTAAAAGAGAGATCCCTTGTTTGTGTTACTTTCAATAGGTTTAACAAGTTTTACACTTTCTACTTTCTTAGAAACAAATCTTGGAATTTTTTCCGGTTTGAAAATAATATTTTTATCCCCATAAAACAATTTAATCTCCTCTTTCCTCATATCAACTATAACATGAGCCGTGCACAAAAATGGTCGTCCTAAAATGATAGGCACACGAGGATTGGGCTCATAATCAACGATTGCAAAATCGACAAGGTAAAAAAAAATTCCCCACTCAAACAATGACATTTTCCGCTATACCAACCGGATGGGTGGTAGTACCATTAGCAAGCCCAATGATCCTTAGAGTGGGACTAAGTGGTGCATAGTCAAGAGTTTTCCAAATGGACAAGGGCATTAAGTTAATGCTAGCTCCTAGATCGGCTAGAGCTTTGCATTCCCCAAGCTCATTGAAAACACAAGGTATCAAGAATTGACCCGGATCTCTATATTTCTCGGGAAAAAGATCAAAGAAAACCGATGTACTAATCACATTTAAAGTAGCCTTGGTAACATCAAGAAAGGTCTCTTTAGGTGGAGGATTAAACTCAATCTCAATCACTTCTTCTAAATTATCACAATCATCATAAACGGTGATGGCCTCAAGCTCTCCCCTCAGGTTTGGTATGGTGTTACTAGGTAAGCAACCCGAAGAAGAGTATGGTTTGGACATAAATCCCTCAAACATCGAAAGCAATTTATTCTGACTTTGTTCCAAACTTTGTTGCATACGATTTTGACTTTGCGCTTAAAACGGTTGTGGTTTTGCACAAGTCTTTGTTGGTTAAGCTCAATCTTGTTATTTTTCCCCTTGATCGTATTTTGAAACTCATTTTTCAAAGTTGCAATTTGTCCTTGATCATTGTTTTGAAAAGCTTTCAAATTTTCCTCATTCATTTTGATATAGCTTGATAAATCATTTTGATTATTGCTTTGAAAACCTTGATTGTTTTGATTAGCATTAAACATATTTCCTTGATTGAAACTCCCTTGGTTACCACGGTTAAAATTATTCCCATTATTTCCATTGTTGTACCTATTTTGAACCGGTGGAATACCCGGTGGAGCAACATGATTTTGACGAGGAACTTGACCGTTAGGGCCATAAGTTCCCGTCGCGGCAAAAGCACTAGCTTGATCAAACCCCGTGGTTGAACAAGCATAATTCGGATGTGCTCCACCAAATGATACGCAAAATTTCTCAACCATATTAATCGATCCATGAGGATTCTTCCTAATCTCATTCAACAATGTAGCAAATCCATTATCAATCTTAGAGTCCAATCTAGCAATCTCGGTATTAGATGAATTCACACTGGAAACAACCGGTGTGTTTCGTGAATATTGCACTCTAGACTTATTCTCAATTATACCCCACGCGTCTCTCGGAGTTTTTCTTAAAAGATTACCACCGCGACGGCATTTAAAGAATCTTGTTCAACCATATTAAGTCCATTATAAAAAGTATTGATTTGGTGCAATTCCGAGAAACCGTGGTGTGGACATTGTCTTAACAAATCTTTAAACCTTTCCCAAGCAACTCCAAACAATTCATGCACTTTTTGTTCAAATCTAGTGATCTCATTCTTAAAATGTGTTGTTTTGGATGGTGGAAAGAAGTAATTCATGAACTTAGACACTAAATCATCCCATGTTAAAATCGAACCCGGTGGTTCTTTTTCATACCAAATCTTAGCGTTACCCTCGAGCGAGTACGAAAAAAGCATGAGCTTAATCGCGTCATTTGACACATCTCTAAACTTGAGATTCGAGGTAATACGAATAAAATTCCGTATGTGAGAGTGCGGGTTATCGGTCTCATTGCCACGAAATTGGTCGGCACGAATGAGTGATAAAAGACCCGTCTTAATCTCAAAATGATCCGCCAAAATAGCCGGCACAACGATTGCTTCCCCATACCCTTCGGTGGGTGCACGGAGTAATTCCTCCATTGTTCGGTTATCAGCCATCTCTACAACAATAGGTGGAAGCTCGGGTTTCACTATTCGTTGTTGACGATTTCTATTTCTACGAGGAATATTTTCAACCCTATTTTGATCAATCAAAAGTTGAGAAGATCGTAATTGCATAAACCAAAGTGACGAGAATTTTAGAGGGTTGAAGAAAAGAAATTAGACAAGAAGAAGATTATTTTTGGTATTTCTATTTGGTATTGCTCAATCAAAAAGATTGATAAAAACAAGGAATAAGGATAATTACTATGGAAGTAATATATCCTCGGTCGACTTTGAAACGATAGGTGAAAACCTAAACGTCTCGAGGTTCAATAAGTAAACTACAAAAATAAGATATAATCCTACTTGAGTTGGCAAACCAATAATCGGTCGTCCCTCTCAATATACACACAAGCAAGCGGGAAAACAAGGTGGCACAAAGCACTTAAAAACCTTTTTCCTTAGACGGCCTTTTATAGTACGTCGCCTTATACCCACCTTATAGTTTGTATAAATCGAGTTGAAACTTTTTATTAGTATTTATCTATTTTGCCTTTATTTTTTCGTTTTGGATTCGAATACAATAGCTAGGTGATGAAATCTCAACTAAGGTCTTATTTGGGAATAGGTAAATTTATTGTTCTACGTAATATAATATAGTAATCACAAAAAAAAAACACGAAAAACGATACATACTATAATAATAGAAAAATAACAAAACTTTCCGAGGACGGAAAGGGTCTTCAAATAAACGATCAACAAATCTCCACGAACGAATCGTACACAAGATCCCCAGCAGCGGCGCCAAAATTTTTGATGTGTCGAGGAAACGTCAATGTATTTTAGCTAGATACGATATAGGACAAATTTAGGAAATTACCCTTAGGAAAAGGTAATAATCCATAAATAAGTCGAAGACGGATTTAATTAAACACGTTGATGAACCAAGTTCGTTATACACGAAGATCAAGTGAATTTGAGACGTTTTGTTTCGATTTGGACAATTGATTTGAATGGGTTTTCGGTTTTAAAACTAAAATTACTCCTACAAATTTTTTAACTAATTAAATCCTAAAGTGCATGAATCGTTCCCCATTTTTTTATTTTAAGACAATTATTAAAATTTAAATCAATTAAACTATTTAAGAATTAAAATATTTAAAATCAATTAAAACTTAACTATATAATTAAATTACTTTTACACTATTTAAAAATTTATTTAAACTAATTTAAAAACTATTAAATAATTAAATCTATTAAAAATTAAATTTTAATTTTTACTAAACAAATCAATTTAAAAAACTAATTTAATTAAAATCTGATTGTGGTAAAAATACGTGTTTAGGAAAACAACGTATAAGTGCGGCAAGTATTAAACTCGACGATTTAGGAAAACCGACGAGTCGAATAAATTCCAAGTTCGTTCTCGAAGGAGGTGTGTGGATTAAGTGTGCCAAATATATAAAATCAAAGTTGGATTAGTGACGTTTTTGGTTTAGAAGAGAAAAAGTAAAGACGAGCTACGACTACGACGAATTGACGTAAAACGATGACGTAATTACGTAAAACGTGACGAAATTCAAAATTAAACCTAAAAACTAACTAAAAGATTAAACTAAGTCTAAAATAATATAAATAAGGATAAAAATCCAATAAATAATTTTTAAAACCTTTTATTAATTAAATATTCACATTTAAATGTTAATTAAAGCCCTAAAATTAAATATAATTAACAATATGTCCAAAATATTATTTTAATGAACTAATAACTCACTTATATTATTTAAAGACCAAAAAGTATTTTTCCTAAATTTTAAAAACTATTTTTCTATTTTAAATCACTAAAAACTATTTTTAAACTAAAATAATCATAAAAAATAATAAATAATGCTAAAAATAATTTGACAATTTTAAAAATCCTAATTTATACTAATGAACATTAGAGAAATGAAAATGTTTGAAAAAAAAGTAAAATTTTTCACTAAAAGACAAAATTGATAATAATTAAACCCAAATTAAACTAAATTTAATTCTAAAAATTAATTAAAAAGTGAACAGTAAAATGTTTTTGGACTAACAATTTTAAAATATTTTTCTAAGTCTAAGAAAATTTTTAAAACTGAAAAATATTAAGTTCCTACACTAAAAGACAAAAACAGTAACTTTAAAAGTAATTTAAAATGCAATTTAATCTAAAAAATATTAAATGAATAGTAACAGAAAAATTAATTAAACAGAAAAATCAAAAATAAAATAAGAAAGATAACAAAATTGAAATGAAGTTCTAATTCCTATTTTAGACCACTAAAGACAAAAAAGATAGAAAACTGACAATGACACTTAAGGACTTTTGTCCTTTTGCAAAGCAGGGGGAACTTTTACACTACCAGTGGGAATTGAGTTCCCACTGTTTAGGCAGAAAACGTGAACTGGACACCAAAGTGATTATAACTTGCTTGTTACTTGGATTCTTTGGCAAATATTGGCACCCCCACAACCATTTGGGTTGTGGGGAGTTAGGAAAAATATAAAAACAAGCACTCAAAAACAAAAATCACACAAACGGGCACCAAATGCAGTCATTGTTATGGGTGTGTAGGGTATGTAGGTTGTTTGCTGATGCAGTTGGCAAACAAGTGGGTTTTGGCTCACCAATTCTTACTCAATTCACATTCAAACCATAACAAACCTAGCCCTAACCCTAGTCACCTCCTATATATAACAAGCTACAAAGAATGGTGGTCAAATTACAACTAAACAAGGTAGTTAAGGGGAACTGATTAATATTACTGATTTTTATCCTAAAAACAACATGCAAACTCTTGAAGAATCCTACTAAAATCAAACCCAATCGCCTTTTTAACTACTACTACCCTACTATAGTATGTCTAAGTAGACTTTAAGCCAAATAATTAATAATCACTTGTTTAAAAATCTAATCCCAAACACCCTCTTATAATACTGAAATCCAATTAAACAAAGAACTCTCATACAAATACACTCAAAACTGATTCAATATACTTCTAACATGCATACAAATCCTATATCAGCAATATTAAGCAAGAAAATCAACAGATTATCAGGCAACACTCATAAACACATAACATCACATGAAATACTCAAAAAACGGGCTAATGGGGTTCAAGCCTTAACCTTGGGCTGTTGCCTTCCAAAAGAGGTTGTTTGAGCTTTTTGTGAGCTTGTGAGTAAGTAGAGAAGCTTGTTGGAGGAATCCAAGTAGGAACCTAAGCTATAATATCTTCAAAACAGTGAGAAATAATGAAATGTAATGGAGGATTCTTGTTTCTTGAAACCTGCACACAACCACAGGACCAAAGAAAGAAAAATACAAGCTATAGAAGCTAACCATAAGCTGTTGTCAGCAGCTCATGGTGAGCTTATATAACAGTGAGAAAAGTTAACAATAAACCTTGGAACCCAATAGAACTTTTAAACAAACTTGATAAACCTTAGCAAACTTAAAATGATATCCAAAAAAACAGTAACACAGACCTGAATCTAACGGGTAAAATTCACTTTCACTTCATTTACCTATGAGATCAGGTTGTGGGTCTCAAAAGGGTCTTTACCAAAAAATTTATTTAATAAAAACCTTTTAATAACTTAAACTAAATTTGAGAAAGTAAAGATTAAACTAAAAAAACAGTGAAGGAACTCAGTAGTATGCAAGATTAAAATTTTTTCATTTTCATTAATCAACTTTAAAACTTACAAAAACTGGAACAAGATATGAGGTACAATTCACCTCATATTTATACTACATTACAGAATAATCTAGAAACAATAATATATAAAACCCTAATCAAGTAGAAATCCGAAATTTCCCTTAGCATCTTTGAGCGAATATGCTGGTTTGGATCTCTTCTTGGAGGAGCATGTGATGTAGTAATTGTACAAATTGTTCCTGAGCGTTGAATACTCCTTAGCCAACAAGGAAAATGATATAGGCCCTTGATTTTCTGCTCAGATTCCTTCTTTTCTATTTTTGGTGTGACAGGGGAGCCATGGTGGGGTCATAGGAGTCACAGGGTGAGTATTGTGTGAGGTGGGTTTGGTTCAAATGTTGGCCAATTGCTGATCTGGAAACTCTTAACAAATTTCCCTTTGTTTTGAAGTAATTAGGTTTTAGGGTTCTTTGTGATTAAGGATGGGGGAATAGTTGGGTTTGATTGTGATTAGGGGGTTAAAAAGTGTTTCCCACGTTTTTTATTAAACTAATCTGGTTTGAAAAGTTTATAAATTAAGTGGGTGAGTGGATGTGTGACTGGGATGGGAGTGGTGACGTAGGAGGATATGAGTGGGGGAGAGGGTTGAGGTTGTCGGGTGGTTATAGTTAATGGGTGGGTAGTTAAAAAGTTTGGAAAGGTGGCAAAGTTGGTCCTCCCTGTTAAATGACCCCTTTTTCAGCTTTGCAAATTTAGTCCTTTTGTTATAACACCAACAGTCCTTGGTGATTTACAATCTTAGTCCTTTTGTTAACAAAGTAACAAAATTATAACTTTATCCAATCTCCAAGGGCTTGATTTGTAAATTCTTTAAACTTTAGGGACCCCATTCATATTTATGGATATTTGACGGGTATAAAGTGTCATTCTACAAAAGTTGAGGGACCAATCTTGTACAATCTTCAAACTTCAAGGGCATTTTTGCAAAATCCCATACTTGGGCCCGATTCTTTGTGCGACTTCGTTTCCCGTGTTCGTTTTTGCTTGATTCCTTTGATCTTTTGGTGAATTCACGATATCCGTACCTAAAATACACAATGAACAAACACAGGCATATATTTGGGTATTTTGATGATATTTTTAGCGTTTTAAGCCCGATTTGGACGATGAGACTATGTATAAATACAGTCTCATCAAAATATTATTATATTAAAACTAATTTTTTAAAAACTAATTAAATTTCTAAAATTACTAAAACAATTTTTATTTTGTTTTGAAACTATTATTATTTTTAAAACTAAAAGTAAATATAATAAAACTTTTAATTGAAATTTATTAAAATAAAAAACAGTATTTTTAAAACTATTAAACTGACAACTACTATTGAAGTAACTATATTAATAAAGTAAATTGTAATAAATCACAAAAGACGAGCTAACACAGGTGGTTAAATCCATTGGCCCATGACCAGGTGGTCATGGGTTCGAGTCTCATAAGAGACATTTTTTTGGTAAATATTATTTTTGACAATGAAACGTAGATCAGAAGTCACAAGAGTGAACTTCTTTAAAATTAGTTTTGTAAGACTGATAGGAAATCAGTTTTGGACTAACTAGTAAAATTGAGTCTGTTGCTCTTTGGTAATTAGCAAAGCCAACAATATATCAGCAAAGAAGATTCAATAATCAAGATATAAGAACTAATCATATATTAAAATAAGAACCATGCTCAAAATTATAACAGATAACACAAATGTCATAGACAAGCAGTGTCAGATAATCCAGAACCTTATATCAGCTAAAAAAGAAACCTACAAACTTAGATAAATATAAATTTATATCAGCAAGAATAAAGCTATAAAATCAGCAATATAACTAGCTCAGCAAGACAATATAATCAACAAGTTAAGTAACGAATAAAAACTAAACTTAATCACACAGACTATCACAGACAAATACGATATCATCTTTTCTTATAAAATCCAATGACACGTATTGAAAACAATAGTAAAACGAGATTTACTCCAACAAATCTAAAGAAAACAGTAAAACTTAACATTTTAAGAGAACTACTTAGATTAATCATCCAAAAATCAGCATCGTTTGAACAACTAAGAACATACAGCAGACTTAATCCAAATATTGTATCAGATTAAATTAATGTGCAGATAAATGAATCCAAATAATCAAATAAATTCAAAAACCCCTATCAAACAAATAATACTACTTCATTTAACACATCTAAACAGGATCAAGTAAGAAATAACAAAAGCAAATTAAACTAATAGATTATCAGCCAAATTTAATCAACTAAACATAATCATAAGAACATGTAAACAACATAAAATAAAAAGGGATTAAAACCTTTGAAGAACCCTTTGAGAAGAAGGACGACGCTGAGCCTCCTTATTGAACCGAAGCAGGACCACCTTTCATTTCCACCATTCGATAACATCGAACCAAATATACCATCAAAGGTCAAAACAGTGCCTCGAACCAAGCACCCTTATCGAATCAGAACTTATGTTTTAATCAAACCATTGGGGTTTGATTTACTTCACAATTTTACTTAGATATTTCTTTAAACTATTAAGAAGTTTAATAAAATATCTTTTATATTTATAATATCAAATCAGACTAAGAAGGAAAAATGTATTGAACTTTAACAGTAAATAAACACACGAATAAATTTGACAGAATAATTTTTTTTATTAATCAGAAAAAAGTTATACATAACTATTAAAAATGAAAATACAGATTTCCTAACTCTAATTCAACATTATAACATTAAGTAAAAAATTGGATATCAATTACAGATCAAATGTAGGTTTTTATAGCCAAACCCCAAAGGCTGCTAGTGAATTTGTTGAGATGAAAACTAATCTTGAACGTCCAGTGTGCATCTTCATTCTTCTCTTTCTTCTTTATCTTGATATACGGTTGATAATAAGCCAACTAGCACACGGATTGCCAACTTGGCAACCAAGTGTGCTAGTTGTGATAGTTTGGTGCTGAGGTGTCCACAAATGATTGGAGGAGTGATGGATGGTGAGTTGTCTCATCCAATCAGATGCTAGTAAAAGGGACACGTCACCATAGCATCTCCATCTTCTTGATCAGAAAAAGGGGGGATTTATTAGAGTCGCGTGTGTTATCACGCACCTTTAATCGGTAAAAGCCCCAAATTGTTACTTAAGGCTAGGGTTTATTGAACAGTGGTGTCTGGTTATTTGGATGGGGGTGAGAGAGAAAGGTAAAAACATAGGAAGTATCGAAGGGTGTGTGTGTGAGTAAATGTGAGTGAGTGGTTTAAGTTGTGAGGTAAATTAATCGCTTTTTTACTTAACCGGATAAGTGAATAACCCAAATGGGTTAAAAAAGCCCAAAGTATACCAATTCGTTTCATAAATTGCAAATTGATTTGGGCTTGGTCCAATAATCCGTCATATGTAAAAATGGTGTCATGGGCTTGTAATGGGCTTGATTTACCAAGGTACATAACATAAATTCCTTATTGGGATTTTGGGCCCAATACCCAAATGTGGGACCGACAAGCCCATTTGTCTTCATAAAAGATTAAACCACTAAAATCGAGCTTGAATTTGGCTTTGTTGATATTTTCTTCAAACTCGTGCTGATTTTGCCAGTATTCGCGAACTTCGGTACCTACACACATTAAACAACAAACAAACGAATACAAGGCCATTTTCATACAATTTAAGCATTTATTGTTTGTTTTATGATATAATTGATATGAGTAAAATCACTCATATCAAAGAGCCACTTCAGCTGTAGAGGTGGTTGATAGAAGGCTTGATATGAAAGCATTGAGCATTCTTAAACTAGCTATTGGAAGCAAAAATCAACACAAATTCAGAAAGTATGAATCTGATAAAGAGATTTGGGAAGCCCTTGAGATCACCTATGGTGGTAATGAGGACACTATTAAACAGAGGAAGAAGCAGTTGGTTATGGAGTTTACTGTCCTTAAAGCTCGTCCTAATGAATAGCTAAGCGAGATAAGAAGCCGTCTTTAAGACATCATTAGCAAAATGGCATTCATGGAGACTGAATTTGAAGAAAATGATATTAATACTGCTTTCCTTGGAGCTCTTGGAGATGGGTGGGAAATTCAAGCCAAGTCAATGATTTCCACTCAAGCTTACAAGAATATGACTTTTGATGACATCTATAATCAATTGAAGGTCACGGAATCTGAAGTTCTGCTTAAACAAGGAAGTTAAACACCTTCTAGAAGCATGGCCTTTATCTCTCACAATGATCCCTCAGACGCTGACAACTCTTGCTTTGTCAGCGGACAAACTTCTCATGACAGCGGCTCGACACTGACACATATAACTATTCTTCACCAAGTCTTAAACCAGCAGGAATTGACTTAGATACTGTATGTGCATATATTGCTTCTTTGCCCAATGGATCTTCAATTTATTTTGAAGATCTTCAACAAATTAGTGATATTGATCTTGAGGAGATGGACATCAAGTGGAATATGGCTCTTATCAGTATAAGAGCCAGTAGGTGGAACAAGAGATTTGGAAAAAGATGACTGTCAATAGCAAATAAACTGCTGGATTTGATAAATCCAAAGTTGAGTGTTTCAATTGTCATAGAATGGGACACTTTGCTAGAGAATGTAGATCTCGTAAGAGGAATGATGGAGGGCAGATGCTAGATAGTTCATCAAGATTGAAGATGTAGAACCTAAAGATATGGTAGCTATGCAAGGTATTGATGGAGTTGGATTTGATTGGAGCTTTCTGGACAAGAATGAGGTGGAGAACCAAGCTTTGGTTGTTGACATATCCTATTCTTCATCAAATAATGAGGTATATGATGATACTTTTTGTAGTAAAGGTTGTAGACTTAACACTGATAAGCTTAACAAAGAAGTTTTAAAGTTACAATATGATATTCTTGGTTTAAATATCACTATTTCAAACTACAAAAGGGGGCTTGCACAATCAGATGGGATGGTGCAAGAATATAAGGACATGGAATTTAATCTAAAGGATTAAATAAATGTTTTGAAAAGACATCTAGCACTTAGTTATGAGGCTAAAGCTTCTTATATAGAAGCCAACACTAAAATGAAAATTAAGCTAGATGAGGCCATTAAATCTAGAGAGAATGAAGGGCTTAAAATTGAAATGAAAAAGCTAGTCAAACCCTAGAAAAGGTTATAAGTGAGCAAAGAAACCCTAAAGACATGTCTGAGATTGGGATGCATGCAAAGGAATATGCTGCTGTCCCACCCCCAGCAAGTGATTTCTACGAGGTTTTCAAGAAAGACTTGTCATGGACTGGTATTCTAGAGTTTCAAGTGGAGGAATTTAGTCCTCCACCACATGTGCTCACACCAGTAGAGGAATATAAACAAAGGGTGACTGATATTGACCTATGGAAGAAAGCCAACCCTACTCTCTTTGTTAAGGGAGGGTTTCTTAGTGATGAATAAACTGACCTAAACCCATGGTTGTCACTAATCCTTCTACTATAAAACCTGTTGATCTTGGCTCTTCAACTAAAAGCAAATCTACTGTTAAATATGCTAAAATGTATAGAAGACCTAGATCACCAAAGAGTCAAGCTAGTGTTAATGGGACGGGATTTTATCAACCTAGACCTAAGGTTATGTCTAGAAAGGCTTATTACACATGTGGGAGCTTCTCTCGTCTGGCCTATAAGTGTGTCAGCAGATACAAACCAGCCGCTGACAATAGGTCAACCATAGTTAATAATAAGCCTTATGTCTATACTAAACCCCAAGTCACTAGACCAGCTCCTTTCTTCTCTAAGGCAACTAATACCCAAGGCCAAAGACCCTTTCAAAAGACCAACACTTGGGCTAACAAACAGTGGGTTCTTGTAGCAAAGCCTAATTCACCTGTTGACAGGAACAATTCAGCCGCTAACAGGGCAAGACAAGCCGCTGACAGAACTAGGTTTGGTATGAAAATGCCACAATTAGCAATTGTCAGACCCCATGATAGACCTAGTAATAATAGGTATTTACAACCTAAGGGACAATGGTCTAAGGAATCATCCAACTTAACATTGAGACCAAAACAAGAACAGTCATCAACTTTTAATGGTGTCTCTATGACTTGTAACAGATTTAAATATCTTGAAAAATATATTGGAACAAACTGGGTGTTTAAGGTTCAAAGGGATGAACAGGGGGTTGTTACAAGAAATAAGTCCATTCTTGTTGAACAACTAAATGGATCCAAGTCTACCAAGGCTTGGGTTTCCAAAGAAATCTGATTTGTTTTCTTTATGTGTAGGGCATTCCAAGGTAGGTTAATGACCATGTATACTAGGATAGTGGATGCTCAAGTCACATGACTAGAAAGGAGGACTATTTGACCAATTTCACTCCTATTCCAGATGGTGATAAAGTGTACTTTGGAGGCGGTTTTGGGACTATTACTGGCAAAGGCACTCTTATGAATAAAAACCTAAGGTTTGATGAAGTCTTCCTGGTAAAAGAACTTGACTATAACTTGTTTAGTGTGTCACAAATTTGTGATAACAAAAATAAAGTTCTTTTTACTGACATAGAATGTTTAGTGTTGAGTAAAGACTATGTGTTGTCTGCTGACAAGTTCATTAAATTTAGAACGCCTAGACATAAGGACATATATAATGTCAATTTGCAAGATTAAAATGAATAATAACTTGTCATGTCTTTATGCTAAGGCTTCAACAGATGAGAGTATTTTATGGCACAGAAGGTTAGGGCACATTAACGTTAAGAACATGAATAGACTTGTAAGGCATTATCTTGTTAGATGATTGCCTTTAAAAGCATTCCACAATGATCATAACTATGTTGCATGTCTTAAGGAAAAACATCACAAGGCCTCATTTAAGTCTAAGAGTGTGCATTCTAGTTCTAATATAGAGTGTTTAAAAGGTAAATCTTATTGCTTTGTGGTCACTGATGACCATTCTAGGTTTACATGGACTTTCTTTTTAGTCAAGAAGAGTGATACTGCCAAAACTTTGATTAATTCATTAATCAAATGGAAAAGAAATCAGGGTTTACAGTTAACATTCTTAGAAGTGATAATGGTGGTGAGTTTAGAAATGACCTTTTAAATGCCTTCTGTGTTGATAAGGGAATTACTAGGGAGTTTAGCATAGCTAGAACTCCACAGCAAATTGGAGTAGCTGAGAGGAGAAACAGAACTCTTATTAAAGCAGCTAGAACCATGTTAGCAGATGCTAAGTTACCCATTGCTTTTTGGGCTGAGGCTGTGAATACTTCATGCTATGTTCAGAATAGAGCCTTGGTCAACAAAATTCATAATAAGACCCCCTATGAGCTCTTTTGGAACGGAAAAACTAATATAGATTTTCTTAGACCCTTTGGATGTCATGTAGTAATTATAAATAATAGTGATAGCCTAGGTAAGTTTAATTCAAAAGGTGATGGAGATATTTTGTGGGTTATTCAATGAACAACAAAGGGTATAGGGTTTACCACAAAAGGGATAAGGTCATAACAGAAAACGTGCATGTTGACAGGTTGGAGAGTAAACCTAGTGATCCTACAGATTGAACAGATTGGATTTTTGATTTAGAGCCATTGTCTAGATCCATGAATTATTTGCCTGTTACTAATCCAGTTGTCTTGGATTACTCTCCAAAGATTGTGGAAGCATCTATTATTGATAATGTAGGTACACAAGCTACAAAGGTGACATGATCACAAGCAGATGAGCTCACTCCCACATTTTCTTTTATGGACATACCCATTTGGAGTGAAGAATTCATTCAAGCATCTACTGCTGAAAGAGAACTGGTGAGAAAGCAACAAAAAAATCAAGTCGGTGAATCAATTTCATCCGCTGACAAAAGTAGTTCAGCCGTTGACACACCTGATCCAGCCGCTGAAAACTTGCTTTCATCCGCTGACAAAGAAGTGCTTGAACTTGTTGAAAATTCCATGCCCAATGAAGGTGACAGCATCCTCAATCCAAACGCTGACAGCGTGCTTCATAGTTCAAGTGGGAATGGAATAATGATGATGGGGATTATGGTACCTTGGAGTCTACAGTTCATGACAACACATTGTTTGAGGGATGAATTGCTACTAAGGTGTCTAGAATTCATCCTCCCACTCAAATAATTGGTCCCATCAATTCACCAGTTCAAACAAGAAGGAAGAAGAATCCTAAAGGAGGATTCATTGCTAACATTCCCAAAAAGGAACATACCCCTTTAGTTCAAGAATGTTTATTTGGTTGTTTTCTGTCAGAGAATGAGCCCAAGAAGATTTTTGATGCTCTTCAAGAACCAAGCTAGATTGAAGCAATGCCAGATGAGCTACATCGGTTTGCAATACAGGATGTTTGGGAACTTTTTGATTGTACCAAGCATGTAAGACCAATTAGATCACATTGGGCTTTATGGAACAAGAGAGATGAGAGAGGTATTGTAATCAGAAACAAGGCAAGACTGGTTGCTCAAGGTTATACACAAGAAGAAGGCATTGACTATAAAGAGGTTTTTACACCTGTTGCTAGGATTGAATCAATAAGGATTTTCCTAGCCTATGCTTCCTGCATGGGTTTCATAGTCTACCAGATGGATGTCAAGAGGGATTTCTTGTATAGAACAATTCAAGAGGAGGTGTATGTTATGCAACCTCCTGATTTTGAACATTCAGAGCATCCAGAAAAGGTATATAGAGTTAAAAAGGCCATGTATGGCCTTCATCAAGCCCCTAGAGCATGGTATGGTACTTTATCTACTTATCTTGTGGAAAATGGTTTCAAGAGGGGCACCATAGACCAAACTCTCTTTACCAAGCAGAATGGGAAAGATTTTATGCTTGTCCAGGTCTATGTTGATGATATCATTTTGGATCTTCTAATCCAAAGATGAGTGAAGAATTCTCCAAACTTATGACTGACAAATTTCAGTTGAGTACCATGGGAGAGATGAACTTCTTTATGGGTTTACAAGTTCAACAGAAAGAAGATGGTATCTTCATCTCTCAAGATAAGTATGTGGATAAAACTTTGAAGAAATTTAGCTTTTCCTCTCATGAAAAATGGGTTAGCACCCCCATGGACAGGGAACACCTCTGGGAAAGATTGGAGATGAAAAGGACGTAGATTTAGGCATTATAGGTCAATGATTGATCATTGATGTATCTAACTGCCTCTAGACCTGACATCACGTTTGAAGTAGGTGCATGTGCACGTCATCAAGTGACTCCCAAAGAGTGTCATCTTCATGCTCTCAAAAGGATTTTTAGGTATCTTAGGTGCTATCCTACTTTGAGATTATGGTACCCCTAAAGATTCTCCATTGGAGCTTATTGGCTATTCGGATAGTGATTATTAAGGTGATAACAATGATAGGAAATCCACAACTGGTGGATGTAAATTTCTTGGGAGCAGACTTATCTCTTGGCAATGTAAGAAACAAACGGTGGTGGCCAATTCAACAACTGAGACTGAGTATGTAGCTGTTGTTGCATGTTGTGGGCAAGTGCTATGGATTCAAAACCAATTGTTGGATTACGGGTATAATTTTATGCATACCAAGATATTTGTAGATAATTACAGTACATTATGCGTTATTAAAAATCCTGTGCATCATTCTAGAACTAAACACATATAAAGTAAGCATCATTTTATAAGGGATTGTTTTGAAAAAGGTTTAATACATCCATAGAGAATAGACACAGAGAAAAATATAGCTGATCTTTTGACTAAACCTTTTGATGTTGGGAGATTCTAATACTTGGTTGTGACAACCCTAGATTTTGGATTTGTCACTTTTGACTGTTTGATGTAGATTATGTGTTTAGTGTATGTTTATGTGTTATATGTTTATATTAGATCCTTTGATTGGATGTTAGTCATAGTTCGTGTATTGCGTGGTACGTTATATTATGTTACGAAGGGGACAGTTCGTGCTCATTAGTTCACATGGATGTGACTATGATATAATGCGGTGTTATTTTAATATTTTATGTGTACGTATATGTATTATAGTATATCGTATTTTTACGATTTAGGGTTTAGCATTTGGAGGTCTCGGATAAGGTAATTAGTCACGGGAATATTTTTCGGGATGGTTTTAAGTCATGTAGGACTTAGTTATTTAGTTTATTTCATATTTCAAGAGTTTTTATGAAACTGTATATTTTTACGTCTTTTACGGTATACGCGTAAAAACTGACTAGTTTTACGGTTTTGAGGTTTTGGAGGCTTTAGGAGCTGAAAAATTAAGGAAAATTAAGGTAATATTAATAAGATATTAATTAATAATAAAATATATGAAAAACGAAATTTAGGTGGTGTTTGGTCAGTTATGTGACGCAAGAAAAGAAAAAAAAAGGAAAAAGGGAACCGGGCTTTTGTACTTGGGATAGGACTTGTTAGGATTAAATATATAAGGTTTTTATTTATCAAAACACTTCATAAAATCCCTGAAGATCAAGAAGGAGTCGAAATCTACAAGAGAAAATTAGGGTTTTCATAATTTTTGTCTTCTATTAATTTTAAGGTAAAACCCTTATTCACCTATTTAATTTAATTGTTATTTACATGTACTTAATCAATGCATGATGGATTTAGGGTTAGGTTAATTATGAAATCTGTAATTTAATGATATGAACATGATTAGAATAATTAGGGTTAATAAATATATACGGTGATGGTAATTAATTAGGTTAATTATGTTAAAATCATTTTTAAAAAACTGGGAAGAATTTTAGGTCAATTGTTTAGATCATATCTAGAGTTCTAGACACTTTCATGATGCGATCAAAGTAGTCCTAGAAAGGTATTTTATTTGGCTTTTGAATGCAAGAAACGAGAACTAAATTGGAGGTTGGGATGTGGGTCAAAAACAGTTTACAACCTTACAACTGTCGGAGGTCAAAACAGTTTTAAAATTAAATGGGTTTAAATTAATGTTTTAAGATGGTTAGGGTACTTAGGAGTATAATTAGACCTTCAAACGAACATGAGAGTTAGTTCATATGTTAAATAAGAGATTTGGAAGAGGGCTAATCAAGTGGGATAGTGGAAGACCCTCTGATCATAACAAACGTTTCGCATGTTAAAAATTAGTAAATTATGGATAGGTAAAAGTAGATATATATATATATATGGAGGCCTTAACAGTAGCTTTAAGGTTGCGGCCAAATGGGAGAGGTAGCTAATACATGTAAGGTAATAGGGTTTCTTTTACAGGGCATGTTATTTTGGTTAAGGGGATGTTCGACCTATAGTTTGAAGTATGAAAAACGAGACTGTTTTGGGTTAAATGTTAACGGCGCGAGTTATGAACTAAACTAAGTTAAGGGATTTATAGAGGGATGTAATAAGATGCATATGGCATATAAAGGGGGTTAAGTTGTAGGATAAGGTTATATATCCATCATAGATTGATGAGTCATTATGAGTTTTCATTAGTTCTTGTCTTGATTGTATGTATTGTGTGTTAGATTTTACTAGTGTGCGGAAACTTGGAGGAGCTTTATCAGGTGAGTTCATAGTCCCATTTTGCTACGTTTTTTAAATGTTTTTCCAGTATGGGATGGAGATGACACTTGCAAAGTTCTTTAAAATGATTTAGTACTATGTTTTAAAATGTGTGGACATAAATGTGCTATTGTGTGACTTGCGTGCTTATGTGTTCTCATATGTGCTTTATATGTGTTCTGATATGTGAATCTTGATTGTGTTATGATTGGGATTGGTACATAGATGATTGGGCGTCTCTAGGACCAGTTGTGATGTGTGAGGCGCGTGGGGCACGATCCATCCTGAGTTCTTGGTTCGTGGGGCACGATCCGTCCTGAGTTCTTGGTTCGTGAGGCACGATCCGTCCTGAGTACTTGTGCATCATCTCTTCGGAGGCAAGATATCTCAACGGGGATATAGTTCATCTTCCACAAGTGGTATGGGAAAGATCCGGATAGTGTGGTGTGTGTTCTTGTGTATGTGACGGGATACTTCTTGATTGTTATAGTGTGCTTTGTGAATTGTAGATGTGATCGGTACTTGGCTTGAGTTTTGTTGTGGATGCATGTAGCATGATTATCACATTATGGTCCATTACTATAAATGGTTTTCTTCAACTATTTACAGCGATTCTTAAGGGTTCTTAAGATGTTTTCGGTAACTTAAACCTATGTTCTCACCAACTTTATGTTGACAAATTTTAGTGTCATTTTCAGGTGAGGTAGTTGAGAAGGATGCTATTAGAAGTGGCTAGAGTTTAGAGGCTGCTAGGACTACATTAGGAGGAATTCCTTTCCTCTTAGATTTTATTTTGTCTTTTGATTAAGTAGACTTTATGGTACCTATATGTTCGATTTTTGTTTATTTGTATGTCTTTGGTAAGAGGTAGGCCTGTTACCTACTTACCTAGACGCCTGTATGGTTTGAGATATTGTCATGACATTGTGTCACCTTTTTATGACATTTCTATTTCATTTAGTTAACTCTATAGACACGCTATTGTTGTGATGATATCCATACGTCGCGCCCCATATTCCGCCATGGTGGGGTGTGACAGAATGGTATCAGAGACAATGGTTATAAAGAATTAGGTTGCCTAGTCGCGTAGCCTAGTCTATAGCTTAAAGGTCCCTGCATATAGGCATCATAGGGGTATGCGTGCATTTTATAATAATTGATGTGTTTGGATGTTATTTTTGCGATATTTGTTATGTTATGAACTACTATGGTTCATACTTAGCTACATGATATTTTCTTTATGAGTTTTGACTAGTGTGGGTTGAACCATAGTCGTATACGCTAGTCATTGTTGGATTTCGTTTAATTATGTTTTCATGTTCTTATTACATTTTGAATTTTGTCTACGCTGGTTCAGCTGGACCATGAGTTTATGTGTTTCATGCATTGGTATGTTATTTTAATACATGGGATTTTGGATATTATTTTATGTAGTGGTTATGTTCTTATATGAGTTGTAGGATCTATGTGCTCATTTGAGTTGGTAGACTGATGTGTTATGTGTAGTATTAATTCTTATAAGTGTCATCATAGGAGGGAGTGCATTAGTGAAAGGGGACTGGTATAAGTATGGTGGCCAACATAGTTATACACGTACCATGACATCAATGGATTCATAAGTATGGTTGCATGAAAGAGGGTTAATACATGCTTGTGTAGTATATGTTGGATGGATTGAGTGTATATATGCCTATGTCTATATATGTACATTTCCCTTCTACTTATGGATTGTATTCTTAGGATGGTTTGCTAGCTCGTTTGTCTTTGAGATGTTCAACTTCCGTAGTAGCGAATTTATCGAGTCCTCATTTTCACGTGTTTGTTTGTACGGTACTTTTTGTGTGAAGGCCATTGTGATGGTGGAGATTTTTTTTATTTGGATAACGATATCTTTTGTTTTGAGTCTTACATGGTAAAAAAATGGAATTTGCAAATAGTTAAATAGTTATTGGTAGTCAGTGAAAATAAGGTTAAAGTGTCAGAAACGTGGTTAAAAAAAATATATAGTAATTAAGATCCATCAATGATGTTATGGTTTGTGTTAAGAATTTAGGGATAATTAATAATGTTTAGAGGGTTGGTGTATAAAATAGTAAAACAGTCTGATTTTTAGGGCTGTCTTGTGTTGACTTTTCCGGGCAGTAGGTAGCACCTTTGGTCGAGTTTCTTTTTTTAAAGTTAAGTTCAGAGAGTCTACTTTTCAAAAATGTAAGGTTGGTCGAAAATGGAGTTCGGGAAGTTCGTCAAACAATTTTTACAAAAACAGTGCGCTGTTTAGGAATAAATTTAGATTTTGGTAATTTGAGTCAAACCGTAACCAAACGGATGAGATAGCCAAATATTTTTGATTTGGGAACTCTTTATAATGTATGTAAAAGGACTGGAGTTTTTCAATGAAAGTTATGGTGTTAAGGTCGGGCTTTTGGTGACAAACATTTAGCATTTACACAAAATCAGTTTTGGTAAAAGCGACTTTTGGCGTAGAGACCAAAAGGAGGGGTTAAACGTGTAAGTAGAAAGCAAAATTTGTTGTTGGAGTTTTTAGATCATAGGAAAACATAAATTCAGTAGGATGGTAGTCAAGTGTGGTGTTAAGCTTGGTTCATGTGGTCGTAATACGTTTCGGTTGTCGTTGGGTGCTTCTTGTGTCATTGTTCCGTGTCCATGGTTCGTTTGAAGTCGATACATGTTTATGTTTGAGTATCTTTTGGAGTCTCATGGTTTTGGTTCATATTTTTAAATTCTTTCATTTAAACTTCCGTTAGTCGTCCATGGGTTTGATCTGTTATCTAAAGTTAGGGGTCCTAAAATTTGTCGTGAACTTATATTCATTGCGACCGTTGTTGTAGCCACATGGATGATCCAGTTACGTTCTTATGATAGAGATGAGTTGGGATAGAATTTGAGAGTTCTTTAGACCTTAGAATACGTGGTTATATTTTGATGAGTTTTGATTTATGGCATTTATGAGTAAGACTGAAATTGGGGTGACGGTTCTAAACCCGTTGAGTTATGTGACGGATCCTAACTTGGTTTCAAGACAGTTCTTTTGTGATGAGTTGCGAGATTTAGTTAGGTTGGTTACATAACTTTATGGTTTTAATAAGTCTCCTCGCAGACGGTTAAGGCTCATGTGTTGTTAGTTGAGATTATTTAGTACAAACTGAGTTCACGATTGAACGTGAAGGTTTTATCAGGGATATGTATCCTCGTTTGGTTGCTGAGACTAAGTTTGAGTTTGGGAGTAAATCTCGGGACGAGATTTCTATTAGGAGGGAGTGATGTGACAACTCTAGATTTTGGATTTGTCACTTTTGACAGTTTGATGTAGATTATGTGTTTAGTGTGCGTTTATGTGCTATATGTTTATATTTGAGCCTTTGATTGGATGTTAGTCATAGTTCGTGTATTGCGTGGTACGTTATATGATGTTACGAAGGGGACAGTTCGTGCTCATTAGTTCACATGGATGTGACTATGATAGAATGCGGTGTTATTTTAATATTTTATGTGTACGTATATGTATTATAGTAAATCGTATTTTTACGATTTAAGGTTTAGCATTTGGAGGTCTCGGATAAGGTAATTAGTCACGGGAATATTTTTCGGGATGGTTTTAAGTCATGTAGGACTTAGTTATTTAGTTTATTTCATATTTCAAGAGTTTTTATAAAACTGTATATTTTTACGTCTTTTACGGTATACGCGTAAAAACTAACTAGTTTTACGGTTTTGAGGTTTTGGAGGCTTTAGGAGCTGAAAAATTAAGGAAAATTAAGGTAATATTAATAAGATATTAATTAATAATAAAATATATGAAAAACGAAATTTAGGTGGTGTTTGGCCAGTTATGTGACGCAAGAAAAGAAAAAAAGGAAAAAGGGAACCGGGCTTTTGTACTTGGGCTAGGACTTGTTAGGATTAATTATATAAGGTTTTTATTTATCAAAACACTTCATAAAATCTCTGAAGATCAAGAAGGGAGTCGAAATCTACAAGAGAAAATTAGGGTTTTCATAATTTTTGTCTTCTATTAATTTTAAGGTAAAACCCTTGTTCACCTATTTAATTTAATTGTTATTTACATGTACTTAATCAATGCATGATGGATTTAGGGTTAGGTTAATTATGAAATCTGTAATTTAATGATATGAACATGATTAGAATAATTAGGGTTAATAAATATATACGGTGATGGTAATTAATTAGGTTAATTGTGTTAAAATCGTTTTTAAAAACTGGGCAGAATTTTAGGTCACTTGTTTAGATCATATATAGAGTTATAGACACTTTCATGATACGATCAAAGTAGTCCTGGAAAGGTATTTGAGTTGGCTTTTGAATGCAAGAAACGATAACTAAATTGGAGGTAGGGAAGTGGGACAAAAACAGTTTACAACAGTCGGAGGTCCAAACAGTTTTAAAATCAATCGGGTTTAAATTAATGTTTTAAGATGGTTAGGGTACTTAGGAGTACAATTAGACCTTAAAAAGAACATGAGAGTTAGTTGATATGTTAAACAAGAGATCTGGAAGAGGGCTAATCAAGTGGGATAGGGGAAGACCCTCTGATCATAACAAACATTTCGTATGTTAAAAATCAGTAAATTCTGGATAGGTAAAAGTAGATATATATACATGGAGGCCTTAACAGTAGCTTTAAGGTTGCGGCCAAATGGGAGAGTTAGCTAACACATGTAAGGGCATAGGGTTTCTTTTACAGGGCATGTTATTTTGGTTAAGGGGGTGTTCGACCCATAGTATGAAAAAGGGGACTGTTTTGGGTTAAATGTTAACGGGGCGAGTTATGAACTAAACTAAGTTAAGGGCTTTATAGAGGGATGTAATAAGATGCATATGGCATATAAATAGGTTTAAGTTGTAGGATAAGGTTATATATCCATCATAGATTGATGAGTCATTATGAGTTTTCATTAGTTCTTGTCTTGATTGTATGTATTGTTTGTTAGATTTTGCTAGTGTGCGGAAACTTGGAGGAGCTTTATCAGGTGAGTTCATAGTCCAATTTTGCTACGTTTTTAAATGTTTTTCTAGTATGGGATAGAGATGAAACTTGAAATGTTCTTTAAAATGATTTAGTACTGTGTTTTAAAATGTGTGGACATAAATGTGCTATTGTGTGACTTGCGTGCTTATGTGTTCTCATATGTGCTTTGATATGTGTTTTGATATGTGAATCTTGATTGTGTTATGATTGGGATTGGTACATAGATGTATGGGTGTCTATGGAACCAGTTGTGATGTGTGTGGGGCGTGGGGCACGATCCGTCTTGAGTTCTTGGTTCTGAGTTCTTGGTTCGTGGGGCACGATCCGTCCTAAGTACTTGTGCATCGTCTCTTCGGAGGCAAGATATCTCGACGAGGATATAGTTCATCTTCCACAGGTGGTGTGGGAAAGATCCTGATAGTGTCGTGTGTGTTCTTGTGTATGTTACAGGATACTTCTTGATTGTTATAGTGTGCTTTGTGAATTGCAGATGTGATCGGTAATTGGCTTGAGTTTTGTTGTGGATGCATGTAGCATGTGTGGAAACCTTGGTTTCCGGATCTTTTAAGCTACTAGGAATGATCATTGTTCATATGATTAAACAATCAAATCGGAATTAGAACAACAACCATTAACAAGGTGTTTAGGCACAAAACATGAATTAAAACACAATTGGATTGTTCATTATATTAATAACAAACAATCACTAGACGTGTATACATTGAATCCCACGTCTAGTCGACACACACGTTTAGGTTTACATTGTGAATGAATTGAATGAATAAAACCTATGACCATTGGTTCCTTTTATAGTGTAAGGATTAAGGTTTACAAGAGATAAGAATGAATAAACAAGTAAATCTTCTATTTAAATAAACTTATGCAGAATATCTTTTGCATGTTTATCTAAATAGAAGCTTCCATAAGCTTCTTTGTCTATGTTTTGTCAATGCTTGAATTGCATGTGACAATGCTTGGATTGCACACGACAATGCTTGAGCCATCAACGCCTAATTAACTCTTGTCAACGCCCAAATTAGTCTAGACAACGCTTAGACAATAACTTCACGTTTACTTCATTTTTGATTTTCTGCCACATCAACTTTTTGACCCAACAATCTTCCCCTAGTTGATAGTGGCAAAACTCTATGTGTATCTCTTGTAAGTTGTAAATGATCTTCAAGTTGCTTCCCCTCAAGTGTAGCACGTATTTTCTTCCCCTTTTTGTCACATCAACAAGGAAGTAAACAATGTTGCAATCTTTGAAGATTCTCCAAATGTAGCTCTATGTAATGATCTTGAAGAACAATTAATATAATATTTTTGATGTAGAAGTAGAATAACCCAACCTTGTGTTCCATGTCTTGTACTATCCACGTGACTAAGAACTTATACTCACGGCACAAAGTATAAGTAGACCTCAATCCCTTGTCAATATTCTCATCCTTTGTGAGACACTGAGCACGATAATGTAACTCCTTCAAGTGTTATGACAAGTCTTCATCACCAATCATGTAAAGCACGAACAAGTTACCTTTAAAGTCTATGGCACTTTAAGATATGATAGAACACAAACTCGTGAAAATCTTCTTCAATCATCAAACTTATCATAAGAATTCTTCCCCTTAAGCCAACACCTCTTCATGATGAATTTAATGGAATAACATCTTCATACCATATGTAAAAGCATCAAGACGGATAACTCTTTCGCAAGGCTATCCCGATTACATAGTTTAAATATCCATCAAATTCCCATAAAAAGTTGCTAACTCGCTTTAAGATCATTAATCCCTCTTAAAAATATCCGAGCCATAAATATCACCATGATATTCTGAATAAAAACGGAGATTCCATGTACCTTTGTGTGTATAATCCTCCTTTTTGTGTGCTTAAAACGTATCCATTTTCTCAAACAGCAACTATTCCTTTTGTTGTCCAATATCCTTCACTGTCCAAGATATCAACACTGTGTATTGTCCAATATCGGACAATACTTATCAGCGTTGAAAAATGTATATATCGGACAACAAGTGTCAGCGCTTCCCAACAGCGCTTAACTTATTCCTGTCAGCGCCAACTTTGTACCTGTCAGCGCCTGGCCATCAGCGTCTCATCCATGGCTTGTCAGCGTCACACCAACATCTATCAGCGTCACACTAACATCTATCAGCGTCTAAATAACTCCCATCAGCGGCTAATTGATCTAGGGTTTTATAAACCCTAAATCATTATTTCATGTGAAAATCCATAAACTGCAGTGAACTTCGACAGCGAATAACTTCTTCATAAATGCTCAGATCGAAGATCCCTTCGGTCAGATCCTAGACATAAGTGTCAAGAACCTACAGATCAAATTTCACGAAGATCCAACGGTTAACGAAGGAGAAATCGCGTTTTTACTATTACTGTTCACAGAAAACAGCATATGACCCCTGCTGACTTTGACGCTTAATAACTTTTTCTTGGGGATAGATCTCGACAATCCCTCCGGTGGATATCTAGATATATGTATGTAGAACACACATATAAAATTTCGTGGCGATCCAACGGTTCAATAAAAAGTTATGCCCTTCTGAATGCTGCTGCGCACACAAAAACGTCCAGAAAAACCCTAGACGGATTTTTCTTTTCTTCTCGTTATATGAACACCTTGTTGGTCCTAGCATCACGAGCCACGAGGCTCTGATACCAATTGTGGAAACCTTGGTTTCCGGATCTTTTAAGCTACTAGGAATGATCATTGTTCATATGATTAAACAATCAAAGCGGAATTAGAACAACAACCATTAACAAGGTGTTTAGGCACAAAACATGAATTAAAACACAATTGGATTGTTCATTATATTAATAACAAACAATCACTAGACGTGTATACATTGAATCCCACGTCTAGTCGACACACACGTTTAGGTTTACATTGTGAATGAATTGAATGAATAAAACCTATGACCCTTGGTTCCTTTTATAGTGTAAGGATTAGGGTTTACAAGAGATAAGAATGAATAAACAAGTAAATATTCTATTTAAATAAACTTATGCAGAATATCTTTTGCATGTTTATCTAAATAGAAGCTTCCATAAGCTTCTTTGTCTACGTTTTGTCAATGCTTGAATTGCATGTGACAATGCTTGGATTGCACACGACAATGCTTGAGCCATCAACGCCTAATTAACTCTTGTCAACGCCCAAATTAGTCTTGACAACGCTTAGACAATAACTTCACGTTTTCTTCATTTTTGAGTTTCTGCCACATCAACTTTTTGACCCAACAACATGATTATTACATTATGGTCCATTACTATAAATTGTTTTCTTTAACTATTTACAACGGTTGTTAAGGGTTCTTAAGATGTTTTCGGTAACTTAAACCTATGTTCTCACCAACTTTATGTTGACAGATTTTAGTGTCATTTTCAGGTGAGGTAGTTGAGAAGGATGCTATTAGAAGTGGCTAGAGTTTAGAGGCTGCTAGGACTGCATTAGGAGGAATTCCTTTCCTCTTATATTTTATTTTTTCTTTTGATTAAGTAGACTTTAGGGTACCTATATGTTCGATGTTTGTTTATTTGTATGTCTTTGGTAAGAGGTAGGCCTGTTACCTACTTACCTAGACGCATGTATGGTTTGAGATATTGTCATGAAATTGTGTCACCTTTTTATGACATTTCTATTTCATTTAGTTAACTCTATAGATACGCTATTGTTGTGATGATATCCATACGTCGCGCCCCATATTCTGTCATGATGGGGTGTGACATTGGTAACAAGTATTGGAATGATCAATCCATAAAATATGTGTTTTGATTTTGATGTATAGTATGTACAGGATGTGCACTGTTATTATTTCTTGTAAAGTATTAGATTTTCCACTAATTTTCTATCCGCTGACAAAGGCACTCTATCCGCTGACAAGAGGAAAGAAGCCGCTAACAACATGTGTTAGTTTTTGTAGTTTTTCATCTAATCATACAGGCATATTGAGCATTGTGCTATTGGATACAGAGTTGCTTATGGATTTCAAGGATCTAACAAGTGTTTATTTATGATGGTTGGAATGTTTATATTCCTATCTTGAAATAAAAATTTGTCATATATTTATTTTGCAAAACTGTGTAAGCTTAGTTCAAGTGGAGGTTTAGGAAACCTTTAGGTCTTTTGGGTACTCTTAGAGTACTCTTATCACAATTCTAGATTGTGTCCACTGGTAAGTGGGGGTTAGGAATAATGAAGACTTTTCTTTTTAAGAATTCTTGGAATTTCTAAACCTTGAGGCACTGTATCATGCAAAATTGATATAACTATGCATGTTGCCAAGACTGTTTGGCCTAGATTTAGGATTGGTCGGTTGAGAGACTTGGTGTAATTTAACATGGGCTTACTTGGGAGTTACAAAGTGTTTATATGAGATAACTTCACTCTAAAGGACTTTCTTTAGCAAGGTTCACTTTAGGACAGTTATGTCTATCTTGCTTATGCAAGTGTGTATAATTGGACAATGAATGCTAATTTCAGTCTGTGTCAGAGGAAGAGTTATCTTCATTAGGTTAAACTTCTTTGTTAAGGTCTTTTTATTTTATTACTTTTTATTTTTAGCCGTTGACACATAAGTGGTTTATCCGCTGACATGGCAAAATTTACACGCTGACAAATAGCCGTTACCCGCTGACAAATTATTTGACCGATGAAGAGCACAAGGTCCCACCTAGTTGTACCTTTTGCGATATTTTGGGCCGTAATTATATGGGTTTGCTAAATTTCTTTCAAAGCAAAGAGATAAGTTATTATTTTTTTAAAGATTATCATCATTACTTTTTGAATAACTTACCTCTTTTTTAACCAATAGTAGCTAGTTTACCTCCTATTTATACTGCTCAATACTTTCAAAACAGGGTAACTTGCATATTTGTCTATTTTTATCAATAACCAAAATTCTACATTTTCCTTCATCCTAAAGCTTTCACCAACAGTTTTCATGGCTCCATTTTTTAAACCTGCTGCTGCTACATTGGGATTCAGGGATCAGCACAACATGATTTCTTATCTTGAGGCTGTTCATGATCATCATCCCCAATACACACGAATGATTGAGTATCTCTTGGCGTCCAACTTAAGGTATGCTTTGACTCATGCTCCTCTCATTCTTACCACACACATCAAGCAGTTTTGGAACACTTCTCGTTTTGAAACAATTGATGGAGTGGTTACATTAGTTGGTACTATTCATGGGACTCAATGGGTGGTCACTGAAGCACTTATTCGTCAAGCTTTATAGCTTGATGATGCTGATGGTGTGGTTACCCTTCCCATTGAACAGCTAGAAGAAGGACTTCGAGGCTTGGGATATGATTTGCCCCCTGAAGGGCGTATAAATAAATATTCCAAACAACAATTTCCCCCAGCCTGGAAGTTCTTGATAGATGTCCTCTTTTAATGTCTTAGTCCCAAGTGTACATCATTCAATGAATTCAACTGTTCATTCAGGAGTGCTCTTGTTTGTATGGCCACTGGGCAAAAATACAATTTTTCTGGTATGCTTTTTGAGGGCATGTTACACAACAAGGGTTGCAAGATGACTATTGCTTACCCTAGGTTTTTATAAATGGTTTTTGATCAAAAAAGGTATTTTCGTAGGGATCATGACAACTTTTATAAGATCCCTACTCAAAATTCAAATATTTTTCTGTCCATGAACACTACACCTTTTAGAGACTTACCTTTGACCCCTCCCATATTGGCTGTTATTGAGGCAACCTTACACCATCACCCACAACAAGAACCACCCATTGAACAACCTCTACCTTCCCCTCACCATGATGAACACATGAATCTTGACCCGCAGCCGTCAGTCGCTGACACTCTTGTTTCAGCCACTAACACAGCCATTCCACCCGCTCACATCTCTCCACCTCCCACTTCACACATCCCACATTCCACCTCATCTTCTGAACCCTTTGATTTTCGTTTAGAGAAACGCCAAAGTACTACTAGAGTGTTCTCCTCTAGTGGTCCTAGCCATATAGTAGAGAGAACTTTGCCTGATGAGTCCATATTGAGGAGTCAAATCCTAATTATGGAGGAGGGCAGTCTACAACCACTTACAAAATTTAGAATTGACAGCCATCTGCATTAGCTTACAAAAGTCTAATGCGGAATTTGTACAAAAATTCAATGAACAAGGCCTTGAACTCACTTAGTTGAGGGAGAGGTTGGTAACTTTGGAGACTACTGGTTCTAGGAAAAGGAAGCTTATGGTGATGTCCTCAGGAGATGATTATTACAAAGGGGAGGATACACCTACTGAACCAGTCAATTTGAGTGATAAGGGGTCCCAAGAAGGTTCGTATTGGACAAAGGAGGTAGCTGAGGCGCTTATAGGTTTTGAGGAACAAACTCCTTTTAATCCTTTTGAGGTTACTCCTATCAAACAATCTTTCATAGAGATGATGCTACAAATGAGTAGAATTTCAGCCGTTGAAAAAGGTACTTCACACGTTGACACATCCATTTCAGCCTTTGAAAGATCTTCTTCTATTACTAGTATATCCCAAAAACCTTTCATGATCAAGGAGCCTTCCAATCAGGTAACAACAAGTTTGCCCTCAATAGATCTATTGGATAAGGGTAAAGCAGTTATGGTAGAAGAACATGTTCCCAAAGATGCAGCCCAGATTCAGTTTGATACTATGGTTGCTTAACAGCTTCATGATCAAGAAAAAAGAGGGCTAGGGAAGGGAAGTATTGAAGCTCAGATTCTTTCATCTGAATCCGAGAGTGATGAGATTGGTGGTGGTGATGAAAGTTCATACAACTCAAATGCTGATATAAGCAACTTGGTGGACTTGGTAAAATTGGAGTATGGGGAGGATGAGCTAGCAAGGGAAAAGCTCAGGGATTTGAAGAAGCAGGTTGATTTTGACATTCCTCATGTTTCTGCTATGAATTTCAGATTGGAAGAGGTTTGCACAGAAAATCCAAACCTGACCTTAACAGTGCAAATTTGGGGTTTGGATATTCTTTTGAGAGTTCAAAGTGATTGCAAAATCATTTTGGAACATTGGGCTAACAAAGTGCTTTTTGAGAACAAGACAGGCAGAAGAGAGCTTTATTATAAACTTCTTAGATGCCACAAAACAGGGTGGAGTTATGCAAAACTAAAGAAGCTTTCTTTTGAACAATTGGAGTACTTTGCATATCCCATTTGGGAGTCTGTGTATGAAGCAAACATATTTAGGATGCTTTTTGTAGAGAGACAGGAGGAGATAGAGGAAGAGCTAAAGATTAAGAAGGCTTTGATTGTGCCTAATCAAGTGAAGAAGGGGTTCAAGTTGAGATTTCTAGAACTTGACCAAGTGTACCCAACTGAAGCAATTTTGTAGAAAAATATGGTACTTTCTCCATTGCTGGCTTCTGATTTAGCTGCTGTTGTACCTTTGGACTTCAAGAATCCAATCATCAAGTATGAAGAAGATTTTGTTGGTTTTTAGAAGATCACCAAAGCTGGTGATAAGGTACATACTTTTACCTCTTTGGTGTCATTGTTTGCTAGTTTGGACATAGAGGATGTTGAAACTCTTTGGAGTTTAATAAAGGAGAAATATGAGACTGAAGCTCCTTCATCATTGAATGGAATAATAATCTGGACAACATTTAGAAGAATGTTTGCCCATGATGTTGCTGATCCAGTATGGTTGGATCTGGATGACTTGAGTGAGTTGAAGTGGCATTTGTATTCAGCTGCTGGTGTTTACCATCTTAGTACTACAAAGTTTATAGAATACTTGTTGATAGATCAAGAATATCCTCTATCACAGGATTTGTTGAAGAAGTTGGTACCAAGTTTGAAGTTGATTACACTAGTGACATTAACATGGACTTTTTAAGGTTTATGTATGCTCAGATTAAGGAGTAAGTTTCATTTTTAAGAATCCTCTATTGTATTTTGTTTTTATTCAAAAAACTTGAATATTAGAGTAAGTGTCAAGTTTAGGGGAGGATTGCTGGGAATAAAAATAGCTAAGTCACTCAGCCACTGACAAAGGGATTTTGGACGCTGACAAGAATAAAATGAGTGCTGACAGATTGAGCACTGACAAGACTTATCAAGGCGCTGACAAAGGAAATCTCAGTCATAGACAATTACTTAGTCAACACATTTTGTATGTTTAGAAAAGACATGATCAACATTGTATTTTCAATATTTATCTTTTTCTTGAATAGTTGATTAGTAGATTATTGTTCAAGACTCCTAGTGTTATAAAAGGAGGTCTTAGGGTTTGATATTGATACATGTTTTACTCACTTTCATTGTACGTAATTTGATCATCAATAAAGTGAAAGTTTGGTATACATTGATTTTTGCTTTGTTCTTTATTCTAAGTGTTAATTCCGCATAACACTTAGATTGTCATAAACACAAAGTTTCTCTACGTGTTATACTTGATTCAATATCGGTAACACAAATCTAAATCGATCTAAGTATGGGATCAACAAAATATGCCTAAGAGCCCAAATAGGTCATGAAGTATCAATGTGCATGAATACTTAGAGGCGTGACCTCATCATGCAATTAGAGGGGTTGCCTCTAATTGTAATAGTCTGGGTTGGAGGGATCTGCTCCATGTAACGGATGCAAGGCACACACCACAGTTACCATGTAATCTTGCTAACTTGTCCGAGGATGCACCCATTCTCCCCACATGATAATAATAAAATTGGCCAAATGACTTAAAAGGGACGCTGCGAGCAATCACTCTCACCGCAGAAGAGTCATAACACCGGTGCCTCTAGTGTTATGGTTATGGTACCTCCATAACTAGGTGGAACTAGCATGCATGTATATAGCTAAGGCAATCTAAAATATAAATCGTATAATCACTGTTGTATTTAAGACACGTAAACTACTGGGGAAAACAGATGGTTGCGAACGGGAAATCCTAATATAGGAAGAAAGTGTCCTTACTGAAGGACGGAATATCCGTACCTTATACCCAGTAATGAAGGATGGTAACGAAAGTGGAAGATCACTCCGGCTTTAGGCTAGCTACATAATAAAAAGGGACGTGTATGAGTTTTCTGATTAACTTATACTTAACTGATTATTAGTTTACTTGATGTGTCCTTACTTATTTTACTTGGTCTTGACTTGTTTTAAGTGTTCTTAACTTATGTTACTGATTCATGTTAAATCATGTGCTTTCCTAACATTTCATGTATTCTGATTAGTGTATTTCATGTTCTTATATGTTATTATACTTGTAGTAACATCATGAGTAACTTTCTAGAAATAGCAGGTTTCCATAAATAGAAAGATTCTAAAAATGGAAAGTTGCCAAAACTAGTAAGTTACTAAAAATAGAAAGTTTCCAAAATTAGTAACTTTCCAAAAATAGAAAGATGCCAAAATTAGTAAGTTTCTAAATATAGAAAGTTTCCAAAATTAGTAAGTTTCCATAATTAGTAATAAGATTATTAAATAAGTGTATAATATAAGCTATAGCTTTAATAAGCATATAATAAGTCATGATTATTTAATGTCATAACATTAGTAAGGTTTAATAAAATAAATACCTTAGTTATAATGTAATGATTATTGATTAAGAATAATATGCATGGTCTTATAAGTCCTTATTAATTAATAATAAACATGATGATATTAATTAAACTTTACCTTAAAAGATTATTAAATAATTAAATTAAATCATGTTATTAATTTAATTAAACCTTGGTTAATATGAAATTAATTTATTAAGCTAAGTTCTTAAATGAATTAATTAATGTACATGTAATTATACCATGAATAATTATTTTTAATAATTATTATAACATAAAGATTATTTGAATGACCATGTTTAATTATAGTCTAAGTTTATGTATATTATAAACCATGTAATTGTACATGTATAATTAATCATTTTAATTTTATCCTAAGTTTAAATAAATTAAACTATCGTGACATGATTAAACTAATAAATTAATAAAATTAATACTGCATGATTAATTTAATTCTCTTTATTAAATTAATTAATTTAATTTTGCAAAGTTGTAGCATTTTCGTGTTTACCCGAACTCGTGGACCAAGTCACACTTAGACCCAAGTCTCGGCATGCCTGTATAAACAAACCACCATAGCCACAAGGGTTGTGGTCCTTGCTGCCAACTGACCAACAACAGCCACCAGCATAGCGCCAGTTGCCACTGCTGTCACCAGGCCACCTACCGACGTAGTCGGTTTGCCACTGCTACTAGCACGAGCCCCGGCTCCAGTCGGTTTCCACTGACAAGAAAAACACACCCCTGTTGGGTTTTTGGGTGCTGCGGCTAGTAGGCAGAAACAATCACCGCTGTTGGTTATTCCAACCGAGAGTCTTGGACTCTCGGTTCTCTTGATAAACCCGAACCAAAAATTCCCCATATACCTTGACTAACGATATGTTTTAAACTGTTAATCACCCTATGTTCCTAGATTCATTTATAATCTTGATTAAGAGAAAGTAAAAACAAAAGAAAGAGACTAAAGGTTACCGGATCTTGTAGGGTTGTAGGGTTAAAAGATCACCATAACATTTGTAATCGAATTAAGATCAAACAAAACTCCCCTCTTGTTTTTCTTGAAAAATAACCGATGGCCATATTAAGGGGTATTAGGGTTTTTGTTGTTTTCTGTGCTTATTGTAAAATTGACCAAAACATACGTATGTTAAGTTTAGTTTTCTTTGGCGGACCGGGCCTTTAGGCCCCTTTGTTTCTTGTCTTTAAAACCGGCCAAACAAACACCCATATTCGGTTTTCGTGTTTTATTAATTCATCTCGTGTGTTCATGTTTTAAATGTCCCTTTTTTATTCTTGTTACGTTTTTTTAAGTATTATAGATAAATACTTATCATGTATTATATTAATATTATTATACGTAATACTTGAAGTAAATAGTTAATATACGTAATAATGATATTAATGTTCATGACACGTGTTGTATAAAGTAAATAGTTAATATACGTAATAATGATATTAAATGTTCATGACACGTACTGTATATTATTAAATCGTAAAATATTAATTTGACCGTGTTTTCATGCATTTAGTGTTCATGAGTATTTTATAGCGGGTTTTAGAACTCTTCCCCTCTAAAGAGGATGATTCGTCCTCGAATTAGAGATATGATATGGCTGGACGAAACATGGACGTGAATGGCTGAAAGGACATATTCGGATTATGAAAAAAAGATGATAAGAAGTCCAGATGGACTCCTCAATTTTCGAAGTGGCTTCCCGCTCGGAATGGTTCCTTCAATGATCTTGACGAAAGGAATGATCATGGTCTTTATGACCTTGTCTTGATGATACGGAAAGTTTCTGGTTCATCAACGGAAGCTAGATCCTCACGAATCTGATCGAGTGGATAAGGAATAACGTAGGATACATGAAACGATATGATACGAAGTGTCCTGAATTACTAATATTAGTAACCTCAGAGAAATGAATGCGCGAGGCATATAGGAACGTAGTACGTGAACAATTGCGAACGTGATACGTGAAATATATCGTAAACGTGATATGAAAACATAGGTGAACATGATATGTGAAACATATCGTGGACGTGCGATAATGAAGGAGGTAACGCCAAACGATACGAGATGAGTCGTGAAATGTGACGTGAAACGTCTGTCGAAAAATGGAAAGTTGTGCTAAACCTGAGTCTGGTCTCCCAAGCTTTCTGCAAAACTTTCTTGAACGAAAAATGTGCAACGTAACTCGTAGGATGGAATACGATCATGAACATAAACAATATCACGAACGTGAGTGCGACAAGCAGATCGTGAAATTGGACAAGGACGTAAATGCGTACAAGGCCGTGAACGTGAATGTGAGACGTAATTGTGAGCGTCAACGTAAACGTGAACGAAAATTTCCAACTGGTATGATTGTTGACGGAATACCGTGAAATCGTATGATTTCTTGCTAAACTCCCTGCAGACTTGCTAACTACGTAATTCTTTCGGATGAAATAAAATGTGTAGGCTAGTTTAAATGATCGGACGACGGCCCCAATAGCACTATGCTTCTTCTGAGCCTACGGTGGTCCGGTAACAAAATCCATGGAGATCTTGTCCACTCCTATTCAGGAATTTCTTATGGTTGAAATAACTACTAGCATGTTGGCGTTCTATCTTAACCTGCTGGTAAGTCAGGCATTTAGATATGAACATAACTGCATCTTTTTTCATGTCACTCCACCAAAATATGGTTTGAGATCATGATACATTCGTAGGTTATGGGTACATAGAAATTTTTGGAAGATTATGAGTCTCGGTAAATTAGACCTTTCTTAGCGTAGGATCCTTTGGAACACATAAATTATGTAGGATTCTCTCCTTTGCGCATAAGCTTAGTCATAGTGACTAACCGTAAGAACAATGTGATTTCGTGTGTCACTGTGATCGTCCAAAAATCATACTTGAAAGAATCCAATATGGAATTTCTTTTGTCGTAGTATTGTAACATAATGCGAAGATGCTCTTCATGCTCTTCTCTCGACTTAGAGAAGGTCAGAATGTTTGAACTGATCAAAATGACAAACTTGTCCAGAATTCATGGAAGTTCGATTTCTCATGTCCATTAATTACTATTGGCATTCGTGGAACCAAAATACATAAACACGAATTCATACTGACCATAGCGTGTGCGAAAAGCAGTCACGAAAATGTCCTACTCTTTCACTCGCCACTGATGATAGTCTGAATCATACATCGATCTTGGAAAGTGTTTAAAGTCTGGTAGTTGATTGGATAGATCATTAATAGTATGCAGGTGATGACAATTATGAACGGTGATTCTGTTTAATTTATGGTAATTGATGCATAACTCCATGCTACCGTCCTTCTTCTTTGATAACAAAACTAGCGCAACTCAGGGTGATGCACTCATCGAATAAAACCTCGTTCTAGTAACTCTTGTGGTTGTTCCTCTAATTCCTTGAGCTCAGTGACAAACTTTACTTCACGAATGGGTGGTATACTGGGTGTTTCTTCTAGAAATGCATCTAGGGTTAAAAAACAATCGGATGTTCTTGGGTTTAAGAATATTTAAAATTGCATCCTAAATTATAGCTAGAAAGTCTTCGTAGCCATGGGATAATAAGCATGTGCTGATAAAACAGAAATCATTTGTGCAGATTTTTCCCCGGTAGGAAAACCCTGATGAAAGTATTCAGGAGCCCGAACATTGCTAAATATAGTCTGATATGAATGGTGATCAATCGTAGCGCGACGTGCTGCTAACCAATCCATAATCAAAATCATCTCGTACTCGCATCCGCCCAAGGAAAGCGCGTTAGCAGAAAGTATCTTGTCTCCAAACTGGCATGAAAGCCCTTATAAACATAGGTGATACAACGACGTCTTTTATGGATGTGGAATATTGTAATTGTGATCGACAATTAAGGTGCTATGTCAATACGTGAGGTAAACGTGGAAAATCTCAGTGAATGTGTTTTGCCTGTCTCACACGGAACGAACATCGTGTGTTCAAACATAAACAATACGCCAGAGATGGTGCTGGAATTCCTAATGGTTTGATTCAAATATGGCACAACAGATTGGGTATACCCCTTGGAGGGTACCCTGAATTACTGAGGCCTAGTTCAGAAGTTATGCGCGAGTCGTGTGTCTTGACTCATGTTTGAGAAATATACGTATGACATGTGTCTTGACTGGTGTCTTGACATGTGTCTCCAGGAATATGCGTGAGACATGTGTCTTGACGGATGTATTGACATGTGTCTCGAGATGCGAAAAAATGTATAACTTTGAAAATTTGGTCGAAATGCTAGAATTGGCGGATCGGTTGGATTGCTGACCCTTTATATTTCTGGTCATGTCCGCTACCGGATTTTCTGTCGTTATTGCAAGATGTTTGCTGTCACGTTAGTTGTCACTACTTCCTTGTCTTTCAGTTCCATGATGGTCATTATCATGACGGGGATTCATGTAACTATTCAGCTGAGTGGCCGACTGGTACCGGTTCCCACTTATATGCCTGAAAAGACAACTGAATGACGTGTGACGTTTAACTACAAAGGTAAGGACATGGATTGTGATGGAAATCTTCTGGTGGTGAAGCATATTTATCTTCCAATCGTTTCGATATAACTCCTTTGTCTTCGTCTTGTAGGATCTCCAATTATGAGCAGCATCAATATTTTGTAAAATCAGCAAATTATGAGCAACATCAACATTTTGTAAAATCTCCAACTTATGAGCAGCATCAACATCATGTAGAATTTCTGTAAGTGGAATACGCCTGAGAGGATTGAGAATCGACTAGCGAATACTCCTAGAGTATTGTAAGTGAAATGCACATGGGTTACGATATGTGTAATACATATGGGATACGGTACGTGGAGTACACGTGGAATACGGTACATAGAGTACACGTGGAATACACATGAGATGATCGGTATGGGTGTCAACCATCTGAAATGATTTAAAAGTAACTAATTGATTTGATGGTTAGAAGACCTAACTTAAGCGAGCAACATGATAGCCTAGCCATTCCGGCATAGACATAATTCTTGTTGCATAGAGAAACGCAAAATTATGATTAAACAAAATTCAACGATGATTAACATGAAAGCATGATTAATGAAAACTAACCATGACTATTATGAAAGCAGGATTAAATGAAATCCATCAATGTGTAGCATGAAAGCATAATCAACATGATGAAAACATACAATCATAGGGAGACATAAAACATAAACAACATGAAGATGAAATCAACATGAGAGTATGAAAACATCATCATCATAAAGAACATAAATACGTAATCATAGAGGTTTAACATTGGCTGGTGTGGGCTGCTATGGTTCACTCCATGAAATTCGAAGAAAAGACATGTGATAAATTATGGATGATTATGGTTCAATCCATACTTGTCAAATTTCAAGGGAAAACTATCATGGATAGAATTTAACAATTATGTGACTAAATATCGATGGTTGGGATCCAATCCATAATAGTCAAAACTTCAATGGAATATGGCTATTATACAGCCATCTGACAGTTTAAAAGAGGAACAATGTAAAATGATTAATCTGTTTGAAACATAGGACAAACATAAGAGATGCATGGAATAGTTTATGAAGGCATAGCCGACGGAATCTGACTTGAGCATGGGTGAATGTAACAACCCATTTTGATAAATGGAATATCATAGGATAATTATAGCGTGTCATCAAAGCATGCAAGGTAAATGTCTAAAACATTAAATGACCATAAAGGGAAATACCATAATCAAACATCGGTAGTCCAACATTAGCTCACACACATGAATATAAGTACTGAAAGGAAAGGACTAAACAATGTCTAAAAGAAAGAATGTATGAGAATGCATAAGGTAAAGGAGGCTAGATAGCTTCCGTCCTGATGCACATACTCTCAAGGTCTTAAGTGCGTCCCTAAGTACCTACCGTTTAGGAACATGAAAAGGAAACGGCTGAGCAAAACGCCCAGTGAACGGATATAACATAGTATGAATGACGTAAGCATAGTAAAGACTAAATAGCAGCGAAAATGTATAAGTCCTGGAAAACCTGGTACATGTTTATAAAACTGGTTTTATAGTTTGAAAAGCTTATGATTAACTTATGAAAAACTGTATTTTACATTTAGCCAAGAGCCCATATAGATTAAGAGGTGTCAACGTGCCTGAATACTTAGAGGGATGACCTCATCATGCAATTAGAAGGGTTTCCTCTAATTATACTGGTCTGGGTAGGAGGGATCAACTCCTTATGAAGGATGCAAGGCACACACCACATTCACCATGAAAATCCTAAAAAACATGTAACTATGATGCACCCATACACCCCACATGATAATATAAATAAATGGCCAAAACTGAAAAGGGACGCCACGAGCAATTACTCCATCATGGAGAAGTCATAACACTGGTGCCTCATGTCTTATGGTTATGGTACTTCCATAACTAGATGAACTGGCATGCACTATATAGCTCAGACATTTAAAATATAAAACATAGGCATTCAAAACATATAAAATAACTGGAGAAAACAGATGGCTACAAACGGTAAATCCTAAAAAAACAAACGAAGGAATGTCCATACTGAAGGACGGAATATCCGTACCTTATGTCCAGTAGTGAAGCTAGAAGGAAACCTGAACGATCTACTCCGACTTCGCGGATACTACATAAATAAAGGACGTGCATGAGTTGTCTGATTACTGAACGTGTTATTGGTTATGTGTGTTCTTAGCTTATTTTATATGTTCTTGTCATGTTTTACTGTTTTAAATGTTATCTTGTATTTATTCATGGTTTTACATGTATTCTGATTATGTATTTCATGTATTCTTGTATTACGATACTTGTAGTGTCATAATAAGTAAGTTTATAAAAAAAGCAGGTTTCCAAAAATAGAAAGTTTTTTAAAATAGAAAGTTTCCAAAAATAGAAAGTTTCTAAAAATAGAAAGTTTCCAAAAATAGAAAGTTTTCACAAATACTAAGTTTCTAAAAATAGAAAGTTTCAAAAATAGTAAGTTTCCTAAAATATAAAGTTTCCATATATAGAAATAAGCTAGATTAATAAGTCTAAAAATATAATTATTAGTAAAGTCATAAGTTAAAAGTCATGATAAATTATTAGTAAAGTCTATTAAATTAAATATTTAGACTAAAATGATTATTAATTAATAATAAAATGCATGGTTTAATTTAATTAAGTCTAATAAGTACTTAGGTTATATCATGTTTAATTTAATTAAAAAGAATAACCTAAGTCATGGTTTTATATTAACTAATTAATAATGCACGTAAATTAATTTAATTAATAAAAACATTGCTAACAAAATATACCCGAGCCCTAAACCCGAGAAAGACAAAACCCGAACACCAACACACCACCACGCAGCCGGCAGCTAGTGGTGGTGGCTGGTGGCTGTGGCCTTCGCCAGCTGTCGGTTGCCGCTGCTGAGGTCACGGTTCACACCGGCCGAAGCCGGCGTTCCCCCTGCCTTGCCTGCGTACCCACTGCCACACCAAGGTACACACTGAGGGGCTTTGGTTGCCGGTGTCCGAACAAAACCCACACCAAAGCCCCATTGGAGGTCTCGGCTGGTGGTGATAAAAGGCCACCAAGAGCCTTGTGCTCTCGGCTTGGTGCGCCGAATCAAAACAAACCCCCACAAACACCCTTTTCTTGATTAACCCATTATCAATAACATGTTTTTAATTATGTTTTTAAAGGATCCACACACATGTGTTCATAAATAAAAATAAAATAATGAAAACATTAAGGTTTTGATTATACCATTTACGTGAATGGAATTAGCAATAGAACACGAACACGAATACGTAAATACCAAGATCAAGAATCAACAAAAATCGTCCTTGTTGTGTGGCGGCTGCCGTGACTCAAAGGAACGGGAGGACTAGGGTTTTTGATTTTTTTCTAAAAACTGTATAATGAATTCCCTGGGGTTAATTATTACTTGTTGTTTTCAAAATGGGCCGGGCCCCTTTCCTTTCTCTTGTTTCCGCGGGTTCACAAAGCCGAAAAGGCAAAACCAAACATTTTTCGTGTCTAAAATATTATAAGTATGTATTCGTGTTTAAATGTTCATGATTTAATTATTATACTTAAGAATTATCGTGCATTAATAATATACGTAATTCTTGTAATTTAATATTCGTGACACGTGTCATATGTTATTAATGGAAAATTTTAAATTACCCGTGTTTTTATGTAATGTACTGTTCATGGTATTTTATGCGGGTTTTACAACCTTTCCCCTCTAAAAAGAATAATTCGTCCCTAAAATACAGATAACGTAAACTGAAAGAGAATCATACACGAATCAAAACTAGAAATGAGGGTAAGAAGTCTGGATAGACTCCTCCGTCTCCTAAGTGGCTTCCCGCTCAGGATGGTCCCTCCAAAGGATTTTGATGAATGAAATCATCTTTTTCCTGATGACTCGCTCTTTCCGTTCAAGACCTCGTTCGGGTTCCTCTGCATAAGAAAGATCCTCACGAATATGCTCGAGTGGATACTGAACCATATATAGGGGATTATAGTTGTACCCTCTGAGTAAGGGCACATGGAAAACATTGTGGACGTGAGATAACGGCGGAGGTAACGCCAGACGATACGATACCTCACCGACACGTTCGAGAACATCAAACATTCCGATGAAACGAGGACTTAGTTTTCCTTTGATCTTAAAACGCTTAACTCCTCGTGCTGGTGATACCTTGAGAAAGACATGATCACCCACGTTGAAGTACAAATCTCTACGGTGCTTGTCGGCATAGCTCTTTTGACGTGCACGAGCTTCCTGCAGTTTCGCCTTGGCGACGACAACCTTCTCGTTGGTCACCTCTATCATCTCCGGACCCTCAAGAATTCTCTCACCAACCTGATCCCATCAGATTGGGGTGCGACACTTCCTTCCATACAACATCTCAAATGGTGCACACTTGATACTGGCGTGCCAACTGTTGTTGTATGCAAACTCCACTAAGCAGATATAGTCGTCCCAACTTCTTGTCCATTCTAAAGCACAAGCTCGCAGCATGTCCTCTAGTGTTTGAATGGTACGCTCCGACTGTCCGTCTGTCTGAGGATGAAAAGCCATGCTAAGCTTAAGTCTTGTGCCCCAAGCTTTCTGCAGAACCGACATGTAAAACGAGGATCTCTGTCTGAGATGATACTGGATGGAGTACCATGTAGTCTCATGATCTCCTTCTGATAGATATCAGCTAATTTGCTAACTAAATCATCCTTGCGGATAAGTACGAAATGAATTGATTTTGTTATTCGATCAAAAATAACCCAAATGGCATCGTGCTTCCTCTTGGTCTGTGGAAGTCCGGTGACAAAGTCCATGAAGATCTTGTCCCACTTCCACTCTGGAATGTCTAATGGTTGTAGTAAACCACTAGTTCTTTGATGCCCAATCTTAACCTGTTGGCAGGTAAGACATTTGGAGACAAAGGTAGCAACATCCTGCTTCATACCATTCTACCAAAAATGTTGCTTGATGTCATGGTACATCTTGGTGGAACCAGGATGCATAGAGAATAGAGAGCTGTGAGCTTTAGTAAGCAAAGCCTCCCTGAGTGTAAGATCATCAGGAACACATAGTCTAGTGCCCTACCATAAGTAACATCATCATCTACCTGAAACTCCGTCTGCTGGTCGATGTTCTGGATAATCGCCCAGATTTCACGGTCATCCTTCTGAGCTTTCTTGATCCTAGAGTGTAAGTCTGGCTCAACTCTAAGATTAGCCCAGTAACCGTGCTGTCTACGTACCATAAACTCGATGTCCAGTCGTTATAAGTCACATATGATTTCCTCCTCTATCTTAATGCCGTTAATCATGAACGACTTCCTACTGTGAGCATCTGCCACTACATTCGCCTTGCCGGGATGATACTGAAGGTTGATGTCATAGTCCTTCAGCAGCTCTAACCATCTTCTTTGCCTCATGTTCAGTTCACGCTGGGTGAAGATATATTTAAGGCTCTTGTGATCTGTAAAGATATCACATGATTCTCCATACAAGTAATGCCTCCAAATCTTCAGTGCAAACACAACTGCTGCAAGATCCAAGTCATGGGTAGGATAGTTCTCCTCATAAGGCTTAAGATGTCGTGATACGTAAGCAATCACTTTCCCATGTTGCATGAGAACGCAACCAAGACCCTTTCCAGAAGCATCACTATAGATCTGAAATCCACCTGTGCCAGATGGGAGAGTAAGAATAGGTACATATACCAACTTCTGCTTGAATTCTTCAAGCTCTTCTCTCATTCATCGCTCCAGTCGAGTTTCTCCCCTTTTCGCATCAGGTTAGTCAAGGGTAAGGCCAAACGTGAAAATTTTCCACGAACCTGCGGTAATAACCAGCTAAGCCAAGAAAACTACGAACCTCAGTCGCCGACGTCGGTCTTGGCCATTTTGTGATAGCCTCAACCTTTGCAGGATCCATGGTTATTCCCTATACGGATACAATGTGGCCCATAAACGCCAGTTTTCTCAACCAGAATTCACACTTGGAGAACTTGGCATACAACTGCTTTTGGCAAAGTATTTGTAGCACTGTACGAAGATGCTCTTCGTTTTCCTCCTTGGATTTTGAGAAAATCAGAATATCATCAATGAAGATGATAATGAACTTGTCCAAAAACTCATGGAAGACACGGTTCATGAGATCCAATAAGACTTTTAGAGCATTGGTAAGTCCAAAAGGCATGACTACAAATTTGTTGTGACCATAGCGTGTACGGAAAGTAGTATTGGAGATATCCTGCTCTTTCACCCGTAGCTGATGGTAGATAGACCTTAGATCGATCTTAAAGAAATGTTTGGCGCCTTGCAGTTGGTCAAGCAGATCATCTTTACGTGGCAAAGGATATCAGTTTCTAATTGTGATCTTATTAAGCTCACGATAATCAATGCATAGACGCATACTACCATCCTTCTTCTTCACGAACAACACCGGTGCACCCCATGGAGATACACTAGGGCAGATGAAACCTCGCTCCAAAAGTTCCCGCAGTTGCTCTTTTAACTCCTTAAGCTCAATGGGAGCCATGCGGTAAGGAGCCTTGGAGATTGGTTCAGCTCTTGGGATGAGCTCAATACCAAACTCTACTTCACGAGCAGGTGGTATGCCCGGAAGTTCTTCAGGAAAGACATCAGGGAATTCTGACACGATAAGATAATCTTGAATGGATGGAGTTTCAGCCTCAATATTAGGAACAACAGCTAAGAAACCCTCACATCCATGTGACAGTAAGGCACGTGCCTGTAAGGCTGATATGATTTGTATAGACTTTCCTCGTATGAAACCATTGTGAATGTACTCTGGTGCATTGACATCACCGAAAATAACCCGATATGAATGGAAATCTATGGTGGCGTGGTGTTTGGGTAGCCAGTCCATGCCTAATATCGACCATGCCTAATATCATGTCAAACTCGCACATGTCTAACGGAAGTGCGTCAACTTCACGAGTTCTGTCACTGAACTGTAGAGGAAAATCTCTATACCCATGTGTGATGCGCACAAAGTATCTCAGGGGCGTGGATATGTTTAAGACATTATCAAGTGGCATAGGGGATATCCTAACACGATTAGCATAAGCAGTGGATATTGATCAAACGAGTCGCACCCGTGTCAAACAAAATGCAAGCAGCTTGACCATACATAAACAAGATTCTAGTGATGGTACCTGAAGACTTGTTTGCTTGGTCCCGCGTGGTGGTATACACACGTCCAGTAGTCGGAGGTGGCTTGGAATCAGCATGCCTAGAAGTACCCTCAATCTCACCCTTCTTATAATCATTCATCCGGTGGCCTTGCTGGCCACATTTGAAGCAGGTGTCACTAACACGGCGGCACGACCCTGGGTGTCTGTGATTGCAAGTTGTGCAAATAGGGTGAGTTTACCCTCCAACAGGTGCACTAGCTGTTTGGGAGCCTGTTTCAGGAAGTATGCGTGAGACATGATTATTGGGGTACAAACATGACTACAAAGAAAGTTTAGATTGTAATACTAGATGAAAATGCACGGTTGGGCTATGAACCTCTACAGTCCTGATCCCGTCTGTTTCCAGTGTTCCTTGTAATAGATGCAGAACGATCTTGAGTCTGATCGTTTCCCTTGGGCTGGTATTGCTGAGTGGCCGGTTGGGACAGGTCCCCAGTCTTTTGCCTAAAAGATGCAATTGTAAAGAGAATGATATAAAATGGATGGTACTGAATTGAATGAAATGATTAACGTTTGATGACCGTGATATACCTCTTCTCAGATCTGTCTGCGTCACCAAACTCGTCTCTCTCTTACAGCATCTCTAACTTGCGAGCTACATCTGCCACCTGCACCACAGTAGTAAATGTAGCACACACCAAGTTGTTGGCGACAGAATTACGAAGAGACCAGCGAAAGTGATATGCCTACTCTTTCGTTGTCCCGGCTGCTGCGCCAAGGAAACCAGCAAGTCTAAGGAATCTCTACATAAATTCCGTACTATTCTCCCTAGCTCTCTGTCGAATGGCATGATACTCCCTCTTGATTCGATCCTGCTCAGCTTTTGGAAAGAATTGATCGGGAACCAACTCCTTAAATTGCATCCAAGTCAAGCCATCAACCCAGTTGTCACCTCCATTCGACTGCTTGAGTGCTTTCCACCATGCCAGCACCTCTCCCTCAAATTTGTAACAAGCAAGCCTCGCCTTAAAGACAGGACCACACCCCATGGCGTCGAAAATCTTCTCAACGTATGCAATCCAACTCTCAGCCTCAGATGGACTGTCAGTCTGCTCAAAATATTTGGGTCGTTGCTTATTGAACCTTTCCAGCCATGTCATAAGAGTAGCTGGTGGAGGAGGAGGAGGGTTGTTCTGATTTTGGTGCTGATTGTGATTGGCTTGAAGCTCAGCACAAATCTCAATTCTAAGTTGGGGAAGTAAAGCTTGCAAAGCATCTTGAATAACTGCCTATAGATCTTGCTCACGTGTGTTAACCATGCGACAGTTTTAAAACAAACAAACTAAAATGATTAATCTGATTAGAACATATGATAACATAAGAAAATGATGCATGAAACAGTTTATGAAGGCATAACTAACAAAAATGACATGAGTTTGGGTGAACGCCTATGGGTCGGTTCACCTAAACAAAACTGACATGAAAAGAGTGACAGCCTATGGGTCGGTTCACTAAAACAAAATTAACATAACGAGGGTGAACGCCTATGGGTCGGTTCACCAAAACAAAATAATTCGAATAAAATCACATGCGACTAAATATGGCCAGTCATGTACCAACCATTACTTAGTCAAAATACCTACAACACTGATACATGAAACAAATGCATGAAAACAAACTGTCAGTTTTAGGAAGACACTAGTGACTACCCACCAGTCACAGGTCAAGTTTTTAGAGCCTACAGGTCGAAACCTTGGCTCTGATACCATAATTATAACACCCGATTTTGATAAATGGAATATCACAAGATAATTATGGCGTGTCATCAAAGCATGCAAAGGGAATGTCTAAAACATTAAATTTCCATAAAGTGAAATACCGGAATCAAACATCTGTAGTCCAACATAAGCTCACAAACATGAATATAAGTACTGAAAGGAAAGGACTAAACAATGTCCAAAAGAAATAACGTATGAAAATGCATAAGGTAAAGGAGGCTAGATACCTTCCGTCCAGATGCACATACTCTCAAGGTCCTAAGTGCGTCCATGAGTACCTGCCGTTTGGGAACATGAAAAGGAAACGACTAAGCAAAACGCCCAGTGAACAGATATAACATAGTATGAATGACGTGGATTAATTGTTCTTGGTAAAACGTACTTTGTTTGGAATTTTAAAACTAAAAACTATTAAAAACTTATTTAATCTAATTAAAAAGGAAATATTTAATTAAAACTACTTTTTCAATTTTAAACAAAACTATTAAAAATCATAAACTAATTTAAACAAAAACTATTTTGAAACTAATTAAAACTAATTAAACTAATTTAAAAACTATTTTGAATTCAAACCAAATTTAAAACTAAATTTATATGAAACTAAATTAATTAAAAATTAAAAAGAACTAATTTATAAAAACAATTTTAAATTTCTAAAAGTAATAAAAATATCTATTTTGTTTATTTTTATTTTTTTATTATTTTTATTTTTTAAATTTTTCTAAAACTTTAAAAAGTAAATTTATAAAAACTTTTAATTAAAAAGTATTAAATAAACTATTAAAGTAAAATAAGTGATAAAGAAAATATTAACTAAATTAAATTTAAAAAACTGACAGCTAAGAATTTACGAAACTATATTAATTAAAAGGGTTGTAATTAAACTCAAAGAAGAAGCTAGACTAGTTGGTAAACGCGTATGGTGCATGAACAAGAGGTCACGAGTTCGAGTCCTAGGAAGGACGTTTTTTTGTTGATTAATTTTTTTTTTAATTATTTTTATAACTGATAGAAATCAGTTTAAATCCAGCATATCAAATGAACCTGCTAGCTTATACTTAGCAAAATAATAACAAACAAATAACTCAAATAAGCAAGTAACCAAATAAGCAAATCTAAACTAAACAGAAAATAAGCAGATCAAAACTATAAGCAAAGCTAGACTGACAATAAGCAATTAAATCCCAAATAAATAAGAACTGTTTAAACAAAACAACCTAGTAAATCAGAACCAACATCTCAGATATATATCAGTCTAAACAAGCTCAGCAGCAAATTTATACTAATTTAGCAAATGAAATACTAACCAAAACTTATACAATATCAGCAACTCAAAGTTTCAGCAATGAAGTCTAAATAAGTAAACTTCTAACATCTATAAAATTGAACATATCAGTATCTAATATATGGCAACTTACCAATACACTTAGAAAAAAATCATCAAATCAGCAGCTCAAAACACAAATACTAAAAGCAGAACCTAAGAATACTCCACACTAAAAAACTAGCAGACAAAAATCAAATAAAACTTAAATCGAATAGCAGACTACTTAAACATAAACTAAAACAAAAATCAGCAATCAACTTAATCAAATCTATAAATCAGAAACTTAAATAAATATAAAAAAAATTAATCTAGAATTAACATAAAATAAAAAGAGATTAAGAACCTTATGGAGAATCCTTGAGAAGAAGGAGAGGCGCTGAGCCCCCTTTTAATCGAATCGAGACCACACCTCCTTAACCAAACATCATTGAATCCATAAAGCAGAAAAACCTTTTCGAACCAGATTTAATAAACTTCCAGTAGGGAAGTTTTTCTAACCACTTTTATTTTTAATTATTATAATCCAAAAACTTTAAATAAAAAATAAGACACGATTTCAATCAAACTTAAATAACTTTCATTAATAATTAAAATATCATTACAATACTTAGAATACTGAGAATACAATTTAACCTAAAAACTATTTTGCAGAATAAAATTAAAAGTAAAAAAAATGGCACTCATTAAATTACATCATGAGAGGGTTTTTATAGGCAAACCCTAAAAACCTGTTGGTGAAGTCTTGGTGAACACGGAGAGCAATCTTGACCATCCATTCCATCTTTTCTCTCTCTTTCTCTTGATCTACGGCTGGAAATCATTCACCCATCACACGGATTGCCAGCATGGCGGTTTTGTGTTTGTTGTGTTTGTTTTGAGCTGAGGTGGCTTGATAATATTGAAGGAGTGGTGGTGGTGATTTGTTGAGGCCAATCAGGAGATAGAAAAGGGCCATGTCACGAGTAGGATCTCCATTTTCTTGTTCTGATTTACTTGGGAATTATTTGGGTTGCATGTGACTTCACGCGCCCTGAATTGAAAACCCCCAAAAGTAATTATATTTAGGGTTTGTGGTGTTGAGGTAAAAGTCTGGTAAACTTGGTTTGGGAAGATGACAGAAAAATGAGGGTAACATTGGTTGTATCGAATGAATGTTTGGTATGGGTAAATATGATGTTTGGTGGGTGAATGTGTAACTCGTTTGACCAAGTTAATGAACAGTTAAAAACTTTTCATTTGTTAAATAACTGTCCATAACCCTAATGGATATTTACAAAGGCCCAAGATATATAATTCATCCATACTTGTAAGTTACATTGGGCTTTTGGCCCAAATGTGCTCAATCCGTCCCGTAGTATGCTTGACATTGGGCCTTGTTTTGGGCTTGGTACAAAAGTAATCAATACTTGCTTTCTTATTGGGCTTTTGGGCCCAATAACCAAATGTGGGCCCCACAAGCTCGAATAACTTCATTTAGGTTAAATCCACTAAAAACGAGCTCGATTTCGGCTTCCTTGTTCTTTCCTTTAAACCCGTGTTGATTTTGCCGGTTTTCATGATCTTTAGTACACTTTTGGTTCTTTGACTTTGTCTTTGTCTCTTTCTTGGACTTTTCTTCGACAATTGACCGTGAAATCCCGTGTTTTCTTTCCTTTTGATCTTTTGTACCTATTTCACACAAAAACACAAAACCACGCGGAATTCCGACTTTTTACGATATTAAACACATGATTAGGTCTTGTTTTTCTTTGATTTTAGTAGTAAAAGGATAAGTGTTTACACACTTATTAAGGGGTGACCTCATCATGCAATTAGAGGGGTTGCCTATAATTATACTGGTCTGGGTAGGAGGGATCAACTCTTTGTGAAGGATGCAAGGCACACACCATATTCACCATGAAAATCCTAAAAAACATGTAACTAGGATGCACCCATACGCCCCACATGATAATATAAATAAATGGCCAAAACTGAAAAGGGACGCCATGAGCAATCACTTCGTCGTGGGGAAGTCATAACATTGGTGCCTCTAGTGTTATGGTTATGGTACCTCCATAACTAGATGAACTGGCATGCATGTATATAGCTCAGGCATTTAAAATATAAAACATAAGCATTCAAAACATATAAAATAACTGGGGAAAACATATGGCTGCAAACGGGAAATCCTAATAAAACATACGAAGGAATGTCCACACTGAAGGACGGAAAATCCGTACCTTATGTCCAGTAGTGAAGCTAGAAGGAAAGCTGAACGATCTACTCTGACTTCACGGATACTACATATATAAGGGACGTGTATAAGTTATCTGATTACTGAGTGTGTTATTGGTTCTGTGTTGTTAGCTTATTTTATATGTTCTTGTCTTGTTTTACTGTTTTAAATATTATCTTGTATTTATTCATGGTTTTACATGTATTCTGATTATGTATTTCATGTATTCTTGTATTACTATACTTGTAGTGTCATAATAAGTAACTTTCTAAAAATAGCAGGTTTCCAAAAATAGAAAGTTTCCAAAAATAGAAAGTTTTCATAGTAAGTTTCTAAAAGTAGAAAGTTTCCAAAAACAGTAAGTTTCCTGAAATAGAAAGTTTCCATAAATAGAACTAAGCTGGATTAATAAGTCTAAAAATATAAGGTAGTGCTTATTAATCATAAGTTGTAAGTCATGATAAATTATTAGTAAAGTCTATTAAATTAAATACTTAGACAAAAATTATTATTAATTAATAATGAAAATGCATGATTCATTAATTAATAAAATGTCATGGTTAAATTAATAAAATTTACCTTATACAATTTAATTAAATTAAGTCATGGTTTAATTTAATTAAGTCTAATAAATGCTTAGGTTATATCATGTTTTATTTAATTAAATAGAATAACCTAAGTCATGGTTTTAAATTAATTAATTAATAATGCATGTAAATTAATTAAATTAATTTAATTAATAGAACATTGCTAACAAAATATACCCGAGCCCTAAACCCGAGAAAGACAAAACCCGAACACCAACACACCACCACACAACCGGCGACTGGTGGTAGTGGCCAGCGGCTGTGGCCTTGACCAGCCGTCGGTTTCAGATGCTGAGGTTACGGTTCACACCGGCCGAAGCTGGCGTTCCCCCTGCCTTGCCTGTGGTACCCACTGCTGCACCAAGGTATCCACTGAGGGGCCTTGGTTGCTGATGTCCGAACAAAACGGACACCGAGACCCATTGGGTGTAAAACCCGTATTTAAAATTCGAATATTAAATACGCAGTCTCGAATAATTATAGACTATATATAATTATACAGAAAATAATTATTACTAACATATTATCGCAACATACAGAAAGATAATTACGTTTCGGAAAGAAATAAACACGCGAAAATTTAAATACGAGGGTACGTAAATTAATTCAAATGTCGAAAGAGAAAAAAATAAATATATATAGTAAATGGGCCGGTTTTGGTGTTAACAAAGAAAGCATATGGGCCTTTTGGCCCATCCCATCCCATAGATACACTACTTGAAACAAAACACAGCTTCTTTTATTCATATCACATAACAAAAAAAAGGGTTTGGTAACCTAGTATTGCCACCGGCTAAAGAAGGAACAAAAGAGGGTTTCAGGCTTATTTTCAACTTTTGATTGTGTGTACTCATCATTCCTTAACAATCTTGCACGGTAATCATCTTGTTATCCTTTTTATTCTTAATATTGATTCGGACAAAAAAAAGAAAAGAAAAGAAACAGTAAATCAATAAAAGGGCTGTCGGATTTGATGGCGTGTGCTGATGCCCAGCCGAGACACAGTCTCGGTGGTGTGTCCTTTTGGCCAGCCACGAACAGAAAACCACCCCACGCAGGGGGGGGGGGGGTATGTAATCAAAAGGGGCGTCGGGTGTGTGTGGTTTAAGAAACAGAGACCAAGAGGTCTCAGTGGCCTTAGTCCCTGCCCAGCCGTGACCCACATAGGGGCGGCTCGGGCTGTGTTCGACCCAAGATCAGCCAAACCACCCATTCGGGTGTGAAGACTTTTTATAAGGGGTGTTTGGGACTACGGGTTAATATACAAAAAAGTTACTAAACTTTCCAAGAAATTTGTCCTAAGGTAACAAACGTTCATTTTGTGTTTCTAAGTTACTAATGTTCATATGACCGGTTGATTAAGTTACCCACTTATCAAAAACGTGATATTTATGTTACTTAACATGAAAAAACAAGACATTTATGTTACTTAACTTATCAAAAAACATGCATTCATGTTACTCAAATTAACACTAAGTTATAGTGATGTATAGTTTAGTAAAGTTCAATAACTTAGAAACACAAAATGAACGTTCGATACCTTAGAACAAATTTCTTGGAATTTTTAGTAACTTCTTTGTATAGTAACCCTTGGGACTACTAAACAGTGGGAAACACACTAGAACAGTGGGAAACACACTAGAACAGTGGGAAAAATGTAAGTAGCAGTGGGTAAAGTTTAGACAGAAAATAATTATTTTAAAAATATGATTAGCGACAGATTAGCGACGCTAATTTCTGTCACAGATTCATTTATGACAGTTTCTGTGACAGCTTTTAGTCATACTGTTTTTAGTGACTTATATTTCTGTCACTAAATGAAATAGGCAGATTTTATATATTTTGTTGAATTGTTTTAGTGCGACCGAGAAGGGTATCTCGGTAGGCTCGGGATATAGTAAAATAATAAATATGAAGACTTTTAAATTATACCTTTTATTTCTTAAATTTTATAAATGTCTTAATTGTATATTTAAATGAATTAGATTAAAATAGTTTTATGAGATTTAAAAGAGTATAATTTTATTAAAGAAACTATAAATAATTTTGGAAACGTTCTAATTTAGGAAACTTTCTATTATTAGCAGGTTATTAAATATAGAGATATTATAACGTCAGAATACGTATTATACCGTAATCATTAATAGAACAGGAATACGTTAACCAGAAATATTAGAACATTCAGACATATCAGTTTATAAATTAACTAAGTACAATTGAGATAAATAAATAAACGAATATCAGTTAACTTATTCGCGTCCTTTATTCATGTAGCTCGCGTGAAATCAGAGTAGACTTTCTGTCAGTTGATCTCGATCGGTTACTGGACACGAGGTACGGATTTCTCATCCTTTCAGTAAGGACTTCCTTATGTGCATGGTTAGAATTTCCCGTCTGCAGCCAAATATTTTCCCCAATTATATGTTATAAGTTTTATCAGAAATCAGTTTTATAATTAAGTTAAATTGCCTGGGCCTTATATACAAGCATGACCAGTTAGGTACTAGTTACGGAGGTACCGTAACCATGACACTTGAGGCACCGGTGTCATGACTCACCTGCGGGAGAGTGATATCCCGCAACGTCCCATTCAGTTCAGCTTGGCCATTTTATCAGTATTATTAGTGGGGCGTATGGATGCATCCTAGGATTATCAGTTTACAGTTATCAGGTGAATGTGGTGTGTACTATACATCCTTCACATTGGAGTTGATCCCTCCACCCAGCACATTATTTAGAGGTCACCCCTCTACAGCATGACGAGGACACCCCTCCAGTTATTCATGCAACAGTTGTTACAACACATGACCTATATAAGCTCTTGGCAATTAAAATACAGTAAATGCATATTTTCAGATTTAACAGTTAACAATTCAGTTTTATTATTTATAAATAAGACATTTCAGATTTTACGCAGTTTACTCCTAATTTTCATAACAGTTTTAGTTTCAGTATTTGTTACCTGTTCTTCCAGTACCTTATTATCATGCTTCATATCCGTTCACTGAGCGTTATGCTCAGCCGTAGTTTCCTTTCATGTTTTCAAACGGCAAGTACACAGGGACGATCTTAGGACTTCTAAGAGAGTACGTGCATTGGATGGGAGCTATCCAGACTCCTTTACTTTATGCACTCATACATTACATGGTTGTTTGGGCATTGTTTCGTCCTTTTTATTTAAGTACTTAATCTTTTATATTTGAGCTTATATTTGGACTACCGATGTTTGATTTTAGTATTTCTGTTATGGTCAGTTAATGTTTAATACATTTCCTTGCATGGTTTAATGACACGCCATAAATACAGGTAACGGTCCACTTATCCAAGTGGGGTGTTGCATTAGGGGTCTCGGCTGGTGGTGATAAAAGGCCACCTGAGAGCCTTGTGCTCTCGGTTTGGTGCGCCAAATCAAAACTAACACCCACAAACACCATTTTCTTGATTAACCGATTATCAATAACATGTTTTTAATTATGTTTTTAAAGGATCCAAACACATGTGTTCATAATCAAAAATAAAAGAATGAAAAGATTAAGGTTTTGATTATACTGTTTGCGTGAATGGAATTAGCAATAGAAAACCAACACGAATACGTAAATACCAAGATCAACAATCAACAAAAATCGTCCTTGTTGTGTGGTGGCTGCCGCTGCTCAAAGGAAAGGGAGGAATAGGGTTTTTGATTTTTTTTTCTAGAAACTGTATAATGAATTCCCTGGGGTTAATTGTTACAAGTTGTTTTCAAAATGGGTCGGGCCCCTTTCCATTCTCTTGTTTCCACGGGTACACAAAGCCCAAAAGGCAAAACCAAACATTTTTCGTGTCTAAAATATTATACGTATGTATTCATGTTTAAATGTTCATGATTTAGTTATTATACTTAATAATTATCGTGCATTAATAATATACGTAATTCTTGTAATTTAATGTTAGTGACACATGTCGTATGTTACTAATGGAAAGTTTTAAATTACCAGTGTTTTTATGTAGTGTACTATTCATGGTACTTTATGCGGGTTTTACTGTGAAGGCCTATGGGTCGGTTCACAAACAAAATTGACATGAGTAAAGATGAACGCCTATGGGTCGGTTCACAGAACAAAATTGACATGAGCAAAGGTGAACGCCTATGGGTCGGTTCCCAAAACAAAAATTCAAATGAAAATCACATGCGACTAAATATGGCCAGTCCTGTACCAACATTTACTTAGTCAAAAACTTAGCATAAAACAATGATACATGAAATGAATAAATGAAAATCAACTGCCAGTTTAGGAAGACGCTGGTGACTACCAACTAGTCACAGGTCGATTTTTAAGAGCCTACAGGTCGAAACCTTGGGCTCTGATACCATAATTTTAACACCCCACTTTGATAAGTGGACCGTTACATGATAATTATGACGTGTCATCAAAGCATGCAAGGTAAATTTCCTAAAACATAAATAACCATAAGGAAAGCCGGAATCAAACATCGACCCCAAACATAAACTCAAAAATGCATAAAGTAAATGAAGTGCAAAGGAAATAAGTATAAGGCAACTCCCATCCTATGCATGTCCTCTCTATGCTCGAGTCTGTCCTTGGGGACCTGCCGTTTGGGTCATGGAAAGAAAGTATACGGCTGAGCAATACGCTCAGTGAACGAATATAATGACAATGAATTGAATAGCATAAACATAAGTAAAGAACGAAATGAAAGTATGAAATGATAGTGCAACGGAACAAGTGTAAGTCACGGAAAACCTGGTGTAAGTTTATAAACTAGTTTATATTCTGAAAAGACTTATGTTTATTTTATATTGAAAATTGTATATTAAATATACCCAAGAGCCCATATAGGTCATGAAGTATCAACGTGCACGGATACTTAGAGGGGTGACCTCATCATGCAATTAAAGGGGTTGACTCTAATTATAATAGTCTGGGTTGGAGTGATCAACTCCATGTAACAGATGCAAGGCACACACCACAATTACCATGTAATCATGCTAAACTTGTCCTAGGATGCACCCATTCGCCCCACATGATAATAATAAAATAGGCCAAATGACTGAAAAGGGACGCTACGAGCAATCACTTTTACCGTAGAGGAGTCATAACACCGGTGCCTCAAGTGTTATGGTTATGGTACCTCCATAACTAGGTGGAACTGGCATGCATGTTTATAACTCAGGCAATCAAAAATATAAATCATATAATCACTGTTGTGTTTAAGACACATAAACTACTGGGGAAAACAGATGGCTGCAAAGGGAAATCCTAATATAGGAAGAAAGTATACTTACTGAAGGACGGAATATTCATACCTTATGCCCAGTAATGAAGGATGGAAACGAAAGTGGAAGATCACTTCGACTTCACGATAGCTACATAATAAAAAGGGACGTGTATGAGTTGTCTAATTAACTTATACTTAACTGATTATTATTTTACTTGATGTGTTCTTACTTGTTTTACTCGTTCTTGTCTTGTTTTAACTGTTCTTAACTTATTTTACTGATTCATGTTAAATCATGTGTTTTCCTAACAATTCATGTGTTATGATGAGTGTATTTCATGTTCTTATGTGTTATTATACTTGTAGTAACAAAATGAGTAACTTTCTAAAAATAACAGGTTTCTATAAATAGAAAGTTTCCAAAAATAGAAGTTGGCAAAATTAGTAAGTTTCCAAAAATAGAAAGTTTCCAAAATTAGTAAGTTTCCAAAAATAGAAAGTTGCCAAAATTAGTAAGTTTTCAAAAATAGAAAGTTTCCAAAATTAGTAAGTTTCCATAATTAGTAATAAGCTTATTAAATAAATGTATAATACAAGCTATAGATTTAATAAGCATATAATAAATCATGATTATTTAATATAATAACATTATTAAAGTTTAATAAAATAAATACCTTAGTTATAACGTAATTATTATTAATTAGTAATAATATGCATGGTCTTATAAGTCCTTATGAATTAATAATATACATGATGACCAAAGGCCTCTTGGCCTAGCGGTATGTGAGTGGCCCTCTAACCTAAAGGTTGTGGGTTCAAATATCTGTGGAGACATATGAGATAGTTTGTGTGAGTTGTAAAAAAATTGCCGTTCAAAAAAAAAATAATATACATGATGATATTACTTAAACTTTATCTTAAAAGATTATTAAATAATTAAATTAAATCATGTTATTAATTCAATTAAATCTTGGTTAATATGAATTTAATTTATTAAGCTATGTTCTTAAATAAATTAATTAATGTACATGTAATTATACTATGAACAATTATTTTTAATAATTATTATAACATAAAGATTATTTGAATGACCATGTTTAATTATAGTCTAAGTTCATTTATATTATAAACCATGTAATTGTCCATGTATAATTAGTCATTTTAATTTTACCCTAAGTTTAAATAAATTAAACTATCATGACATGACTAAACTAATAAATTAATAAAATTAATATTGCATGACTGATTTAATTCTCTATATTAAATTAATCAATTAATTTAATTTTGCAAAGTTGTAGCATTTTCGTGTTTACGCGAACCCGTGGACCAAGTCACACCGAGAACCAAGTCTCGGCATGCCCGTGTCAACAAACCACCACAGCCGTAAGGGCTGTAGTCCTTGCTGCCGACAAACCAACAACAGCCACCGGTATAGCGCCGGTTGCCACTACTGTCACCATGCCACCCACCGACTGCAGTCGGTTTGCCATTGCTGCTCACACCAGCCCCGGCTCCAGCCGGTTCTCACTGACAAGCAAAACACACCCTTGTGGGGTTTTTGGGTGCTACGGCTGGTAGGCAGAAACAACCATCGCTGTTGCTTACTCCAACCGAGAGTCTTGGACTCTCGGTTCCCTTGATAAACCTGAACTAAATATCCCTCATATACCTTGACTAACGACATGTTTTAAAATGTTAATCACCCTATGTTCATAGATTCGTTTATAATCATGATTAAGAGAAAGTAAAAACAAAAGAAAGAGATTAAAGGTTACCGGATCTTGTAGGGTTTTAGGGTTAAAAGATCACCACAACATTTGTAATCGAATTAAGATCAAACAAAACTTCCCTCTTATTTTTCTTGAAAAATAACCGGTGGCCATATTAAGGGGTATTAGGGTTTTTGTTGTTTTCTGTGTTTATTGTAAAAGTGACCAAAACATACGTATGTTAAGTTTAGTTTTTCTTGGCAGACCGGGCCTTTGGGCCCCTTTGTTTCTTGTCTTTAAAACCGGCCAAACAAACACCCATATTCGATTTTCGTCTTTTATTAATTCATCTCGTGTGTTCATGTTTTAAATGTCGTTTTTTTATTCTTGTTACGTTTTTAAGTAAATACTTATCATGTATTATATTAAATATTATTATACGTAATACTTGAAGTAAATAGTTAATATACATAATAATGATATTAAATGTTCATGACACGTGTTGTATATTACTAAATCGTAAAGTTGTAATTTGACCGTGTTTTCATGCATTTAATGTTCATGAGTATTTTATAGCGGGCTTTACACTTTATAAAAGCATTTTATCCATTTGGTGTAAGTAATTGGGCCAAATTTATAAAGTTTGCTTATATATCTTTTTGTTTTGTTTTTTGATAAAACAAAAGGCTTAATACTTTGTAAGGTTTTAGGAAAGTGGATTTTATTATTTTGTGATTTTGAGGTTTTATCACAAGGTGTAGCAAATTAACAAATGGATTAAAGAATATTGGAAGCCAAGTTTGACATCGTGAAGTTCGATGGAGTTGGTAATTTCGGGTTATGGAGAATCAAGATGCGTGCTTTGTTAATCCAACATGGATGTGAAGCAGCTCGGGTGTCTTTACCCGCGTATATGGAAGCTGAAGAGAAATCTAAGCTTGACAAGAAAGATCACACTCCTATGATTTTGTGTTTACATAACGAGTAACTAAAAGAGGTTACCGAAGAAACGACTGTAGCGGGGGTTTTGTCAAAGCTCCAGACTTTGTACGCCAACAAATTGTACCTGTAGAAGAAGTTTTATAAATTCTACATGCCGGTTGGACGAAAGATTTCTAAGCATATAAATGAGTTCAACAAAGTCGTTCTTGATTTAGAAAATATTGAGGTAACATTCGAGGATGAGATCTTGCTTTATTATTACTCACTTCTTTATAAGAATCATATGTTTACTTTGTGGCTACCTTGCTTTATGGGTGTGAAGCTTTAACTTTGGAGGATGTGATGGCCACACTAAATTCATAGGAAAGCAATGAATGATCCAAAGTGAAGGGGGATGATGCTGAAGGGTTATATGTGAGGGGAAGAACTAGTCGCAAGGATTCACACCGGTCAAAGGGAAAGTCAAGATTAAAGTCTTGAGGTAGAAGACTCAAATGCTATATTTGAAAATCTAAGGAGCACTTGATAAGAAACTGTCCGTGGAATAATCGCAAGAATTCAAAATTACGTCAAGAAAGATGATCAACCAAGCTCTAGTGGTTCGATTTATGACGGTTCTGAGGTGATGACGGTGATGAGTGTAGAAGCTCTACTAGATTAGATCATGGATTCAAGAGGTTCATATCACATGTCACCACCCAGGTTAGAGTATTTTTGATTTTCTGGAATGTGATTGAGACAGGGTACTGTTGGGAGACAACAAGGAGTGCAAGATCAGAGGTATTGACTAGGTAAGGGTAAAATGAAAGACGGGTCAAGTTTTGTGTTACACAATGTCAGGTATATTCCTGAATTGAATAGAAATTTGATATCGTTGGGAACTTTAGAAAAAGAAGGATATACCGTATAATCGTTGTCGGCAAAAGTCAAAGTGATTAATGGTTCTAGGGTTATTTTATTTGGAACCCAAAGGGAGAACTATGTATACTCTTTTGGATGGCCATGTAGTGGCAGGTGAGCTTAATGCTAGTGTTAAAGAAATAGACAGTCTTGCGTAGGTTTAACACAAAGGGCTGGGACATATCAGTGAGGCGAGACTATAGGTGCTGGAAAAGCAAGGGTTGTTTGGTAAGAAGATTCTAGGTAAGCTTGATTTTTGTGAGAATTTTGTTCTGGGAAAGTCACATCAATTATGTTTTGGTGTAAGAAGGCACACTACTCAAGGAGTGATAGACTATGTTCATGCAAACTTATGAGGTTTGTCTCATGTGGAAGCATTGAGAGGTAGAGGTATTTCTGTTGATCCTTTTGAATAGATCGAGATCCTGTTAAGGATTGCACAATAGCTTGTAAACAAAATAGAGCACTTAAGAGACTTACTAAACTCTTATAAGTTACGCAGAATCTAACTTATGAACGCAAAGAAGAACAATAGTATACTCTAACTATTCGAATTTCTATTATCAATTGTGGAAAAGGTACAATGAACTCAATGAACCTAATGTTCCTTTTATAGTGCAAGGAACCATAGTATATTCTATTTAGATAAGTATATCACAGACAATATACTCTCAATATACTTAGAACATATCTTTACCAAAGATACTTCAGTCCTTATCTATACTACCAGTACTTACATTTAGCTTAACAGTCCTTAGCATGTACCGCGCTAACACTAAAAGTACTTACTATAACTAACGGTACTTAGTACAATAACTAACGGTACTTGGTAATTTTACAAATAATTCCCAAAAATCCTCCCCTAAACAAGAATGATAACTTGTTGTCTTCTTGTTTTTCTGTGTGTTGAATGTATAAGAATACCTGTCTTCAAACTTGGATTGAGCTTGGTAATATTGATATTTGTACCAAATGAATGTATCCAAACAATTCTGTAGATCTTCTTCTGATATAATGAACTTCATCTTGTCTTCAAAGTGTGATCTTCTATGTCTTGAACATTCTTTACAGCAACTATGTTGTCTTCATGTTTTAAACTCTGTCATCTAAAAGATTTTAGCCCAATAATCTTCCCCTATTTGATGATGACAAACCTTTTTGTATATACTCATTGATAAGAAGGAATCTTCTTAAACATGTCACCAATGTTTATTTATGAACCAACATTCCCGCTTGTGTTTTCTCACCTGAAATAAAATAGTTAACAACAAACCAATCTATATTGGCATCATGATTTTTAGCAAATCATTAGCTATCAAAGGATTTGATTTATTCTTTACCAGTTAGCCATACACTCTGGAATAGCCAATACTTTATTTATCAAGAATATGGTGTACTGATAACCTTACAATTTTTGGTAAACTGTCAACCATATATTGGATTTGATAGAGTCTTTACCTAGAACCGTTTAACCTAGGACTAGCCATCTCTTTGCAATTAAGCATGGTGAGTTAATGACCATGTAGTTTTTAGCAAACTACTAGCTATCAACGGATTTGAGAAATCTTTACCATAAACCTTTGCTTATGGACTTGCCAGTTCTTATGTTGGTTAGACATGGTGAACTGATAACCATTTGTGAAGTGTAACTGAAAGTCAAACACTTAAGGTTCTTTATCAACTTCATCCTCTCTCTCCAAATCCTTAATTTTGCTGTTTGGTCATCCTGATCAACTCCAAAGCACCTGAAAATTCTAGTTGCAAATCCAACATTCTTTCTAGCAGTCTTCTTCCAAAAGGACACCTCTTCTCTTGAAGCATGTAATAGGTAATATCATCTATATCCAATGTATGTATTCCACAAGATCTAAAATATCTCCAGTAAGTAGGAACCTTGTCATCTAATTCTTTCAACATATCTTGATCAGCAGTATGTGACACATATAAATTTCAACTCATGAAGAAATAGTGAGACTTCTTTTCTTCCTTCACTTCCTCCTTGGACATACCTGTGCAGATCTTGAATATCCTGTCTATCAAGTATATGAAATTTTTTTTCTAATAACCTAAAAATCCTAAATATTCCATTTGTTCTGGTTATTCCATGAGCTTCAAGTCCTTGATTTGTAGCACATGTCCATCTTGCAATAGAAGATTTCTTTCCCAAAATCTTTGTATCAATGCATTGATCTACAAATCCAACTACCTTCAAGTACTTTCTACAGCTTTCATCACTATCACTTTCTTCATCAGTTGTAGATTTTCCCTTCTTCTTTGATAGGTGCTTCCTCTTAGTTAACCTTTTTCTCTTAGTATCTCTGGAGGTTCCCTCTTCTTGATCTGATTCAGCGGTATCTACCTCCAAATCTGTATGTACCATTTCTCCATGTACCATTGATTGTGTATGTACCGCCTGTACATTTTTAGTGTTTTCAACCCTTTCAACTATATTTCCCTCATCCAACACTTGAGTTTCAGCTTCTTTTAGATTCTCCTTAGCTTTCCTATTCTTCCTTGTATAGGTAGTCTTAATTGGTGGAGAACTTCCTTTTGTATCAAGTCCGGGGGTACTTCTAAACTGTCTTTGTTGTCCTAGATATTTCTTTACATCTTTAACATCTTTCTTATCTGCCTTAGATCCAATTACAACAAAGTTTAGTTTGCTCCTTTTGTGTTGTTCATAGAGAGCCTTGATTTCATCAAAATTCTTCCTAACCAGCTGAGCAGGAATGAAATGCTTCACTTTATTTGGATAAGCCATTATTTGATTCCTTAGTTGATTAGTGGTTGGAGGCTTAACTCTCTCCAATCTTCTTTTATCCGCAAAGAACCTTTGTTGCTCTCTGACTAAGTCATGAATCAATTTTTCTTTTCCTTCCACATCATAAGCATCTCTCTCTTCAACTATCAAAGATTCAGCTAGAAGTTCACTTGCTCTAATTTCAGTTTGTATTCTTCAACATTTAACTCTTGTTGTATTCTTTGTACCTCAGGCAACGCTTGTTTAGTTTCAAGTTCTTCTTGTTTCTGTTCTTCATGAAGTATACCTTGTAATATGCAAGCCACTTCTTCATCATGCTCTATTTGATGAAATTTCTTCATGGCATTATCGACAACATCTGAATCACTATCATCTTCTTCTTCCGATTTAGGCTGTAATTCTTCTTGCCCTTGTTTTTTGGGTCAATCTTTGGTTGTTTCTTTGTAAACCTTGAAGATCTGTTATCTCCTCCCTCATTAGGTTGTTGACCTGGTATGAAAATGCCTTTAGTAGCAGGCTATGAAGTCTGAACTTTCTGTCCTTTATCTTGGACTTCCCTAGCAAGTTTTGGTTGTTCTACAGGTTGATCTTGTTGTTCTTGTGGCTCTTCAACTTGTTCTTGTTGTGGCTCTGTTGTTGAAGTTACTTGAGCTTTCACAACTTCTTCTTGTGCCTTTCTTCCAGCTTCTACTTGTCTAGCTTTCTCTGCTTAACTTTTCTTCTTACGACTAAGCAAAAGGTTTGCCAAAGTCTCATCTTCTCCAAAAGATGGAGTAGAGCTTTCTTCAGAAGCTGGTAGTAAAGATCTTTGACCAGCAGTACTTGCACCTTCACCGGTACTTGCACTAGGCTTTATAGTACTTGGGCCATCAACAATACTTGCTTCACCAATGATATACACATATTTATCATCAGTCACCAAGGTATTTTTAGATCTTATTCTCTTTAGAAGATGTCCTCTCAATCTCTAATTCCTTTGTTTTGTCAGACCTATCACCCTTCTTTGTCGCATTCTGATTGTAGTAAATTACAACTCTTGTTTAGGAAAACAAAGAGGGTAAATAGGGAAAGTATTAAATACGATGGTTTAGGAAAACCGTGTACAAATGACCCTTATGATGTGAAAGTTCGTTTCCCAAGGAGGTATATGTGTGTGAATAATTCGTAATTGGTTTGAGATTAATATTTGAAAGAAGGGGATGAGAGAATAGAATGACGAAGACGTGAAATTAATTACTACTACGACTAAACGTAAAACCGTAAAAAGTACAAAAATAAAAATTAATTCTAAAAATTCTCAAAAAATTACCAAAAATCAAATAAAATAAACTAAGAGTTTACCAATGATCAAAACTTTTTCAAACCTTTTAATTAATTAAATATTAATTTTAAATGTTAATTAAAGCCCTAAAAATCAAATTAATTATCAAAAAGCCCAATTAAGATTTTTCAATTGGTAAACCTCTAAAATGACCTAAAAAGATTAAAAACTATTTTTAGAAAATTTTAAACTATGAAAAACTATTTAAAATAATTTAAAAACTATTAAAACTTAAAATAATTATAAAAATTAATCTAATGATGATAAAATTAATCTAAGAGTTGCAAAAATCCTATTTTAATGTATTAAAGCTAAGAAAAATATAAAAAGTATGAAAATGTGAAATTTGAAATTTAATAATAAAATAATATTAAAATAATATTAAAAATGCAAAAATTGTAAGAAACTCTAAAAACATGTAAACTAGTTTATTTTAACCTAAATAATCAGAAAATGAAAGTAAAATTACAAAATTACCCCTAATGGGCCCCCAAATGGGCTAAAAGCAAAATCAGTCAACACTAATGGGCTTTTGGGCCCAAAAAGTCAAACTAGGCCCAAATGACCTGAAAAAGCCCTATCTGACTCAAAATTTAATTCTAAGCACAAATGTCTGAAGGCCCAGAAGCTGATTTTGAGCTTATCACAACTTAAATAACAAACAACTTATTCTTATTGGGCCAATGAGCCCATTTAGCAATAAGCCAATGCCATAAGCTCTGCTTAAACACACAACCTTCTTTTGAGATGCCTAAGAGATCTGTGAAAAGAAATTTTGAAAAAGCACACTCAATAAGCCAGAAATAAGCCAAGAAGATTTTCACAAAAAGACAAAATAGTCGACTTGGAGTTTTAGACCACCTCAGGACTTGATTCAACTTGCAATAGACTCTAAACAACTTAATTAAGCCAAAACAATCAATAAAAGTTCAATAAGCAAAGCCAAATAAGCTGGATAAGCCAATAAGCACTTATGAAAAAGTCAAGTGAGTTGGTTTTCTAGTCAAACCCTAAAGTCAACCCTCCAAATGCTCCAGTATGAAAAAATGGGTCAAATAATGAGCACCTATTACAAAACTAAAGTTGTTGCACGTTTGAATTAGCTGGAATAGCTTATTGATAAGCTGAACACCAAATTACACTAGCAGTGGCTAGCAGTAGGGGAAAGGAGTTCCCACTGCTTTGACTTTTTGACTTGTGATTTGTGAGAGATCCAGTTGGATACAAGTGGAAACAAGGGCACCCTTGTGATCAGTCAATCACAAGGAGTCACAATCAAGCAAATAATCACACTTCCAATAAGCCAATAAGCACAGAAAAAGCCAACAATGCCCAGATATTGCACAGACCTAGCAAATAAGAAGTTAAACACTTTTAAGCAGTTTTAGCATGAATAAGCCAACCAGAATGAACCAAAAGCATACACAAGCTATAATAACTGTTAATAAGCACAAACAAACTTATTCCAATAAATGAATCAAAGATTACAATCAAATCAAAGCATATGCAGGTTTCTGATTATGAACTTCAAGAACACAAATGCGTTATCTGATATAGATGCCCACAAATCCAATTTTAGCACTCAAATCCTACTTCCTTGGTTGTATTAACTTAGATTTAACACTTGTTAACCCTAGTCTATGATTAGATCTAGGTGTCCTCTAAATTTCAGCAAATTTAACCAAGTAATCAAGATTTTATAGCCTATTTATGTATCTAGGTGTTAATAGCCACAAAACTTGCAGATAACCAACACTTAACAACAGATAAGCATGTACAAACTCAATAGAACCAAGAACAATAACAAAGGAAGGCTCAAATCCCTTTGAATCAGTTAACCCAAACACCCCTTTGGAATCAGATTTTGCAATCTTCCAAAGGATTGTTGTGTTTTAACCTATCAAACAAGATCCAATCCACCCTAACAATTCCTAAACAACCTCAGAAACTCAAATCAAGCCACAAAACACCAATCCACAACAAATCATGCAAAATCACCAAAAATACAATAAAATTTAGAAAAATTGAAAAGGGAGAGAGATGCAAACCTCCAAGACTTACATCCAAGCCTTGGAATGATTGAGCTGAGGTGCTAGCAAAACAAGCACCAGCTTCCTTGTACCTGCTAAGATCAACAAACCACAATGATGAACAAATAATATGAAACTACTGATTTTTGAAACACAAGCTTTATTGCTTAAAACCTTGCCTCAAAAACCATCAAACATGAATATGGAACTCAGATCTTATCTTATCAAATACCAAACTTTTTTAAAACACAAAGGGAAATAAAATTTTTTCAGAAAATCCAACTTTTATTTAATAAAAAGGAATTACAAAGATTTAAAGCTAAAATCTGGAACAAGGGACTCTCACAAGTTGAGGTCTCCTTATATAGGACTAGTAGACGATTCTAGAATGCTAACATACATGAAAACCCTAGCTATGAATTTCCAGGAATGCCCTTGAGTGCTTGATGTTTGTGAGCTGTCCAAATGCATCAAAACCGTTCATTTTAGCTTTGTGGTTAAGCTAAGAGTTTAAGCTGTTGATTTGGCCACTCAGATTCCTTGGGGAGTAAGTTGTGATGTGATAGGTGGACGAGGTTGAGTGTGGGGCCCTTTGGTGAGTGGAGGTGAGGGTTTTGTGTGTGGGATAGGTTTCTGCATGTGTGAATCAAGCATGTGCCTAGGTAATTTCCATTTACCCTTTGTTTTAAATGAAGTGGTAATTGGGTTCATGGAGTGAACAGGAACTCTTTTGATCCGTATTTTGTGGAATGTAAAAGTGTTTGGCGCAATTTCCATTCAAATGTTTCATTTGCACATGTTTGGCCCTTTGTGTTTTCAGAAAGATCGTAAAACAAGTTTTTAAGCCTTCAAAACCGTTTTCCTTTGTTAATAAACTTTCCAAGTTTATAGTTTTGCCACAAAACTTTGGTGAAAGGGTTTCAAGGGTTGTTTTTGCCATTTTTCCGTATTTGAAGGACTGATCTTGGACATTCTTGATCTTCAAAGGTCTTCATTGGTTCTTTGACTTTATGAGGGACCAGAATTGACAAATTAGAAATGATGAGGGACTAAACTTGCCAATTCTTTAAAGTTGAAGGACCATTTTGTAATTTTGACAAACTTAAGGGACCAAACTTGTAATTATGAATATACAAGGGTTTTAAGTGTCATTTATTCATATTTTGAGGATCAATCTTGCACATCTTCAAGTCTTCAAGGATTTATCTTGGATAATTCATGAACTTGGGCCCGGTTCTTTGTACGGCTTCGTTTCTCGTGTCCATTTTTCCTTGTTTCTTGTGATCTTTTGTCTTTTTCACGATATCCATACCTAATACACACAAGTAAACAAACACAAGCATATATATGGTATTTTATGACATTTTAATGCATTTAAAGCCCGAAAAGAACGATGAGATCATGTACAAATGCCATCTCATCACTCCCCCATACTAAGCCATTGTCGTGCCCTCACGCAATGCTAGACTAAAGTATCTAAGCATCACCAAAATTCAACTTTATTAACCTTTATTGAAAAGTAAAGGACTTTGCAAAAATACTACGAAGATGTGTAAAGACATAATGTATGATTTTCATCACGAATGTGACTTTTAGGGTTAATGAATAGAAACAAGTAAATGTCCCATAGATTAAATTTCGTCATCCTTGATTGTCATACATTCCATGGTAAGTGAAAAAACGAGATCATTGTTGGTACAAGTCACAATGCTAACACTACTCATACGTCCAAATTGTGTAATACTTTTTCTCCCTGCAATCACAATTATTATAAAAGGAAATGGGTTACTAGCATTTTTTAACTATTTGTCAAGTGATTCATATTGACTTATTTGAGTATTTATTAGTCCAAAAGCAAAGTAGCACGATTTAATCGATAGTTATCCGAAGGACAAAATCTTTTAAAATGGCTTCTCGTGTATCTCCTTAAGTTCATATCTTGGCATAACTCGTTTCACGATTTGAGACCTTTCTCGGACCGAGATTTGGCATGTACTTCATACTTCAAATCTTGGGAATACTTTCTTGAAATTATGGTCATCTCTTCATATTTTGGAATTTCTTCACTTGACGTTTTTGAGAGATTCTTCATATTTGGACCACGACTTATCATTTTTATTCAATCTTTATTTTGGACTTTGAGATATAACGATCCGCCTCCTTTTCGGACTTGGATATATTTATCCTCATACCTTGTAAGGGTCTTTTTGGATAGACTTTCTCCATGATCTTTAGGGGAGTAATTGCTTTTCGTCGTGTGTCTCGATCCTTCATATTGATTTAGGAATAATGATTCTTCACATCATCTTGGATCTTTAGCAACAAAATAGAGCTCCTCATGCCTTGTTAGGGCCTTTTTGGATCTTCACCAACATCCCGCTTCAATAAGTTATGCCTTGGCTATGAACTATGTTCAACCCCGAGCAACTTTTAAACGATCTTGTGCTAGAAGCTAAGTAACCTTTCAAATCGTACGACCTTACTTATTACGATTATTTTTATTCCTAATGCATTGATCTTATGGGAAGAAAAAGCCATAATTAAAAACATATGAGTTTTTGAAAGAACATTTTCATGTTCTACGCTTAGCATGATCACTTGTCCAACTCTATCACTTCTCGTTCTTCACTATATAAAGACCTCTAATTAAAGAGACTCGTGAATACTTAGCCATGCAAGTCAAAATTAAGCCAAATTTGGATTAGCTTTCATTAAGACTATATCAAATCAAAGTTTTGGGTTTTCAAGCCACCTATAGGATCTTGCACTTTCTTAGACTTTTTCAAGTTTAGAGAATGCATTTTATAGTTCCCTTGATAAGTGACTTCCTAGGAACAAATATAGGAACTTGCGAAAAGTTCTTGTTCTTAACCCGAATGAGCTAAGACTTTCGCGTTTTAAAGTTCCCTATATAAAAGTCTAGCAAAACTTGAATTGAGTGGGTTAAGGAATGTAAAGGGCTCCAAATGCCCATCAAGTCAAAAATTAGCTCTTATTCTACCCATCGGAAAATATACATTCGTGTCTTAAAAACACTTATGAAAACTAAGAAATTTTTTTAAAATTTGGCCATTTTTAGCCTTATTTGCAACAAAACAAAACATTAAAAGTTGGAAAACGTGAGGGCGTAGCAAAGCAAGTACCTATTCACCCCCATACTAAAAGTAAACATTGTCCTCAATGTTTCGAGTCTAAAGGTGGAGCACCCCCATACTAGAGACGAAGAATCAAATGCTTAGGATCTAGCATGGAAAGGGTGATCAACAATATATCTAAAGCCGTTTATGAGTTATGCTAAAAGATAATTGTTAGAACAATAAAGGATATGTCATGGATTCGTGAAAAACTTCTTCAAGCAAATGATGGAGGCTCACGTAAACGAACACGAGAGTCTTCAATCGTAGATGATGATGATCTTGATAACACAATCACAAACAACCACGAGACAACGAGTTGGAAGGGCACAAATCCCCTCTCATTATTTATTAGAAAGCATAAAAGAATAAGCATGGGATCTCCCCCACGAGGTACCTCATTTTTGATTACCGAGTCATGAGCTCGACTTGATCCCCTCAATGCTAATTATCATTGGGGAAGGTGACTTGGTCGAGGTCAACCATTGAAGGAATTTCCCCACCAAAGTAGTGCTTAAGCCTATGTCCATTCACCTTGAAGTTAGGACCATCATTTTGAGTTAGCTCGATGGTCCCATAAGGAAACACTTGTGTAACGGTGAAAGGACCCGACCAACGAGATTTCAATTTCCCGGAAAATATCTCGAGTCTAGAGTTAAAAAGTAACACTTGATCACCAACGTTAAAAACCCGGTTTTTAATCTTTGCATCATGAAACTTTTTAGTATTTTCTTTGAAAATCAATGAATTTTCATAAGCATTGTCTCTTAGTTCATCCAATTCATTCAATTGTATTTTTTGGTGATCTCCCGCGGTCTTCAAGTTAAAGTTTGCATGCTTAAGGGCCCAATATGCCTTGTGCTCCAATTCAATGGGAAAATGACAATTCTTCCCATAGACTAACTTATAAGGGGTACAACCGATAGGTGTCTTATAAGCGGTCCTAAAGGCCCATAAAGCGTCATCGAGTTTGTCGGACGATGAAGCACGGTTTTCTCCAATCGACCTCTCAAAAATCCTCTTCAAAGCTCGGTTCGAAACCTCGACTTGCCCACTCGTTTACGGGTGATAAGTCGTAGAAAGACGATGAGTAACTCCATATTTCTTTAAGACCTTCTCGAATTGGTCATTACAAAAATGGGTTCCACGATTGCTTATAATAGCACGAGGGGTTCCGAAAGAATAGTTGCTTCAAAAACTTCACTACCACACGAGCATCATTAGTAGGTAAAGCCTTAGCTTCCACCCACTTAGAAAGGTAGTCGACGACGACGAGGATATACTTGTTACCATGAGACGATGGGAACGGCCCCATAAAGTCTATGCCCCAAATGTCAAAAATCTCACACACTTGAATTATGTTTTGCGGCATCTCATCACGTTGAGACGATTTTCCTTAACGTTGGCACGAATCACACGACTTCATAAGTGCGTGTGCATCACGATAGATAGAAGGCCAAAAGAAGCCGACATCGAACACTTTCTTAGCCGTGAGATTAGCACCGTGGTGACCACCCGTGGGTCCTTCGTGACAAGCTCTAAGGATATTAGAAACTTCGGCACCAAAAACACAACGTCGAACGAGTTGATCCGCACAAACCCGAAAGAGATAAGGGTCATCCCAAAAATAGAACTTGACGTCACGAAAGAATTTTCGCTTTTGTTGTGTCGTCATACCCTTGGTTATGAAATTGCCCGCATGGTAATTTGTAATGTCGGCAAACCATGGGGTGGTGTCTTTAGATGTTTCAGTGATTTCCTTGTTCTCGAAAACATCTTTGTGAGGATCTTCTAGACGAGAGAGATGATCGGCCGCTAGATTCTCGGCTCCTTTTTTGTCAAGCACGGTGACATCAAATTCTTGGAGGAGGAGCATCCAACGAAGCAATCTCGGCTTAGCATCTTGCTTAGCTAAGAGATACTTGATAGCCGAATGGTCGGTATACACGATGCTTTTAGTTAAGACGAGATAAGGTCGGAATTTCTCAAAAGCATAGACCACAGCAAGGAATTCATTTTCCGTTGTGGTGTACTTTAATTGAGCCTCGGTCATCGTCTTACTAGCATAATGGATAGGACGGAAATGCTTTTCATAACGTTGCCCAAAGACGGCCCCTATAGCATAATCACTTGCATCGTACATGATTTCTGATTGTAGAGTTTTTGTACCCTTTAGGAAAAGGATGACAAAATAGTGGTAAGCGTTAAGTGTCGGTTTAGGAAAACCGAGCACTAATGACCCTTAAGAAAGTTCAAATTCGTTTCCCAAGGAGGCACGTGCGTTGTGTAAACACTTATGACCCAAAGTGGGGATCGTTCTCAAGGAGGCACGTGTGTTGTGTTAAGAAATGATTAATGATGATTTTATTGTTATGAGAAGAGAAAATAGAAATGGGGTGAAAGGAGAATGACGGTTACGAAGACGGATCGAGCTAAGATGAAAAGGCGTTCACGTAAAACCGTAAAAACTACAAAATTAAAAATTTTAAACCTAAAAATTAATTAAAAACTAAAAGTAGTCTAAAATAATATAAATAAGAATAAAAATCCAATAAAAATATTTTAAAACCTTTTATTAATTAAATATTCAATTTTAAATGCTAATTAAAGCCCTAAAATTAAATATAATTAATCAAAATGTCCAAAATATTATTTTATTGAACAAATAACTTACTTATATTATCTAAAGACTAAAAAGTATTTTTCCTAATTTTTAAAAACTATTTTTCTATTTTTTAAATCACTAAAAACTATTTTTAAACTAAAATAATTATAAAAAATAATAAAATAATGCCAAAAATAATTGGACACTTTTAAAAATCCTAAATTACTCTAATGAACAGAAGTAGAATGAAAAAGTTTGAAAAATATTAAATTTACCACTACAAGACAAAAACAGTTTAAAATAAAACCCTAATTAACTTAAATTAATTCTAAAAATTAAATAAAAAGTGAACAGTAAAAACTTTTTTAACCAAAAATCTTAAATTATTTTTCTTAATAAAAGAAAAATGTTGAAACTGAAAAATATGTATTTTTGGCACTAAATGCCAAAAATAGAAACTTAAAAAAAGTAATTAAAGTAGCAATAAAACCTAAAAAATAGCAAATGAACAGTAAATAAAAATCTAATTAATCAGAAAAATCAAAAATAAAATTAGAAAAATATAGAAACAAGTTTGAAGTCCTAACTCTAAAATTCAGTCACTAAAGACAAAAAAGAAAGATTACTGAAAGTGACATGTGACCAAGTCTTGTCTTTTAGCTTAGCAGTGGTAACAACAAAGCTAGCAGTGGGAAATTGGTTCCCACTGGTAATGTAAAATTTGGTCAGGAGACCTTAGAGCTTAGGAAATCTTGCTTGAGTGGATTTCTTTGGACAACAAGGCACCCCCACTCCAGTTGGGTTGTGGGGAGTCTAAGTAAACACAAAAACTCACAAGCTCTTAGCAAGAATCAAGCACAAAAATGGCACAAAAGTTTCTGATTAAGCTAAATGGTATATGATGAATAGTATGCTGGTTTAATATGCACAAAAGTGAATTTTAAGAGCTCACTTTAAGCACACAATCCAACAAAATGACATGAAAGCTATAGCAAACCCTATAATGACCTATCTCCTAACAGTTTATCAAATTTGATGCACAAATTTTCACAATGTCAGTCAAACAAGGCACTTTCTGATTTTTTGCTATATTCAATATTTTAGCATGCAAATTTGATTAAAACTCTTCCAAACTGAAAACTAACCACTTATAACACCTACTAACATCCTATTGAGTATGTCTAACAAGTATTCAATCAATTTTATATCACCTAGCAAGCAAATACTCCCTAAACCAAACACTCCTATAGTGACTGAAAATCAAATTTTACCAAGCAAACCTACACAAATCTAATCAGGCAAGCTTCTAACATGCATCCAAGTCAAAAGCAAACATGAACAAACCTATAAACTCACACTTGAGTAGATTTCATGCACTTTTAACCAAATCACAAAAATCTGAATAACCATACACTTTGAACCACAAACAAGGAACTATGAAGTTACCTTGTGGGACCCACATCCAGGTCCCACCAAGGCTGCTATGCCTTCTCCAAACAGACCCGGGTCTGTGCCGATCCTTGGACAAAACAATCACTTAAAACCTGCTAAGAAACATGAAGAACACACAATATGGTATTTTCTGATTTTGGAACCTTTTAAACCTTTTCACAAAATGTGAACCTTTTAACCAATGAATATGTTTTGAAACAAGTATAAAACTCAGAAATCCAAATCCAAGTCCACTTTCACTTTCTTGGACCCTTAAATTTCTGAAATTAAAACCTTTTTAAAACCTTTTTGAAATCTCAAACACAAAGTATTTAAACAATATTAATGGAACTCAGATTAATACTCATCAAACATATACCAACTTTTAAAACTCATAAAAGGAATTACAATTTTAAACAAACACCAACTTTATAAATAATTAAAAAGGGATTACAAGTTTTGAGTAAAATCTGGAACAAGTCTAAATGAGACACAAACGTCTCATTTTATACAAGTGATAGAAGGTCCTAGAATACTAAAACCCTAATGTAGAAAAACCCTAAAATGCCCTTTGTTTGAATCTTCAATCTTCAGTCAACATGGCAAAATGTGATGTTGTACTTTGGCCAGCTGTGGAGAGTGCATCAAGAGCGTTGAAATGGTATTGGGGGCCAAGGAAATCCATCCATTCGTTTATTTGGTCGGGTATTGGGGTTTGGGGATAGAGACGAGTGCAGGGGAGGGTCCCACAAGACACATGGGTGTGTCTTGTGTTGATTTGGGATGTGGGTTTTGGTGACATAGGGGGTAATCAATGTTCTGGAAGGTTTCAACAAAAACCCCTTTGTTTTTAAGTTGATTGGTTCTGGGGATATTAGGGTTTATGGGGGTGATTAGTGCAGGTTTAATCTATTTTGGGTTTAATGGGTTTTTTAAAAACGTGTTTGGGTGGGAAAGTTAAAAAGGGATTAATTAATTAGGTTTAAACCGTGAGTGGAGGGTGACGTGTGAGGGGGAGTGAGGTGGAGGTTAGTGATTGGTGGAGTGTGGTGAGGTGGAGAGATGATTGGCTGGGGGTGTGTTTAGATGTTTGGCAGTTTGGCCCCCTCAAGTTTCTTGTTTTGTTCATTTTGTTTTAAACTACAATATACTCCTTTTCCTTTGAAAACAAGTTTGGGCAGTTGACATTTTTGGCACAAAATGTTTTATAACTTGTATTAAGGACTTCAAATGTAACTTCTTCAATTCCCAAGGGCTAAACTTGTACAATCTTCATTCCTCAAGGACCATTCTTGCATAACTTGATTTCTACAAGGACCAATCTTGATAAATCTTCAAAAATTGAGGGACTAAAGTTGCCAATCTTCAAAACTTCAAGGGAAATTTTGTAAAATCCATTCTTGGTCCCGGTTCATTGTGCGGCTTCGTTTCCCGTGTTCGTTTTTGAATGATTCTTGTGATCTTTTTTTGTCTTTTCCTCAATATCCGTACCTAAAATACACAAGCAACAAACACGAGCATATATTTGGCAGTTTTAATGATATTTAATGCATTTTAAGCCCGATTTGGACGATGAGACTATGTATAAAAGCAGTCTCATCACTCCCCCATACTAAACCATTGCCGTGCCCTCACGCAATGCTAGAATAAAGTATCGTAGCACCTCCAAAATTCATGTTTATTCACTTTATTGGAATGATAAACTAGCTACACTACTACTATTGCTACTACTTGCGTTTTAGACATAATGTATGATTTTCGTCGCAAAATGGGACGTTTAGGTTCATAGAATAAGAACACGTGAATGCTTCGTTAGAAATAATTTCATCGTCCTCGATTTTCACCCTACTTCCATGCCATGCGTGCAACGAGATCATTGTCATTATAAGTTAGTAATGCTAACACTACTCATATGCCCTAATCACGTACTTATTCTCCCATTATTCCTAAGTTGTATCTCTTATATTTTATTTTGTCTTGAATGTTTCACGAGGATACATTGTTGACTTATGCGATAATAGAGATTTAGGTCTAAAAATAGAGCCCTATCGGTGTAACTAAGACCATCAAATCAATAACCCCTCCCAATAGACAACGATGTTAAAAAATTAAGTTGACAAGAAGAATCGATAAACACGGTTTTATAACGGTTTTGAACATGAGACTTATTACCAAGACTTTTATACGCCCCCTAACGGAAGGGCCTTATTATCATTGGTTTACCTCCATCTTTTATTCATCTTCGCCATGAAGCTTTTATTATGACTTCAGTCTTGCCTTGCCTTTTATTATCCGCCTCATCGGTGGTTTTATTAGCCAAAGACGTATATCCTCACGCTAAAGTGAATTTTGGATCTTTAAAGCTTCGAAGATTAAGGCTTGATTCACTTTCAATTTTGCATAGATTTTTCGGCCTTGTGGGGCTTTAAATTGTTTGCTAGATTTAGGTGAGCACTTGAAATCTTATTATTGGGTGAAGCTTTCGATTATTCGGGTGCCAATACTTCAAAACCGTGACGCTGGCGATACCTTAATGTCTTCCCAATTTAATTACACGGAAGCTACTAGAAAAGTCTAGAAACCCAACAATCCTAACTAAACCGCTAAGTCAATATTTATTAAGCAAAAAATATTTACATGCGAAGGGAGAATAAGCAAACAACGAGAACACATGAGTTTTTGAAAGAATACAAGTACTCTACGTTTAGCATAGTAACTTATAATTAACCCTATCATTTCTCGTCCTCATTTAAGAGACTTAGCCTAATGTGTAGTTAAGGAATCAAAGCTAAGTGCTCAACACGCACGGTCGAGTCAAAAATTACTCTTATTCTGGCCATCAGAAAATCTACATTCGTGTCTTCAAACACTTATAAAACATGAGAAAAATTTTAAAATTTGGCCATTTTTAGCCTTATTTTGCAACAAAACGATAAACAAAAAGATAAACTTTATAAAGCGTGAAGGTTTGGCAAGGCAAGTATCTATTCACCCCCCATACTAAAGTTAAACATTGTCCTCAATGTTTCGAGTCTAGGGGTGCAAACACCCCCATACTAGAGACATAGTCGAATGCCTAATCTAGCATGGAAAGGGTGTAAACAATAAATTAATAGCCGTTTATGAAGTGTGCTATAAACCTAAGGTTAGAACATAAAAGTATATATCATTTGGATATTGAGAAAGTATCCAAAGCAAACGATCGAGTGCTCCCATAAAACGAACACGAGAGGCTCCAATCGTGAAGATCATGATCTAAAAACCACAATGCACAAACAACCACGGAACAAAGGTTGGAAGGGCACAAATCTCCTCACATTAAACTAATTAGAAAGCAATAATATGTACATGGATAAGCATGGGTCTCCCCCACGAGGCACCTTGTTTTTGATAACCGAGTCAAAAGCTCGACTCGAATCCCCATAAATGTGATCATTTAGGGATAATCATGGTATGGTCAATTTTTGGTGGGGCTTACATGATAAACAAGGCCCAAAAACAACCGGTATTAAGGACTAAGTCCTTTGATGGTGCAAAATACCAGGGTCGAAGATGGCGTTCTCGTTTCATCGTGTGTCAACACAAACCCAAAGGGTTTCAAGAAAATAGATGAGAAGAAATAGAAGGGTGGGACAATGGGTAAGTCATAGAAACATTGAGCTACTCGAGGTAGACTCGCACCAATCAAATAGAAAGATTTTCCATTTATTGCATCGGTGGAAGACCGAGATTTCACTATATAAGAAATTCCAGGATCAAATATCTCGTCCTCGGTGGAGAAAGGGGAGGGAACATAAGGGGTTTCCCCCACACTATGTCCACACAAAGCATCGTCAAAAGGAGAATACGAGCTTGTAGTACTCAAAACACGTGGTGATGACGGAGTTAGAGTTGTAGAAAAATCTTTTAAATTCAATTTAAAATCCTTTCCTTTTTCATATTTTAAACTCTCCTTGTGAAAACCCGATTTAATTATGTCAAAAATATTTGGTGTTTCAAAAGCAATGTTAGTCACACTAAAAATTCTCACATTTGAAAACCGTTTTGGTAATGGTGGTGGTAAGTTCTCAAATCTTTTGTCAACAAAGAAAACTCCCCCATCGGGATCAACACATTCATCATCCGAAGAATCATTCACAATTGGAATAGTTGGTTAACACTCTTAACCTCCACCGGCGGAGGGGACGGAACTTCATTTTTCTCAACAACTCCTAAAACTCTTTTTGAAATCTTTTTGCAAATGTTTTTGATGGGATTGACATTGTACAAAGACGTGATAGAATACACATGAGAAAGTGTGGAGTTTTGAGTTGCATTAATGACGAGTTCTTCCTCATTGAAACGAAGAGTGATTTTCCTTGCATGCACATCGATAAGTGCTCTCGAGGTATCCAAAAAAGATCGACCTAAAATTAAAGGAACTTTTGGATCGATGGGAATATCAACAACAATAAAGTCTACGGGATAGTAGAACTTTCCAACTTTCACAAAGACGTCCTCGGCAACTCCTCAAGCTAGAATCGTAGAATTATCGGCCATCTCGATTGACATTCTTGAAGGAGTGAGATTGGGAAGATTGAGCGATTTAAAAATATCAAGAGGCATCAAATTAATGCTAGCACCAAGATCGGCCAAGGCGTAGCACTCTTCCATGTCTTGTATAGCACATGGGATTAAAAACTTGCCGGGATCACCGACTTTTTGAGGTATGCGGCTTAGAAAAACCGATGAACAACTAGACGATTTTTGCAATTTTCTTTTGTTATTCAACATACTTTTGAAGTTCGCGGCAAATCGAGGCATCATGACTAAGGCGCCAGCAAAACTTATATTAAAATGCAAGTCACGAAACATTCTCATAAAAAGTTCAAATTGATAATTATTTCGTTCTTGTGCCTTTTCCTTGTCTCGTCTTGAAGGGTATGGTAAAGGTGGTGTGGGTTGGGGCATAGGCATAGGCATCGACCTTGGAATCTCGGGTTCCATGATTGGTATTGGTTCAACCGTAGGTGTGGTTTGAGTGGTACTTCGTGGGCTTGGAATTTTCTCCTTTTCTACCACCACCTCGGGTTCTTTCTCTTTTTCCTTCTCCATAGAAGTACTTGGACGAGAAATGGGTTCTTTGAAAGTTTTACCACTACGAGTAGTAATAACCTTCAATTCTCCTTTCGGGTTCACGATGGTATCACTAGGAAGTCCACCCGAAGAAGAAGGTTTACACATGATAGCTTCAAACATTTTTCCCATTCGGTCTTCAAACTTAGATTGCCTAGCATCCGCTTTTAACAACTCTTGCTTAATTTCATGTTGACCTTGCTCCATTTTTTGTTGATTTTGTTGGAGTCGTTGAACATTTCCTTCCATTTTATTAGCATGAGTTTTAAGTTCATTAGCAAGTTCGTTTTTAAGCTCGTTTTTCAACTCGGATCTTAAGCTAACCATTTCACGTTGCATATTGTCAAACTTAGCATCGTTTGCCTTAGCATAATTCAAAAACTCTCCTTGAAGATTTTTGGTGTGATCATTTTGAAAACCTTGTGTAGTAGTTTGAAAATCACGGTTTTGGTTTTGGTTTGAAATTTGCCCATTTCCACTTTGATAATTACCCTTGTTGTAATTCCTTTGATTGTCTTGATAATTACCACCTTGGTTGTTGTTTCGATAGTTATTAGCATTTTGATTTGGTGGAGCTTGATTTTGGCGGGAACCTTGGCCGTTTTGGTTATAAGTTCCCGTGGCTATATAAGCACTCGAAGTGTTACCATCCGCGGTAATGCACTCGGAAAGATCATGAGCTCCACCACACGATAAACAACTCTTAGCAACCGCTTTAACCGAAGCGGAATTCGAAGCTTCTTGAGCCTTCCAATGGGACATAAGAGTCGAAAACCTATCGAAAAACCGATTTTCCTCATTAGCTTCATCTTGTAAGGCCTTAATGCTACGAGACGATGGTAACGATGATGAACCTAATTTGGTAACACTCGGTGTGTTACGAGGGCTATAAACCTTAGACCTATTTTCAATTATCACCAAAGCTTCTTCAACCGTTTTACACAAAAAATTACCACCCGCGGCGGCATTTAAATAATCTCTTTCATGATCATTAAGTCCATTGTAAAACGTGTCAATTTGATGCAAGTCGGAAAAACCGTGATGAGGACATTCATGTAACATTTCCTTAAACCTATTCCAAGCCGTTGAAAAACTTTCATTTGATTCTTGTGAAAATTTAGAAATCTCATTTTTCAAATGCGTAGTCTTAGAGGGCGGAAAAAATTGGTTCACGAACATAGAAACGAGATCCTTCCACGTCAATATAGAATTGGGTGGCTCTTTCTCTAACCAAATTTTAGCGGGCCCCGCTAAGGAATACGGAAAAAGCATCATCTTAATCGAGTCATTCGAGACATCCTTAAATTTGCAAGTAGCGGTAAGACGATTGAATTGGCGGATATGGTTGTGGGGATTGTCCTTCTCATCACCTCGGAATTTGTTGTTTTGGATCATCGACAACAAACCCGTTTTAACCTCAAAATTCTCCGCAAGGATAGCGGGAATCACAATAGCTTCTCCATAACCCTCGGTGGGTGCTTGAAGTAACTCCATCATAGTTCAATTCGCCATGGTTGGTGCTTCTCGTACAATGGGTTCGTCAATAGGAGACTCCTCACTAGAATGAGTTGGAGTGGGAGTTTTGTTCTTTCGTCTACGTGCACGTTTTGCTTGATTACGAGTTAGCATAAACGTCACGTACAACGTGGAGACGAGCAAAGAAGATTCTTTTTGGTGTTTTGTATTTTTTCAATTTTTTTTGTGGTTTTTGATTGTATTAACCTTTTTGGAAATTGGTGAATGTATTAAGTAGACAAAAATCTATAAGTTTCCTCCTTAATCAAATCTCTCGATTAAAGAAGCCTCAAGGAATGAAAACGATCACGTGAAGTGAACGCCTTCGATGACTTTAGAACGATGGTGGAACACCAAATCGTTCAAGAGGGTTTAATCAATAGAAACCAAGAAAATATATATGATATGTAATAATACTTTGGGCGGAAAAACCCTCGATTATCTCTCAAAATCAAATACTCACAAGCAAGCGGAGGAAACGAGGCGGCGCGAAGCACTTAAGAGCCTTTTTCCTTTAGGTCGTGAAATACAACCGCCTTATACCCACCTTATAGTTTGTATTTTTCAAAATCGAGCTTCACGAAAGTATTTATCTATTTTTGCCTTTTTTCTTTGGTTTGAGATTCGAATACAATGATTGGGTAATGACCTCCCAAGTCAAGGTTGTGATTTCTCACGTATTTGGAGTACTTGTGAATTTATTGTTCTACGTATACAATATATTAATTATATTCACACAAAAACCGAAAAATGATAATACGTATTAGTAGAGTGCTACTAATACAAATACTAATTATGGTTATATAAAAAACAACAATTGTTCAATCAAAACACAACACGCCTCCCCGGCAGCGGCGCCAAAATGATTGTAGAGTTTTTGTACCCTTTAGGAAAAGGATGACAAAATAGTGGTAAGCGTTAAGTGTCGGTTTAGGAAAACCGAGCACTAATGACCCTTAAGAAAGTTCAAGTTCGTTTCCCAAGGAGGCACGTGCGTTGTGTAAACACTTATGACCCAAAGTGGGGATTGTTCTCAAGGAGGCACGTGTGTTGTGTTAAGAAATGATTAATGATGATTTTATTGTTATGAGAAGAGAAATAAGAAATGGGGTGAGAGGAGAATGACGGTTACAAAGACGGATCGAGCTAAGACGAAAAGGCGTTCACGTAAAACCGTAAAAAACTACAAAATTAAAAATTTTAAACCTAAAAATTAATTAAAAGCTAAAAGTAGTCTAAAATAATATAAATAAGTATAAAAATCCAATAAAAATATTTGAAAACCTTTTATTAATTAAATATTCAATTTTAAATGCTAATTAAAGCCCTAAAATTAAATATAATTAATCAAAATGTCCAAAATATTATTTTATTGAACAAATAACTTACTTATATTATCTAAAGACTAAAAATTATTTTTCCTAATTTTTAAAAACTATTTTTCTATTTTTTAAATCACTAAAAGATATTTTTAAACTAAAATAATTATAAAAAATAATAAAATAATGCCAAAAATAATTGGACACTTTTAAAAATCCTAAATTACTCTAATGAACAGAAGAAAAATGAAAAAGTTTGAAAAATATTAAATTTACCACTAAAAGACAAAAACAGTTTAAAATAAAACCCTAATTAACTTAAATTAATTCTAAAAATTAAATAAAAAGTGAACAGTAAAAACTTTTTTAACCAAAAATCTTAAATTATTTTTCTTAATAAAAGAAAAATGTTGAAACTGAAAAATATGTATTTTTGGCACTAAATCCCAAAAACAGAAACTTAAAAAAAAGTAATTAAAGTAGCAATAAAACCTAAAAAATAGCAAATGAACAGTAAATAAAAATCTAATTAATCAGAAAAATCAAAAATAAAATTAGAAAAATATAGAAACCAGTTTGAAGTCCTAACTCTAAAATTCAGTCACTAAAGACAAAAAAGAAAGATTACTGAAAGTGACATGTGACCAAGTCTTGTCTTTTAGCTTAGCAGTGGTAACAACAAAGCTAGCAGTGGGAAATTGGTTCCCACTGGTAATGTAAAATTTTGGTCAGGAGACCTTAGAGCTTAGGAAAGCTTGCTTGAGTGGATTTCTTTGGACAACAAGGCACCCCCACACCAGTTGGGTTGTGGGGAGTCTAAGTAAACACAAAAACTCACAAGCTCTTAGCAAGAATCAAGCACAAAAATGGCACAAAAGTTTCTGATTAAGCTAAATGGTATCTGATGAATAGTATGCTGGTTTAATATGCACAAAAGTGAATTTTAAGAGCTCAATTCAAGCACACAATCCAACAAAATGACATGAAAGCTATAGCAAACCCTATAATGACCTATCTCCTAACAGTTTATCAAATTTGATGCACAAATTTTCACAATGTCAGTCAAACAAGGCACTTTCTGATTTTTTTCTATATTCAATATTTTAGCATGCAAATTTGATTAAAACTCTTCCAAACTGAAAACTAACCACTTATAACACCTACTAACAACCTATTGAGTATGTCTAACCAGTCTTCAATCAATTTTATATCACCTAGCAAGCAAATACTCCCTAAACCAAACACTCCTATAGTGACTGAAAATCAAATTTTACCAAGCAAACCTACACAAATCTGATCAGGCAAGCTTCTAACATGCATCCAAGTCTAAAGCAAACAGGAACAAACCTATAAACTCACACTTGAGTAGATTTCATGCACTTTTAACCAAATCACAAAAATCTGAATAATCATACACTTTGAACCACAAACAAGGAACTATGAAGTTACCTTGTGGGACCCACATCCAGGTCCCACCAAGGCTGCTATGCCTTCTCCAAACAGACCCGGGTCTGTGCAGATCCTTGGACAAAACAATCACTTAAAACCTGCTAAGAAAAATGAAGAACACACAATATGGTATTTTCTGATTTTGGAACCTTTTAAACCTTTTCACAAAATGTGAACCTTTTAACCAATAAATATGTTTTGAAACAAGTATAAAACTCAGAAATCCAAATCCAAGTCCACTTTCACTTTCTTGGACCCTTAAATTTCTGAAATTAAAACCTTTTTAAAACCTTTTTGAAATCTCAAACACAAAGTGTTTAAACAATATTAATGGAACTCAGATTAATACTCATCAAACATATACCAACTTTTAAAACTCATAAAAGGAATTACAATTTTAAACAAACACCAACTTTATAAATAATTAAAAAGGGATTACAAGTTTTGAGTAAAATCTGGAACAAGTCTAAATGAGACACAAACGTCTCATTTTATACAAGTGATAGAAGGTCCTAGAATACTAAAACCCTAATGTAGAAAAACCCTAAAATGCCCTTTGTTTGAATCTTCAATCTTCAGTCAACATGGCAACATGTGATGTTGTACTTTGGCCAGCTGTGGAGAGTGCATCAAGAGCGTTGAAATGGTATTGGGGGCCAAGGAAATCCATCCATTCGTTCATTTGGTCGGGTATTGGGGTTTAGGGATAGAGACGGGTGCAGGGGAGGGTCCCACAAGACACATGGGTGTGTCTTGTGTTGATTTGGGATGTGGGTTTTGGTGACAAAGGGGGTCATCAATGTTCTGGAAGGTTTCAACAAAAACCCCTTTGTTTTTAAGTTGATTGGTTCTGGGGATATTAGGGTTTATGGGGGTGATTAGTGCAGGTTTAATCTATTTTGGGTTTAATGGGTTTTTTAAAAACGTGTTTGGGTGGGAAAGTTAAAAAGGGATTAATTAATTAGGTTTAAACCGTGAGTGGAGGGTGACGTGTGAGGGGGAGTGAGGTGGAGGTTAGTGATTGGTGGAGTGTGGTGAGGTGGAGAGATGATTGGCTGGGGTGTGTTTAGATGTTTGGCAGTTTGGCCCCCTCAAGTTTCTTGTTTTGTTCATTTTTTTAAACAACAATATACTGCTTTTCCTTTGAAAACAAGTTTGGGCAGTTGACATTTTTGGCACAAAATGTTTTATAACTTGTATTAAGGACTTCAAATGTAACTTCTTCAATTCCCAAGGGCTAAATTTGTACAATCTTCATTCCTCAAGGACCATTCTTGCATAACTTGATTTCTACAAGGACCAATCTTGATAAATCTTCAAAAATTGAGGGACTAAAGTTGCCAATCTTCAAAACTTCAAGGGCAATTTTGGAAAATCCATTCTTGGCCCGGTTCATTGTGCGGCTTCGTTTCCCGTGTTTGTTTTTGAATGATTCTTGTGATCTTTTTTTGTCTTTTCCTCAATATCCGTACCTAAAATACACAAGCAACAAACACGAGCATATATTTGGCAGTTTTAATGATATTTAATGCATTTTAAGCCCGATTTGGACGATGAGACTATGTATAAAAGGAGTCTCATCAATTTCAAAGGGTAATTCCGAATTAGGAGCAACAAGAATGGGAGCTTCGGTAAGATTCCTTTTGAGAGTCTCGAAATCTCTAACACAATCCTCATTGAAGTTAAAAGGAGCATCCTTCTCGAGAAGGTGTGTCATAGGTCGAGAGATTTTCAAAAAGTATTTGATGAAACGACGATAAAATCCCGCGTGGCCTAGGAAACTCCTAACTCCCTTAACGGTTTTGGGATGAGGTAACTTGGCGATAACGTCTACCTTAGCTTTATCTACCTCAATCCCCGCTTTCGAGACCTTATGTCCTAAGACGATTCCTTGTTTACACATGAAATGACATTTTCCCCAATTAAGCACAAGATTGGTTTCTTCACAACGTTTTAACATTTGCTCGAGATTAGATAAACACGACATGAACGAATTGCCAAACACCGAAAAGTCATCCATAAACACTTCCATCGGCTTCTCGATCATATCGTGAAAAATGGCCATCATACACCGTTGAAACGTACCCGGTGCATTACAAAGTCCGAAAGGCATCCTACGATAAGCAAACGTTCCATAAGGACACGTAAACGTAGTATTCTCTTGATCACGAGGGTCGATAGGGATTTGATAGTAACCGGAAAAACCATCTAAAAAGCAATAGAATACATTTCCCGCAAGTCGCTACAACATTTGATCCATGAAGGGCAAAGGAAAGTGGTGTTTACGAGTGGCGTCATTTAACTTTCGGTAGTCAATACACACCCTCCAACCGGTCACAACACGAGTGGGAGTTAACTCGTTGTTTTCATTAGGTACAACAGTCATTCCTCCCCTTTTTAGGGACACAATGGATTGGGCTCACCCATGGGCTATCGGAGATAGGATAAATCATTCCCGCGTCAAGGAGTTTTAGAACTTCCTTTTTGATGACATCGTGAATTTTGGGGTTTACCCTTCTTTGACTTTGAATTACGGGTTTGTAGTCCTCCTCTATTAAAATCTTGTGAGTACAAAATTTTGGGTCAATACCCTTAATGTCGGAAATTTTCCACGCAATTGCCCCTTTATGAGCTTTAAGAACTTTCAAGAGCTCGGTTTTTTCATCATTAGCAAGACCTTTTGCAATAATAACCGGTAACTTGTCATCAACTTCCAAAAATGTGTATTCAAGGTGAGATGGAAGATCTTTCAATTCAAGGATAGGTGGTTCCTCGATTGAAGATTTTTGCTCAACACTCATAACTTCCATCGGCGAAAGAAATGGTGGAATAGAAGTATCATCACTAATAATCACCTCCTTGGAATGGAGTGAGATTTGGTGTAGAATTAGCAAGAATCGGATCCAAAATAGTGGGATTGCCACTTGACGAGCTATCGGAAAAACCTAACACTTCTTGTGAAAACTCATCGCAAACCACATCAACTAAGTCAATGTGATTGATGGTAGTGATTGCATAAACATGAGAAGGTTTTGAGTTTTGATTAGCGTTTATAACAAGTTCCTCTTCGTTGAATCTGAAAGTGATAGTTCTTGCATGAACGTCAATAAGCGATCTCGAGGTGTCTAAAAATGGACGACCTAAAATTAGAGGAACTTGAGGATCCGCGGGGATGTCAACTACTATAAAATCAACGGGATTGTAGAACTTCCCCACTTTCACGAAAACATCTTCGGCTACTCCACATGCTAAAATCGTAGAATGATCGACCATCTCGATAGACATGTTCGAAGGAGTAAGAGCCGGAAGCGAAAGCGATTTCCAAATGGAAAATGGCATCAAATTAATGCTCGCACCAAGATCGCCCAAGGCGAGGCATTCTTTCATATCTTGTATGTCACAAGGAATGAGAAACTTTCCGGGGTCACCAACTTTTTCCGGTATGCGGTTAAGATAAACCGAAGAACAATTAGAAAGCTTTGAAAGCTTTTCCTTATCGCTCATCATACTTTTAAAAGTGGAAGCGAAACGAGGCATATATAACAACGCGTCGGCTAAACTCACATCAAAATGCACTTGTTGAAACATTTTTATAAAAAGCTCGATTTGTTGTTTGTTACGTTCTTGTAATTTCTCTTTGTTTCGTCTCGAAGGGTAAGGTAAGGGTGGTGTGGGTTGGACATTAGGCAACGTCCTTGGAAACTCAGGTTCCATGATTGGTATTGGTTCAACCGTATGTGTGGTTTGAGCGGTACTTAGTGGGCTTGTGATATGCTCCTTTTCGACCATCACCTCGAGTTGTTTCTCGATTTCCTTCTCCGTAGAAGTACTTGAATGGGAGATTGGTTCCTTGAAAGTTTTACCACTTCGTGTAGTAATAACCTTCATTTCTCCCTTCGGGTTTGAAATGGTTTCACTATGAAGACCACCCGAGGAAGAGGGTTTACACATGATTGCTTAAAACATTTTTGCCATTCGGTCTTCAAATTTTGATTGCCTTAAATCTACTTTTAACAATTCTTGTTAAATCTCATGTTGTCCTTGTTCCATATTTTGTTGATTTTGTTGAAGACTTTGAACGTTTCCTTCCATTTTATTTGCATGAGTTTTAAGTTCATTAGCAAGTTCGTTTTAAGCTCGTTTTTCAACTCGGATCTTAAGCTAATCATCTCACGTTGCATATTATCAAACTTAGCATCATTTGCTTTAGCATAATCCAAAAATTCTCCTTGAAGATTTTTAGTGTGAGCATATTGAAAACCTTGTGTAGTGTTTTGAAAATCACGGTTTTGGTTTTGATTAGTAACTTGTCCATTCCCACTTTGATAATTCCCTTTGTTGTAGTTACGTGAATTGCCTTGATAACCACCAAGTTTGGTTGTTATTTCGATAGTTATTAGCATTTTGATTTGGTGGAGCTTGATTTGGGCGGGAGCCTTGGCCGTTTTGGTTGTAAGTTCCCGTTGCTACGTAAGCACTCGAAGTGTTACCACCGGCGGTAATGCACTCGGAAAGATCATGAGCTCCACCACAAGACAAACAACTCTTATCAACCGCTTTAACCGAAGCGGAATTTAAAGCATCTTGTGCTTTCCAATGAGTCATAAGATTTGAAAACCTATCGAAAAAACGATTTTCCTCATTAGCTTCATCATGTAAGGCATTAATGCTACAAGACGATGATGACGATGACGAACCCATATTGGAAACACTCGATGTGTTACGAGGGTTGTAAACCTTAGATCTATTCTCGATAATCTTTAAAGCTTCATCGGTCGTTTTGCACAAAAAATTACCACCCGCGGCGGCATTCAAATAATCTCGTTCATGATCATTAAGCCCATTATAAAAAGTATCAACTTGATGCAATTCCGAAAAATCATGGTGTGGACATTCATGTAACATTTCCTTAAATCGTTCCCACGCCATTGAAAAACTCTCATTATTTCGTTGTACAAATCTTGAAATCTCATTTTTCAAATGTGTTAATTTTGATGGTGGAAAAAAATTGTTCACAAACTTAGAAGCGAGATCACCCCATGTCAAAATTGAATTTGGCGGTTCTTTCTCGAGCCAAATTTTAGCGGGTCCATCTAACGAGTATGGAAACAACATCATCTTAATGGCGTCATGTGGAACATCCTTAAACTTGCTAGTAGCGGTGAGACGATTAAAATTCCTTATGTGGTAGTGCGGGTTGTCTTTTTCATGACCTCTAAACTTATTAACTTGCACATCGACATTAAACCTGTCTTAATCTCGAAATTCTCCGCAAGGATAGCGGGAATCACAATGGCTTCTCCAAAACCCTCGGTGGGTGCTTGAAGCAACTCCATCATAGTACGATTAGCCATGATAGCTTCTTGTTCTACAATAGGTTCAACAATTGGAGTTTGTTCTTCAATCAACGTCTCTTGATTTCCTTGACTTTGACGACGTTTACGAGCTCGTTTAGTTTGACTACGAGTTAGCATAAACTTCACGTAGAATGGGAGGTGAGCAAAGAAGATTCTTTTTGGGTGTTTTGTGAATTTTCAATTTTTTTGTGTTTTTGATTGTTTTTAATTTTTTTGGATTTTGGTGTATCTTCGTAGACAACAATCTAACAAATCTCTCCTCGAAACAAACTCTTGATTAAAGAAGCCTCAAAAGAATGAAAACGATCACGTGGAGTGAACGCCTTCGAATGACTTTAGAACTTTGGTGAAAATCAAATTGTTCAAGAGGGTTGAATCACAAAGAAACCAAGCAAATATATATGATACGTAATAATACTTTGGGCGGAAAAACCCTCGATTAGTCTTCAATTTCAAAATACTCACAAGCAAGCGGGGAAACGAGGCGGCGCGAAGCACTTAAGAGCCTTTTTCCTTAGGGTATATTTTATAATACCCGCCTTATACCCACCTTATAGTTCGTATTTTTCAAAATCGAGCTTCACGAAAGTATTTATCTATTTTTGCCTTTTTCTTTTGTTTGAGATTCAAATACAATAATTAGGAGATCAAATCCTAATTAAGGTTGTGTTTTCACACTTTTGGAGATATTTTGTATTGATTGTGATACTTATTACAATATAGTAATAATAATTTCACAAGAAAAACCAAAAAATAGATAATACGTATTAGTAGATTTCTACTAATACAAATACTATTTATGGTTAATATTAAAAACAACAAGACAAATTAATCACAACACACCTCCCCGGCAGTGGCGCCAAAATGATTGTAGTAAATTAAAACTCTTGTTTAGGAAAACAAAGAGGGCAAATAGGGAAAATATTAAATACGACGGTTTAGGAAAACCGTGTACAAATGACCCTTATGATGTGAAAGTTCGTTTCCCAAGGAGGTATATGTGTGTGAATAATTTGTAATTGGTTTGAGATTAATATTTGAAAGAAGGGGATGAGAGAATAGAATGACGAAGACGTGAAATTAATTACTACTACGACTAAACGTAAAACCGTAAAAAGTACAAAAATAAAAATTAATTCTAAAAATTCCCAAAAAATTACCAAAAATCAAATAAAATAAACTAATAGTTTACCAATGATCAAAACTTTTTCAAACCTTTTAGCTATATAAATATTAATTTTTAAATACTAATTAAAGCCCTAAAAATCAAATTAATTATCAAAAAGCCCAAATTAATATTTTTCAATTGGTAAACCTCTAAAATGACCTAAAAAGATTAAAAACTCTTTTTAGAAAATTTTAAACTAAGAAAAACTATTTAAAATGATTTAAAAACTATTAAAACTTAAAATAATTATAAAAATCAATCTAATGAAGATAAAATTAATCTAAGAGTTGCAAAAATCCTATTTAATGTATTAAAGCTAAGAAAAATATAAAAAGTGTGAAAATGTGAAATTTGAAATTTAATAATAAAATAATATTAAAATAATATTAAAAAACCAAAAATTATAAAAATTCTAAAAACTTGCAAACTAGTTTATTTTAACCTAAATAATCAGAAATTGAAAGTGAAATTACAAAATTACCCCTACTGGGCCCCCAAATGGGCTAAAAGCAAAATCAGTCAACACTAATGGGCTTTTGGGCCCAAAAAGTCAAACTAGACCCAAATGACCTGAAAAAACCCTATTTGACTCAAAATTTAATTCTAAGCACAAAAGTCTAAAGGCCCAAAAGCTGATTTTGAGCTTATCATAGCTTAAATAACAAACATCTTATTCTTATTGGGCCAATAAGCTCATTAAGCAGTAAGCCAATGCCATAAGCTCTGCTTAAACACACAACCTTCTTTTGAGATGCCTAAGAGATCTGTGAAAAGAAATTTTGAAAAAGCACACTGAATAAGCCAGAAATAAGCCAAGAAGATTTTCACAAAAAGACAAAATAGTCGACTTAGAGTTTTAGACCACCTCAGGACTTGATTCAACTTGCAATAGACTCTAAACAAATTAATTAAGCTAAAACAATCAAGAAAAGTTCAATAAGCAAAGCCAAATAAGCTGGATAAGCCAATAAGCACTTATGAAAAAGTCAAGTGAGTTGGTTTTCTAGTCAAACCCTAAAGTCAACACTCCAAATGCTCCAGTATGAACAAATGGGTCAAATAATGAGCACCTATTACAAAATTAAAGTTGTTGCACGTTTGAATAAGCTGGAATAGCTTATTGATAAGCTGAACACCAAATTACACTAGCAGTGGCTAGCAGCAGGGGAAAGGAGTTCCCACTGCTTTGACTTTTTGACTTGTGATTTGTGAGAGATCCAGTTGGATTCAAGTGGAAACAAGGGCACCCTTGTGATCAGTGAATCACAAGGAGTCACAATCAAGCAGATAATCACACTTCCTATAAGCCAATAAGCACATAAAAATCCAACAATGCCCAGATATTGCATAGACCTAGCAAATAAGCAGTTAATCACTTTTAAGCAGTTTTAGCATGAATAAGCCAACCAGAATGAACCAAAAGCATACACAAGCTATAATAACTGTTAATAAGCACAAACAAACTTATTCTAATAACTGAATCAAAGATTACAATCAAATCAAAGCATATGCAGGTTTCTGATTATGAACTTCAAGAACACAAATGCCTTATCTGATATAGATGACCACAAATCGAATTTTAGCACTCAAATCCTACTTCCCTGGTTCTATTAACTTAGATTTAACACTTGTTAACCCTAGTCTATGATTAGATCTAGGTGTCCTCTAAATTTCAGCCAATTTAACCAAGTAATCAAGATTTTATAGCCTATTTATGGATCTAGATGATAATAGCCACAAAACTTATAGATAACCAACACTTAACAACAGATAAGCATGCACAAACTTAATAGAACCAAGAACAATAACAAAGGAAGGCTCAAATCCCTTTGAATCAGTTAACCCAAACACCCCTTTGGAATCTGATTTTGCAATCTTCCAAATGATTGTTGTGTTTTAACCTATCAAACAAGATCCAATCAACCCTAACAATTCCTAAACAACCTTAGAAACTCAAATCAAGCCACAAAACACCAATCCACAACAAATCATGCAAAATCACCAAAAATACAATAAAATTCAGAAAAATTGAAAAGGGAGAGAGATGCAAACCTCCAAGACTTACATCTAAGCCTTGGAATGATTGAGCTGAGGTGCTAGCAAAACAAGCACCAGCTTCCTTGTACCTGCTAAGATCAACTAACCACAATGATGAAAAAATAATATGAAACTTTTGATTTTTGAAACACAAGCTTTATTGCTTAAAACCTTGCCTCAAAAACCATCAAACATGAACATGGAACTCAGATCTTAGCTTATCAAATACCAAACTTTTATAAAACACAAAGGGAAATCACAAATTTTCAGAAAATCCAACTTTTATTTAATAAAAAGGAATTACAAAGATTTAAAGCTAAAATCTGGAACAAGGGACTCTCACAAGTTGAGGTCTCCTTATATAGGACTAGTAGACGTTTCTAGAATGCTAACATACATGAAAATCCTAGCTATAAATTTCTAGGAATGTCATTGAATGGTTGATGTTTGTGAGCTGTCCAAATGCATCAAAACCGTTCATTTTAGCTTTGGGGTTAAGCTAAGAGTTTAAGTTGTTGATTTGGCCACGTCAGATTCCTTGGGGAGTAAGTTGTGATGTGATAGGTGGACGAGGTTGACTGTGGGGCCCTTTGGTGAGTGGAGGTGAGGGTTTTGTGTGTGGGATAGGTTTCTGCATGTGTGAATCAAGCATGTGCCTGGGTAATTTCCATTTACCCTTTGTTTTAAGTGAAGTGGTAACTGTGTTCATGGAGTGAACAGTAACTCTTTTGATCCGTATTTTGTGGAGTGTAAAAGTGTTTGGCGCAATTTCCATTCAAATGTTTCATTTGCACATGTTTGGCCCTTGTGTTTTCAGAAAGATGGTAAAACAAGTTTTTAAGCCTTCAAAACCGTTTTCCTTTGTTAATAAACTTTCCAAGTTTATAGTTTTGCCACAAAACTTTGGTGAAAGGGTTTCAAGGGTTGTTTTTGCCATTTTTCCGTATTTGAAGGACTGATCTTGGACATTCTTGATCTTCAAAGGTCTTCATTGGTTCTTTGACTTTATGAGGGACCATAATTGACAAATTAGAATTAATGAGGGACTAAACTTGCCAATTATTTAAAGTTGAAGGACCATTTTGTAATTTTGACAAACTTAAGGGACCAAACTTGTAATTATGAATATACAAGGGTTTTATGTGTCATTTCTTCATATTTTGAAGATCAATCTTGTACATCTTCAAGTCTTCAAGGATTTATCTTGGATAATTCATGAACTTGGGCCCGGTTCTTTGTACGGCTTCGTTTCTCGTGTCTGTTTTTCCTTGTTTCTTGTGATCTTTTGTCTTTTTCATGATATCCATACCTAAAACACACAAGTAAACAAACACAAGCATATATATGGTATTTTATGAAATTTTAATGCATTTAAAGCCCGAAAAGAACGATGAGATCATTTACAAATACCATCTCATCACATTCTTTGAAGTTGAATGTGTCTGCTGTTGTTGTGGAGTTGTAGTAACTAGAAAAGTCTGATCAGTGTCTTCTAGCTTCTCATAAAATCTCTTCCAATTAGTTTCTGGAATCACCTGCTGTTGTGGTGGTGGTGACTGTGGCTGTGGTTTATTTGTAACCATATTTTCCTCAACTGATAGTTGATTATGTGGTTGATCCTCCATATTGGTGTGATCCACAAAGTCTTCAAAACCATCATCAACATCAAAATTCTTTTCCTAAAAATTTGTTCCATCCCCAAATATAGCTGGAATATCAGAAGAAGGTCCTGATTCCTTTAAATTCCTCCCCTGTTTGGATGCTTTCAGTTGCTTTCTCCTAAAGGCTCTTAACTTTTGATTTTGGTCCTTCAACTGAGCCTTTTGAATTGACCTGTGATGCCTAATCCAAGGATTTGCTCTCCTTCTTAGCTTTTTGATATTAGCATTCAGCTCTTCAATCCTTTTATCTTGTAAAAGCTTAGCATCTTGCAAATCTTTAACCTGTTTAGACAAACTAGTACATGAAGCAGTTAAATTTGCAAAATCCAACACCTTTGTTGCCCTGCCTTGTGGTGAACCACTAGCATCTTGTGAAGCAGCAGGTGTATGGATCATCTCATCAGAGATTGGTTGGTCATTCTACTGATGAGAAGAAGAAGTTTGTACTTCTCTAGAGGGTTGGGGACTCTGATGAGAGGTAGTTTGTTGAGGTTCACTAGCTGAGTTAGGATCCTCACCCTCTGTGTTAGCCTTAATCGATGTATTTTGTGTACACCTTATAGCATGTTAATTTATCATAATTATATTTTTGTTTGTCGTTATATATGTACTTTGAGTGTGTTTTTGTGATTATGTAGGATATTCGCGAAATGGAATAAAATGGCCGCTTAATTAATTTTTTGAAGAAAAGACATGAAGAGCGCCGATAAATAAACCAAAATATCGAAGAAAAAGATTTGAGCACGTTATAATATTTTTAGTCATATTTTATTTGACCGGGCTTCGGTTGAGCAATTCTTGGCGTTCGGCTATTTTTTAATTGGGCCAATGTCATTATATTCTAAAAGAAAAAAACTGACCATGGCCCATCACATATCATTAACAACCGTGGGATATTAAAGAAAAAGATGAGACATCAATTGAGGTCACCAATAAAAAACAGAGCCCCACATATTTTGCAAGAAAAAAGATTCTTGCAAGATTCACAATTCTTTTGGTGGGTGTTGGTTCCTACAACCGAAAAGAAAAAAAAGAACTACAACCGCAATTAATTGCTTTGTAGAGTTCACAATTGACTTGGTGGGAGATTTGATTTTTGCTACGTTGGTCATCAAATAGCAAAGAAAAAAAGAATTAAAAGCAAACGTGTCCTTGGAGAGATCAAATATCAACCGCAAGAAAAGAGTGAAAAAAAGAAGCCATGAACAGTAGTATTAAGTGGGTCGGGTACATCACGATGACCAGCTAATTTTGTTGTAATTCCTTCCGGTAACTTTATTTATGGTTTGATCATTAATTTTGGATTATCACATTTATTTTACATTGTTTTATAATTAATTTTTAAATTATATTATTTGATTTGATATTATGTTTAATAATTTGTGCAAGACGATTTATTGTTAGTTAGCGATTCATACCTATTCTTTTTAGTAAAAGAAAAAGATGATTGAATAATCGACGTAAGTTGTGCCTAAATAAATTATTAAAACATAATTGTGGTTGGATTATTATAAGACTTATTATTGTGAGTTATTGATAAACATAACAAGTCCCGAGATTAATTCATTCATATTAAGTCAAAGTAATCTTTGTAATTGGAGTGAAAAGTTTTGATAATCCATAGTGTGATCAACCATAAATATTGGGAGTTGGAAGGGATTGCATTTTTCTTAATTGTTTACATCTTTAGTTTTAATTTTTTCTAGCTTTATTATTAGTTTAATAGGTATTTCAATTTTTAATCAGTATTTTTATTATTAAGAGTACTTTAAAGATTTAGATTTTTAAAACCAAAACTTTACTTAATCAGTGATCACCTCAAAACTAAAATAAAAACCACATACTCCTCGTGGATTCGATACCCGCTTACCCTATCTAGTATAAAGTAATTAGGTTTATTTATGACCGGTACTTCGACGCCGATCAAAATTTTGGCGCCGCTGTCGGGGAGTATTGAGCTTTTCGTTTAAGTTTTTGTTAATATTTTTAAAATAAAAAATTATATACAAAAAGAGTTTATTTTTCTTGTTTTGTTTGTTTGTTTTGTTTTTTGTGAGTGTGCATGTTAGTGTATGCGCACACGTAGATCGGGACGTCCATCACTGTTAGCTTACGATCCTGAGGTTGAGAAAAGTGCAAGGTTGAGGAGGAAAGCATTTCGACAGTTTTCTACTAATCTTGATTTCACAGGTTTAGAAGAGCTTTTCGCTGAAATGCCAGGTGAAGACGATACTAGCGGAGATATAAGCGAAGGAAAGTCCCCACCACGGGTTGTGGATTCCAATTACAGGTCGGGGATCTTCAAGGATCCCTCGCCTATCGTTTATCCGGATCTGGTTAAAGGGGTTACAAGTAACTTCAAGATCCAGCCGAACGTCATAGCGATCTTGCCAATGTTTCGAGGACGTGAGGAGCTATACGCACATCTGCGAGAGTTCTTCTCCATTACTAACACACATCAGGTTAATAACATTACCAAGGATGAGATAAGATATCGCCTTTTTCCTGTTTCTCTTAAAGATCAAGCTAAGGACTGGTTTTGATCTCTTGAGCCAAGTAGTATAAACTCATGGTCTGAAATGCAATCTGCTTTTCTTGATGAGTTTTATTCTATAAGTAAAACTGCTTCCATTAGAAATAAGATTAAATGCTTTCATCAAATCCCATGAGAGCAGTTTTATGAAGCGTTTAGTAGACCTAAGGAGTTATTAAGAACATGACCTCATCATGATGTTCTAAAATGGGAGCTTGTCAAAGTCTTCTATGATGGGTTGGATTATAACAACCAAAAATTTGTGATGGCAACTAGTGGGGTATATTTTTCTCGCGACATATGGAGGAAGAATGGGAGTTTTTTGAAAAACCGAGCAAAGGTTCCAAGACCCAAGCTTTAGTGGATCGAAACAACCACACATCTTCCGCCAATTCTGTGTCTAACCAACATGGCACAAATTCTAAAACTAGCGAGTTAAGTAAGAAAGTTGATATTTTGTTGAGAAATCTAGGAAAAGGTGTTCCAAATGTGTCGCATAGTAGGTGTTCAATGTGTGGTGATCCGAGTCATTCTGTCGATAATTGTCAATGTTGGGGGGCGCCACCAAATGAGGAGGTGAATGGAGTTTATGGAGGTCGTCCATGAAATGACCCATTCTCTGAAAGTTACAATCCTGGATGGCGGAACCATCCCAATTTCCGTTGAAAAGATGAAGATAATCGCCCTAATAATGCCCAAAAACAACACTATGGTTATAAACCAAGGTATGAGGGTGGCGATTCATCTAACTTCCAACAACAATCTTACCATCATAGGCCACAACAACAATATCCAAATCAGGGCCAAGGGTAAGATGATAACCATCTCTTAAACCTTGACCGAAAGTTTGATAGGCTTATGGATTCTTTTTCTACCAACAATCAAGAGATCAATAGAAAATTCGAGGTCACCAATCAAAGACACGAGACCACTACAAATCGATTGCAGCTCTTGAGAGACAAGTTGGTCAATTGGTAAATCAATTGAACAAAAGAGATGAGGGAAAGCTACCGAGATATCCCACCATTAATCCCGCACACAAGAAAAATGGACATGAGCACGTGAGTTTGGTGACGTCTCTTTGAAATGGTAAAACCTACAATAATGACATCGGAATTCCAAGTATTCAAAATTCTTCTCATGATGCTGAGGATTTCTTTATCGATGAAATTATTGTTGAAGGTAAAAATTTTGATAATGTTAAGTCCGGTTCGGAGTTGGTAAATGATTTGTTAAATGATTTTCCTAAACCAACAACACAGAAACCCGAAGCTACTAAATCTCCCGAAGTTGGGGAGGGTGATGTGTCCAGCACACCATACCCTACAGCTTTGGTAAAAATGGCATCTACAAGGTTAGCTAAAAAGGGTCCTCATGCCGAGGATATGTGGGAGACTGTCAAGCAAGTTAAGATCAATCTCCCCCTTATTGATGCTATTAAGCAAATTCCTGCATATGCCAAGTTTTTAAAGGACTTATGTACCTAAAAGAGGAAGCTGAAGGCGTCTTTGCCTAAAATGATTGACCTAACTGAGCATGTTAGTGCTATCTTATCTAGCTCTATTCCTCCTAAATTCAAAGATCCTTGAGCCCCATGGATTTCAGTTGTGGTGGGAAATATTGCCATCAAGAAGGCACTCCTTAATCTTGGAGCCAATATCAACATCCTTCTTGCTAGTTTGGTCGATAAATATGACTTAGGAACTCTTTGTAAGTGTTGATACAAAAGTTGGATGATCCTTGCTAGACCCGAATTAGGCTTAATTCGGGTTGGCTGGGCTCCGGCTCTTGCACCAAGTGAATAGTCTTGCTGAGATCCTGCACACTAAATCAACACGTGTTAAGCTTACCGTGGGAATGTATCCCACGATTAGACTCTGGCGTGAGAGTAAGTAATCGGTTAGGGCAAAGAATCGGATGTGAGGTTTAGAGTATGGAGAATGTAATACCTTTGTGGAACCCTTAGGGTTCCTTATATAGGCAGTGAAACCCTAATGGGCTCACTGTTTACTTCGGATCCAAGCATAAGATAATCACCATAATTAGCTTGATTGTTATCTTCTAATTATGGTGAGTGTATATCCTATTCTTTGAGGCAAATCCCAATCCTGATAGGATTGTGATTTTGTCTAACCCTATTCTGGCCGTGCCAGGTCGTGGGCCGCATACATCTTATGGGGCCATTATTCATCCAAGCCCATAAGCTGAGATAACATTAATCCAACCCATTTATGATGGGCCAGACACGGGTAGTACATGTGGGCCGGGTTGATGACCCGACTGGGGACTATACGTCATCATGTCCCCCAGTCTAGTATTTACAGCCATAGGCGTAACCTCTAGACTAATGAATGCCCCGTAAATATTGCTGTGGCAAACATACCCGTTCTAAAAAAGGTCGACCGGGACAACATTAATGAATGCATTAATGGCAGTCATTAGTCGGACGCTTCGTATGCAAAAGTGCACCAGTCGGGCCCACCCTTGAGCCACGTAAAAATGGGTAAGAGATGACCCGTGGGCCCCTTCTGACGTTTCAGAACTGTCAGATATCCCCATCGTTAGATAGGCGTAGTGGGTTACACGTGTCAAACATCCATGTTACCTCATAACTCGAGGCAACCCTATAAAAGAGTTGGTGTGTGCTACTGTGTAAACACACAGTTTATATCTCCATTTCGCCATTGTTATATACTTGCTCAATCCTTCATTCCTTCTTTCCTTTTCCACAGAATTCCACCACACCAGGTTAGACCACCGCGCCTTTCTAATCCTTTTCATAAACCATGGTGAAAGATAATCCTATTATCACGGACGTCCTCAATGTGATGAAGTCGGAGAAATATATGGACTTCCTGACTGAATATTTCATTCCAGAGAGCGTACGCCCCACCTATCCAGGTGATGGGGAAGCCATCACAGACGCTCCTAGGGGAAAAATAGGTGTGTACACGCGCCTATTTGATTTGGCTAACTACCGCATCCCCCTATCTAAGTTCCTCGTAGACGTGCTGTTGTATTATAACTTCCACATAACGCAGCTTCACTACATAGGGTTGTGCAAGATTAACTAATTCGAGGTGACTTGCCATGCCTGCGTAGTAACCCCCACAATGAATCTATTCAGGGTATTCTACCTACCCCAAATGGTAAATGGGTGGATATAGTTTAAAAACGATCCGCAACAGCCCCCATGTCGTATAGGAAGCCCATAGATTCCCTTAAGAAGTGGTATGACCATTGCTTCTTTGTAGACGCCAAGGTATTCCCCACCCTGTTTGTTATGAAGTACAGAGTACGGCTCGACCCCTTAACCTCATCTAAGTATTATAGTAGCAAGGATGTGAAAATGCTAGACACCCATCGTACAGATTTCCATAGGGGCCTGCCGGAGCACTTCCTATGCTTAATAGGAATCAACCGCAACTATTTTGGGAGGTATGATAGATATCCATGCTTTCTGGCCGAGCATAGACAGGGTAGGTATTCCACATATGAATATGCGTGTCCGTATATCCAAAGTACTTGTAAGCTTATTAATACATATGTATTTTTTATGTCCGCAGAGATGAAGCTGTTTGGTCTTCTATGCCAAGGTGATCCCAGCAAGGTGTCGCAGGGATTCCGTCCCCTAAAAGAGGGCGAGCCTCCCCTACTAGATTCCACTGTCAACATGACTCCCTTTGGAAGAAACGACCGAGCAGCGGTCAGATGAGGAGGAGCCCGTGATCCAAAAGTCACCCCTGGATTTCCACAATCAAGATGGTGGTGAGCTGTTGCTGGAGAACGCCACGTCCGACCAAGATGAAGAAGAACAACTCACAGACCCCTCCATAAAATCGTGACAGAAGAGAAGACGAAATGATGCAGGATGCCGGATCCTCCCAGCCATCAACACCCACTTCCAGGAAGCGCAAACCACCAGGAAGATGGTGAAGAATGTGGAGGCTGAGGTGGGGGAACACAATGCTCCCCCAAAGAAACTAAGGCAGGATCACCCGCAGTTTCAAGAGGGAAGCAGCACCACCATGCCACAAGGCAACCCCTTGCCGCAAGTAGATGAACAGGTATGGCAGACAACTCCTGTGAATGTCGTGGCTCCTTCTACCACGGAACCCATGATTGGCACAACGTAAGTACTAACAATACTCCATAATGCATAGTCCACTAACAAAACTCATAAGTGTGTTTCAATAACAGGGCGGATCCGTCGACAGTAGCACAGGAGAAGGAGGCGGAGAGGGAACCCTCACCCGTGATATCTATGAGACCCCCATCCCCCCCCCCCCTTTAACTCATGAAGAGGAGCCACGATCTGAGGGTCCTAACACCAACCTCCGCCCGACCTGGAATTTGTCTAGCTTAACAAGACTAGAGGTGGAGTCTAAGTGTAAAGAATTTATGGATCACCTCACCCCTCCAGCGCTGGCGTAAGATTTTGATGAACTCGAGCATGGAACGCTGCTGGAGCAGCATGATGTGGCCACGACGCACCAGGTGACAGTTGGCGCGGCCCTATGGCACCGTCTGGAAGAAGCCTTGGCTAACGTGAGCGTGCCGAGAGGAGGATTGCTCGCAGAGAAGAACTGGTGGAAAAGCATGAGAATACTATATCCTCCTTACAGGCAGCCTTGGTTGTAGCGGAATCGAAAATTAAGGAACAATCCAACCATGCCAACACCCGCGAGGAGTGTATTGCTGAGCTGGAGGTCCTCCTTGATGCATTTAATGAGAAGGTATGCGCTCTTATGGATACTCATTGTTCACATAAGGCCTATCTTATCTCGTGGTAATTCCAAGTATTATTCACAGGTATCCGCAGCCTAAGCCGCCGCCAGAGCCGTAACAGAACAAGCCTCCACCATTACTAAAGAATGTGATACGCTCAAGGAAGAGCTCACCCAGGCACATATTGTTATGGAAGAGTGAGCCGCGGTAGCAGAGGGAGAGATGAACAGGCTAGCTACGGACTGCGCCGAAGTGATGTGCCATCTATTGCTCACGGCCATAGCCGAGCATAGGTGGATGGGGGCCATGGGATGCGCCTTGCCGTGACCTAGGTAACAGAGGCTCCTCACTTTTTGCAGGCTTTTGTAGATGTTGTATCAGACGACATTGACCATGGTAGGCACGAGGGTTTGATCAAGGCTGCAGAATTGATAAGCAAAAATGAAGACATCTTTCAGCACGCCTACCATAATCCTGGAGCCAAAGATAAGATGACCGCCTCCATGGCCGCCCTTGGGGAAATCCAGCACCCCTTCCTAGATGATCTTGAGTCGCTAAAGGATGCTTGATAGGTGTGTAAACACCCATTCTTTTTACCACTTAATTACAATAATAACCGAGCCAAAACGTGTATTTTATGTCTTTTATGTCGGAATTATGCGTGGTTTGTGGTTTTGTTGTGATTTAGGATGAAACTGGGAAAAGTAGAGAAAACACGGGCATTCACACGCTTTTATTGAAGAAAAAGATGAAAGACGAAGTCAAGAAGTCAAGAGTGCAAAAAGAACGGAAGTCCAAGACCAATTCTGAAGATTTATCGAAGAAAAAGTCAAAAGACGGAAGTTTATTTAAAAGCCGAAAAACTCAAGTCTTATTTATTGAAGAATTAAAAGACGAGTCCAAAGAAATCCCGAGCCATAAGTCATTAAAGTCCAAGATTAACAAAAGATTAACAAAGGAAGGACTTAATGGTGCAATTAAGAAGAAATGAAGTAGGGGAGGAAGCTTCCTAATCCTCCCCTATATATAGTCATTAATATAATCATTTTTACTCTTGTTGGCTAAGATGAAAATTAGTCTTCCACCTTTTAATTACTTGCTCTTTAAATTAATGTCATTTTAAATACTTGTCTTGCACTTTTAATACCTTTTAATTCCAAGTTAGTGTTCTTTAATTTTGTTGCTTTAATCTTCATTTACCTTTGATCAAGTTTCTTTTCATCAATCTCATTCTACTTTTCTTCTTTTTGGTTCGGTTTAAAATCGGATTAAGATAGCTTTTGCTTAATCCATTTGCTTATTTGATTAAAGGTTTTGTCTTTTCTTTTCCTTTTAAGTTTTCATACGAAATTAGCCATAAGTTTGACAATCTTATGTGCTTATTTGGTATTTGGCTTAATCGATTTCAAAGTTCTCTTAAAAGTTTTACTTTTTAAATTTTATTTCATTAAATTTCGTCTCTTAAATTTCGAAAAGGTCTTATCTTTTTAGCTTACTGTTTCGTTTGTCTTCATTTCATTTAAGTTTTTGGTACTGCTTATTAGTTCTAGCTTATTTGGTTCTTTTGCTTATTACGAGTTGTGATCCATCGGAAAAGAAGGGATATCACACATTGCGACGGCTTGCATTTCTTCACATTCCGATAGTGACAGTTTTGGACTAGGGTTTTGCATTCTGATCCGGGATTGCGATAGAGTAACATCACCCTCATTCCGATCTGGGATTGCGATCGCACATTGCGATCGCACATTCCGACGGCTCTTGAGGTTTACTTAGTCGAAGTGCTGCCCAATTTTATTGAGCAACATTCCGATCTGGGATTCCGATCTGGACTACATTCCGACATATTTGTACATTCCGATGAGTGCATTCCGATGGGTATATTCCGATAGACTTCATTCCGATAGATAGAACTCTTTTTGACATTCCGATAGACTGATTTCGATAGCACATTCCGATCTGAATTCCGATGGGTATGGTGACAGCATTCCGATCTAACATTCCGATGGTTGTGGGTTTGGACTTATAATTTGTTTGGTTTGTTTTTAAATTACACTTTTAATACTTAGTCAAATTTAATTTTCGTCACACTTTAGTTTTAAGTCATTTAATTAATTTACTTTTCAAAGTTTTTAAATATTGCACCCCTTTCTTTTAATTAGATTTAGATTTATTTTAACGCTTTTTACTTTAACGTCATTTACTTTCACGTTTTGTACTTTTTAATTACTACAACGACACAACTTTTGTTTCCACCAAAGAACGACTGAGTCGCATAGTTAAACCCAAATCAATTCGATTAGACCATTAGAACGATAATTTTCTTACTAGGTAAAAACCCGTGTATTAAATGGCGCCGCTGCCGGCTCTTTTCGTAAAGATTAACGGTTTTCTGTGAAAGACGCGTTGCTTTTTGGGATCCGTTCACTTGTGAGCGTTATTTTTCTTGCCTAAGAAAAAAAAATCTAAAAAATCATAAAAATTAAAAATTGATCAAAATCTATAAAAATTAAAATTTCAAAAATCCAAAAACATTTTATCTTTATTGTGTATATATATTATCTTTGCGTTTGGTATTGTTTTCTTTTATCTTTGTAGGTGTATGCGTACTAGATCTTCTAGTTATCAAGAGCCCGAGACTCGATAAGATTTAAGTATGTCAGGTGTTAACAACAACAATAATACACCGCACCTCAACAATAATAACAACAATGTTCTTCCACAGCCTGATCTTCGGACAATGGAGGAGCTTTCTCAACCTACCATGTTTGGACGAGGAGGACCGATTGCACCGATGAAAATCACGGCTCCGGAGTTTTCGTTGAAGCACCACATGATTCAGCAAGTGCAAACTAACCCATTCCGTGGATTGCCTGATGATGATGCCAACAAACACCTCGACAAGTTCATTACAATCACTCAAAGCATGAAGTTGCCTGGTGCCACAATGGATGTTCTTCGCCTTCAACTCTTCCCACATACTTTATCACATCATGCCGAGAAATGGTTTGATCGTCTCCCAAATAATTCTATTCATACTTGGAATGACATGACTTAACGCTTTTTGTCGCGCTACTTTCCACCATCCATGGTCACGAGCCTTCGCAATCAAATCGGCGGTTTCATGCAAGATCCCGATGAATCTCTTTTTGATGCTTGGGAAAGATATAATGTCTTGATTGATCGTTGTCCAAACCACAACATGCTCCCTGTGACCTTAATTGATACTTTCTACAACGGTTTGACTTTTCGTGATCGTGATACGATTAATGCAGCCGCCGGTGGCACATTTATGAAAAGGAGACCTGAGGAGTGTAGAGAGCTTATTGAGAACATGACTACTCACCACAAAAACTGGGATTCCTCCGCTTCTTCAAGGAACAACCCGAGAGTCAATGTCTCTTCTACTTCAGTAAACCCTGATATGACCGAACTCACCCGCATGATGACTGAAATGAGCAAAAGTATCTTGCTTCTTGCTTCAAACCAACAACAACAAGTTAAAGCGGTTGCACCTTCTTGTGAAACATGTGGCGGTCCACACTCATACACCGATTGTCCTTCTACACAAGGAAATCCGGAAAATGTGTATGCAGCTTATGGGAATTATTCACCGGAAAATTACCAAGCTCGACCTCAAGGGGATAGAAATTTGCTGAGTTATCGGTCCAACAATTACCTTTCACCCGGTTTTTATCCTCAAAACCAAAACCCCACTAACAACTACAATAGAAGCAACCAAATCCCACCAAGAGCATCTAATCCTTATCACCCACCCGCTCAACAAACCCCACTCATTAACCCCGATGTTGAAGCCATAATGAGAACCCAAGGTGAGCAAATCAAGATTCTGCAGAGTCAAATTATCAATCTTAAAGGAGATATTACCAAGCAAGGAAATGAGATAAGATCCGAGCTTCGAGATAATATTCAATCCTCCTTCAGCAATCAAACAAATGATTTGAAGAATATGCTTGCTAGTTTCTTGCCCGCCGCTCAACCCTCTTCTTCGAGTTCTCTACCTTCAAACATCGTCACCAATCCACGAGCAAATGTGATTGCTATTACTACCCGTAGTGGAGTCACCATCGTAGGACCACCAATCCCACCCCCATCATCTACACCTCCTCCACCACCATTTATCCCTACTCCTCCTACACCTAGTATTAGTGCACCATTACCGTCTCCACCTCGTCATGACGATGTACCTAGGAAGGAACCTTCAACATCTCAACCTTTACCTACACCTTCACCTTCACCACCCAAACCCAATATCCCATATCCTTCTCGCTTAGGCAAAACCAACGAGCTAACCAAGAATGACTGTCAAGTGTCGAGCTATATGAAGATGCTCTCTCAAGTGAACATCAACATTAGCCTTGTTGAAGCACTTGTCCACATGCCGAAATTTGTCAAAGTATTCAAGGAATTGCTTAGCAAGAAGGAGAAGCTTATTGAGCTCGCCAACACACGCTTAAATGAAAACTGCTCTGCAGTTATTCATAAAGAACTTCCGGAAAAGCTTGGAGATCCCGGTCGTTTTGTGTTGCCGTGCATTTTCAACAAAATCGAAGAATTTACTGCCCTTGCTGATCTCGGGGCCAGTATTAATTTGATGCCATTGAGTGTTTGGAAAACACTATCATTGCCCGACCTCACACCAACAAAGATGACTCTTTAACTTGCAAATCGCACTCTTGCTTACCCCGTTGGTATAGCCGAAGACGTGTTCATTAAAGTTGGCACATTTACTTTCCCGGTCGATTTTTTCGTTGTTGATTATGAAATGGACCCTCGTATTCCTTTAATACTTGGTCGGCCATTCTTGAGAACCAGACGAGCTTTAGTTGATGTTTCCGAAGGCGAGTTAATCTTAAGAGTCGGGAATGATTCACAAGTTTTCAAAATGGGGAAGCTTACAAGCAAATCCTTTGGACGAGAATCAGTGAATATGATTAATGTGCTTGATGATTTTATCGTCTACAACAATCCTCTATTCGACTCTTGCATTGATAATCCACTTTTTGAAGATGATGTGGATGATTCTCTATCCAATTTGGACGCTTCTCCCATTTATGATTCTCCGCCGATATTTGATGCTTATGATGATGAGTCTAGCTCAGATTCAGATGATTTTGATGATTGTACTTCCGAGTATCCCGAGCTGCCCACATATGATGATTTTGATGAGGCCGATACTCTTTCGAGTGATTCTTCACATGATGAAGATCCTCTGCCATCACTCGATCCTACTTTGGACGATTACTCATTTGAGGAAGACTTCTCTACGTTTCTCAACACTTACTTCCCTCATGAGAGTGATGCTCCTCATTATGACTTTGAAGGTTATCGTCTTGATCATACTTTGGATTTGAAGAACATTCTTTCAAAGGAGAAGAAACCGGTCGACACCGATATCCGCCGCATATATGATTTAACACCTCTTTGTCCACCTTCTGAGGACGAGGTTGTGCATCTTCTTCGCGGATCTTCTTCACACTCTGTTGAGCCTGAGTGCTATTTTCCCCTAAACGAAAAGGTGTTCGACCCCGGTATTGATATTCTGCAGCCATCTCAGTATCCACCTGATGAAATAAAAGGAAAAATCTTTGGAATTATTGAAGACATGCTTGCACCACTCCACTCTTGCTTCCACCGTGCTCCATCACTACTTAAGGGAACCTTGCCTACTCTTCTTTGGCTTGCCTTGTTCGCCTTAAGCTTGTGCTATTTGATGGACGAAAACTATGTCTTTGATCCTGGTGGATATGTTTCATGCTTCTTCCTATGATGATCAAGGTCGAGTCAGGCTCACGACTCGGTAAACAAAAATCAAGTGCTTCTTGGGAGGCAACCCATGCATCTATCTTTTTGCTTTCTTTATCCTAAGTGTAGGGGAGACCCATTGATGTTTGCTATTTCCTCTCCTCTCTTAATCAGGGATTCGAGCTTCAAAGACACACTCTTGATGATTTTTGACGACCCGTGATCCCGTGTTCCCTTCTTCCCGGTTCTATCCTAAACTCTTTTCGATTCACTATTTTATATTTTCTCAATATTAAAATAGGAATCTCTTTAGTTGTCTCTTCCTTAGCGAGATTCAAACAAAGTGCACAATGTCCTAAGTGTAGGGGAGTTTACTCCCACATGCTTAAACATTGAGGACAATGTTTATATTAAGTGTAGGGGGGGACTTCTTTCGAAGTTAAGTGGCTCTTTTCCTTGTATTTGTCCTCATTTTAACCGGAAAATCAATTTTTCGACATTTTTCAAAATTCTTGATCTATTTTGGCTTATTAGTTTTTACCTTTATATAGTTATTTTCTTTCCTTACTAGAATAAATGTTTAATAAAGTGGTTTTAGTTTTCAAACGTTGTGAATCTTTTGACTCAAACCGAGTTTACTTATCTAAGTTTACTCTAGCTAGTATCCTTAACGTGTTTAAGTCAAGTTTTGCTAGGCTTTTATATAGGGAGCTATAAAACACGAAAGTCTTAACTCTCACGGGTTAAGAACAAGAACTTTTTGCAAGTTCCTATAATTGATCCTAGAGAGTCGTTTATCAAGGGAACTTTAAAACGCGATTTCTAAACTTGAAAAAGTCTAAGAATTTGCAAGATCCTATAGGCGACTCGAAAACCCAAAACTTTGATTTAATTGGCTTAGTATCCACGAGTCTCATTACTTGAGATTTTAAACTGTGGAGAACGAGAGATGATAAAGCCAATTATAAGTTCGGTATTCCCTCGTGAATTTATGTGAGTTAATTATAAGCCTATTCTCCCATCGCTTGCTAATAAATTTATCTGCAATAAATAAGGTTGTACGATTTGAAAAGTTACTTAGCTTCTAGCCCAAGATCGTTTAAAAGTTGCTCGGTATGGATTAGAGTTCATAGCCAAGGCATAACTTATTGAAGCGGGATGCGAAGATTGGCGAGTCCGAAAAGGCCCTAACAAGGCATGAGGGCTACATTTTGTTGCTAAAGATCCAAAAGTGATGTGAAGAATCATTTATCGAAAATCAATATGAAGGATCGAGACACACGACGAAAAGCAAAAACTCCCAAAAAGTCATGGAGAAGTGTATCCGAAAAGACCCTAGCAAGGTATGAGGATAAATAGATCCAAGTCATAAAAGGAGGCGGATCGTTGTATATCAAAGTCCAAAATAAAGATTGGAGAAAAATGAAGAAGTCGTGGTCCAAGTATGAATCTCTCAAAACTTCAAGTGAAGAAAATCCTATATGAAGAGAAGACCATAATTTCATGAACGTCTCTCAAGGTTTGAAGTATGAAGTCGCTGCCAAATATCGGTCTGAGAAAGGTCTCAAATCGCGAAGCGAGTTATGCCAAGATATGAACTTTATGAGGTCCCGAGAAGTAGTTTTAAAAGATTTTGTCCTTTAGCTAACTATTGATTAAATCGTTCACCTTATTTTTGTACTAAATAACTATCGAAATAAGTCAACAATGCATCCTCGTGATCATTCAAGACAATAATAAAATATGAGAGATACACCTAGGAATAAGGGAGTCTAAGTGAGTAATTGGCCCACATGAGTTCGTGTTAGTTTGCTAACTTATAATAACAATGATCTTGTTTTTAAGCTTGGTTTGGAGAAAGTGTAAAATTGAGGATGATGATCATTCATGACATTTCCAAAACCCAAGGTATGTTTTTTATTTCTTTACTTTTAATTTTTATAATTTTCTATCTCTTTAATAAAGGCCAACGTGGATTGATTATGATGAAAAATGTAATCTTGCTTTGTAACTAATGCATTGCTTGAGGACATTGCAATGGTCAAGTGTAGGGGATTTGATAGGTGTGTAAACACCCATCCTTTTTACCACTTAATTACAATAATAACCGAGCCAAAACGTGTATTTTATGTCTTTTATGTCGGAATTATGCGTGGTTTGTGTTTTTGTTGTGATTTAGGACGAAACTGGGAAAAGTGGAGAAAACACGGGCATTCACAGGATTTTATTGAAGAAAAAGATGAAAGACGAAGTCAAGAAGTCAAGAGTGCAAAAAGAACGGAAGTTTATTTAAAAGCCGAAAAACTCAAGTCTTATTTATTGAAGAATTAAAACACGAGTCCAAAGAAATCCCGAGCCATAAGTCATTAAAGTCCAAGATTAACAAACGATTAAGAAAGGAAGGACTTAATGGTGTAATTAAGAAGAAATGAAGGAGGGGAGGAAGCTTCCTAATCCTCCCCTATATATAGTCATTAGGATAATCATTTTTACTCTTGTTGGCTAAGGTGACAATTAGTCTTCCACCTTTTAATTACTTGCTCTTTAAATTCATGTCATTTTAAATACTTGTCTTGCACTTTTAATACCTTTTAATTCCAAGTAAGTGTTCTTTAATTTTGTTGCTTTAATCTTCATTTACCTTTGATCAAGTTTCTTTTCATCAATCTCATTCTACTTTTCTTCTTTTTGGTTCGGTTTAAATCAGATTAAGCTAGCTTTTGCTTAATCCATTTGCTTATTTGATTAAAGGTTTTGTCTTTTCTTTTCCTTTTAAGTTTTCATACGAAATTAGCCATAAGTTTGACAATCTTATGTGCTTATTTGGTATTTGGCTTAATCGATTTCAAAGTTCTCTTAAAAGTTTTACTTTTTAAATTTTATTTCATTAAATTTCGTCTTTTAAATTTCGAAAAGGTCTTATCTTTTTAGCTTACTGTTTCGTTTGTCTTCATTTCATTTAAGTTTTTGGTACTGCTTATTAGTTCTAGCTTATTTGGTTCTTTTGCTTATTACGAGTTGTGCTCCATCGGAAAAGAAGGGATATCGCACATTGCGACAGCTTGCATTTCTCCACATTCCGATAGTGACAGTTTTGGACTAGGGTTTTGCATTCCGATCCGGGATTGCGATAGAGTAACATCACCCTCATTCCGATCTGGGATTGCGATCGCACATTCCGACGGCTCTTGAGGTTTACTTAGTCGAAGTGCTGCCCAATTTTATTGAGCAACATTCCGATCTGGGATTCCGATCTGGACTACATTCCGACATATTTGTACATTCCGATGAGTGCATTCCGATGGGTATATTCCGATAGACTTCATTCCGATAGATAGCACTCTTTTTGACATTCCGATAGACTGATTTCGATAGCACATTCCGATCTGGATTCCGATGGGTATGGTGACAGCATTCCGATCTAACATTCCGATGGTTGTGGGTTTGGACTTATAATTTGTTTGGTTTGTTTTTAAATTAAACTTTTAATACTTAGTCAAATTTAATTTTCATCACGCTTTAGTTTTAAGTCATTTAATTAATTTACTTTTCAAAGTTTTTAAATATTGCACCCCTTTCTTTTAATTAGATTTAGATTTATTTTAACGCTTTTTACTTTAACGTCATTTGCTTTCACGTTTTGTACTTTTTAATTACTACAACGACACAACTTTTGTTTCCACCAATGAACGACTGAGTCGCATAGTTAAACCCAAATCAATTCGATTAGACCATTAGAACGATAATTTTCTTACTAGGTAAAAACCCGTGTATTAATGCTTCCAACGAGGCGGTCATGGCCAAGCTCACCACCGACCCCATCCAACTAACCCTGCCAACATAAGACGCTAGTTTGAAGGTGATGAAAGGTGAGAAACTTTTAGCCGAGGCGTTGGATGCCAATATGACTAGGGCGCAGAGTGGCAAGAATGCTCGCGGCGAGGCCCTCCGTGCCCTGATTGCAGAAGGAAAGAAAGAAATAGGAGAGTTCCTACCTCCTTTGTAATTTACCTTGTAAACATTTGTATGTTCGAACTTATTCGTCCGTGCATGTACAAGGCTGGAAGTCATAATATTATATATAAGTCCGTGGTGACCACGGCCATTTTGTGTATTGAATTTGAAACTTGTTTATTTTCTTTAGACATCGTATATCTTTATTTCATGACATGTCACGGCTTATCAAGAATAAAACTAAGTCTATATTATACTAGACGTGCAGCGTGTGTCTTTACCATGTCCGTCACTATGTATATGCAACATGTGGAAACTTATAACAACGTCTTGTATATAAGGTGTCTAGTAAGGATTCATGATCCGCGTCACTAGGGTTGCATCCCTCTTATGCGACAAGTTGAATTATTAGGTTCACTTAATCCTCTTACCCCGCCTGGGAGCGAATAGTACATGTATAATTTGAATGAATGCATATGAATAAGAAATGGCATTTTATAATAAGAATAATCTAAAAGACATGACAATAATTTGCACAAGAACGGGCCGTGGAGCTAGCTTGGCAGCACAACATTTTATTAGAACTTTTACGATTTTTTGACAAGAATTAAAATCCTAAGACAAATAGAACTTAGAAAGCATGAACACAAAAAATACATGGATCCTTATCAAAGTTGACCATTACGAAGTGTCCATGCGGAGGCCGTAGCCCTTTCAGAGGTAGCATATTTTAAGGTTGCAAATATTCCATGTACTATCTAAGTCACGGCCATCCATGTCACGAAACTTGTACGCGCCTAGCCCCAAAGCTTCCGTGACCTCATACGGCCCTTCCCACTTTGGGCCCAGCTTCCCTGTGTTCTCCACGCGACTTTCCTCGTTAGCACGATAAACAAAATCCCTCGGTCGGAAGGAAAACCCTTGACTTTGGAATCGTAATAGGCTTTCGTACGTGCCTTAGACTTGGCCTCATTGATGGCTGCTATCTCTCTTTTCTCCTCCAACAAGTCTAGATTGACCCAGAGTTGCTCATCGTTTGTGACGACGTTAACCTTCGTAGTGCGGATTGTTGGCATCCCAATCTCTGCTAGAATAACGGCCTCGGTTCCGTAGGCCAGCGCGAATGGAGTGTCCCCATTGGCTATTTTAATCATAGTCCTATGCGCCCATAGAACATACGGTACCTCATCTACCTACTTGGCACTTCGTTCATCTAAGCGTGCCTTGATGCCTTCGCCTAAGCTTCTATTTTCCCGCTCCACAAGACCATTAGTCTGTGGGTGCTTAACTAATGCGAAGCGTCGTGTGATGTTCAATGCCGCGCACCAATCCTTGAATGGATTATCCGCGTACTGCTTCCCGTTATCCGAGATGATTTCTCCTGGTAAGCCAAAGCGGCACACAATATTTTCACAAACAAACTTTTTAACCTATTTACCCGTAATGGATTTAACCGCCTTAGCTTCTATCCAGTGTATAAAGTAGTCCATTGCAACGATCAAGAACTTAACTCCCCCTGCAGCAACGGGAAAAGGTCATGCGATGTCGATCCCCCACTTATAGAATGGCCATGGGGACGTGATGGGTATTAGTTCTTGCTGCGGATGTCGCGGTACTGGTCTGTGGACTTGGCAATCACTGCATTTACGAATCATGTCACTTGCATCTCGATGCATAGTATGCCAATAATATCCTGTGCGTAAAGCTCGTGCTACTACGGATCTGGGACCTGCGTGCATACCGCATGACCCTTCATGTATTTCACTGATCACATAGGTAGACTGGCGTGGTCCGACACACCACAACCACAGCTGTAAGAAGGAGCGCTTATACAGAATACCTTCTCGGAGCTCAAAGTGCTGCGACTTCCTTCTGATACGTCGCGCCGCCTTTTCATCGTCTGGAAGGGTCTCATCAATTAAATAGCTGATGATCAGGGTCATCCATGTAGGTCCCTTTTCCTCAACTATAGCTGCGATTTCCCCTCCCGTTATAGATTTTTCCTTTAGTATTTCTACCAGGACTTGCTTGGATAAGTGGGCGAAGCTTGTAGACGCAATCTTGCTAAGAGCATCCGCTTTCTTGTTTTCACCTCTTGGTACCTGCTTGATAGAAAACTTCCCGAAGGTAGCTATGAGTGACTTGACTTTCTCCAAGTGTCGAACCATGTTATCCTCCTTGGCTATGTAACCTCCTAGGATGTGATTCGCAACAAGCCGTGAGTCCACGTAAGCCTCAAGGTTGTGGACTCCCATCCTAGTGGTGATTTTTAAACCCGCAATCAATGCTTCATATTCTGCCTCATTATTATTGTCTGTGAACTCAAAACGCAGGGCGTAGGTAAACTCCATTGCTTTCGGATTCGTGAGAATAAGGTCAGCTCCCAACCCGTCCGTGCACGGCGATCCGTCAATAAACAAAACCCATGGTTCCGCTGGAATTTCCTTTTGTTGTACCACCGGTCCGTCCTCCTCTGTCTTTTCGATCAGGAAATCTACCAAGATTTGGCCCTTGACCGCTGTCCTTGGTCTATAGGAGATGTTATGCTCTCCTAGTAGAATGCTCCACTTCTGTAGCCTACCGGCCACGTCTGGCTTGGAGATGATTTGTTTTATTGGTTGATCAGTGATAACTACAATTAGGTATGCCTGGAAGTACCGGCGTAAGCTTTTCGTGGCGTATACCAATGATAAAACCAGCTTCTCCATAGAGGAATAGTTCAACTCCGGCCCTTGTAGTGTTCTACTTATGAAGTAGACCGGAGTCTAGACTGTATCCCTATCTGTCATGAGTAGTACACTTATTGCTCCGTGTGTAGCAGACAGATACATAATGAGCTCTTCCTTAGGTTGGGGAGCCACTAGCATGGGAAGGGCAAGCGGTACTCGAGGAACATGCTTAGTCAGAGATTCAAAGAGTTGGGTAGAGGTGCTGTTTAAGATGATCAAAAGCTTCCTCTACCTCCTTTGTCCAGCGGAAATCTCCTTTCTTTATGAACTTCTTGAATGTTTTGAATAGAGGTATTGATTTCTCCGCGGACTTCGACAAAAACCTATTTAGCCCGGCTAGCTTTCCATTCACTGATTGTACCTCCTTTCGTGTCCGAGGGGATGGTAACTGTATCACCGCGTCCGTCTTTTCCGGACAAGGCTTGATGCCGTTTGGATTAATCATATATCCAAGGAACATCCCTTCAGTGGCCCAAAACGTGCACTTTTTCGGATTCAGTTTCATGTTGATTCTCCTCAACGTGTCAAACGTCTCCTGGATATCATGGAGAAGTGCTTCCTCCGTATGACTCTTGATGACCAGATCGTCAACATAGACCTCAAGGTTGCGGCCTATCTGGGAATCGAAGGCCTTATCAACAAGTCGCTGATATGTCGCTCCGGCGTTCTTTAGTCCGAACGGCAGTTTTGTGTAACAATACACACCCTGACTAGTATGAAACGCCGTTTTCTCCTCATCTTCTTCCGCCATCTGGATCTGATGGTATCCTTTGTATGCATCTAAAAAACACTTGAAAGGGTATCCACATAAGGATTCCACCTTCTAATCAATTTCTGGTAGCGGATAGCAGTCTTGCGGACAAGCTTTGTTCAAGTCCGTGAAGTCCACACACATGCGCCAACTCCCGTCATGCTTCTTGACCATGACTGGGTTGGATAACCACTCATGGTAGTATACCTCGCGCATAATTCCAACGTCTACTAATTTTCGTACCTCATCCAGTATTACCTGGCTGCGCTCTGGTTCTTGACCACGCTTATTTTGTTTAACATGAGGATATCCCTGGCAGATTTGAAGTTTATGTTCTGCTATCGAGCGCGGCCCACCTGTCATATGCTTAGGCTCCCATCCGAAGACATCCAGGTTCACTTTTAGGAGAGAGCACATGGCCCTCTTGCCTTTATCCGAGAGCGTTCCTCCTATGGACACCTCTTGTTCTGAGTAATAGGGATATATTGCCACCTTCTAATTGGGGGGTGGTGATCCTTCCTTAATGGGAACAAGCTGGACTGGTGTTGTCACGGCGTGGTATTCAGATGTTGGCATGATTGAATTGTAAATAGTAACAATTCCCCCTTCAACAGGGAACTTAATCATACCGTGAGCCGTGGACAGAACTTCCCGTATGGCTAGGATGCCTGGTCTTCCAATAATCCCATTATATGGATGGTGAGCGTATCACCATAAAGTTAATCCACGCCGTGGTGGAATGCTCTTCATTCCTAATGGTTACTAGCAGAAGCGGTTGTCCTATTGGCCAGATAGTGTCTCCACTAAAGCCAATGAGCGGCGATGTGGCCGGTACTAATTGGCTTCTTTCTCTGGTCGTAGCTGTACAAAACAGTGTTCGTAGAGTACTTCCGCCGATGACCCTCCATCCACATACATACGGCGAACGTTGTGGGTTCCAATGCTTACCCCAATCGTGAGAGGTGCATCAGCCACGTCGCATGTCATAATGGGAGGGAATGAGATTTCTCTGTTGTGTGAATTTTTTAACTAATTTTCTGCTTTGTGCGGTGCTGCGAGGATTGGATCATATATATAGTCGAAGGTTTGTCCTTTTGGGGATCCTTCTTGTCGTGCTTTTTTTTATCATTTCAATCCTTCCAATCCTTGACCAAATGTTTAAGTTTGCCTGACTTGATTAGTGACTCAATGTGCTTCTTGAGCTGGATGCATTCCTCCGTGCTGTGGCCCTTGTCGTTGTGGAATTCGCATAAGCGATTTCCTTGACGGCGGTCCACCGGAGTCATCATCGGGGGAGGCCTTGGGAAGTTCGCCCCCTCTGTCAACAAGATGTCTCAGTAAGTCATCTTTAGAGTGGTGAATTTGTCATCCGACCGCCCTCCTTTATACTGACTCTTGTAGTCCGAGCGCCTTCCATTGCCTTGTTGATTTGACCACCCGACTGCCTCCTGGGTTGTTCGTTTGATCGATAGTTGTGGTTTCCCTTTGTAGGATAGGCCGTGGCTACCGTGGTTTCTCCTTCCACAAAGTTCCTGACCCTTTCCATGAGGTCGTCATACTTCTCCGGTCGCTTGTCATTGAGGCACCTAATTAATTCCTTGTCCGTTATGGTATACATATAATCCTAAATTTTTAGGAGCTCGGGCATTGTCTTTGTGCGTGTGCACTCGTCATTAAAACGTTTCGTAAAATCCTCCGTAGACTCTTCAGGTCGTTGCTTGATAGTTGCTAATGAGACCGGATCTCTATTATACTTCTTTCGCTGAGTATCATTGTTTTTGAACGCAGTACACAACTCACTGAAGCTATCAATGCTTCGGGGAGGTAACCCCTCAAACCATTCACGGGCGTTGCCAATCAAGGTCGAATTGAACATCTGGCACCATATAGGCATTGGCCATCGTTCAATCTTCGGCTGCATTTCAAATATCTTTAGGTGATCATTCGAATCACCAGATCCATCATAGGTTTTGACGCATGTTGGCATACGACGCTTCTTATCCTCAGAGTAGTTCTGTATGCTGAGGGTGAAGGGATCCTCCCTAGGATCGCACCATGGGCGGGAGAGGTCCTCCCCTCTACCTCACGATAGTAAGGGCCATCGTAGTATCCCTCATCATCCTATGGTGGTGGTGGAGTATACCTAGGTCGACGATGCTTGGGGGGATGGTAATCCGAATCCGAGCCTGAGGGGCCGGGAGAAGGGGGCGGTGCTCTACTTCTCGGCTGAAGACCCCTTTTGTGATAAGAACTAGGAGCCTTCTTCCCACTGTCCACCCTATCCCAAACGCTGGTGCGGTGATTGTTCCTGGTTGATTCCAACATCGGGCATTTGTCAGAGCCGTCAGACCTATCTCCCTCATCACGAGATTGTAGTAGTTCCTGCATAACGCAATCCCCTATATGCTCGAACACATTCCGGGGTCGCGAGTTTTCCTCCAAGTGGTTTCGCTCCTGTGGGCGCGCCCTCCTCTTCTTTTGAGTTTGAGGATAGGCTCCGGATACGGCCCTGCCAAAGTTGAGCCTTGATTGGAGGTTCCTACCTAGGCTTAACCTTGACGCGATACCCCGGACGATCCTCTCAAAGTTCAGCTTGAGAACACGAGCGAGGTCTTTGTCACTAAGTGGTTCCACTTCTACTTCTTCCTCGATTGATGGCCTCTATGGCTCCTTGTTAGGGGTATTAGGCGCACTCCCTGGATCAGGTTTATCCATGGTCATGGTTGGTGGTGGGGTATTAGCGGACGTGCCTGTCCCACCCAAAGACTGAAAAACGTTTCGGTTATTCGGTCCACCTGTTTGGCTGCCAGGGGACTGGTTGGGGATGAGTATCCCATCCCCCGTGGACTTCCGATTCGCATGATACGTGTTCTTGGGATTCCCTTGCGGATGTCCCTTCGTCATCGAAAGAAATCAAGATGAAATTTGTTCTTAGCTTAGTGTTTAGGTCCCACGGATGGCGCCAACTTGTTGATACAAAAGTTGGATGATCCTTGCTTGACCCGAATTAAGCTTAATTCGGGTTGGCTGGGCTCCGGCTCTTGCACCAAGTGAATAGTCTTGCTGAGATCCTGCACACTAAAGCAACACGCGGTAAGCTTACCGTGGAATGTATCTCACGATTAGACTCCGTCGTGAGAGTAAGTAATCAGTTAGGGTTAAGAATCGGATGTGAGGTTTAGAGTATGGAGAATGTAATACCTTTGTGGAACCCTTGGGGTTCCTTATATAGGCAGTGAAACCCTAATGGGCTCACTATTTACTTCAGTCCCAAGCATAAGATAATCACCATAATTAGCTTGATTGTTATCTTCTAATTATGGTGAGTGTATATCCTATTCTTTGAGGTAAATCCCAATCCTAATAGGATTGTGATTCTGTCTAACCCTGTTCCGGCCGTGCCGGGTCGTGGGCCACATACATCTTATGCGGCCATTATTCATCGAAGCCCATAAGCTGAGATAACATTAATCCAACCCATTCGTGATGGGCCGGACACGGGTAGTACCCGTGGGCCGGGTTCATGACCGGGTTGGGGACTATACGTCATCAGTAAGACAGACATAATTATTTCCTTAGCCGATCGATCTACCAAAATTCCTAGAGGCATCTTAGAGGATGTTATTGTGAAAGTTGATGACTTCTATTACCCTGTTGATATCTTTGTTATGGACACCGAGTCACCATACAAGGAATTCAACCAACTATTATGCTTGGGTGTCCATTCCTAGCTACGATAGATGCTAGGACTAATTGTCGAACTGGCGTCATGGATATTGGATTCGGTAATAAGAAGCTTTGATTGAATGTGTTTAATGCTTTGAATTCTCCTACTCTGAATGAATGTTACCTTGTGGATGTGATCGATGAGGAAGTCTAAAAACATGCATTTGTATGCTAAGGATGATCCTTTGGAATTATATCTAACTTATGAGAATGAGGAGATTCTTGATGTTACTGAAGTTCAAGAGATTCAAGAGTGTTTGGTAAGTTCTTTGGACCATCAAAAAGCACCTTGGTCTTATAAAGTAGAGCCCTTGCCTTCTAGTTTTGACACGACCACGTAGTCGTCTCTACAGGTGCCTCCAAATCTTGAGCTAAAACCTTTGCTATCCAATCTCAAATATGCTTTTCTAGCTCCTAACAATACTTTACCCGTTATTGTTGCTTCTGATCTTTCTGGGTCATAAGAGGAAGCACTTCTAAAAGTGATTTTCAAGTACAAAGCAACAGCGGGATGGACAATTGCAGACTTGAAAGGAATCAGTCCTTCATTATGTATGCATTGAATTGTTACTGACCCAGATATTAAGCCATCAAGAGATGCACAAAGGCGTCTGAGTCCTAATATGAAAGAGGTAATGAAGATGGAAGTTCTTAAATGGTTAGATGCTGATATCATCTATACTATATCGGATAGTAAATGGGTAAGTCCCACACAAACGATGCCTAAAAAGGCCGGAATCACCATTGTGGAAACCAAGAGTGAGGAAAAACTCACTACCCGACAAGTAACTGGGTGGAGGGTGTGTATAGATTACCGTAAGCTGAATAATGCCACATCTAAAGATCATTTCCCACAACCCTTCATTGATCAGATATTTGAGAAGCTTTCTGGTAAGAAGTTCTATTGCTTCATGGATGGGTACTCCGGTTATAATCAAATACCCATCCATCTTGATGACCAGGCCAAAACTACGTTTGCATGTTCTTATGGGACATTTACATTTCGAAGAATGCCTTTTGGCATGTGTAATGCACCCGCTACCTTTCTGTGGTGCATGATGAGTATCTTTTCGGATAATGGTTAGAGAATCTGTAGAGATAACTATGGATGATTTCTACATCTTTGGCCAGTCCTTTGAAAGCTACCTTGATCAGCTTGAAAGTGTGTTAAAAAGATGCACTGAAACTTATTTGGTCTTAGTTGGGAGAAGAGCCATTTCATGGTTCGAGAGGGAATTGTATTAGGGCATGTCGTTGCTGAAAAAGGATTTGAGGTTGACCGTGCCAAGGTGCAAGTAATTTCAACCCTTCCTACTCCCACTACCATCAAAGGTGTGCGATCTTTTTTTGTCATGCGGGTTCTAAAGGCGATTTATTAAAGAGTTTAGTGCTATATCAAAGCCTCTTTGTAATCTACTCTTAAAAGATGCATGATTTGACTTTAATGAATCATGTCTTAAAGTATTCAATATGCTTAAGAAAAAGCTTGTAGAAGCCCCTATTCTACAATCGCCTGATTGGTCGAAGCCTTTAGAGATCATGTGTGATGCGAGTGATTATACCGCTGGTCGGTTCTAGGACAACTGGTCGATAAGAAACCAATCTTTTATGCTAGTAAGACTTTTTCAGAAGCTCAAATGAATTACACCACTACTGAAAAATAGTTGCTAGCCGTGGTTTTTGCTCTTGATAAGTTTAGATCATATATTTGGGGGCTATGGTGATAGTATTTTTAGATCATAGTGCCTTAAGACATTTATTGACTAAGAAAGAGACAAAACCGACGTTACTTAGGTGGATTGTTCCTTTATAGGAATTGAATCTAGAAATCTGAGATAAAAAATGGTCATAAAATATGGTTTCCGACCATTTGTCTAGAATTATCCCACCGTCGTTCTACCCTTCTGATGGGATTAAGGAAAGCTTTCCAGATGAAATCTTGTTTGAGGTTTCTGTGGTTCCTTGGTATGCAAATATAGTCAATTATCTTGCAGTTAAAAAGCTTCTGGATTTCTGGTCCAAACAACAAAGAAAATACTTCTTCTCTCAGTTGAAGCATTATTTTTGGGAGGATCCGGAGCTATATAAGGTATGCGGACCAAGTTGTTAGGAGATCTGATCCCGACCACGAGCATATGGACATATGGGCTCATTTCCATTCTTATGCATGTGGTGGACACTTTGGTGCTACAAATACTAGGCATAAAGTCCTACAAAGCGGTTTCTTTTGGCCGACTATATTCAAGGATGCCCATTCCTTCATGAAAGCATATATTCGTTGCCAACAAGTTAGTGGGATTTCAAGGCGTGATCAAATGCCTATGAATCCCATACTTGTTATTAAGATCTTTGAGGTGTGGGGAATTGACTTTATGGTACCATTCCCTACTTCACATGGCAATGTGTACATTTTAGTGGTACTTGATTATGTGTCAAAGTGGTTAGAGGCCGCGGCTACTAGAACAAATGACCATAGTGTAGTTCTAAGTTTGTTAAGAAGAATATGTTTTCTAGACACGAAATTCCTAAGGCTATCACTAGTGATGGGGGTTCCCACTTTAAGAACTTCAGATTTGGAAAATTATTGAAACACTATGGAGTTAATCATAGGATAGCTACCCCATATCACCCACATACTAGTGGACAAGTTAAAGTATCTAATAAGGAGATTAAGCGAATCTTAGAAACGACCGTTCGTAGTGATAGGAAAGCTTGGTCCTTAAGGTTAGATGATGCCTTGTGGGCATATAGGACGGATTTTAAGACTCCTATTTATATGTCACCGTATAAGTTGGTATATGGCAAGGCGTGTCATTTACCGGTTGAGATAGAGCACAGGGATGAATGGGCGATTAAGACAATTAATCTGGATTTAGAGAGTGTGGGTAGTTCTAGGAAACTTAAATTATCTAAATTTGATGAGATTAGACGTGACGCATATAACAGTTCTAGGATTTATAAGGAGAAAACCAGAGGTTTTCATGACCGACACATCACTAAGAAATCTTTCTTGGTTGGTCAAAAAGTTTGGTTATTCAATGCTAGACTTAAGCTTTTCCAAGGAAAGTTGAGAAGTAAATGGATGGGTCCATACATTGTGACTCAAGTCTCTCCACACGGAGCCATTGAAATAAAAAATATGGCAGGTGGAGAGCCTTTTAAAGTTAATGGACACCGGTTGAAGCCATATGTTGAGTTGGAGAGTGAGACTACCGAGATGGTTGATGTAGTTTTCTTGGAACCACCACAACCATCTCAATAGCTCATATGAGTTATGTCTGGATGAAGTCGGTAAACTTAACGCTTCGCGGGAGGCAACCCGTGGTTTGTGGTTTGTAGTGTGTGTATTTTATTTTGTAATTTATTGTCTCATTTTTGTGTGTGTTTAAAAATTTTGTTGGTGTGTTCACTACAAACCTCCACGAGACAAAACATGTCCAGTCGGGCTACCGAGTGGTTCAAAGGCTTGTTGCATGCGCTAAATGCAACTGTGCTTCCTATAAAAGTGAGTTAGGTTTTTGTTTTTTTTGTGAATTTCAAATTGATTTTAACTAAAATTTCAACTTAAAGTTTTTTCATTAGGGACATTGCAATGCTTTAAGTTGAGGGTGTGACACATGTGTACATGTTTTTGTGTGAAATTTTGGTCAAAATGTGATTTTTGGAAAAATTGAAATTTTTTAAATTTTTAAATCACAATTAAGAGTCTTGTGCTAATTGGATGTGGAAGTTTCTTCTACATATATGTTTGTTGAGTGTTTGCAGATTCTGAAGATTAGTTGTGGATGATTTATTGGAGCAAGTTAGAGGATTTGGCCATAATTATAGGGTGCACCCGATTCTATTATCTAATTTGGTTATTAAAATCGATTTGATTATTTGCATATAGTTAGGAATATGTATAATTTAGATGATCAAACGATGCCATTGAATTCTCTCTACTTACTTTTGCTTAGATTGAGTAGAAAGTTTGAATAATATAATATAAAATATAGTAATGTAATAGTTGGGTTAGGACATTTGTAATTGATCTTATACGACTCGTCGCCCGTGTATGGTGACCTTAGAAAAGATTTGGAGAGCTGTCATAATTATTGGTGGTAGTCATATGTTGGGCTTGCCTATCTGATTCGTCACTACTACAAAAAAGCCCTTAGAGACCCCCTAAAGAGACTGGTTTCGTGAAAACAAGTGTCTATGACCCAAAAATAGTGGGAAGGGAATGAATAGAAACTTGTTTTCTTAAAAAAACAAGTCTCTATAAGGTGAATTCTAAAGAGACTAGTTTTGTAGGCTGCAACCACTCCTTTTATACATTTAAAGACACTGGTTGTTACGTAAAAACCAGTCTTTATGTGTTAATCTTAAGGACACCGTTTATATCAAAAAACTAGTGTTTTTAAACATCTAAAAACACTGGTTTTTTAACAACCAGTCTTTTTTCTGTGAATAAATTTTGTGCTTAATTGTTTTTAACTTACAATCATAAGGACTCAACGGTATATACTTGGTTTTATAACATATTATGTTTTTAGTCTTTATAAAGTTTATATGTGATTAAATTATAAGGACCATTAAATAAATAAAAAAATTAAGAATCATAACTTGTGTAAAACTTGTTTGTTATATAATATGTACCTGGATTGTTTATTTTTTGTAAAACATATTATACGGTATAATATCTACGAATCACTTTCATCAAAAAAAAAAACCTACAAACCTAATAACAAGATCGGCTCAAAAAACTGCAACTATTTTGTTCCTGTAAGTCTTTGTTCTTCTATGTTACTGTACTTCATTCTCAAAATTGAATATCTTTTACCAAGATATTCATTCATAATTTATGTACATATACATAATAATGTTTAGTGTAAACCCTTTATAAAGGGTGTCAAAATAGAGTACCTTGCAACTACATATGTTGCAGCTTACTAATATATAGAGTACATCATGTCTAGGATATCAAATAAGATTAATTAAACAATTCTGTTGACAACGTTGGGTTTGATACATGGTAACCCAAGAACGCAATGCCTGACTGGTGGAGGTCTGTTGCCAACGATTTTCTTTTTTGATCGACTTGAACTGCCTGTTCTTCTTGTTTTTTGGGAGTCCATGCCTGATCATCAGAATCATCGTCCTCATCGGGTTCATCGGGAGTCCATGCTTGATCATCAGAATCATCTTGGTCATCATGTGTTTCCATCTCAAATCCATCGTTCTCTGTTTTGCATAAAAGTGTCATTAGTCCAAGTCTTCATATCTATTATAAAACTGTAGTTTCTTGTTGTTTACTGGTGCATTTGACACCTAAAGCATTTTCAAGTTGATGATTACATACCTGGTTTAGAATTGAATCTTTTTGGAATATTGAACTTTTTTGAAACATCATCATCTATTTGTATCCACTTTGAAAGTGGCCAAAAAATTTGTTCTGACCACCCATACTTGTCCTTAATGTAATCCCAAACATCATCCCTGAGTTTTTCCGATCCAGGAACAGGTTCTACAAAACCAAAAATAATAGTTAGTCATAACAAGTAAAAAATAACAACAAAATAAATATGCTCCTAACAATAACAACAAAATAAAATCATAACAAGTAAAAAATCTATAAGCATAATTAACTGTATACTAAACTTTTTTTAATGTCAATGCAAAGTTATTTTAACTTTGATGTTTGTCAAACTCATAAATAAAGGAGCCTTTTTTATTCCTACAAACATACAAGTACATTACAAACAAAAAAACCATAAAAGATGCAGAAGCATCATTATACACAACAACATGTGTTAGTATGGTTCTTATTCTCTCTGAACAAAAATTATTAATTAGATTAAAAGAGACACTCTAACATAAATATATCATATAGACTGCAATCATAAGGCTCCTTCTAAGTATTTATAAGGATTATTTTGGATCCTTCATTTTCTTAACGAATTCCTCCTTCTCAGTTATTATTACTTCTGTATCTTTAATCAAAGTTTCCATCCGACTTAAGGTTTTCTTATCCTTCTTTTGAGTATCTTTCAATACTTTAGTACATTTCTTTAAGAGATATATATCTCCAGCATGTTCTAATTCCTGGATAAACTGTTGTCTTTCTTCAACAACATCATCTAAACCCCATGTAAACGTTCAAGTTTCTGACCAAAACTTTTGTCCTCTCCGATAGACTTTTCAAAATATGCTACCATTCGATCAATCCAATTATCTGAACCAGCAACTTTTTTTAATTCTTCTAACCTTCCTAACCAGACCATTATTGTTGTGTTTTTTTGAGTTTTGGAAAACTAAGATGAGTGATAATTAGACGCAAACTACAAACCTTTAAATAGCAAAACAACTACCCAATATGGATGGCACACATACATCTATTATCATCTTCCTGTTCATAATGGGTTCATAATATGTTGACAATGGGTACATGTGTTAGTGGTACCATCAATAGTGGGTTCAATAGTGGGACTAATGAAAGCACTAAAACTATTGCTCCACTCAAGTACTTGCATGCTTCCTAGATAAATATTTTTATTCTTTGTTCTTGACTGATTTAGTTTTCATTTTAGATATCTGATATAATGTGATATAAGTTAGTTGATTGACTAGCTTGTTGTCAGTTTGAAACTTGTTGTCAGTCTTGCTTGATTTGTGGTGTAATTGATGAACTTGTTATGTTCTTGTAGTTGCTAAGTTGTTTGCACAACTTTAGTCCTGCTTAAACTTACTGATGTTTAGCTATTACTGCATTATCTGTCCTAGTACCTAATCCGTTTCGTTCTAGTGTTTTGGTGTATGATTTTGGTTCATTTCTTGTGAATTTAGCTAAGTTGATACATTCTGATAGTTGTTAGCTCAATTCATCAATTTTAAACAAGTCTAGCTTTGATAAATTTTTCATAAACTTTTTAAACTAGTGTTTGGGACTAGAGTCATTGTGTATTTGTGCAAGAGTTTTTGACCAAATCTAGTGTACACCTTTTCATTAGTCAAATTTGAGTCAAGTCTTAAGTTTTTACAGTCAAGTCAAACAGGCAATTTGCCATCAAAAAGTTTGGGTCAGTGCTAAAGTCAAGTTACTGGAATTTTCAATCAACTCTTAAATCAAAAGTTTCTGAGTGTTAAGGCTAGAATTTTAATGTTTTGGAATCCTTAGAACACCAGGTTTTCAGTTTACTAAAGTTCTTTTTCTAGTTTCAATATAGCTTATATAATAAGCATTTAAAACTCCCTGTGATAATTGTAGCTTTTTCATTGAGTACTACTTCAATTCCAGCAAATCCACTTCATAAAACCATCAATTTTCTTGTTGATTCTTGTTTACAAACATGTTTTAATGCATTCTGGAAAATTTCAGCCTTTCTCAAAATTTGGTCAAAGTTAGTCAACGATAAGTTAATTTTTGCTTATTTTGAGATTCGAGCCTATTGACGCGGCCATTTTCCAAAGTATTTGAAATCCTTTTAACTCTCTAGCTGTTCTCCATAACTGAAAACCATTTCTGTCAAAATCTCTTTAAAAGTATTTTTTTATTGCCAATGTTGAAAACGGGTTATGAGTTACCAAACTAGCATCTAAGAGTTTACTTTAATGAGTCAAACTATATGAAACAAACACTCCTAATAATGTACTTTACACTAACAGATTACACTAAAAGTGAACTAATAAGCTAGAATAGGCTAAACAAGCTAAAACATATTAAGTAAAAGCTATCAAATAAGCTACCTTGGATATAGATTAGTGGACGATAAAAGGTTTTTGTTGAAGACTCAAGGCCATCGTCTCCAAATGTAGCGAACATAGCATCAGTAAATTTATCTAACATCTTTTGACTCCAATCCTTATTTGGTTTACCATACTTGGCGACACCCCACTTCCACATTTGATCAGTCACTAGTATCACTTTTTTTATCATATTGTGTGGTTCCTACACAAAATCACTCGCTTAATAAAGGAACTAAAATATGTAAACTATAAAAAAGGCTAAAAATGAAAATATAATTTTGATGATTACATACCTTCCTTATAGAATCGTGGAAAAGAAAATGTATTTGAAATGTCAGCATCCATAACTCTCCAAGTTTGTGGACTATAATCCATTTGCTGGTAATTTGTTAAAAAGTAATCCCGAATTTGTTCGTCTTTTTCTACAATTTCAACCACAAAATCCAGTTAGTAACAAATTAAGTGAAAGTGAGCTTACCAAACACACATCAACCTAGTTACCAAACACACATCAACCTATTTTTCGCAAGCTTAAACATCTAAGATGCCTTAATATAAGGACGACATCAGAGGAAGACATTTTGTTTTGTGAACACGAAACACCAAAAAACCAATAATAAAGGCTGCAAAACTCCTAAGTCTAACCCGATAGCAACCCGGCCAGATAGCCACCCGACAACCCAACACGATAGCAACCCGATTCACCACTTGTTTAGTAAGTCAGATTCACCGCAACCCGATACCAACCTGACAACACAACTTGATTCAACCCAACCCATTTCAATCCGAAACCTGATAATCCGATATGTTATAAGGTCGAGTTAGGGTCAAAATCTGAAAAACTCGATATGCTAATCATACTACACTGATTCCACATTATCTGAAAAACTTGTGTTGAAATTTTTAGGAAAATACTTATATATTGGACTTGTCTATCAACCCACACGTATATGACCCCAAACGTTTAGTTTATTGACCAAAGCTAAGTAAAAGCCGTCAACCCCTAATATTCATGCTACATCCTAGCTAAGACGATCATCAATTGCAAAAGGGGAATACCTCTTAAAGTACACCTTATTGCTTAATGAATTTACAAAAAATCTAGTTGACCCAATATTTAAAATACAAACGAGGTGTCAAACATCCACATACCCGTGAGTCAGAATCACATACAAATACTTAAAATCCAATAAAAACAATGAAAGCTAACTAGGTTGATGTGTGTTTGATAAGCAAATATATAATCATAAATCCCAAAATAAGTCGTAAAATGGGGTAAAACTTACCAAACATTATTGCCGATTTGTGGAAGATCGAATTAGATTAGGTTGATGTGTGTTTGCTTGAAATGATCGGTTTTAGTGTGTGTTTTGTGTGTGTGAAATGATCGGTATTAGGTGTGTGTTTTGTGTGTGTGTGTGTGTGTTTGACCGTGGGTGAGTGAGTGAGTGATTTAGTTGTGTTTTTTAATATTAATTATTATTATTATTATTATTATTATTATTATTATCTTTTTTTATTATTATTATTATTATTATTATTATTATTTTTTTATTATTTTTTTATTATTTTTTTATCAAAAATTCCAATTTTATTAATCACACAAAATTGGAAGGGAGCCGCGAAACAAGCTGCGCGCCCACCCCTTTTTGAATACAAAAACTAAGTCTAGACATCAAAAAACCACCACTCCTCGCGTCATTAGAATGACAACTAGCTAACCGCTTAAGACGCGAGAGAGTACCCATCGCCTCCACCTCAAACTCCCCGAAAGTCGAGAAGGCGAATGGAATAAACGAGTAACCATGCTCAGCAAAAATAGAAGAATACTTCCTCTTCTTCTTCTGAACAGCCGACTAATAATAATAATAATGTTCCTAAAAAACTAATAATTAAATAATAATAATAATAATAATAATAATAAAAATAATAAAAATAATAATAATAACCGTATCCCTCACCAATCCACCAATCCACCTTCAACCGTATCATCTTCATCACCAATCCACCTTCAACCGTATCATCTTCATCACCAATCCACCATTATCGTATCATCTTCATCACCAATCCACCTTCAACCGTATCATCTTCATCACCAATCCACCATTACCGTATCATCTTCATCACCAATCCACCTTCAACCGTATCATCTCCATCCACCTTCCTCACCAATCCACCTTCATCACCAATCAACCATAACCGTATCCCTTCATCACCATAACCGTATCCTTCATAACCGTATCACCGTATCATCTCCATAACTGTATCCCTTCATCACCAATCCACCATAACCGTATCCCTTCATAACCGTATCACCGTATCATCTCTATAACCGTATCCCTTCATCACCAATCCACCATTACCGTATCATCTCCATCCACCTTCCTTTCACGTGTGTGGGCGATTCACGCTACTCTTCCCTGTCACATCATCCCTGTCCTTTCACGCCACCCACTAGTAACCTGTATTGCGTTCTGTTCATAATCCCCCACTAGTAACCTATCGCATAATCCCTGTCCTCCACCAGTAACCTGTCGCATAATCCCCCATTTCTGTTCTTCACTGTATTGCGTTCCCCTTTTTCATGGTTTCTGTTCTTCATCTTCTTTGATTGGCAGTAACACATGATCGTTTTTGTAGTTTGACTGTTTTGGTTGTGGGTTTGTTTTGGTTGTGGGTTTTCGGTTGTTGGAGTTGGGTTTCGGTGTGCAGGTTGGTTTACTATTGGGTTGGTATTTTGGATAGCTTTGTTGGTTAGCGGGAGTTTGTTTAGCTTTAGGTCTGGGTTTTGTTAGCGCGTTGTGGGTTAGTACTCCTGCTGTGGTGGGTTTGTTAGTAGGTTAGTACTTCTGTAGCATTTGCACGTTATGGGTTAGTACTTCGAGTTTTGATCGAGATTTGGTTGGTGTTTTGCCGGTGTGTTCTGTTGGGTTGTCTAGTAGTGGCACGTTTCATTTTGTGGTTTTGAGCGGTTGGTTTGTGATCAGGTTCAGTTGGTTTCGAGCAGTGTGTTGATTGTTGTAGCAGGTTGGTTGTGACGTCTGGTGGTGTTCGTTATAGGTTAGGGGAGGGTGGTTGTTTTGTTCGCGGCTTGGATTTGCTTGGTTGATTGACGGTTGGCGTGTGGTAACTAGTTGTGTTCGTTTTAGATTTGGTTTGGTGATGTTATGGCGGTTGTTCGGTTCCATTGCCCGTTTGTTGGTCTTAACGGGTGTCAAGATGGTAGTGGGAATGGGCTTACTAAGTCTTCTTTGATTATTCATCTTCGTGATAAACATTTTAGAGGCGATGCGCTAGCTTCCACCAAACATTCCATTCTATCCAATTTGGTTGTTTATGAGAGGGCTGAGTTGACTTTTAAGAGTATGGGGATTTGGTTGTGTGGCGGTTGTTTCACTACGCACACGTTTTGGTCTTAGTGTCGGCATGGTAAGGGTTCGGATTTCGTATCACCTCCTGATTGTGGTGATGGTATTGTTCACTTTGTTCTTTATGACCTCCTTAAGCCTCCCGTTCCATCATGTACTTTGCATCTTGTTAGTGGTAGTGATGAAGTTCGTGACTTGCTTGGTGGTTTTGATTTGGGGACTCTTGATAGATTATTTTCAAAAGGGTTGCGTACTGTTAAATCTATCCCTCCAAAGTGTCGTTTGGGTTTTTCTCGCGCTTTGAAAGGGGCCATTGACAGGGTGGTTAACAAGCCTGATGAGATATCTTCTTGGGTTCGTTTGCTTGTTTTGCATCTTTGTCTGCTTAAAACCTTTCGTCCGAGAAGTAATCTGGAGTGTAGGTCCGTTATCAAGAGGAAAAAGCAAGAGGAGTATATTATTAATGCTATTCGTTCTTGGGAGACGTTTGATGGTAGTTTACAACTTCTTAGAGAGTGTTTGGCTGAACCTTCCCCCGCTTTGTCTGATGTTCTTAGCGTGGATAGTGGGTTGGTTGAGCAGAATATTAAGCAGTGTAGACGGAAGATTTCTGATGGGCATTATTCTGCTGCTGTTAGAGTTCTTTCTTCATCTGGTGTAGCTCCTTATAATGATACTACTCTTGAAGACCTAAAAAATAAACATCCTTTTGTTCATGCTCCTTCTTTGCCAGATATTTCTCTTAACCATCATCTCCTGGTTGCTTCTCGATCTAGGGTTCTTGACATGATCAAGAGTTTTCCCCGAGGCACGTCTTGTGGGCGGGATGGGTTGCGAGCCCAACACCTTTTAGATTGTTTGAGTGGTTCCGCGGTTGCTATTTCTGATGAGTTAGTTTCTTCTATCACCCAAGTCGTGAACCTTTTTCTTGATGGGCGGTGTTGGGTGAGTTTATCGCCAGTGCTCCCATCACTCCGTTGGTTAAGCCAGGTGGTACGATTCGTCCCATTGCTGTCGGTACTATTTGGAGACGGCTTGTCTCCAAGGTATGTGCTTTTGAGGTTGGTCCTTCTTTGGATGGGTATTTTGGTAACTTGCAGTTTGGGGTGGGAGTGTCGGGAGGGAGTGAGGCTATTCTTCATGCTGTGAATCGTTTTCTTGAGAGATATGGTGATGATGTCGGTTTGTCGATGTTACTTGTGGACTTTAAGAATGCTTTCAATTTGGTTGATCGAGAGGTTATGTTGCGAGAGGTTCGTCTTCGTTGTCCCTCTATCTCGTCTTGGGTGGAGTTTTTTTATTCTAGTCCGGCAAGGTTGTATTACGGGGAACATGTATTAAGGTCATGTCAGGGGGTGCAGCAGGGTGACCCTCTTGGTCCGTTACTCTTTGCTCTTGTACTTCAACCATTGATATGTAAGATTCGGGACTCCTTCTCTCTTTCTCTACAGGCCTGGTATTTGGATGATGGCACTATTATTGGGGAAACTTTGGTTGTGGGGAAAGTTTTGGAGTGTATCATGGAGGAGGTTCCAGTGTATGGACTGCATCTAAATATTGATAAGACTGAAGTTTTTTGGCCGACCGAGGATCCTCGCAGTAAGTTTATTGGTGTGTTCCCTGCTAATATTGCTCGACCTACGAGTGGTGTTAAGTTACTTGGGGGTCCTGCGAGTGTAGATCTTGATTTTTGTAATAAGCTTGTGTTGAAGCGTGCGGTTAAGACTATTGAGCTTATGGATGCAGTGGCCAAAATTAATGACCCCCAATGTGAGTTGCTGCTTCTTCGTTCATGTGCCGGTATTTCCAAGTTATATTTTGCTATACGTACTTGTTCACCTTGTGCTTTCAAGTCTGCCCAAAGTTCTTTTGATTTGGCACTCCGTTCTTCTTTGGAGCGTATCGTTGTTGCTTCTAGACCGGGATTTGGTGATTGGCAGTGGAGACTTGCTACGTTGCCCTTTTCCTTTGGAGGGTTGGGTGTTTATTTTGCGGGTGACGTATTGCATTATTCTTTTCTTGCTTCTCGGTTACAGTCAGCTGATCTACAGTCTAAGTTACTTCAACACACTGATATTAGATCTTATGGACTCCAGTTTGATGATGCCTTACGTGTGTTTAACTCGGTTATGGAGATTGATTTTCTAAGTAATCCGAGTGAGGTCGCTGCCCCCAAACTCATGAAGAAAATGGCAGATATATATTTTGCTCGGGTTATTAAGAATGCTGAATCCACTTTCGCTTTATCTGCTCGTCAGTTGGCTTTATGGGCATCTCAGAGGGAGGATCATACGTCTGACTGGCTTAGGACGGTTCCTATCCCCGGATTAGGTCAGACTATGAATGGGAGGTCTTATCGATGTGTTTTGTGCTATCGCTTAGGTATTCCCTTGTTCTCTGTTTTGAAGCCCTGTTCAGCTTGTTCTAGGGTTTTTGATGGGGAAATATTTGGGGATCATGCCATATCGTGTGCTGGCATCGTTGGGATTAAGCATCGTCACAATTTGGTTCGTGATACTATTGCTGACATATGTTACCGTTCAGGGATATCTGTCGGAAAGGAAGTTAATATTGGATTAGATGGTGGACCTGATAATGTCCTTCATCCGGCAGATATTTTGTTTTATTCTTGGGATGGAGGTAAAGATGTGTGTGTTGATTTGACTGGTTCTTCTCCTTTGACTCGTACGGGGATGAATGACTTTGTACCTGGCCGAGCTGTGATTGATGCTGCACAACGTAAACGATGCAAGTATTTGGCTAAGTGTGCAGCTCTCGGATATGGGTTTCTTCCTTTCTCCTTTTCTTCTTTAGGGGAGTTACAGGAAGATGCAGTTGCGTTGCTGAAGCGGATTCAGAGATTTTCAAAGGCTCAAGACATTGGAGCGCGCGCTGCTGTACATATTTTTCATAGAATAGGTTTTACCATTGCTAAAGGGGTGGGAGCGCAGATAGTATCTCGACTCCATCCCATTTGTTGTAAATCCCTTTTTGTTTTTAATAAAAGTGATGGTTGAATAAAAAAAAATAATAATAATAATAATAATAATAATAATAATAATAATAATAATAATAATAATGTTCCTAAAAAAACTAATTATTATAATAATATTATTATTGTAATTAATTATTAATTTTTCTCAGATGGATCGTGACAAATGGATGTATAATGTAGAGCGGTATTCCTCAGAATATTTGAAAGGATTGGCTGAATTTATGAAATGCGCTGAGGATCATCGAGAAAGTAAGAGAGAAACAAATATTTCTTGTCCGTGTAAAGTGTGCAAAAATAATGTGTCCATTGATGCGCCTAACATTATTAGACGACATTTGATTAAAAACGGCTTTGGCCCAAACTATACTTGTTGAGATCTTCATGGTGAGACACAAGAGCCGCAGGTTGATAGTGACACAATTGTTTTAGACGCTAATCATGATGAGAATAATATTAATGGCGATAATTATGATAACGAAAATCTAGGTGCGATGCTACACGACGCGTTAAATGATGCTGAGGAGAAGACTGTTAAAAAAATACAGGAATTATACGCCGAGGCAGAAAAACCATTGTTCAAATGTTGTAAGTTCACCAAACTTTGTTTTTTGGTAAAGTTGTTGGACTTAAAAGCCAAAAATAATTGGAGTGACAGAAGCTTTACTTCACTATTAAAGTTGTTGCACGAAGCGTTCCCGAAAGATAATGACCTGCCTATTTCGGCGTATGAAGCGAAAAAACTAACATGTCCGCTGGGATTGGAGGTTGAAAGAATACATGCTTGTCGAAACGATTGTATTTTGTACAGAAAACTGTACAAAGACCTACACGAATGTCTTGTGTGTAAGGAATCGAGATACAAGAATAAGAATCTTACTGAACTTGATAGTGATGTGATAAAGAATGGTCCCCCTATGAAGATGTTGTGGTATTTTCCCGTCAAACCTAGATTGAAAAAGTTATACGCAAACCCAAACGCTGCCAAATTGTTGCGTTGGCATGCTGAAGGACGTAAAAACGATGGGAAATTGAGACATGTTGTTGATTCTCCTCAGTGGAAAAATTTCGACCGTGATTTCAAAAAATTTGGCTCTGAGATCAGAAACATACGCTTTGGACTTTGTTCTGATGGATTTAATCCATTTAGAAGCTTAAGTAGTCGTCATAGCACTTGGCCTGTTCTTCTATCGATATACAATCTTCCACCATGGTTGTGCATGAAACAGAAATACATCATGATGTCGTTATTAATTGCAGGTCCTAGACAACCAGGGAACGACATTGATGTGTACTTGCGCCCGCTAATTGATGACATGATAGATCTATGGGAAACAGGCGTTGAAATCTATGACGCATACAAAAAGAGAGGTTTCGGCTATTTGCCATGATTTATTGTACTATAAATGATTTTCTAGCGTACGGTAACTTGTCTGGGTATGGTACGAAAAGGGAGAAGGCATGTCCTGTTTGTGAAAATGACACCCACTCTCGATGGTTGCCTAACTCTAGGAAGACAATATATATGGGGCATCGAAGGTCGCTTGACAGATATCACCCTTACCGTAATAAGGAAAATTTGTTCGATGGTACAAGAGAGGATAGATCCATGCCCGCACCTATGGATGGATATGCTTCGTTTTCTAAAGTTGCGGATTTAAACATCATTTTTGGAAAAAAAATAAAGCAGCTGCTAAATGTATCTGGAAAAAAAGGTCTATATTTTGGGAATTAAAGTATTGGACCAATTTGCGTGTCCGACATTGCCTTGATGTTATGCATATCGAGAAGAATGTTTGTGAAAGCTTGTTAGGGTTATTATTGAACATTCCTGGGAAAACAAAAGATGGGATCAATGCTCAAAACAACATGCTCGAAATGGGAATTAGAAGTGAGCTTGCACCACAAGAGACGAACAGGAAAAAATGTATTTGCCGCCAGCTTGTTACACCTTGTCAAAGGCGGAGAAAACCTCATTTTGCCAATGCTTATTTGGTATTAAGGTTCCGTCTGGCTATTCTGCTAACATTAAGAGTTTGGTTTCAATGAAAGATTTGAAATTGCTTGGTATGAAATCCCATGATTGTCATGTATTACTGATGCAAATGATTCTGATCGCTATTCGAGGATTGATGCCACCTGCGGTTCGACAGACAGTCACAAAGCTGTGTATGTTTTTTAACATGATTCATTCTAAAGTTTTGGATCATACAAAGTTAGAAGAGTTGCAACGTGATATTATTCTTATTCTTTGTCAATTCGAGATGTACTTTCCTCCATCTTTCTTTGATGTCATGGTTCACCTTGTATCACATATAAATGAACAAATAAAGAAAGTTGGTCCTGTTTTCCTACGGTATATGTATCCATTTGAGAGGTACATGGGGTTTTTATAAGGATTCGTAAGGAACCGATTTCAACCCGAGGGTAGAATCGTTCAAGGATATGTTGCGAAAGAAGTGGCTCAGTTTTGTACAAACTATATGGCTGATGTCCCTGATATTGGACTTCCGCAACCTCGACATCAAGGTAGACTTGCAGGGGTGGGTACTATTGGTCGCAAATATGTTACCAACAATGTCGATTTTAATCAAGCACATTTTACAGTATTGCAAAACATGACATGTATTGAACCATACATACAAGAGCACCTGAGATACCTATCAAGAAATAACAATCATCGAGGCCAACGTTGATTAGATACTGAGCATAAAAGAACTTTTTCAAAATGGTTAGAAGATAAAGTCGTTGGTACGTCTCAAGCAAATGTTGACATTGACATACAACAGTTAGGGCGCGGTCCACGCCGTGTACTTCAATATCAAGGCTACGACATCAACGGTTATACGTTTTATACCAAGCAACAAGATGATAAGAGTACAGTTCAAAATAGTGGAGTTACACTAATAGCCATGATATCTTTTTTTATGGGTTCTATATTTCTCTCGATATCCTCTCGAATTGATCTTAGTTCTAAGTGGAATGATTGTTCTTGGTTACTAAAAAGGGGATTGGTTTTCTAATCCACTAATCATTTAAATGAACTAAAATATAAACTTAAATTTAAAAGCAATAATATTAATAACAGTTAAAAAAAACTTGAATTAAAATATAAAATGAAAATGAAGAAATAGTAAGAAACAGTAACACTTAAAAATACTCAAAGAAAAGAAAATTGATTCGGAAGTATACCTTGATCCGGAAGTTTATCCAGAACTTGGTTCGGAAGTTTTGATCCGGAACTTCGTTCGGAACTTTATACGGAATCTTCACTCGGAACTTTACTCGGAACCTTCACTCGGGAAGTTGATCTGGAACTTTACTCGGAACCTTCACTCGGAAGTTGATCCGGAAGTTAATTCGGAAGTTGGCTCGGAAGTTTTGGCTCGGAAGTTTATTCGGAAGATTTGATAAGAACATTCATCCGGAACTTTTAAATTGACTCGGAACTTTTTAACATAAATTGATTCGGAACTTATAATAACTCATTCGGAACTTTTTAACATAAATTCATTCGGAACTTTCTTTCTTCATCCGGAACTTTTAGTTCATCCGGAACTTTTGGTTCGTCCGGAACTTTTGGTTCATCCGGAACCTGGGGAACTCGAGAACATTACTTTTTTCAGAAAAACAGGAAAGGGCAATTTAATCCAAAATAAAGCTAAATAAGCAAAAAGGTTTTACCAAATTAACCACAAATCATCTACCAACTACAAGGATCAAATCCCAATCACAAAAACACAAATTCAACAACTTCTTAAGATCAAAACTCAACTAATTAAGAACTTTAGAACTTGAAATAAAAAGATGATGAAGAACAAGATGAATGAAAGGATTAAAGGAAGACTTGTATTAATGATTAATGTTGAACAAATAAAAGACAAGATTAAACTACAAGATTTGGAAAAACAATAATCAAAATCACCAAACACCCTAGTGGTGTTTGTGATGACTACGAACAAGAAAAGAGAGAAAGAGGGGAATGAAAACTGGATGAAAAGTTGTGAGGGGAACCCTTTATATAGGTGTCCCCTTTGGTTGGTTAGTGGGCTTTCTCCCGTTCTTCTTGTCTTCTCGTCTTTTCAGAAAAGTTGACATTTTCGATTCTGATTCGGGATTTGTCGTCGATTAAATTCAACTCGTCTTTTAATTTCTTCGTTTAATAGACTTGAGGTTCTTCGACTTATGTAAATCTTCCATCTTTGGTCCTTTTCTTCGATAAATCGTCAGATAGGCCCAGTGACTTCAAATCTTTTGCATCTCTTGGACAATAGACTTCGTCTTGAGTCTTTTTCTTCCATAAAACCTGTGCAATCCCATGTTTTCTTCAATATTCATCCGGTTGGCTCTGAAAACACAATAAACACTAAAACCACGCATAACTCCAAACAAATGACATTAAATACGTGTTTTGGTCCCGTTTTAGCCAGAATTAAGTGGAAAAAGGATGGGTGTTTACACACCTATCAAATCCCCTACACTTAACCATTGCCATGCCCTCATGCAATGCTTAGTGATAAAGCAATTTTACATTTTTCTCATAATCAATCAACCTTGGCCTTATTAAAATACTACTAAACAAAAATTAAAGTACTAAGAGAAATTAAAATCTTTAAAGGAAACAAAAGGATAGAAAACCATTTTCACTTGAAAATAGCTATATGGAAATAACTTGCAAAGAGATCAAGGACTTACATTAGGGCTTCGGTGCTGCGAAGATTAATCATCCTCAAGTTTCACGTTCCTTAAACTAAGCTTAAAAACGAGATCATTGTTATTATAAGATAGTAAATCAAACACTTACACACATGGCTTAATTATATGCTTAAACTCCCTTATTCCTAGGTGTATATCTTATATTTTATTTTTGTCTTAGAATGATCATGAAGATGCATTTTTGGACTTATTTCGATAGTTTATTTAGGCTGAAAGCAAAGTAGGACGATTTGATCAATAGTTAGCTAAAGGACAAAATCTCTTAAAACTGCTTCTCGGGATATCAAAAAGTTCATATCTTGGCATAACTCGGTTCACGATTTGAGACCTTTCTCGGGCCGATATTTGGCATGTACTTCATACTTCATATCTTGAGAGACGTGCTTGAGATAATGGTCTTCTCATCGTGCATAGAGTTTCTTCACTTGGAGACTTTTGAGAGCTACTCCAAATTTGTTGACCACGACTTCATGATTATTTCTTCAATCTCTATTTGGGATTTTGAGATACAACGATCCGCCTCCTTTTCGGACTTGGATCTATTTATCCTCATACCTTGTTAGGGTCTTTTCGGATAGACTTCTCCATCATCTTTATGGGAGTTGACTGCTTTTCGTCGTGAGTCTTGATCCTTCATATTGACTTTGGGAATAATGCTTTTCACATCACTTTGGATCTTTAGCAATAAAATGGAATCCTCATGCCTTGTTAGGGCCTTTTCGGACTCGCCAATCTTCGCGCCCCGCTTCATAAGTTATGCCTTGGCTATGAACTCTTATCATTACCGAGCAAATTTTAAACGATCTTGGGCTAGAAGCTAAGTAACTTTTCAAATCGTACGACCTTACTTATTGCAGATAATTTATTAGCAAGTGATGGGAGAATAGGCAAATAATTACACCAAGTGAGCTTGTGCAAGAATACCGACTTATAATTGACTCTATCATTTCTCGTCCTCCACAATTTAAAATCTCAAGTAATGAGACTCGTGGATACTTAGCCTAATAAACCAATTAAGGTCTACATCGTTAAGGATACTAGCTAGAATAAACTTGGATAAGTCTATTCGGGTTGAGTCAAAATAAACGCAACGGGCCTAATATGTCAAAGACTTCTAAACTAGCTACACCACTTTATTAAAATTTGACTTTATTGCGGGATATATACATACGAAAGCAACGATAAAAATTTAAAAATTATGACTAAATGGCCAAAGTTAATAAAAAATTTGAAAAATGTTGAAAAATATGATTTTCTGGTTAAATGAAGGCATTTTCATGGAAAAGTCCACTTAAACTTCGATAGAAGTCCCCCCTACACTTAAGATAAACAATGTCCTCAATGTTTAAGCATGTGGGAAAAGTCTCCCCTACACTTATGACATTGTGCACGTTGGTTAAATCAAGTTAAGGAAGAGACGACTAACGTGATCAATTTCAAATGTGAGTATGAAGAAAATTGAATCACGATAGTTGAGAGATAGAACCGGATTTCGGATAACACGGAAGCACGGTTCTTCAAAGGTTCCAAGAGTGCATTCATCCCTGTAATCACATCACCACATAAATACAAACACCTATAGAGGTCCCCCTACACTTAGGAGGTTAAAACATAAAAGGATAGATACTCGGGCTGCCTCCCGAGGAGCGCTTGTTTTTGATAACCGAGTCACGAGCCTGACTCGACCCAAAATTATTTCATGGGAAACATGGTGAGGGAAGGAATCATCTCCTGAGAGGTGTCCTCACCAAAGTACAACTTCACTCGTTGGCCATTCACCTTAAAATTAGGTCCATTAGGTTGAGCGAGCTCGAGAGTACCATATGGAAAAATTTGGGCAATGGTGAATGGGCCGGACCAACGAGATTTCAGCTTGCCCGAAATGATTTTCAACCGAGAGTTAAAGAGTAAGACTTGATCACCAACGTGGAACTCTCGGTTCTTGATTTTAGCATCATGGACAATCTTGGTCTTCTCCTTGTAGATCAATGAGTTCTCGTAAGCTTGATTCCTCAATTCTTGTAGCTCGTTGAGTTGAATCTTGCAAAAATCACCGGCTTTGTTGATGTCGAAGTTAGCCCACTTCAAGGCCCAGTATGCCTTATGTTCCAGCTCGATAGGGAGGTGGCAAGCTTTCCCGTACAAAAGACGATAAGGCGTACAGCCGATCGGGGTCTTATAAGCAGTACAGAAAGCCCACAGAGCATCATCTAGCTTATCGGCCCATGCGGCACGATGCTCTCCCACAGTACGCTCCAAAATTCTCTTCAACCCACGGTTGGATATCTCGGCTTGACCGTTGGTTTGAGGATGATAAGCGGTGGAAAGACGGTGATTGACACCATACTTTGCCATGACTCTTGCAAATTGATCGTTGCAAAAATGAGTCCCGCGGTCACTGATAATAGCACAAGGAACACTGAATCGAGCAAACAGTTGTTTCAAGAATTTACAAACCACCCTCGCGTCGTTAGTGGGTAAAGCCTTGGCTTCAACCCATTTGGAAACGTAGTCAACAACGACAAGGATGTATTTGTTGCCTTTAGAAGAAGGGAATGGCCCCATAAAGTCGATACCCCATACATCAAAGATTTCACATTCTTGTATGAAATTTTGAGGCATCTCATCTTTATGTGTGATCTTGCCTTGTTTTTGGCAAGCATCACAATGTTTAACCATCTCGTGAGCATCACGGTAAATGGTGGGCCAATAGAATCCCGAATCAAACACTTTTTTGGCAGTGTAGGTGGGACCAAAGTGACCACCGGTGGGTCCTTTGTGGCAAGCCTGGAGAATGTCCAAAGCGGCCGGTCCGTCAACACATCAGCGAATAATCAAGTCAGCGCATTGTTTGAATAGAAAAGGGTCATCCCAAAAGTAAGTCTTAACATCGTTCAAGAACTTCTTTTTTTGTTGGGATGTTAACCCTTGGATGAGAACACCACCCGCTAAGTAGTTTGCAATATCGGCAAACCACGGGGTGCCATCAAGATTGAGATTTATAGACATTAAGGTCTCAAGGGGGAAAGAATCATTGATCTCTTTGTTCGGATGATCTCCTTGATATGGATCCTCAAGTCTGCTCAGATGATCCGCGGCCAGGTTTTCGGCTCCCTTTTTGTCACGAATTTCAATGTTGAATTCTTGAAGGAGTAAAACCCAGCGAAGAAGTCTTGGCTTAGAATCATGCTTTGTCATCAAGTACTTCAACGCGGAATGGTCCGTATATACGATTGTGGTGGAAAGGACAAGATAGGGGCGAAACTTTTCAAAAGCATAGACAACAGCTAAAAGCTCTTTTTCGGTTGTCGTATAATGCAATTGTGCCCCCGTCATTGTATTGCTAGCATAGTGGATTGGTTGGAAGTGTTTATTCACTCTTTGGCCCAAAACCGCACCAATAGCAAAGTCGCTAGCATCGCACATCAACTCGAAAGGCAACTCCCAATTAGGGGTAACTAAGACGGGTGCCTTAGTAAGCTTATCCTTAAGCAAGTTGAAGGCTTCAAGGCACTCTTTGGAAAAGATAAAAGGGGTATCTTTTTCCAAGAGGTGGGTCATTGGGCGAGCGATTTTAGAGAAATCCTGAATGAATCGATGATAGAAACCCGCATGACCCAGAAAGCTTCTCACACCCTTCACGGTTGAAGGTGGAGGTAATTTGCCTATGACATCTACTTTAGCACGGTCGACTTCAAGACCGGCTTTAGAGATTTTGTGTCCTAGCACAATGCCTTCTTTTACCATAAAATGGCATTTTTCCCAATTCAGAACAAGGCGAGTGTCTTCGCACCGCTGAAGCATACGTTCCAAATTGGCAAGGCAAGAAGAGAAGGAATCCCCAAAGACCGAGAAATCATCCATGAAGACTTCCATGGTTTGTTCAACCATGTCATGGAAGATAGCCAACATGCACCTTTGGAAAGTCCCGGGGGCATTACATAAGCCAAAAGGCATCCTTTTGTAAGCAAATGTGCCATAGGGACAAGTGAATGTTGTCTTCTCTTGATCTTGGGGATCGATGGGTATTTGGAAATAACCCGAGAAACCATCAAGAAAGCAGTAATATTCATTACCCGCTAAACGTTCAAGCATTTGGTCCATAAAAGGTAGAGGGAAATGATCCTTTCTCGTGGCATCATTGAGTTTGCGGTAGTCTATACAAACTCTCCACCCAGTAACGAGACGAGTGGGAATCAACTCGTTGTTTTGCATTGGGCACAACGGTGATGCCGCCTTTCTTAGGCACACAATGGACTGGACTAACCCATGGTGAATCCGAAATAGGGTAAATCATACCCGCATCAAGAAGTTTGATAACCTCTGTTTTGATGACTTCATGGATTTTTGGATTCACCCTTCGTTGGCTTTGAATTGTGGGCTTAAGTCGTCCTCCATGAGAATTTTATGTGTGCAAAAGTGAGGATCAATTCCACGAATTTCGGAGATTTTCCAAGCGATAGCTTTTTTATGCTTCTTCAACACGGCGACAAGTCAGGCTTTTTCTTCTTCTTTTAGGTCCTTTGCGATGATGACGGGCGACTTCTTGTTGTCTTCAAGGAAAACGTACTCAAGATGAGGAGGTAGATCCTTAAGCTCAAGAGTGGGAGGATCCTCAATAGATGGTGAAACTAACGATGGATCATCATTAGTCACCTCTTTAGGAGAAGGAGGATCAATAGCAGTGACCGTCGGAGATAGCGTAGAAAGATTGTCTTATTTGAGAAGGTTTTCAATGAGGCGGAGATCTTCATCCAAATTGGTGGTAGAATCATCATGGTCTAAGTTCACATCTCCCATGGTGGCTTCCAAATCTTTCCAAAGGAAATCACTTTCTCCAAATAGAGATAGTGATGAGTCAATAGAGGAAACGGTCTCAACATTGGGAAGAGAGGTAGGAATACTTTTACAAGCATCTTTGAAGTGTTCTTCACAAGCCTCATCAAGAACGTCAATACAATTAACACTCTCGTATGAATAAGGCTGTTTAGAAAGCTTTCCCATGTTGTAGACGATTTTATCGTCACCCACTCTCATGATAAGCTCACCGGCTTCAACATCGATTAGAGTGCGACCGGTCCTCAGGAATGGACGACCAACAATCAATGGCACACGAGGGTCCATGTCGTAGTCAACAATGACGAAATCAGCAGGAAAAGTGAATTTGTCGACTCCTACAAAGACGTCTTCGGCTATCCCCACTGGATAAGCAACCGTACGGTTAGCTAATTCCAAAGTCATTTTGGTGGGGACTAGCTCAGGGAGAGATAATTGCTTCCAAACGCTTAAGGGCATTAAGTTGATACTGGCACCTAGATCGGCTAGGGCCATGCAATTCTCTACTCCCGGGAAGTTGCAAGGAATCAAAAAGCGACCCGGATCACCAAGTTTGGTGGGCAATTTCTTTAAAAGCACTGCGGAGCAGTTCTCATTAAGTTGGGTCTGAGCAATGTCAAGAAGCTTTTCCTTATCACTTAGAAGATCTTTAAACATCTTAGCGTATTTGGGCATGTGAGCGAGAGCCTCGTCAAAGGAGATGTTAAAATTCAATTGTTTAAACATTTTGAGAAAGTTTGAAACTTGAATATCATCCTTGCTCTTTTGCTTCTCTTTCCTCAACCTTGAAGGATAAGGTATATTAGATGAAGAAGAAGGCTTTAGGGGAATAGGATCACTCACAACCACGGGTGGTGGGGAAATGGGGGTAGAAGGTGAAGGAGGCGGAGAAATTGGGGAAGTAGAAGGATGAGGAATAGGAGCAGGTGACTCGTTCTCCTTAGTCGCAACCACCGGTGGAGGTATAGGAAGCTCGGGTTCCTTTGTACCTTTGCCACTGCGAGTGATGATTGCTTTCATCTCCCCTCTTGGATTCGCAACGGTGTTACTCGGAAGAGTACCCGAAGAAGAGGGTTGATTACCTTGGAAGAAACTAGCCATCATGTTTTTTAGGTCATTAGTTTGACTATCCAAGGTGTTTCGCATGTCAGCTCTCAGATCGTTCCTTTGTTTGACCAGGTCTGCTTTCAAGTTGAGCACTTCCCGCTGAAGATTTCCCACTATCATATCGTTAGTCCTCATGTAGGTTTCCACTTCTTGGTGTAGAGCGGTGGGTTGGTTGGGAGGAGCATTGTATGCGGGTGGTTGATAAGCAGGTTGCTGGTAAACTTGGTTGTTTCGTTGAGGTGGAGGTGGTTGTTTGTGAGGTGGGATGTATGGTGTACGAGGTTGTTGTTGTTGTTGAGGAGGGCGATTGAGGTTTTGTTGTTGGTTTGGATTGTTTGGAGGAAAACCGGGTGGTGAGAGGTAGTTGTTAGAGCGGTAGCTAAGCAAGTTACGGTCACCTTGAGGTCGAGCTTGATAAGCGTGTTGAGGATAGGTGCCATAAGCTGCATTTACGTTTTCAGAAGGGTAGTCTTGGGTGGCAGTACAAGTGGTGTAAGAGTGTGGACCCCCGCATATCTCGCATGGTTGGCTAACAACATTGACTTGAGCGTCTTTAGCGTTTCTAGCATTGATGCTGTTGGTGTTGCTGGCGGTTTGGGTAGCGAGCGATTCAAGAAGCGTAGTGATTTTGTCAAGTCGCTTATCGCTGTCACTAGTACTAGCACTAGCAACATTGGTCCAAACACTCCTGGTTTGCACACGAGACTTATTCTCAATGATATCCCAAGCAGCATTGGAAGTCTTAGCCAAAAGATTACCCCCCGAGGCACTGTTTAGTGAATCTTGGTCATTCATGCTTAAACCATTGTAAAAAGTGTTAATTTGATGCACTTTGGTAAAACCATGTTGTGGGCATTTTCTCAAAAGGTCTTTGAAACGGTCCCAAGATTCACTAAACGACTCATCGTACTTTTGTTCAAAATTTATGATTTCATTCCGCAAAGCGGTAGTACGAGAGGGTGGGAAAAAGTAATTGATAAACTTGGTCTACAAATCCGTCCACGAAAGAATACTCTGTGGCGGTTCCTTAGCAAGCCAATGCCGGGCTTGTCCCTCTAAAGAAAAGGGAAAAAGTTGTAGACGGCTTGCGAAACACCATTGAATTTGACCGTATTGGTGAGTTGCAAGAATCTCTTGATGTGGTCATGTGGATCATCAATGGTACGCCCCAAGAATGGTTGAGCAGAGACCATCTGGATAAAGCCGGATTTTAGCTCAAAATTGTTGGCTGCAATCGCTGGTATAACAATTGGATCAGTGTTGCCATCTACATGAGCTTGCAGAAGTTCAATCATCGGGCGATTATCCGGTAGAGGCTCATTGTTGTTGTTATTATTGTTGTTGTTGAAAGGTGGGTTGTTGTTGTTATTATTATTGTTTTGAGGTGGTATGTTGTTGTTTTGTACACCGGCCATGTCTAAGTTATCGAGAGGCTCGGGCTCTTGATAAGACGTTGATCGAGTGCGCATACACCTGCAAAAGAACTAACAAGGGAAAAACAAAGCAAAAGTATTTTTGGTTTTTATGTTTTTTAATTTTTAGCATTTTTGAAAATTTTATATTTTTAGTGTTTTTTGAAAGTTTTTATGAAAAAGTAACGTTCACGGGGAACGGATCCCAAAATCCAAGTTCTCACAAAAAACTTTTGATCTTAACGAGAAGAGCCGGCATCGGCGCCATTTGATATCTTTTTTTTATGGGTTCTATATTTCTCTCGATATCCTCTCGAATTGATCTTAGTTCTAAGTGGAATGATTGTTCTAAAAAGGGTATTGGTTTTCTAATCCACTAATCGTTTAAATGAACTAAAATATAAACTTAAATTTAAAAGCAATTATATTAATAACAGTTAATAAAGACTTGAATTAAAATATAAAATGAAAATGAAGAAATAGTAAGAAACAGTAACACTTAAAAATACTCAAAGAAAAGAAAATTGATTCGGAAGTATACCTTGATCCGGAAGTTTATCCGGAACTTGGTTCGGAAGTTTTGATCCGGAACTTCGTTCGGAACTTTACACGGAACCTTCACTCGGAACTTTACTCGGAACCTTTACTCGGAAGTTGATCCGGAACTTTACTCGGAACCTTCACTCGGAAGTTGATCCGGAAGTTAATTCGGAAGTTGGTTCGGAAGTTTTGGCTCGGAAGTTTATTCGGAAGATTTGATAAGAACATTCATCCGAAACTTTTAAACTGACTCGGAACTTTTTAACATAAATTGATTCGGAACTTATAAAAACTCATTCGGAACTTTTTAACATAAATTCATTCGGAACTTTCTTTGTTCATCCGGAACTTTTAGTTCATCCGGAACTTTTGGTTCATTCGGAACTTTTGGTTCATCCGGAACCTGGGGAACTCAAGAACAGTACTTTTTTCAGAAAAACAGGAAAGGGCGATTTAATCCAAAATCAAGCTAAATAAGCAAAAAGGTTTTACCAAATTAACCACAAATCATCTACCAACTACAAGGATCAAATCCCAATCACAAAAACACAAATTCAACAACTTCTTAAGATCAAAACTCAACTAAATAAGAACTTTAGAACTTGAAATAAAAAGATGATGAAGAACAAGATGAATGAAAGGATTAAAGGAAGACTTGTATTAATGATTAATGTTGAACAAATAAAAGACAAGATTAAACTACAAGATTTAGAAAAACAATAATCAAAATCACCAAACACCCTAGTGGTGTTTGTGATGACTAGAACAAGAAAAGAGAGAAAGAGGGGAATGAAAACTGGATGAAAAGTTGTGAGGGGAACCCTTTATATAGGTGTCCCCTTTGGTTGGTGAGTGGGCTTTCTCCCGTTCTTCTTGTCTTCTCGCCTTTTCAGAAAAGTTGACGCTTTCGATTCTGATTCGGGATTTGTCGTCGATTAAATTCAACTCGTCTTTTAATTTCTTCGTTTAATAGACTTGAGTTTCTTCGACTTATGTAAATCTTCCATCTTTGGTCCTTTTCTTCGATAAATCGTCAAATAGGCCCAGTGACTTCAAATCTTTTGCATCTCTCGGACAATAGACTTCGTCTTGAGTCTTTTTCTTCCATAAAACCCGTGCAATCCCATGTTTTCTTCAATATTCATCCGGTTGGCTCTGAAAACACAATAAACACAAAAACCACGCATAATTCCAAACAAATGACATTAAATACGTGTTTTGGTCCCGTTTTAGCCAGAATTAAGTGGAAAAAGGATGGGTGTTTACACACCTATCAAGCCACAACAACAAATGCATCGAGGATGTCAATCGCAAAAGATTCGTATTATGGTGTCATTGAAGAAATTTGGGAATTGGATTACACTACGGTTACTATACCTGTGTTAAAGTGTAGATGGGTCAATAATTCAGGAGGAGTTAAAGTTGATAATGACGGTTTCACACTTGTTAATCTTTCTACATATGCTTATTTATCGGATCCATTCATTCTATCAAAGCAAGCTAATCAAGTATTCTATGTAGAGGACCCATCAAACAATAGATGGCACATTGTCCTACAAAGTAAACGGAGTATAGTTGGTATCGATGATGTTGTTGACGAAGACGAATACAATAAGTTTGACGAGCTACCTCCTTTTTCTATCGGTGTTCAGTCTCAAGATGATGTTCTTTCTGATACGATTTACTTGAGATCCGACCACCAAGAAGGTCAAGTGTATTGAAAAAACCATTTTTTGTTGTACAGGTAATAAAACGCACATATACAAATTAACGATAACAATAATGTTTTATTATGTAACGCAACTAATTCTCTCATTTCTTTTTTAATATTTCAGGAATTTGTTGTAAAGTTTGTATATACGTATGTTCTTTATAATATCCGGGCGGTCATCGTTTGTTCATCCACACGTTTTTCGACAACAACGTAACTTTTCAATATTTACTTATACTCAACATTTTATTTATTTTTTACAACGAATTAGTTTTAAATAAATTACAATTGATTTGTACTTAATATTTTTATTATACAAACATTTTTATTTATTTAAAAAAAACAATTTGAAAAGGATTTTTTAATACTTAAAAAAAGAATAAAACTATTTTTCTAATCATTCTTAATAAAACTAACTTTTTTTAACATGTTAATAAAAAAAACTAACTACATCATGTTTGCCGGTTACCTCGCAGATCAAACACAAATCCTCCCTACAAAACCAGATCAAAAAAATCAAATCATCCCTCCATTTTTTTAATTCTCTCCCGCGTCTAAATCCCAAATCAATCCCACGTTGTTTTCAATTACCCCCAAACAAGATGTATAAAAGGGGCATAAACCCTAAACAAAAAATCATCATTAACCTACCTCCACATCGAGCAAATGGTATGTCTTGCTACCCTAATCTGTCTTACTTTTCGTTTCGTATTATTGTTTATGTTGTTTGGTAGTGATTAAGAATTGATTATGTTATGTTTGTGTTTGATTTGATGTGTTCATGTGATTTTGTTTTCCTGCAATTTTGGTGTGAAGGTAGGAGTTAAATTTTTTTAGTTTGATAATTTTGGATATGAGTATGCTTAGTTTTGAGTATTTATGTGATTGTGGTTCAGAAATTTTTGTAAAAATTTATACTATTCGCCCTGTTTAGGGGTGTCTGGGATGGTTTGGTTTTAGGGTAGGTTATCTCGTTCCTGCTAAATGTTTATTTTTTCTACTGGTTGCTTGACTAGTGTTTGGATCTGTTGGTTAAACTGTCACCATCCTAGGTTTGGACTTAGGTTTCGATTATGAATTGTTTATGGAGTTTTAGATAGACTAGTAATTTGGTTAACTGATTCAGTCAAAAGCATTTGTGCACCAAAAATATTAGTTCTGTTTGCCATTCAAGTCTCTGGAATCTTCGAATGTTTTGAAATAAGAATGTTAGACCTGCGAATGTTTTATGTTTTGATTGCTAGGGTTTGGTTTTGCTCTTAGTTTGTTGGGTTTGATATTTAATTTGAGATTTCTTTATCCGTTGTGTATTAGATATGAGCTTTTATTTGTGCACATGCCTGCTGAATGTTCATACAGTTTTTAGCTGATACAGACTGGTTTTAGCAAATGTTTAAAATATACCTGTTTAATCTAGATTTGTAATCTGTTTATGATCTGCTTTCATTTTAATAAGTTTAAGTTGTTGGATTGTGAACTTGGATACTCTGTTGTATATTTGAGTTTGTAGGATTTATTGAGCTGTTATAAGTTTGAGCATTGATTCTTATTTCTGTTGATATAAGAATTTAGTTTTGCTGATTAATTGTTGTTCTACTGATATAAGAATTCAACGGGATTCGAACGTGTGACCTCCTGGTCACAAGCCAAACGTGTTTACCATCTTAACTAGTTTTAGTTTTAGCTTATTAAAATAAGCATTCTTCACTTACTGATGTGTCACTAGTATAAGTCTAAATCATTTTCAATTATGTCAAATCTACTTCAATAATCTACAAATCTTCTTTAACAATTCAACTTAGAACAGTTGCCAAAAAGTTAGAGTTAAAAAGATCAAGAAATAAGCTAAAACGAGCTTAATTTTGTTGTGTCTGTTTTTTAGTTTGTCAAACATTTTTGCCCCCTAAGCTTTAGGGCTGTTTTCATTTCTTTATTAATACTTTTTCAGTTTAGTTTGTTACTTATCTCATATTACTCATTTTCATTGTAGGATCCTCCCGCACCAAAAATAAAAAGAGGAATCAACAAAATCGAAGATCTTCCGGATGGTGAATCTATCGAATTCAACAAATTCGGACAAGCTGTAGGCACCTGGCAGTTTCTCTATGCAAAATATTGTGGCACTCGAAGCAGAAGGTTAATTTCAATTCTAAAAAAGACTTGGAAGGAGGTAAAAAAGGAAGAAAGAGATTTTTTGTGGTCCGATATCAAGGTATGCTATTCACCAACAATAATATTAATATAATATAACTTAAGTAATGTATTAACATATAATACTTTGATATCAGACACATACTAGACTCGAAAATCATGAAGATCTTGACTTAATCAAATGCCGTACACTCCTATCATGTGGTCAAAAGTGTAAGGCGTTTAAGACGAAACTACGAGTCAAGTTCATGCTGAATCAACTTAAACCAACTAAATGGACATTCTTACAGCCAGCAGTGTGGGAGGAGTTCTGTCAAAATGAAAACACAGCTATAAAAAATGTAAGATTTTTAACTATTTATAGTAGAGCTTATAATCTGTAGCTAGTTATCGTTGATTAGAATTAAGCTAGAAAATCATTTAGTGAAGGATTGAATAGTGTTTGGTAAAACTGGCTATTAGGATTTATACAGTTTTTCATCTAGTATTGGTTTTTTTGTGATATTCATTTAGTCAATTTAAGATTAGCCATTCATACAGTAGCTAGTTTAGCTGAAAAACTTTTAGAAAAACCAAAAAAATTAGAGAAAATAGCTTATTAGATAAGGTTGTTAGTAGCTTATAAGATTGTCATTTCACTTGTTTATAACTCTATTGTTACTCCTAATTGTAGGAATTGCGTCTGAAAGCCATTGCGCGAGCAAAAAAACCTATAAGTCGTTCTCGCCTAGGACCAAAAGGGTATCGGGGCTTTGAAAAGAAATGGCAAGAGGAGAGAGAAGACCCCGAGAAGGCGACCGAACTCCATTTAATACCAGATATTCGTGCAAGCAATTACTGTTTAGGCCATGCTCCCCGAAACAAGGACGGTGTCACGACAGTGCCATCCGACTTACTTGATGTTTCAAAAAATTGGTACTATAATCATTTATGTTTTCAAGTCATTATCATGGTTTGTTAGAAAGTGTTTATTAATTAATTGTTGGGATGTGACCAAATAGGTACAAGCAGCCAAAGATTTGGCCCAAGATTCTCAGAAAGCTAAAGCTGGAGTAGATTCACTTATTGTGGTTTTCGGACCAGAGCACGGGGGCGCACAAGGGGTGTCGGGTGTGATGTTGTATACAAAAAGGGAATTCAAGGATATGTTCCGAAAAAGAGGACATGGAAAGATATTGAAGAGATAAGGCAAGAAGTTAAGAAACAAATGAAAGAAGAAATGAAATCAAGTGCCTTTTGGTTGGAAATGAGGGCGGAAATGAAGGCTGAAATAATGAAAGAACTGGAATCGAGAAACAATATGTCTTCACCAACGGAAGACGATGGCAACACATTAGACCAGATGGTAATGAATGAACCGCAACGACATTTGAAAGCGAACTCAGTCCACAAAATGTCCACCAAAAGCAACACAAAGGACAAGCAGAATGTGTCTATTCCAACAAAGCAGATTCAAGTCCAGAGCTCGGTCACATTAGACCAGATGGTAAGCAATGAACCGTGTCATCATTTGAAAACAAACTCGGTCCAGAAGATGTCCACCAAAAGCAACACAAAGGACAAGCAGAATGTGTCTATTCCAACAAAGCATATTCAAGTCCCGAGCTTGGTCCTTATGAGGACCAATGTTAACTCGACTGCAAGCAACGTCCTGCTACATCGCATAACGGTAAACCACTTCATATTCATATTTAATCTTCTGAATTTTTAATCTTCTGATTTTTTTTCACTCTTTACTACGGGTTATGTAGGAGGAAACATTTGGCTGCTTGTACGTCCCTAGTTCTATTTTATCCGGAGAGCAGGTCATATGTGCTACTGCAAGAGTGTATCCTGGTTTTGGAGAAAATGTTACTATACACAATACGAAATTAAGAAAGGGCCACATGCGAGTTTCTGTTGTGAAAGTTTTTGCACCTCATCATAATATGGAGCTCCCCATTCCTGATGACGAACTACCTACTTTAGAGTCTGTAGTTAAAGGGTTCATTCAATGGCCAATTGTTGTGATTGGTCGCTATATGGTATTATATTTGTTGTCTATGCCATTTGCTGTTATAATTTAATATTTCATGTATAAAATAGGTATTTAATAGTTATTAATGTAATTTAATTGGTATTTGTAGGGAGGGTTTAAACAACCCATAGCAGGAGTTCCAACCAAGCGTTTGAGGCCTCAACTTGAAACATCACCATTGAAAAAGAAGGCAAAAGGAAACGAAACCGACACAGAACCCAAAAATCTGGGAAAAGAAATGGAAGAAACCCCCAAGAAGCAAAATGTTATAAAGGAGATTTAGCCAGTTTCAGATTCGCAAAACGCGATGAAGAAGATTCAGCAAGTTTCAAATCCGGTAAGCCTAATACATTTATATTGAAGTGATGAGATGGCATTTATACATGATCTCATCGTTCTTTTCGGGCTTTAAATGCATAAAAATGTCATAATATACCATATATATATGCTTGTGTTTGGTTACTTGTGTATTTTAGGTATGGATATCGTGAAAAAGACAAAAGATCACAAGATACAAAGAAAAACGGACACGAGAAACGAAGCCGTACAAAGAACCGGGCCCTGTTCATGGAATATTCAACAAATACCCTTGAAGACTTGAAGACATACAAGATTGATCCTCATTTATTGTAGAAATGACACTTAAAACCCTTGTATATTAATAATTACAAGTTTGGTCCCTTAAGTTTGTCAAAATTACACAAATGGTCCTTCAACTTTGAAGAAATGGCAAGTTTAGTCCCTCAACAATTCTAAATTGCCAATTATGGTCCCTCATGGAGTTAAAGTTGCATTGAAGACCTTTGAAGATCAACAATGTCCAAGATCAGCCCCTAAATTATGCAAAAGTTCCAAAAACAACCCTTATAACCTTTTTGGAAAAGTCTTGTGCCAAAATTGTCAAGTTGTGGAAGTTATTTACAAAGGAAAAGAAGTTTGTTGGCTTATAAACACGTTTTACCTATTTTCCCAAAGAACAAGGACTGAAATGGCCAAATTGAAACATTCAAACCCATAACACACGCCAAACACACAACTTCCCCCAAAAACGGATCAAATGTACTACTGTTTACCCTTCTTCACCCCCAGATTTTACACCACTTAAACTTAGGGTAAAAATCAATTACCTTTGCACACACTTGATTCACATGTGCAGAAACCCATCCCAACCTTAAAACCCTTAATCCCACTCACTATGGACCCCACCCCCAAATACCCATCCACCAATCATGTGACAACTTAACCTCCAAGTCATCCTGTATGGCAAAATCAATAGCCAAGATCCTTAGCTTCATCCTAAAGCTAAAATGAACGCCCTTGATCACTTTGGACAGCTCACACCAAGGATTCGTCTAGAAGACTCAAGGACATTTAGGGAATTTCACTTCTAGGGTTTGTGAATAGTGCTAGCCTTGGCATTTGCCTATATAAAGACTCCTCAACCTGTGAGAGAACTTTGTTCCAGATTTTAGCTTTTAAATCTTTGTAATTCTTTTTTATGAAATAAAGTTTGAATTTCTTAAAATGTTGAATTCTAATCTGTTATTTATAAAAGTTTGGTGTTTGATAAGCTAAAATCTGAGTTCCATAATCTTGTTTGAAGGTTTTTGAGGCAAGGTTTTAAGTGATAAAGCTTGTGCATCAGAAATCAGAAAGTTGGTATTATTTTGATCTCACTTTGTGGTTTGTTCTTCTTAGCAGCTTGGAAGCTGGTACTTGTTCTGCTAGTACCTCAGCTCAAACAATCCAAGGCCTGGATGTAGGTCTTGGAGGTTTACATCTTCTTCCCTTTTCATTTTCTCTTTAAAGTTTCTGATTAATTGTGATTTTTGTGGATTTGTGCTTGAATCTGGGATATTGTGGTTGATTATTGTTTATTTGGCTTGGTTTGATGTTTATGAGGTGTTGTTAGACTGATTTGTGGGTAAAATCTGCATAAGCCTTTGAAAAATTGTGAAAACAAGTTTTAAAAGGGTGTTTGGGTTTACTGCATAAATTGGATTTGTGGATTGTTAAGTGGTTGTTTATTGTTGCTAAGTGTTGGTATCTGTTATTTAGGTGCTATTGTTCATCTGTTTGCAGGTTTTGAGGGTTTGAACACATAGATTCATAAAATAGGGTATAAAATCTTGAATACTTGGTAAAATTGGCTAGGATTTTGAGGACACCTAGATCTAAGCATAGGCTAGGGCTAACAAGTGCTAAACCTTAGTTAATCACACCAGGGAAGAAGGATTTGAGGCCTGAAATTGGATCAAGTGTCAAATAGATCAGCAAACTTGTTTCTGCATATGTTCATTGTTCATCAGTAACTTTTCATGCTTTGATCTTGTTGTTTACTTTGATTCAGTGTTTGATTCTTGTTGCTTTGTGTTTATTCTTAGTTTATATAGATTGTGTATGCATCCTGTTAAGTTTGGTTGGCTTATTCTTGCTAAATCTGCTTATTAAGTGCTTAACTGCTTATTTCCATATCTGAGCTATATCTGGTGACTGATTGATTGATTGTGGCTTATTGTGTGAACCAAAATGTGATTTTGTTGTTGCTATTGACTCCTTGTGATTCACTGATCACAAGGTGCCTTTGTTTCCAATTGAATCCAACCAGAACTCTCAAATAAGCTTGGTCAAATAGTCAAAGCAGTGGGAACTCCTTTCCCCTGCTAGTTGCCACTGCTAGTGTAAAATTGGGTTCAGCTTATCAATAAGTTATAATAGCTTATTTTAACCAGCAACAACTTTGATTTTGTAATAGTTGCTCATTATTTGACCCATTTGTTCATACTGGAGCATTTGGTGGGTTGACTTTAGGGTTTGACTAGAAAACCAACTTCATTGACTTTTTCATAAGTTCATTTGTGCTTATTCTGGCTTATTGGTTGTGCTTATTGGATTTTTGTTGATTGATTTGGCTTATTGAGTCCATTTGTGATCTTTTGCAAGTTGAATCAAGTCCTGAGGTGCCTTATTTCTCAAACCCGACTATTTTGTCGTTTTGTGAAATAATACTTTGCTTATTTCTGGCTTATTGAGTGAGCTTTTTCAAAATTTCTTTTTACAGATCTCATAAGCATCCCAAAAGAAGGTTGTGTGTCAAATTAGAGCTTATGGCATTAGCTTATTGCTTAATGGGCTGAAAAGCCCAATAAGAATAAGCTGTGTGCTTAATAAGCTGTGATAAGCTCATATTCAGCTTTTGGGCTTTTAGAGTTTTGTTCTTAGAATTGAATTTTGTGTCAGATAGGGCTTTTCCAAGTCAATTGGGCCAAGTTTGACTTTTTGGGCCCAAAAACCCAATTGTGTTGACTGTTTTTGGTTTTGGCCCATTTGAGGGCCCAATAGGGGTATTCTGGTCATTTCACTTTGATTTTCTGATTATTTAGGTTAAAATAAACTAGTTTACAAGTTTTTAGAATTTTTTATAATTTTGGATTTTTAATATTATTTTAATATTATTTTATTATTATTTTTCAAATTTCACATTTTTCAACCTTATACATTTTTCTTAGGTTTAATACATTAAAATAGGAATTTAGCAACTTTTAGAATAATTTTATCACTTCTAGATTAATTTTTATAATTATTTTAAGTTTTAATAGTTTTTAAATCATTTTAAATAGTTTTTATTAGTTTAAAAATTTCTAAAAATAGTTCTTAATCTTTTTAGGTCATTTTTGAGGTTTACCAATTGAAAAATCTTTATTTAGGCTTTTTGATAATTTATTTGATTTTTAGGGCTTTAATTAGCATTTAAAAATTGAATATTTAATTATTTAAAAGGTTTGAAAAAGTTTTGATCATTGGTAAACTCTTAGTTTATTTATTTTGATTTTTGGTGATTTTTTGGTAATTTTTAGAATTAATTTTTATTTTGGTGGTTTTTAAGGTTTTACGTTTTAACTTTCTAGTAGTAATTTTTACGTCTTCGTCATTTTCTTTTCTCATCCCTTTCTAAACTAATCTTTAATCACAAACATTTAACAAGTTTTTCAAACACATATACCTCCTTGGGAAACGAACTTTGAATTCATCTAGGGTCATTTGTACACGGTTTTCCTAAACCGTCGTATTTAATACTTTCCCTATTTACGCTCTTTTTCCTAAAGAGTCGTAAAACACCACAATCATTTTTGGCGCCGCTGCCGGGGAGGTGTGTCGTGATTAATTTGCATTGTTGTTTTTAATATTAACCATAAATAGTATTTGTATTAGTAGAACTCTACTAATACGTATTATCGGTTTTCTTGGTTTTTCTTGTAAAAATATTATTAATATATTGTATTAAGTATCACAACAAATAAACAATATCTCCAAAAGTGTGAAAACACAACCTTAATTGGGATTTCATCACTCAATTATTGTATTCGAATCACAAACAAGAAGAAAAAGGAAAAAATAGATAAATACTTTCGTGAAGCTCGATTTTGAAAAATACAAACTATAAGGTGGGTATAAGGCGGGTATTATAAAATATACCCTAAGGAAAAAGGCTCTTAAGTGCTTCGCGCCGCCTCGTTTCCCCGCTTGCTTGTGAGTATTTTGAGATTGAAGGCTAATCGAGGGTTTTGCCGCCCAAAGTATTATTACGTATAATATATTTGCTTGGTTTCTTTGTGACTAAACCCTCTTGAACAATTTGGTTTTCACCAAAGTTCTAAAGTCATTCGAAGGCGTTCACTCCACGTGATCGTTTTCATTCCTTTGAGGCTTATTTAATTAAGAGTTTGATTCGAGGAGAGATTTTGTAGATTATTGTCTACGAAGATACACCAAAATCCAAAAAAAATTAAATATAATCAAAAACACAAAAAAAATTGAAAATTCACAAAACACCCAAAAAGAATCTTCTTTGCTCACCTCCCATTCTTCGTGAAGTTTATGATCACTCGTAATCAAGCAAAACGAGCTCGTAAACGTCTTCAAAAGCAAGCCAATCAAGAGACGTTGATTGTTGAAGAACCTCCAATTGTTGAACCTATTGTAGAACAAGAAGTCGTCATGGCTAATCGTACTATGATGGAGTTGTTACAAGCACCCACCGAGGGTTTTGGAGAGGCTATTGTGATTCCCGCCATCCTTGCGGAGAATTTCGAGATTAAGACGGGTTTAATGTCGATGTTACAAGCAAATAAGTTTAGAGGTCACGAGAAAGACAACCCGCACTATCACATTAGGAATTTTAACCGTCTCACCGCTACTAGCAAGTTTAAGGATGTTCCACATGACGCCATTAAGATGATGTTGTTTCCATACTCGTTAGATGGACCCGCAAAAATTTGGCTTGAGAAAGAACCACCAAATTCGATTTTGACATGGGCCGATCTCGTTTCTAAGTTTGTGAACAAGTTTTTTCCACCATCTAAAACAACACATTTGAAAAATGAGATTTCACGATTTGTGCAAAGAAATAATGAAAGTTTTTCAATGGCATGGGAACGATTTAAAGAAATGTTACATGAATGTCCACACCATGATTTTACGGAATTGCATCAAATTGATACTTTTTATAATGGGCTTAATGACCATGAACGAGATTATTTGAATGCCTCCGCGGGTGGTAATTTTTTGTGCAAGACGACAAATGAGGCTTTACAAATCATCGACAATAGATCTAAGGTTTATAGCCCTCGTAACACACCGAATGTTGCCAATTTGGGTTCGTCATCATCGTCACAATCGTCTCGTAGCATTAATGCCTTACATGATGAAGCTAATGAGGAAAATCGGTTTTTTGATAGAGTTGCTAATCTTATGTCCCATTGGAAAGCTCAAGAAGCTTCTAATTCCGCTTCGGTTAAAGCGGTTGCTAAGAGTTGTTTGTCTTGTGGTGGAGCTCATGATCTTTCCGAGTGTATTACCGCGGATGGTAACACTTCGAGTACTTATGTAGCAACGGTAACTTACAACCAAAACGGTCAAGGTTCCCGCCCAAATCAAGCTCCACCAAATCAAAATGCTAATAATTATCGAAACAACAACCAAGGTAATTACCAAGGCAATTCACGCAATTACAACAAGGGGAATTATCAAAATGGGAATGGACAAATTTCTAATCAAAATCAAAACCGTGATTTTCAAAACACTACACAAGGTTTTCAAAATGCTCACACTAAAAATTTTCAAGGAGAATTTTTGGATTATGCTAAAGCAAATTATGCTAAATTTTTGATAACATGCAACGTGAGATGATTAGCTTAAGATCCGAGTTGAAAAACGAGCTTAAAAATGAACTTGCTAATGAACTTAAAACTCATGCAAACAAAATGGAAGGAAATGTCCAACGTCTTCAACAAAATCAACAAAAGATAGAATTAGGACAACATGAGATTAAGCAAGAGTTATTAAAAGCGGATGCTAGGCAATCAAAATTTCAGGACCGAATGGCTAAAATGTTTGAACCTATCATGTGTAAACCCTCTTCCTCGGGTGGTCTTCCTAGTGATACCATTGCAAACCCGAAGGGAGAAATTAAGGTTATTACTACACGAAGTGGTAAAACTTTCAAGGAACCAATCTCTCGTCCAAGTACTTCTACAGAGAAGGAAATCGAGAAAGAACCCGAGGTAATGGTCGAAAAGGAGCACATTACAATCCCACGAAGTACCGCTCAAACCACACCTACGGTTGAACCAATACCAATTGTGGAACCCGAGTTTCCAAGGCCGTTGCCTAATGACCAACCCACACCACCTTTACCTACCCTTCGAGACGAAACAAAGACAAATTGCAAGAACGTAACAAACAACAAATCGAGCTTTTTATAAAAATGTTTCAACAAGTGCATTTTGATGTGAGTTTAGCCGACGCGTTGTTGTATATGCCTCGTTTCGCTTCCACTTTTAAAAGTATGATGAGCGATAAGGAAAAGCTTTCAAAGCTTGCTAATTATTCTTCGGTTTATCTTAACCGCATACCGGAAAAAGTTGGTGATCCCGGAAAGTTTCTCATTCCTTGTGACATAGAAGATATGAAAGAATGCCTCGCCTTGGCCGATCTTGGTGCGAGCATTAATTTGATGCCATTTTCCATTTGGAAATCGCTTTTGCTTCCGGCTCTCATTCCTTCGAACATGTCTATCGACATGGCCGATCATTCTACGATTATGGCATGTGGAGTAGCCGAAGATGTTTTCGTGAAAGTGGGGAAGTTCTACTATCCCGTTGATTTTATAGTAGTTGACATCCCCGCGGATCCTCAAGTTCCTCTAATTTTAGGTCCGTTCATTTTTAGACACTTCGAGATCGCTTATCGATGTTCATGCAAGAACTATCACTTTGAGATTCAACGAAGAGGAACTTGTTATAAACGCTACTCAAAACTCGAAACCTTCTCATGTTTATGCAATCGCTACCATCAATCACATTGACATCGTTGATGTGGTTTGCGATGAGTTTTCACAAGAAGTGTTAGGTTTTTCCGATAGCTCTTCAAGTGGCAATCCCACTATTTTGGATCTGATTCTTGCTAATTCAACACCAAATCTCACTCCATTCCAAGGAGGCGATCTCACTTCAAATGAAATCGAAAATGAAGATGAGGTGTCGATTAGTGATGATACTTCTATTCCACCATTTCTTCCGCCGATGGAAGTTATGAGTGTTGAACCAAAATCTTCAATCGAGGAACCACCTATCCTTGAAATGAAAGATCTTCCTTCTCACCTTGAATACGCATTCTTGGAAGGTGATGACAAGTTGCCGGCTATTATTGCAAAAGGTCTTGCTAATAATGAAAAAACCGAGCTCTTGAAATTTCTTAAGGCTCATAAAGGGGCAATTGCGTGGAAAATATCCGACATTAAGGGAATTGACCCAAAATTTTGTACTCACAAGATTTTAACGGAGGAGGACTACAAACCCGCAATTCAAAGTAAAAGAAGGGTGAATCCCAAAATTCACGATGTCATTAAAAAGGAGGTCCTTAAACTCCTTAACGCGGGAATGATTTATCCTATATCCGATAGCCCATGGGTGAGCCCAATCCATTGTGTCCCTAAAAAGGGAGGAATGACCGTTGTGCCTAATGAAAACAACGAGTTAATTCCCACTCGTGCTGTGACCGGTTGGAGGGTGTGTATTGACTACCGAAAGTTAAATGACGCCACTCGTAAAGACCACTTTCCTTTGCCCTTCATGGATCAAATGTTGGAGCGACTTGCGGGAAATGAATTCTATTGCTTTTTAGATGGTTTTTCCGGTTACTTTCAAATCCCTATCGACCCTCGTGATCAAGAGAAGACTACGTTTATGTGTCCTTATGGAACGTTCGCTTATCGTAGGATGCCTTTAGGACTTTGTAATGCACCGGGTACGTTTCAACGGTGTATGATGGCGATTTTTCACGATATGATCGAGAAGTCGATGGAAGTGTTTATGGATGACTTCTCGGTGTTCGGCAATTCGTTCACGTCATGTTTATCTAATCTCGAGCAAATGTTAAAACGTTGTGAAGAAACCAATCTTGTGCTTAATTTGGAAAAATGTCATTTTATGTGTAAACAAGGAATCGTCTTAGGACATAAGGTGTCGAAGGCGGGGATTGAGGTCGATAAAGCTAAGGTAGACGTCATCGCCAAGTTACCTCATCCCAAAAACGTTAAGGGAGTTAGGAGTTTCCTAGGCCACGCGGGCTTTTATCGTCGTTTCATCAAGGACTTTTCGAAGATCTCTCGACCTATGACACACCTTCTCGAGAAGGATGCCCCTTTTAACTTCAATGAGGATTGTGTTAAGGCTTTAGAAACTCTCAAAAGGAAACTTACCGAAGCTCCCATTCTTGTTGCTCCTAATTGGGAATTACCCTTTGAAATCATGTGCGATGCAAGTGATTATGCTATAGGGGCCGTCTTAGGGCAACGTTATGACAAGCATTTTCGTCCTATCCACTATGCTAGTAAGACGATGACCGAGGCTCAATTAAAGTACACCACAACGGAAAATGAATTCCTTGCCGTGGTCTATGCTTTTGAGAAATTCCGACCTTATCTCGTCTTGACTAAAAGCATCGTGTATACCGACCATTCGGCTATCAAGTATCTCTTAGCTAAGCAAGATGCTAAGCCGAGATTGCTTCGTTGGATGCTCCTCCTCCAAGAATTTGATGTCACCGTGCTTGACAAAAAAGGAGCCGAGAATCTAGCGGCCGATCATCTCTCTCGTCTAGAAGATCCTCACAAAGATGTTTTCGAGAACAAGGAAATTACCGAAACATTTCTTATTGAGACTCTCGGTGTAGTGAATTCTAAAGACACCACCCCATGGTTTGCCGACATTGCAAATTACCATGCGGGCAATTTCATAATCAAGGGTATGACGACATAACAAAAACGAAAATTCTTTCGTGATGTCAAGTTCTATTTTTGGGACGACCCTTATCTCTTTCGGGTTTGTGCGGATCAACTCGTTCGACGTTGTATGTTTGGTGCCGAAGCTTCTAATATCCTTAGAGCTTGTCACGAGGGACCCACGGGTGGTCACCACGGTGCTAATCTCACGGCTAAGAAAGTGTTCGATGCCGGCTTCTTTTGGCCTTCTATCTATCGTGATGCACACGCACTTGTAAAGTCGTGTGATTCGTGCCAACATCAAGGAAAATCGTCTCAACGTGATGAAATGCCGCAAAACATAATTCAAGTGTGTGAGATTTTCGACATATGGGGAATAGATTTTATGGGGTCGTTCCCATCGTCTCATGGCAACAAATATATCCTCGTCGCGGTGGACTACCTTTCTAAGTGGGTGGAAGCTAAGGCTTTGCCTACTAATGATGCTCGTGTGGTAGTGAAGTTTTTGAAGCAACTATTCTCTCGGTTCGGAACCCGTCGTGCTATTATAAGCGATCGTGGAACCTATTTTTGTAATGACCAATTCGAAAAGGTCCTAAAGAAATATGGAGTTACTCATCGTCTTTCTACGGCTTATCACCCGCAAACGAGTGGGCAAGTCGAGGTTTCGAACCGAGCTTTGAAGAGGATTTTAGAGAGGTCAATTGGAGAAAACCGTGCTTCATGGTCCGACAAACTCGATGACGCTTTATGGGCCTTTAGGACCGCTTATAAGACACCTATCGGTTGCACTCCTTATAAGTTAGTCTATGGGAAGATTTGTCATTTGCCCATTGAGTTGGAACACAAGGCATATTGGGCCCTTAAGCATGCAAATTTTGACTTGAAGACCGCGGGAGATCACCGGAAAATACAATTGAATGAATTGGATGAATTAAGAGATAATGCTTATGAAAATTCACTTAATTTTTAAAGAAAAGACTAAAAAGTTTCATGATTCAAAGATTAAAAACCGGGTTTTTAACGTTGGTGATCAAGTGTTGCTTTTTAACACTCGTCTTAAGATATTTTCCGGGAAATTGAAATCTCGTTGGTCGGGTCCGTTCACCATTACACAAGTGTTTCCGTATGGGACCATTGAGCTAGCTCAAGATGATGGTCCTAATTTCAAGGTGAATGGACATAGGCTTAAGCACTACTTTGGTGGGGAAATTCCTTCAATGGTTGCCCTCGACCAAGTCACCTTCCTCAATGATAAGTAGCATTGAGGGGATCGAGTCGAGCTCATGACTCGGTAATAAAAAACGAGGTACCTCGTGGGGGAGATCCCATGCTTATCCTTTATGCTTGCTATTCACTAATAAGGGGACTTGTACCCTTTCAACTCGTTGTCTCGTGGTTGTTTGTGATTGTGTTATCTAGATCATCATCTACGATTGAAGACTCTCGTGTTCGTTTACGTGAGCCTCCATTGTTTGCTTGAAGAAGTTTTTCACGAATCCATGACATATCCTTTATTGTTCTAACAATTATCTTTTAGCATACTTAATAAACGGCTTTAGATATATTGTTGATCACCCTTTCCATGCTAGATCCTAAGCATTCGACTCTTCGTCTCTAGTATGGGGGTACTCCACCTTTAGACTCGAAACATTGAGGACAATGTTTACTTTTAGTATGGGGGTGAATAGATACTTGCTTTGCTACTCCCTCACGCTTTCCAACTTTCATGGTTTTGTTTTGCTAATAAGGCTAAAAATGGCAAAATTTTAAAAAAATTTCTTAGTTTTCATAAGTGTTTTTAAGACACGAATGTATATTTTCCGTTGGGTAGAATAAGAGTTAATTTTTGACTTGATTGGCATTTGGAGCCATTTACATTCCTTAACCCGCTCATTTCAAGTTTTGCTAGACTTTTATATAGGGAGCTTTAAAACGCGAAAGTCTTAACTCTTACGGGTTAAGAACAAGAACTTTTCGCAAGTTCCTATAATTGATCCTAGAAAGTCACTTATCAAGGGAAATTTAAAACGCACTCTCTAAACTTGAAAAAGTCCAAGAAAGTGCAAGATCCTATAGGTGGCTTGAAAACCCAAAACTTTGATTTGACTTGCATGGCTAAGTATTCACGAGTCTCTTTAATTAGAGGTCTTTATATAGTGAAGAACGAGAAATGATAGAGTTAGACAAGTGATCATACTAAACGTAGAACATGAAAATGTTCTTTCAAAAACTCATATGTTTTTAATTGTGGCTTTTTCTTCCCATAAGATCAATGCATTAGGAATAAATCATAATTGCAATAAGTAAGGTCGTACGATTTGAAAGGTTACTTAGCCTCTAGCGTAAGATTGTTTAAAAGTTGCTCGGGGTTGAATAGAGTTCATAGCCAAGGCATAACTTATTGAAGCGGGACGCGAAGATTGGCGATCATCCAAAAAGGCCCTAACAAGGCATGAGGAGTTCTATTTTTGCTAAAGATCCAAAGATGATGTGAAGTATCATTATTCCGAAATCAATATGAAGGATCGAGACACACGACGAAAAGCAATTACTACCCTAAAGATCATGGAGAAAGTCTATCCAAAAAGACCCTAACAAGGTATGAGGATAAATATATCCAAGTCCGAAAAGGAGGCAGATCGTTGTATATCAAAATCCAAAGTAAAGATTGAAGAAAAATGATGAAGTCGTGGTCCAATATGAAGAATCTCTCAAAAAACGTCAAGTGAAGAAATTCCAAATATATGAAGAGAAGACCATAATTTCGAGAACGTCTTTCCAAGATTTGAAGTATGAAGTACATGCCAAATATCGGTCCGAGAAAGGTCTCAAATCGTGAAACGAGTTATGCCAAGATATGAACTTAAGGAGATACACGAGAAGCCGTTTTAAAAGATTTTGTCCTTCGGCTAACTATTGATCAAATCGTGCTACTTTACTTTCGGACTAATAACTACTCAAATAAGTCAATATGAATCACTTGTGATCCATGACAAATAGATAAACCATGCTAGTAACCCATTTCCTTTTATAATAACTAGGATTGCAGGGAGAAAAAGTATTACACAATTTGGACGTATGAGTAGTGTTAGCATTGTGACTTGTACCAACAATGATCTCGTTTTTGCACTTAGCATGGAATGTATGACAATCAAGGATGACGAAGTTTACTCTAAGGGACATTTGCTTGTTTCTATTATTTGACCCTAAAAGTCACTTTTTGATGAAAATCATACATTATGTCTTTACACATCTTCGTATTATGTTGCAAGTCTTTTACTTTTCAATAATGGTTAATAAAATTGAACTTTGGTGATGCTTAGATACTTTATTCTAGCATTGCGTGAGGGAACCCGACAATGGCTTAGTATGGGGGAGTGATGAGATGGCATTTATACATGATCTCATCGTTCTTTTCGGGCTTTAAATGCATAAAAATGTCATAATATACCATATATATGCTTGTGTTTGGTTACTTGTGTATTTTAGGTATGGATATCGTGAAAAAGACAAAAGATCACAAGATACAAGGAAAAACGGACACGAGAAACGAAGCCGTACAAAGAACCGGGCCCTATTCATGGAATATTCAACAAATACCCTTGAAGACTTGAAGACATACAAGATTGATCCTCATTTATTGAAGAAATGACACTTAAAACCCTTGTATATTAATAATTACAAGTTTGGTCCCTTAAGTTTGTCAAAATTACACAAATGGTCGTTCAACTTTGAATAAATGGCAAGTTTAGTCCCTCAACAATTCAAAATTGCCAATTATGGTCCCTCATGGAGTTAAAGTTGCATTGAAGACCTTTGAAGATCAACAATGTCCAAGATCAGCCCCTGAATTATGCAAAAGTTCCAAAAACAACCCTTATAACCTTTTTGGAAAAGTCTTGTGCCAAAATTGTCAAGTTGTGGAAGTTATTTACAAAGGAAAAGAAGTTTGTTGGCTGATAAAAACGTTTTACCTATTTTCCCAAAGAACAAGGACTGAAATGGCCAAATTGAAACATTCAAACCCATAACACGCGCCAAACACACAACTTCCCCCAAAAACGGATCAAATGTACTACTGTTTAACCTTCTTCACCCCCAGATTTTACACCACTTAAACTTAGGGTAAAAATCAATTACCTTTGCACACACTTGATTCACATGTGCAAAAACCCATCCCAACCTTAAAACCCTTAATCCCACTCACTATGGACCCCACCTCCAAATACCCGTCCACCAATCATGTGATAACTTAACCTCCAAGTCATCCTATGTGGCAAAATCAATAGCCAAGATCCTTAGCTTCATCCTAAAGCTAAAATGAACGCCCTTGATCACTTTGGACAGCTTACACCAAGGATTCGTCTAGAAGACTCAAGGAAATTTAGGGAATTTCACTTCTAGGGTTTGTGAATAGTGCTAGCCTTGGCATTTGCCTATATAAAGACTCCTCAACCTGTGAGAGAGCTTTGTTCCAGATTTTAGCTTTTAAATCTTTGTAATTCCTTTTTATGAAATAAAGTTTGAATTTCTTAAAATTTTGAATTCTAATCTGTTATTTATAAAAGTTTGGTGTTTGATATGCTAAAATCTGAGTTCCATAATCTTGTTTGAAGGTTTTTGAGGCAAGGTTTTAAGTGATAAAGCTTGTGCATCTAAAATCAGAAAGTTGGTATTATTTTGATCTCACTTTGTGGTTTGTTCTTCTTAGCAGCTTGGAAGCTGGTACTTGTTCTGCTAGTACCTCAGCTCAAACAATCCAAGGCCTGGATGTAGGTCTTGGAGGTTTACATCTTCTTCCCTTTTCATTTTCTCTTTAAAGTTTCTGATTAATTGTGATTTTTGTGGATTTGTGCTTGAATCTGGGATATTGTGGTTGATTATTGTTTATTTGGCTTGGTTTGATGTTTATGAGGTGTTGTTAGACTGATTTGTGGGTAAAATCTGCATAAGCCTTTGAAAAATTGTGAAAACAAGTTTTAAAAGGGTGTTTGGGTTTACTGCATAAATTGGATTTGTGGATTGTTAAGTGGTTGTTTATTGTTGCTAAGTGTTGGTATCTGTTATTTAGGTGCTATTGTTCATCTGTTTGTAGGTTTTGAGGGTTTCAACACATAGATTCATAAAATAGGGTATAAAATCTTGAATACTTGGTAAAATTGGCTAGGATTTTAAGGAAAACTAGATCTAAGCATAGGCTAGGGCTAACAAGTGCTAAACCTTAGTTAATCACACCAGGGAAGAAGGATTTGAGGCCTGAAATTGGATCAAGTGTCAAATAGATCAGCAAACTTGTTTCTGCATATGTTCATTGTTCATCAGTAACTTTTCATGCTTTGATCTTGTTGTTTACTTTGATTCAGTGTTTGATTCTTGTTGCTTTGTGTTTATTCTTAGTTTATATAGCTTGTGTATGCATCCTGTTAAGTTTGGTTGGCTTATTCTTGCTAAATTTGCTTATTAAGTGCTTAACTGCTTATTTCCATATCTGGGCTATATCTGGTGACTGATTGATTGATTGTGGCTTATTGTGTAAACCAAATTGTGATTTTCTTGTTGCTATTGACTCCTTGTGATTCACTGATCACAAGGGTGCCTTTGTTTCCAATTGAATCCAACCAGAACTCTCAAATAAGCTTGGTCAAATAGTCAAAGCAGTGGGAACTCCTTTTCCCTGCTAGTTGCCAATGCTAGTGTAAAATTGGGTTCAGCTTATCAATAAGCTATAATAGCTTATTTTAACCAGCAACAACTTTGATTTTGTAATAGGTGCTCATTATTTGACCCATTTGTTCATACTGGAGCATTTGGTGGGTTGACTTTAGGGTTTGACTAGAAAACCAACTTCGTTGACTTTTTCATAAGTTCATTTGTGCTTATTCTGGCTTATTGGTTGTGCTTATTGGATTTTTGTTGATTGATTTGGCTTATTGAGTCCATTTGTGATCTTTTGCAAGTTGAATCAGGTCCTGAGGTGCCTTATTTCTCAAACCCGACTATTTTGTCATTTTGTGACATAATACTTTGCTTATTTCTGGCTTATTGAGTTAGCTTTTTCAAAATTTCTTTTTACAGATCTCATAAGCATCCCAAAAGAAGGTTGTGTGTCAAATTAGAGCTTATGGCATTAGCTTATTGCTTAATGGGCTGAAAGGCCCAATAAGAATAAGCCGCGTGCTTAATAAGCTATGATAAGCTCATATTCAGCTTTTGGGCCTTTAGAGTTTTGTTCTTAGAATTGAATTTTGAGTCAGATAGGGCTTTTCCAAGTCAATTGGGCCAAGTTTGACTTTTTGGGCCCAAAAGCCCAATTGTGTTGACTGTTTTTGGTTTTGGCCCATTTGAGGGCCCAATAGGGGTATCCTGGTCATTTCACTTTGATTTTTTCTGATTATTTAGGTTAAAATAAACTAGTTTGCAAGTTTTTAGAATTTTTTATAATTTTTGGATTTTTAATATTATTTTAATATTATTTTATTATTATTTTTCAAATTTCACATTTTTCAACCTTTTACATTTTTCTTAGGTTTAATACATTAAAATAGGAATTTAGCAACTTTTAGAATAATTTTATCACTTCTAGATTAATTTTTATAATTATTTTAAGTTTTAATAGTTTTTAAATCATTTTAAATAGTTTTTATTAGTTTAAAAATTTCTAAAAATAGTTTTTAATCTTTTTAGGTCATTTCTTAGGTTTACCAATTGAAAAATCTTTATTTGGGCTTTTTGATAATTTATTTGATTTTTAGGGCTTTAATTAGCATTTAAAAATTGAATATTTAATTATTTAAAAGGTTTGGAAAAGTTTTGATCATTGGTAAACTCTTAGTCTATTTATTTTGATTTTTGGTGAATTTTTTGTAATTTTTAGAATTAATTTTTATTTTTGTGGTTTTTAAGGTTTTACGTTTTAACTTTCTAGTAGTAATTTTTACGTCTTCGTCATTTTCTTTTCTAATCCCTTTCTAAACCAATCTTTAATCACAAACATTTAACAAGTTTTTCACACACATATACCTCCTTGGGAAACGAACTTTGAATTCATCTAGGGTCATTTGTACACGGTTTTCCTAAACCGTCGTATTTAATACTTTCCCTATTTACGCTCTTTTTCCTAAAGAGTCGTAAAACACCACAATCATGAAGCTGTTTTGGTTACACGAAAGTGGTCTAAGTAAATTGTGCACAGATAAGTGCAAAAAAAGTTTTGTTAAATCCAAGAAACCTGTAGGAACACGCATAGATAGACTAAGCTGCACCAGTTCACTTGGTTTAGTAGTGTTTGGATAGGCTGTTAAGGGATGTTGTAGTTGCTGAATCAGATTTATACCATGCTAGTTCTTAGAGTAGGTTGATACCATGCTAGTTCTTGGATAGGCTGTTAAGGGATGTTGTAGTTGCTGAATTAGACTGAATTTCAGACTTGCTGCTTTTAAATATGTAGGTTGAACAGGAGAAAGCTTCCCACAGAAAAACGTTGGAAGATAAGGAGAAGTATATAGAATCGAATAGGCCCCGGACCATAATAGACGGATATAATCGATGGATGCTCCGTGTTGATATTGCTGAGCCGTGTCCTATAACTGTTAACTAGAATTTTTTTCGCCAAGATGATGAATACCATTTTGCAATTAACGCAACGGATATCATTGATCTGTTGACATACAAAGAACTAGAGTGTGGCGTCATGACTCTTTTTGAGATGTAAGTAAAATATATGGATTACCATTTAAAAATGCATTCTTTTTTTTATATCACAAAATTTAATTTTAGTTTATGTCATCTGTTTACTTTTAGGTCATTGTATCATTGATAGGTGTGAAAACACCCATCCTTTTACCACTTAATTACAATAATAACCAAGCCAAAACGTGTATTTTGTGTCGTAAATATCGGAATTATGCGTGGTTTGTGTTTTTGTTGTGATTTAGGATCAAAATGTGAAAAGGAAGGAAAACACGGGATTTCACGGGCTTTTATCGAAGAAAAAGACAAAAGACGAAGTCAAGAGATCAAGAGTGCAAAAAGAACGAAAGTCCAAGGCCAATTCTGAAGATTTATCGAAGAAAAAGTCCAAAGACGGAAGTTTGATAAAGCCGAAGAACTCAAGTCTAAATTAATGAAGAAATTACAAGACGAGTTCATAGTAATCCCGAGACAAAGTCTAAAGGTCGAAGAATTTAAAAGATTAAAGACTAAAGACGAAGGATTAAATGATAATTAAAGAAAGAAGAAAGAGAGAGGAAGCTTCCTTCCACTAATCACCTCCTCCACTATAAATAGGATCATTAAGCTTTCATTTTTTTTCTTGTTGGCTAACTTGACAAATTAGCTCTTCCACCATTTTCATTTTCTTGCAACTTTATTTTTCATGTCATTTTAATTAATTGTCTTGCACTTTAATTCCTTTAATTCAAGTAAGTGTTTTTAATTTTGTTGTTTAATCTTTATTTTCCTTTAATCAAGATTTTCTTTATCATTCTCATCCTACTTTTCTTGTTTTTGATTTGTTACAAATTCGGATTAAGCAATCTTTTGCCTAATCCCATTGCTTATTTGATTAAAAAGTTCATCTTTTTATTTCCATCTAGGCTTGTATACGAATTAAGCTATAAGTTTGACAATCTTATTGGCTTATTTTGTATTTAGCTTATTTGATTTTAAAGTTTTCTAAAAAGTTTTTTATATTTTTAAAGTTTGCTTATTTTGTTTGCTATTTTGTGTTTTTATAAAGTTTATGAATTTCGTCTTTTAAAAGCTTTCAAATTTATGCTTATTAAGTTGTTCAAGTTTCGGTTTAGAGTGCTTATTGTCAATGCTTAATGAACTTTAGCTTATTTGCATTTTCGGATTATTTTTGTGTTCCATCGCAATATTGGGAATTACACATTCCGACAGGCAACTTATGTTCCATCGCAATAACCCTCGTGGTTCTACTTTGCGATCATTTGTTCTCATTCCCTTATTCCGATCGGGATTGCGATCGCTCATTGTGATCGCATATTTCGACGGAGTTTAAGGTATATTGGGTCGAAGTGCTGCCCAAATTTTTACAGCCACATTCGGATAGAATTTGGCACTTTAATTATTCCGACAATTTTTATTTTTAGACATTCCGATAGTTCTTTTTTTTAAAACATTCCGACAGTTTTCTTTTAATATTCTGATAGATTCTCTTTTTCACATTCCGATAGTTTAAAATAAATAAATATATATATATATATATATATATATATATATATATATATATATATATATATATATATATATATATATATATATATATATATATATATATATATATATATATATATATATATATATATATATATATATATATATATATATATATATATATATATATATATATATATATATTCTGATACAACAAAGAACACATTGCGATGGACCAACATATACATTCCGACACTTCAATTGTAACATTGCGATGGACCTACATGCTTGGCTGCTTAGCCATTTTTCGCCAAAATGAGCAGCTAGGCTGGCTGCTTCCAGCAGTTAGCCTGCCTGCTTGTTTATTTAATAGTATTGTTCCGTAATTGTTTAGTTTTATCTGAAAATTGTTCCGATTTTATTTTTTTAAGTTACGTATTTTTAGTTGAATTTTTCGTCGATTTTTAAAATTAATATTTTTTCGTAAAGTTTAAGTTTTATCTTTTATTTAGTACCCGCTTTAGGTTTTTCCTCGTTTAGCTATAAAGTTCCATTTTAGTTTTATTCTCTCCTTTTTCATTTAGTAAACTTTATTTTCGAGTCGATAGTTAATTTCGTCTTTTAGATTTATTTTTATTAATTGTTTCGCTTTAAATTTCGTTTTATTATTTGTTTTAATATTCGTTTTAATATCGTTTTAATTTTTAGTTTTTAATATTCACCTTGTTTTACTTTTATTATTTGAACTTATCTTTAATTTGCTTTTAAATACTTTTCGCATTTACTTTTTAATTAGTTTTAGATAATCAACTTCCCTTTTTCTTAACTTAAAACAACTGAGTCACACATTTAACCGGAAATCAATTCGATTAGACACCGAGAAAACGAACTTTTTTCAACTAGCAAAATCTTAATTTCAATCATCAAAAGGGACGCTTTTCAAAAAACTGGGTTGGTTTTCGAACCCCGGACTTATCACAGCAGATGCATGCTTCCATCAAAAGTTCAGCACCATAGACTACTTAACTCTATCAATGACGGATTATGACTTCTATCTAGCACCGTTTCTACAGGGGTACCATATCTTACCATCTTAAACATCATTTAAATTTTGTTCATTAGGTTATTGTTTTTTAATATGCGTTCACAACATGCAGCCGACATTATGTACTATTCATAATATGCCCCAATCATGGAATGGGATTCATTTTGAATTCGCAAAAGGGTTCAAAAACAGATGAGCAATGTTATAGGCTGGCAGGACTTATGGAAGCGTAAGTACCATAAAAAATATTTAACATTTCACATTTGTTTCTATAAAATTTAGCTCACAAGTATTATTTTCTTCTTAGGGTCGTTGGAAGTCTGAAGTGGGAATTTCCAGTTGTGAATCTTCATAAATATGATTGGGAGAGTGGATATTACGTCATGAAGTGGATGCAGGACTTCGTCTTGAAATATCAAACCGAAAACTTCCCAAACAAAGTAAGTGTGCCTTTAGTTTTAACTTTACAGCTTATAATGTGGCTTATTTTGAACCTACAGGTTGATTATGAACTTTGTTTATTTAGTTTGCATCTGTTCATTGTTAGATGCTTATCAGTATTTTTTTCCTAATGTTTACATTCGATTAAATTTATTTTAGGTACCGTGGAATAACGAGAAACCGTTGGATACCAAAGAGATAAACGCTATCATTGGCACATGGTTCACATTGTGGCGAGATTAGACATAGACGATTAAGCTAAATTCTAGTATTGTTGTAAATTCTAGTTTGACTTTAATTTTAATAAAAATTGTGTTTTTGGTTGCTTTAGTTTGTTGGTTTTATAGTTTTGGTCCTTCTAAATTAGTTTATATATATTCATTGTATTTGTATTTATTCATTTTGGTGGGTTAAAATTGTAAAATTTGGAATTTACTAAAAATTCCAATTTAAAAAAAAAACGATTTCCAAAGAAACTAGTTTTTTAGAGAATGTACGTCTTTTTAGTTTATAAAAAGACTGGTTAGATGTTGCTAAAAAGACTAGTGTTGGAGGAATACTATGGATATCAATCTCTAAAGAGACTTGTTTTTATTTATAAAACAAGTCTCTATATGTATTATAGAGACTTGTTTTAAAACCAGTCCTTTTAGGATTTGCTAAAGAGACATCCCCCTTTGGAGACCTTTTGCAAAACTAGTCTCTAAGGGCTTTTTTGACCAGTCTCTAAGGGTTTTTTTGTAGTAGTGAATTTTATGTGAAATAACCCAATCCTTGTATTATTATAATGAAATTAGGAAGGTTGGTTTTATTTAGAGCGTTGATTAATACTATATGGTAGATAACAATATCATATGATGTACCATTAGGCACGAAGCATAGATGTTCCTATTTAATTAAAACGGACTAAATTAACCGGTTCCCATGTGCCAATGTGTCTTATTATGCACCTATAGGATAAATATTCATTTTTCTGAATGATTGGTCTTTATATCAACCTTAAAAAGAGTGTATAAAGCGTTTGGGATGACTTGTACAAGAAACGGTCCCGGATAGCTAAAAAAGGAGCGTATGTGTGATGTGAAAGAAAAGAAAATAAAAGTGACAAACGGAAAAAAATGTTAAAAAAAGTTAGAAAAAAAAAGAAAAAAAAGTGAAAGTATGTAAGCTAAAGTATGATGGTTTATGATGTGCTATTATTGTATAAGGACTCCAATGTTATAAAAGGTGTAAGATATTCTCACCTCTTGTTTTAGATTAATGTTTAGATTGATTATAGGTGTGCATTAACTACGTTGGGCACATGGTTAATTATATGAAACATAAAGTTAATGTAATCAATGGGAATGGTTATGCTTAGTGTTTAAGAAGGACAAAAATATTGGTAATCATTTTTGGTTATTTTTCATGTAGGATGGTTATTAGTGTACTAGGTTGAATTTGATCTTTTTGATAGAATTTCAATGATATGATTCAAAATTATGAAATTAACATACTTGTAGATTTTTTTCTTCGGACAAGTAAAGGCTAAATAGAGGGGATTTAATCGGTGTATTTTGTGTACACCTTATAACATGTTAATTTAGCATAATTGTATTTTTATTTGTCGTTATATATGTACTTTGAGTGTGTTTTGAGATTATGCAGGTTATTCGCGAAATAGAATAAAAGGCCGCTTAATTAATTTTTTGAAGAAAAGACATGGAGAGCGCCGATAAATAAAAGAATCAAAGAAAAATAACGAAGAAAAATATTTGAGCACGTCATAATATTTTTGGTCATATTTTATTTGACCGGGCTTCGGTTGAGCAATTCTTAGCATTCAGATATTTTTTTAATTGGGCCAAAGTCATTATATTCTAAAAGAAAATAAATATAAAAATAATGACCATGTCCCATCACATCTCATTAACAACCATGGGATATTAAAGAAAAAAGATGAGACATCAATTGAGGTCACCAATCACGAACGGAGCCACACATATTTTGCAAGAAAAAAGATTCTTGCAACATTCACAATTCGTTTGGTGGGTGTTGGTTCCTACAACCGAAAAGAAAAAAAAACTACAGCCGCATTTAATTGCTTTGTGGGGATAACAATTGACTTTTGGATATCTATAAACAAACAGACGCATTTAATTGCTTTGTGGAGTTCACATTTGACTTGCTGGGAGATTTGTTTTTTGCTATGGTGGTCATCAAATAGCAAAAAAAAAAGAAAAAAGACAAACGTGTCTTTGGGGAGATCAAATATCAGCCGCAAGAAAAGAGTAAAAAAAAAGAAGAAGCCATGAACAGTAGTATTCAGTGAGTTGGGTACATCGTGATATCCGGCTAATTTTGTTGTAATTCTTTTCGGTAACTTTATTTATGGTTTGATCATTATGTAGCACCCCCAAATTTATACAACTCAGTACAGCGGAAGACTAGTTGGTGTTACGGGATAGCACATTACTCACATCATAGACAACGCATAAAAATCGCGTCGTTTAATATTGAATCATTTCCATTCATAAACAACAAAGTTACATCGGTCCCAAGTCATTATATTGCATACAAAAAGTTTTACAAAGTGTTTGAATGGAAAAATATTGTTTAAGTGCGGGCCATGAATTCTTGTCGTCTTCCCGAGAATTACCTTCAAGTACCTGAGATAAAACATGTTAAAAGAAAAGGTCAGCGATAACGCCGAGTGAATTCATAGAGTTTAATAAGTTCCATCAATATAATATCAGTATAAAATTATTACTGAAAATCATTTTGTACAAATCATTTTTAATAGGCCATAAAATAGCCAAAGTCATTTTATACAAATCTTTATCGAAAATCATAATATAGGCATTTGCCTTAAAAACCGTTATACGAATCATTATCGTTAAAAAAACACCATACAATACGTTTTTGCAACGTTGTATAGATTAAATAAAACCATTATGTGAATATGGTAATAAAAGCCTTAGAAATCATTATACGAGCCAATGTCGTAAAAACATCATACAATACGTCTTATGACGTTGTATAAAATCAAATAAAAACCGTTATATGAATATGGTTATGAAAACCAAAACACAAACATAATATCAATAGTATGACCCCGTATTGCTAGTCAGGCAATACTTCGTAATTCGATGCGTCTAATAGTATTTCGTTAGTTTTGGATTATTACAAGCCGCATGACATTGTTACCTTACTAAACCAAAACGGGTAGCTAACCCGATACCAATTTTGCCCATCTAAAGTAGCGTGTCGTCACAAAGGTCACGCTATAGAAATCTTCTCATACATAAATTCGCTTACCAATCAATGTGGCACGACGGGGATCAACCGTCAAGGCGCGAACTGGGGTGATCGTCCCCAAATAGTACTATTAAATGCATAAGCGTCTACCAACTCCCGGTAGTTCACAATTCATGCTAATGGGACTTTGAGTGACATAACCTAACTTTAATAATCCATTTAATTTCGTCTATCGGGTCCATTAATCATTTATCAGGTCATACAATCGGGTCATTCAATCATTCGGGTCCAAAATCAATAAACACATAATCGGGACAAATGGTGTCCAAACTTTTATAGAAACTAACATGTTATCTCCCTCGCGGGTTTATAAAGCATTTATAAAAACATTTAAAAGAGTGCGAGGCTATGAACTCACGTTGATATGGGAAGGCGGGTTATCGGCAATTCGGACGTACGGTACGTGCTTCAATCACGGAAACCTAGACAAATAATACTCGGTCTTAGACGTTTGTCCAATGACTTTATAAAAATATCAATTATGTATACATATGATGATTATATATATATGATGATCAAGTGGGTTTACATATTCTCGTTTACTCATTTTAGAGTTACGTGTTGATAACTTTTATACTAGTTTTCTCGTCTTACCTATTTACGTGTTTTAGGTCCAACAAGCTTATTATAAGTTATTTAACTTATTTTAATCCATTTTGTACTTTTATTATCAGTACATACACTTTCAAGTTGGGCCCAAATGGGTTAAGCCCAATAAGTTCTTTTTATGGGTGTTTATCTTATTTAGTCCAATTATTAGCCCAAGTATTAGTCCAATATGTTTACTTAGCTCGTTAATGTCCGTATGCCCTATAGTTCGGGTTTTATTGGTTCTTATTTGTTATACATGTCTATATATCAGTATATAAGTTTTATAAAGTTTTCATTAGACGGGTCCAACCATCTAAGTTTTATTTAACAAAAACGTTAATTTTACGGCAATAGCCGAAAAAGTCGTAAAAATCATGTTTATAGTTTTATAACTTATAAAACTTAACAAGTTTCCATTTTTATCATTTATACACTTATTACACCTTTTATATATTTATACAAATAGAATCCATGAGTTAGTGGGTTTTAATTTATATTTTATACATTAAAATTTTGAGTGCTTATATAATAGTATTATTCTTTAATTTCCAAAAATCTGATTTTTATCTTCACTTTCACCAAAACTGTCATATCTTGAGTTCTATATGGAGATAGAAGCTCAAATTTTTATCACATAAACTACATGATATGTTCTACATTTAACTCTTTTATAGCTACTGTTGAATCATCTTATAAATATTTTCTAAAAATCGTCCAAAACAGTAACATCAGATTTATACCCTAAACTTGTTTTGATCATATCTCACTCATTACTTTGATTCCATTGCATGGCCAACTCTCACATGTGTACAAGACCCATAGATTATTGTAAATCCATTCTACTTCATCATTTTATCATTTTACCATATGGTTCTTTACTGTTTTTGTACAGCCTATCATTTAAACAAGATTTACCCATTTTTACTTATAGTTTTTCATCTTTTTATCCATGATTATCAACACCAAATCCCCACATATCATTTTTATCATCATATAATCATCATAAATATATACAATAGGAAATAAAATACATGTGTACATAATCAAAATAACAAGATGATGAGGAGGACAATCTTTATACCACCAAGTTGATGTAGGTTATGATTTTGACATGGTTTTTGATGGAGAAACTTGTAGACAACCATGACCATCTTCAAGACCACCATGCTCCATGAACTCCTTGTGGAAAATCAGCCTCAAAACAATATGAAAACTCCTCCATGGATGTTAAAACTTGCATCAATCTTCCTCTTTTTGAATGGAGATTAACATATGTTGATTATAACATATGTTCATGGTTAAAATTTGTATGAAATGGGTGTTTGAGGATGGATATGGGACGGCATAGATGAGTGAGAAAGAGAGAGAGTTGTGAGTTTTTGAGTGGTATTGCATGTTGGAAATGGTAGAAATGAGGTTTGATGGTTTTGAGTTAGTAGTGGCTTACAATGTAAGCTCTTGCTTACATGTGTAAGTTATAAACTAACAACTTGACACCAAGTTGTTGTGTTGGAGAGTTATAGCCGGTTTTGATGGGGGTGGGACAAGTGTCCCACTTGTCTCATCCCCATTTATTTACGGGTACTCCTCGATTCTAGTTTCCTCGATTTGCGTGCCCTCGGGTCGTTTTACGAAAAACGTTTTTATAAATTATGAATCACCGTCACAAAACGAATCCCATAAAAATTGTCTCATCGAAAACGGAGTTCGAAAACGTAAATACGTAATCCTAAGGTTTCCGGTTTAGTCGTAAAGGACGTTAAAATAAAATCGTAAGTCCTAATCTCTTCTCGTAAATTTGTGAGTTTATGAACTAACACAAATTTAAAACTCCAAAATAGTATTCACGGATAAATTTATTTTCTGAAATGTCGGACTGTCACCAAAGACGGTGGATGTAAACGTAAGCACGTAACGTTGAATCCTCCGGTTTAGACGTAGTCGATGCTACTCCAAGACGTAAATCCAAATTTCTTCGCAAAAATATGTGAGTTCATATTGTAAATTGTTTTCAATTAATATTGAGAATAAAATATCAATCGTAAATTGATGGATTGTCACAGCATTTACCCCTAAACAGGATCTTTGTCCTCAAAGATCATCTTACTACTCGCTTCTTATAGAGTTAAAGCCATGTGGGTATTTCCTCCACATTCGGTCCTTTCTCACAAGTGCAATTCATTACAATACGCGAGTTTCATCAAACATAACTACGGGAATAAGATCAGGCTTAATGTTGACTTACTTTCTCTATCCATGATGCTCACGGGTTTTTGATGAATGCAACTTTTCGCCGATCTAAGCTTTACTAAGAACAATCAGATTTTCACTTGATAGATATTCCATCAAGTTCGATTTACGAAACATAATTTACGCAGTTCTTGAAGTCCTAGGGTAGATCCAGCTTGTATGCCTTTCAAACCAATCTTCTTACATCATCCCAATAGTCCCATACAACGGGGACTTATATCCCATGATTTGTCTGATCATGAATTCATTTTTCCAAGTTTAAAAATTGTGGCATAACTTCGCTACCCATTTGGCACTTCAAGATCTACATTTCACATTCACATAACCTCCTGCCCACTATCGGCAGTTAATAATCAAATCCTAATTTCAACAATCATTTCAGACTTCGCGGGTCGGGTATTTTGTAAGGATAGGTTTGCCATCATAGGAACCTTAAACCTAAAAGACATGTCCAACTCACAATGGGTGTATGTCGGGTGTCCTTATCTCAACTCCTGCTTACAGATGCTCTAAGATTTAGATCCTAACAAGATTTGATCTCAATCCTAATACGATGATTATCAATGATAATCTCTTCAAAGGAAAACGATTATACGGTTCATTACCAAAGGTCAATCATTCAAACATAAAACAACACTTATATTACTCTGTATCGTTACTTTACCTCGTCCCTTCGATTTGGGATGGTACATAGTACTCTCATCAAGGTTCGTTCTCAATGATTTCTGAGCAAATCTCTAGAAATCCGATGCGAAGCGAGGATCTTGATTTAGATGTTCGATACAGGCACACTATGTTTACATAACTCTTTTGCATTTATCATTAACGGGAATGATATTAGCAGATTTGGTCAGTCTGTCGACGATGACCCAAATCGAATCAAATTCAGATGATGACCTTTGCAATAACTAGACGTTTACTAATGTATGAGGCAATGTCTGCCTTCATAATTGCCATCAGTATAACTTCCTCAGACAAAGATACTTTTAGTCATAAATGACATAAATATAATACTTATACTTACAAATTCCAACATAACTATATCTCACCATCTCCATATTTAGGCAACCATAAGTGGCCTTGTATACATTCAGCGCTATCGGCTTCCAAATTTTTAATTGTTCACATTAGCCGCGAACCTCTTTTATAATCTATATTATCCTCTTTATAAGTATCGGCTATATTTTAAATTGTTCGGCAATTTATTTTGCACCTTCATTATTAAGGAACACAATCCTAATTGATTCTTTATCCTTTTTATATAATATGTCAGTATCTATATTCATCTCTCATGATGATATAATTATCATGTCTACCATTTACTCAGATATTCTTTCTATATTAAACGTCAGTAATTACGTCCACTTTCTCCTGATGAAATAAATATCATAACTTTATTTATTCAAAATTCTTTCTTCATATTCTTTATGTTTCAGTTTCGTCTCAACTATCATTTTTATCAGTTTTTCTCAATCCGGCGTCTAAAGCGTCGATAATTATTACAATTAAAATAATAATTATTAAATTTTTATGAAACGTAAACGTAAAATTTTTTAAATTTCTTAGTTCGACCAATTATATAAAATGTTCAAAAATAATTTGAATTTAATTAACAAGATTTTTGTTGATTTATTGAAAATATTTAATAAGATTCGTAAATATTCGAAAAACCTTTGTTTATACTTTGGTCAAAGTTTTCTTAGTTTAAAAGTAAAAAGTGTCGTTTCAAATTTTCAGGTTATGGTATAAATGGTTTTCCTCAATCCTTTTTCAGTTATCTAGAGGTATACACAAACATTTACCCCTAAACAGAAGTTTAGTTAAATGGTTTGTGTATAAGGGAATAATCCCTTAAAATCCTTTGTTAAAACATTTGTCAAAACATATTTCCATTTCTTTTTGGTAATATCCAAAGTCTTAAAAGGGCTCTTAATTTTTGAAGAGTCTATATGCATACATCTTACCATTATTAATCCAATGGTCATTTTATGTAAAGGATTAAGTTTTTAATCCCTAAGCGTCAATGGTTCTAATCTTTGAAAAGTCAATATAGCTTCCATTATCTATTAATCACACGGTTAAATCATGTAAAGAATTAAGTCTTAAGTCTTATGCTAAATATTTAAGGCACATGTTTTCATTGTTCGGCCAATTCAGGCCAATCTATAAATAATTATTAACTCATTCTTATTCTTATATACAAACAGTTGGTCCTTAATGATCTCAAGCATGAAGTTATCAATTTACGGCCTACACACGTGATTCACCAAATTTGTGAATGCTACATGTGTGTTAGTCAATCCAAACGTCACCACATGAAACTCATAATGTTCATTACAAGTTCCGATGTAGTGATTGGAATACATAATCTTCTTCGCGGACGCTAACTTGATGATAACCATGTCGTGAATCAAATCTTTAAAACATACGCTAGAACCTTGTAAATGATCGAACAAATCTTCCATTTCGAGTTATGGATTTCGTTTTCGATTGTCAATTTACTCAGTCACAGTAATCTATAAATATAAGGAATGATAACACCATAGATCTTCAGGATGACAGGCTTGGTATAATAAAATCTTTCTCCGACAACTCCCTCAGTTGTACGGTAATTCCTTTAATTTAGATGGTGCTGACGCACAGTGCACAAGCCACAAGTGCAGCACCGAGAATATAATCAATACCAAATTCAACTTGCCTTAATAGCAAAGTCTAGGTAATTCACCAACAAATACCTCCTAAAGTTTCAGATAAGATAAACATCTTTTAATAAATACATATTAGGTTCCTTTTATATTATAATATTTATGACTGATTCACAACCATTTACGGTATAATTTCAAGTCTAAACGCAGGATATAGTCATCCATCAAGAATTATTTAAATCACTTTTGATAATCAACATCTTATCATTTAGGGGAATTCTACTCGAGTCCCCATCAATTAAGACAATTTCGTCATGTCATAATCAATCAATCCATTCTACTGGCACTATTAACTTTCCAGTTTCATTGCCGTCGATAAGATGTGAACTTCTCAAAAGACTAATAATAACTCATAATCCTTCACAAATTCAAGGATATATGGAGACACAACTACTATTAAAAGAGTAAGGTCAACGCATAATCTATGCGAGAGAATTTCAAATCAGGTACAGATGAAAACATTTAACGAATATAAATATATCCCATGTTTTCATTAATTTGAGTACGCATTCGAAAGCTCCTCGGATCGTTACCCAGGTCATTCAAATGAAATCAATTCAAAAGAAATGATAGGAACGTCGATACATCCAGTCGGGTATCAACACTCGATAATCAGATACTTCTCCTAAGAATCTTACTACGAGAGAATTAGACAAGAAAGAATTGTCAATTGTCAAATAAGACAATTTCCACAGATGAGTAAATTCGACTCAGAAGAATAGATGCTACAGGCACATATGTAGGTGTCCCTAACAGTATGTCCTTATTTTTCACTTCTTGTAGATCTCATAAATTTTAATCTTCCACAATCTTCAAAGAAAATTTAGTGCTTATTAATTAGTTTTATGGTGACTACTAATCATCCTTGCATGGTCCATTCCAAATTGTATGTAGGCGCGTAACTATATACAATTTCAAGATTAACGATGCAATACTCAGTTCGTCAAAATTTTATCATCATGTTTATAATAAAAATATTTTCATGCTTAATTCTTAAATAAGAATCAAGAATAAATTTACAAAGATTTTCTTTATCATGAAAACAATTAAATTTTCAAGGGTGTTTTATAAACAACTTCATTTTGATGTCAATCACTTATAAATCTCACTTTGAATAATCCTTATTGTGATGAAAATTAAATTTTCTCAAAGGATACTGTTTTAACTTTATAAAAACAATGTGTGATCTGCACTAGAGTGATGAAGAGTTGTTCACCAAGAACTTAACTACAATATATCAGAAAATGAGCTTAGCCAAATAATCATGAGGTTCATGACTTCGATGGCACTCAGGAATACAAAGAGAATAATCCACAACGTAACTCAATTCAAGATGAGTACTTGTTCAACGGTTGCATCACTAATGCGAACATCAGGATGAAGCAAGAAAAGATAGATATCATCGATACATGTAGAATTTAGCAATCAAAGGTAGTCTTTTCATTAATCACAAACAAGTCAAATTGTACCGTAACACTTTATGTGTCACTATGTCATACAATTCTCAGAACTCATCCTACCAACTGATATCTCAGTTAAGTTAGGGATTATTTTTAAAAGATACCTCAATGAATACTAATCTACAAGAGTCATTAGGTGTTCCATATGTCCCGGAAGATCCATTGGTCCCAATTCAGAAGAGGATTTCTTCAATTTATTTCTTGGACACTGGGCATCCTCATTAGTGGACAATGGCCTAGGAACAATACTTATCACAAACTAACAATCAATTAAAACCTTATAATTCAATCACAGAACTTAATGACTTCCTCTTAACAATTTTATATTCCATACGGGTTAAATTTTACTTTATTCAAGTTTCAACCAATTTATACTCAATTCAATATCCCACCTCATATTCTAATACTTACAACCTTATTCTTTGGCCTTGTAAAGGCGACAAAAGCTCAATATGATCAACACTTAATTTCCAATCCTATAACTCTTATAACAACAATTATCAAATAAGTCACTAGTATGACTTGGTCATTCTACTAGACTTCTCGGAAAGGTATTAGTGGCATGAGGCTTTTGGGTAATGGTTCCAATAACAGCCTCAAGTGCAACATTCACCCTTTCGATTTCAATTTAAGAATTGGATAATAACGAATCAGATGACATCTTTCCAGGTGATAACGTTTTGTCAAACTCCACTCTATAAGGAAAGATCGTCATGAAATCGATATCAGATTTAATCTCGCCAATTCTTTTTCAATATCATAATCAACTAATATCTACATTTCTACGAATATCAACCAGTTGTTGGGATCATAAATATCCACAACTTGGTTTAGATCTTGGATAGCTAGAATTCCTACGAGAATAGCTTCGATTAATTTACTAGGGGAGTTAGGGTTACTTGTGACAATCTACGTCGTATAAATACCTCATATAAAAATCAAAATAATCATCAAACAATCATGTAATCAATTTACATCATATATATATATATAATCCAAGTATATATATATTAAAATAACACTTCTCAGTCTTGGCCTTGTCGGTAACTCGGGAATTCTTCGGCACCGTTATAGTCAAAAGATTTTTAGACATTTTTAGAAAAATGTTTATAGTTAAAAGATTTTGAAATGTTTTTTTCAAAACCTTGGTTTTAAAAATCTTTCGTTCTCTATAACGAGAGCTCTGATACCAAACTGTAACACCCCCAAATTTATACAACTCAGTACAGCGGAAGACTAGTTGGTGTTACGGGATAGCACATTACTCACATCATAGACAACGCATAAAAATCGCGTCGTTTAATATTGAATCATTTCCATTCATAAACAACAAAGTTACATCGGTCCCAAGTCATTATATTGCATACAAAAAGTTTTACAAAGTGTTTGAATGGAAAAATATTGTTTAAGTGCGGGCCATGAATTCTTGTCGTCTTCCCGAGAATTACCTTCAAGTACCTGAGATAAAACATGTTAAAAGAAAAGGTCAGCGATAACGCCGAGTGAATTCATAGGGTTTAATAAATTCCATCAATATAATATCAGTATAAAATTATTACTGAAAATCATTTTGTACAAATCATTTTTAATAGGCCATAAAATAGCCAAAGTCATTTTATACAAATCTTTATCGAAAATCATAATATAGGCATTTGCCTTAAAAACCGTTATACGAATCATTATCGTTAAAAAAACACCATACAATACGTTTTTGCAACGTTGTATAGATTAAATAAAACCATTATGTGAATATGGTTATAAAAGCCTTAGAAATCATTATATGAGCCAATGTCGTAAAAACATCATACAATACGTCTTATGACGTTGTATAAAATCAAATAAAAACCGTTATATGAATATGGTTATGAAAACCAAAACACAAACATAATATCAATAGTATGACCCCATATTGCTAGTCAGGCAATACTTCGTAATTCGATGCGTCTAATAGTATTTCGTTAGTTTTGGATTATTACAAGCCGCATGACATTGTTACCTTACTAAACCAAAACGGGTAGCTAACCCGATACCAATTTTGCCCATCTAAAGTAGCGTGTCGTCACAAAGGTCACGCTATGGAAATCTTCTCATACATAAATTCGCTTACCAATCAATGTGGCACGACGGGGATCAACCGTCAAGGCGCGAACTGGGGTGATCGTCCCCAAATAGTACTATTAAATGCATAAGCGTCTACCAACTCCCGGTAGTTCACAATTCATGCTAATGGGACTTTGAGTGACATAACCTAACTTTAATAATCCATTTAATTTCGTCTATCGGGTCCATTAATCATTTATCGGGTCATACAATCGGGTCATTCAATCATTCGGGTCCAAAATCAATAAACACATAATCGGGACAAATGGTGTCCAAACTTTTATAGAAACTAACATGTTATCTCCCTCGCGGGTTTATAAAGCATTTATAAAAACATTTAAAAGAGTGCGAGGCTATGAACTCACGTTGATATGGGAAGGCAGGTTATCGGCAATTCGGACGTACGGTACGTGCTTCAATCACGGAAACCTAGACAAATAATACTCGGTCTTAGACGTTTGTCCAATGACTTTATAAAAATATCAATTATGTATACATATGATGATTATATATATATGATGATCAAGTGGGTTTACATATTCTCGTTTACTCATTTTAGAGTTACGTGTTGATAACTTTTATACTAGTTTTCTCGTCTTACCTATTTACGTGTTTTAGGTCCAACAAGCTTATTATAAGTTATTTAACTTATTTTAATCCATTTTGTACTTTTATTATCAGTACATACACTTTCAAGTTGGGCCCAAATGGGTTAAGCCCCATAAGTTCTTTTTATGGGTGTTTATCTTATTTAGTCCAATTATTAGCCCAAGTATTAGTCCAATATGTTTACTTAGCTCGTTAATGTCCGTATGCCCTATAGTTCGGGTTTTATTGGTTCTTATTTGTTATACATGTCTATATATCAGTATATAAGTTTTATAAAGTTTTCATTAGACGGGTCCAACCATCTAAGTTTTATTTAACAAAAACGTTAATTTTACGGCAATAGCCGAAAAAGTCGTAAAAATCATGTTTATAGTTTTATAACTTATAAAACTTAACAAGTTTCCATTTTTATCATTTATACACTTATTACACCTTTTATATATTTATACAAATAGAATCCATGAGTTAGTGGGTTTTAATTTATATTTTATACATTAAAATTTTGAGTGCTTATATAATAGTATTATTCTTTAATTTCCAAAAATCTGATTTTTATCTTCACTTTCACCAAAACTTCCATATCTTGAGTTCTATATGGAGATAGAAGCTCAAATTTTTATCACATAAACTAAATGATATGTGCTACATTTAACTCTATTATAGCTACTGTTGAATCATCTTATAAATATTTTCTAAAAATCGTCCAAAACAGTAACCTCAGATTTATACCCTAAACTTGTTTTGATCATATCTCACTCATTACTTTGATTCCATTGCATGGCCAACTCTCACATGTGTACAAGACCCATAGCTTACTATAAATCCATTCTACTTCATCATTTTATCATTTTACCATATGGTTCTTTACTGTTTTTGTACAGCCTATCATTTAAACAAGATTTACCCATTTTTACTTATAGTTTTTCATCTTTTTATCCATGATTATCAACACCAAATCCCCACATATCATTTTTATCATCATATAATCATCATAAATATATAAAATAGGAAATAAAATACATGTGTACATAATCAAAATAACAAGATGATGAGGAGGACAATCTTTATACCACCAAGTTGATGTAGGTTATGATTTTGACATGGTTTTTGATGGAGAAACTTGTAGACAACCATGACCATCTTCAAGACCACCATGCTCCATGAACTCCTTGTGGAAAATCAGCCTCAAAACAATATGAAAACTCCTCCATGGATGTTAAAACTTGCATCAATCTTCCTCTTTTTGAATGGAGATTAACATATGTTGATTATAACATATGTTCATGGTTAAAATTTGTATGAAATGGGTGTTTGAGGATGGATATGGGACGGAATAGATGAGTGAGAGAGAGAGAGTTGTGAGTTTTTGAGTGGTATTGCATGTTGCAAATGGTAGAAATGAGGTTTGATGGTTTTGAGTTAGTAGTGGCTTACAATGTAAGCTCTTGCTTACATGTGTAAGTTATAAACTAACAACTTGACACCAAGTTGTTGTGTTGGAGAGTTATAGCCGGTTTTGATGGGGGTGGGACAAGTGTCCCACTTGTCTCATCCCCATTTATTTACGGGTACTCCTCGATTCTAGTTTCCTCGATTTGCGTGCCCTCGGGTCGTTTTACGAAAAACGTTTTTATAAATTATGAATCACCGTCACAAAACGAATCCAATAAAAATTGTCTCATCGAAAACGGAGTTCGAAAACGTAAATACGTAATCCTAAGGTTTCCGGTTTAGTCGTAAAGGACGTTAAAATAAAATCGTAAGTCCTAATCTCTTCTCGTAAATTTGTGAGTTTATGAACTAACACAAATTTAAAACTCCAAAATGGTATTCACGGATAAATTTATTTTCTGAAATGTCGGACTGTCACCAAAGACGGTGGATGTAAACGTAAGCACGTAACGTTGAATCCTCCGGTTTAGACGTAGTCGATGCTACTCCAAGACGTAAATCCAAATTTCTTCCCAAAAATATGTGAGTTCATATTGTAAATTGTTTTCAAATAATATTGAGAATAAAATATCAATCGTAAATTGACTTATTGTCACACATTAGTTTTGGGTTATCACATTTATTTTACATTGATTTATAATTTATTTATAAATTATATTATTTGATTTGATATTGTGTTTAATAATTTGTGCAAGACGATTTATTGTTAGTTAGCGATTCATACCTATTCTATTTAGTAAAAGAAAAAGATGGTCGCATAATCGACATAAGTTGTGCCTAAATAAATTATTAAAACATAATTGTTGATTCGATTAATATAAGACTTATTATTGCGAGTCATTGATAAACATAATAAGTGTCGAGATTAATTCATTCATATTAAGTCAAAGTAATCTTTGTAATTAGAGCGAAAACTTTTGATAATCCATAGTGTGATCAACCATAAATATTGGGAGCTGGAAGGGATTGTATTTTCCTTAATTGTTTACATTTTAGTTTTAATTTTTTTCTAGATTTATTATTAGTTTAATAAGTATTCCAATTTTTAATCAGTATTTTTATTATTAAGAATATTTTAGTGATTTAGATTTTTAAAACCAAAACTTTTATTGATTAGCAATCACCCCAAAACTTAAATTAAAATCACATACTCCTCGTGGAGTGGATACCCGCTTACCCTATCTAGTATAAGATAATTAGGTTTATTTTTTACCGGTACTTCATCGCGGATCAAGCTTCATCTGCTAACATATTGGAAAACAATGGTGTTATAGTCCCTGTAAAGGTTGTACCTTTCTTAGACAAGAAAGATAATGTCCTTTTAGTAAAAGTAGGGACATCCCATGTTTCTAATGAGGTAGGTAGGTTAGGGACGTGGTCATTGATTTTTTCCTGAATAAACCTAGGGTACATTAAGAATTTCTTAGAGGCATCTAAATTCTTATTCATTCCATCAAAAATCAATTTTGAAAAGTCGAAAACTCTATTAGTTGCCAAACAAGTACCAGCAGATGCCAAAGCAGCAGGAATTTGATCAAAAGAAGTACTCTTAAAACTTAAACAGTGAATAATAGTATGAAAAAGTAATCTTTTTTGAGGTGAAAATAAACTTTAAAGAAAGTAAGTATTTCCCTACCACCGTCATATCCCATGGCTACAATGCCATCATGTATCTTTGAAGACTGGTAACATACTAATGTCATTAGCATCATTAAGTCGTAATGATGCCCTTAGCAGAACTTCTATATCATATATATTCCTATCATCAACCCTAGCTCAAGGTTGATTATGACGAGTAACAACAGAATTAGTAATCCAAAATTGCTCAACAATAGGAATAGAAATAGTAGGACTTACAATAAGTGCATATTGTATGCAACTTCTAAAGAGAAAGTCAAGGATCTCATGAAAACCATGAGAATCGGTGTTCTGAATCAACTTAGCAACTTGGTTGTGTTTAGAGATCACATACAGAGCAGCCATTGTTGTTATTGATGATCGAAGATAACATTAGAGTTAATAAATCGAGGTGTAAAAATATAGGTGAATCAATTATGTAATTGGGGTGGGTTTATATATGGGAAGCAAACTCAAGCGTGAAGAAACCGTCTAATTTACAAAAGAGAGCCTCCAACGGTACAACGGTCAAATAGCGGTACATGAAACATACGCGGTACTTAAAATATGCCTAGCGGTACTTGGTTTCCAAAACGGTACCTCAAAGATAATTACCGGTACATTTAGTCCACTATTATTATATCATTTTTTACCTTAATCTAATAACATGTAATCACATCACAAACAACTACAAACTCTATACAATATAATCAACATAATAATTGTACTGTTATATCCTCCCCTTAACATATGCAACAATTATTGGTTAAGCATACCGATATGTGTTACCAAGAACTCAAACCTCTTTGTTTCAAATGACTTGGTCAACAAACCATCTAGATTGTTATCTGTATGGATCTTCAAAACCTGGATAAGCTTTTTGTCATAAGCATCTCTGATGAAGTGATGTCTTATTTCAATATTCTTGGTTTTGGAGTAAAATACTGGATTCTTGACACTGCATATAGTACTCTCATTATCAATGTAGATTTTGGTATTCATAAAACTGAAACCATAATCTAACATCTAATTTTGAATCCAAAGTACTTTTCCACAACAATGAGCAATAGCCACATATTCAGCTTCAGTTTTAGAAGTAGCAACAATAGTTTGCTTTTTACACTACCAAGAAATAAGTCTTCAACGTAGGAATTGACAACCGCCTGTTGTGGATTTCCTATCATGATTAGCTCCATCATAATCACTATCTAGGTAAGCTTCTAAATCAAAGGTAGAATATCTAGGAAACCGTAAACCTAAGTTAGGCTGTCCTTTGAGGTATTTAAAGATTCTTTTCACAACATATAAATGTGAAACCTTTGGATTGACTTAAAATCTTGAACAAGCACACACAACAAACATAATATCTGGCCTAGAAGCAGTAAGATACATAAGTAATCCAATCATGGACCTATACAAGTGAAGATCCACATCTACACCATGTTCATCTTTTGAAAAAGACTTCTTGGCTTCAAAAGGTGTACTTGTACTTCTTGTATTCATACTTGAAACTTTCTTCAAGATTTCAGCAACATATTTATCTTGACTGATAAATATTCCATCTTTCCTTTGTTTAACTTGAACTAATAAAAAGAAAGTAATTTCTCCCATAGAAATCATCTAAAACCTTCCTTTCACCAAAGCTTCAAACTCTTCACACCATGACTTCTTGGTTGAACCAAGAATAATGGCATCCACATATACTTATACTAAGATAATGTCCTTAACATTCTTCTTGATGAAAAGAGTCTTGTCAATGGTCCCTCTCCTATATCCATGTTCCAAAAGAAAAATGGAAAGAGTTGCATACCATGCCCTAGGGGCTTGATCAAGACCTTAAAGCTATTTGATAACTTTATAGACTCTGTTGGGGAATTTAAGATCTACAAAACCTCGAGGTTGTGATACATATACCTCCTCAGAAATAGTGCCATATAAAAAAGCACCTTTCACATCCGTTTGATAGACTATAAAACCCATATATGATGCAAAGGCCAAAAATAACCTAATGGCTTCTATCCTTGCCACTGGTGCGAAAAACTCATCATAGTCTATCCATTCTTCCTGTCTATATCCTTGGGCAACAAGTCTAGTCTTGTTCCTGACAACAACACCCCTTTCATCCTTCCTGTTTCTAAAAACCCACCTTGTACCAATTACTCTTTTTCCAGAAGGTTGGTCAACAAGAATCTAAACCTTTTGTTGTTCAAACTGCATAAGCTCTTATTGCATAGCATCCACCCAACTTTCTGCATCGAGAGTTAAGAAATGTTCTTAGGCTCTACTTGTGATAGAAAACAAGCAAACAAGCAATGCTAAGTATCTTTATTATTTGTTCTTTGTTGTTGCTTGACATAACTCACAAGTGCATGGGTTTCAGCACTAGCTTTAGCTTGTCTCCTAGTTTGCAAAGCAGCTTTTAGATCTCCAATAATATGAGCTATAGGATGATTGTTGTTAACTCTATGAGCGGGAATAGGACTGACTGGTATAATAGTTTATAAATTATTGAAATTAGTCACTGCACCCTGCTAATCATAGGAATAATTTGAGAAGATTCCTTTCTTTGGACTAGCATAAGCATCTTCATCATCCATAGACTAAAGAATGTCTTCTAATAAATCAACAGTATTTGCACAATTTAGGTCAGCAGTACTTGGAAATGAAGTACCGCTAGTTTGCATATGTACTGCTGAGCTCTGTGATTCCAAAGGTTCTTCTCTAGTGTGCTTAGCATTAGTTGTAGCCTTCTTTTCTTGATCCATAAGCCTCTGAAGTTCATTATGTGAGGCTTGATCATTACTTGTTATCACTGATTGCTTCTGTTGTTGGCCTTGCAATGTAGGTGAGACAGGAGACAAAATTGGTACATAGATATGAGCATCATCATCATCCTTAGAGGAATTATCTTCTTGAGTACATGTGCTTGTGATATTGGTCTCTTTACCTGCATTGTTTGTTTGACAGTCTTGTGGCACAGATTGTAATTCATGGAGTTGGTTAGATAATCCAAATCAAACATCCAAGCATAAACTATTCTTAGAACATTTGGCTTATTCTTTAAAAAGATGACATGAGCATTATCTTCAACTTTTCCTGATGTCAAATTGTAAACCCTATATGCTCTACTTTGCAAAGAATACCCTAACTAGATATACTGAGTCAGACTTTCCATCAAACTTTCATAACTGATCAAGAGTATTCAAAAATGAAACATGACACCCAAAAGGTCTTAAGTGACTTATTGTTGGCTTAGTGCCAATAAAAAGTTAATAAGGTGTTTTGTTATGAGGCTTAGTTACCAAAACTCTATTAAGCACATAACATGCAGTGTTGATTTCCTCTGCCTAAAATGTATTAGCAAAAGTGAATCAACCAACATGGTCCTAGCAACCTTAATTAGTGTCCTATTTTTCCTTTCAGCCACTCTATTTTGTTGTGGAGTCCTAGGATTACTAAATTGTCTCTTGATTCCCTTAGACCTATAGAATTCATAAAACTCAGCATTCTTAAATTATGTCCCATTATCTGTCCTAATGATTAAAACTTGTTTAGTGAATTGCTTTTCAACTAATCTAAAAAAGTCTTTTAAGTAATTCATTGGTTTCATTCTTATGTAACAAAAAGAAAGCCCAACTGAATCTACTGTAATCATCAGTTATAATTAGGAAAAAGGTCTTGTGGCTGATACTCTTAACAGAAAATGGACCAAACAAATCCATATGTAAGAGTTGCAAAGGCTTAGTCACTAAATTGACAGCCTTGGTCTTACAAGAGGTTCTATGTTGTTTACCTTTTTGACAAGCAATACATGTAAGGTTATTTTGAAAAGATTTGGTAGGTAACCCTCTAACCAAGTTTCCCTTAACAAGTTTGTTCAAGTTCTTAAAGCTCACATGACCTTACCTCCTATGCCATAAATTAGACTCATCACTAGAAGCTTTAGCTATCAAACGTGTAATACCACTTGTTGGAGTAATAGTATGAAGATTAAAGGTATACATATTTTCTTGCCTGGGTACTTTAAGCAGTATTTGAGACTCCTTAGGCCTCTCAAAATCTGAAGAGAGCACCATACAATCTGTATCTGTGAAAAGTACCTGTAGACTTGTTGGCCTGGTCTCGAGATGTCGTGTAGACACGCCCGGTGGTAGGAGGCGGCTTGGAATCAGCATGTCCCGATGTGCCCTCCATCTCGCCCTTACGGAAATCCTTCATGATATGACCAGGAAGACCACACTTGAAGCATGCGTCAGTGTTACGACGACATGGCACTGGGTGCCTACGGTGGCAGTGGAGCAAAGAGGATGAGTATATCCTCCAGCAGGTGCTCTGGCTGGCTGAGAACCTGATAAAACATTTTTACATAAGACATGATAATAGGGTACAAAGGACAATGCGGATAATCGTAAGATTGAATACCAGTGATAGCTGGACGACTAGGCTGTGAACCTCTATGGTTCTGGTCCCTACCATTTCCATGTTCCTGGTAGAAGTTTTGCTAAAGTGTCAGAATATGAGTTATAACATGAAATCATAAGAAAATGAGTAAGTATTAGGACCTGATGTTGTTGGAGTGTCCAATGTTGTTACGGTAATTATCATTACCGCCACGCCTTTCCGTAGCAGAACGGTCGTTAGTCTGACCGTTTCCCTTCGGCTGATGAGGCTGCTGCTGAGTAGCCGGCTGAGACCGGTCCCTAATTTTCTACCTAGAAGATACATTTTAAAGAGATGAATAATTGACATATATGGAAAGAATACAGATTGATCACTGCTTGAATACGAATGTTTACCTCTTGTCGGGTCTCTCAGCTTCCCCGAACTCATCTCTCTCCTGCAGCATCTCCAGCTTACGTGCTGCATCGGCCACTTGTTCTACAGTGTTGAACGTAGCACACACCAGATTGTTTGCGACCGATGTGCAAAGAGCCCACCTAAAGTGGTGTGCCTGCTCTTCAGGAGTACCTGCTGCTGCACCAAGGAAACCAGCTAAGCAAAGAAAGCGTTGCATAAACTCGTTGCTATTCTCCCCAGCTCTTTGTCGGATCCCATGGTACTCCCTCTTGAGCTTGTCTTGCTCAGCCTTGGGAAAGAACTGCTCCATCACCCTGTCCTTGAACTGAGCCCATGTCAAACCAGCAACCCAATCGTCACCTCCCTCAGACTGCATCAACGCTAGCCACCAATTTAGCACATCACCTTCGAACCGATAGCATGCCAACCTCTCCTTGTACGCGGGGTCACAACCCATAGCATTGAAAATCTTCTCGATGTGAGCCAACCAGCTTTCAGCATCACTAGGGCTATCTGTTTTCTCAAAAGCTCGAGAATGGACCTTGTTGAATCTCTCCAGCCATACTGCTAATGTCACTGGAGGAGGAGGAGGAGGTGCCTGGTTATGGTGTTGATTGTTGGCAGCTTGAACCTCAGCCCTGATGTCGTTCCTCAGTTGAGGAAGCAAAGCTTGCATTGCAGCTTGGATTGTAGCATTGTGTTGTTCCTGTTCGCGTGTGAGAACCATCTGACAGTATAACATAAAACATATGATTAAACAGATCAAAACATAAAATATATATATACATGAAAAAAAATTTATACCAAAATTCAAGAGAAAAATTTTATGCAAGAAAATTTTGTGTATGAATGCATGATGCAGTTTTATGAAAACTTTTGTATGCTCGAGAGTGAACGCCTATGGTCAATTCACCCAAAATAAAAGACAAGGCGAGGGGACGCCTATGGGTCGGTCCCAAATTTAAAAGTTTCGATAAAACACATGCGACTAAATAGGGCCAGTCCTATACCAACCATTACTTAGTCATAAACCTGCGACAATGACATATATGTGTATGCATAAAAATGATGAATGCATAAAAACGACTGTCAGTTCTAGGAAGACCATAGTGACTACCCACTAATCACTGGTCATATTTTGAGAGCCTACAGGTCGAAGCCTTGGCTCTGATACCATAATTGTAACACCCCATTTTGATAATGGAAATGTCACGCATAATTATGGCGTGTCATCAAAGCATAGAAGGAAAAATGTCTAAACATTACATGACCATAAAAGGAAAATACCGGAATCAAAATTGGTAGGCCAAAAGTAAAGCTCATCACACAAAAACATAAATACTGTAAAGGAAAGGACTAAACAATGTCCATAGCAATAGTATCAAAGTAAAGACAATGCATAAAGTAATGAAAGGATAGAAAGCTTCCAGTCTATATGCACGTACGCTTAAAGTCTACGAGCGTCCCTGAGTACCTGCCGTTAGGGAACATAGAAAAGGAAAACGGCTGAGCAATACGCTCAGTGCACGGATGTATAATAAAGCATGAATAGGATAAGCATATAACATATAACAGCGGAAGAAACTAGGTCCCGAATAACCTGGTTAAGTCTTGGTAAAACTGGTTTTATAGTTTGAAAAGCCTTATGTTTATCTTATAAAAATTGTTTAACATATTCTACCATTAGCCAATATAGGTCATGAAAATCCACCGTGCATGAATACTTGGAGGGGTGACCTCATCATGCAAATTAGAGGGGCTGCCTCTAATTTAATATACTGGTTTGGGTAGGAGGGATCAGCTCCTTGTGAAGGGTGCAAGGCACACACCACATTCACACTGAGTAATCTGCTGAAAAACATGTAACTAGGATGCACCCATACGCCCCACATGATAAATATAATAATATGGCCAAAAGCTGAAGGGACGCCACGAGTAATCACTCCGCCGTGGTGAAGTCATAACATCAGTGCCTCTAATGTTATGGTTATGGTACCTCCATAACTAGGTAAAACTGGTCATGCATGTATATGGCTATAGGTATTCTAATTTAAGCATAAGCAAATCAAACATATAAACTTATACTACGGGGAAACATTTGGCTGCATATGGGGAATCCTAAAAAGGAAAGAATGTCCATACTGAAAGGACGGGAATCCGTACTTTATGTCTAGTGAAAGAAGAAGACGAACTGAGGAGAGTCCTACTTCGGTATCACTAATGCTACATAAATACATACATGAATAAGTATCTGTTTACTAAATAACTAACTGGTTTTATGTCATGTCTTAGCTTATTTTATATGTTCATATCATGTTTTACTGTTTTAAGCCTTAAACTGTGTTTATCTTATATTCTGTCTATTCTGATTAAGTATTTCTGGTATTTCATGTATTATTATACTTACTGTGTAATAATAAGTAACTTTCTAAAAATAGCAGGTTTCCTAAAATAGAAACTTTCCTAAAATAGAAAGTTACCAAAAACAGAAAGTTTCCAAAAATAGAAAGTTTCCAAAAATAGACTAGTTGCCTTAATTAAATAAGTTTCTAAAAATAGAAAGTTTCCATAAATAGATTAGCTGCCTTAATTAAATAAGTTTCTAAAAATAGAAAGTTTCCATAATTAGATATAAGCTGGTTAAATAAGCTAAGTATATAAGCTTAAGTGTTTTCTGATTATTTTTCTAAGTCATAATGATATAAGGTATAGTTTATTAATTATTACATGTAATTTAAATAAACTATAGGTTAAAAGTATTTAATTAAATATATCATGTTTTTAATTAAATAAGGTTAAATACTTAGGTTAAAACATGTATTATTAATTATTAATAATATAACCTAAGTCATGTAAATTAATTAATTATAACTATGGTTTTTAATAATTAATTAATTATAAAGTCTAGAAAAATATAATTACCTAGGTTAATAATTCCATGATCTAATAATTAAATTATAACCTAAGTCATGTTTTATTAAATTAATCATGTCATATAATAATTAATTTAATTTTAACATATGATTATTAAAACATAACCTTAACATAAACCGTGAAGCGGATCGTGACTAGAAACCATGAACCGAACTCGAAATCAACACCATACCCCGAACCACTTCGGGGTTCTCCCTTGTTTGCTGCTGCCGTGGGACCCACACCACCAAACCGAGATCTTGTGGTCTCGGTGGTGGTCTATAAGCCAAACCGAGACCCCCTTGGGGTTCGGTTTAGGCGCCGGCCACACACAAACACCCCTAAAACCTCCTTTTTTATTTACCCCATAACCTTTTTCATGTTTAGTTTATGTTTTTAATTAGGTTTTTAAAAACATCATGTTCTTAATTAATTTTATTAAATGAAATCAAAAAGAAAAAGGATTAAAAAGGTATACCGAATGCGTGGATCTAACGAGGATGAACACACACGAACACACGTACAAAACCCAAGATCAAAATCAAACGAACACCCCCTTTCCTTGTGTTATATGCGGCGGCCAAAGAGGAGAGCAAGAAGGAAAGGAGAAAATCTTTTTAGGTTTTTTTTAATTTACTATAAAGTGAAAAATGAAAACAAGATTTTACTTTTATCCCTTCTTAGTAAAATTTGATGGGCTTGGCCCATCTTTCTTGATGTAGCCGCGGGTAGGGGGCCCCACATAGGGTACCCGTACCATTTTCCGTGTCTCGTTATTTAAGTTTTCGTTCGTGTTTATTTGTGTTCGTATTTTATGTGTTCTCGTTAACTATTAACCGTGACTTAATATATTTATTCGTGCTCGTAATAAATATATATATACATAATTAATACTAGTTCGTGATTTAATTACATTCATGATTTCATGATCGCATGTTCGTGATTAATTATTGTTAAATAATTATTGTGTATTCGTACGTAATAAATACTTATCGTGTTCTAACACGTACGTAATACGTAAAATTCTAACACGTGAACGTAGTCATACTATAAAAGGAAAGTTTTAATCTAGTACGTACGATCTTAAGGGTAGTATTCATGGTAAAAGCATGCGGGTTTTTCAACAATACTGAGGATAACTCATGCACCAGTGTCTGGGTATTCCTTCTTGGTGGTGGTGCAATTTCTTGGGCATCCAAGAAACAAACTTGCATTACTAGTTCTACAATGGAATCTGAGTTTGTGGCTCTAGCAGCTGCTGGTAAAGAAGCTGAATGGTTGAGAAATTTGCTTCTTGAGATTCCATTGTGGGTCAAACCTATGGCACCCATTTCTATCCGTTGTGATAGTGTAGCTACATTGGCTAAGGCATATAGTCAGATGTACAATGGTAAGTCTAGACACTTAGGTGTTAGACATAGCATGATTCGTGAACTAATCATGAATGGGGTGATTTCAATAGAGTTTGTGAGGTCTCAACAAAATTTAGCTGATTACTTGACGAATGGATTGACTAGAGACTTGGTTATAAAGTCTACTGAAGGGATGGGTTTAAAAGTCCACTCTAGTCACTGAATGCTAGGACACCCAACTCCCTCCTAAGGAAACTTGGGAGTTGAGTTCAATGTGGAACGCTGAACATTCAGGGGACTGAAGAACATGTATATCATCCTAAGTATGTGCTTTTACTTGCTGAAGGAGGATGAAGTTATAAACTTCTCAATGGTTAATATCTTTGAAAAATGTTGAAGCAGGAGCATGAACTAAAGAGGAACCACCTATGTAAATGTTGAGGTTTCGCCGCCTCAGGGAGCATGGACTTGGCTATTACAACATTTATGAATTTGGATATGGACACATGGCGAGGAGTGTCAGGAGTCTTTATGTATTTGAAAACTTGTGTGTATTTTATCTTCAGGTATTCAAAGTAGTTGAAGGGTTCAATTCTTAGAACACCCTGATTCTCTAATGTTTGAAGTGATGTACTAAGATGGAAATTCAATCCTTAGGATGTTTTCATTTATGCACTAGTTTTGTTAATGTTAATTTTCATGCAAAAGGAATTGTACTATATTGGGGAGGATTGTTGGAAAATATAGTTCAATTGTGGGTCAGTTCATACTGGTGACTGGGTAAGGAGGTACGGAGTGTACACCTATAAGTCCCTGAACACCCTGACTTATATTATGGTTAAAGTTTGTTCAGCATCGCTGATGATCTTTAGAGAGTATAAACTCTGGACTGAAGGTATTCATCAGGGAGTAACTCCACTAAAGACTAGTCTTCAGTTTTTACTCATCAGCTAGTCTACGTTAGTACTGAAGGCTTCAATGGGACTGAAGGATAGACTAATGCTGGAGCTGAACAAGTATGCTTGTAACGGTCTTTGACCAATTCAAGTGCATTAAAGACCACGTTTAATTGGTCTTGTAACCACTTTGATCTGGTATTATGGAGCATATTAAGAGGAGTTAATAGGCCGTTAAATCCTCTTAATACCATTCACTAGGGTTTGAGTACTACACCTATAAATAGGTGATCATAACTTGCATGAAAGAGACACAAAAACAAAAAACACATAGCAACAAAAGGGTATATAGATTTGTGCCTAAATCACTAACTGCATTTGGTCTTATCCCAAGTAGGTATTCGTGATACCCAGGCATTAGGGTCGAATAATTTACTTTGGAAAGTGATTACACGATTCCAAGTGATATCCGGTAACCATTATTTTGGTACGTAGCTAGGTTTTGACTATCTTACCCTGGTTGGGACGAAGTAAACACCAACACTATATGGGCTCTTGGCTAATTAAAATACAGTCTTCATATAAAACATAAGTCTTTTCAAAATAGAAAACCAGTTTTATAAACATGTACCAGGTTTTCTCAAGACTTATACAATTCCGCTGCTATTAGTCTTTATTATGCTTATGTCATTTCATACTAGGTTATATATCCGTTTACTGGGCGTTTTGCTCAGCCGTTTCCTTTTCATGTTCCCAACGGCAGGTACTCAGGGACGTACTTAGGACCTTGAGAGTATGTGCATCTGGACGGAAGCTATCCAGCCTCCTTTACCTTATGTATTTTCATACCTTATTTATTTTGGACATTGTTTAGTCCTTTCCTTTCAGTACTTATATTCATGTGTGTAAGCTTATATTGGACTACCGATGTTTGATTTCGGTATTTCCCTTTATGGTCATTTAATGTTTAGACATTTACCTTGCATGCATTGATGACACGCGATAGTTATCTTGTGATATACCATTTATCAAAATAGGGTGTTACAATTATGGTATCAGAGCCCAAGGTTTCGACCTGTAGGCTCTATAAACTTGATCTGTGACTAGTGGGTAGTCATAAGTGTCTTCCTAAAACTGACAGTTTGTTTTCATGCATTTGTTTCATGTATCATTGTTGGAGATATTTTGACTAAGTAATGGTTGGTACAGGACTGGCCATATTTAGTCGCATGTGCTTTTATTCGAATCATTTTGTTTTGGTGAACCGACGCATAGGCATTCACCCTCGCGATGCCAATTTTGTTTTAGTGAACCGACCCATAGGCGTTCACTCTCGTCATGTCAAATTTTGTTTTAGTGAACCGACCCATAGGCGTTCACCCAAACTCATGTCAGTTTTGTTGGCTATGCCTTCATAAACTGTTTCATTCATCATTTTCTTATGCTTATCTTATGTTCTAATCATATTAATCATTGCATTTTGTTTTAAACTATCAGATGGTTAACACACATGAGTAAGACATGCAAGCAGATATCCAAGCTGCTCTGCAAGCTTTACTTCCCCAACTCAGAAATAAGATTCGTGCTGAGGTTCAAGCCACTCATAATCAGCACCAAAATCAGAACAACCGTTCTCCTCATCCACCAACTACTCTCATTACATGGCTGGAAAGGTTCAATAAGCAGCGACCTAAATCCTTCGAGCAGACTGACAGTCCATCTGAGATTGAGAGTTGGATTGCACACGTTGAAAAAACTTTCGACGCCATGGGGTGTGATCCTGTCTTCAAGAAGAGCCTTGCTTGTTACAAATTTGAGAGAGACGTGCTGGCATGGTGGAAAGCACTTAAGCAGTCGAATGGAGGTGACGAGTGGGTTACTGGCTTGACTTGAGCGTAGTTTAAGGAGTTGGTTCTGGGTCAGTTCTTTCCGAAAGCTGAGCAGGATCGAATCAAGAGGGAGTATCATGGCATTCGACAGAGAGCTAGAGAAAATAGTACAAAATTTATGCAGAGATTCCTTCGACTTGCTAGATTCCTTAGCGCAACAGCCGGGACTACGGAAGAGCAGGCATATCACTTTCGCTAGGCTCTTCGTAGTTCTGTCGCCAACAATTTTGGGTGTGCTAAATTTACTACTGTGACGCAGGTGGCAGATGCAACTCGTAAGTTAGAGATGCTGCAAGAGAGAGACGAGTTTGGTGAAGCAGACAGATCTGAGAAGAGGTATATCTCATTCATCAAACGCTAATCATTTCATTCAATTAAGTACCTTCCATTTTATATCATTCTCTATACAATTCCATCTTTCAGGCAAAAGACTGGGGACCGGTCCCAACCGGCCACTCAGCAGTACCAGCCTAAGGGAAATGGTCAGACTCAGGATCGTTCTGCATCTGATAGGCGTGGTGGTAGTGACAACTACCATAACAGAGCCAACAACTACAGCAACAACAGGTCCTTATAAATCTCTCATTTCTATGTTATGTTTCTTTATGATTCATAAATTCTGACACTCCAGCATCTATTACTAGGAACACTAGCAACATACAGGATTAGGACCGCAGAGGTTCACAGCCCAAACGTGTATCTTCATCTGGTATTAAAAACTTAACTTCCCGTGTAGTCATGTTTGTACCCAATAATCATGTCTCACACATACTTTCTGAAACAGGTTCCCAACCAGCTAGAGCACCTGTTGGAGGGTACATTAACCCCTTTTGCACCACGTAAAATCATAGACACCCAGGGCCGTGCCGCCGTGGTAGTGGCACCTACTTCAAATGTGGACAGCAAGGCCACATGATGAAGGATTGCAAGAAGGGTGAGATTGAGGGTACTTCTAGGCATGTTGATTCCAAGCCACCTTTGACTACTAAACGTGTGTATACTACCATGCGGGACTAAGCAAACAAGTCATCAGGTACCATCACTCAAATCTTGTTTATGTATGGTCAAGTTGCTTGCGTTTTGTTTGACACGGGTGCGACTCATTCTGTCATATCTACTTCTTATGCTAATCGTGTTAGGATATCCTCTATGCCACTTGATAACTTTTTAAACATATCCACGCCCCTGAGAGACTCAATACGCATCACACATGGGTACAGAGATCTTCCCCTTGAGTTTGACGACATAATTCGTTCAGTTGACGCACTTCCATTGGACATGTGCGAATTCGACATGATATTAGGCATAGACTGGTTATCCAAACACCACGCCACCATAGATTTCAATTAATATCGGGTTATTTTTGGTGATGTCAATGCACCAGAGTACATTCACAATGGTTTCATACCAAGAAAGTCTGTACAAATCATATCAGCCTTACAGGCACGGTGCCTTACTGTCACATGGTTGTGAGGGTTTCTTAGCTGTTGTTCATGATATTGAGGCTGAATATCCATCCATTCAGGATCAGCCTATCGTGTCAGAATTCCCTGATGTTATTCCTGAAGAACTTCCGGGCATAGCACCTGCTCGTGAAGTAGAGTTTGGTATTGAGCTCATCCCAGGAGCTGAACCAATCTCCAAGGCTCCTTACTGCATGGATCCCATTGAGCTCAAGGAGTTAAAGGAGCAGCTGCAGGAACTTTTGGAGCGAGGTTTCATCCGCCCAAGTGTACATCCATGGGGTGCACTGGTGTTGTTGGTGAAGAAGAAGGATGTGAGTATGTGTTTATGAGTTGATTACCGTGAGTTTAATAAGATCACAATTAGAAACTGATATCCTTTTCCACTGTTGATACAAAAGTTGGATGGGCCGAGTTGGACCCGAATTAGGCTTAATTTGGGTTCTTGTGGGTTCTGGCTCTTGCACTAGGTGAATCTTGTTTAAGGACCCTACACACTAAGAAAAGACACTATTAGGCTTACCATGGGCGCTTGTCCCATGATTAGACTCCAGCGTGAGAGTAAGTAAAGAGTATTGTGTGTATCGTACCTTTGTGGAACCTTGGGGGTTCCTTTTATACCCGAGAGAGTCCTAGCTAGGCTCTCCCACTCTTGCGGCCTAAGGAAGGGATAATGACTCAAAATAGTTTGATCTTTATCGCGTAACAGAGGTAAGTGCATATCCTCTTCCTTTTGGTGAATATACCTATAAGACAAGTTATATTCGGTTTGATCCTGTCTCGTAGTGCGACGAGGACCTAGTTAAGTAACCGTCCGCTGTGCGACAATGGCTTATTGGGCCTTGCGCACGCTGCGCAATGAAAATCCATGCCCAATGGATACAGGTAGTACCTACGGGTCGGGTTATACAACCCGAATAGGGACTATATGTCATCATGTCCCGCCAGTCTAATGGTCGCAGGTTTTGACCGCGGCTACTAGACTACGAACCTGCTAAGTGGGCATTCGAAGTTTACAATACCCCAGAAGTTTCAAATTCTCCCACCAAGGGCTCATACATCCCCTTTTTTTACCTAATCCCCTTGAAAACCGGGAAAAACGTCTGCCACGTCATGTTACCTCTTTATCTTCCACCGTTTGATGATGATATTGGAATACACGTGGCACAGATCTGAACATTTAAATAGTAAATCGGATGCATATGTATATACCACCCCTGCTTTTCGACTGCTCAGTTTCAACAGTAAAAACTTCCATTCCCAAGCTATTGTTTTTCCACCATTCGAAGCAAGATACGCCTAAGGTAATCCCCTACGAATCTTTTATTGCTCCGTCATACATATACAACCATGGTTAGGCAATTATCCGAGATCACGTCTACTATGACTATTGAGGAGTTAGACCGGTTTACGTTGAACTACTACATCTCTGATTACTTGCACCCGAAGTACCAAACCCTCATCGAAACATTAGGCAGGCGCCCAAGGGAAAAATAGGAATGTACACCAGGTTCTTCAACTATGCTAACCACTGAATACCTATGTCACACTTTCTTATTAGCATACTTACACATTACGAGATCTACGTATCTCAATTACACTGTATTGGAGCGGCAAAAATATCCAACTTTGAGGTTAACTGTCGCACCCTAGACATAGAACCAACTGTGAACCTATTTCGTGTTTTCTACCAACGCCTCTTGTCGAATGGATCAGTGTCGTTTGCGAAACGAAAGGGTGTTCTCCAATGCTACGTCGAGAAGGTGGACTCACTAAGGAACTGGAATGACTCCTTCTTCTGGATTGACAACGCTCCCTACCTATTCCAATACACATTCCTGACCACCAGAACGTTGAGAAAGGACCCAATGCTTGGCCCCACCACGTATAGCGTCGCAGATGTTGAGATTCTAAACAACAATCGCATTCCCATTCAGGCCTATCCTGAAGCTCTGTTTTACATTTTGGGACTGAGTCGCGCAATCGTATGTGGTGAGCGCGAAGTTCCATACTTCCGCGATCCGTATGGCCAGGGTTAATGGTCCCCTCAATGTTCTTCATACCCTTTTGTAAGTATTTTTCCCTTCTAACTATATAACTAAATTTTTGTGCCTGTCAACGATGTGTGATGCAGTGATGGATATTCTTGATCTTATCTGTGAGAGCTTCCCAGAGGATCTGAACATGTTTATGCGACCTCTAAAGGAGAATGAAGAGTCACTACGGGTTTGCGCTGAGAGGAATACGATGGAGCTTGAGGTTGAAGAAGCATCAATTGCCCACGCGAAGGAGGATATGGGCGCGGGGCAACAACAACAACAAAAACAAAAACAACAACAACAACTACAACAACAGCAGCCACCACACCAAGAAGAAAGTCCCTCCTTGTCAGAGTTTAACATCTCTGAAAATGCTGAGATTTATGTTGAGAAGTTTGAGAAGGAAGAGGAAGTGGCCATAAGTATGTCCCGAAAGAGTCAAAGGAGCTCCCCTACCACCTCTCGATATTCTGCTCGTACAGAAGGCGGGTCGTCCCTCACAGCCACCATGGAGCCACAAGAAGAAACCCCCGCAGGGCACCCTTCCGAGGAGGACACCGGTGACAACTTTGACGGAACTCCTTCACAAACACCACCCGCCAGCACCAAGCTAAGGTAAATCTTGTGAAATATATCCCCCCCCTATGTAACTGGTCATCACTTCGTTTATATATAGTTAATTCTCTCAATTTCGTTATACAGTATTGACCAGGAGATTCCAACTCCCGCAGATGTTGGCGTGACTTCCCACCTAAAGAACAGATCTACAGCAGGAGGAAGTGTGCATGTGTATGATCCTACATTTGGCCCAGAGTGGAACCTACCATGATCTTCTGTTTTGACCAACGCTTTCAACTGTGCTAGCTTTCTTGAAAACATTGTGCCTCCCGGGCGGACGAGTGTTCTCTAAGGGTATAGTGATGCCACCGTGACCGATGAGGTAAGCTTCGTGGCATCACAGAACGTGACGCTGTTGTCAAGGGTGAGGAGAATGTTTATGGTGTTTTCTGCCCAAGTTAAAGCTGTAGAAAAAGAGCTTGCCAAAGCCAGTGAAGAAAAGGCTAAGGCTATTCATGAGCTGCAAGGTAATTTCGCCGAGGAGGTAGAGAGGGGCAAGCAGGATGCTGCCACCATATTTATGTTGACTGAGGAAACGAATGGTCTTGCAGCCGCTTTATCAGATGAGCGCGCCCAACTAAACCAACTGAGGGCTTCTAATGAGGACGTGATGAAGTCCTTCGAGGTGTACAGAGATCAGTTGTTTGATGTGGTGGATTCTTTGGGTGCGCGGGTGAAAGATAGTGTGGGGGACCTTGCAGGCCAGCTGAAGCGCATGAGTGTTGAGTACGATGAAGACCTGTACCCGCGTCTTATGCGTGATGTGGCAGACTAGCGCAGGTTGGTGCGCCGTGGCTTGCGCTTGGCGGCTATGGGTGCCCTCGAGGATCAGACTCTACGGTCCACCTTTGCCCATTCCATCATAGCCACCATAAATGAGGGTACCTCTACTGGCTTGGAGAAGGCCCACAAAGCTGATTGCTGAAGACAGATCTGAAGGACATAGTATTTTATGATCCATCTGTGAAGTCCAAGACGACCGCAGCTATGGGAAAAATGAAGGTATGTCCTGTTCCTTCTTTTGGTCTAGAGAGCGATGATTTGGAGCTCCCCCTGGAGGTTGTGATGGAAGGGTTAACATTAGCCTGACACAAGCGTGAGGACGCCGAGACCCAACCTGATTACCATCAGAAGCCCTCCACGGAGCAGCTCATGGTCCCGTTGTTTGCTCATCCACGTGATGCGGGCAACTCCTTCCATATTGCGAAGGAGGTCCCCCTATCTGAAGTGCTTGCAGCGCACGCTAGCCCTGCCGCAGCCAAGAGAGCCGCAATGGGTCTAGAGGCTTCTTCTTCTGCTGGTGTTGCCCACCTTGCTGCTACAGTCCCTGTGCTTTGATTGCCTTTATTAGAGCGGGACGCACGGCTATTGGAGCTGATGGACAAAAATATGAAGGAGCATCGGGAATTCGCTTATCGCCCTCTCGCCTTGAAGCTTAAGGGGTCTTCATCTGATTCTGATCTTATGTCAAACATGTGATGTTGTATAAACAATTTGTTATCCAAATTTTAGGTGCGTGTGTTCGCGACTTGTCTATAATAACTTTAGTACTTAGCTTGTGTTTATGACTAAGTTGTTTCTACATTTTTATAACGCGGTATTATGAATTAGTGTAATTTCATAAATGGTCCCTATGGGCGAGGCAGACTCATTACGTGTGGTATGCCGCTACTACCATAGAGACGGCTAGGGGAGGCTGGACCGTTGTTAGGTGTGCATAAGTGTGTCTTTATTCAGGCTCACCATAAATATACTAGATGTAAAAAACTTTTTACGACGCCATTAATAGTAAGGGGCCTAACAAGGATACATGATCCGTATCCGATGGGGTTACATCCCTCTTACCAGACAAGTCTAATTAGTAGGTTAGACCCTTTCCTCTTATTTCTCCTAGAAACGCTGTGTACGCATACGCCAGTAGGCATGATGTGATATACAATTTATACATGTAGAAAATGTTTTGAGAATGTGTCGTGGAACTAGCTAGGGACCACGACTTTTATTAATACTTGCAAAGTTCTAAGTACATGATAATGAAAAAAGAAAACAATACATGTTTTAAAGGTAGCACTTTCTCAGATGGCAAATATTCCAAGTCCTTCGTAAGTCGCGACCTTGCATGTCGCGCAGCCGGTACGCACCATCCCCTAAAGCTTTTGTTACCATGTAAGGCCCATCCCACTTAGGTCCAAGCTTGCCTGTGTTTCCTGCGCGGCTAGCTGCGATCGCGCGGTATACGATGTCCCCTGGTATGAACGAGGTTTTTCCCACCCTAGCATCATAGTAGGCCTTCATTTTAGATTTTTCCTTAGCTTCATTGATGGCTACCATCTCTCGTCTCTCGTCAATTATGTCTAAGTTCAAACGCAATTCGTCGTCGTTCGTGATCATATCAACTTCCGCCATATGGAGTGTTGGCAATCCTATCTATGATGGGATAACCGCCTCTGTCCCGTATGTTAGGGCGAAAGGGGTATCTCCAGTTGCGGTTTTTATCATTGCGCGGTGCCCCCATAATACGTGTGATAATTCATCAAACCATTTTTTGTTCTCCTCACCCAGTCGCGCTTTAATGCCATCTCCCAGGCTCCTGTTCGCTCTTTCAACTAGCCCGTTAGATAATGGGTGGGCTACGGATGCGAATCGTTGCCTTATGTTGTTTTTCACACACCAGTCTTTAAATGGGTTCTCCGCGAATTGTTTTCCATTATCGGAGACAATTTCCCCAGGTAGCCCAAAGCGAGATACTATATTATCCCATGCGAACCTTTTCCCTTGGTTGCAGTGATTGTTTTTATTGCTTTGTCCTTGATCCACCTCGTGAAGTAGTCCATTGCCACTATTAGGAACTTAATCCCTTCGTCTGCCATCGGGAAAGGGCCTGCGATATCGATTCCCCATTTATAAAATGGCCAAGGAGAGGTAATGGGTGTTAGTTCTTCCTGGGGCAGGCACGGCACTGTCTATGCACTTGGCAGTCATTGCACTTTAAAATGAGTGTTCGTGCATCCAAATGCATTGTTGGCCAGTAATATCCGTTGCGAAGCGCTTTTGCCACCACTTACCTAGGTCCTTAATAAGTGTGAAAACACTTATCCTTTTACCACTTAATTATAATAAAAACGAGACCCAAAAGTGTATTTAATGTCGTCAAAGTCAGAATTATGCGTGGTTTGTGTTTTTATTGTGTTCTAGGACCAAAATATGAAAAAGGAAAAAAACACGGGCTTTCACGGGCTTTTATCGAAGAAAAACACCAAAGACGGAAGTTTAACGAAGTCGAAGAACCAAGTCTAATTAAAGAATAAAATTATAAGACAAGTTCCTTTTATCATTCGACAAATCCCGAGACAAATTCGAGAAAGACTAAGAAATTAAATGACGAGAAGACAAAGTGAAAGAAGGAAGCAACAACCTCACCTCCTCCTGTATATATAGTCTTTAATCCTTCGTTTTGTATGATTAGTTAGTTAATTTTTAGATATATTATTGTAGGAGTAGGAGTAGATTAATTACTTTCTCTCTCTAGATTTATTTCATGTTTTTAAGCTTTTCTTTCAAGTCTTCTTAATCTTTAATCTCTAATCTTGTATTTGAATCTTTAATTTTCATCATTAATTCAAGCTTTTTGTAATCAATCTCATTCTTTCTTTCTTTATCTTAATCTTGTGGTTGATTTGGTTAATCATGTAGTTGTTTGATCCTGTTGATTGTTTGATTGATTTGCTTATTTGATTGTTTTTATTGATTTGATGTGTTTGATGTTTTAGCTTATTGTGCGTATTGCTTATTGTGTGTTTAGTTTATTTTTAATTAAGTGGATTTGATAGTTTAATATTTTTAAAAGTTGATTTTATATATTTTGCTTATTTGGTGGCTTTATAGTTTTTATTAGTGTTAAGTTTGGCTTATTGCTTATTTTGGTTTATTTTTATTCCCTGTTTTTTTAGATCTTGCGAAGTCAGATTTAATCCAACTTTCATAAGAGGGATTATGCATTTCTCCGAAAGTTCAGTTTAAGTTTTTTTTTTACGAAAGTTATTTTTAGTTTATTCTCCGAAAGTTTATTTTGAAAAAACCTACGAAAGTTTAAAAAAAAGTTACGAAAGTTTTAAAATAGAAATTTAGTTACGAAAGTTTTAAAATAGAAATTTAGTTACGGAAGTTTTAAGATAGAAATTTAGTTACGAAAGTTTTAAAATAGAATTTTATTACGAAAGTTAAAATGAAAAAAAAAACTTACGAAACTTCATTTTTAAAAATATCCTACGAAAGTTTATATGTGGCTCAAAAACTCCGAAAGTTTTCTAACAAAATCCTACGAAAGTGAGTACTTCCCATTTATAGTTTTCCCTCATATTTTCATTGTTTCCCCATGGGGAACATGCTTCTTATTCTCCGACATTTGTTCCGTAGTCGATTTAGTTTTATCCAAAAGTTATTTTTATTTTTATTCTGAAAGTCATATATTTTTAGTTTTATTTTTCGTCATATATTAGTTTTAGTATTTTATCCAAAAGTTTTAGTTTTAATTTTTATTAAATGCCAGTTTTAATATTTGTTTCTTTTCTTTTTAAAGTAGCTTTATAATCCAATTTCCTCTATTTTTATTTAGTAAATTTTATTTTTAATTCAAAATTTTATTTTTAATATTTGTTTTAATATTCGTTTTAATATCGTTTTAATTTTTAATTTATTTCTAATACTTTTGACATTTACTTTTTAAAATAGATATAGATAACGACATTTTCTTTTTATCACCAAGGACAACTGAGTCGCACGATAAACCTTTTGTCAATTCGAATCGAAACGAAGAATCAAATTTTCAGTTATTAGTCCTGCGTGCATGTCGCAGGACCCCTCGTGTATTTCGCTGATGACATATTGCGCATGATGTTGTCCTACACATCGTAGCCATGGTTGGAAGAACGATCGTTTATAAAGGATCATGTCCCTAACCTCAAACTGTCTCGAGCATCTGCGTATGCGTCGCGCCTCGGTTTCTTCCGGTGGGAGTAATCCATTTGTAAAGTATTCCATGATCGGTGTTATCCATGTAGGACCTTCTTCTTCTACGACCGATGAAACTTCCTCCTCCCTTATGGATTTTTCTTTGAGGATTTCTACCAACACTTGTTTGGATAGGTCTGCGAAGCTGGTGGATGTTATCTTACTGAGGGCGTCAACTTTTTTGTTCTCCCCTCTTGGTACTTGGCGTATTAGGAACTTATTGAAGCCCTTGATTAATGACTTAGCTTTCTACAAGTATAGTATCATATTTTCCTCCTTAGCTTCGTACTCGCCTAGTATATGATTCGCCACCAAGCGGGAGTCCACGTTTGCCTCAAGATTATGCACACCCATTAGGGCTGCGATCCGCAGGCCTGCTATGGGTGCTTCATACTCTGCTTCATTATTTGTATCTGTGAACTCGAAACGTAGTGCGTATGTAAATTCCAAACCCTTCAGGGTTGGTGAGAATAAGGCCTGCGCCAGATCTGTTTGTATAGGAGGATCCATTCGTGAATAAGATCCATGGGTTTTGGTCGTCCCCCTCTTGTATGGATGTATGTTCACCTTCTTCAGGTTTTTCAATGATGAAGTCTGCTAGAATCTGCCCTTTAATAGCGTTGCGCCGTCTGAACGTGATGTTGTGTTCTCCTAGTAGAACACTCCACTTCTGTAATATGCCTGCGACGTCTGGTTTGGGTATTACTTGCTTATTTGCTGGTCCGTAATGACCGCTATTGGATGCGCTTGAAAATATCGTCGTAACCTTTTTGCTGTGAATACCTGTAAAACCCACATTCTTTTACTATGAATAGTGCCCTTATGATTGTACGTACATGATTAGAACTTTCCTTTTATAGCACGTTTATGTTTCACGAATAGGAAATACAAGTATTACGTACGTGTTATTACACGATATGTATTTAAGCATATTAATACACGATAATTATTATCAACAATAATTATAATCACGAACATGAAAAACATGAACGTAAATAATCACAAACCTATCATTATGTATTTACGTAATATTTATTACGATTACGTATAAATATATATTATAACATGAACGATAATGAAATAAATCACGTAAACACGACCATGAGAACACGTAATATTTAGAACACGAAAAAACATCGGGTTTCCCCTTGTGGGTCCCACATAGCCGCGGCATGAACAATAAAGGGGCCAAGCCCACCTTTGTTTTTGCTAAATAGAAAAGAAGGAAACATATTTTTCATAATACAGAAGATTAGAAAAATAACAAAAATCCTAGCCTCCTCCTTTTTCTCTCCCTTGGCCGCCGGTTTTAAGCACCACAAGGAAGGGGTGTTGTTGATTTTTGGTGATCCAGTTCTAGCAAGATCGTTCGTGTTATTGTTGTTCTTTTGTTTCACGCATTGGTAATCTTTAAACTATTTTCTTTTAATTATTTTATTAGATCTAAGACACATGAAATCATGATAATTAAATAACAAGATTAAAACATGTAGATCTAAACATGGGGGTTAAAATCATGGTGGTTTAGGGGTGTTTTGGTTCGGCCAACACATGAAACCGAGAACCGAAGCTCTCGGTGGTTGTTTCATCACCACCAACCGAGACCTCATGGTCTCGGTGTGGTTGTGGGTCTCGGCCGCAAGGGACAAGGGACCGCGACGCATGTTGAGGTGGCCTTGTGGTGATATTGGGGGTCTCGGCTAGAAAACAACAAGCACCACCGGCTTACGTCGGTGGCGGTTTGACATAAACCTTGGCAACCGGTCAAGCTGGTTCGCCCATTTAGGGGTTGGTTGTTTGGTCCGGTTCAAGGTTGAACACGGTCCGGTTCACGACATGTCTAGATTTAAAACACGGGTTCGGTTCACGATTTAATTTGACAAGCTTAATAATTTTTACAAGTTAATTATTCACAAGGTTAATTAAATTAATTCAAATAGTTAAATAATTAATTTAATTAAGACATCACTTAGGTTATATTATTATTTTAAATAATACATGATTTTAACTTAAATTAGTTAATTTAGACTAAGTAATTAATTAATTATTAAAACATGACATATAATTAATTAATTTCCATGACTTAGGTTATATTAATAATAAATATTAATACATGTTTTAACGTAAGTATTATATGCACTTTAATTTAATTAAATCATGCTATATTTAATTAAATCTTATAACCTATAGTTTATTTAATTTACATGTATTAATTAATAAACTATACTATAAATAACATGACTTAGAATATTAATCAGTAAAACTTAAGCTTATTTTATTAGCTTAATAATCCAGCTTATTTCTAAATATAGAAACTTTCTATTTTTAGAAACTTATATATTTTAAGCAGTGAATCTATTTATGGAAACTTTCTATTTTTAGAAACTTATTTATTTTAGGCAGCTATTCTATTTTTGTAAACTTTCTATTTTTGGAAACTTTCTATTTTTGGAAACTTTCTATTTTTGGAAACCTGCTATTTTTAGGAAGTTACTTAGTATTACACAAAAAGTATAATAATCCAAGAAATACAAGTAATACTTAATCATAATGTCCAGAATACATGATAAACACAACATAATGTTAAAATCAGTAAAACATGACATGAACATATAAAAGAAGCCAAGACATGATATAAAACCAGTTACGTACTCAGTAATCAAAATACTTATACACGTCTATTATTTATGTAGCATTAGTGATATCGAAGTAGGACTCTCTTCCATTCATCTTCTTCGTTCACTGGACACAAGGTACGGATTCTCCGTCCTTTCAGTATGGACATTCTTTCCTTATTAGGATTCCCCGCATGCAGCCAACTGTTTTCCCAGTATATGTTTTATATGTTTTGATTTGCTTATGTTTAATTAAATTCCTAAGCCATATACATGCATGACCAGTTTTCACCTAGTTATGGAGGTACCATAGCCATAACACTAGAGGCACTAGTGTTATGACTTCACCACGACGGAGTTATAGCTCGTGGCGTCCCTTTCAGCTTTGGCCATATTATTATGTGGGGCGTATGGATGCATCCTAGGTTACATGTTTTTACAGATTATTCAGGTGAATGTGGTGTGTGCCTTGCATCCTTCACAAGGAGCTGATCCCTCCTACCCAAACTTATATTAATTAGAGGCAGCCCCTCTAATTGCATGATGAGGTCACCCCTCCAAGTATTCATGCATGTTGATATTTCATGACCTATATTGGCTAATGGTAAACATGTTAAACAGTTTTTATAAGATAAACATAAGGCTTTTCAAACTATAAAACCAGTTTTACTAAGTTACGTCAAGTTTTCCAGGACTTAATCAATTCCGCTGCTATATGTTGTATATGCTTATGTTATTCATTCTATGCTTGTATATCCGTGCACAGAGCGTTATGCTCAGCCGTTTTCCTTTCATGTTCCCAAAACGGCAGGTACTCAGGGACGCTCGTAGACTTTAAGCGTACGTGCATATAGATTGGAAGCTTCCTAGCCTTCATTACTTTATGCATTTTTTCATACTTTTGATACTCTTTTCCATGGACATTGTTTAGTACTTTTCATTTTCAGTACTTATGTTTGTGTGTGATGAGCTTTCACTTTGGGGTACCGATGTTTGTTTCCGGTATTTCCTTTATGGTCATGTAATGTTTAAGACATGTATCCTTGTATGCTTTGATGACACGCCATAATCACGCGTGACATTCCACTTACCAAAATAGGGTGTTAAAATTATGGTATCAGAGCCAAGGCTTCAACCTGTAGTCTCTCAAAACACGACCTGTGATTAGTGGGTAGTCACTATGGTGTTCTAGAACTGACAGTCGGTTTTCATGCATTCATTGTTTTCATGCATTCATATATATGTCATTGTCGCAGGTTTATGACTAAGTAATGGTTGGTACAGGACTGGCCCTATTTAGTCGCATGTGTTTTATCGAACCTTTTAACTTTAGGACCGACCCATCGGTATCCCCTCTCCAAGTCTTTTGTTTTGGGTGAACTGAACATAGGCGTTCACTCTCGCGCATATAAAAGTTTTCATAAAACTGCATCATGCATTCATGTACTAGTTTCCTGCATAAAATTTTACTCATTTATCGGTATAAATTTTTTTCATGTATATATTTTATGTTTTGATCAGTTTAATCATGTATTTTTATGTTATACTATCAGATGGTTCTCACACGCGAACATGAACAACTCAATGCAGTAGTCCAAGCTGCGATGCAGGCTCTGCTTCCTCAACTGAGGAACGACATCAGGGCGGAGGTGAAAGCTGCCAACAACCAGCACCAGCATCCTAATCCTACTCCTCCTCCTCCAGCAACATTGGTCACATGGCTGGAGAGATCCAATAAGCTCCGCCCTTGATCTTTCGAGAAAACAGATAGCCCCAGTGAAGCTGAAAGCTGGTTGGCTCACATTAACAAGATCTTCGATATAATGGGCTGTGACCCCGTCTTCAAGTCGAGGTTGGCATGTTACCGGTTCGAAGGTGATGTGCTATCATGGTGGAAGGCACTGAAGCAGTCTGAGGGAGGTGATGCTTGGGTGGCTGGTTTGACTTGGGCTTAGTTCAGGGATTTGGTGATGGGACAGTTCTTTCCCAAGGCTGAGCATGACAACCTGAAGAGAGAGTACCATGGAATCAGACAGAGAGCTGGAGAGAACAACAACGAGTTCATGCAACGCTTTCTTTGTTTGGCTGGTTTTCTTGATGCAGAAGCAGGTACTCCCGAAGAGCAAGCATACCACTTCCGGTGGGCTCTTCGTACATCGGTTGCAAACAACATGGTGTGTGCTACGTTCAACACAGTGGCACAAGTGGCCGATGCAACACGTAAGCTGGAGATGTTGCAAGAAAAAGAAGAGTTCGCGGAAGCAGAGAGACCCGAGAAGAGGTAAACATTCGTTATTCAGCGGTGACCAAACCGTATCCTTTCAGTATATGTCAATATTTATATCTCTTAAACTGCATTTTCCAGGCAGAAGACTGGGGACCGGTCTCAGCCGGCTACTCAGCAACAGTCTACTCAGCCCAAGGGTAACGGTCAGACTCATGACCGTTCTGCTACGGATAGGCGTGACGGTAATGATAATTCAGTAACAACGCCGGAAACTCCAACGATAGCAGGTCCTTACACTTACTCATTTTCTTATGTTACGTGCAATAGCTCATAATTCTGACACATTAGCAATCTTCTACCAGGAATCATGGTAACGGGAGGGACCAGAACCAAAGAGGTTCACAGCCTAACCGTCCAGCTATCACTAGTATTACATCTTACGAATTTTCCGCATTGTCCTTCGAATCTATTTCCATGTCTCATGTATACTGTTCTTAACAGGCTCTCAGCCAGCAAGGGTGTAAAACCCGCATGCTTTTACCATGAATAGTACCCTTAAGATCGTACGTACATGATTAGAACTTTCCTTTTATAGCACGTTTACGTTTTATGAACAAGAATTACAAGTATTACGTACGTGTTATAACACGATAAGTATTTATTACGTATGAACACACGATAATTATTCCAATAATAATTATAATCACGAACATGCGAACATGAAATCATGAACGTAAATTAATCACGAGCTAATATTATGTATGTATATATATTTATTACGAACACGAATAACTAAGTCACGATCGATAACTAATTAGAACACGTAAATTACGAACACGAGAACACACTAATATTTTAGACACGGAAAAAGGTACGGGTTACCCCATGTGGGGCCCCCTACCCACGACATACACAAGAAACATGGGCTTGGCCCATGAAATTTTAATAACTATGGAATTAAGGGGGAAAACATGTTTCATATTTAGAAAATCTAGAAAATAATCAAAACCCTAGTTTCTTTTCTTTGCTCCTTCTTTGCCGCCGGATTTAAGAACACAAAAGGGGTGTTCGGGTTGATTTTGATCTTGGAATTTTTGCAAGGATCGTTGTGTGTTCGTCCTCATTCGATTCACGTGATCGGTATAACCTTTAACCTTTTCTTTTTATGTTTTGATTTATTGAATCACATAAAATCATGATGTTTTTAATTAAACTAATTAAAAACACGTATTTTAAACATGTTAATAATCATGGGCTTAAATCAAATCAAGGGTTTAGGGGTGTTTTGTTCTAGCCGACGCCTAACCGAGCCCCAAGGGGGTCTCGGCTTGGCCTATCTCGCACCACCGAGACCATATGGTCTCGGTATGGTGGTGGTGGTCCCACGGCAGCAGCAAAAGCAAGGGGAAACCCGACTTAAGTCAGGGTATGGTGATGGTTATGGGTCCAGTTCATGGGTTTTAGTCACGGATCCAGTTCATGAATCATTTTTCAAGGTTTATGATTTTTACAAGTTATGTTATTTTTTTAAGGATTAAATTAAATTAATTAAAAGCATGAACATGATTAATTTAATTTACATGACTTAGGTTATTAATTTAATTAATAATTCATGAATTTTACCCTAAGTATTTATCTTTAATTAGACTATATAAATAATTAATTATTAAAACCATGACTTATAGTTAATTAATATACATGACTTAGGTTATATTGTTAATAGATAATAATACATGTTTTAACCTAAGTATTTTATCTTTATTTAATTAAAATCATGTTATATTTAAATAAATACTTTACCCTATAGTTTATTTAATGTACACGTAATAATTAATAAAGTATACTATATAATCACATGTCTTAGAATAATAATCAGAAAACACTTAAGCTTATGTAATTAGCTTAATTAACCAGCTTATATCTAATTATGGAAACTTTCTATTTTTAGAAACTTATTTATTTAAGGCATCTAATCTATTTATGGAAACTTTCTATTTTTAGAAACTTATCTATTTTAAGCAATAATTCTATTTTTGGTAACTTTGCTATTTTTAGAAACGTTCTATTTTTGGAAACTTTCTATTTTTGGAAACTTTCTATTTTTGGAAACTTTCTATTTTTTGGAAACCTGCTATTTTTAGAAAGTCACTTAATATTACACAACAAGTATAATAATACACGAAATACAAGTAATACTTAATCAGAATAGGCAGAATATACGATAAACACAATATAAAGCTTAAATCAGTAAAACATGACATGAACATATAAAACAAGCTAAGACATGATATAAAACCAGTTACGTATTTAGTAATCAGATACTTATACACGTATATATTTATGTAGTATTAGTGATACCGAAGTAGGACTCTCTTCCGTTCGTCTTCTTCGTTCACTGGACATAAGGTACAGATTCTTCGTCCTTTCAGTATGGACATTCTTTCCTTATTAGGATTCCCCGTATGCAGCCAACTGTTTTCCCATAGTATATGTTTTATATGTTTTGATTGCTTATGTTTAATTAGAATACCTAAAGCCATACACATGCATGACTAGTTTCACCTAGTTATGGAGGTACCATTACCATAACACTGGAGGCACCAGTGTTATGACTTCCCCACGGCAGAGTGATTGCTCGTGGCGTCCCTTTCAGCTTTTGGCCATATTATTATATTTATCATGTGGGGCGTATGGGTGCATCCTAGTTACATGTTTCAGCAAATTACTCACTGTGAATGTGGTGTGTGCCTTGCATCCTTCACAAGGAGCTGATCCCTCCTACCCAAAGCCAGTATATTAAATTAGAGGCAGCCCCTCTAATTTGCATGACGAGGTCACCCCTCCAAGTATTCATGCACGTTGATTTTCTTGACCTATATTGGCTAATGGTAAAATATGTTAAACAATTTTTACAAGATAAACATAAGGCTTTTCAAACTATAAAACCAGTTTTACTAAGATATAACCGGGTTATTCAGGACTTAGTTTCTTTCGCTGTTTCATGCTTATATGCTTATATTATTCATGCTTTACTTGTACATCCGTGCACTGAGCGTATTGCTCAACCGTTTTCCTTTTCATGTTCCCAAAACGGCAGGTACTCAGGGACGCTCGTAGACTTTAAGCGTACGTGCATATGGACTAGAAGCTTTCTAGCCTTCTTTACTATATGCATTTATCTATACTTTGATACTCTTTCCATGGACATTGTTTAGTCCTTTCATTTACAGTACTTATGTTTGTGTGTGATGAGTTCTACTTTTGGACTACTGATGTTTGATTCCGGTATTTCCTTTATGGTCATGTAATGTTTAGACATTTATCCTTGTTTGCTTTGATGACACGCCATAATTACGCGTGACATTCCATTTATCAAAATTGGGTGTTACAATTATGGTATCAGAGCCTGGTTTCGACCTGCAGGCTCTCAAAACATGACCCATGATTAGTGGGTAGTCACTATGGTCTTCCTAGAACTAACAGTTGGTTTTCATGCATTCGTTATTTTCATGCATACATATATATGTCATTGTCGCAGGTTTATGACTAAGTAATGGTTGGTACAGGACTGGCCCTATTTAGTCGCATGTGTTTTATCGAAACTTTTAAATTTGGGACCGACCCATAGGCGTCCCCTCGCTATGTCTTTTATTTTGGGTGAACTGACCATAGGCGTTCTCTCTCGAGCATACAAAAGTTTTCATAAAACTGCATCATGCATTCATGTACTAGTTTTTCTGCATAAAATTTTTCTCATGATTTATTGGTATAAATTTTTTTCATGTATATATTTTTATGTTTTGATCAGTTTAATCATGTATTTTATGTTATACTGTTAGATGGTTCTCACACGTGAGCAGGAACAACTCAATGCAGCAATCCAAGGTGCAATGCAAGCTTTGCTTCCTCAACTGAGGAACGACATCAGGGCTGAGGTTCAGGCTGCCAACAATCAGCAGCATCACCCAGCACCTCCTCCTCCTCCTCTAGTGACATTGGCTACATGGCTGGAGAGATTCAACAAGCTCCGTCCTTGAGCTTTTGAGAGAATAGATAGCCCTAGTGAAGCTGAAAGCTGGTTGGCTCACATCGAGAAGATCTTCGATGCTATGGGCTGTGACCCAGTCTTCAAGGCGAGGTTGGCATGTTACCGGTTCGAAGGCGATGTGTTAAATTGGTGGTTAGCATTGAAGCAGTCTGAGGGTGGTGATAATTGGGTGGCTGGTTTGACATGGGCTCAGTTCAGAGATAGGGTGATGGAGCAGTTCTTTCCCAAGGCTGAGCAAGACAAGCTGAAGAGAGAGTACCATGGGAACCGACAGAGTGCTAGGGACAATGGCAACGAGTTCATGCAGCGCTTTCTTCGCTTAGCTGGTTTCCTTGGTGCAGCGGCATGTACCCCTGAAGAGCAGGCACACCACTTCAGGTGGGCTCTTCGCACATCGGTCGCACACAACTTGGTGTGTGCTATGTTCAACACGGTAGCACAAGTGGCTGATGCAGCACTTAAGCTGGAGATGCTGGAGGAGAGAGATGAGTTTGGGGAAGCAGAGAGACCCGAGAAGAGGTAAACATTCGTATTCTAATGGTGGTCAATCCGTATTCTTTCAGTATATGTCAATATTTTCATCTCTTAAAATTGTATCTTTCAGGCAGAAGACTGGGGACCGGTCTCAGCCGGCTACTCAGCAGCAGCCTAATCAACCCAAGGGAAACGGTCAGACTAACGACCGTTCTGCTACAGATAGGCGTGACGGTAATGATAATTACCGTAACAACGCTGGAAACTCCAACAACAACACGTCCTTATACTTACGCAATTTCCTATGATTTCATGTTATAACTCATAATTCTGACACACTAGCAAATCTTCTACCAAGAACCATGGAAACGGTAGGGACCAGAACCAGAGAGGTTCACAGCCTAACCGTCCAGCTACCACTGGTATTTAATCTTACGATTATCCGCATTGTCCTTTGTACCCTATTATCATGTCTCATGTATAATGTTTTATCAGGTTCTCAGCCAGCTAGAGCACCTGCTGGAGAATATACTCATCCTCTTTGCTCTACTTGCCACCATAGGCACCCAGGGCCATGTCGTCGCGACAGTGACGCATGCTTCAAGTGTGGTCTTCCTGGCCATCGCATGAAGGACTTCCGCAAGGGAGAGATGGAGGGCACATCGGGACATGCTGATACTAAGCTGCCTCCTACCACTGGACGCGTTTACACGACATCTCACGATCAGGCCAACAAGTCTACAGGTACCATCACTGGAATCTTGTATATGTGTGGTCAAGCTGCATGTGTTCTATTTGATACGGGTGCTACTCACTCGGTCATTTCTACTATTTTTCCAAGAATGATAGGATACTCCCCATGCCACTAGAGAATAAACTCAGTATTTCCACGCCTTTGAGAGACTCTATACTTATAACCCATGTGTACAAGAGTATTCCCCTAGAGTTTGACGATAAGGTTCGTCCTGTTGACGCACTTCCGCTGGACATGAATGACTTTGACATGATTTTGGGCATGGATTGGCTATCCAAGCATCATGCAACCATAGAGTTCCATTCATATCGAGTCATCTTCGGTGATGTTAATGCGCCAGAGTACATTCATAACGGGTTCGTACCCGGCAGGTCTGTACGAATCATATCTACCCTGCAAACACGTGCACTACTGTCACATGGCTGCGAGGGTTATCTAGCTACGGTTCATGACATGGATGTTGAATCCCCATCAATCCAGGATCAGCCGATAGTGTCATAATTTCAAGATGTATTTCTAGAAGAACTTCCGGGTATACCACCTGCACGTGAAGTGGAATTCAACATCGAGCTCATCCCAGGAGCTGAGCCGATTTCCAAGGCTCCTTATCGCATGGATCCAATAGAGTTAAAGGAGCTGAAGGATCAACTACAAGAACTTCTAGAACAAGGTTTCATTTGACCGAGCACATCTCCATGGGGCGCACCAGTCTTATTTGTTAAAAAGAAGGACGTCAGTATTAATAAGTGTGAAAACACTTATCCTTTTACCACTTAATTACAATAATAACTAAGCCAAAATGTGTATTTTAAGTCGTAATGGTGGACTTATGCGTGGTTTGTGTTTTTGTTGTGATTTAGGACCAAAATATGAAAAGGGAAGAAAACACGGGCTTTCACGGGCTTTTATCGAAGAAAAAGACAAAAGATGAAGTCAAAAGATCAAGAGTGCAAAAAGAACGGAAGTCCAAGGCCTATTCTGAAGATTTATCGAAGAAAAGTCTAAAGACGGAAGTTTAATAAAGCCGAAGAACTCAAGTCTAAATAAGTGAAGAAATTATAAGACGAGTTTAATTAATCCTGAGACAAAGTCGAAAAGAGTCGAAGAACTTAAAAGATGAAAAGACGAGAAAGAAAGAAAAAAGGAAGCAACATAAGCTTAACCTCCCTAATCACAATAAATACCCTTCATTTCACCACATTTAGTTTTGTTGGCTATTTGACACATAGTTCTTCCACCTTTAATTTCTTGCACTTTACTTAATTGTCATTTAATTACTTGTCTTGCACCTTAATTTCTTGCCTTTTAATTCCAAGTAAGTTTAATTTTTGTTGCATCTTATTTTTAATCAAGTTCTTATTTTTAATCTCTCATTCTACCTTTCTTATTTTGCTTAATCATTATGTTTATGTGCTTATTGTTATTCTTATTTGATTAAAGGTTATGTTTTTATGCTTTTGATTGTCTTGGATTATTGGTTTTTATAGCTTATTTGTGTTTTTCTTTAAGTTACTTAAGGTTTTATAGAAGTTATTTTTATATAAAAGTTGTTTTCGTGTATCTTTTTCTTTTAAGTGTTTACAAAAGTCTTTAAATTTTAGCTTATTACTTTTTCTTATACGTGATTTGATTAGGATTTTAGTTGTGTGCTTATTTGAGTAATAGCTTATTTGTTTTGCTTATTTTGCCTTATTTCTACTGTATTCCAATCACCCTAATTGGAAAAGGGTTTTACATTCCGATCAATAGATCGGAAAAGGGTTTTAGATTTCTATCAGCATTCCAATCTGGATTCCGATTGGAGTACTTTAGGCTCATTCTGATTTGACATTCCGATCAGGGGTTTTTGTTTGGTGTTCCGATTAGGCTTTTGGTGACAGCATTCCGATTTGGGATTCCGACAACATTCCGATCATCCCTAGGTTTGTCATTCCGACCGTGACATATTCTGATTACATTCCGACGAGGGTGTTTGTTGGGTATTCCGACAGGTGAGCTATTATTCCGATTGGATTCCGAGTGGACATTCCGATCAGGGATTCTGGACTGGTTTGTTTTGTTTTATTTTAATACTTTCTTTTAGTTTTATTTTTAAGTTTACATTGTTTTTAAGTTTTCAAAATTTTCACGCTTCCTGAAATGTCTGTTTTTACCACGTGTGTTTCTAGTTTTTATTTTTAGGGAAAAAGTGACAGTTTTTCTGGTTTTGCTTTTAGCTTATTTTAATTACGTTTTGCATTTTTATTTAATTGTCAAATTTAATTTACGTCACGCTTTAATTTTTGTCTTTTAATTAAATTTCCTTTTAAAGTTTTTAATATTGCACCATTTAAGCTTTAATTAGTTTTAGATTTAATTTACCCGTCATTTACGTTAACGTTTTGCAATTTAAATATACTACAACGACCAAACTATTTGTTTTCACCAAAAGATGGATGAGTCGCACTTAAACCATTAGTAAATTCAAAAAGATCGGACGATAACTTTTAACCCTAGCAAAATCATACTATTAAATGGCGTCGCTGCCGACTCTTTTCGTGAAGATTAACTGTTTTCTGTGAGAGACGCGTTGAATTTTGGGATCCGTTCACTCGTGAACGTTACTTTTCTTGCTTAAAAATTTTCAAAAATCCATAAAAATTAGAATTTTCAAAAATCCAAAAAGATTTTTATTTTTATTTTTACACGTACATATATATTCTCTATTTCTTTGGTATCTTTTTCTTTTGCTTTTGCAGGTGTATGCGTACTAGATCTTCAACTTATTCAGAGCCCGAGACTCGTGAAGATTTAGATATGGCTGGTGTGAACAACAACAATAATCCACCGCACCTCAACAATAATAACAACAACAATGTTCTACCACCACCCGATCTTCGAACGATGGAGGAGTTTTGTCAACCCAAAATGAATGGACGAGGAGGATCGATTGCGCTGATGCAAATCATGGCTCCGGAGTTTTCGTTGAAGCATCACATGATCCAACAAGTGCAGAACACTTGTCCATTTCGCGGATTACCGGATGATGATGCCAACAAACACCTCGACAAATTCATTACCGTTACTGAAAGCATGAAGTTGCCCGGTGTTACTATGGATTTTCTTCGCCTTCACCTATTTCCACACACCTTATCCCACCATGCCGAAAAATGGTTTGATCGTCTTCCGAAGAATTCAATTCATACTTGGGATGAGATGACTCAACGCTTTTTGTCGCGCTACTTTCCACCATCCATGGTCACGAGCCTTCGGAATCAAATTAGTGGATTTACTCAAGAACCCGATGAATCACTTTTTGATGCTTGGGAATGATATAATGTTTTGATCGATCGATGTCCAAACCAAAACATGCTCCCCGTTACTTTGATTGATACTTTCTACAATGGTTTAACTTTTCGTGATCGTGATACGATTAATGCAGCCGCCGGTGGCACATTTATGAAAAGAAGACCTGAGGTGTGTAGAGAGCTTATTGAGAACATGACTACTCATCACAAAAATTGGTATTCATCCGCATCCTCAAGATCAATCCCGAGAGTCAATGTGTCTTCTACTTCTTCAAACCCTGATATCACCGAATTGACCCGCGCAATGGTCGAAATGAGCAAGAATATGCAACTATTGGCTACAAATCATCAACAACAAGTTAAATCTATAGCAATTTCTTGTGAGACTTGCGGCGGTCCTCACTCATACACTGATTGTCCTTCTACTCAAGACAATCCGGAAAACGTGTATGCGGCTTATGGTAACTACTCAACGGAAAATTACTAATCCCGACCTCAAGGTGATCGTAACTTGCTAAGTTACCGTTCTAACAACTATCTTTCACCCGGTTTTTCTCCTCAAAACCACAATCCCCTCAACTACAATAGACGCAACCCAAACCCACCTCGAGCTTCTAATCCTTATCACCCACCCGCTCAACAACCACCACCCATTAATCAAGATGTTGAAGCCTTCATGAGAACCCAAGGAGAGCAAATCAAGAATCTACAAAGCTAAATCATTAACTTAAAAGGAGATATCACTAAGCAAGGTAAAGATATTAGATCCGAGCTTCGACATGGTATTCAAACCTCTTTTAGCACTCAATCAAATGATTTGAAAAATATGATGGCTAGTTTCTTACCAACTACTCAACCCTTTACTTCGGGCTCTCTACCTTCAAATACCGTCACCAACCCAAGAGCGAATGTGACTGCTATTACTACATGCAGTGGAGCAACCTTAGTAAGACCATAAATCCCTCCCCCAGTTACTCCATCTACACCTCCTCCACCACCATTTATCCCTCCTACTCCCACGCCAAGTATTAGTCCTCCATTACCGTCTCCACCTCTACTAGCTGAAGTACCCAAGAAGAACCCTTCACCAACCTCACCTTCCACCTATAAACCCAACATTCCTTATCCATCTCGCTTAGACAAGGCCAAACTGCAAACCAAGGATGACATTCAAGTGTCAAACTATTTGAAGAATATTTCGGAAATGACCATCACCTTTAGCCTTCTTGAAGCTCTTGTACAAATGCCTAAATTTGTGAAGATGTTTAAGGAATTGCTTAATAAGAAGGAGAAGATGGACGAGTTTGTTAATACTCGATTGAATGAAAATTGTTCTGCCGTCCTTCTTAAAGAACTTCCGGAGAAACTTGGAGATCCCGGTCGTTTTGTGCTACCATGTACTTTTCACCAAACCGAATAATTTACTGCCTTAGCCGATCTCGGGGCAAGTATAAATCTGATGCCTTTAAGTGTTTGGAAAAATTTATCATTACCCGATCTTACACCAACAAAGATGACTCTTGAGCTAGCAAATCGCACTCTCGCTTACCCCGTTGGTATTGCCGAAGATGTGTTCATTAAAGTTGGCACCTTCACTTTTCCGGTCGACTTTGTTGTTGTTGATTATGAAATGGACCCTTGTATTCCGTTAATACTTGGTCGGCCATTCTTGAGAACCGGAAAAGCCTTAGTCGATGTTGCCGAAGGTGAGTTAATCTTAAGGGTCGGGAATAAGGCACAAGTATTTAAAATGGGGAAGATCACAACCAAATCAAACGGAAGATAATCAGCGAATATGATTAATGTGCTTGATGATTTTGTCATCTACAACAATCCTCTATTCGATTCTTGCTATGATAATCCACTGCTCCAAGATGATGTGGATGATTCTCTTTTAAATTTAGATCCTCCACCAATTCATGAATCTCCACCGATCTATGATGACTATGATGATTCGAGTTCTGATATGGATGATTCTGATGATTTTACTTCTGAGTATCCAGACATGCTCACTTAAGATGATTTTGATGAGGCTGATACTCTCTCGAGTGATTCTTCTCATGATGACCTTACTCCTACTTTTGATGAAGATCCTCCAACAACACTAAATCCTACTTTGGATGACTACTCATTTGAGGAAGACTTTGCTACCTTTCTCAACACTTACTTCCCAAATGAGAGTGATGCTCCTCCTTTGGACTTTAATGATTATGGTCTTTATCCTACTTTGGATATGAAGAAACCCGCTTCAAAGGAGAAAAAGCCGACCGACACCGATACCCACAGCACTTATGTCTTGACACCTTTATATCCACCTTCTGAGGATGAGATTGCGAGATTTATGATCGGATCTTCAAGATCTGCTGAGCCTGAGTGTTATTTTCCCCTAAAGGAAAAGGTGTTCGACCTGGTATTGCAATTTTCAAGCCATCTCAGTATCCATCTAATGCAATAAAAGGAAAGATCTTTGGAACTTATGAAGATATGCTTACACCTCACCATACTTGCTACCACCATGCTCAATAACTGCTTAAGGAAACCTTGCCTACTCTTCTTTGGCTTGCCTAGTTCGCCTTAAGCTTGTTTTATTTGATGGACGAAAACCATGTATTTGATCCTGGTGGATGTGATTCAAGTTTCTTCCTATGCTAATCAAGGTCGAGTCAGGCTCACGACTCGGTTATAAAAAACAAGCGCTTCTCGGGAGGCAACCCGCAGTATCTATCCTTTTTCTCTGTTTTCATAATAAGTGTAGGGGGAGACCCTAGTATGTGTTTGTTGTTTTTTTCTTATCATGTGCAGGGATTCGAGCTTTCAAAGACACATTCTTGATGACTTTTGATGACCCGTGATTCCGTGTACCCGTCTTCCTGGTTCTATCCTTAACTCTTTTGATTCATTATTTGTTATCATTTATGATTGAAATAGGAATCACTTTAGTTGTCCTTTCCTTAGCAATATTTAAACAAAGTGCACAATGTCCTAAGTGTAGGGGAGGTTACTTCCACATGCTTAAACATTAAGGACAATGTTTATATTAAGTGTAGGGGGACTTCTATCGAAGTTATGTGGGCTTTTCCTTGTATTTGTCCTCATTTTATTTTTCAACATTTTTCAAAATTTTTGATCTATTTTGGCCTTGTAGTTTTTCCTTTGTATAGTTATTTTCTTTCTTTGTTAAAATAAAGTTTAATAAAGTGCTTTTAAATTTTTCAAAGTCGTGAATATTTTGACTCAACCCGAGTTTACTTATCTAAGTTTACTCTAGCTAGTATCCTTAACGTGTTTAAGTCAAGTTTTGCTAGGCTTTTATATAGGGAACTTTAAAACGTGAAAGTCTTAACTCTTACGGGTTAAGAACAAAAACTTTTCGCAAGTTCCTATAATTGACCCTAGAGAGTCGTTTATCAAGGGAACTTTAAAATGCGAATTCTAAACTCGAAAGAGTCTAAGAAATTCCAAGATCCTATAGATGACTCGAAAACCCAAAACTTTGATTTAATAGGCTAAGCATCCACGAGTCTCATTCCTTGAGATTTTAAACTATAGAGAACGAGAGATGATAGAGTCAATTATAAGTTTGGTATTCTTTCATGAATTTATGTGAGTTAATTATGAGCTTTTTCTCCCATCGCTTGTTAATAAATTTATTTGCAATAAGTAAGGTCGTACGATTTGAAAAGTTACTTAGCTTCTAGCCCAAGATCGTTTAAAAGTTGCCCGGTATTAATTAGAGTTCATAGCCAAGGCATAACTTATTAAAGCGGGATGCGAAGATTGGCGAGTCCGAAAAGGTCCTAACAAGACATGAGGGCTACATTTTGTTGCTAAAGATCCAAAGTGATGAGAAGAATCATTTATCAAAAATTAATATGAAGGATCGAGACACACGACGAAAAGAAAATACTCCCCTAAAGATCATGGAGAAGTCTATCCAAAAAGGCTCTAACAAGGTATGAGGATAAATATATCCAAGTCCTAAAAGGAGGCGGATCGTTGTATATCAAAATCCCAAATAAGGATTGGAGAAAAATAAAGAATTCGTGGTCCAAATATGAAGAATCTCTCAAAAAGTTCAAGTGAAGAAATTCCTATTATGAAGAGAAGACCATTATTTCATGAACATCTTTCAAGATTTGAAGTATGAAATCAATGCCAAATATCGGTCCGAGAAAGGTCTCAAATCGTGAAGCGAGTTATGCCAAGATATGAACTTTAAGAGGTCCCGAGAAGCAGTTTTAAAAGATTGTGTCCTTTAGCTAACTACTGATTAAATCGTCCTACTTTATTTTTAGCCTAATAAACTATCGAAATAAGTCAACAATGTATCCTCGTAATCATTTAAGACAACAATAAAATCTAAGAGATACACCTAGGAATAAGGGAGTCTAAGTAAATAATTGGCCCACATGAGATCGTGTTAGTTTGCTAACTTAAAATAAAAATGATCTCGTTTTTAAGCTTGGTTTGGGGAACGTGAAACTTGAGGATGATGATCATTCATGACATTCCAAAACCCGAGGTAAGTTTTTAATTATTTTCTTCCTTTAAATATTTTGTCTCTATAATAAAGGCCATTGTGGATTGATTGTGATGGAAAATGTAAAACTTTCTTTGTAATTAATTCATTGCATGAGGACATTGCAATGGTCAAGTGTAGGGGATTTAATAAGTGTGAAAACACTTATCCTTTTACCAATTAATTACAATAATAACTAAGCCAAAACGTGTATTTTAAGTCGTAATGGCAGAATTATGCGTGGTTTATGTTTTTGTTGTGATTTAGGACGAAAATGTGAAAAGGGAAGAAAACACGGGCTTTCACGGGCTTTTATAGAAGAAAAATACAAAAGACGAAGTCAAAAGATCAAGATTGCAAAAAGAACGGAAGTCCAAGGCCTATTCTGAAGATTTATCGAAGAAAAGTCTAAAGACGGAAGTTTAATAAAGCCGAAGAACTCAAGTCTAAATAAGTGAAGAAATTATAATACGAGTTCAATTAATCCCGAGACAAAGTCGAAAAGAGTCAAAGAATTTAAAAGACGAAAAGACGAGAAAGAAAGAAAGAAGGAAGCAACACAAGCTTAACCTCCCTAATCACTATAAATACCCTTCATTTCACCACATTTAGTTTTGTTGTCTATTTGACACATAGTTCTTCCACCTTTAATTTCTTGCACTTTACTTAATTGTCATTTAATTAATTGTCTTGCACCTTAATTTCTTGCCTTTTAATTCCAAGTAAGTTTAATTTTTGTTGCATCTTATTTTTAATCAAGTTCTTATTTTTAATCTCTCATTCTACCTTTCTTGTTTTGCTTAATCTTTATGTTTATGTGCTTATTGTTATGCTTATTTGATTATAGGTTATGTTTTTATGTTTTTGATTGTCTTGGATTATTGGTTTTTATAGCTTATTTGTGTTTTTCTTTAAGTTACTTAAGGTTTTATAAAAGTTATTTTTATATAAAAGTTGTTTTCATATATCTTTTTCTTTTAAGTGTTTTCAAAAGTCTTTACATTTTAGTTTATTAGTTTTGCTTATACGTGATTTGATTAGGATTTTAGTTGTGTGCTTATTTGAGTAACAGCTTATTTGTTTTGTTTATTTTGCCTTATTTCTACTGTATTCCGATCACCCTAAACGGAAAAGGGTTTTACATTCCGATCAATAGATCGGAAAAGTGTTTTGGATTCCTATCAGCATTCCAATCTGGATTCCGATTAGAGTACTTTAGGCTCATTCCGATTTGACATTCCGATCAGGGGTTTTTGTTTGGTGTTCCGATTAGGCTTTTGGTGACAGCATTCCGATTTAGGATTCCGGCAACATTCCTATCATCCCTAGGTTTGTCATTCCGGCCGTGACATATTTCGATTACATTCCGACGAGGGTGTTTGTTGGGTATTCCGACACGTGAGCTATTATTCCGATTGGATTCCGAGTGGACATTCCGATCAAGGATTCCGATCAGGGATTCTGGACAGGTTTGTTTTGTTTTATTTTAATACTTTGTTTTAGTTTTATTTTTAAGTTTACATTGTTTTTAAGTTTTCAAATTTTTCACGCTTCCCAAAATGTCTGTTTTTACCAAGTGTTTTTCTAGTTTTTATTTTTAGAGAAAAAGTGACAGTTTTTCTCGTTTTGCTTTTAGCCTATTTTAATTACGTTTTTTATTTTTATTTAATTTTCAAATTTAATTTTCGTCGAGCTTTAATTTTTGTCTTTTAATTAAATTTCCTTTTAAAGTTTTTAATATTGCACCATTTAAGTTTTAATTAGTTTTAGATTTAATTTACCCGTCATTTACGTTAACGTTTTGCAATTTAAATATACTACAACGACCAAACTATTTGTTTTCACCAAAAGACGACTGAGTCGCACTTAAACCATTAGTCAATTCGAAAAGATCGGCCGATAACTTTTAACCCTAGCAAAATCATACTATTAAGTATGCGTCTTTGCATTGACTATCGCGAGCTTAACAAGATTACTATCAAGAATAGGTATCCACTCCCACGTATAGATGATCTTTTTGACCAACTCCAAGGGGCCAAACACTTCTCCAAGATTGATCTCAGGTCAGGCTATCATCATCTACGGGTTAAGGAGCAAGGCATCGCCAAGACTGCTTTTCGTACCCGCTATGGCCACTACGAGTTTGTAGTCATGCCATTTGGCCTTACTAATTCTCCAGCAGTGTTCATGGATTTGATGAACAGAATCTTCCATGAATTTCTGGACAATTTCGTCATTGTCTTCATCGATGACATCCTGATTTTCTCAAAGTGCAAGGAGGAACACGAAGACCATCTTCGTACAATACTACAGATTCTTCGCCAGTAGCAGCTGTATGCTAAATTCTCCAAGTGTGAGTTCTGGTTAGACAAGGTGGCATTCTAAGGTCACATTGTATCAGTAGAAGGAATCACTATGGATCCAGCAAAGGTTGAGGCTATTAATAAGTGACCAAGGCCGACATCAGCGACTGAAGTCCGCAGTTTCTTAGGCTTAGCTGGCTATTAACGTAGGTTCGTGGAGAACTTTTCCCGCCTAGCACTACCATTGACTAAACTGATGCGGAAATGGGAGAAATTCGTCTGGACTGAAGAACGAGATAAGAGCTTTGAAGACCTTAAGCAGAAGTTAGTATCTGCACCTATTCTTACTCTCCCATCTGGTACGGGTGGATTTCAAATCTACAGTGATGCATCGGGGAAGGGACATGGGTGTGTTCTCATGCAACATGGGAAAGTGATCGCGTACGCTTCACGGCAGCTTAAGTCATATGAGGAAAATTACCCTACGCATGACTTGGAACTTGCTGCAATCGTGTTTGCATTGAAGATATGGAGGCACTATTTATATGGAGAATCATGTGACATTTTCACGGACCACAAGAGCTTGAAGTATATCTTCACTCAGCGTGAATTGAACATGAGACAGAGGAGATGGTTAGAGCTGTTGAAGGATTATGACATTAATCTACAGTATCATCCCGGCAAGGCTAATGTAGTAGCATATGCACTTAGCAGGAAGTCCGGAACGATCAACGGCATTAAGATTGAGGAGGAAATCATAAGAGACTTGGAGCGAATAGACATAGAGATCATGGTACGTGGACAGCACGGTTACTGGGCTAATATTACAGTAGAACCCGAGTTACTCTCTAAGATCTAGGAAGCTCAGAAAGATGATGGAGAAATCTGGGCGATAATTCAGAATTTGGAGAAGCAGACATAATTCATAGTAGATGCAGATGGTATCTTATGGCAGGGCATGAGACTTTGTGTTCCTAATGATCAAGAACTCCGGGAGGCCTTGTTAGTTGGAGCTCATAGCTCCCCATTCTCTATACATCCTAGTTCGACCAAGATGTACCATGACATCAAGCAGTAGTTTTGGTGGAGTGGTATGAAACAGGATGTTACCACTTACGTCTCCAAATGTTTAACACCCCCAAATCTACACGCAGCAGAATATATCTTTGGGTGCTAAACAATTGTATAAAAACACACAATTTATAAAGAACGACTCGAAAAGAGGCGTTTCAAATTTATCGTTCCTAAAATAGTCATCAGAGTAGCGTAGTCCCAAGTAATCGTTACCAAAAGATAAGTTAAAACAACATATTAGTTTGTTTTAAAAATGGAATGATAAATAAATCAAAGAGTTTGAACAACAAAAGCAGTGCACAACTTCATTCCCGTGACCTCCAAGCTTCCACTTCATGATTACCTGAAATACATGTGAGTAAAACAATCAGCAAAAATGCCGAGTGAATCTATAGGTTTATATAATCAATTTGAACACAAGCAAAGATTATAAGTTTGTGGCATGCTTAACAAGCATCAAATAATAATTAGCATCAACAATAATAATTGTATATAGCATAAATTGCAATAAGCTCATGGAACCGAGCCCTTAAACACTCCTTTTAGAGGTCTAATAAGACAGGAGATTTATTAATTGTCGGTCACCTCCAGATTATTGGTACATTGCCGTATACCTGACTTCTCAATACAATATGTTCAAACAGTGTGGAGGTCGGACCTAAGCTTCTGTGACAAGTCCACACAAACTGAACCGGGGCGGCTTCCCCCATAGATCTATTAATTGTACTAACGGTAAACCCATCATAGGTTAATTAACGGTCCATAATTGAGGCTTTAACAATGGAAATCACTTAATGCAATTTAAAGGCAACCACGGGTCCATTCAAAGAGGGACAAGCATACCATAAAAATCTTGTGTTCTAAGTTTATAAAACATGTATTCCCCCTCGCGGGTTGTAAAAATATTTGAATGAGCTCAAACGAGGCTATAGACTCACCTTAGCCAATAGTGGTAATGAGACGATCGCCGACGATAGATGATGCCTTTCAAACACGAGAACCGCAACCTATCAAATAAGGTGCGTTCATTAATAATAGATTCGAGAAATAAACCATACATAATAATATAAAACTCGACTCATAAAATCATGACAAAATCGAGAGAAAATGATATAAATAACTTCATTATACTCTACTACACATTTACTTTACCATTTTACACTTTTAACAAGTCCGCCGGTACATACTACATGTACTAGCTTATTTACCCCTTTTAAACTCGTCAATCGTTTATGAAACGACTCGATAAACTAACTTACTATATATAGAAAGTCCTCCTACAAGTTTATCAAATGAGATTACTTTTAAAGTCCTTTACCCGACTCATTTTCAAACTACAAAATCCGGACAGATTTACGTTAATTTTTCATACAACCGTTTTAACTTATTTAAACAACTCCGTTTACAAAACCGACGCTCGGGTTTTAAAGTAAACTCAACCTATAAAATAAACACCTCATTATCAGTAGGTTACATATTTCAAAACTTCCATTTAGAGTCCCCGATATTCGATCCAAATATCGACAACAACTATTTGTAGTGCCGATACTCGTCTCCCGGTACACGATTATTCAAAACATCATAACTTCGCGCTCGTTTGGAGCTAGAAGCTCTACCTTATATCATTTCGAAGCTAATAAAATTATCTACAACCCTAGGCTATAAGTTAAGCCATTTTCAGAATATAAAAATTCGGATTTTATAGTTTACTTACTGTTATAAAATGGCTACCAAAATCTTGTACAAAATCAACTTTTTGATCAAAACCAACCATAGAAATGTTCATTCCTATACCCTAACATCAACATATATGAACCATAACATCTAAATCATCAAAAAAATTAAAACCTTTGAATCAAAATGAAGTTTTTAACAAAGTTTTTAGTAAGAACACCATGGATCATGCCAAGACCACCATGCATGATCATGGTTTCTACCTACCAACATCAAGAAAATAAAAATGCCTTGCATGTGTAAAATTCTTACACCAATGTGATCCTTGATCAATTCTAAGAATGGGTCTAGCTTTGGTTTAGCTTAATTCATCCTCAAACTCAAGTAAAAATTTAAAATGTATGGATTTGGGGTGGGTGGTGTTTCGGCTTAATAGAGAGAGAAAGAGAGGATGAGAGAAATTTTTGAGTGGAAAATGTGTGTGTGTGTGTGTTTGTTTAAGCTTTTTATATAGTGGTGGAGGGACCTTGGTTGCAATTTGGCAATAGTTGTGGCTAAAAATGAAAATAGTTAGCTAAAAAGCGGGAAATAATTATTAGTCAATTTTGAAAATATTTACGGGAATCGGGTTTCTTAAAAATACTTAAAAGTTTAAAAACACACGAAAAATAATAATATAACGACTCGATACGTAATTAAAACGATATCGTCGAAAGTATTAAATATCGAAACGATCGATAATAAAATATAAAATTTTTGGCATCCGTCGGTATCGCGATCACTAGTAGTCATCGTTACTCGTCAAAATATTAAAATATAATATTTAATGTCGGTTTCAACTTAAACCGTTAAGCATAATAGTATTTAACGTCCTAAAATATTTCAAACTAATTGAAAATAGAATTAAATTATGACCTTATTTTTACGGGTTTTACATCCTCACCATCTTAATGGAGCGACGTCCCGGCGCTCAACTCACCTCATACTCGAGTTGTTCACTACCCGGAAGGATGAGGGCATTCCTTATAAAGAAGTCCTCACATTCCCATGTGAATCTCGATCCACGATCTCCACTGGTTCTTTTACAAAACGCAACTTGTCATCAAGTTGTATCTCACCAAAAAGGAATAAATAAATCCTTATCCACCAGTCATCCGTCAAGCTCGACACATGAAAATTTTATGAATCACACGAAGCTAATTTGACGACAAGAATAGATGACAGGATTTTCGGGTAAGTCCAGTTAAAAGGAATGTTGTAATTTAAAGGATAGCCACTGGCCGGATAGCCATGGACACACATCAAAAGAACTAACAAGAAAAACATTTTCGTCATCGGAGGGTGCTCACACGCGGGTCCCTACTCAAAAGATAATACAAAGACACTATCTCACTTTCGCCAACGCGCATTAAAGTCTCAATAAACATCGTCGTAAAGTCAAAAAGATATTTCATAATATGTGTTCTACATGATCGGACGTCATCAGATGATGCCGTCTCAAGTTCTCACAACTTACGATCATTTGACTAGACTACATACCACGTAAGTACATATAAATGAAAGGTCTAACATAAACATTGAGTATAGATCTCCACCGTTAATCATCGAGAAAACCTTGAACGAACCCTTGATAATAACCACTTTATCTCCAAAGTCTTTCTACTTGCGGTGTCGGCTTCAACATACTCCTCGAGGTTGTAACGAATTTATTAACTCCATTCATTAAGAGATTCGGTCCTCAATCATTCCACAAGTACACGCATAAATCCTGGTGACACTTATCGTTTCTTCTTATACACTGCTTCTCGAGATTCATTTTAAACTCAGAATAAAATAGTGATCTTCAATACGAGTAACAGAACGAGATAAAAAATGAATTCAATAAACGCATAAACAGACAATATGTGGTAAAATGATTGAAGGTTAACGATCGACGAGGGATCTCGAATCACGTAACCGTAAAACATAATAATTCATAATACTAGAAAAATGAGAGTGAAGAAAGAATTAAATATTAACATTAAAGTAACATTTGTCACAATTATCCGTCCCGGATTTGGTATTACCTTAAAACTCAGTTGAGGTACCTTCTTGATAAAGATGATATATTAAAATAGAAGTTAAATAGTTTCGTATTTTATTTTGGTTGTCTTAAGAAACTTTGAAAGAATGACATGAATTTATTAATTAAACTCATACTGATGGTTACAATTAGAAAATATAATTTCCAAATTAAATCATTATTAGGAATATACATTAAACCGATAATTTCATTACATTTAAAGTGAAGTATGATAAGTCAATAAGTTCAAAAGGTAGAACATAATTTTATTTTAAACATTAGTTTTAGTTATACAGAATATGATGTATAAATTTGACCTTTTACTTGTGATGGTTATTTTGATAATTGAAAATCATTGGAAAAATGTATAAAAGTTCCATAAAATTTTATAATACGTTGTAGAAATACATAAAGGTGTTTATTATTTCAAAATAAATATGGGATATATTCGGGTTTCAAAATGTGACAAGATAATAAACGAATACGAATGGAATTAATAGTCAACAATCAGTACGAAAACAACGGTACAAAAGAGAACGAAACAATGTCGTATGAATTCTTAAAGAGAATAATAAAATAAAGGCGTTGATGGTAAGACGATAAGAAACAATAGATTAAACAAGTTGTCAATTTTGTTAGTGCGGTCGATGGTTCACCAACATCAGCTCGTTAACTTAGCGGTGATCGATACATGATCGGAAATAAGTTACATACTAAAATTTTAATCAAACAAAATTCCTAATAATCACTTGTAATTAAAACAAATCAAATGAATGATGTTAATGTTTAAAGAGAGAAGTCAAAGCGCGGTTCACAAGATTGGATTTTAAGACAAACGAGAGTGACGGACGTCATCCCGGATATACGGAAATTACTCTAGTGATAATCCATTATTCACGTGCGGAGACATTTCAAAGATCTACCCAGTCGCATAAAGAAGATTGGACAAGAAGGAAGGATAAAACATCGAGACTTTCAAGTCTTTTATCAACAGTCAGTATTTAGACGAACGGTCAAAAGAAATCAGTTAAAAGACAAAATGAAGTAAAAAGTGGAAAAAAACGATCGTCGAGTAAAAACGTATTCGTAAGCGCAGAATTAGTTCAAGAGAAGGTAAGAAAACATATACGGATGCATAGAAATTGCGCTACTTGCATAAAATATAAAGGCTTTCAAAACTTCTTTTCACTTTATTTCATTTTATTTATCTTTATCATAAATACAAGTAAAAAGTTAATTATTATCAGGATTTTTAAGGTGACTACTATTCACCCTAGCATCGCTCCTTCTAAATTAGACATAGGTGATCAGGCCATGTATAATTTAGGACTAGCAATGCAGTGCTCCATTTCGTCAAAAAGTATTACGTTTCTTATGTTTATATATAAACCATGCCATTTGTAAAATGGAATTTAAAAATAGTTTATAATTTTATAGGATACAAGTAATTTGTGAGATACTCAATAAGCAACATTTAATGTTACGAAAAGTATTTTATAAGACCAAAGTAAAAACAATTGGTGAAAATAAGCGTAAAACAATATCAGATTTATTTATAAGGTGACATTATGACAACGTATAAAGTAGCCAAAGGTTTCCAAAAAGTGGCAAATATTAGCTCATAAAACAACCAATGAAATGGTTACAAGTTGTTAAGTTTTCAAAAGGTTATAAGGTTTAGACGAAAACGCCATGAGACAAATGATGAGAATGTCGAAGAAGAATATGAAGGCAAAACTTCAAAACTCAACCCAAATCAGTGGAAGGTTAGAAGAAAATAAAAATAAAATAACATCGAATGACAATTGAGTCATATATATAAAAATGATAAATCAATCCATATGTGTATTCTATGTAAGATACTCGACACAATCATGCTTTTAAGAAAGTATATTACTCATTTTCAAATTACACCATTAATCCGGTAATTGCTAATCATGTAAAGTTTCTATTTTTAAACATTTTCACATGCAACTAGTACTCGTTAGTTGTAAAATAATATTCGTTAAAATTTTACGATCTCAAATGAAATCAAAACTCCTTAGAAACGTTTAAAACTCATGTTCTGAATTTTCTATCAGATTTGACTTTTAAATATGAGCCGATTAATTGACCGGATAAACGACATCTCCAAGACTCGGAGTCTAAAGTATTTTGATGCAAAACGACGTTTCAGACGACCTTCTAGTTTTACCCGAGACCTGAAACCCAATATAAAATTACCAAAATACCCCTGTAAGTTATGTGCAGGTTTGACTATTTTATTTTAAAAATGCAGGTTTTACTTTTAAGTTGTGACCTGTTTATACTGCCCCTGCAGTTTTTCCATTAAATATATTTTTCGTCACTTCCTAACGGCTCAAAATATATATATATATATACACACATGTCTTGTGGATTTTTCAACAACGAAAAATAAATCTCATAATGAGCATCAAGTAAAAATATAGCATAATGAATGACAGAAGATGCTTCAAGGTATCCAACACGAAATTTAGGAAGCAAAACGGTGAATGACGTTCATAATTTAAGTTTCAAGGTGCAAAGTAGGTAAATCTCCTTGGTGCCACGATTGTCAAAAACACAAAACATAACAAGAAAAGAATGGAACATTAACGAGTTGCGTTCCGGGAGCAAGAAGGTTAATGAAAAACAAATGATACAATTTTATAGAAGTAAAATCTTATTCCAATCTAGCGCCATAATCTAGACGATGATTTATAAAATGGGGATGACGTTACTGAGATATAAGCGAATAATACACTTCGTAGTCGATACATATAAATGTCAATGAATTAAATCTTCGCAGGCCGTGTAAAACGGTGATAAAAATCAGCAACATATTAAGAAAACCATGATATTATTCAACACGATTATAGGAAGTGTTTCAAAATGTGTGACTCACACGATAGAGGTTAGTCTATTCCAAGGACACATTGAGCTACACAATGGTCTAGAGACAACGTTTCAAGACGTCCAAGCACAAACAGTCGAAAGACGATTTGGATATCTATATAGATATCACAAAGGTTTAAACAATGAGCATAGCGCACGCAGATGAAGGTATGTAAGGTCATAATATAAAATTTTGCAATAAAAGCAAATTTAAATACTTCAAAAATAAATACAGAAAGATGTTGAAAATTCATTGTATTTATTTAAGTTAATCATTAATAAATGATAAAATTTTATCGAAAAGATTAACGACATAAATATATATCAATAAAGGGATCCTAGATATAAATATATATCCATAAATGGATCATAGTATTAATTTATAAATACTTTCCAATAAGGTATACGTAATAATGTATACTAAAATTGTAATCTTAGAAGTAGCTTGAACCTGAAGTCACGCGAAGTCATGTGCATCGACTCTTTGAAAAATAAAACTGACAGTTATAGTTTAGGTTTCTAAAATAAAGACCTAGTTCTCTATAACTCATGGCTCTGGTAACAATCTTTAACACCCCCAAATCTACACGCAACGGAATATATCTTTGGGTGCTAAATAATGGTATAAAAACACACAATTTATAAAGAACAACTCGAAAAGAGACGTTTCAAATTTATCGTTCCTAAAACATTCATCAGAGTAGCGTAGTCCCAAGTAATGGTTACCAAAAGATAAGTTAAAACAACATATTAGTTTGTTTTAAAAATGGAACGATAAATAAATCAAAGAGTTTGAACAACAAAAGCAATGCACAACTTCATTCCCGTGACCTCTAAGCTTCCACTTCATGATTACCTGAAATACATGTGACTAAAACAATCAGCAAAAATGCCGAGTGAATCTATAGGTTTATGTAATCAATTTGAACACAAGCAAAGATTATAAGTTTGTGGCATGCTTAACAAGCATTAAATAATAATTTGCATCAACAATAATAATTGTATATAGCATAAATTGCAATAAGCTCATGGAACCGAGCCCTTAAACACTCCTTTTAGAGGTCTAATAAGACAGGAGATTTATTAATTGTCGGTTACCTCCAGATTATTGGTACATTGTCGTATACCTGACTTCTCAATACAATATGTTCAAACAGTGTGGAGGTCGGGCCTAAGCTTCTGTGACAAGTCCACACAAACTGAACCGGGGCTGCTTCCCCCATAGATCCATTAATTGTACTAGCGGTTAACCCATCATAGGTTAATTAACGGTCCATAATAGAGGCTTTAACATTGGCAATCACTTAATGCAGTTTAAAGGCAACCACGGGTCCATTCAAAGAGGGACAAGCATACCATAAAAATATTATGTTCTAAGTTTATAAAACATGTATTCCCCCTCGCGGGTTATAAAAATATTTGAATGAGCTCAAACGAGGCTATAGACTCACCTTAGCCAATAGTAGTAATGAGACGATCGCCGACGATAGATGATGCCTTTCAAACACGAGAACCGCAACCTATCAAATAAGGTGCGTTCATTAATAATATACTCGAGAAATAAACCATACATAAGAATATAAAACTCGACTCATAAAATCACGACAAACTCGAGAGAAAATGACATAAATAACTTTATTATACTCTACTACACATTTACTTTACCATTTTACACTTTTAACAAGTCCGCCGGTACATACTACATGTACTAGCTTATTTACCCCTTTTAAACTCGTCAACCGTTTATGAAACGACTCGATAAAATAACTTACTATATATAGAAAGTCCTCCTACAAGTTTATCAAATGAAATTATTTTTAAAGTCCTTTGCCAGACTCATTTCCAAACTACAAAATCCGGACAGATTTACGTTAATTTTTATACAACCGTTTTAACTTATTTAAACAACTCCGTTTACAAAACCGACACTCGGGTTTTAAAGTAAACTCAACCTATAAAATAAACACCTCATTATCAGTAGGTTACATATTTCAAAACTTCCATTTAGAGTCCCCGAGATTCGATCCAAATATCGACAACAACTATTTGTAGTGTCGATACTCGTCTCCCGGTACACGATCATTCAAAACATCATAACTTTGTGCTCGTTTGGAGCTAGAATTTTACACCCCACTTGGATAAGTGGACCGTTACGTGTATTTATGGCGTGTCATCAAAGCATAAGGTAAATGTCCTAAAACATTAACTGACCATAACGGAAATACCGGAAACAAACATCGGCAATCCAAACATAGCCCAAAACATGAAAAAAAATAAAATACTAAATGGAAGGACTAAACAATGTCCAAATAAACAGAATTATTTACGAAATGCATAAAGTAAGAAGTCTGGATAGCTTCCATCCAAATGCACATGCTCTTAGGATCCTAAAAGCATCCTGGTGTACCTGCCGTTAGAACATGAAAGGAACTACGGCTGAGCATAACACTCAGTGAACGGATATAAAGCATGATAAGAATATACTGAATGAAACAGGCGATAGAATACAGAAGCTGTAAGACTGATATGTAACATGTGGTAGAACTCTGCATAAAAATCTGAGCAATCTGGTTCATATATACTGATACTGAAATATAACTATTAATTCTGAAAACATGCATTTACTGTATTTTATTTGCCAGAGCTTATATAGGTCACGTGCTGTAACAACCGTGCATGAATAACTGGAGGGGTGACCTCGTCATGCTGTAGAGGGGTGACCTCTAAATAACTGTGCTGGGTGGAGGGATCAGCTCCAATGTGAAGGATGTAGAGCACACACCACATTCACCCTGATAACTTGTAACACATATAAGCCTAGGATGCATCCATACGCCCCACTAAAAATACTGATAAAATGGCCAAGCTGAGCTGAGTGGGACGATGCAGGATATCACTCTCCTGCATGTGAGTCACGACACCGGTGCCTCTAGTGCCGTGGTTACGGTACCTCCGTAACTAGTACATAAACTGGTCGTGCTTGTATATAATGCTCAGGCAATTTATTTAGTTATTAACATGATTACTGATAAACTTAAACATATACCGGGGAAAACATTTGGCTGCAGACGGGAAATCCTAATCATGCATAGGAAAGGAAGTCCTTACTGAAAGGACGGGAAATCCGTACCTTAGCCAATGTCCATACCAAAATATGGCCCGCACTTACTTTCCGTCAAAATATCTACATTAATTAATCAAAGTAATAATTAATACTAAAGACCTTACAACAAATTTGTTAATTCTCATTACTTATATATTTTGCAAATAAATTTACTCCACCGACATTTTACTACATTGATGACGTTGGTAGGTTAGTGATTTATGCTTCATTGGTTTCACTGTTCAACTCTTTATAAAATGACTACATACATGTATATATAATAACAACTTTGCATGACCATGATATCTTTTGTATGTTTAAATTGATCAAGTCTTACAAGTTAGAGCAATATTAGTCTTGTGCCATCTTTATACATGATGATATATCAAAAGTTGTTGATTACTAAGTAATGGCCTCTCTGTTTATAAGATGTTGTCTCGATGTTAACTTAATAATGAATACTCATGTGAAATAAAATTTACTTTGATCAAAACGAGACACAATTCGTGAGTAGAATGAAAACAAGTAGTAGCACTAGATCCAATCTTTTGTAGCATGTAATTTTTTTATGGAGGAATGGGTTAATATATGTTATAAGTTTACAATGAATAAAATTGTTTCATTTAAATTGAGACCTTTCTTTTTGTACGTCATTTGGAAGGAAATCATGCACCTACAAAGCTAATAATGCAAATAGCTATTAGTACTTACCTCTAAACTCCAAACGAAACGGTGGCAGATTGATCAGAACGAACACATGTTAGGAACTCAGAATTATAGCGAACGAAACCCAAACTCGAAACACGAACATGAGCCTTCGGCGAACAAACCAAAACCATTTATGCGAACACAAACATGGAACTTCAGCAAACGAACCAATCGAATCAACTTGAACATACGTGCTAATATGAACATTGTCGGACCAAGACCGCAGGTGTATACGAACAAATGAAACCTATTACTAGTAAACGAACATCAAACTCGACATAGTCGGCCCTAATCCGAGCAGACATCAAACTCGAACACACGACATCAGTGGCTGGTCGATGTCATCTCTTTCTCCATCTAATCATTTACTAATCATGGTAGAGATTTATTTTGAATTTTTATAGTAAATGGTTATAATCGATTTGTATTAAGCATACTTTACAAGCCGATTAACTAGGATAAAATATCAACTGCTTTGACAAAATATTTACTAACTGTGTGTGTGATAATTTTATGTATTAAAAGACTGACATATAACTTTTATTGACTTACTATAATCTTTTTTGTCAGCAATTAATGAGCCGCGTGATTTACGGAATTTGATGATGTCATTATCAATCTACACGCCCCTTATTTTAGTTAGAGATCACATTAATTGGCGTTAGTCATGTTAATAAAACAAACCAATGTCATTTAAATAGTTATATGAGGTGATTTTATTATTCTCGTGTCCTAACTTGTATTCCCGTATGTTCGTAAATTCATGAATTTATAATTTCATGTTATGTCTTGTCATGTCGTATTTAATATACATTATTAATTGTCGTGAATTAATTAATTAAAACTTTTAATTAATCTGAAATTTCTTGAAATTAATATTTTCATGGACTTTTCATGCGGGTTTTACAACTCTTCCCCTCTAAAAAAAAATCATTCGTCCTCGAATAAGAGATACGATAATGTTGTGGTTTTACAATTCTTCCCCTCTAAAAGAAAAATTCGTCCTTGAATTAAAGGTACTTTAAGCTAGTGAAGTTATAAAAGCTGAAGGGACACACAGGTTGAAGGAACATGAAAGGTGAAAAGGCATATAAGCTGAAGAGTATTCGGCATCGAATTAAGGCACAATGCTGCCGAAAGGTATAAACAAGATATGAATGAAGTGAACATGTAACGTGACCTAACTGAAGAGGACATAGAAAGTAGCATGAACGAAAGAACTTAACTGAAATTATTGAAGGAAAAGAAAATGAGAGGTCCGGATGGACTCCTCCGTTTCGAGTGGCCTCCCGCTCGAAACGATTCCTTCAAAGGTCTAAACATAATGAAAAAAAAATCTTGGTCCTGTTGACCCTGTCCTGGTGAATGCTGAAAAATTTCTGGTTCCATACTTAAGATGGATTTTTCTGAATCTGATAGAAGGAATAAGCTATAGCATGTAGAATACATGGAACGGTACGTACAAATATCTTAAAAGATAGCATTTATATCTCTAAGCAAGCTGCTGAAAATATAATCGCAAACCACGTTCACAATTGCTCACGTTGCGATTATATAAGGAACGATGTGCATGAAGTATATCGTGAATGAGATACGTGAAACATATTGTGAACGTAGTACTAGGACATATCATGAACGTATGCTGACTGAGGAATGAATGCCAAAAGATACGACCTCAGATGTGAAACGTCTGCCTGGGTATGGAAAAGTTGTGCTAAACTTGAGTCTGGTTTTTTTAAGCTTTCGGTAACCGAATTCGGTAATAAACTGTGAAACGTGTATCACGAAATGGCACACGAGCTTGAACGTGAACAATGCTATGAACGCTAACGTGAGCTTAATTCATGAGATAACACGAAACATGAACTGAAACAACATCATACTGTGAATGAGCCATAAACGTGAAAGCGAAAATAAACGTGAACGTGAATGCGACTTACACGTAATCGTGAACATGAACGTGAGCGCGATTCGCAAACATAAATTTCTATCTGACAAGATTGTTGATGGAATACCTTGGAATCATACAATCTATTGCTGAATTTCCTGCGGATTTGTTACTGCGTGATCATTTTAGATAGAAGGAGACGCGTAGGCTGGGTTAACTAGTTAACAACGACTTAGATAGCATCATGCTTCGTCAGAGTCTATGGTTAAATAGACCTTTCCTAGCGTAGCATCTTATGTAATATAAAATTTTAGGGTAGGTCTTCACCCTTATGCGTAAGCTTAGCCATGGAAGGCTAATAGTAAGAACTGTCCGTAATTTCTGTGGTATCTGTCAACTGAGTTCTAGAAAATTTTGTACTTTAATCACAGGCATCGATCTTGACCATCTGGTGATGGCCTTCATCTTCGCAGGACTGTCTGAAATGTCTTTCTACTGAAATAGTGTAGCCCAGAAATGCCACCTTGTTCAACTGGAATTACATCTGGGAAGCTGCGTACATAAATTTCTCCTATCGGAGAATCTGCGAAATCGTGAAAAAGGAAATTCCCATGTTCTCCTCTAGAATTTAGCAGATCGGGATGTTATAGATAAATATACTGGCGAACTTGTTTAAGCATTCGCGGAAAAATTTTGATTCATCAATTTCGTAATATAGCTGGAGAATTTAGAAGCTCCGAAGTATAAATTAATATTTTAGAGAGACTAAAACATGAGCAGCAGCAATCTGGGAAACATCATGTTTCTTCTCTCACCAATGTTGGTGGCATGGTCACGAATTGTTCTGGAAAATATTTACGACATCGTAGCAGGTCAAGTAACCTTCTATTTGTGAAAGAGTATTGTTTATGAATGTTGATCTTGTAAATTTCCGGTGATCGATATATGATCTCATGTTACCGACCTTCTTTCTGATAGACAGAAATGGTACACTTCCTGGTAGTGTGCCAGGGCGAATAAAACCTCGTTCTGGTGATTCTTGCAGCAAATGCTGCAACTCTTTTAACTTAGTTGAAGCCCTGAAATAAAGAGTTCTGAAAATAGTTTCAGTCCTTTAGACAAGCTCGATGTTAAACTGTATCTCGTGGTTAGGAAGGAATTTATTGAAAACTTTCTGAAATTACACCTGGGAAACTCTAGAATAATATGATGATCATGAATTTAAGGAATTTCTGAAATGAATTTATAACTGGTCGGTAAAAAGTCTTCGTAGCTGTGGACTGATAAGCCACGTGCTTGTAAGGCAGAACTAATTTGTACTGATATTTCTGGCAGAAAGTATAAAAATATATTTGGAATATAGTAAGACGGATGTCGTCGTTAACTGAAAGGAAAACCATAATAAGTATGGGTGATACTGTAGAGTCCTTTCGGCTGGGAGGTAGGTAAGTATCGGATTTACATAAAGCTGACATAGGAATACGTGGAGTAACGTGGCGACTTCCACTGAGTAGGTTCGTCTGTAACCTCACAGAATGAATACTACGTGTTTAATCTAAATAATATCAAGTGGTGGTGACTGAATCTTTAATGGTATGATTTATGCGTGGCATGACGAAATGGGTATACTCCCTTGGAGGGTACCCTGAATTTCTGAGGGCCTGGTTTAGCAAACATACAGAGTTATGAGTTCTGACTCGTACTTTGAGAAGATATTCGTATGACGTGTACCATGACTAGTGTCATGATGTGTGTCTTCCGAAATGATACCTGAGACCCATGTCTTGACTGATGTCTTGATATGTGTTGTAGTGGGTGAATCTGGACAAGGCTGAAAATTTTGGTAACTGTTAGGATTGGCGGACCGATTAGACTACTGATCTCTGTATTTCTGGTCACGTCCATCCTGGAGTTCCGATGGTTACTGACTGATTAATTATAATCACGGTGGTTGTCACTACTACTTTGTCTGTCATTTATGAGGGTTTTTATCTTGACCGCGATTCATGTAACTATTCTGCTGAGTGGTTGGCTGAGTTCCGGTTCCCACTCTTCTGAATGAACAGTTAGCTGAGTGAAGTGTGACATCTAACTGAGAAGGTAAAAGTGTGGAGTGGAATGGTAGTGTCTGATGGTTGAAATTTATTCTTTTCAGAAATTTCAACTTATAGTTTTCGTCCTTGTTCTGCAGAGTCTTCATAGTATAAACGGCATCAGCATCTTGAGAGATCTCCAAAGTATCAGCAGCATCATCATTTGTGAGGTCTTCAAAGTGTTAGCAGCATCAGCATCTGGTAAAATCTTCAACTCACGAGCAGCATCAACACCTGGTAGAATATCGACAAGTGGAAACGCCTGGGATGATTGAGGATCGATTAGCAATATCCATGGAGTAGGGTACCTGGTGTACACCTGGACTACTGTACATGAACTACAAAATGAATACTGTACATGGAACATATCTGAGACACTGTACGTGGAGTACACATGAAATACTGTACATGAAGTATAACTGAGATACTGTACATGGGGTACATATGGAACACATGGCACTGGTGGAAATTTTATGGGATGATCGATACTGGTGTCGTTTGTCTGACATGATCAAGCAAATAATTTGACTTAACGGTAGTAAACTGATCTGAAATAAGTAACATAATAGGCTGACAATTCTTGCGTCAACTTATTGCTGGTTGTATCGAGGCTGAAAAGTGTGATATAATCGAAGTCCCAATAGTGATCAGCATGAAGCATGATCAATAAAGTCCAATCATGATTTATCATGAAATAGGATTTTACTGTAATCCTTCTGTATCTTAGCATGAAACATTATCACTCTGCTGAAGATATAATCCTTTCAAGGGAACATGAAACTGAACACGCCTGAAGGCGACATCAACTTGAGATTGTGAAAACTGTATTGTTACAAAGAACATAAGCGTATGATCAAGTGAGGTTTAACAACAACTGGTGTGTGGATGGATATAGTTCAATCCACAGAATTCAAAGAAGAAAACATGTGACTAAGTATGGCCGTTTCTGGTTCGATCCATGCTTGTCAAAATTTTCTAAGAACTGTCATGTATAGAAATTTATAATCTGGTCTTAAATATGGATGGCTGTAGTCCAATCCATACTTGTCAAAATTTATAGAATGTCATGATATGTGAAAAGGTGAAGATCTATGGTTCAGTTCACAACACATCATTTGACTGAAAAGCATGAAATTTGACTCGAGAAATGATGAACGTTTATGGCTGGTTCACCAAGTAATATTTGACTGAAAACATGAATTTGACATGAGTAAGGATAAGCGCCCATGATCAGTTCATCTATACAAAAATCCGAACGGGCAAGAGTGAACGCCTATGGTTAGTTCACCAAAACGATAACTCGCTAAAAAGCACATGTGACTAAGTATGGCTAGTTATGTACCAACCCTTTTACTTAGTCAAAAAAAACTTTAAGAAAACCGACTGATAACTGAAGAATAGTGACTGATAAATGCATGAGAAACATGAAAGATAACAACGCCAAAATCTGGGAAGTTCCTGGTGACTACCCACTAGTCACAGGTCAAGTTTTAGAGCCTACAGGTCGAACCTTGCGCTCTGATACCATAATTTTACACCCCACTTGGATAAGTGGACCGTTACGTGTATTTATGGCGTGTCATCAAAGCATAAGGTAAATGTCCTAAAACATTAACTGACCATAACGGAAATACCGGAAACAAACATCGGCAATCCAAACATAGCCCAAAACATGAAAAAAAATAAAATACTAAATGGAAGGACTAAACAATGTCCAAATAAACAGAATTATTTACGAAATGCATAAAGTAAGAAGTCTGGATAGCTTCCATCCAAATGCACATGCTCTTAGGATCCTAAAAGCATCCTGGTGTACCTGCCGTTAGAACATGAAAGGAACTACGGCTGAGCATAACACTCAGTGAACGGATATAAAGCATGATAAGAATATACTGAATGAAACAGGCGATAGAATACAGAAGCTGTAAGACTGATATGTAACATGTGGTAGAACTCTGCATAAAAATCTGAGCAATCTGGTTCATATATACTGATACTGAAATATAACTATTAATTCTGAAAACATGCATTTACTGTATTTTATTTGCCAGAGCTTATATAGGTCACGTGCTGTAACAACCGTGCATGAATAACTGGAGGGGTGACCTCGTCATGCTGTAGAGGGGTGACCTCTAAATAACTGTGCTGGGTGGAGGGATCAACTCCAATGTGAAGGATGTAGAGCACACACCACATTCACCCTGATAACTTGTAACACATATAAGCCTAGGATGCATCCATACGCCCCACTAAAAATACTGATAAAATGGCCAAGCTGAGCTGAGTGGGACGATGCAGGATATCACTCTCCTGCATGTGAGTCACGACACCGGTGCCTCTAGTGCCGTGGTTACGGTACCTCCGTAACTAGTACATAAACTGGTCGTGCTTGTATATAATGCTCAGGCAATTTATTTAGTTATTAACATGATTACTGATAAACTTAAACATATACTGGGGAAAACATTTGGCTGCAGACGGGAAATCCTAATCATGCATAGGAAAGGAAGTCCTTACTGAAAGGACGGGAAATCCGTACCTTAGCCAATGTCCATACCAAAATATGGCCCGCACTTACTTTCCATCAAAATATCTACATTAATTAATCAAAGTAATAATTAATACTAAAGACCTTACAACAAATTTGTTAATTCTCATTACTTATATATTTTGCAAATAAATTTACTCCACCGACATTTTACTACATTGATGACGTTGGTAGGTTAGTGATTTATGCTTCATTGGTTTCACTGTTCAACTCTTTATAAAATGACTACATACATGTATATATAATAACAACTTTGCATGACCATGATATCTTTTGTATGTTTAAATTGATCAAGTCTTACAAGTTAGAGCAATATTAGTCTTGTGCCATCTTTATACATGATGATATATCAAAAGTTGTTGATTACTAAGTAATGGCCTCTCTGTTTATAAGATGTTGTCTCGATGTTAACTTAATAATGAATACTCATGTGAAATAAAATTTACTTTGATCAAAACGAGACACAATTCGTGAGTAGAATGAAAACAAGTAGTAGCACTAGATCCAATCTTTTGTAGCATGTAATTTTTTTATGGAGGAATGGGTTAATATATGTTATAAGTTTACAATGAATAAAATTGTTTCATTTAAATTGAGACCTTTCTTTTTGTACGTCATTTGGAAGGAAATCATGCACCTACAAAGCTAATAATGCAAATAGCTATTAGTACTTACCTCTAAACTCCAAACGAAACGGTGGCAGATTGATCAGAACGAACACATGTTAGGAACTCAGAATTATAGCGAACGAAACCCAAACTCGAAACACGAACATGAGCCTTCGGCGAACAAACCAAAACCATTTATGCGAACACAAACATGGAACTTCAGCAAACGAACCAATCGAATCAACTTGAACATACGTGCTAATATGAACATTGTCGGACCAAGACCGCAGGTGTATACGAACAAATGAAACCTATTACTAGTAAACGAACATCAAACTCGACATAGTCGGCCCTAATCCGAGCAGACATCAAACTCGAACACACGACATCAGTGGCTGGTCGATGTCATCTCTTTCTCCATCTAATCATTTACTAATCATGGTAGAGATTTATTTTGAATTTTTATAGTAAATGGTTATAATCGATTTGTATTAAGCATACTTTACAAGCCGATTAACTAGGATAAAATATCAACTACTTTGACAAAATATTTACTAACTGTGTGTGTGATAATTTTATGTATTAAAAGACTGACATATAACTTTTATTGACTTACTATAATCTTCTTTGTCAGCAATTAATGAGCCGCGTGATTTACGGAATTTGATGATGTCATTATCAATCTACACGCCCCTTATTTTAGTTAGAGATCACATTAATTGGCGTTAGTCATGTTAATAAAACAAACCAATGTCATTTAAATAGTTATATGAGGTGATTTTATTATTCTCGTGTCCTAACTTGTATTCCCGTATGTTCGTAAATTCATGAATTTATAATTTCATGTTATGTCTTGTCATGTCGTATTTAATATACATTATTAATTGTCGTGAATTAATTAATTAAAACTTTTAATTAATCTGAAATTTCTTGAAATTAATATTTTCATGGACTTTTCATGCGGGTTTTACATAGAAGCTCGACCTTATATCAAATCGAAGCTAATAAAATTATCTACAACCCTAGGCTAAAAGTTAAGCCATTTTCAAAACATAAAAATTCAGATTTTATAGTTTACTTACTGTTATAAAATGGCTACCAAAATCTTGTACAAAATCAACTTTTTGATCAAAACCAACCATAGAAATGTTCATTCCTATACCCTAACATCAACATATATGAACCATAACATCTAAATCATCATAAAAATTAAAACCTTTGAATCAAAATGAAGTTTTTAACAAAGTTTTTTAGCAAGAACACCATGGATCATGCCAAGAACACCATGCATGATCATGGTTTCTACCTACCAACATCAAGAAAATAAAAATGCCTTGCATGTGTAAAATTCTTACACCAGTGTGATCCTTGATCAATTCTAAGAATGGGTCTAGCTTTGGTTTAGCTTAATTCATCCTCAAACTCAAGTAAAAATTGAAAATGTATGGATTTGGGATGGGTGGTGTTTCGGCTTAATAGAGAGAGAAAGAGAGGATGAGAGAAATTTTTGAGTGGAAAATGTGTGTGTGTGTGTGTGTGTGTGTTTGTTTAAGATTTTTATATAGTGGTGGAGGGACCTTGTTTGCAATTTGGCAATAGTTGTGGCTCAAAATGAAAATAGTTAGCTAAAAAGCGGGTAATAATTATTAGTCAATTTTGAAAATATTTACGGGACTCTGGTTTCTTAAAAATACTTAAAAGTTTAAACACACATGAAAAATAATAATATAACGACTCGATACGTAATTAAAACGATATCGTCGAAAGTATTAAATATCGAAACGATCGATAATAAAATATAAAATTTTTGGCACCCGTCGGTATCGCGATCACTAGTAGTCCTCGTTACTCGTCAAAATATAAAAATATAATATTTAATATCGGTTTCAACTTAAACCGTTAAGCATAATAGTATTTAGCGTCATAAAATATTTCAAAATAATTGAAAATAGAATTAAATTATGACCTTATTTTTACGGGTTTTACAAAATGTCTTACCTGCCAGCAGGTTAAGATCGAGCATCAGCGATCTGGCGGTCTTCTTCAACCGTTTGATATTCCAGAGTGGAAGTGGGACAAAATCACCATGGATTTTGTTACCGGTCTTCCGCCAACCAAGAGGAAGCACGATGCAATTTGGGTTACCGTAGATCGACTTACCAAATCAGCTCATTTCTTACCGATCCGCAAGGAAGATTCGGTCAGTAAACTCGCCGATATGTATAGAAGAGAGATCATGAGACTCTACGGTGCTCCATCCAGCATCGTCTCAGACAGAGATCCTCGATTCACTTTGCGATTTTGGAAAAGTCTGTAGAAAGCTTGGGATACACAACTTAAGCTTAGCACGGTTTTTCATCCTCAAACAGACGGGCAGTCGGAGCGAACGATTCAGACGTTGGAAGACATGTTGAGGTCATGTGCGTTGGAATGGACGGGTGATTGGGACGATTATATCTGTTTGGTGGAGTTTACATACGACAACAGTTGGCACGCAAGTATCAAGTGTGCTCCTTTCGAGATGTTGTATGGCAGAAAGTGTTGCGCCCCAATCTGCTGGGATCAGGTTGGTGAACGAACACTTGAAGGACCAGAGATCATAGAATTGACTAATGAGAGGGTCGCAGTAGCTAAGCAGAAACTTCAAGAAGCACGGTCACGTCAGAAGAGCTACACAGACAAGCATCGTAGGGACATACATTTTAACGTAGGAGATCACGTTTTCCTTAAGGTTTCGTCGGCACGTGGTGTTAAACGCTTTGGAGTTAAAGGGAAGATCAGTCCTCGTTTCATCGGACCGTTTGATATCATTGAACGAGTCGGTGAAGTATCTTACCGTTTAGCGTTACCTCCGCAGCTTTCGCATGTACACAATGTGTTTCATGTGTCCTTTCTCAGAGGGTACCAGTATCATCCCCTTCACATGGTTTAGTATCCACTGGAACAGATTCGTGAAGATCTTACTTTTATAGAAGAACCCGAGCGAGTTCTTGACAGACAAGAACGAGTCATGAGAAGGAAGACGATTCCATTCGTCAAAATCCTTTGGAGGGATCATACCGAGCGGGAAGCCACTTGGGAAACAGAGGAGTCTATCCGGGCTTCTTACCCTCATTTCATATTTTGAATTCGGGTATGTTCTTCTTTTCCAGTTTACTTTATCTATAATTCGGGGACGAATTATTCTTTTTAGGGGGAAGAGTTGTAAAACCCGCATGCTTTTACCGTGAATAGTACCCTTAAGATAGTACGTACATGATTAGAACTTTCCTTTTATAGCACGTTTACGTTTCATGAACAAGAATTACAAGTATTACGTACGTGTTATAACACGATAAGTATTTATTACGTATGAACACACGATAATTATTACAATAATAATTATAATCACGAACATGCGAACATGAAATCATGAACGTAAATTAATCACGAGCTAATATTATGTATGTATATATATTTATTACGAACACGAACAACTAAGTCACGATCGATAACTAATTAGAACACGAAAATTACGAACACGAGAACACACGAGAACACACTATTATTTTAGACAGTGAAAAAGGTACGGGTTACCCCATGTGGGCCCCCTACCCCCGACATACACAACAAACATGGGCTTGGCCCATGTAATTTTACTAACTAGGGAATTAAGGGGAAAACATGTTTCATATTTACAAAATCTAGAAAATAATCAAAACCCTAGTTTCTTTTCTTTGCTCCTTCTTGGCCGCCGGATTTAAGAACACAAAAGGGGTGTTCAGGTTGATTTTGATCTTGGAATTTTTACAAGGATCGTTGTGTGTTCGTCCTCATTCGATTCACGTAATAGATATAACCTTTAACCTTTTCTTTTTATGTTTTGATTTATTGAATCACATAAAATCATGATGTTTTTAATTAAACTAATTAAAAACAAGTATTTTAAACATGTTAATAATCATGGGGTTAAATCAAATCAAGGGTTTAGGGGTGTTTTGTTCTAGCCGACGCCTAACCGAGCCCCAAGGGGGTCTCGGCTTGGCCTATCTCGCACCACCGAGACCATATGGTCTCGGTATGGTGGTGGTGGTCCCACGGCAGCAGTAAAAGCAAGGGGAAACCCGACTTAGGTCGGGGTATGGTGATGGTTACGGGTCCGGTTCATGGGTTTTAGTCACGGGTCCGGTTCATGAATCATTTTTCATGGTTTATGATTTTTACAAGTTATGTTATTTTTTAAGCCTTAAATTAAATTAATTAAAAGCATGAACATGATTAATTTAATTTACATGACTTAGGTTATTAATTTAATTAATAATTCATGAATTTTAACCTAAGTATTTATCTTTAATTAGACTATATAATTAATTATTTATTAAAACCGTGACTTATAATTAATTAATATACATGACTTAGGTTATATTATTAATAGATAATAATACATGTTTTAAAAAAATATTTTATATTTATTTAATTAAAATCATGTTATATTTAATTAAATACTTTACCCTATAGTTTATTTAATGTACATGTAATAATTAATAAACTATACTATATAATCACATGACTTAGAATAATAATCAGAAAACACTTAAGCTTATATAATTAGCTTAATTAACCATCTTATATCTAATTATGGAAACTTTCTATTTTTAGAAACTTATTTATTTAAAAAAGCTAATCTATTTATGGAAACCTTCTATTTTTAGAAACTTATCTATTTTAAGCAATAATTCTATTTTTGGTAACTTTGCTATTTTTAGAAACTTTCTATTTTTGGAAACTTTCTATTTTTGGAAACTTTCTATTTTTGGAAACTTTCTATTTTTAGGAAATCACTTTTTATTACACAACAAGTATAATAATACATGAAATACAAGTAATACTTAATCAGAATAGGCAGAATATACGATAAACACAGTATAAAGCTTAAGTCAGTAAAACATGACATGAACATATAAAACAAGCTAAGACATGATATAAAACCAGTTACGTATTCAGTAATCAGATACATATACACGTATGTATTTATGTAACATTAGTGATACCGAAGTAGGACTCTCTTCCGTTCGTCTTCTTCGTTCACTGGACATAAGGTACGGATTCTCCGTCCTTTCAGTATGGACATTCTTTCCTTATTAGGATTCCCCGTATGCAGCCAACTGTTTTCCCATAGTATATGTTTTATATGTTTTGATTGCTTATGTTTAATTAGGATGCCTAAATCCATATACATGCATGACCAGTTTCACCTAGTTATAGAGGTCCCATAACCATAACACTGGAGGCAACAGTGTTATGACTTCCCCACGGCGGAGTGATTGCTCGTGGCGTCCCTTTCAGCTTTTGGCCATATTATTATATTTATCATGTGGGGCGTATGGGTGCATCCTAGTTACATGTTTTCAGCAGATTACTCAGTGTGAATGTGGTGTGTGCCTTGCATCCTTCACAAGGAGCTGATCCCTCCTACCCAAAACCAGTATATTAAACTAGAGGCAGCCCCTCTAATTTGCATGACGAGGTCACCCCTCCAAGTATTCATGCACGTTGATTTTCATGACGTATATTGGCTAATGGTAAAATATGTTAAACAGTTTTTACTAGATAAACATAAGGCTTTTCAAACTATAAAACCAGTTTTACTAAGATATAACCGGGTTATTCAGGACTTAGTTTCTTCCGCTGTTTCATGCTTATATGCTTATATTATTCATGCTTTACTTGTACATCCGTGCACTGAGCGTATTGCTCAACCGTTTTCCTTTTCATGTTCCCAAAACGGCAGGTACTCAGGGACGCTCGTAGACTTTAAGTGTACGTGCATATGGACTGGAAGCTTTCTAGCCTTCTTTACATTATGCTTTTATCTATACTTTGATACTCTTTCCATGGACATTGTTTAGTCCTTTCGTTTACAGTACTTATGTTTGTGTGTGATGAGTTCTAATTTTGGACTACCGATGTTTGATTCCGGTATTTCCTTTATGGTCATGTAATGTTTAGACATTTATCCTTGTATGCTTTGATGACACGCCATAATTACGCGTGACATTCCATTTATCGAAATGGGGTGTTACAAAGGGCACCTGCTGGAGGGTATACTCATCCTCTTTGCACCACCTGCAACTGTAGGCACCCAGGGCCATGTCGCCGCGACAGCGACACATGCTACAAGTGTGGCCTTACTGGTGTTCGCATGAAGGACTGCCGCAAGGGTGAGATGGAAGGCACATCAGGACATGCTAATACTAAACCGCCTCCTACTAGTGGACGCATTTACATGACTTCTCGCGATCAGGCCAACAAGTTTACATGTACCATCACTAGAATCTTGTACATGTATGGTCAAGCTGTATGTGTGTTATTTCACACGGGTGCTACTCATTCGGTCATTTCTACTGCTTATGCTAAGAATGTTAGGACATCCCCTATGCCAATAGAGAATATATTAAACATTTCCACGCCTTTAAGAGAATCTGTACGCATAACCCACGTGTACAAGAGCCTTCCCCTAGAGTTTGACGACATGATTCGTCCTGTTGACGCACTTCCACTGGACATGAATGATTTTGACATGATATTGGGCATGGGCTGGCTATCCAAACATCATGCCACCATAGACTGGCATACATATCGGGTTATCTTCGGTGATGTTAATGCACCAGAGTACATTCACAACGGGTTCGTACCTGGAAGGTCTGTACAAATCATATCAACCGTACAAGCAAGTGCGTTACTTTCGCATGGTTACGAGGGCTATCTAGCTATTGTTCATGACAAGGATGCTAAATCTCCATCAATTCAGAATCAACCGATAGTGTCATAATTTCAAGACGTATTTCTTGAAGAACTTCCGGGCATACCACCTGCACGTGAAGTAGAGTTTAATATCGAGTTCATCCCAGGAGCTGAGCCGATTTCCAAGTCTCCTTATCACATGGCTCCCATAGAGTTGAAGGAGCTGAAGGATCAATTGCAAGAACTTATGGAACGAGGCTTCATTCGACCGAGCGCATCTCCATGGGGCGCACCGGTCTTATTCGTGAAGAAGAAGGACGGCAGTATGCGTCTTTGCATAGATTATCGCGAGCTTAACAAGATCACCATCAGGAATAGGTATCCTCTACCACGCGTTGACGATCTGTTTGACCAACTCCAAGGGGCCAAACATTTCTCCAATATTGATCTGAGGTCGGGCTATCATTAGCTATGGGTTAAAGAGCAGGACATCGCCAAGACTGCTTTTCGTACATGCTATGGGCACTACGAATTCGTAGTTATGCCATTTGGCCTTACCAATGCTCCAACAGTGTTCATGGATTTGATGAACAGAATCTTCCATGAATTTCTCGACAAGTTCGTCATTGTCTTCATTGAAGACATCCTGATATTCTCTAAGTCCAAGGGGGAGCACGAAGACCATCTTCGTACAGTGTTACAGATTCTTCGCCAGAAGCAGTTGTATGCTAAATTCTCCAAGTGTGAGTTCTGGTTAGACAAGGTGGCGTTCTTAGGTCACATTGTATCAGCAGAAGGAATCACTATGGATCCAACAAAGGTTAAGGCTATTACCAAGTGGCCAAAACCGACATCAGCGACTGAGGTTTGCAGTTTTCTAGGCTTTGCTGGTTACTACCGTAGGTTCGTGGAGAACTTTTCCCGTTTATCACTACCATTGACCAAACTGATGCGGAAAGGGGAGAAATTCATCTGGACTGAAGAAAGAGAGAAGAGCTTTGAAGACCTAAGAAAGAAGTTAGTATCTGAACCGATTCTTACTCTCCCATTTGGTACAAGTGGATTTCAGATCTACAGTGATGCATTGGGGAAGGGACTTGGCTATGTTCTCATGCAACATGGGAAAGTGATCGCGTACGCTTCACGACAGCTTAAGCCTTACAAGGAAAATTACCTTACGCATGACTTGGAACATGCAACAGTCGTTTTTGCATTGAAGATATGGAGGCACTACTTGTATGGAGAATCATGTGACATATTCACGGACCACGAGAGCTTGAAGTACATCTTCACTCAACGTGAATTGAACATGAAACAGAGTAGATGGTTAGAGCTGTTGAAGGATTATGACATTAATCCGCAGTATCATCCCGACAAGGCGAATGTTGTGGCAGATGCACTTAGTAGAAAGTACGGAATGATAAACGGCATTGAAATAAAGGAGGAAGTTATTAGAGACTTGGAGCGACTAGACATGGATATCATGATACGTGGACAGCAGGGTTACTGGGCTAATCTTAGAGTGGAACCTGAGTTACTCTTTAAGATCAAGGAAGCTCAGAAGGATGATGGTGAAATCTGGGCAATAATTTAGAATTTGGAGAAGTAGACAGAATTTCGAGTAGACGCAGACGATATCTTATGGCAGGGCACGATACTTTGTGTTCTTGATGATCTAGAACTCCGGGAAGCATTGTTAGCTGAGGCTCATAGCTCCCCATTCTCTATTCATCCTAGTTCGACCAAGATGTACCATAACATCAAGCAATACTTTTGGTGGAGTGGTATGAAACAGGATGTTGCTACTTACGTCTCCAAATGTTCTTACCTGCCAGCAGGTTAAGATCGAGCATCAGCGATCTGGCGGTCTTCTACAACCGTTAGATATTCCAGAGTAGAAGTGGGACAAGATCACCATGGATTTTCTTACCGGTCTTCCACAGAAAAAGAGGAAGAACGATGCGATTTGGGTTATCGTTGATCGACTTACTAAGTCAGCTCATTTCTTACTGATCCGCAAGGAAGATTCGGTCAGTAAAATTGCCGATACTTACAAAAAGGAGATCATGAGACTTCATGGTGCTCCATCTAGAAAACTTGGGGAACAAAACTTAAGATTAGCACGGCTTTTCATCCTCAAACAGACGGACAATCGGAGAGAACGATTCAGACATTAGAAGACATGTTGAGGTCATGTGCGTTGGAATGGACGGGAGATTGGGATGATTACATCTGTTTGGTAGAGTTTGCATACAACAACAGCTGGCACGTAAATATTAAGTGTGCTCCGTTCGTGATGTTGTATGACAGGAAGTGTCGCGCCCCAATCTACCGGGATCAGGTTGGTGAGCGAACACTTGAAGGACCATAAATGATAAAGTTGACCAACGAGAAGGTCGTAGTAGCTAAGCAGAAATTGCAAGAAGCACGCTCACGTCAGAAGAGTTATGCCGACAAGCATCGTATGGACTTACATTTTAACGTAAGAGATCACGTCTTCCTTAAGGTATCATCGGCACATGGTGTTAGACGTTTTGGAATCAAAGGGAAGCTCAGTCCTCGATTCTTCGGATCGTTTGATGTCATTAAGCGAGTCGGTGAAGTATCTTATCGTTTAGCGTTACCTCCGAAGCTTTCTCATGTTCACGATGTTTTCCATGTGTCCTTACTTAGAGGGTACAAGTATCATCCCCTTCACATGGTTTAGTATCCACTAGAACAGATTCGTGAAGATCTTACCTTCATAGAGGAACCCGAACGAGTTCTTGACAGACAAGAACGAGTCATGAGGAGGAAGACGATCCCATTCGTCAAAATCCTTAGGAGGGATCATATCGAGCGGAAAGCCACATGGGAAACAGAGGAGTCTATTCGGGCTTCTTACCCTTATTTCAAGTTTTGTATTCGGGTATGTTCCTCTTTTCTAGTTTACGTTATCTATAATTTGGGACGATTTATTCTTTTTATGGGGAGAGAGTTGTAAAACCCGCATGCTTTTACCATGAATAGTGCCCTTATGATCGTACGTACATGATTAGAACTTTCATTTTATAGCACGTTTATGTTTCACGAATAGGAATTACAAGTATTACGTACGTGTTATTACACGATAAGTATCTAAGCATATTAATACACGTTAATTATTATCAACAATAATTATAATCACGAACATGAAAAACATGAACGTAAATAATCACGAACCTATCATTATGTATTTACGTAATATTTATTACGATTACGTATAAATATATATTATAACACGAACGATAAATAAATAAATCACGTAAACACGACCACAAGAACATGTAATACTTAGAACAAGAAAAAACATCGGGTTTCCCCTTGTGGGCCCCACCTAGCCGTGGCATGAACAAGAAGGGGGCCAAGCCCACCTTTGTTTTTGCTAAATAGAAAAGAAGGAAACATATTTTTCATAATACAGAAGATTAGAAAAATAACAAAAACCCTATCCTCCTCCTTTTTCTCTTGCTTGGACGCCGGTTTTAAACACCACAAGGAAGGGGTGTTGTTGATTTTTAGTGATCCAATTCTAGCAAGATCGTTCGTGTTATTGTTCTTCTTTTATTTCACGCATCGGTAATCTTTAAACCTTTTTCTTTTAATTATTTTATTAGATCTAAAACACATGAAATCATGATAATTAAATAACAAGATTAAAACATGTAGATCTAAACATGGGGGTTATAATCATGGTGGTTTAGGGGTGTTTTGGTTCGGCCGACACATGAAACCGAGAGCCGAAGCTCTCGGTGGTTGTTTGATCACCACCAACCGAGACCTCATGGTCTCGGTGTGGTTGTGGGTCTCGGCCGCAAGGGACAAAGGACCCCGACGCATGTCGGGGTGGCCTTGTGGTGATGTTGGGGGTCTCTGCTGGAAAACAACAAGCACCACCGGCTTACGCCGGTGGCGGTTTGACATAAACCGTGGCAACCGGTCAAGCCGGTTCGCCACCATTTAGGGGTTGGTTGTTTGGTCCGATTCAAGGTTGAACACGGTCCGGTTCACGACTAGATTTAAAACACGGGTTCGGTTCACGATTTAATTTGACAACCTTAATAATTTTTACTAGTTAATTATTTACAAGGTTAATTAAATTAATTTAACATGTTATATAATTAATTTAATTAAGACATGACTTAGGTTATATTATTATTATAAATAATACATGATTTTAACCTAAGTATTTTATTAGTTAAATTAGACTAAGTAATTAATTAATTATTAAAACATGACATATAATTAATTAATGTCCATGAATTAGGTTATATGAATAATAAATATTTATACATGTTTTAACCTAAGTATTATATGCACTTTAATTTAATTAAATGATGCTATATTTAATTAAATCTTATAACATATAGTTTATTTAATTTACATGTATTAATTAATAAACTATACTATAAATCACATGACTTAGAATATTAATCAGTAAAACTTAAGCTTATATTATTAGCTTAATAATCCAGCTTATTTCTAAATATGGAAACTTTCTATTTTTAGAAATTTATATATTTTAAGCAGTGAATCTATTTATGGAAACTTTCTATTTTTAGAAACTTATTTAATTTAGGCAGCTATTCTATTTTTGGAAACTTTCTGTTTTTGGAAACTTTCTGTTTTTGGAAACCTGCTATTTTTAGGAAGTTACTTATTATTAAACAACAAGTATAATAATACAGCAAATACAAGTAATACTTAATCATAATGTCCAGAATACATGATAAACACAGCATAACGTTAAAATCAGTAAAACATGACATGTACATATAAAACAAGCTAAGACATGATATAAAACCATTTACGTACCCAGTAATCAGAATACTTATACACGTATATTATTTATGTAGAATTAGTGATATCGAAGTAGGATTCTCTTACGTTCGTCTTCTTCGTTAACTGGACACAAGGTATGGATTCTCCGTCCTTTCAGTATGGACATTCTTTCCTTATTAAGATTCCCCGCATGCAACCAACTGTTTTCCAATATATGTTTTATATGTTTTGATTTGCTTATGTTTAATTAAATGCCTAAGCCATATACATGCATGACTAGTTTTCACCTAGTTATGGAGGTACCATAACCATAACATAGGAGGCACCAGTTTTATGACTTCACCACGGCGGCGTGATAGCTCGTGGCGTCCCTTTCAGCTTTGGCCGTATTATTATGTTATCATGTGGGGCGTATGGGTGCATCCTAGGTTACATATTTTTACAGATTATTCAGGTGAATGTGGTGTGTGCCTTGCATCCTTCACAAGGAGTTGATCCCTCCTACCCAAACTTATATTAATTAGAGGCAGCCCCTCAAATTGCATGATGAGGTCATCCCTCCAAGTATTCATGCACGTTGATATTTCATGACCTATATTGGCTATTAGTAAACATGTTAAAAAGTTTTTATAAGATAAACATAAGGCTTTTCAAACTATAAAACCAGTTTTACTAAGTTACGTCAGGTTTTCCAGGACTTAATCAATTCCGCTTCTATATGTTGTATATGCTTATGTTATTCATTCTATGCTTGTATATCCGTGTACTGAGCGTTATGCTCAGCCGTTTTCCTTTCATGTTCCCAAAACGGCAGCTACTCAGGGACGCTCGTAGACTTTAAGCGTACGTGCATATGGATTGGAAGCTTCCTAGCCTTCATTACTTTATGCATTTCTTCATACTTTTGATACTCTTTTCCATGGACATTGTTTAGTCCTTTTCATTTTCAGTACTTATGTTTGTGTGTGATGAGGTTTTACTTTGGGGTACCGATGTTTGTTTCCGGTATTTCCTTTATGGTCATGTAATGTTTAAGACATTTATCCTTGTATGCTTTGATGACACGCCATAATCACGCGTGACATTCCATTTACCAAAATGGGGTGTTACAATACCAGTGCTAATACCAATTTATCCATTGGTGTATAATTCAATTATGAGCTTTGTAAGGCTCTGCTTATGAAATGCATTGGCGTCTGCACGTTCTCTCTGTCTGTCATTAGTACTGCGCTGATCGCTCCATGCGTAGCCAAAAGGTACACTATTAATTCTTCTTTCGCCGAAGTGCGACTATAGGATATTGTAAATCTTGCTTATGTTAGAGAGAGAAAGAGATAGAAATATGGTAGATTTCACACACACTTCAGAGAGATAATGTAAGAAACTATGTGAAAATATGAATGAAAACTACACCCTCTCCATCTAAGGAGAGGGTTTATATACCCAAGCCTTGTGATGGGCTTGGGCTTACATATTGGGCTGTCCATACATTCCATGGACTGGGCCTTTCCATGTTTACTTAATGTAAAGTAACTAAACTACGACCTACTACTTAATATATTGTCGGAGCGACCGAATCTTCCTAAATACATAAAACGTATTTCCAACAATCTCCCCCTAAGGGAGGTCACTCCAAACAAGGGCGTTACCCTAGTTACAATAATAAAATAAACCTAGCATACTATGCTTGTCTTGAGCTCGTAGTCTTCGTCTTTATTTTCTTTTACTTTTCTGGTGAACATGTTGATGTGATCTTAGATATCAATGTTGAGCATTAATCTCTTGCCTTGATATTATGCATCCTTTACTTGTGATCATCGTCTCTTCGTGACTTCATGTCCCACATACTTATACTTTTGTAATTCTTGAAAGCTTCAGAGTTTGATACAGCGAAAGACTTAACTTTTAGGCTTTCTTAAATTAGATTAAGTATTAAGTGCATAAAGTATAAGCATGCGGGGACGACTTCTCGGATTCCGCAAAGCCACCGTCTTCAAATGCCACAACATAAGTAGACACGAACGAAATGTCTTTGAACATTTCATTATAATTCGGTAGCATTTTACCTCCGGTCGGTGAAGACCGTTGGACGATATAAAATATCGCACTTGTGGCAGGTAGATTTAATTAAAAATCTCCTTGACAAGATTTCGAGGGTAAACCCGTTCTCTTTACTCGACCATCCAAAGCTGACTGCGAACGTAAACATTGAATCATTTGGATAAAATTATCCGCATGATTGAAGCCGTCAATTCTGATTCCTGGAACAAGTTTGATTCATTAAAAATTCGCACCGTCGTTGCTTTCCAGTTGTCACGAACTTGATTCATATTGAATCTTGCAAGTTACCTACCAAGTGCTGTTTGAGGTTAACACTAGAAGGATTTCCACTCATCACTGTGAACACTATTGAGTGTCACTCTGAGTGTTCTGACAAGATCACTATGATTTTCCGAGAGGCCTGGAACGTGTTTAAGTTCAGTTAAGAATTAAACCAATGTTGCTTTCCAGTTATCACAAGCTTGATTCATAAAGAATCACACAAGTCACCTACCATGAGCTTTTGAATGTTCGCTCAAGAAGGATTTCCATCTTCCTTGTAAATACTTTCGTATTACTCGGATGTTCAGGCAAGATCATGAGGATTTTGCGTAGGACTCTTAAGATCTTTCTTACTTTTCATAGTGTTTGAAGAAGCAAGGAATTATGAAAGTGTGTCCTAATGAGATATTTGATGATCTCAAATGGCTCTAGACTCGATCGTGCATTTTGGATTTTAGTGATCGGAGGCTGGAGAGGAGTGCCACAATTTCAATACCAATTTATTCGGAGTGAATAAATGAATAGATAATTTGTTGTCTCCGTGTGATTAAAACAAATACCTTTTGAGAGATATTTGAGTTAGCTGGGATGGGTTGTGCATTGCATCACTGGGTCCATGATGTCTATCTTCAATATCGAGCATCATTAAAATGATCTCAATAGCATATGTGTTTACCCGGTTTCTGCCTAAGATTGTAAGGAGGGCTTCTTTCTTAACACCCTTTATCTTTACAATTCTTTTTCATTCTTCAACCCCTTCAATGCTTACCAATACGTCATAACTAGCACATTGTTGTGATTGTTCCAGTGCTAACTTAAGTACTTGGTCGACATTCAGCTACGTTCACAATCTTTCCCCATCTTTCCTAAGGACTACTATTTCTAGCTATGGAATGTCCTTGGGAAGATTCCTCCTGTTTTGGAAGAATCATTAGACTTAACCTATTCTACCATCCTTATGTCACCACAATCTTCATCGTCGTGAAATAAATGGGTTGTCGGTAATTATTCATCACCATGAAAGTCCATTTTGATAAGAAAATCCGTTTTGCTCCCCCTTAACATATGCCACGATATTCGAAAACATTTCGCACATGTCGGGATGAGATATCACGATAAGTTAAACCATTTGTGATAATTTCCCATATTAAATCACATTTTCTCCCCCATATTAAAAATATTAACCCAATCGATGTTTTTAATATCAATTGATTTAATAATATTTTAAGAGAGGTTTTGGGAAGAAAAATGCAAGTCTATTTATCTTCATGATACCAAATGTTGAGACATGATACCGATTAATAAAATAATCACATATTCACCATGTAAGATTGAATTGACAAGGTTAGACCTGATGGATGAGAACATCATATGATAAGATCAAATGGTTCTTGTCAGCAAATGTTGGTCTCCTCGTCACGTCTGAAGTCATCTCTTGACACCACATGTACGATTGGTATTGTTGTCTTGACACCAACTTTTGAACTTGGCACGTTCGATATCGAAGATTCTGAATGCTTGACAATTGCTCCCCTTCAATTGTTGACCCGTGTTCTATTGAAAGAGCTGTAGTCATCGGTTGAGTAGTCGCATCGTCGAGTATGTAGATACCAATTGTAGATTGCTATGGTTGTAGAGATGATAGCTTCATAAAAACAAGACTTCTCTTGTTTTAACAAATAAATGCACTGATGCGTACATATATCCATGTTAGATTGTGTTATAAAGTAAAAAAAATCCCTTACATGGTTTTAAAGTTAACCATGCCCGAGAAAACTAATTCCCGTTTTGAGCCAAAGCTTTCAAAATAAATGCTTGAATTTAATGTGAAAACCAGGTTGCGGTCTGAAATAACTACAAGACATATAGGCATGTTTTATGAAATATTTACAACTTTTGTATGAACTCTATTTATGGCACCGTGTCAATATTAATCAACATTTCCAAGGCCGTAAATATTATCGTACCAAAAGACATGCCTTGAAAAAATAAAGTAAAAATATTTTTGGATTTTTATGAAAATTTTCAATTTTTAGGGTTTTTATATGGTTTTATATTTTTGTATTTTTCTTTTGTGGATAAAAATATAAACAATATATACAGATGATCACCAAGGATACGGAAAATAGTTTACCACCACTATTCTTTCGCTTCATCTTCCAGTTCCTTAAGAGTCTCGGGCGAGAAAGTTCTCAATCCTAGCTTGTCGGCCAAAAATTCCATTCGAGCGCGATCTAAAGCCTTCATGAAAATATCCGCCAATTGATACTCAGATCGGACAAAGTAAAGCTCGATCACTCCATTTTCCACTTGCTCCTTGATAAAGTGGTAGCGAATGTCGATATGATTTGACCGGGAGAATTGAACATTGTTGCAGCATAAGGCAATTGCACTTTTGTTGTAAGAGTACATCGGAATTTTGTTGAAACCTAGACCATAGTCGGTTAATTGCGATCTCATCCAAAGAATTTGAGCACAACAACCGGACATAGCTATGTATTCTGCTTCCGTACTTGAAATTGCAGCGCTTTTCTGCCTTTTTCTCCTAGTAGTTGCAAATTTCCACTCGTGCTACGTCTTGTATCTTGATAACCCGCGTGATCCGCATCTGCATATTCCATTAGTGCAATCGAAGAGTCCTTCGAATACCAAAGTCCCCGATTAATGGTTCCTTTAAGATATCGAAAGATTCGTTTAACAGTAGCCAAGTGTAACTAAGTAGGCCTAGTTTGATACCGAGCACACATGCATATAGCAAACTAAAGATCAGGTCGACTAGCTGTGATATATAGAAGGGTACCGATCATTCCATGATAAAGTGTCGGATCAACGGCAACTCCATGTGGATCTGCATCAAGTTTAGTTCGTTCCACCAATGGAGTATCCACGGGGTCGCAAGATTCCATCTTATATTTCTTAAGAGATTCAAGGGCATACTTGGATTGATTGATAAAGATGCCTCTGGGACTCTGAGATATCTGAAGTCCTAAGAAGAATGATACCTTGCCCATCATTGACATCTTAAACTTGGAAGACATGAGTGTCCCAAACTCGTCGGATAAGGTTTGGGTCGAGTCAGCAAATATAATATCATCAACATATATTTGTACCATAATCATATCTTTACCTCGTTTCTGAATGAACAGCGTGGGTTCCACCTTGCCTTTAGCGAAGCCTTGCGTGATGAGGAATTGTGACAATAGATCATACCATGCGTGTGGAGCTTGCTTCAACCCATAGAGAGCCTTCTTAAGCTTGTACACATGATTAGGATTTTTAGAATTCACAAAACCATCCAGCTGTTGAACATAGACCTCTTCCTTGATTTCACCATTAAGAAATGCCGTCTTCACATCCATCTGATAGACGATCATATTCATGTGGTCTGCATAAGCGAGGAATAGTCGATGCCCAATAAAGTCGATGCCCAATAATTTCTTGTATCCACGAGCTACGAGTCGAGATTTGTTCTTCAATATTCCGCCTAACTCGTCAAGTTTCACCTTGTAAACCCATTTCAAGGTGAGTAATTGCACTTGATCCAGGCATGGGACAAGTTCCCATACATCAAGACGTATAAATTCATTAAGTTCTTCTTGCATAGCTTCTATCTAACAAGATTGGGTAAATGGTTGTTGCCACGTCTTAGGTTCAACTTCACTGAGAAAAGCATCAAAATGACGAAACATTGCACTTTCTTGTAAATGACTTTGTGTAGATACCAGATGATTAGGGTCACAAATAGTAGAATCTATTGGATGATCCTTTGTCCACTTGCTGTCATGCTCACGAATCCGTGGATTGGAGTAGACCGTAGTAGGAGCTTCTTCTGAGGTGGACGACCTAGCTTGATTATGGTCGGGAATTGGTACACTAACAAGTGTGAAAATACTTATACTTTTACCACTTATTTCCAATAATAAAAAGACCAAAACGTGTATTTTATGTCGTAAAAGTCGGAATTATGCGTGGTTTGCGTTTCTGTTTGTATTTTAGGACCAACAGATGAAAAAGGAAGAAAACATGGGCTATCACGGGCTTATATCAAAGAAAACGAGAAAAGACGAAGTCAAAAGATCAAGAGTGCAAAAGATTGGAAGTCAATGGACCTATTTGAAGATTTATCGAAGAAAAGGGCCAAAGACGGAAGACTTATATATGTCGAAGAACTCAAGTCTATTTAACGAGAGATTAAAAGACGAGTTGGAAATATTCAGCCGACAAATCTCAAATTCAAAGTCGGAAACGTTTATTTAACTTAAGTAACAAGAAGACTAAGAAGAAACAAGAAAGCCCGCTTACAAGCCCACAACAAAACAAGCCCACATCCAACTACTATATAAAGCCCTTTCCATCACAAAATTAGTATAGTCTTTATTTTTCTTTCATTTGTAGTTTTTAAATTCAAGAGAGAGAAAGCGTAACTTTCTCTCACTAGAAAACTTTCAATCCTTGTTTTAAATTCTTGTTTTCAAATTTAATCTTTACATGTTTTATCTTAATCTTTGAGTTCATCTAAATCTTCTCTTGATCTTTGTTTAAGTTTGTGCTCATCTCCATCTTAATCTTCAAAAACCCACGTTTCATTTTCTAGCAAAATCTTGATTTTGATTTCGTGTTTTCTAGTTTCATGAGTTCTTAAATCCGTTTAATATGTTTGGTTAGATTAATCTCGTTTGCATTGGTTTGATCTTTGTGATTTTCGTGTCTTAAGTTGCTAGAAATCGTCCTTGATTCGTTTCCTAAAAAATAGGAAAACAGTTATTGCGAATTCCAGCTTTTGCGAAATTGTACCTTCCCCTTAAAGTTGCGAAATGTTTCCCTTGGTTCATTGCGAAATCTGTGCATTTGTATCATTTCAAAATTGTTCTTTGTTGGGTATTGCGAGTTTGAACATTCCTAAAGTTGCGAAATCCCTCAATCCGAAATTATTGCGGATTTATGCCTTCAGTTATTGCGGATTTATGCTTTAAAGTTGCGAAATCTTTCATTTCCTAGTTGCGAATTTGTATTGCGGGAATCTTTGAGAATTGCGAAATCATACACCTTCACCAATTGCGGAATCTTGTATTTTGTTAATTGCGAAATTAATTCAGTTTTTTTATTATTATTGCGAATTTAATTACTTTTTATCCAATTTAAGTTTGGAACTTATTTTTCCCGGCAATTTTCTTAGCTTTATTTTTACTCGTTCGTCTTAGTTTAATTTTCTAGTATTTTAATTTTTAAAGTTTTCATTTTTATTAAGTTTTTAAGTTTTCATATTTACGTTTAATTTCTTCGTCACTTAATTTTTAAGTCAGTTAATTTTAGTTTAATCTTTCCTCGCTTAATTTTTATTTAATTACTCAACGACGCCTTTTCTTTTAATTAGTTTTAGATAACCAAACCTTTCTTATTTTTCTACCAAGAACGACTGAGTCGCACTTTTAACTAGTAATCAATTCGAAAAGATCAGAATAACGAACTTTCATAACTAAGTGAAAACCTAGTTATTAAATGGCGCCGCTGCCGGCTCTTTTCGTTAAGATTAACGGTTTTAAGTGAGAGACGCGTTGGATTTTGGGATCCGTTCATTTTTTGAACGTTATTTTCCTTGCTTTAAATTTTTCAAAAATCCTAAAAAATATAAAATTTTCAAAAATACAAAAAAAAATAGAAAAACATAAAAAACAAAAAATATTTCTTGTATATTTTTCTTTTCCTTTTGTAGGTGTGCATGCGTACTCGTGCTCGTAAGAAGAAAGCAGCTCAAGCCGAAGTCATTACTCCACCTATTGTCACCATGGACAATCAACCAATGATCGAGCTTTTGCAATCGCACGTAGAGGGAAATACCGATGCTATTGTCATACCCGAGATTGGAGCCAACAACTTTGAACTTAAATCCGGCTTCATTTAAATGGTCTCTGCTCAACCTTTCTTGGGGCGTTCAGTCGATGATCCTCATGACCATATTAAAAGGTTTCTTCAACTCACCAATACGGTTAAGTACAATGGGGTATCACAAGAAGTGATTCGCTTGCAACTTTTTCCTATCTCCTTAGAGGGACAAGCCCGGAATTGGCTTGATAAGGAACCGCCATAAAGTATTCTTACGTGGACGAATTTAGAGACCAAGTTCATTAACTACTTTTTCCCACCCTCACGTACTACCGCTTTGCGGAATGAAATAATTACCTTTGAACAAAAGTACGGTGAGACATTTAGTGAATCTTGGGACCGTTTTAAGGAACTTTTAAGAAAGTGTCCACAACATGGTTTCACAAAAGTACATCAAATTAATACTTTTTACAATGGTTTAAGCATGAATGACCAAGATTCACTAAATAGTGCCTCGGGGGTAATATTTTGGTTAAGTCTTCTAATGCCGCTTGGGATATTATTGAGAACAAGTCTAGAGTGCAAACCAAGAGTTTTCGGACTAATGTGGCTAGTGCTAGCACTATTGATAGTGACAAGAGAATTGATAAGCTCATTACGCTTGTTGAATCACTTGCTCTCCAAACCGCTAACAACACCAAAGCTATTAATGCCCAAGTTAATGCTATGACTTAATCATGTGAAATATGCGGGGGATCTCACTCATACACCAATTGGCCTTTGACTCATGACAATCCGGAAAATGTGTATGCCGCCAACGGTAACTTTGCTACGGGAGGATATCAAGCACGTCCTCAAGTTGACCGCAATCTGCTCAGCTATCGCTCAAACAACTTTCTTTCGCCACCCCGGTTTCCTACCACAAAATCCAAACAACCTCAATCGCAACAATCAAAACCAACCTCATGCTCCAAATCAATATCAAACCCAAAGAACCCCATATCCACCTCAAAGAAATAACCAAGTTTACCAACAACCCGCTTATCAACCACCTGCCTACCATGCTCCTCCTCCCAACCAACCCACCGCATTACATCAAGACGTTGAAACTTACATGAGGACTAATGATGTGATAGTGCAAAATCTTCAGCGGGAAATGGCCAACATGAAAGCAGATATGGTGAAACAATGAAATGATCTTCGAGCCGATATGCGCAACACTTTGGCAAGTCAAACGAATGACTTAAGGAACATGATGGCTAGTTTCTTCCCAAGTAATCAAGCCTCTGGTTCGGGTTCTCTTCCGAGTAACACCGTTGCTAATCCAAGAGGGGAGATGAAAGCAATCACCACTCGAAGTGGAAAAGGTTTAAAGGAACCCGCACTTCCTACACCTACACCGGTGATTGTGACAAAGGAAAACGAGTCTACTTCTCAAATTCCTCCACCTTCTATTTCTCCAATTCCTCCAACTTCTACTTCTCCAATGCCACCACCTTCTACTTCCACCCCTCCACCACCCAAGGATGTGAGTGAGAATTCCATTCCAAATCCTTCATCTCAACCCAATATACCTTATCCTTCAAGGTTAAAGAAAGAGAAATTGAAGAACAAGGATGATATTCAAGTTTCTAACTTTCTTAAAATGTTTAAACAACTGAATTTCAATATCTCCTTTGCTGAGGCTCTCGCTCACATGCCAAAGTATGCCAAAATGTTTAAAGATCTTCTCAGTGATAAGAAGAAACTCCTCGATATCGCTCAGACCCAACTTAACGAGAATTGCTCCGCAGTGCTCTTAAGGAAATTACCAACAAAACTTGGTGATTCGGGTCGTTTCTTGATTCCTTGCAACTTCCATGGGGTAGAGGATTGTATGGCCCTAGCCGATCTAGGTGCTAGTATAAACTTAATGCCATTAAGTGTTTGGAAACAATTATCTCTCCCCGAGCTCGTCCCCACCCGAATGACTTTGGAATTAGCTAATCGTACGGTTGCTTATCCGATGGGGATAACCGAAGACGTCTTCGTTGGTGTCGACAAAATCACCTTTTCGGAGGATTTTGTTGTCGTTGACTACGAGATGGACCCCCGTGTTCCATTAATCGTTGGACGTCCATTCTTGAGGACCGGTCGCACTCTCATTGATGTAGCCGCGGGCGAATTAATCATGAGAGTTGGTGACGATAAAATCGTCTTCAACATGGGTAAACTTTCTAAGCAGCCTTCTGAAAACGAGAGCGTTAATTTCATTGACGTTCTTGATGAGGCTTGTGAAGAACATTTCAAAGACGCTTGTAAAAGTGGTTCTTCTTCTCTACCCATTGTTGACACCGTTGCCTCTATTGCTCCTTCACTAACTCCATTTTGAGAAAGTGATTTCCTTTTCAAAAACATTGAAGCAACTTTGGGAGATGTGGATTTACAATATGACGATTCTCCCTCCAATTGGGATGAAGACATTCGTACCATTGAGAAACTTCTCAATGAGGACCATATTTCTCCACAGTCTCCAAAGGATATCTCTATCGATGATCCGAATTTGACTACGCCTTCCATCGAAAATCCTCCAGATTTAGAGCTTAAGGACCTACCGTCTAATCTAGAGTACGTTTTCCTTGAAGACAACAAGAAGTCACCCGTCATCATCGCAAAGGACTTGAAAGAAGAAGAAAATCTCGACTTATCGCCGTGCTAAAGAATCACAAGAAAGCGATTGCTTGGAAAATCTCCGATATTCGTGGAATTGATCCTCACTTTTGCACAAAATGTAAACCGTGCTTTAAAATTAATGCATTGCATGAGGGCATTACAATGGTCAAGTGTAGGGGATTTAATAAGTGTGAAAACACTTATCCTTTTACCACTTATTTCCAATAATAACAAGACCAAAACGTGTATTTTATGTCGTAAAAGTCAGAATTATGCATGGTTTGTGTTTTTATTTGTGTTTTAGGACCAAAAGATGAAAAAGGAAGAAAACATGGGCTATCACGGGCTTTTATCAAAGAAAACGAGAAAAGACGAAGTCAAAAGATCAAGAGTGCAAAAGATTGGAAGTCAATGGACCTATTTGAAGATTTATCGAAGAAAAAGGCCAAAGATGGAAGACTTATATATGTCGAAGAACTCAAGTCTATTTAACGAGAGATTAAAAGACGAGTTGGAAATATTCAGCCGACAAATCTCAAATTCAAAGTCGGAAACGTTTATTTAACTTAAGTAACGAGAAGACTAAGAAGAAAGAAGAAAGCCCGCTTACAAGCCCACAACAAAACAAGCCCACATCCAACTACTATATAAAGCCCTTTCCATCACAAAATTAGTCTAGTCTTTATTTTTCTTTCATTTGTAGTTTTTAAATTCTAGAGAGAGAAAGCTTAACTTTCTATCACTAGAAAACTTTCAATCCTTGTTTTAAATACTTGTTTTCAAATTTAATCTTTACATGTTTTAGCTTAATCTTTGAGTTCATCTAAATCTTCTCTTAATCTTTGTTTAAGTTCGTGTTCATCTCCATCTTATTCTTCAAAAACACATGTTTCATTTTCTAGCAAAATCTTGATTTTGATTTCGTGTTTTCTAGTTTCACGAGTTCTTAAATCCGTTTAATATGTTTGGTTAGATTAATCTCGTTTGCATTGGTTTGATCTTTGTGATTTTCGTGTCTTAAGTTGCTAGAAATCGTCCTTGATTCGTTTCTTAAGAAATAGGAAAACAGTTATTGCGAATTCCAGCTTTTGCGAAATTGTACCTTCCCCTTAAAGTTGCGAAATCTTTCCCTTGGTTCATTGCGAAATCTGTGCATTTTTATCATTGCGAAATTGTTGTTTGTTGGGTATTGCGAATTTGAACATTCCTAAAGTTGCGAAATCCCTCAATCCGCAATTATTGCGGATTTATGCCTTCAATTATTGCGGATTTATGCTTTAAAGTTGCGAAATCTTTCATTTCCTACTTGCGAATTTGTATTGCGGAATCATTGAGAATTGCGAAATCATACACCTTCACCAATTACGGAATCTTGTATTTTGTTAATTGAGAAATTAATTCAGTTTTTTTTATTATTATTGCGAATTTAATTACTTTTTGTCCAATTTAAGTTTGAACTTATTTTTCCCGCCAATTTTCTTAGCTTTATTTTTACTCGTTCATCTTAGTTTAATTTTATAGTATTTTAATTTTTAAAGTTTTCATTTTTATTAAGTTTTTAAGTTTTCATATTTACGTTTAATTTCTTCGTCACTTAATTTTGATTCAGTTAATTTTAGTTTAATCTTTCCTCGCTTATTTTTTATTTAATTACTCAACGACGCCTTTTCTTTTATTTAGTTTTAGATAACCAAACCTTTCTTATTTTTCCACCAAGAACGACCGAGTCACACTTTTAACTAGTAATCAATTCGAAAAGATCGGAATAACGAACTTTCATAACTAAGTGAAAACCTAGATATTATACACCAAAGAATGGAAGTTCACGCATTTGAGCGAATTCCACGTCGTGATCATCATCACCCTCTTCATCATCAATAGGCATGACATGGGTAGTTGATTTGGGTGTTGGTTGAGAATTACTTGTTGAAGGTATATCTTGACCAATTGTAGGTGCGGACGTATCTGATTGTGCTTCGGTTGAAGGAGCGACAACTTCGGTAACCGGAGCTATTACCTCATGTTCTGAAGCAACAATACTTGGAGGAGTAAAGAATTCATCAAAGAACGGTTGAAACAACGTATCCCATTCATTCCTGGAAGGTGGTGTAAATGATGATGAAGTGGGGTTGTATGGGACAAGACCATTGATAATGTTACTGGGTCCCATTTCATGAAGTGCGGGTTCAAAGCTTCTTTGCTCAGAAGCCATTGTCGTCAGCTCATCAAAATCAACATTCATAGTTTTGAGGATCTTACGAGAATTAGATTGTGGATTCGGTATGCCTTCTTTGTGGGTGCATAACAATGAAAATACCAATATCAGCCTTGGGTTGATGTGACAACCCTGGTTTTGAGGTTCGTCACTTAGTTTTATTTTGTGCTAGTTGCGTGTCTTTACGTGTTTATGTGCTTATTGGTGTGTATAGATTGTGGTTTGGATATCGTTTCCGGTACAGGGTACCTTGTGAATGAAACGATGTGTGATGATTTCATGTTCATGAGTTCACATGGTAGTGACTATGAAGTGAGATGGTGTTATTTGGTGGTTCTAAGTATACGTATATGTATTATAGAACATCGTATTTTTACGATTTACGGTTTAGCATTTAGAGGTCGCGAATGAGGTAATTAGTCATATGAATATTTTTCGGGATGGTTTTAAGTCATTTAGGACTTAGTTATAAAGTTTATTTCAAAATTTGAGTTTTTTATAAAAAGTGTATATTTTACGTCTTTTACGGTAAAACACGTAAATTTGACTAGTTTTACGGTTTTGTGGTTTTGGAAGCTTTAGGAGCTGAAATAAATTAAGGAAAATTAAAGTAATATTAATAACATAATATTAAGTACTAGAAATAAAAAAACGAATTTAGGGGTATTTGGGTCGGTTTAGACGCACCAAAGAAGAAAGAAAAAAGGGAAAAACCCAAAACAGGCCCAATGGATTTGGAATGGGATTAGGGGGCCTTTAGGACTTAACCAAACCCAACTCATAACCATAATAATCAGGTTTTTAACCTCCATAACATCTTCTATCCGAAATTCATCAATGGTGGCCAATTAGGGTTCTTCAAAAATTAGGTTTTCTTCATCTTCCATTTAATTAAAGGTAAACCTTCTTAAACCTTTTTGATTGAATTGTTTTTATGTTTAAATTAATCATTCTTATGATGGATTAGGGTTAGGGTTTATATAAAATCAGTAAATAAATGATGTTATAATCATAATATGATGATCATATAATCTAGGGCTTGTATTAAATGGGGTTATGTGTAATTAAGTAGTTCAATTTGTTTAAACCCGTTTTTAAAAACTGGGCAGATTTTGTGTCAATTGTTTAGATCATATTTGGAGTTCTATAAACTCTTATTTTACGATCCAAGTACCCCTGGTAAGATATTTGAAGTGGCTTTCTAATGCAAGAAACGAGAACTAAATTGGAGGTCGGGAAGTGGGTCAAAAACAGGTTACAACAGTCGGAGGTCAAAACAGTTTTGAATTCAGCCTGTTTTCTTTTTAAGTTTTGGGTGGTTTGGGATACTTAGGGTTGCATTGGGATCTTCTCACGAGCGTGAGAGATGGTTTATATATTTTAGTAAGTATTTTCACTTGGTATAAGGTTGTGGTTTAGGGTAAGACCCCTTAATGGTAACAAACTTTTAGTACGTTTAAAATCAGGAAATCTGGAATGACAAAAGTAAATATATGTATATCGGGGCCTTAACAGTAGCTTTAAGGTTAGGGCAAGTGTTAGGTGTTAGCCAACATATGTAAGGGTATGAATATTCCTTTTACAGAAACCATGGGTATGTTTAAGTGGACGTTTGACTTAAAGTTTTGAGACCTAAAACTGGGACTGTCTTGTGTAAAATTATGAACGGGATAGCTATTAAACTTAACCAAGTTAAGGACTTGTTAAGGAAGTGTGATGAGACTGCTTTTTTACATGGTCTGATCGTCCAAAACGGCCTTAAATTGCATAAAATATCATAAAATAGACCAAATATATGCTCGTGTTTGTTACTTGTGTATTTTTAGGTACGGATATTGAGGAATTGGCAAAAGAACACAAGAATCAATCAAAAACGAACACGGGAAACGAAGTCGCACAATGAACCGGGCCCAAGTTTGGAATTTTTCAAAAAGACCCTTGAAGAATTGAAGATTGGCAAGAATCGCCCCTCATCTTTGAAGAACTTTTCACATTTGACCCTCAAAATATCAAATGTACAAGAATGGTCCTTAATGTTTGAAGATTATACAAGATCAGCCCTTGGAAAATGAAGAAAATACAAAAGGAGCCCTTTGGAAAAGTTTTGGAATTGATTGTGCCACTTTTGACAAGTTGTCAAAAGTTGATAAGTGTTAATTAGGCGCTGATGGACTTTGTTTACAAAGTGGAAAGAAGTAAAAAGATTGGGGACTCAACCTGCCAAACCACCAAAATCACCCACCCAACCAGCTTGTGACACCTCATCATAACCCACCCACCAACCCATATCCTACCCAAACCCACCCATGTCACACCCGGTTTATTATTTAAGCTGTGGTCAACTTAAGTCAAACCCACTCACCTATTTACTTCCCTCCTAAACACTAAATTAAAAACTAAATTAACCCAATTTGGATTAAACCTATCCCCTAATCCCCATAAACCCTAACCTCACCCCAGTTTCAATCTCACCCAAAACAAGGGGTTTTACCCTAAAACCTTCCAGAACACTAATTCACGTCCCTCTCAACCAAACCCACCTCACCAAACATCTCCACATGGCCTGTGGACCCCTCCCCAAGCCTCCCCTGCAACGTCTCTTTCACCCAAAACCCACACCCGACCAATTCAACGTGGGAGATCACTCTCCTTGGTCCCCAAGGTTAATCCTACGCCCAAGATTCATTCTACAAGCTGGCAAGCACATGTGATCAAACTTTTGACCAAGATTCGTCCAAGAAGAAAGGGGCATTTTTGAGATTTCCAGAATTAGGGTTTAAGTTTATTACTTTTTTATTCCTAGGCCTAGAATGTTCTATCTAGCCTATAAAAGGAGAATGCAACTTGTGCATATCCCTTTGTTCCAGTTTTAAACTTTTGCACTTGTAATTCCTTTTTAAGAAAATAAAAGTTTGGTATTTGTGAAGTCAAGTGTAATTCCTTTTTATGTTTTTTAAAAGTTGTGTGTTGTGTTAAAAGTTTAAGCTGAGTTCCATTTAGATTTTGTGTGTTAAGTTTTTTTTCAAAAAGGTTGTTAAAAAAAGGTTTGTAAGTTTCTGAAATCAAGGCTTTTGAAGTGAAAGTGGAAAGAGTCCTTGATTTTTGGACTTGAGAATTGCTTTTAAAACGTGTTTGAAGGTTTGGAAGTTTTTGGAAAGGTTTTTAAGAAAGGAAAAAGGTAAAGCAGAAAATCTATATATTTGTGTTTTTCTTTTTGATTTTTCTTAGCAGGTTTGATTGAGTTGTTGCTGTTAAAGGTTCAGCACCAACCCCAGTTGGTAGAAGGTGGATTTACATCCACAAAGAACCTTGGATGTAAGGTTCTTGGGTAAGATTTCTTATTCCTTTTGAAATTTTCAGAAAATTTGTAGTCTAAGTGATTTTGCATGAATCTGCTTAGATTGTGTGTTAAAGCTGTTTGATCTGTGTTCTTATTTGTTTATATGCATGTTAGATGCTATATGAACCAGTTTGATTGAGTTTGTTAGTGATTTACTTTGGAAAATTTGGTTTTCAAGTTTTAAAGGGCTGTTTGGATTCATGTTTTAGCAGGGGTAAAACTCTTTGGTTGTGTTTAAAAAGGTGTTAGGAGAATTGAATAGGATTGATTAGGGTTGCATGTTAGTATTAGCTCAGGTTAGAACAAGTTTTGAACCAAGTTGTTGCATAAAAAAGGGAATAGTTAGCTAAAAAACTGCATGTACACTTTTTCTGCTTAATTGTTGAAGTTTATGCTTGAATCTTTTGAAATCTGTTAGAATTAAGGTGGATTTAGGATTTGAGTTTGTTTGTGTGCTATTGGGAGTGATTGTGTGCCCAACTTGGACTTTTGAAACTCATTGGTGTGCAAGCTATTAGCAACAAAGTCCCACCAGACATCATTTTTGTCACAGCAACTAGCATTTGCTTGTGTGTGCCTTGTTTGTGATTTACTTGATTGTTTAGTGCCTGTTTTCTGCTTATTATTGACTCCCTACACTCAGAAAGAGTGTAGGGGTGCCTTTGTTCCACAAAACATCCACAAAAACGTCTCACCAAGTCCTCTTGGTTGTTAATTGCACATGTGAATGAACACACTTGTTCATCAGTAAACAAACAAGTATCTGGGCATGTTTTGCCTATCATTTGCTTTAATCTTTGTTGAAATTAGTTTGTTTTTGTGTTTTTGTGTTCATTAAAGTCAATAGATTAAGTTTTAAAAGGAAAAAAAAAAAAAAAAGTTTTGCAAAAACAACACCCGCACTGGACTCGAACCCCCGACCTGCAGCTCAGGAGTAAGGGGTCTTACCAGTGATCTAGATGCGTTTTTCTGTTAACCTTTCAATTCAAAAGTTATTTAAGGTGTGTTTGAGTTTGCCTTTGTTTAATAAGCCGTAGCTTATTTGATTTTTTCCAGCTTATTTATTAAGTGTTTTTAGCTTATTTGATTTTTCCTAGGATATTTATAAGTTTTAGGATTTTTCTGTGTAAAAGTTTTATTTTTCCTATTATTTAATTAATTTTTAGGATTATTTCCAGTTTTAAATTTAGAAAGTCAATAAAAAATAGTGAACAGTAATTAAAAAATACAAAAAAATAGTTTTTAGGTTTTAATTTGTATTTTTGAGGTTTACATATCAAAAAGTTTTCAAAAACTTTAATTTTTAATTTTATTTAATTTTAGGGTTTTTAGACAACTTTAAAAATTAATATAAAATTAATTAAAAGGTTTTAGGAACTTTTGTTTGCATTTTCTTCTTAATTAGAATATTTAGGATTTTTGAGAATTTTTTATAATTTATTTGAGAAATTTTTATTTTTTGGATTATTTTATTATTATTTTATTCATTAAAATTCAAAGTTTTATTTTTAACTTTTTTTCATTTTTCCAAGATTCTAGACATTAAAATAGGAACTTTTTCACTTTCCAATTAATTTTTAGGCTTTTCAATTAATTTTTAGAATTAATTTAAGATTTAATAGATTTTAATAGTTTTTAGGAGTTTAAAAATAGTTTAATTTGGTTTTAAAATTTTTAAAAATAGTTTTTAGTTTAATTAGGTCATTTTTAAGGTTTACAAACTATTAAATCTTGTTTAGGGCTTTTTAATATTTAAAAGTGATTTTTAGGGCTTTTATTAGCATTAATAAGTCATTATTAAATTAATTAAAAGGTTTTGGCAAGTTTGGATTTTTTGTAAACTCTAAGAATATTATTGTGGATTTTTAGTAATTTTTAGGAATTTTTAGATTAAAATTTTTATTTTTGTCCTTTTTACGATTTTACGTTTACGTCTTTTATTTCGTCGTAGTTTAATACGTTTTCGTCTTCGTCATTTTCTCTTCTTTTCTTCTCATTAATAATAAAAAACAAAATCAATCATTCATCACACAACACACGTGCCTCCTCGAGAGAACGAACTCACTTTTAGGGTCATTCACACACGGTTTTCCTAAATCGTCGTGCACGCTTACCACTATTTGTGTTGCTTTGTTTTTCCTAAAATAAAGTATATAGCAAAAACAATTACATAATTTTTGGCGCCGCTGCCGGGGAGGCGTGTTGTGTTTTGATTGACAATTGTTGTTTTCTATGTTAGCCATATAGTATTTGTATTAATAGCACTCTATTAATACGTATTATCGTTTTTCGGTTTTTGTGTGAATATTATTACTATATTGTATACGTAGAACAATAAATACACAAGTACTCCAAATACGTGCGAAATCACAACCTTGATTCGGGATTTCATCACTCGATCATTGTATTCGAATCTCAAACCAAAGAAAAAAGGCAAAAATAGATAAATACTTTCGTGAAGCTTAATCTTGATAATACAAACTATAAGGTGGGTATAAGGCGGTTGTATTTCACAACCTAAAGGAAAAAGGCTCTTAAGTGCTTCGCGCCGCCTCGTTTCCTCCGCTTGCTTGTGCGTATTTGATTTTGAGAGTGAATCGAGGGTTTTGCCGCCCAAAGTATTATTACATATCATATATATTTTCTTGGTTTCCATTTGATTAAACCCTCTTGAACGATTTGGTGTTCCACCATCGTTCTAAAGTCATCGAAGGCGTTCACTCCACGTGATCGTTTTCATTCCTTGAGGCCTTTTTAATCAAGAGATTTGATTAGTGAGGAGATTTGTGGACTCATTGTCTACTTAATATATTCACCAATTTCAAAAAAAAGTTAATACAATCAAAAACCACAAAAAATTGAAAAAACACAAAATACCAAAAAGAATCTTCTTTGCTCGCCTTCTCGTTGTACGTGACGTTTATGCAAACTCGCTCTAAAGCTAGACGTGCTCGTAAACGAAGAAACAAATCACTCACTCATTCTAGTGAGGAGTCTCCTATTGACGAACCCATTGTACGAGAAGAACCAACCATGGCGAATCGAACTATGATGGAGTTACTTCAAGCACCCACCGAGGGTTATGGAGAAGCTATTGTGATTCCCGCAATCCTTGCGGAGAATTTTGAGGTGAAAACGGGTTTGTTGTCGATGATCCAAAACAACAAATTCCGTGGTGATGAGAAGGACAATCCCCACAACCATATCCGCCAATTTAATCGTCTTACCGCCACATGCAAATTCAAGGATGTCTCGAATGACTCGATTAAGATGATGCTTTTTCCGTATTCCTTAGCGGGGCCCGCTAAAATTTGGTTAGAGAAAGAGCCACCCAATTCTATATTGACGTGGAAGGATCTCGTGTCCAAATTTGTGAACCAATTTTTTCCGCCCTCTAAGACTACGCATTTGAAGAATGAGATTTCTAAATTTTCACAAGAATCAAATGAAAGTTTTTCTACGGCTTGGAATAGGTTTAAGGAGATGTTACATGAATGTCCTCATCATGGTTTTTCCGATTTACACCAAATCGACACGTTTTACAATGGACTTAACGATCATGAAAGAGATTATTTAAATGCCGCCGCGGGTGGTAATTTTTTGTGTAAAACGGTTGAAGAAGCTTTGGTCATAATCGAGAATAGGTCTAAGGTTTATAGCCCTCGTCACACACCGAGTGTTGCCAAAAGGGGCTCATCATCATCGTCTCAAAGTATCAATGCATTACATGATGAAGCAAATGAAGAAAACCGATTTTTCGATAGATTTGCTAACCTTATGTCCCATTGGAAGGCTCAAGAAGCTTCCAACACCGCTTCGGTTAAAGCGGTTTCTAAAAGTTGTTTGTCGTGTGGGGGAGCTCATGATCTTTCCGAGTGCATTACCGTGGATGGTAACACTTCGAATGCTTTTGTAGCCACGGGAACTTATAACCAAATCGGTCAAGGTTCTCGTTCAAATCAAGCTCCACCCAATCAAAATGCTAATAATTATCGCAACAACAACCAAGGTGGAAATTACCAAGGAAATCAAAGGAACTATAACAAAGGTAATTACCAAAGTGGAAATGGGCAAATTTCAAACCAAAACCAAAACCGTGATTTTCAAACTAATGCCCAAGGTTTTCAAAACGATCACACCAAAAATCTTCAAGGAGAATTTTTGAATTATGCTAAGGCTAATGATGCTAAGTTTGATAATATGCAACGTGAAATGGTTAGCTTAAGATCCGAGTTGAAAAACGAGCTTAAAAACGAACTTGATAATGAACTTAAAACTCATGCAAATAAAATGGAAGGAAATGTCACGCGACTCCAACAAAATCAACAAAAAATGGATCAAGGACAACATGAGATTAAGCAAGATTTGTTAAAAGCGGATGCTAGGCAATCTAAGTTTGAAGATCGAATGGCTAAAATGTTTGAAGCTATCACGTGTAAGCCCTCTTCTTCGGGTGGTCTTCCTAGTGATACCATCGTGAACCCGAAAGGAGAATTGAAGGTTGTTGCCACTCGTAGTGGTAAAACTTTCAAAGAACCCATTTCTCGTCCAAGTACTTCTATGGAGAAGGAAAAAGAGAAAGAACCCGAGGTTGTGGTTGAAAAGGAGCACATTACAAGCCCACGAAGTACCGCTCAAACCACACCTACGGTTGAACCTACACCCATAATGGAACCCGAGATTCCAAGGCCGATGCCTATGCCTAATTTGCCCCAACCCACACCACCTTTACCCTACCCATCAAGACGAGACAAGGAAAAGGCACAAGAACGAAATAATTATCAATTTGAACTTTTTATGAAAATGTTTCGTGACTTGCATTTCAATATAAGTTTTGCCGACGCCTTAGTCATGATACCTCGATTTGCCGCAAACTTCAAAAGTATGTTGAATAACAAAGAAAAATTGCAAAAATCGTCTAGTTGTTCTTCGGTTTTTCTAAGCCGCATACCTCAAAAAGTCGGTGACCCTGGAAAGTTTTTAATCCCATGTGCTATCCAAGACATGGAAGAATGCTACGCCTTGGCCGATCTTGGTGCTAGTATTAATTTGATGCCTCTTGAGATTTTTAAATCGCTCAATCTTCCGAATCTCACTCCTTCAAAAATGTCAATCGAAATGGCCGATCATTCTACGATTCTAGCTTGTGGAGTTGCCGAGGACGTCTTTGTGAAAGTTGGGAAATTCTATTATCCCGTGGACTTCATTGTTGTTGATATTCCCATCGATCCTAAAGTTCCGTTAATTTTAGGGCGATCTTTTTTGGATACCTCGAGAGCACTTATCGATGTGCATGCAAGAAAAATCACTCTTCGTTTCAATGAGGAAGAACTCGTCATTAATGCAACCCAAAACTCCACTCTTTCTCATGTTTATTCTATCACATCTTTGTACAATGTCAATCCCACCAAAAGCATTTGCAAAAGAATTTCAAATAGAGTTTTAGGAGTTGTTGAGAAAAATGAAGTTCCGTCCCCTCCGCCGATGGAGGTTAAGAGTGTTAAGCCTATGATTCCAATCTCGAGTGATTCTTCGGATGATGAATACGTTGATCCCGATGGGGAGGTTTTCTTTGTTGACAAAAGATTTGAAAACTTGCCACCACCTAAACCAAAAAGATTTCAAAATGTGAGAATTTTTAGTGTGACTAACATTGTTTTAGATACACCAAATATTTTTGACATAATTAAATCGGGTTTTCACGAGGAGAGTGTTAAAGATGAAAAAGGAAAAGATTTTGAATCTAATTTAAAAGATTTTTCTACAATTCTAACTCCGTCATCACCGCGTTTATTGAGTACTACAAGCTCGTCTTCTCCTTTTGACGATGTTTTGTGTGGACTTATTGTAGGGGAAGCCCCTTATGTTCCCTCCCCTTTCTCCACCGAGGACGAGATATTTGATCCTGGAATTGCTTATATAGGGAAATCTCGGTCTTCCACCGATGCAATAAATGGAAAATCTTTTCATTTGATTGGTGCGAGCCTACCTCGAGTAGCTCAATGTTATGACTTACCCATTGTCCCACCCTTCTATTTCTTCTCTCCTACTTTCTTCTATCCCATTGGGATTTGTGTTGGAGTTGTGTTGTCTCGTCTTTCATCCGAAAACGAGGACGCTATCTTTGACCCCGGTATACGTTTATCGGATTTTTAAAGTACTCCATGTGCTTTTGGGCCTTGTTTATCATGTAAGCCCCACCAAAAATTGACCACACCATGATTATCCCTAAATGATCACATTTATGGGGATTCGAGTCGAGCTTTTGACTCGGTTATCAAAAACAAGGTGCCTCGTGGGGGAGACCCATGCTTATCCATGTACATATTATTGCTTTCTAAATTAGTTTAATGTGAGGGGATTTGTGCCCTTCCAACCTTTGTTCCGTGGTTGTTTGTGCATTGTGTCTTTTAGATCATCATCTTCACGATTGGAGCCTCTCGTGTTCGTTTTATGGGAGCACTCGATCGTTTGCTTTGGAGGCCTTTCCCAATATCCATATGATATATCCTTTTATGTTCTAACCTTAGGTTATTAGCACACTTCATAAACGACTTTTAACTTATTGGTTACACCCTTTCCATGCTAGATTAGGCATTCAACTACGTCTCTAGTATGGGGGTTTTGCACCCCTAGACTCGAAACATTGAGGACAATGTTTAACTTTAGTATGGGGGGGTGAATAGATACTTGCCTTGCCAAACCTTCACGCTTTCCAAAGTTTATCTTTTTGTTATCGTTTTCTTGCAAAATAAGGCTAAAAATGGCCAAATTTTAAAATTTTTCTCATGTTTTATAAGTGTTTGAAGACACGAATGTAGATTTTCCGATGGCGAGAATAAGAGTAATTTTTGACTCGACCGTGCGTGTTGAGCACTTAGCTTTGATTCCTTAACTACACATTAGGCTAAGTCTCTAAAATGAGGACGAGAAATGATATAGTTAATTATAAGTTACTATGCTAAACGTAGAGTACTCGTATTCTTTCAAAAACTCATGTGTTCTCGTTGTTTGCTTATTCTCCCTTCGCTTGTAAATATTTTTGCTTAATAAATATTGATTTAGCGGTTTAGTTTTGATTGTTGGGTTTCTAGTCTTTTCTAGTAGCTTCCGTGTAATTAAATTGGGAAGACATTAAGGTATCGCCAGCGTCACGGTTTTGAAGTATTGGCAACCCGAATAATCAAAAGCTTCACCCAATAATAAGATTTCAAGTGCTCACCTAAATCTAGCAAACAATTTGAAGCCCCACAAGGCCTAAAATTTATGCAAAATTGAAAGTGAATCAAGCCTTAATCTTCGAAGCTTTAAAGATCCAAAATTCGCTTTAGCGTGAGGATATACGTCTTTGGCTAATAAAACCACCGATGATGGCGGATAATAAAAGGCAAGGCAAGACCGAAGTCATAATAAAAGCTTCATGGCGAAGTTGAATAAAAGATGGAGGTAAACCAAAGATAATAAGGCCCTTCCGTTAGGGGGCGTATGAAAGTCTTGGTAATAAGTCTCATGTTCAAAACCGTTATAAAACCGTGTTTATCGATTCTTCTTGTCAACTTAATTTTTTAACATCGTTGTCTATTAGGAGGGGTTATTGATTTGATGGTCTTAGTTACACCGTTAGGACTCTATTTTTAGACCTAAATCTCTATTATCGCATAAGTCAATGATGTATCCTCGTGATCATTAAGACAAAATAAAATATAAGAGATACAACTTAGGAATAATGGGATAATAAGTACGTGATTAGGGCATATGAGTAGTGTTAGCATTACTAACTTATAATGACAATGATCTCGTTGCACGCTTGGCATGGAATTAAGGTGAAAATCGAGGACGACGAAATTATTTCTAACGAAGCATTCACGTGTTCTTATTCTATGAACCTAAACGTCCCATTTTGCGATGAAAATCATACATTATGTCTAAAACGCAAGTAGTAGCAATAGTGTAATGTAGCTAGTTATCATTTGAATAAAAGTGAATAAAATTGAATTTTGGAGATGCTTTGATACTTTATTCTAGCATTGCGTGAGGGCACGGCAATGGTTTAGTATGGGGGAGTGATGAGACTGCTTTTATACATGGTCTCATCGTCCAAAATGGCCTTAAATTGCATAAAATATCATAAAATAGACCAAATATATGCTCGTGTTTGTTACTTGTGTATTTTTAGGTACGGATATTGAGGAATTGGCAAAAGAACACAAGAATCAATAAAAAACGAACACGGGAAACGAAGTCGCACAATGAACCGGGCCCAAGTTTGGAATTTTGCAAAAAGACCCTTGAAGAATTGAAGATTGGCAAGAATGGCCCCTCATCTTTGAAGAACTTGTCACATTTGACCCTCAAAATATCAAATGTACAAGAATGGTCCTTAATGTTTGAAGATTATACAAGATCAGCCCTTGGAAAATGAAGAAAATACAAAAGGAGCCCTTTGGAAAAGTTTTGGAATTGATTGTGCCACTTTTGACAAGTTGTCAAAAGTTGATAAGTGTTAATTAGGCGCTGATGGACTTTGTTTACAAAGTGGAAAGAAGTAAAAAGATTGGGGACTCAACCTGCCAAACCACCAAAATCACCCACCCAACCAGCTTGTGACACCTCATCATAACCCACCCACCAACCCATATCCTACCCAAACCCACCCATGTCACACCCAGTTTATTATTTAAGCTGTGGTCAACTTAAGTCAAACCCACTCACCCATTTACTTCCCTCCTAAACACTAATTTAAAAACTAAATTAACCCAATTTGGATTAAACCTATCCCCTAATCCCCATAAACCCTAACCTCACCCCCGTTTCAATCTCACCCAAAACAAGGGGTTTTACCCTAAAACCTTCCAGAACACTAATTCACGTCCCTCTCAACCAAACCCACCTCACCAAACATCTCCACATGGCCTGTGGACCCCTCCCCAAGCCTCCCCTGCAACGTCTCTTTCACCCAAAACCCACACCCGACCAATTCAACATGGGAGATCACTCTCCTTGGTCCCCAAGGTTAATCCTACGCCCAAGATTCATTCTACAAGCTGGCAAGCACATGTGATCAAACTTTTGACCAAGATTCGTCCAAGAAGAAAGGGGCATTTTTGAGATTTCCAGAATTAGGGTTTAAGTTTATTACTTTTTTATTCCTAGGCCTAGAATGTTCTATCTAGCCTATAAAAGGAGAATGCAACCTGTGCATATCCCTTTGTTCCAGTTTTAAACTTTTGCACTTGTAATTCCTTTTTAAGAAAATAAAAGTTTGGTATTTGTGAAGTCAAGTGTAATTCCTTTTTATGTTTTTTAAAAGTTGTGTGTTGTGTTAAAAGTTTAAGCTGAGTTCCATTTAGATTTTGTGTGTTATGTTTTTTTCAAAAAGGTTGTTAAAAAAAGGTTTGTAAGTTTCTGAAATCAAGGCTTTTGAAGTGAAAGTGGAAAGAGTCCTTGATTTTTGGACTTGAGAATTGCTTTTAAAACGTGTTTGAAGGTTTGGAAGTTTTTGGAAAGGTTTTTAAGAAAGGAAAAAGGTAACAGAAAATCTATATATTTGTGTTTTTCTTTTTGATTTTTCTTAGCAGGTTTGATTGAGTTGTTGCTGTTAAAGGTTCAGCACCAACCCCAGTTGGTAGGAGGTGGATTTACATCCACAAAGAACCTTGGATGTAAGGTTCTTGGGTAAGATTTCTTATTCCTTTTGAAATTTTCAGAAAATTTGTAGTCTAAGTGATTTTGCATGAATCTGCTTAGATTGTGTGTTAAAGCTGTTTGATCTGTGTTCTTATGTGTTTATATGCATGTTAGATGCTATATGAACCAGTTTGATTGAGTTTGTTAGTGATTTACTTTGGAAAATTTGGTTTTCAAGTTTTAAAGGGCTGTTTGGATTCATGTTTTAGCAGGGGTAAAACTCTTTGGTTGTGTTTAAAAAGGTGTTAGGAGAATTGAATAGGATTGATTAGGGTTGCATGTTAGTATTAGCTCAGGTTAGAACAAGTTTTGAACCAAGTTGTTGCATAAAAAAGGGAATAGTTAGCTAAAAAACTGCATGTACACTTTTTCTGCTTAATTGTTGAAGTTTATGCTTGAATCTTTTGAAATCTGTTAGAATTAAGGTGGATTTAGGATTTGAGTTTGTTTGTGTGCTATTGGGAGTGATTGTGTGCCCAACTTGGACTTTTGAAACTCATTGGTGTGCAAGCTATTAGCAACAAAGTCCCACCAGACATCATTTTTGTCACAGCAACTAGCATTTGCTTGTGTGTGCCTTGTTTGTGATTTACTTGATTGTTTAGTGCCTGTTTTCTGCTTATTATTGACTCCCTACACTCAGAAAGAGTGTAGGGGTGCCTTTGTTCCACAAAACATCCACAAAAACGTCTCACCAAGTCCTCTTGGTTGTTAATTGCACATGTGAATGAACACACTTGTTCATCAGTAAACAAACAAGTATCTGGGAATGTTTTGCCTATCATTTGCTTTAATCTTTGTTGAAATTAGTTTGTTTTTGTGTTTTTGTGTTCATTAAAGTCAATAGATTAAGTTTTAAAAGAAAAAAAAAAGAAAAGTTTTGCAAAAACAACACCCGCACTGGACTCGAACCCCCGACCTGCAGCTCAGGAGTAAGGGGTCTTACCAGTGATCTAGATGCGTTTTTCTGTTAACCTTTCAATTCAAAAGTTATTTAAGGTGTGTTTGAGTTTGCCTTTGTTTAATAAGCCGTAGCTTATTTGATTTTTTCCAGCTTATTTATTAAGTGTTTTTAGCTTATTTGATTTTTCCTAGGATATTTATAAGTTTTAGGATTTTTCTGTGTAAAAGTTTTATTTTTCCTATTATTTAATTAATTTTTAGGATTATTTCCAGTTTTAAATTTAGAAAGTCAATAAAAAATAGTGAACAGTAATTAAAAAATACAAAAAAATAGTTTTTAGGTTTTAATTTGTATTTTTGAGGTTTACATATCAAAAAGTTTTCAAAAACTTTAATTTTTAATTTTATTTAATTTTAGGGTTTTTAGACAACTTTAAAAATCAATATAAAATTAATTAAAAGGTTTTAGGAACTTTTGTTTGCATTTTCTTCTTAATTAGAATATTTAGGATTTTTAAGAATTTTTTATAATTTATTTGAGAACTTTTTATTTTTTGGATTATTTTATTATTATTTTATTCATTAAAATTCAAAGTTTTATTTTTAACTTTTTTTCATTTTTCCTAGATTCTAGACATTAAAATAGGAACTTTTTCACTTTCCAATTAATTTTTAGGCTTTTCAATTAATTTTTAGAATTAATTTAAGATTTAATAGATTTTAATAGTTTTTAGGAGTTTAAAAATAGTTTAATTTGGTTTTAAAATTTTTAAAAATAGTTTTTAGTTTAATTAGGTCATTTTTAAGGTTTACAAACTATTAAATATTGTTTAGGGCTTTTTAATATTTAAAAGTGATTTTTAGGGCTTTTATTAGCATTAAAAAGTCATTATTAAATTAATTAAAAGGTTTTGGCAAGTTTGGATTTTTTGTAAACTCTTAGAATATTATTGTGGATTTTTAGTAATTTTTAGGAATTTTTAGATTAAAATTTTTATTTTTGTCCTTTTTACGATTTTACGTTTACGTCTTTTTTTTCGTCGTAGTTTAATACGTTTTCGTCTTCGTCATTTTCTCTTCTTTTCTTCTCATTAATAATCAAAAACAAAATCAATCATTCATCACACAACACACGTGCCTCCTCGAGAGAACGAACTCACTTTTAGGGTCATTCACACACGGTTTTCCTAAATCGTCGTGCACGCTTACCACTATTTGTGTTGCTTTGTTTTTCCTAAAATAAAGTATATAGCAAAAACAATTACATCAAAGGGTAATGGGGTGATTAGAGCTTATCAATGAGGTAAATATGTGGGAATAGGCTAGATGTCCATCATAGGTTAATGAGCCATCTTAGTGATTGGTTCGTGTATTGATTGCGTGTTTTGGTTTGTTAGCTTGTTGCTAGTGCAAGGACTTGTGAAGGAGCTATTAGGTGAGTTTCATAGTCCCATGTTTACTATTGATTTTGACTTCCAGATGGGATGGAAGAGACACTGTGTTGAGTTATTTTCTAAATTAATGCTGTGAATGTTTGTAAGGTTTGAGATGGACTTGTGTGTGTACATTATGTGATTAACTGCTATGTGATTCTTGTTTGTGTGTGATCTGGATTGGAAAGGTACATAGGTGTATGGGCGCCTATGGGACCTATGGTTAATGATAAGGCGTGATGCCTTGGAAATTGTGATTGTTGGTAAGGCGTGATGCCTTGGAAATTGTGATTGTTGGTAAGGCGTGATGCCTTGGAAATTGTGATTGTTGGTAAGGCGTGATGCCTTGGAAATTGTGATTGTTGGTAAGGCGTGATGCCTTGGAAATTGTGATTGTTGGTAAGGCGTGATGCCTTGTAAATTGTGATTGTTGGTAAGGCGTGATGCCTTGGAAATTGTGATTGTTGGTAAGGCGTGATGCCTTGGAAATTGTGATTGTTGGTAAGGCGTGATGCCTTGGAAATTGTGATTGTTGGTAAGGCGTGATGCCTTGGAATTGTAATGATTGATTTAACTTGAATGCTAGTTGTTAGTACATGATTGTAGCGCTTTGTCCATATGTTTATTGGTTTATGGTATTCACAGCTTATGACTTGTCTTGTGTTGGAGTCTAAACCTATGACTCTCACCAACTTTATGTTGACGTGTTTTAGTGTCTCTTTCAGGTGATACTATGGTTAAGCATGAGAACATAAGTGGCTAGGATTGGAGAAGATTAGGAATGCATATAGAAGGAGAATCCCCGTTTCCTTCTTAGTTTTTATTTGTTCTTTTAATAGGTGATACTGTGGCACACATATATTTGTTTGGTTATGTTATTTGTTTGTCTTGGGTAAGCGGTAGGACTGTTACCTACTTACCCAGACACCTGCATTTGATGAGATATTGTCATGACTTTTGTGTCACCATTTTATGACATTTCTTATTTCATATAGTTATCTCTATAGACACGTCATGTTGTGATGATATCCATACGTCGCGCCCCATATTCCGCCATGGTGGGGTGTGACAGAATGGTATCAGAGCCAATGGTTATAGAGAATTAGGTTGCCTAGTCGCGTAGCCTAGTCTATAGCTTAAGGGTCCCTGCATATAGGCGTCATAGGAGTATGTGTGCATTTTATTATAATTTATGTGTTTGAATGTTATTTATTGTGATGTTTTGACTAGTATGAATTGAACCATAGTAAGTTCATACTTAGCCACATGTTATTTTCTTTTTGGGTTGTGACTAGTGCGGGTTGAACCATAATCGTCCACACTAGTCATTGTCGTATTTTGCTTAAATTGTACATTATAGTACATAATTTGGTACATGGTAGTTCTATCTTTTGTTGGGTTATTTTATGTACCTGAGGTATCGTATTTTTTTTCTTTTGATGTTTAATTCATGTTCCCTAAGAATCGTGTGGTGGTTCGAGTTACTAGGAGTACATGGGTAGGAAGGATTTTAAGTCGTTTCCACTCTTATGGGCGACATGACTTATAACTGATTATGTTTTCGTTTTGGATTTAGTCTAGGCTGTTTTAGCTAGACTATGGATTTCTGTATTCCAAGAGTTTTATTATGTTATTTTATAGATGGAGTTTTGGATCTTATTGGTTATGTGGTTATGAGCTTATGTGAGTAGATGGATTTATGTGTTATATGTTGTATTGATTCTTATAAGTGTCATCATAGGAGGGAGTGCATTGGGGAAAGGGTAAACGTATAAGTATGGTGGCCAACATAGTTATACAAGTACCACAACTTCAATGGGTTCCCAAGTATGGTTGCATGAAAGAGGGTTAGTACATGCTTGTATATGATGAGATGTAGAATTTGGGTATACGTATTATATATGAGTTTATGTAATGGCTACCTACGATATGGCTATTGTTCTTTTTGTGTTATATGTTTTGGGTTATAGTTGTGTTGTGTGATTTTGGGGTCACACGATATGGTTTGGTTTTGGAGGTGGGCTTTATGCCTTGTTGTGGCACGGTGAGATGGTGATTACTCGTATGGAAAAAATGAGCGTATAAAGCGATTGATTGACTTACGTGTATGATAACGAGTATGTTTGGGGGATTCAATAGGTATACATATGCGGATGTATATATACTACTATGTGTTAAGTTATGGTATATGGTTGTTCACTAGTTATTATAACTTGAACCTACCTTGTGTTTGTTCGTGTTTTATGGTGCTGGAGTTTGGTGGATTTTCAACGACATTTTGAATCTTTTGAACTGTGTCTTGTAGCGTATTCTTTGAGTTTCGTATTTCACGTGTACGTTTTAAAACGGTGTTCTTGGTTTTAAGTCTATTGAAATAACCTGGGATTTCTTTTGAGATAATGAAATCTTTTGTGTTGAGTCTTACATTTCTTTTGGTTGGTATATGGATAAAGGGGACTTGGAAATCTAGTATAAGGTTAGATAGTTGGTCGTATTCGGTAAAATAAGGGTAAGGTGTTGGGGTCGTGTTTGAAACAAGATGTAACATAAGATTTCTTTTTAGTCAACACTTATTTATTTCAAATTCTAAAAGACTTTCTTTAAAATAAAGCGAAGTAAAATTTCTTTCTACTTACATAGTTTATATAATTGGGTTTAACCGATTCACGTCATTTATAATTATTAATTCAAGGTTAAATTGAGTTTATGAAGATTTCACATACAATTTTATCTTTCATTAATATAAAACTGTTTCGGTCAAAACTTGCTCGTTTTTAGAGCTTTTTGAGTGATTCAAGAGCCAAAAATTATGTACTCGGAACGTACTTTTCAAATATTCAGAAAGTATAGTCATGGGAGGTCAGTTGACTGGTCGGAATTGTTGTACAAGTGTCGGGTTGAAGGTTGAGTTTTGAATAGTAGTTTATTTTTATTTGGGGTGCACGGGATACCTAGTCCTTGGGTTGAGTTTTGAGATCCCCTAGAAGGTTGTTTGTAGATGGTTTGAGTCACATAGATGTGGGGAGGTAAAAAAAATATTAATAATAAATAAGAGTATATTCTTTTGGAAGGGTCGGTCTTTAGCACGGTTTAAATAATATGTTGCGGGGCGTAATATGTTTTGGTTGCCATTGGGTGTTTCTTGGATTATTTTTCGTTGTCATGGGTCATTTTCAATTGATACATGTTCTGGGTTTGAGTTTTCTTTTGAGTCTCGTGGGTTTTGACTTGTTTTAATTGGTGCACGTGAAATGTCATTAGTTATCTGTTGGTTTGATTCGTTGATCGTATCTGATGGATTCAGGATGTAGTTTTGGTTTCATAATGTTCGGGAGCGTTGAGGTAGTGGTATGAAAGACTTGGTCGCGCCTACACGCTTAAGTAGGTGACCATGAGAGAACGGTCAGAATACCCTTAGTGGGGAGGAAAGAAGTTCGTAGACGAACTAGTGTGGTCATGAGGTCTCTTAGGAGTACCAAGGAGATGAATAGAGATTTGTGGGATATTAGCACAAGTAACGCGCCATAGAGAGTGTTGGAAGGGGAAGTAATACCTCAAAGGTATTTATGATTGTTCGTAGGGCATGTAAGTTTTCCGAAAATTTCCTGAAATTTAGTAGGTTTGCCTATTATTGTGAGGTAGAACTATAAATAGAGCAAGTAGGAGAAGTGAGAGGAGTTGTAGTTAGTGCCCTTCTAAGGCAAATCGTTGATGGAGTGATTTAAAAACAAGAGCTGTTAGAGATTGCAAGGAATGCCGGATAAAAGTTGAGTTGCTTAGTAGTAGATTGGATGTGGAAAGAGGTTGAGTGGTCTGATGAGAGGAAGTACCGGTCTTTTAAGATGCGTGTAGAATTTTGCAAGTAGAACGAGGTAGGAATTTATTCGTATTGCCGCTAAGAGAGGGTGCAAGGAGGACATAGTTGAAACTGCTAAGGATGTTGTATGAACGCTTTGGGTTTACGGTTATGTATTTGGCTTCACCAAAGCACTAGCGGTTTTCATGGTGTCAATGAACCAAGTGTGCATGAACGTGTATAAACGAGTTGTCATCGGGAGCGTCGACAACATCTTGAACTACTCAAATCTGAGAAGAAGAATGAGGCGAATTATGTGTTGGTTTTGGAGTGGAGTTATACGTGAGATTTTCGAGTGTGAGATTTTAGTATTAAGTTTACCATGATGAGTAGTTAGAGATGATGGCGTATCATGGAACCAGCAAGGGGCGAAGTGAAGAAGGATGAGGTAGCGTTTTGGAGGCTGAAGAGGTGGATTGGATAATGAGCCGATCTTGGCGTTATCGGAAAGACCAGATGAATTCGCGAAGCATGACGATACGTGGAGCAAGGATTTGGACGCGTACGAGGACGACAAAGAAAGGTGATTGCTTATACGTTGCAGGAACTGAAGATTTGGAAGAACAAGATGGACTTAGTTAGTGGGGCTGGATTGTTATATCTGCCTAGAATGCTAGAGGCATTTGGTGTACGAGACGTGGAGAATGATCTATACGGGTCATGAACGTCTCCAACACATATTCAATTATCTTGATTGAACTTTTGGCAAAGGTGATGGGTGGAGTTAAGTGATGAAAGAAAATTGCAAGGCCAAGTACCATCTGGGAAAGGCAAGTATGGTTGATGAGACATGGAATAAGAAGAATAAAGTGAAGCAGAGACGAACTGGAACAATATGGATGACGTATTAGGGTGATTTCGATGAAGGGTGTAGGTTGCACGAGTTGAGTTGTCTAAAGCGGAGAACGCGTCAACCTGTAAGTTGTGTGGCTTGGATAATAATATGTATAAAAGGAGGAAACCACTAGAGTTAGTGACAAAGTTATGTAGGGAGTTTCACCCATAGTAACGGGTGGTATGTTTTGGTAAAATGGAAGAGTTGATGTAGAGTTTTGTAGGTCCATTTATGATCTTTAGAAAGATCGGACCATTAGCTTATGAGCATAGAATTTCCTGGGGTAAATGAGTTGTATACATGATACATTTCATGTATTGAGATTAGTAAAGGTTATTTGAGAATGCATTTTGCATGTACGGTTATTCGGGACTTGTGTTAATGAGAGTTTTTGTTTTATCAAAGAGTCATCTAGGAGATTTATTGACTGTGAGGTCAAGAGTTTGGCAATGAGTTTAATTGTTTTTGGTTTGTATATGTGGTATTTTGAAACTTGAACTAAAGTTCACGTGGAAATGAGAGGAGTTCTTTTAGAACAAGTATCCTCGTTTGATTTGTTGTCTGTGTGTTTGATCCTAAGGAGTAAATCTCGGGACGAGATTTCTATTAGGAGGGAGTGATGTGACAACCCTGGTTTTGAGGTTCGTCACTTAGTTTTATTTTGTGCTAGTTGCGTGTCTTTACGTGTTTATGTGCTTATTGGTGTGTATAGATTGTGGTTTGGATATCGTTTCTGGTACGGGGTACCTTGTGAATGAAACGATGTGTGATGATTTCATGTTCATGAGTTCACATGGTAGTGACTATGAAGTGAGATGGTGTTATTAGGTGGTTCTAAGTATACGTATATGTATTATAGAAAATCGTATTTTTACGATTTACGGTTTAGCATTTAGAGGTCGCGGATGAGGTAATTAGTCATATGAATATTTTTTGGGATGGTTTTAAGTCATTTAGGACTTAGTTATAAAGTTTATTTCAAAATTTGAGATTTTTTTTAAAAAGTGTATATTTTACGTCTTTTACGGTAAAACGCGTAAATTTGACTAGTTTTACGGTTTTGTGGTTTTGGAAGCTTTAGGAGCTGAAATAAATTAAGGAAAATTAAAGTAATATTAATAACATAATATTAAGTAATAAAAATAAAAAAAAGAATTTAGGGGTGTTTGGGTCGGTTTAGACGCACCAAAGAAGAAAGAAAGAAGGGAAAAGTCCAAAACAGACCCAATGGACTTGGAATGGGATTAGGGGGCCTTTAGGACTTAACCAAACCCAACTCATAACCATAATAATCAGGTTTTTAACCTCCATAACATCTTCTAGCCGAAATTCATCAATGGTGGCCAATTAGGGTTCTTCAAAAATTAGGTTTTCTTCATCTTCCATTTAATTAAAGGTAAACCTTCTTAAACCTTTTTGATTGAATTGTTTTTATGTTTAAATTAATCATTCTTATGATAGATTAGGGTTAGGGTTTATATAAAATCAGTAAATAAATGATGTTATAATCATAATATGATGATCATATAATCTAGGGCTTGTATTAGATGGGGTTATGGGTAATTAAGTAGTTCAATTTGTTTAAACCCGTTTTTAAAAACTGGACAGATTTTGTGTCAATTGTTTTGATCATATCGGGATTTCTATAAACTCTTATTTTACTATACAAGTACTCCTGGAAATATATTTGAAGTGGCTTTCCAATTCAAGAAACGAGAACTAAATTGGAGGTCGGGAAGTGGGTCAAAAACAGGTTACAACAGTCGGAGGTCAAAACAGTTTTGAATTCAGCCGGTTTTCTTTTTAAGTTTTGGGTTGGTTGGGGTACTTAGGGTTGAACTGGGATCTTCTCACGAACGTGAGAGATGGTTTATATATTTTAGTAAGTATCTGAACTTGGGCTAATGTTGTGGTTTAGGGTAAGACCCCTTAATGGTAACAAACGTTTAGTACGTTTAAAATCAGGAAATCTGGAATGACAAAAGTAGATATATGTATATCGGTGCCTTAACAGTAGCTTTAAGGTTAGGGCAAGTGGAAGGTGTTAGCCAACATATGTAAGGGTATGAATATTCCTTTGACAGAAACCATGGGTATTTTTAAGTGGACGTTTGACTTAATGTTTTGAGACCTAAAACTGGGACTGTTTTGTGTAAAATTATGAACGGGATAGCTATTAAACTTAACCAAGTTAAGGACTTTTTAAGGAAGGGTAATGGGGTGATTAGAGCTTATCAATGAGTTAAATATGTGGGAATAGGCTAGATGTCCATCATAGGTTAATGAGCCATCTTAGTGATTGGTTCGTGTATTGATTGCGTGTTTTGGTTTGTTAGCTTGTTGCTAGTGCAAGGACTTGTGAAGGAGCTATCAGGTGAGTTTCATAGTCCCATGTTTACTATTGATTTTGACTTCCAGATGGGATGGAAGAGACACTGTGTTGAGTTATTTTCTAAATTAATGCTGTGAATGTTTGTAAGGTTTGAGATGGACTTGTTTGTGTACATTATGTGATTAACTGCTATGTGATTCTTGTTTGTGTGTGATCTGGATTGGAAAGGTACATAGGTGTATGGGCGCATATGGGACCTATGGTTAATGATAAGGCGTGATGCCTTGGAAATTGTGATTGTTGGTAAGGCGTGATGCCTTGGAAATTGTGATTGTTGGTAAGGCGTGATGCCTTGGAAATTGTGATTGTTGGTAAGGCGTGATGCCTTGGAAATTGTGATTGTTGGTAAGGCGTGATGCCTTGGAAATTGTGATTGTTGGTAAGGCGTGATGCCTTGGAAATTGTGATTGTTGGTAAGGCGTGATGCCTTGGAAATTGTGATTGTTGGTAAGGCGTGATGCCTTGGAAATTGTGATTGTTGGTAAGGCGTGATGCCTTGGAAATTGTGATTGTTGGTAAGACGTGATGCCTTGGAATTGTAATGATTGATTTAACTTGAATGCTAGTTGTTAGTACATGATTGTAGCGCTTTGTCCATATGTTTATTGGTTTATGGTATTCACAGCTTATGACTTGTCTTGTGTTGGAGTCTAAACATATGACTCTCACCAACTTTATGTTGACGTGTTTTAGTGTCTCTTTCAGGTGATACTATGGTTAAGCATGAGAACATGAGTGGCTAGGATTGGAGAAGCTTAGGAATGCATATAGAAGGAGAATCCCCGTTTCCTTCTTAGTTTTTATTTGTTCTTTTAATAAGTGATACTGTGGCACACATATATTTGTTTGGTTATGTTATTTGTTTGTCTTGGGTAAGCGGTAGGACTGTTACCTACTTACCCAGACACCTGCATTTGATGAGATATTGTCATGACTTTTGTGTCACCATTTTATGACATTTCTTATTTCATATAGTTATCTCTATAGACACGCCATATTGTGATGATATCCATACGCCACGCCCCATATTCCGCCATGGTGGGGTGTGACAGTTGAAGTTTTCCCAAATTGTCACCATCATTATTTTGATAGCAAAGAGAACCAAATAAATGAAGATATGATAAATCTGGTACTTTTACATGGAGAAGCTCATAAGTTGTTTTACCATGGCGTTTTCGAATTAGTGACTGGTTTTGGGTGAAAACTGCTGTAGATACCGCTTCTACCCATAAAAACAATGGAGCCTTTGCGTAAATTAACATCGTTCAAGCGGCTTCCATATGTGTGCGATTTCGCCTTTCAACGACACCGTTTTGTTGTGGAGTGCGAGCAATGGATGTTTCATGAGATATGCCAACTTCTTCATAATAATCACGCAAAATTTGATTCACTAATTCGGTTCCATTATCTGTACGAATGCGTCGGACAGTAGTGTTGAGACGCACATGAATCATCTTGAGAAATCCGATGATGAATTTAGGTGCCTCATTTTTTGTTGTATCACCCATTTTAACCGAGAGTAATCATCGACAATGACGAGGATGTACTTTTTGCCACTAAGACTTTCAACACGCATTGGCCCACATAGATCCATATGCAACAAATAAAGTTTTTCTTGGTTGGTGTCTTCAGTCTTGGGTTTGTATGATTTCTTAGTGATTTTCCCCATTGTACACGCGGAACACAAATGATCCTTGTGAAATGTAAGTTTAGGAAGACCACGAACAAGTTCGTTTTTCGCCAAGTGATTAATAGCGTCAAAGTTAAGATGAGATAACTGTCGATGCCATAACCATGACTTAGTCTTTGATTGTTTGGAGAGAAGACATACGGGAAAGCGGCCATCATATCTTGTAGAGACAAAGTGTACAAATTATTCCCTCGAGTACCTTTCAATAAATCATCCCCTTACAAATTACGAATGAAGCAGGTATGCTCACGAAAAGCAACTTCTAGGTTTGCATCACAAAATTATCCCACAGAAAATAATTTGTGACCGAGACCTTCCACATAATGCACTCTTGAAATTATAACATTCCCAATATGATATTCACCGTAACCCATTATCTTTGCAATATGATCATTACCAAATCAAACCGTACCAAGAAACTTGCGGACGAAATTTCTGAGCTGAGAGCGATCTCCGGTCATATGCTTGGAGCAACCAGAGTCCAAATACCTGAGAACAATTTGGACCACCTGTTTTCAACAACAACAGTACACAATGCATTGGAAACAATTGGTTCCGGATTATTAGCAGATATAGATATAATATTATCAGAATTGCTGATAACTCTAAAAAATTATGTGAAATTGTTATGTTATTTCTAATCGAATTGATTACTAGTTTAAGTGCGACTCAGTCGTCTTTTGGTGAAAACAATATTTTTGTCGTTGTTGTAAAATAAATGTGTAAAACTTTAAAGTAAATGACAGGTAATTAAAACTAAAATTAATTAAAAAGTAAATGGTGCAAAATTTAAGACTTTAAAAGTAATTAATTAAATGACAAAAATTAAAGCTCGAAGAAAAGTAAATTTGAGAATGTAATAAAAATGCAAACTTGAAATTTAAAATAAAGAAAAACAATTAAAATAACACTTAAAGAAAAATGGCGGGAAAAATTAATTGCTTGAAAATAAAACAACAGGAAATAAACCAAACCTAAGTAGGAATCCAAAATACTGTCACTTATCCAGAATCCATACGTGTTGCACAATCCGGAATACCTTGTTCGAGTATCAGTCCGGAATAAGGCTGTCACTCTTATTTGGAATCCACCCTAACACCACTATCCGGAATACTGCCTTGATGAGTTATCCGGAATCCCGTTCTGCCTCTTATCTGGAATAGATACAACTCCCACTATCCGGAATGTACTTGCTAGACTTATCCGGAATTGGCTTCTGAGCGTTATCCGGAATCCACTTTCTGTCACTATCTGGAATACAGGATGCAGCTTATCCGGAATAAATATTCGAAGCCTTTATCCGGAATTCAAGATCTTGTTGTTATCCGGAATACCAAACCGAAGCATATCCGGAATGTTTGTTCTTGTCTATATCCGGAATATGGAGATCGAACACTTATCCGGAATCCCCTTTTTGGCTCCTATCCGGAATTGGAGGGCTTCTTGCTATTCGGAATATGAGGGTTTCAAAGAAACCCGGATAATGAAAATGAACAATAAGCTGAAAATCTAATGATAAGCTAAAAACAAATAAGCACTTAACCGAAACTTTTACCAAATCAAATTTAAGAAAAAGCTAATAAACCGAAATTTAAGAACTTTTAAAAACACTAATTAATAAAAATATTTAAAATCAACTTTTTATAAAATAACTTTTAAAAACACTTAACTAAATTTAAGAAAAACACAATAATTATCAATAAGCTAACACAATCAAACGCATAAAAATATAACAAACAATCAAATAAGCATGACAATAAGCACATAAACATAAAGATTAAATCAAAACAAGAAAGGTAGAATGAAAGATTAATAAAAACTTGATTAAAATTAAAGATTCAAGAATTAAAAGTAAAAGCAAGAATTAAAGAGCTTACAAATAAAGGTACAAGACAATGTAATTAAATGACAATTAAGTAAATGACATGAAATTAAATGTGGAAGAACTATTTTGTCAAGATAGTCAACACCTCCTAATGTGTCATTAGGAGGGTATTTATAGGTGTTAGGGAGGTTAGCATGTGTTGCTCCTTTCTTTCTTCTCTCGTCTTTTCGTCTTCTAAATTCTTCGAGTTTTTCGACTTTGTCTCGGGATTAATTGAACTCGTCTTATAATTTCTTCATTTATTAAACTTGAGTTTTTCGACTTCATTAAACTTCCCTCTTTAGATTTTTTCTTCGATAAATCTTCAGAATAGGCCTTGGACTTCCGTTCTTTTTGCACTCTTGATCTTTCGACTTCGTCTTTTGTCTTTTTCTTCGATAAAAGCCCGTGAAAGCCCGTGTTTTCTTCCCTTTTCACATTTTGATCCTAAATCACAACAAAAACACAAACCACGCATAATTCCGACATTTACGACATAAAATACACGTTTTGGCTTGGTTATTATTATAATTAAGTGGTAAAAGGATAAGTGTTTTCACACTTATTAAATCCCCTACACATGACCATTGTAATGTCCTCATGCAATGCATTAATTACAAAGCAAGTTTTACATTTCCATCACAATCAATCCACTTTGGCCTTTATTTAAAGAGACAAAATATTTAAAGGAAGAAAAACTGTAAAAAGATCAAAAACTTACCTTAGGGTTTTGGAATGTCATGAATGATTATCATTCTCAAGTTTCACGTTCCCCATACCAAGCTTAAAAACGAGATCATTGTTATTATAAGTTAGCAAACTATCACAAACTCATGTGGGCTAATTATTTACTTAGACTCCCTTATTCCTAGGTGTATCTATTATATTTTATTGTTGTCTTGAATGATCACGAGGATGCATTGTTGACTTATTTTGATAGTTATTTAGGCTGAAAATAAAGTAGGATGATTTAATTAATAGTTAGCTAAAGGACAAAATCTTTTAAAACTTCTTCTCGAGACCTCATAAAGTTCATATCTTTGCATAACTCGCTTCACGATTTGAGACCTTTCTCGGACCGATATTTGGGATTGACTTCATACTTCAAATCTTGAGAGACGTTCATGAAATAATGGTCTTCTCTTCATATTAGGAATTTTTTCACTTGAACTTTTTGAGAGATTCTACATACTTGGACCACGACTTCTTTATTTTTCTCCAATCTTTATTTGGGATTTTGATATACAATGATCCGCCTCCTTTTAGGACAGGACTTGGATCTATTTATCCGCATACGTTGTTAGGACCTTTTTGGATAGACTTCTCCATGATCTTTACGAGAGTATTTGCTTTTCGTCGTGTGTCTCAATCCTTCATATTGATTTTTGATAAATGATTCTTCATATCACTTTGGATCTTTAGCAACAAAATGTAGCCCTCGTGCCTTGTTAGGGCCTTTTCGGGCTCGCCAATCTTCGCATCCCGCTTCAATAAGTTATGCCTTGGCTATGAACTCTAATCAATACCGATCAACTTTTAAATGATCCTGTGCTAGAAGCTAAGTAACTTTTCAAATCGTACAACCTTATTTATTGCAATTAAATTTATTAACACGCGATGGGAGAAAAAGCTTATAATCAACTCACATAAATTCATGAAAGAATACCAAACTTATAAATGACTCTATCATCTCTCGTTCTCCACAATTTAAAATCTCAAGGAATGAGACTCGTGGATGGTTAGCCAATTAAATCAAAGTTTTGGGTTTTCAAGTCATCTATAGGATCTTGCAACTTCTTAGACTTTTTCAAGTTTAGAATTCGCATTTTAAAGTTCCCTTGATAAACGACTTTCTATGATCCATTATAGGAACTTGCGAAAAGTTCTTGTTCTTAACCCGTAAGAGTTAAGACTTTCGCGTTTTAAAGTTCCCTATATAAAAGCCTAGCAAAACTTGACTTAAACACATTAAGGATACTAGCTAGAGTAAACTTAGATAAGTAAACTTGGGTTGAGTCAAAAGATTCACAACGTTTAAAAATTAAAACCACTTTATTAAAATTTATTCTAGAAAAGAAAGAAAATAACTATACAAAGGTAAATACAACTAGGCCAAAATAGATCAAATTTTTTGAAAAATGTCGAAAAATAAATTTTCCGGTTAAAATGAGGACAAATACAAGGAAAAGCCCACTTAACTTCGATAGAAGTCCCCCTACACTTAATATAAACATTGTCCTCAATGTTTAAGCATGTGGAATGATGTAGTGTTTTTGCAACCCTTTATGAAAAGAGAGGCAAAGTAGTGGTAAGCGTTAAGTGTCGGTTTAGGAAAACCAAGCACTAATGACCAAACAAGTCCAAGTTCGTTTCCCAAGGAGGCAAGTGCGTTGTGTATTGAATTGATTTATGTTTGTGATTATATGATTGAAAAGGAAAGAAAGAAATGAGATTAGAAGAGAAAGACGGTTACGAAGACGAATTAAACTAAGACGAAAAAGGCGAACACGTAAAACCGTAAATAGTACAAAAATTAAAATTTTAACCTAAAAATTCCTAAAAATTACTAAAAATCCCCAATAATATTCTAAGAGTTTACAAAAAATCCAAACTTGTTAAAACCTTTTAATTAATTAGATAATGACTTTTTAATGCTAATTAAAGCCCTAAAAATCACAATTAATTATTAAAAAGCCCTAAACAATATCTTATAGTTTGTAAACCTCAAAATATCCTAATTAAGCTAAAAACTATTTTTAAAAATTTTAAAACCAAATTAAACTATTTTTAAACACTTAAAAACTATTAAAATCAATTAAACTTAAATTAATTCTAGAAAATAACTGAAAAGTCCTAAAAATATTTGGAAAGTGACAAAACTCCTAATTAAGTGTCTTTAACATAGAAAAAATGTAAAAACTAAAAAAAATCAAACTTCAATTTTTAATAATAAAATAATATTGAAATATTCAAAAAAATTCAAAGTTCATAAAAAAATTCTAAAAAATTACCAAAAATCTATAATAATGTAACTAAGACAAAAATGCAATTAAAATTTTCTGAAACCTATTTAATAATTTTATATTGAATTTTAAAGTTAGCTAAAAACCCTAAAATCCAATAAAATCAAAAATAAGCTAAATTGAAAATTTAAATAGTTGAAAACCTCAAAAATATGATTAAAAACCTACAAACTATTTTTTTAGATTTTTAAATTACCTTTTTCTATTTTTAAATGACTTTTTAAAATTAAAACTTAAAATAATCCTAGAAAATTAATTAATAAAGGGAAAAATAAACTTTTTTAACAGAAAAGTCCCTAAACCTAATACAAACAAAAGAAAAATGCTAACTGGTAAGAACCTTAAAGAAATAAGCTAGAATAAGCTTATTAATAAGCTGCTGATCAAATAAGCTACAAAACAAACAACCCTTAAGTATGATATGAAATGGAACTCTAGCAGTCAAAGTCCCTAGGGCGTAACGGTATGTGTGTTGTGTTGTGAGGAGGATGGCGCAGGTTCGAGTCCTGGCCAGTCCTTTTTTGAAAAACTTTTTTTTTCTTTTTTAAAACTTTGAAAACACAAACAGTAACTTATCTTTACTCTAAAAACACACTTCAATCAACAAACAAACAAGAATCAAGCTCTAAAAATCCAAAAACGTGCCCAGATAAACTTTTTGATGAACACAAGGAAACAGATTTCTTCACTTGTGCAAATAATCAAGAGGTCTTGATTTTGGAGTTCTTGTGGATGTTTGATGGACAAATGGGCACCCCTACACTCAGTTGGAGTGTAGGGAGTCAATATAGCACAAAAACAAGCACACTCTTAGCCAAAAATCACACAAAAGTAAGCATACAAGTTACTGATTATGCATATATGTGTCTGAGTGTATTTTGCTGATACACTTGGCACTCAAATGGATTTCAATATCTACAATCTTGCACACAAGCTCACAAAACAGCTTACAAACAACACACCATCCTTAAACAACCCAATATCTAACAGATTATCACACTTGAATGCACAAATTTCATCAAAACAAGCAGAAAGATGAAATGACTGTTTTAAGGCAATGTTTTCAATTTTTAGCAAGCAAAAGTGTTCAATATCCTACCAAACTGAATAACAAGAGCATATAACACTAACAACTACCTAGTGAGTATATTAATCTAGTTTAAAGCCAAGATTTTAGGCACAAAATCACACAAAATCAGGCAGAAAGAGCAGTTACTGAATTTATATGCTATTGTCCATTTTTTTATCATGCAAATGGGTTCAAAATTCTACCAAACTGAAACTTAAGCACTTGTATCATATAACAACCAACAAAGGAGTGTTTATAACCAGGTTTTAACTCAAAATTATGTCACCAAATTTGGTTAATCCCTTATCCCAAACACCCCTTTAAAAGTCTGAAAATCAATATTTCAAAACAAATCCTAACAAATCTCAATCAAATCAAACCTAAGCTATCTAAACATGCATACAAGACCTATATAAGCAATATCCAACCAGGAAAACACCACTTAAACAATTTTCACTCAAAATCATATAAAACTGAAATATTCTATAAAAACAAAAGAGAACAAGTAAGCTACCTTGTTGGGCCTACATCCAGGCCCAACAGTGACTGAAAAGTCACCTCCAAATAGACTCGGGTCTATGCTGAACTTTGTTGAGATGCTTGAAGGTCTACGTGATCTTTGGCCTATTCTACATGATGGATTTGATGGATTTGATGTATAAAGATGGTTGATTAATATAAGAAAGATGAGAAGGGAGATGAAGGAGTAGAGAGAGAAAGGAGAGAAAAGAGAAGAGTAGAGAGAGAACGTAAAGATAAATAATGAAATGTGAAAATGACCAACCCCTCCTAACATGCTCGGAGGGGATATATATAGCCCACCCTACATGTGGGCTATATGGACTATACATTTACTAAGTGGATCACGAGCCCATTACATAATTATCGTTGGAGCGACCGATCCTTCATAAATACGTAAAACGTATTTCCAACAATCTCCCCCTAAGGGAGGTCGCTCCAAGAGACAAAGTTCTAAATAGTCTATATCTTGGAAACTTGATAACCTTTGCTGAAAATTAAAACCAAACTCAAACAATTATAACTTTAATCAACTGAAATGTAAGATGGAACTTGTTTTCATCACCAACACTTAACTTAGTTTCTCATTCAAAACAAAAAGATTTACAAGGTTGTGAAAACAGGAAAACAAGAACAACGTAAAAGGGACACATACGTCTCCTTTTATACTACTACTAGGACTATTCTAGAATACTGATTTTAATAATACATTGTGCAAAACCCTAGTTGCTGATTTCCCTGAAATGACCTTTGAATAATTTGAATTTTGAAGGTCCATGTGATGATCTTGGCAGTTTGTGAAGATGCCAGTGATGAAAAGATGATCTTGGACGTCCATTTTTCCTTTGGGAGCACGAAAATGTTGTGAGTTGTTGATTTGCTGTCATCTTTTTGTTTGGGAGTGAATAGTGGGGCAGGGGAGGGTGGTAGAGACATGTGAGGTGATGGTGATGGGGGTTTAAGGATGGGTTTGGGTTTAAGTGGTGGTTAATCAAGGATCTGGAGCAAATAAACAAAAACCCCTTTGTTTTAATTAAAGTTCATCCTTGAGATATTAGGGTTTATGTGTTTGATTAGTGTGGGTTTAATCCGGTTTTGGGGGTGATTATATTTAAATATGTGTTTGGGAGGGAAGATTAAAATAACTGATTAAATCAGTTATTTACATGGGTGGAGTGTGACGTGGAGGAAAGGGTGATTTTGATTGGGTGTGGGGTGGAAGTGGGTGATGTGGCAGCTTGTGAGTGGGTGGATGGAGTTTGGTTGTCTGGCAGGAATGGCCCCCAAAGGTTTAAGTTTCTTTCACTTTGTAATAAACAGCCCTCAACGCCTAAATTACAAATGACAACTTTTGGGCAGTTGTCATTTTTGGCACAAATACTTTCCAAACTTGAAACAAGGGCTTGAAATGTAATTTCTTCATATTTGAAGGACTGATTTTGGCATTTTCTTCATTCTTCAAGGTTTGACTTGATTGTTGACTTCTTGGAGGACCAATATTGACAATTTAGTTTTGTTGAGGGACTAAATTTGCCAATTCTTCAAAGTTAAGGGCCCTTTTTGTAATTTCGACAAACGTTAGGGACCAAACTTGTAATTATGAAGATACAAGGGTATAAAGTGTCAATTCTTCCATATTGGAGGACCCTTATTCATAATTCTTCAAATCTTCAAGGACTTTCTTTGGAAAATTCTTCATTAGGGCTTGGTTCATCGTGCGGCTTCGTTTCTCGTGTTCGTTTTTGCATGATTCTTGTGATTTTTTTGTCATTTTCTCAATATCCGTACCTAAAATACACAAGCAACAAACACAAGCATATATTTGGGTATTTTGATGATATTTAATGCATTTTAAGCCCTATTTGGACGATGAGACTATGTATAAAAGCAGTCTCATCACTCCCCCATACTAAACCATTGTCGTGCCCTCACGCAATGCTAGAATAAAGTATCATAGCATCTCCAAAATTCATTTTTATTCACTTTATTGAATGATAAACTAGCTATACTACTACTATTACTACTACTTGCGTTTTAGACATAATGTATGATTTTCATCGCAAAATGGGACATTTAGGTTCATAGAATAAGAACACGTGAATGCTTCGTTAGAAATAATTTCATCGTCCTCGATTTTCACTCCAATTCCATGCCAAGCGTGCAACGAGATCAATGTCATTATAAGTTAGTAATGCTAACACTACTCATATGCCCTAATCACGTACTTATCCTCCCATTATTCCTAAGTTGTATCTCTTATATTTTATTTTGTCTTGAATGTTTCACGAGGATACATTGTTTGACTTATGCGATAATAGAGATTTAGGTCTAAAAATAGAGTCCTAACGGTGTAACTAAGACCATCAAATCAATAACCCCTCCTAATAGACAACGATGTTAAAAAATTAAGTTGACAAGAAGAATCGATAAACTCGGTTTTATAACGGTTTTGAACATGAGACTTATTACCAAGACTTTTATACGCCCCTAACGGAAGGGCCTTATCATCTTTGGTTTACCTCCATCTTTTATTCAACTTCGCCATGAAGCTTTTATTATGACTTTGGTCTTGCCTTGCCTTTTATTATCCGCCTCATTGGTGGTTTTATTAGCCAAAGACGTATATCCTCACGCTAAGGCGAATTTTGGATCTTTAAAGCTTCGAAGATTAAGGCTTGATTCACTTTCAATTTTGCATAGATTTTAGGCCTTGCGGGGCTTCAAATTGTTTGCTTGATTTTGGTGAGCACTTGAAATCTTATTATTGGGTGAAGCTTTCGATTATTCGGGTGCCAATACTTCAAAACCGTGACGCTGGCGATACCTTAATGTCTCCCCAATTTAATTACACGGAAGCTACTAGAAAGACTAGAAACCCAACAATCCTAACTAAACCGCTAAGTCAATATTTATTAAGCAAAAAATATTTACATGCGAAGGGAGAATAAGCAAACAACGAGAACACATGAGTTTTTGAAAGAATACGAGTACTCTACGTTTAGCATAGTAACTTATAATTAACTCTATCATTTCTCGTCCTCATTTAAGAGACTTAGCCTAATGTGTAGTTAAGGAATCAAAGCTAAGTGCTCAACACGCACGGTCGAGTCAAAAATTACTCTTATTCTCGCCATCGGAAAATCTACATTCGTGTCTTCAAACACTTATAAAACATGAGAAAATTTAAAATTTGGCCATTTTTAGCCTTATTTTGCAACAAAAACGATAAACAAAAAGATAAACTTTGGAAAGCGTGAAGGTTTGGCAAGGCAAGTATCTATTCACCCCCCCATACTAAAGTTAAACATTGTCCTCAATGTTTCGAGTCTAGGGGTGCAAACACCCCCATACTAAAGACGTAGTCGAATGCCTAATCTAGCATGAAAAGGGTGTAACCAATAAATTAACAGACGTTTATGAAGTGTGCTAATAACCTAAGGTTAGAACAATCAAGGATATATCATGGATATTGAGAAATGTCTTCAAAGCAAACAATCGAGTGCTCCCATAAAACGAACACGAGAGGCTCCAATCGTGAAGATCATGATCATCTAAAGTTCACAATTCACAAACAACCACGGAACAAAGGTTGGAAGGGCACAAATCCCCACACGTAAGCTACATTAGAAAGCGATAATATGTACATAGGATAAGCATGGGACTCCCCCACAAGGCACCTCGTTTTTGATTACCGAGTCATGAGCTCGACTCGATCCCCTCAATACTAATTATCATTGGGGAAGGTGACTTGGTCGAGGTAGTTCAAGGATGGAACTTCCCCGCCAAAGTAGTGCTTCAACCTATGTCCATTCACCTTGAAGTTAGGACCATCATCTTGAGCTAGCTCGATGGTCCCATACGGAAACACTTGAGTCACGGTGAATGGACCGGACCAACGGTATTTCAACTTACCGGAAAAGATTTTCAATCTTGAATTAAAAAGCAAAACTTGATCCCCAATGTTAAAAACCCGGTTTTTAATTTTAGAATCATGCAACTTTTTAGTTTTTTCTTTATAAATCAATGAATTTTCATAAGCAATATCTCTCAATTCATCCAATTCATTTAATTGCATTTTCTGGTGTTTTCCCGCGGTCTCCATATCATCATTACAATGCTTTAGGGCCCAATAAGCCTTGTGTTCTAACTCGATAGGCAAATGACAATTCTTTCCATACACAAGCTTATAGGGAGTGCACCCAATGGGTGTCTTATGAGCGGTCCTAAAGGCCCATAAAGCATCGTCTAACTTATCGGACCATGATTGTCGGTTTTCCCCAACGGATCTCTCCAAGATCCTTTTCAAAGCTCGGTTTGAAACCTCGACTTGCCCACTCGTTTGTGGGTGATAAGCCGTAGAAAGCCGATGTGTAACCCCATATTTCCTTAGAACCCTTTCAAATTGGTCGTTACAAAAATGGGTTCCACGATCGCTTATGATAGCACGAGGGGTTCCAAACCGAGAAAACAATTGCTTCAAAAACTTGACTACCACACGAGCATCATTGGTGGGCAAGGCCTTTGCCTCCACCCACTTAGAAAGGTAGTCAACCGCAACGAGAATGTACTTATTACCATGAGATGATGGGAATGGCCCATAAAGTCTATACCCCAAACGTCAAAGATCTCACATACTTGAATGATATTTTGTGGCATTTCATCTTTTTGTGAGGCTTTTCCTTGTCGTTGGCATACATCACACGACTTCACAAGATCTTGTGCATCTCGGTAAATAGTAGGCCAAAAGAAGCCGGCATCAAACACCTTTTTAGCCGTGAGATTAGCACCGAGGTGACCACCCGTGGGTCCCTCATGGCAAGCTCTAAGGATATTAGAAGCTTCGGTGCCAAATACACAACGTCGGATGATTTGATCCGCACAAGTTCGAATCAAGTAAGGGTCGTTCCAAAAGTAGAACTTGACGTCACGAAAGAATTTTCGTTTTTGTTGAGTCGTCATACCCTTAATGATGAAGTTACCCGCATGGTAATTTGCAAAATCCGCAAACCATGGGGTAGAAGAATCAAGCTTAGAATTCACTACACCAAGTGTTTCAAGCGGAAATGTTTCGGTGATTTCCTTAGGCTCGTGAACACTTTGGTGAGGATCTTCAAAACGAGAAAGATGATCGGCCGCTAGATTCTCGGCTCCTTTTTTGTCAACGATTTTGTGATCAAATTCTTGAAGGAGGAGAATCCAACGAAGCAATCTCGGCTTAGCATCTTGCTTTGCCATGAGATACTTAATAGCCGAATGGTCCGTATACACTATGCATTTCGTCAAGACGAGGTAAGGTCGGAACTTCTCAAATGCATACACCACGACAAGGAACTCCTTTTCCGTTGTAGTGTATTTTAGTTGAGCCTCGGTCATCATCTTGCTAGCATAGTGAATAGGCAAGAAGTGCTTATCATGACGTTGCCCCAAAACGTCCCCAATAGCGTAATCACTAGCATCACACATGAGCTCAAAGGGGAGGTTCCAATTGGGAGCAACAAGAATGGGAGCTTCGGTAAGTTTCCTCTTAAGGATTTCAAAGGCTCGTACACAATCTTCTTCAAAGACAAAACGTGCCTCTTTTTCAAGAAGATGTGTAATAGGTCGAGAAATCTTTGAAAAGTCCTTGATGAATCGACGATAAAAGCCCGCATGGCCTAGGAAACTCCTAACTCCCTTAACGGTTTTGGGATGAGGTAATTTGGCGATGATGTCTACCTTAGCTTGATCTACCTCAATCCCCGCTTTCGAGACCTTGTGCCCTAAGACGATTCCACTCTTAACCATAAAATGACACTTTTCCCAATTGAGCACAAGGTTGGTTTCCACACAACGTTTCAACATTCTCTCAAGGTTCGACAAACACGAAGTGAAAGAATCACCAAACACGGAAAAGTCATCCATGAAGACTTCCATCGTCTTCTCGATCATGTCATGAAAAATAGCCATCATGCACCTTTGAAAGGTTCCCGGTGCATTGCAAAGTCCGAATGGATTCTACGATAGGCAAACGTTCCATATGGACACGTAAACGTAGTTTTTTCTTGATCACGAGGATCGATGGGAATTTGGAAGTAACCGAAAAAACCATCTAAAAAGCAATAGAAATCGTTTCCCGCAAGTCGCTCCAACATTTGGTCCATGAAGGGCAAGGGAAAATGGTCTCTTCGAGTGGCTTCATTCAACTTTCGATAGTCAATGCACACTCTCCATCCGGTCACGAGTCTAGTGGGAATCAACTCGTTGGCATCGTTTGGCACAACGGTCATCCCTCCCTTTTTAGGGACACAATGAATAGGACTCACCCAAGGGCTATCGGAAATAGGGTAAATCATTCCCGCGTCAAGGAGTTTAAGGACCTCCTTTTTGATGACGTCGTGAATTTTGGGGTTCACCCTCCTTTGACTTTGGATTGTGGGCTTGAAATCCTCCTCCATTAAGATTTTGTGGGTACTAAACTTGGGATCGATTCCCTTAATGTCGGATAACTTCCACGCAATCGCCCCTTGTGATCCTTAAGAACATCGACAAGTGCGGTTTTTTCATCATTCGAAAGATCCTTCGTAATAATAACCGGCAACTTGTCGTCCTCCTCCAAATAGACATATTCGAGGTGAGGAGGTAAATCTTTCAACTCGAGGATAGGTGGTTCCTCAAGTGAAGATTTGGGTTCGATACTCATAACCTCCTCGGATGGAGGAAATGGGAAATCGTTGAGAAAATCCTTGATAATCGAGAAGTCCTCATCGTTGTCGAGGTCTTCGTTACAAGTACGTGGAACATTGCATTCTTCCAACGTAAAACCACCACCTTCAAATGGAGTGAAAGTTGGTGTCGAATTATCAGGAATTGGATCTAACATAGTGGGATTGCCACTAGTTTCTTCATCACCAAACCCTAAAACTTCTTGTGAAAATTCCTCGCAAACCACGTCGATCATATCAACGAGGTTTATGGTAGCAACGGAATAAACATGAGAAAGTTGAGAATTTTGAGTTGCGTTTATAACAAGTTCCTCGTCGTTGAAACGTAAGGTGATCTTTCTAGCATGCACATCAATTAAAGCCATAGACGTATCTAAAAACGAACGACCTAAAATAAGAGGAACTTGAGGATCTGTGGGAATATCGACAACGATAAAGTCTACGGGATAGTAGAACTTCCCCACTTTCACAAAAACGTCTTCCGCCAAACCACATGCACGAATCGTGGAATGGTCGGCCAACTCAATAGACATTAGTGAAGGAGTAAGATTAGGAAGATTGAGCGACTTGAAGATTGCAAGTGGCATCAAATTAATGCTAGCACCAAGATCGGCCAAGGCATAGCATTCTTCCATATCTTGAATGGCACAAGGGATCAAAAATTTACCGGGATCACCGACTTTTTGAGGTATGCGATTAAGATAAACCGACGAACAACTAGACAATTGATGCAATTTCTCCTTGTTGTTCAACATACTCTTAAAGTTAGCGGCAAATCGAGGCATCATGACCAAAGCATCGGCGAAACTCACATTAAGGTGCAACTCACGAAACATTTTCATAACAAGCTCAAATCTATAGTTGTCGCGCTCTTGTCGTTTCTCCTTCCTAAGTCTCGATTGGTAAGGCAAGGGTGGTGTGGGTTGGGGCATAGGCATAGCCTTTGGAATCTCGGGTTCCAATGTTGGTAAATGGTCGACCGTAGGTGTGGCATGAGCGGTACTTTGTGGGCTTGAAATGTGCTCCTTTTCGACCACCACCTCGTGTTCTTCCTCAATTTCCTCCACCGTTGGAGTAATTGGTTGAGGAGTCGGTTCTTTAAGTGTCTTACCACTTCGTGTGGTAATCACTTTCATCTCTCCCTTCGGGTTTGAAACGGTGTTACTAGGCAAACCACTCGAAGTAGAGGCTTTGTTCCCCATGACGGCTTCTAAAATTGCATTAAGCTTAGCATCTTGACTATTAAACTTCAAATCTTGACTAGCGGCTTTTTGGTCAATTCTTTGTTCAAGCCTAGCATGACTTTGTTCAATTTTATTGTTTTGACCTCTAATTTTATTAGCAAAATCATTTTTCAACTCGTTTCTCATGTTAAGATTTTCCTTCACAAAATTAGCTAACTCCTTGGTGTTTTTAGCGGTGTCCCTAGCTTGACTAGCCAATTGCTCTTGAATGTTTTCCAAAATCTTATCATTTGCCGTGGCGTAATTCAAAAAGTCCATTGGAAGTTCTTTAGTGTAAACATTTTGAAGACATTGACTCGTGTTTTGAAAATTACGGTTTTGGTTTTGATTTTGCAATTGGCTACTACTTCCTTGATTCCCATAGTTGTTATTACCCTTGAAATTGTTCCTTTGATTGCTTTGGTAACCAACTTGATTGTTTCGATAAATGTTAGCATTTTGATTTGGTGGAAAACCCGGTGGAGTCAATTGATTAGTGCGAGGAACTTGACCGTTTTGGTTATAAGTTCCCGCGGCCGCGAAGGCACTCGAAGTGTTACCACCGTTGGTAATGCACTCGAAATAATCGTGAGCTCCACCACAATACATACAAGAAACCTCAACCGCTTTAGCCGTAGCGGGAGCGGGTTGTTCACCAACTTTAAACTCAATTAACAATCCTTTCAACTTATCAAAAATCTTGTTCTCCAAATTAGCCTCGATTTGGCAAGCATCAACGGTGTGTGACAATGAAGGCGAAGACGAAGTCTTACAAACACTCGACGTGCTACGAGGACTATAGACCTTAGACCTATTCTCAATGATTAACAATGCTTCCTCGACCGTCTTACACAAAAAATTACCACCCGCGGCGGCATTAAGATAATCACGCTCATGATCGTTCAAGCCATTGTAAAACGTGTCAATTTGATGCAAGTCGGAAAAACCATGATGAGGACATTCGTGCAACGTTTCCTTAAATCTATTCCAAGCCGTTGAAAAACTCTCATTATACTCTTGCGAAAACTTTGAAATCTCGTTTTTCAAGTGCGTAGTCTTAGAGGGCGGAAAAAATTGGTTCACGAATTTTGAAACGAGATCCTTCCACGTCAATATAGAATTGGGTGGCTCTTTCTCTAACCAAATTTTTGCGGGCCCCGCTAAGGAATACGGAAAAAGCATCATCTTAATCGATTCGTTTGAGACGTCCTTAAACTTGCAAGTGGCGGTGAGACGATTAAATTGGCGAATGTGGTTATGAGGGTTGTCCTTTTCGTCACCTCGAAACTTGTTGTTTTGAATCATGGACAATAAACCCGTCTTAACCTCAAAATTCTCCGCAAGGATAGCGGGAATCACAATCGCTTCTCCATAACCCTCGGTGGGTGCTTGAAGCAACTCCATCAGAGTTCGATTAGCCATGGGTGCTTCTTTCACTACAATGCGATCGTCAATAGGAGACTCCTCACTAGAAGGAGTGATAGATTTGTTTCTTCGTTACGAGCACGTCTTGCTTTAGAGCGAGTTTGCGTAAACGTCACGTACAACGAGAAAGCGAGCAAAGAAGATTCTTTTTGGTGTTTTTACTTTTTCAATTTTTTTGTGGTTTTTGATTGTTTTTACTTTTTTGGAATTTGGTGAAATGTATTAAGTAGACACAAATCTACAAATCTCCTCCTTAATCAAATCTCTCGATTAAAGAAGCCTCAAGGAATGAAAACAATCACGTGAAGTGGACGCCTTCGATGACTTTAGAACGATGGTGGAACACTAAATCGTTCAAGAGGGTTTAATCAAATGAAACCAAGAAAATATATATGATACTTCAGTAATACTTTGGGCGGCAAAACCCTCGATTAGCTTTCAATCTCAAAATACGCACAAGCAAGCGGAGGAAACGAGGCGGCACGAAGCACTTAACAGCCTTTTTCCTTTAGGTCGTGAAATACAACCGCCTTATACCACCTTATAGTTTGTATTTTCAAAATCGAGCTTCACGAAAGTATTTATCTATTTTTGCCTTTTTCTTTGGTTTGAGATTCGAATACAATGAGTGGGTAATGACCTCCCAAGTCAAGGTTGTGATTTCTCACGTATTTGGAGTACTTGTAAATTTATTGTTCTACGTATACAATATATTAATAATATTCACACAAAAACCGAAAACCGATAATACGTATTAGTAGAGTGCTACTAATACAAATACTAGTTATGGTTAGTATAAAAACAACAATGCCAAATCAAAACACAACACACCTCCCCGGCAGCGGCGCCAAATTGATGTAGTGTTTTTGCAACCCTTTAGGAAAAGAGAGGCAAAGTAGTGGTAAGCGTTAAGTGTCGGTTTAGGAAAACCGAGCACTAATGACCAAACAAGTCCAAGTTCGTTTCCCAAGGAGGCAAGTGCGTTGTGTATTGAATTTATTTATGTTTGTGATTATATGATTGAAAAGGAAAGAAAGAAATGAGATTAGAAGAGAAAGACGGTTACGAAGACGAATTAAACTAAGACGAAAAAGGCGAACACGTAAAACTGTAAATAGTACAAAAATTAAAAATTTAACCTAAAGATTCCTAAAAATTACTAAAAATCCCCAATAATATTCTAAGAGTTTACAAAAAATCCAAACTTGATAAAACCTTTTAATTAATTAGATAATGACTTTTTAATGCTAATTAAAGCCCTAAAAATCACAATTAAATATTAAAAAGCCCTAAACAAGATCTTATAGTTTGTAAACCTCAAAAATATTCTAATTAAGCTAAAAACTATTTTTAAAAATTTTAAAACCAAATTAAACTATTTTTAAACACTTAAAAACTATTAAAATCAATTAAACTTAAATTAATTCTAGAAAATAATTGAAAAGTCCTAAAAATATTTGGAAAGTGATAAAACTCCTAATTAAGTGTCTTTAACCTAGAAAAAATGTAAAAACTAAAAAAAATCAAACTTCAATTTTTAATAATAAAATAATATTGAAATATTCAAAAAAATTCAAAGTTCATAAAAAAATTCTAAAAAATTACAAAAAATCTAGAATAATGTAACTAAGACAAAAATGCAATTAAAAGTTTCTGAAACCTATTTAATAATTTTATATTGAATTTTAAAGTTAGCTAAAAACCCTAAAATCCAATAAAATCAAAAATAAGCTAAATTGAAAATTTAAATAGCTGAAAACCTCAAAAATATGATTAAAAACCTAAAAACTATTTTTTTAGATTTTTAAATTACCTTTTTCTATTTTTAAATGACTTTTTAAAATTAAAACTTAAAATAATCCTAGAAAATTAATTAATAAAGGGAAAAATAAACTTTTTAAACAGAAAAGTCCCTAAACCTAATACAAACAAAAGAAAAATGCTAACTGGTAAGAACCTTAAAGAAATAAGCTAGAATAAGCTTATTAATAAGCTGCTGATCAAATAAGCTACAAAACAAACAACCCTTAAGTATGATATGAAATGGAACTCTAGCAGTCAAAGTCCCTAGGGCGTAACGGTATGTGTGTTGTGTTGTGAGGAGGATGGCGCAGGTTCGAGACCTGGCCAGTCCTTTTTTGAAAAACTTTTTTTTTTCTTTTTTAAAACTTTGAAAACATAAACAGTAACTTATCTTTACTCTAAAAACACACTTCAATCAACAAACAAACAAGAATCAAGCTCTAAAAATCCAAAAACGTGCCCAGATAAACTTTTTGATGAACACAAGGAAACAGATTTCTTCACTTGTGCAAATAATCAAGAGGTCTTGATTTTGGAGTTCTTGTGGATGTTTGATGGACAAATGGGCACCCCTACACTCAGTTGGAGTGTAGGGAGTCAATATAGCACAAAAACAAGCACACTCTTAGCCAAAAATCACACAAAAATAAGCATACAAATTACTGATTATGCATATATGTGTCTGAGTGTATTTTGCTGATACACTTGGCACTCAAATGGATTTCAATATCTACAATCTTGCACACAAGCTCACAAAACAGCTTACAAACAACACACAATCCTTAAACAACCCAATATCTAACAGATTATCACACTTGAATGCACAAATTTCATCAAAACAAGCAGAAAGATGAAATGACTGTTTTAAGGCAATGTTTTCAATTTTTAGCAAGCAAAAGTGTTCAATATCCTACCAAACTGAATAACAAGAGCATATAACACTAACAACTACCTAGTGAGTATATTAATCTAGTTTAAAGCCAAGATTTTAGGCACAAAATCACACAAAATCAGGCAGAAAGAGCAGTTACTGAATTTATATGCTATTGTCCATTTTTTTATCATGCAAATGGGTTCAAAATTCTACCAAACTTAAACTTAAGCACTTGTGTCATATAACAACCAACAAAGGAGTGTTTATAACCAGGTTTTAACTCAAAATTATGTCACCAAATTTGGTTAATCCCTTATCCCAAACACCCCTTTAAAAGTCTGAAAATCAATATTTCAAAACAAATCCTAAAAAATCTCAATCAAATCAAACCTTAGCTATCTAAACATGCATACAAGACCTATATAAGCAATATCCAACCAGGAAAACACCACTTAAACAATTTTCACTCAAAATCATATAAAACTGAAATATTCTATAAAAACTGAAAAAGAGAACAAGTAAGCTACCTTGTTGGGCCTACATCCAGGCCCAACAGTGACTGAAAAGTCACCTCCAAATAGACTCGGGTCTATGCTGAACTTTGTTGAGATGCTTGAAGGTCTACGTGATCTTTGGCCTATTCTACATGATGGATTTGATGGATTTGATGTATAAAGATGGTTGATTAATATAAGAAAGATGAGAAGGGAGATGAAGGAGTAGAGAGAGAAAGGAGAGAAAAGAGAAGAGTAGAGAGAGAAAGTAAAGATAAATAATGAAATGTGAAAATGACCAACCCCTCCTAACATGCTAGGAGGGGATATATATAGCCCACCCTACATGTGGGCTATATGGACTATACATTTACTAAGTGGATCACGAGCCCATTACATAATTATCGTTGGAGCGACCGATCCTTCATAAATACGTAAAACGTATTTCCAACAATCTCCCCCTAAGGGAGGTCGCTCCAAGAGACAAAGTTCTAAATAGTCTATATCTCGTGATCTATGCTAACTAAGATGTGACCGAGACTTTATTCGGAAAAACGTATTTCCAACAATCTCCCCCTAAGGTAGGTCACATCTTTTTACAAAATCTTAAACCTAGCATCTATGCTTGAGTCTTCGATCTTGTTCTTGTGAATATGCTTGATGTGATCTTTGACTTTAGTCTTGAGCATGTTTCCTTGCCTTGACCTTGTGCATTCTTCACTTGGGATATTTGCCTCTTCGTGACTTCATGTTCCACATACTTATACTTTTAAATTCTTGAAGGCTTCAGAGTTTGATACAGCGGAAGACTTGACCTTCAGGCTTTCTTGAATTTGTTGAAGTACTAATTGTATGTAGTATAAGCATGTGGTGACGACTTCTTCTAGATTGTACACCGCAATGCCACCTTCTTGTTACACTGCATAAGACAGTTAGCAACAAACAATATACACGGATGAAATGGCCTTGAACATTTCATTCCAATTCGGTAGCATTTTACCTCTGGTCGGTGAAGACCGTTAGACGATATTAAAATCGTACTTGTGGCAGGTAGTTTCAATAAAGAACCTCCTTGACAAGATTTCGCGGGTAAACCCGTTCTCTTTACTCGACCGTCCAAAGCTGACTGCGAACGTAAAGAGTGAATCATTTGGATGATATTATCCGCATGATTTGAAGCCGTCAATTCATGTTCCTGGAACAAGTGAAGTTCAATTAAGAACCGCACCATCGTTGCTTTCCAGTTGTCACTAGCTTGATTCATATAGAATCTTGCAAGTTACCTACCAAGTGCTGTTTGATGTTAACACTAGAAGGATTTCCATTCGTCACTGTAAATACTTAATAGTATTACTCTGAATGTTCTGGCAAGATCACTAAGATATTGCGTAGAGGCCTGGAACGTGTTTAAATTCATTTAAGAATTAAACCACTGTTGCTTTCCAGTTATCACAAGTTTGATTCATTAAGAATCGCACAAGCACCTACCATGAGCTTTTTGACGTTCTCTCAAGAAGGATTTCCATCTTCATTGTAAATACTTTCGTATTACTCGGATGTTCAGGCAAGATCATTAGGGCTCTTAAGATCTTTCTTACTTTTCACAGTGTGTGAAGAAGCAAGGAAATATGAAAGTGTGTCCTAATGAGATATTTGATGATCTCAAATGGCTCTAGACTCGATCGTGCATTTTGGATTTTTAGTGATCGAAGGCTGAAGAGGAGTGCCACCTTTTCAATACCAATTTATTCGGAGTGAATAAACCAATAGATAATGTGTTGATCTCCGTGTGATTAAAACAAATACCTTTTGAGAGATATTTGAGTTAGCTGGGAGGGGTTGTGCATTGCATCACTGGGTCCATGATGTCTTTCTTCAATATCAAGAATCATTAAAAATGATCTCAATAGCATATGAATTGACCCGGTTTCTGCCTAAGTTGTAAGGAGGGCTTCTTTCTTTACACCCTTTATCTTTACAATTCTTTTTCATTCTTCAACCCCTTCAATGCTTACCAATACGTCATCACTAGCACCTTGTTGTGATTGTTCCAGTGCTAACTTAAGTACTTGGTCGGCATTCAGCTACGTTCACAATCTTTCTCCATCTTTCCTAAGGACTACTATTTCTAGCTATGGAATGTCCTAGGGAAGATTCCATCGGTTCTAGAGAAATCATTGGACTTTAACCTATCCTACCATCCTTATGTCACCACAATCTTCATCGTCGTGAATAGAGATGTTTTGGGTAAGTGTATGTCACCATGAAATCCATTTTGAAGTGCAAATCTATTTTTCTCCCCCTTAACATATGCCACGATATCCGAAAACATTTCGCACATGTCGGGATGAGCTAACACGTTAAGTCAAACCATTTGTGATTAATCATTTCCCATATTAAATCACATTTTCTCCCCCATATTAAAAATATTAACCCAATCGATGTTTTTAATATCTATTGATTTAATAGCATTTTAAGAAAATTTGGGAAGAAAAATGCAAAGCAAATTATCTTCATGAATTTCACAAGCTCCCCTCAAATTTATGAGGGTGTACTTGAAACGTAAATTAAATACCTTTTAAACACAAGTGTAAGGTATTTATCACGTGCAAAGATCATATATGATAATGAATTCACAATATTAGCAATTTACGAGGTTGGACCTGAATGATGGAGAACATCATATGAAAGAAGCACATGGTTCTTGTTCACGAATGTTGGTCTTCCTCGTAACTTCTGAAGTTATCTCTTGACTCCATGTGTATGATTCATATCGTTGTCTTAACACCAATATGTGAACTTGGCACTCTCGGCATCAAGGATTCTGAATGCTGGACAATTGCTCCCCCTCAATTGTTGACCCGTGTTCTATTGAAAGAGCTGTAGTCACCGTTTGAGTAGTCGCATCGTCGATTATGTAGATATCAATTGTAAGTTGCTACGGTTGGTGGAGTTGATAACTTCGGATTCTGAAGTCAAAGCTTTCCGGTGAAATGCTTGACTTCAATATGAAAAGCGGGTTACTATCGAAAATAATAGCAAACAATTTTAAGCATGTATTAAATTTTTTAAACTTCTGCTCGAACTTTATTTACAATCCCGTGTCATTATTGAATGACATTTCTAGGTTCGTGAATATTATCGATTCCAGAAGACATGCTCTTTTTATCAAAACGTTTTTGAACACACAATTTTGAAAGATTTAGAAAAACCTTTTGAGAAATTCTTGAAAAATTGTGTTCAAAGTTTTGAAAACCAATTACTTGAGCTTAAGATTTGGAATATCTTATGAAAGCTCAAGTCCGAGAAGTTGTAAACTTCTCGTTGTAATGATAAGTTACCATCGGCGATAACCTTTCCTTTTATCTGAAGAACGAGTCCTAAGCTGACATTTACTTAGAAGTCGTGTTCATAAGCTTGAAAACTTTGACTGTTTTAACGGAGAGCTCATGACCGAGAAAGGTTAAATTCTCGTTACGAGGAAAAGTTCTCTTATTTAAAAGATACACTTTCCTTTCTGAGCTTAAAACTTAGAATGTTTTAATACAAGCTCATGACCGAGAAATGTTAATTTCTCGTTATGAGGATAAGTTATCATAAAATATAATCTTTCCTTTATTTGAAGTTCGAGTTACAGTCTGACATTTAATTGTAAGTCATTGTGCATGAGCTTAAAAACCTCGAATGTTTTTAATTTTAGCTCATGCCCGAGAAAACTTAATTTCTCGTTGTTAGGATAAGTTTATCATCGGCGATAAACTTTCCTTTCTTTGATGCACGGTTTATCGTCTGATATTCAACGATAAGCCATATACACGAGCTTAAAACCTTTGAATGGTTTTAGGATAAGCTCGTGTCCAAGAAAACTTAATTTCTTGTTAAGAGGGTAAGTTATCGTTGCGTAGATAAACTTCCCTGTTTCTGAAGTCCGGGTCGTCGTCTGTCATTTAACGAGGAGCCATAGTGCATGAGCTTAAAAACTTGGAATGTTTTTGATATAAGCTCATGCCCGAGAAAAATTAATTTCTCGTTATAAGGATAAGTTTATCATCGGCGATAAACTTTCCTTTCTTTGAAGATCGAGTTATAGTCTGTAATGTGACTATAAGTCTTGTGTAAGCTTTAACCATGAATCCCCTGAGATACTAGTTTCTCTGATATCTGCTTCTTCAGCAACCAAACTCTGAGAGTGTCCTTAGTTGAACGGTATACAATGATTGGACCGCTTCGTTCTTTTGGAACATCGACTTTGGTACCTGCATTCTCATTAGGAGTTTGTATACTTTTGCATGGGTTAGAGATATCTATTTTAGAAGCACGCGGGGGTTCACGGTTTTAACACCCCCAAATTTACACGCAGAGGAATACATCTTTGGGTGCTAAACAATGATACAACAACACATAATTTAAGAACGACTCGAAAAGAGATGTTTTAGATTTATCGTTCCTGAAAAATTTGGCAGAGTAGCGTAGTCCCAAGTAATCGTTACCAAAAGATAAGTTAAAACAACATATTGGTTTGTTTTAAAAAATGGAACGATAAATAAATCAAAGAGTTTGAACAACAAAAGCAGTGCACAACTTCATTCCCCGTGACCTCCAAGCTTCCACTTCTTGATTACTTGAAATACATGTGAGTAAAACAATCAGCAAAATGCCGAGTGAATCGATAGGTTTATGTAATCAATTTGAACACAAGCAAAGATTATAAGTTTGTGGCATGCTTATAAGCATCAAATAATAATTTGCATCAACAATGATAATTGTATATAGCATAAATTGCAATAAGCTCATGGAACCGAGCCCTTAGACACTCTCATATCAGTCTAATAAGACGAGAGATTTATTAATTGTCGGTTACCTCCAGATTATTGGTACATTGCCGTATACCTGACTTCTTAATACAATATGCTCAAACAGTGTGGAGGTCGGGCCTAAGCTTCTATGACAAGTCCACAAAAACTGAACCGGGGCGGCTTCCCCCATAGATCTATTAATTGTACTAGCGGTTAACCCATCATAGGTTAATTAACGGTCCATAATTGAGGTTTTAACAAAGGCAATCACTTAATGCAATTTAAAGGCAACCACGGGTCCATTCATAGAGGGACAAAGCATACCATAAAAATCTTGTGTTCTATGTTTATAAAACATGTATTCCCCCTCGCGGGTTTAAAATCATTTAATAACTAGTATAAAGCGAGGCTATAGACTCACCTTAGCCAATAGTGGTAATGAGACGATCGCCGACGATAGATGATGCCTTTCAAACACGAGAACCACAACCTATCAAATGAGGTGCGTTCATTAATAATAGACTCGAGAAATAAACCATACATAAGAATATAAAACTTGACTCGTAAAATCACGACAAACTCAAGAGAAAACGATACAAGTGATACTATTACACTCTCCTATATATTCATTTTATTGTTCTATGCCTTTAACAAAAATCTGCCGGAACATACCAAATGTCCAAGCCGTTTTCCCATACTTAGACACATCAAATTTTTATGATACTACTCAGAGAACTTACTTACTATATGTATAAAGTCCTCTCAAGAGCCCATCAAAAGATTTTACTTCTAAAGTTCCCTGTCCAACTCATCTTTGAATCACAAAATCCGGACAGTTTAGCGACCTTGACTTACGAAACCATTTTGACCATTCTAAACAACTCCGTTTGTAAAACCGCCACTTGATTCTAAAAATAGACTCAAAATGCTAAACTTGGAGCCTGAGAACAGCCCTTGAATTATTTTGAAACTCATTTTATATTCCCCGAGATTCGATCCAAATATCGACAACAATTTTCGGATTGTGTCGACACTCGTCTCCCGGTACACGAAAATCAAACTAGTGTATCTTCCACCTCGTTTGGAGTTGGAAGGCCTACTTTATATCAAATCGAAGCTAACGAAATTCTCTACGACATAATCCCATAATAACAACCTATATTCAGACTTAAGATTTCCGAAAATGACCTCAAACCTACTGCCCAAAATTGACTATTAAAACCTCTTGCAAAATCATGTTTTTGATCAATTCCAACAACTTTTGTCATCAACCTAAGCCCCTAATATCATCATAAACCATTCCTAACACTTGTATCATCATCAAAATCAAAAACCCAAAAATGAAAAATCAACTTTTTAACAAAAACATGGCATAAACACCATTTGATCATCACTACTAACACATGCATACAACAAATTTAGATCAAACATAACCAACTTTTCTTGAAAAATTTATATGGTTGCATGTATGAAAATTTTATACCAAATTGTAGCCCTTTGAAAATGGAGGATGGGACTTTGCTTGATTTTGGAAGATTCAAACTAGAACTTGAGAAAATTTGATGAAAAGGAAGGGTGGGGGTGGATGGTTCAAAGAGAGAAGAGAGAAAGAGTTGGTGATTTTATTTTATGAATTTTTTTAAATGATGAGTTGCTAGTGAAAAAACTATATAAAGTGTAAGGTTAGGGTAGTTTTTGCCAATTTGTGATAGTTTTGGTCCAAAATATAATAAAATAGTTTAAAAGGGTAGAAAATATAAATTGTAAATTTTGAAATATTTACGAGACTCGGGTTTTGTAAAAATACTTTTTAAAAGTTTAAACGCACACGAAAAATAATAATATAACGACTCGATACGTAATTAAAACGATATTGTCAAAAATATTAAATCTCGAAACGATTGATAATAAAATATAAAATTGTGGGCATCCGGCGGTATCGCGATCACTAGTAGTCCTCGTTGCTCGTCAAAATATTAAAATAAAATATTTAATATCGGTTTCAACTTAAACCGTTAAGCATAATAGTATTTAACGTTATAAAATACTTCAAAATAATTGAAAACAGAATTAAATTATTACCTTATTTTTACGGGTTTTACATCCTCACCACCTTAAGGGAGCGACGTCCCGGCGCTCAACTCACCTCATACACGAGTTGATCACTACCCGGAAGGATGACGGCATTCCTTATAAAGAAGTCTTCACGTTCCCACGTGAATCTTGATCCACGATCTCCATTGGTTCTTTTGCAAAACGCAACTTGTCGTCAAGTTGTATCTCACCAAAAAGGAATAAATAAATCCTTATCCACAAGTCACCCGTCAAGCTCGACACATGAAAATTTTATGAATCACACGAAGCTCATTCGATAAAAATAATAGATGACAGGATTTTCGGGTAAGTCCAGTTAAAAAGAATGTTGCAATTTAAAGGATAGCCACTGGCCGGATAGCCATGGACACACATAAAAAAGAATTAACAAGAAAAACATTTTCGTCGTCGGAGGGTGCTCACACGCGGGTCCCTACTCAAAAGATAATACAAAGACACCATCTCACTTTCGCCAACGCGCATTAAAGTCTCAATAAACATCGTCGTTGAAAGTCAAAAAAAGATATTACATAATATATGTTCTACATGATCGGACGTCATCGGATGATGCCGTCTCAAGTTCTCACAACTTACAATCATTTGACTAGATCACACACCGTATAAGTACATAAAAGAAAAGGTCAAACATAAACATCGAGTATAGATCTCCACCGTTAATCATCGAGAAAACCTTGAACGAACCCTGGATAATAACCACTTGATCACAAGAGTCTTTCCACTTGCGGTGTCGGCTTCAACATACTCCTCTAGGTCGTAACAAATTTATTAACTCCATTCATTAAGAGATTCGGTCCTCAATCATTCCACAAGTACACGCATAAATCCTGGTGACACTTATTGTTTATTCTTATACACTGCTTCCCGAGATTCATTTTAAACTCAGAATAAAATAGTAATCTTCAATACGAGGAATAGAACGAGATAAAAATGACTTCAATAAACGCATAAACGAACAAGATTTGGTAAGATGATTTAAGGTTGACGATCGATGAGGGATCTCGACTCACGTAACCGTAAAACATAATAAATCACAATACTTAGAAAAAAATGAGAGCGAAGAAAAAATTAAATATTAACATTAAAGTAATATTTGTCACAATTATCCATCCCGGTTTTGGGTATTACCTTAAAGCGCAATTGAGGTACTTTCTTGATAAAGATGATATATCAAAATAGGATTTAAATAGCTTCATAATTTATTTTGGTTGTCTTAAGAAACTTTGAAAGAATGACATGAATTTTATAAATTAAACTCATATTGATGGTTACGATTTAGAAAATAAAATTTCCAAATTAAATCATTATTAGGAATATAAATTAAACCGATAATTTCATTACATTTAAAGTAAAGAATGCTAAGTCAATTAGTTCAAAACGTAGGACATAATTTCATTTTTAAACATTAGTTTTAGTTATACAAAATATGATGTATAAATTTGACCTTTTACTTATGATGGTTATTTCGATAATTGAAAATCATTGGAAAAATGTATAAACATAAAAATTTTATAATACGTTGTAGAAATAATTAAAGGTGTTTATTATTTCAAAATAAACATGGGATGTATTCGGGTTTCGAAATGTGACAAGATAACAAACGAATACGAATAGAAATAATAGTCAACAATTAGTACGAAATCAACGGTACAAAAGGGGACGAAACAAATGTCGTATGAATTCTTAAAGAGAATAATAAGATAAAGGTGTTGATGGTAAGACGATAAGAAATAATAGATTAAACAAGTTGTCAATTTTGTTAGTGCGGTCGTTGGTTCACCAACATCAGCTCGTTAACTTAGCGGTGGTCGATACATGATCGGAAATAAAATCCATACAAAAATTTTAATAAAATAAAATTCCTAATAATAACTTGTAATTAAAACAAATCAAATGAACGATGTTAGTGTTTAAAGAGAGAAGTCAAAGCACGGTTCACAAGAGTGGATTTCGAGACAAATGAGAGTGACGGACGTCATCCCGGATATACGGAAATCACTCTAATGATAATTCATTATTCACGTGCGGAGACATTCCAAAGATCTATAAAATCGCATAAAGAACATTGGACGAGAAGGAAGGATAAAACATCGAGACTTTCAAGTCATTTATCAACAGTCAGTAATTAGACGAACGGTCAAAAGAAATCAGTTACAAGACAAAATGAAGTAACAAGTGGAAAAACGATTGTCGAGTAAAAACGTATTCGTAAGCGCGTAATTCGTTCAAGAAAAGGTAAGAAAACATATGCGGGTGCATAGAAATTGCGCTACTTGCATGAAATATAAAGGTTTTTAAAACTACTTTTCATTTTATTTATCTTTATCATAAATACAACTAAAAGGTTGATTATTATCAAGATTTTTAAGTGGACTACTATTCGGCCTAGCATGGCTCCATCTAAATTAGACATAGGTGATCAGGCCATGTATAATTTAGGAATAGCAATGCAGTGGTCAGTTTCGTCGAAAAGTATTACGTTTCTTATGTTTATATAAACCATGCCATTTGTAAAATGGAATTTTAAAAATAGTTTATAAATTTATAGGATACAAGTAATTTGTGAGATACTTAATAAGCAACTTTTAATCTTACGAAAAGTATTTTATAAGACCAAAGTAGAAATAACTGGTGAAAGTAATCGTAAAACAATATCAGATTTATTTATAATATGACATTATGACAACGTATAAAGTAGTCAAAGTTTTGCAAAAAGTGGCAAATAGTAGCTCATAAAACAACCAATGAAATGGTTACAAGTTGTTAAGTTTTCAAAGGGTTATAAGGTTTAGACGAAAACGTCATGAGATACGCGATAAGAATGTAAACGAAGAATGTTAAGGCAAAACTTCAAAACTCAACTCAAATCAGTGGATGGTTAGAAGAAAATAAAAATAAAATAACATCGAATGATAAACGAGTCATATATATATAAAAAAATAAATCAATCCATATGTGTATTTTATGTAAGATACTCTAGACAAAACATGCTTTTAAGAAAGTAATTATTCATTTTTAAATTACACCATTAATCCGGTAATTGCTAATCCTGTAATGTTTCTATTTTTGAACATTTTCACATGCAACTAGTATTAGTTAGTTGTAAAATAATATTTGTTAAAATTTTACGATCTCAAATGAAATCAAAACAGCTTAGAAACATTTAAAACTCATGTTCTGAATTTTTCTATCAGATTTAACTTTTAATATGAGCCGATTAATTGACCCGATAAACGACATCTCCAAGACTCGGAGTCTAAAGCATTTTGATGCAAAACGACGTTTCAGACGACTTTCTAGTTTTACCCGGGACCTGAAAACCAATGTAAAATGACCAAAATACCCCTGCAAGTTCTGTGCAGGTTTGACTATTTTATTTTAAAAACGCAGGTTTTACTTTTAAGTTTTGACCTGTTTATACTGCCCCTACAGTTTCTGCATAAAGTGTATTTTTCGACACTACTTAACGGCTCAAAATATATATATACATACACACACATGTCTTTTGGATTTTACAACAATGAAAAATAAATCTCATAATGAACATCAAATAAAATATAGTATAATGAATGACATAAAATACTTCAAGGTATTCAACACGAAATTTAGGAAGCAAGACGGTGAAAGACGTTCGTAATTTAGATTTCAAAATGCAATGTAGGCAAATCTCCTTGGTGCCACGATTGTCAAAAACACAAAACATAACAAGAAAAGAATGGAACATTAACGAGTTGCGTTCCGGGAGAAAGAAGGTTAATGAAAAACAAATGATACAATTTTATAGAAGTAAAATCGTATTCCAATCTAGCACCATAATCTAGACGATGATTTATAAAATGACGATGACGATACCGAGATATAAGCGAACAATATACTTCGGAGTCGATACATATAACTATCAACGAATTAAATCTTCGCATGTCGTGTAAAACGATAATAAAAATCAACAAAATATTATGAAAAACCATGATATTATTCAACACGATTATAAGAAGTATTTCAAAATGTGTGACTCACACGATAGCGGTTAGTTTATTCCAAGGACACATTGAGCTACACAATGGTCTAGAGATTACGCTTCAAGACGTCCAAGCACAAACAGCCGGAAAACAATTTGGATATTTATAGATATCTCAAAGTGTTAAAAAAATGAAAGTAACGCGCGCAGATGAAGGTATGTAAGGTCATAATATAAAAATTTGGCAATAAAAGCAATATAAATACTTCAAAAATAAATACAGAAAGATCTTGAAATTCATTGTATTTATTTAAGTGAATCATTAATAAATGATAAACTTTTATCGAAAAGTTTAACGACATAAATATATATCGATAAAGGGATCCTAGATATAAATATATATCCATAAGTGGATCATAGTATTTATTTATAAATACTTGGCAATAAGGTATACGTAATAACGCATACTAAAGTGGTAATCCCAGAAGTAGCTTGAACCTGAAGTCACGCGAAGTCCTGTGCACCGACTCTTTGAAAAATAAAACCGACAGTTATAGTTTAGGTTTTTAGAAAAAGACCTAGTTCTCTATAACTCATGGCTCTGGTACCAATCTTTAATACCCCCAAATTTACACGCAGAGGAATACATCTTTGGGTGCTAAACAATAATACAACAACACATAATTTATAAAGAACGACTCGAAAAGAGACGTTTTAGATTTATCGTTCCTGAAAAATTTGTCAGAGTAGCGTAGTCCCAAGTAATCGTTACCAAAAGATAAGTTAAAACAACATATTGGTTTGTTTTAAAAAATGGAACGATAAATAAATCAAAGAGTTTGAACAACAAAAGCAGTGCACAACTTCATTCCCCGTGACCTCCAAGCTTCCACTTCTTGATTACTTGAAATACATGTGAGTAAAACAATCAGCAAAATGCCGAGTGAATCTATAGGTTTATGTAATCAATTTGAACACAAGCAAAGATTATAAGTTTGTGGCATGCTTATAAGCATCAAATAATAATTTGCATCAACAATGATAATTGTATATAGCATAAATTGCAATAAGCTCATGGAACCGAGCCCTTAGACACTCTTATATCAGTCTAATAAGACGAGAGATTTATTAATTGTCGGTTACCTCCAGATTATTGGTACATTGCCGTATACCTGACTTCTTAATACAATATGCTCAAACAGTGTGGAGGTCGGGCCTAAGCTTCTATGACAAGTCTACAAAAACTGAACCGGGACGGCTTCCCCCATAGATCTATTAATTGTACTAGCGGTTAACCCATCATAGGTTAATTAACGGTCCATAATTGAGGTTTTAACAAAGGCAATCACTTAATGCAATTTAAAGGCAACCACGGGTCCATTCATAGAGGGACAAAGCATACCATAAAAATCTTGTGTTCTATGTTTATAAAACATGTATTCCCCCTCGCGGGTTTAAAATCATTTAATAACTAGTATAAAGCAAGGCTATAGACTCACCTTAGCCAATAGTGGTAATGAGACGATCGCCGACGATAGATGATGCCTTTCAAACACGAGAACGGCAACCTATCAAATGAGGTGCGTTCATTAATAATAGACTCGAGAAATAAACCATACATAAGAATATAAAACTCGAGTCGTAAAATCATGACAAACTCAAGAGAAAACGATACAAGTGATACTATTACACTCTCCTATATATTCATTTTATTGTTCTATGCCTTTAACAAAAATCTGCCGGAACATACCAAATGTCCAAGCCGTTTTCCCATACTTAGACACATCAAATTTTTATGATACTACTCAGAGAACTTACTTACTATATGTATAAAGTCCTCTCAAGAGCCCATCAAAAGATTTTACTTCTAAAGTTCCCTGTCCAACTCATCTTTGAATCACAAAATCCGGACAGTTTAGCGACCTTGACTTACGAAACCATTTCGACCATTCTAAACAACTCCGTTTGTAAAACCGCCACTTTATTCTAAAAATAGACTCAAAATGCTAAACTTGGAGCCTGAGAACAGCCCTTGAATCATTTTGAAACTCATTTTATAGTCTCCGAGATTCGATCCAAATATCGACAACAATTTTCGGATTGTGTCGACACTCGTCTCCAGGTACACGAAAATCAAACTAGTGTATCTTCCACCTCGTTTGGAGTTGGAAGGCCTACTTTATATCAAATCGAAGCTAACGAAATTCTCTACGACATAATCCCGTAATAACAACCTATATTCAGACTTAAGATTTCCGAAAATGACCTCAAACCTACTGCCCAAAATTGACTATTAAAACCTCTTGCAAAATCATGTTTTTGATCAGTTCCAACAACTTTTGTCATCAACCTAAGCCCCTAATATCATCATAAACCATTCTTAACACTTGTATCATCATCAAAATCAAAAACCCAAAAATGAAAAATCAACTTTTTAACAAAAACATGGCATAAACACCATTTGATCATCACTACTAACACATGCATACAACAAATTTGGATCAAACATAACCAACTTTTCTTGAAAAATTTATATGGTTGCATGTATGAAAATTTTATACCAAATTGTAGCCCTTTGAAAATGGAGGATGGGACTTTGCTTGATTTTGGAAGATTCAAACTAGAACTTGAGAAAATTTGATGAAAAGGAAGGGTGGGGGTGGATGGTTCAAAGAGAGAAGAGAGAAAGAGTTGGTGATTTTATTTTATGAATATTTTTTAAATGATGAGTTGCTAGTGGAAAAACTATATAAAGTGTAAGGTTAGGGTAGTTTTTGCCAATTTGTGATAGTTTTGGTCCAAAATATAATAAAATAGTTTAAAAGGGTAGAAAATATAAATTGTAAATTTTGAAATATTTACGAGACTCGGGTTTTGTAAAAATACTTTTTAAAAGTTTAAACGCACACGAAAAATAATAATATAACGACTCGATACGTAATTAAAACGATATTGTCAAAAATATTAAATATCGAAACGATTGATAATAAAATATAAATTGTGGGCATCCGGCGGTATCGCGATCACTAGTAGTCCTCGTTGCTCGTCAAAATATTAAAATAAAATATTTAATATCGGTTTCAACTTAAACCGTTAAGCATAATAGTATTTAACGTTATAAAATACTTCAAAATAATTGAAAATAGAATTAAATTATGACCTTATTTTTACGGGTTTTACAACGGTTTTCTTTTCTTGTGTCAGAGGTGGCATGAGGGGATGATTCACTTGTCTTAGTTGGCAAATGTTTCCTTTTATAGAAAACCTTAAGTTCAGGCTTAAGTGATGTATCATCCTTTGCAATTTCCTCCCTAGTAGTCTTCGTAGAATTAGAGACTATCCTAGTTAAAGGGCACTCGTTTCCTACAAGAGTGAAAGTTTTACCAGTGGGGCGCCACATTTTACCAATGGGTTTGATTTTAGCGACCCACTGGGATTTAAGTCTAGCACGGGAGTTCACCTCATTAAGTAGTTTCTTGATACAAGAATCATGATTTACCATAAAGACACATTTTCTACATGTTTTACAAGTAGCATATTTAATGTCCGAGTAATTCATAGATGATTGATCGATGCTCCTAGGAGACGTCATGCTACGGTTAGTAGTGTTGGGTAATCTAGAAGGCATCTGAATAGGTTGGACATTGCTATCTCTTACATGTGTCTTTTGAATAGCTTCCCTTTGACCAAAATCATGGCGCACATCAGTTGAACTAGTTCTAGACGTGTTCATTGAACTATTCTTAGAGAAACTAGGGGCAATCATGTGATGAGGTCTTGCTAAAACTGATTTAGTCACATTAGGCCTAGTTGGTGGAGTGACTGTTCTAGAAATATGACCCAAATCAACTTGGGAGGCAAACCGCGGTCTCGAGGATTGTGGTCGCTCGGATCTAAATGCAGTAGGTTGTCTGACAATCGGTTGTCTGACGAACTGTTTTGTAGGCGGTTTCCCCAAGATTGATGGTTTTTCAAGCTTAGTGTCCACACTAGATCCTCTAGTTTTCCTTAACTCGTTTTTCAACGCAGCTATAGCAAACACCTTTTCTTGAACATGGGCTTTTAACGTCTCATTTTCTTTGAGCAATTCATCTTGGGATGCCAATTTAGACTCTAGTAACTGAATTTGATTCAAAAGATTATCCTTTTCAGCTTTAGAATCTGAAACTTTTTGATCCAATTTTCTTTCAAGAACAACGTTAGACTTTTCAAGTTTTTCAAAGTATGCTTCAAATTTGTCCGTTTTCTTAGAAAATTCAAGTTTGGCATCCTCAAGATCTTTTGATTGTTGAGCTACAATCGTTTCGAGCTCTCTAATCTTGGAATCGGAATCAGTTAACGAAGCAGTTATAAAGCCTTTATCATGATGTACTATAGCATTTTGAACACTTTCTCCCCCATTATGACTCACATCGGATGAATCAGAAGTTCTATTTCTATCACTCTTTTCCATCCCATGTTTGTCATAATTAGGTTCAGAATGCTCAATATGCGGCATGTCATCAACATATACATCATAAACAACATTACGTTGTACCATGTTTGCAGGCGCTTCGTCATAAACGGGTAAGGTGTCAGCAAAAGAGATCTCGTGAACATTCCCTGACGTGCCACTGGTATCATGTTGTCCTCCTGATTCCGTGCTCTTGGCATCGTTAGGCTCCAAGTTTTCAACCGTATGACCAGTTTCCTCTTGCATCGAATAGTCTTGCACTCCATTATCATACATTTGCTGAAGTCGAGATCTTTCATAAACTGAAGACGAGACCGATGTCATGAGTTTCAATATTGTATCACGGAAAACTCGAAGCTCGGTATGTGTATCTCGAAGAAAAGATTGGCAAATCACTGAACTTTCAGACTTGATGATGTTGACTTGGAGGAAATGCGTGAGTTGTGTCACAAGAGTCTGATATGCAAGTGCCGATGCAGAGTGATTAAAGTTTTCATTGTTAAGTTGCTCGGCGAGTTGGCTCAAAGTGGTGAATATTGAGTCGATGAATATATGACGATCTTGACCAAAGATTGTCATAAATTCGCTCCCTCCTTGAAGCCGTGAAAGATTAACTAGATGATACTGAAGCATTCGAAATGAAGTTATACCACTTTCTCTAGCGTTGGCTTGCACTTGATGCAATTCTCCCTCTTGAAACGTTGAATTCAAAGACTCTATTTAATTATGATGAAAAATGATTGTGATTGTAGTTGTTTTCGGAATTTACCAAGTCGTGAAGGAACTTCGAAGGATCCGTAAATAACTTTTAAAAATCAACGATTGATGATAAGACTCTTTTCTCGGCTCAAAGATTGCAGTCGGCTCTAACGATGATAGATTAAACCGGATACTAATAGGTCCAATTTAAATTCGGCTCACTTCAAAAATAAATCCCGTCACTATAACTCGTTACTTTTGTCTTCAAATCTGGCCACAAAACTTTTAACCCGTCAAATATTTTGCACGGTAATACTTTCAAGATACCCGCCTCAACACGATGTACCAAAAACTAATAATACAAGATTAACTTTACTAAAAAATTAACTTTAAAATTTTAAATTTAAAAAAATAGCTTAATAGAAATAATGAAACTAAAAATAGAAATAAAAGTGAAGAAAAATCTGATAGTGTTTTTTGAAAGTCGATTTCTTTAAAAATACGTGTCCCAAAAAATTAAATGCTGCCAAAAACGTGGCACTACTTTGTTTCCTCCGTCAATATGAATAAACCAAAAATAGATGCAAACTCTCTCCCTCACAAAACCAACAATCTAATCTCTCTCTCTCTCTCCTCACCTAGAAACCTCCGTCTCTCAACTGTTTTCTCTCAAAACAATCGTTCAAACCCAAACCCAATCTACTCCAATACACCAATGAATCACCAAGCTATTAAACTAGAAATCACAAACCCTAAATTTCGAAACCCCACTTATCTCAATTAATCATAACCGTCGCATGCAACATCTCAATATATAAACAAGATTTGTTACAAGATGATTCATCCTCTCATCTCATCCCTAATAAACAAGATAATTCGTCTTCCAGATCTGTTACAAGGTCTCGGGTAGGTGTCTCCTTTTAATGTTTTTCGAGTCTGTCTTCTATCATCTGTAGTGTCTTTCTTGTGATGTTTTTCTTTGATTTTTGTCTCCAACGAAACAAAGTTTGATTAATAACATAAATGTTATTAGTCTTACTTTATCTTCGAAAATCGAAAGAAGGTAGAACCTTCGATAACGGTTGTTGTGTTTGTGAGTCGAGAAGAGAGGGTGAGGGAGTTCGAGGGTTTGAGTGGTGTCCGAGATAGGGGTTTGGAGTCGAGAGATGTGAGGGAGGTCGAGGAGTTTGAGTTTGATTGATTTGAGTATTGAGATTGTTGTTGGTGTTGGGATGTTATCTTGAGTCTGGTGAGTCTTTCAGTCGAGTGAGGGGTCAGAATAAAGTCTTGATCAGAATGGGTGGGTTCTTGAGTTGAGTTGTATATAAAAAATGAAGTTTGGTGAGGGAGAGTATGACCAAAGAGATTTGAGTTTTTACGAGGGTGTGGGTGAGGGTGTGGTGTTGTCGAGTATGAGTCAAAAGAGGTCTAGGCTGGTTTGAAAGAGGGTGTCCGAGAGTGTTTGTTGTGGGTTTGGGTGAAGGAGTCTAGGGTGAAAATGAGGGGTGTTGTTTAGAGTTTTTGCTGTCGAGAGGTGAGAGGTGAGGGATTTTGGAAAATGAGTCCAGTTGGTTTGTTAGGATGTTGGGTTCGTGAGTCGTGTTTAGAATGGTGTCCAGCGTCAGTCTTGGTGAAAATGAGTCGAGAGTTGTAAGGTTCGAGGGTGTATGAGTGGTGTCCGAGAGGGGTGAGATGTTGATGTGAGTGAGGGGTTCGAGGGGGAGGCTGGTGAGAGAGTCTGATGAGGGTGTTTTGGTTTGAGGAGTGTAGAAGTCGAGGGTGTCAGTTTGGTTGTGTCGAGGTTGAGTGTTGGGTTCGAGTCTAGTCCCGTTATGTTTGAATTTTGTTCATTCGCAAGAATGTTCATTCGGAAGAATGTTCATTCGGAAGAATGTTCATTCGGAAGAATGTTCATTCGGAAGAATGTTCATTCGGAAGAATGTTCATTCGGAAGAATTCATTCATTCGGAAGATTTCGTTCATTCGGAAGTTTTGTTCATTCGGAAGTTTTGTTCATCCGGAACTTTTGTTCATCCGGAACTTTTGTTCATCCGGAACTTTTGTTCATCCGGAACTTTTAGAATGAAGAACAGTTTTGTTGGGACAGAAAGATTTGGACAGAAAGATTTGGAACTGTATGAATGTTGGACAGAAAGATTTGGACAGAAAAAACATAAAAATGATAAAAATAGAGAAACTGATTATATATAAAATTTTTTTATAAAAACTGATTATAAAAAAATGAAAAGGTTATCTAAAAAACTGATAACAGAAAAACCCAGATAGGATAAAACTGAAACTGATTAACGAAAATCAATAATAAAAAATTAAAGTGGAAACTGATTATAAAAAATAAAATAAAAGGATAAAATTAAAAGTTCAATTTAAAGAATTCAAACAAAATGCAATCAAAATAGAAAGGGTTTCATCAATAAAAATGCAAAATTAAAAAAAGAAAAACACAAACTTTTTATAAAAACACAAACTTTTTAAGATTTGATAATAAAAGTTTTTGATTTTTGTATAAAAATTTGTGATCTTTATCTAAAAAGTAAGTAAATCAAAAGATTTGACATGATTTAAAGCATAAAAATACAAACTTTTTAAGATAAAAGCTTGATTAAATCAAAACCCATCAAAATCAAACAAAATAAAAACAAGAATAAACCAATCTAACCATGCTCTTGATACCAATTGAAGGTCTACGTGATCTTTGGCCTATTCTACATGATGGATTTGATGGATTTGATGTATAAAGATGGTTGATTAATATAAGAAAGATGAGAAGGGAGATGAAGGAGTAGAGAGATAAAGGAGAGAAAAGAGAAGAGTAGAGAGAGAAAGTAAAGATAAATAATGAAATGTGAAAATGACCAACCCCTCCTAACATGCTAGGAGGGGATATATATAGCCCACCCTACATGTGGGCTATATGGACTATACATTTACTAAGTGGATCACGAGCCCATTACATAATTATCGTTGGAGCGACCGATCCTTCATAAATACGTAAAACGTATTTCCAACAATGCTGATGAAGTTTTACTTAACAAAAATGGATGAAAAATGGTCCTTGTTTTGAACCTGCTAAGAGAGAAAAGGGAGACTGTGCAAGAGCTTAAGAGCTTGCCCCTAGCTTATATATTAAGCTAGAAGAGAGCCTTAGCTTATGGGTAAGATTATGATAAGCTAAAAAAAAATTGACCAAACAAATGGATTATTCAAGCTTGGGTACCCACTACACCAGAACAAGCCATGGTGTCTTAGACATACACAAGCTCAACACCATCACACTAACACACTTAATCACCATTTTATCAGGTTTTTATGGAAATTTAAGATTTGAGAAAAACTTGAAAAGAAAACAGAAACTTGGAAACTTGATAACCTTTGCTGAAAATTAAAACCAAACTCAAACAATTATAACTTAAATCAACTGAAATGTAAGATGGAACTTGTTTTCATCACCAACACTTAACTTAGTTTCTCATTCAGAACAAAAAGATTTACAAGGTTGTGAAAACAGGAAAACAAGAACAACATAAAAGGGACACATGCGTCTCCTTTTATACTACTACTAGGACTATTCTAGAATACTGATTTTAATAATACATTGTGCAAAACCCTAGTTGCTGATTTCCCTGAAATGCCCTTTGAATAATTTGAATTTTGAAGGTCCATGTGATGATCTTGGCAGTTTGTGAAGATGCCAGTGATGAAAAGATGATCTTGGACGTCCATTTTTCCTTTGGGAGCACGAGAATGTTGTGAGTTGTTATTTTGCTGTCATCTTTTTGTTTGGGAGTGAATAGTGGGGCAGGGGAGGGTGGTAGAGAGATGTGAGGTGATGGTGATGGGGGTTTAAGGGTGGGTTTGGGTTTAAGTGGTGGTTAATCAAGGATCTGGAGCAAATAAACAAAAACCCCTTTGTTTTATTTAAAGTTCATCCTGGAGATATTAGGGTTTATGTGTTTGATTAGTGTGGGTTTAATCCAGTTTTGGGGGTGATTATATTTAAATATGTGTTTGGGAGGGAAGATTAAAATAACTGATTAAATCAGTTATTTACATGGGTGGAGTGTGACGTGGAGGAAAGGGTGATTTTGATTCGGTGTAGGGTGGAAGTGGGTGATGTGGCAGCTTGTGAGTGGGTGGATGGAGTTTGGTTGTCTGTGAGAGACGCGCTGAATTTCATCGTCCTCGATCTTGCTAAGGAAAGGACAACTAAAGTGATTCCTATTTTAGCATAGATATGATAAAATATTGAATCAAAAGAGTTTAGGATAGAACCGAGAAGATGGGAACACAGAATCACGGGTCGTCAAAAGTCATCAAGAATGGGTCTTTGAAAGCTCGAATCCCTGCACATGATAAGAAAGAAAACAACAAACACATACTAGGAATAAAAGGATAGATATTGCGGGTTCCCTCCCGAGAAGCGCTTGTTTTTGTTAACCGAGTCGTGAGCCTGACTCGACCTTGATTAGCATGGGAAGAAGCTTAAAGAACATCTACCGGGATCAAATACACGGTGGTGGAAAAGGTGATGAGGTGCAAGCATATCTTCATAAGTTCCAAAAATCTTTCCTTTTATTTCATCAGATGGATACTGAGATGGCTTAAAAAGTGCAATACCAGGATCAAACACCTTTTCCTTTAGGGGAAAATAACATTCAAGCTCAGTAGACCTTGAAGAAGATCCGCTCATAAATCGCACAATCTCATCCTCAGAAGGTGGATAAAGAGGTGTCAAGACATAAGTACTGCGGATATCGGTGTCTTCCGGCTTCTTCTCCTTTGAAAGGGGTTTCTTCATATCCAAAGGAGGATAAAGAGCATCATCAAAGTCCAAAGGAGGAGAATCATTCTCATTTGGGAAGTAGGTATTGAGAAAAGTAGCAAAGTCTTCCTCAAATAAGTAGTCATCCAAAGTAGGATCAAGTATTGTTGGTGGAGGATCTTCATCAAAAGTAGGTGTAAGGTCATCATGTGAAGAATCACTCAAAATAGTATCGACATCCTCAAAATCATCATATGTTGGCATGTCTTTATACTCAAAAGAAAAATCATCAGAATCATCCATGTCAGAACTAGAATCATCATCATAGTCATCATAAATTGGTGGAGACTCATGAATTGGTGGAGGATATAAATTAGAGAAAGAATCATCCACATCATCTTTGAACAGTGGATTATCATAGCAAGAATAGAAAAGAGGATTGTTGTAGACGACAAAATCATCAAGCACATTAATCATATTCGCTAATTCTCTTCCATTTGATTTGGTTGTGATCTTCCCCATTTTAAATACTTGTGCATCATTCCCGACCCTTAAGATTAGCTCACCTTCGACAACATCGATTAATGCTTTTCCGGTTCTCAAGAATGGCCGACCAAGTATTAACGGAATACGAGGGTCCATTTCATAATCAACAACAACAAAGTCGACCGGAAAAGTGAAGGTGCCAACTTTAATAAACACATCTTCGGCAATACCAACGAGGTATGCGAGAGTGCGATTTGCTAGCTCAAGAGTCATCTTTGTTGGTGTAAGGTCGGGTAATGATAGTGTTTTCCAAACACTTAAAGGCATCAGATTTATACTTGCCCGGAGATCAGCTAAGGCATTAAATTCTTCGGTTTTGTTAAAAATGCAAGGCAACACAAAACGACCGGGATCTCCAAGTTTCTCCGGAAGTTCTTTAAGAAGGACTGCAGAACAGTTTTCATTCAGTCAAGTATTAACAAACTCGGCCATCTTCTCCTTCTTATTAAGAAATTCCTTAAACATCTTAACAAATTTAGGCATTTGGGCTAGAGCTTCAACAAGGCTAAAGGTGATGGTCACTCCCGAAATCTTCTTCAAAAATTTTGACACTTGAATATCATCCTTGGTGAGCAACTGACACTTTTCTAAGCGAGAAGGATAAGGGATGTTGGGTTTAGGTGTTGTAGGTGTAGCAGGTAAAGCTTGAGATGTTGAAGGTTTAAAGGTGGAAGGTGGGGTTGGTGAAGGGTGTTTCATGGGAACTTATTCAATAAGAGGTGGGGATGGTAATGGAGAACTAATACTAGGCGTGGGAGTAGGAGGGATAAATGGTGGTGGAGGAGGTGTAGATGGAGTAACTGCGGAAGGGATAGATGGTCCTACTAAGGTTTCTCCACTGCGTGTAGTAATAGCACTCACATTTGCTCTCGGGTTGGTGACGGTATTAGAAGGAAGAGAGCCCGAAGTAGAGGGTTGAGTACTTGGAAAGAAACTAGCCATCATATTCTTCAAATCATTCGTTTGATTGCTGAAAGAGGTTTGCATATCATGTCGAAGCTCGGCTCTAATATCATTCCCTTGCTTAGTGATATCTCCTTTCAAATTGATGATTTGGCTTTGCAGATTCTTAACTAGCTCTCCTCGGGTCCTCATGAAAGTTTCAACATCTTGATTAATGGGTGGTGCTTATTGAGCGGGTGGGTGATAAGGATTAGAAGCTAGAGGTAGGTTTGGATTGCTTCTATTGTAGTTGTTGGGGTTGTGGTTTTGAGGAGAAAAATCGGGTGAAAAAAGTTGTTAGAACAGTAACTTAGCAAGTTACGATCACCTTGAGGTCGGGCTTGATAGCTTTCTGTTGAATAGTTACCATGAGCCGCATACACGTTTTCCAGATTGTCATGAGTAGAAGGACAATCAGTGTATGAATGAGGACCCCCGCAAATCTCACAAGAAGTTGCAACAACTTTAACTTGTTGTTGTTGATTTGTAGCCAAGAGCTGCATATTCATGCTCATTTCGACCATTGCGCGGGTCAATTCGGTGATATCAGGGTTTGAAGAAGTAGAAGAAACATTGACTCTCAGGTTATTCCTTGAAGATGCGGATGAATCCCGATTTTTGCGATGAGTAGTCATGTTCTCGATAAGCTCTCTACACTCCTCGGGTCTTCTTTTCATAAATGTGCCACCGACGGCTGCATTAATCGTATCACGATCATGAAAAGTTAAACCGTTGTAGAAAGTATCAATTAAGGTGACGGGGAGCATGTTGTGATTTTGACATCGATGGATCAAAACATTATATCGTTCCCAAGCATCAAAAAGTGATTCATCGGGTTCTTGAGTAAATCCACTAAATTTGATTTCGAAGGCTCGTGACCATGGATGGTGGAAAGTAGCGCGACAAAAAGCGTTGAGTCATCTCATCCCAAGTATGAATTGAATTCTTTGGAAGACGATCAAACCATTTTTCGACATGGTGGGATAAGGTGTGTGGAAATAGGTGAAGGCGAAGAAAATCCATAGTAACACCGGGAAACTTCATGCTTTGAGTAACGGTAATGAACTTGTCGAGGTGTTTGTTGGCATCATCATCCGGCAATCCGCGAAATGGACAAGTGTTTTGAACTTGTTGGATCATGTGATGCTTCAACGAAAACTCCGGAGCCGTAATTTGCATCAGCGCAATCGGTCCTCCTCGTCCGTTCATGGTTGGTTGACACAGCTCCTCCATTGTGCGTAAGTCGGGTTGTGGAAGATTGTTGTTATTATTCATGTTGAGGTGAGGTGGTTTATTGTTGTTGTGCACACCAGCTATATCTAAATCTTCACGAGTCTCGGGCTCTGAAGTCGAAGATCTAGTACGCATACACCTGCAAAAGAAAAAGAAAAAGATACCAAAGAAATAGAGAATATATATGTACGCGTAAAAATAAAAATAAAATCTTTTTGGTGCAAAACTTTGAAAAAGAAATGGTTTTTATATGTTTTTTTAATGTTTTTGTATTTTTGAAAATTTTTAATTTTTATGATTTTTTGAAAATTGTTGACACAAAAAATAACGTTCACGAGTGAACGAATCCCAAAATTCAGCGCGTCTCTCACAGAAAACCGTTAATCTTAACGAAAAGAGCCGGCAGCGGCGCCATTTTAATAACTGAAAATCGTTCTTTGAATTTGTTCTATTATGTCTAATCGAATTGATTACTGGTTTAAGTGCGACTCAGTCGTCTTTTGGTGAAAACAATATTTTTGTCGTTGTTGTAAAATAAATGTGTAAAACTTTAAAGTAAATGACAGGTAATTAAAACTAAAATTAATTAAAAAGTAAATGGTGCAAAATTTAAGACTTTAAAAGTAATTAATTAAATGACAAAAATTAAAGCTCGACAAAAAGTAAATTTGACAATGTAATAAAAATGCAAACTTGAAATTTAAAATAAAGAAAAGCAATTAAAATAACACTTAAAGAAAAATGGCGGGAAAAATTAATTGCTTGAAAATAAAACAACAGGAAATAAACCAAACCTAAGTAGGAATCCAAAATACTGTCACTTATCCAGAATCCATACTTGTTGCACAATCCGGAATACCTTGTTCGAGTATCAATCCGAAATAAGGCTGTCACTCTTATTCGGAATCCACCCTAACACCACTATCCAGAATACTACCTTGATGAGTTATCCGGAATCCCGTTCTGCCTCTTATCCGGAATAGATACAACTCCCACTATTCGGAATGTACTTGCTAGACTTATCCAGAATTGGCTTCTGAGCGTTATCCGGAATCCACTTTCTGTCACTATCCGGAATACAGGATGCAGCTTATCCGGAATAAATCTTCGAAGCCTTTATCCGGAATTCAAGATCTTGCTGTTATCCGGAATACCAAACTGAAGCATATCCGGAATGTTTGTTCTTGTCTAAATCCGGAATATGGAGATCGAACACTTATCCGGAATCCCCTTTTTGGCTCCTATCCGGAATTGGAGGGCTTCTTGCTATTCAGAATATGAGGGTTTCAAAGAAACCCAGATAATGAAAATGAACAATAAGCTGAAAATCTAATGATAAGCTAAAAACAAATAAGCACTTAACCAAAACTTTTACCAAAACAAATTCAAGAAAAAGCTAATAAACCAAAATTTAAAAACTTTAAAAACAATAATTAATAAAAATATTTAAAATCAAATTTTTATAAAATAACTTTTAAAAACACTTAACTAAATTTAAGATAAAACACAGTAAGCTATAAAATCAGTAAGCTAACACAATCAAACACATAAAAACATAACAAACAATCAAATAAGCATGACAATAAGCACATAAACATAAAGATTAAATCAAAACAAGAATGGTAGAATGAAAGATTAATAAAAACTTGATTAAAAAATTAAAGATTCAACCATTAAAAGTAAAAGCAAGAATTAAAGAGCTTACAAATTAAAGGTGCAAGACAAGGTAATAAATGACAATTAAGTAAATGACATTAAATTAAATGTGGAAGAACTATTTTGTCAAGATAGTCAACGCCTCCTAATGTGTCATTAGGAGGGTATTTATAGGTGATTAGGGAGGTTATCATGTGTTGCTCCTTTCTTTCTTCTCTCGTCTTTTCGTCTTGTAAATTCTTCGACTTTTTCGACTTTGTCTTGGGATTAATTGAACTCGTCTTACAATTTCTTCATTTATTAAACTAGAGTTTTTCGACTTCATTAAACTTCCGTCTTTAGACTTTTTCTTCGATAAATCTTCAGAATAGGCCTTGGACTTCCGTTCTTTTTGCACTCTTGATCTTTCGACTTCGTCTTTTGTCTTTTTCTTTGATAAAAGCCCGTGAAAGCCCGTGTTTTCTTCCCTTTTCACATTTTGATCCTAAATCACAACAGAAACACAAACCACGCATAATTCCTACATTTACGACATAAAATACACGTTTAGCTTGGTTATTATTATAATTAAGTGGTAAAAGGATAAGTGTTTTCACACTTATTAATTTCTAACATTTCTGTTATCCTTAGATTTCCTGCGTTTTCTTATGTGAGTTTTACCATTAGCAGGTTTTATTGTTCCAACTTTCTGAGGTTTTGGTGTATTAGCGGGCACTACAATGGGAGTAAATCTATTTAAAGGGCAATTAGTTCCTACAGTAGTGTCGGTGTTCCTAGTTAAAGGACACGCTTGTGTTTTGGTCGCCTTGGTACTCCTAGTTAAAGGGCATGCTTTCTTCGCTTAAATGGAAGTGATCCTAGTTAAAGGGCACACATTTCCTACTATAGTGAAAGTTCTACCAGTGGGGCGCCACATCCAACCAACTTGGGTTAACACTTTCCCAGTCGGTTTCCATTCTAAACCATTTTTCTAGACATTCATCTCATTCACATGGTCAATAAGGCAAGAATCACGACGACTAGAAAACATACATTCATTGCAATTCCAACATTTCAAATTAGAATTCACAGTAGGCTTAGAACTCTTCACAACCGCAGAGCCATTAAGTTTAGCTACATGATTATTTTTATTCAAAACAGAAATAACATTCCTAGGGTAAGCTTCTACTTTCTTCTTCACTTGACTACTAGATGGGGGCAAGATACTATCATTCTTCTTGTTTCTTTTAATCTTAGATCTTTGAGCCTTTGTAGTGGTGCTTAATCCTGTAGTAGGCAACACGGGAATATTAGAAGCTGGTTTTGATTTTGCCTTATCTTTAGTAACCAATGTGTGAGATGGTTTAGTCCTAGGGCCCTTGTTAAGTGGTGTGATAGCTATGAGGTTATTTTTTATTGCACTAGAGGACGATGCTGAGACAGTGGCTGCGTTATCCACAACATTCTTACCTTTTAGGGTACGAATTGTTTCCATTAACTCAGTCAAAGCCAAATTCTTATCACAAATTTGTTCCCTCAAATCAAATATTTCCACCTACTTTCGATTCAATCATTCAATCATTGATTGATTATGTGCAGCGGTATTAGCACATGTGGGCTTTACTGAATCAAAGAGTTGTGTATTTTTATGTTTTATGTTATCAACTTTGGACAAAATCTTGAAAACTCAATTATCTAGATCAAGTTTAAAATTCTCAGCAGCCTCATGTATGTTCACACAGTTAATCTCTTTAGATTTCTCTATTGTTAGCCTCAAAATATTGAGTCAAACAAGAATGTTCGGTCATAGGTTTCTATTGTATTATTTATTAGAACGTTGTAATAAGTAGTTATTTAGTCGTGATTCACGGCCTTGGAGTTAAACTAATTAAAGTCCAAAATACAAGCCCGGCCCAATATATAGTCCATTAAAGCCCGCATGTGGGTGGACTATATATACTACCCTCCTAGCATGTTAGGAGGGTGGTTGGTTCATTTGTATTCTTATTCCTTAATCTAACATTCACCTAGTTCCAACCATTTCTCTCTCACTTTCTCTCACTACTTTCTCTCTCTAGAATTCTTCTCATTTCTACCTTTCTTTCTTTATTTCGTGTAGTATAACATCATATATTAGGGACAACAATTGGTATCAATCGCCACGGGGTAGATTTGTGATTGGTTGTTGTGTTTTTCATATGATCCGTTTGATTTGATCCATATTTCTTCCTCGAATTCAAGATTCTTTTGTGTTTGATTGTGTTTCTTACTCGTATAACTTCTTTAATCATGTTGTAGTGATCTTGGTATCTTGGTTTTGGTTAAAAACACAAACTTTCTTGGATCAAACGTTCAAAAATCCTTGGTTTTTCATCTTTCCGAAATTCTAGCAAAGGTAACCATCGGAAAGTACAAGTATTTTGAGGTCAGATCGCAATAACCACTAGGTTCTACTTTGCGATCTAAGGATTCCGATACCCTATTCCGATCTGGACATTCCGATCGTACATTGCGATATGGGATTCCGACGGTTTCAAGGGACTTTTGAGTCGTTACTCTGAACATTGCGATCTGGGATTACGACAGTACATTGCGATCTGGGATTCCAACAGTGCATTGCGATCTAAGCCACATTCCGATGAACATTCCGATGGACTTTCCGATAGACATTCCGATGGACATTCCGATGGCACAATCCGATGAACATTCCGATGACTTGTTTAGCTAAATTTTGGCGGGAAAACCATTTTAAAATTTATTTTTTCCTAGACCATTTTTAGACCATTTATGCTTCGATTTCAAATTTTGGCGATGCGAAAATTTTTTCGACCAAAAATTCAAATTTTCGGACCAAAATTCAAATTTTTAGGCCATTTTTAGGTTCTATTTTTGTCAAAATTTTTCACTTTTCAAAATTTTTCCCTATTAGTTTTTGGCTATTTCGGACTTGATTTCAAAATTTGGTAAGACAAATTTTTTCAGCTTACCGTTTTTGTCGGACTGAGGAATTTATTGTCGGACTGGGAAAAAATCGGAATTTTTGAAATTGCAACCACAAAACCAATCACACCATATCTACTTAAGATCCAAAGTCAATTCATCAACTGTGTCACCCATTATGGATTCCGTAACACAAGATGTCCATGCACTCAAATCCAAGATGTCGGTTGCAAAAGAACGATGCATGACACACTTTAGATCACTCCAGTCACACCTTCAAGTTATTTCAAATGACGAGTTAAAAGGCACTCGCATCGAACTTGGATTCAAACGGGTATTCATGTCACTCACTGGTCAAGATGTTGAGACATTCACAAGCACAATGCAACTCAATGCAGATAATCTTGAACAACAACTTGCAAACGATGACTTTCAAGAGGTTGAATCCATAGATGCCGTTGTGGTACTTGAGAATCAGTTTCAGCAGTTCTTTGATACACAGGTCTCTGTACACTATGATCGAGAATTCATCAACAAATACTTCTTTGAATATACTCGGTTAGAAGTTCAAGAATTCAAGGAGACATTTCTTCAACACATGAGTGCTATAAGGAAGTCCATTGCTGAAAGAACAAGTCATAAACTAAAAGTTGAAAGAAGGGTGAATAACAGATTAATGCAGCAGAACGAGAGCAATGTAGATGATGGCCAAACATTGGATGCTTGTTCGATTGGCACAGAAAGTAGCGGGACAGAATCAGAAAAGCAGCATACCAGCAACAACTCAGGGAATGATCAAGCAACCGATGAAGCAGATATCAGACCCATATATGATGAGGAGCCAATGGCTGAGGTACAATTAAATGCTGTGTATGATGATCATCAATATATTGATTCTAAGATTCATGAGCTTGAAACTATGTTAGCTCAAAAGACAAAAGATTTTGAGGATGCCAAACTCGAGTTTTTAAAGAAAAATGACAAATTTGAATCTTATTTTGAAAAACTTGAAAAAGCAAACGTTGTTCTTGAACAAAAACTGGATCGTAAGATTCAAGATTCTAATACGGAAAAAGAACATTTTGTGAAACAAATAAATTTGTTAGAATCAAAGTTGGCTTCTCAAAATCCAATACCTCCGCCTGCTTCAATAAGTGGAATATCTGTGCAACCTATCGACACTGCAAATAGTAATGACGCGAATGCTGATAACGACATATTTGATAATATAAACATTAAGTTAGAACAACGTGTCGCTCAATTACTTCTACAAAATGAGCAATTGAAAGCTCAGATTCAGGAAAAGGTTTTTGCATTAACAGCAGTGAAAAATGAATTAAGGAAGCTAAAAGGAAATAGTGTGGATACTAAGTTAGCAAATCAGTCTATCTTGGGGAAACCTCCTACTCAACCATTCAGAAACCGCTCAGTTGCTAGACAACCGAATGCGTTTAAATCTGAACGACCCAAAACATCGAACTCGAGGTTTGCATCCCAATTTTTTAGAATATTTTAATATTATTTTATTCATTAAAATAAAAAGTTTAATTTTTATTTCTTTTTCATTTTTCCTAGGTTCTAGATCATTAATTAGGACTTTTCCCATTTTTAGAATAATTTTTAGGCTTTTCAATTAATTTTTAGAATTAATTTAAGATTTAATAGTTTTTAATAGTTTTTAGGAGTTTAAAAATAGTTTAAATTGGTTTTAAAATTTTTAAAAAATAGTTTTTAGTTTAATTAAGTCATTTTTGAGGTTTACAAACTATTAAAATCCTGTTTAGGGCTTTTTAATATTTAAAAGTGATTTTTAGGGCTTTAATTAGCATTAAAAAGTCATTATTAAATTAATTAAAAGGTTTTGGCAAGTTTGAATTTTTTGTAAACCCTTAGAATATTATTGGGGAGTTTTTAGTAATTTTTAGGAATTGTTAGGTTTAAATTTTAAATTTTGTGTTTTTCACGTTCTTCGTCGTAACTTTCTAATAGTGTTTTTTGCCTTATTTTTCTAATTTTTTCGTCTTCGTCATTTTTTCTTCTTTTCTTCTCATTAATAATCAAAAACATAAATCAATCATTCATTACACAACACACGTGCCTCCTCGAGAACGATCCCACCTTCTTAAGGGTCATAAGTGCTTGGTTTTCCTAAACCGACGCTTAATACTTACCGCTTTTTGTGTTGCTTTGTTTTTCCTAAAATAAAGTATATACAAAATCACTACATCAAAATGGCGCCGCTGCCGGGGAGGCGTGTTGTGTTTTGATTGACAATTGTTGTTTTTCTATATTAGCCATAAATATAATTGTATTAATAGCACTCTATTAATACGTATTATCGTTTTTCGGTTTTTGTGTGAATATTATTACTATATTGTATACGTAGAACAATAAATACACAAGTACTCCAAATACGTGAGCAATCACAACCTTGATTCGGGATTTCATCACTCGATCATTGTATTCGAATCTCAAACCAAAGAAAAAAGGCAAAAATAGATAAATACTTTCGTGAAGCTTGATTTTGATAATACAAACTATAAGGTGGGTATAAGGCGGTTGTATTTCACAACCTAAAGGAAAAAGGCTCTTAAGTGCTTCGCGCCGCCTCGTTTCCTCCGCTTGCTTGTGCGTATTTGATTTTGAGAGTGAATCGAGGGTTTTGCCGCCCAAAGTATTACTAAGTATCATATATATTTTCTTGGTTTCAATTTGATTAAACCCTCTTGAACGATTTGGTGTTCCACCATCGTTCTAAAGTCATCGAAGGCGTTCACTCCACGTGATCGTTTTCATTCCTTGAGGCCTTTTTAATCAAGAGCTTTGATTAGTGAGGAGATTTGTGGACTCATTGTCTACTTAATATATTCACCAATTCCAAAAGGTTAATACAATCAAAAACCACAAAAAAATTGAAAAAACACAAAAAACCAAAAAGAATCTTCTTTGCTCGCCTTCTCGTTGTACGTGACGTTTATGCAAACTCGCTCTAAAGCTAGACGTGCTCGTAAACGAAGAAACAAATCACTCACTCTTTCTAGTGAGGAGTCTCCTATTGACGAACCCATTGTACGAGAAAAACCTACCATGGCGAATCGAACTATGATGGAGTTACTTCAAGCACCCACCGAGGGTTATGGAGAAGCTATCGTGATTCCCGCAATCCTTGCGGAGAATTTTGAAGTTAAAACGGGTTTGTTGTCGATGATCCAAAACAACAAATTCCGTGGTGATGAGAAGGACAATCCTCACAACCATATCCGCCAATTTAATCGTCTTACCGCCACGTGCAAATTCAAGGATGTCTCGAATGACTCGATTAAGATGATGTTATTTCCGTATTCCTTAGCGGGGCCCGCTAAAATTTGGTTAGAGAAAGAGCCACCCAATTCTATATTGACGTGGAAGGATCTCGTTTCAAAGTTCGTGAACCAATTTTTTCCGCCCTCTAAGACTACGCATTTGAAGAACGAAATTTCTAAATTTTCACAAGAATCAAATGAAAGTTTTTCTACGGCTTGGAATAGGTTTAAGGAGATGTTACACGAATGTCCTCATCATGGTTTTTCCGATTTGCACCAAATCGACACGTTTTACAATGGACTTAACGATCATGAAAGAGATTATTTAAATGCCGCCGCGGGTGGTAATTTTTTGTGTAAAACGGTTGAAGAAGCTTTGGTCATAATCGAGAATAGGTCTAAGGTTTATAGCCCTCGTCACACACCGAGTGTTGCCAAAAGGGGCTCATCATCGTCTCAAAGTATCAATGCATTACATGATGAAGCAAATGAAGAAAACCGATTTTTCGATAGATTTGCAAACCTTATGTCCCATTGGAAGGCTCAAGAAGCTTCCAACACCGCTTCGGTTAAAGCGGTTTCTAAAAGTTGTTTGTCGTGTGGGGGAGCTCATGATTTATCCGAGTGCATTACCGCGGATGGTAACACTTCGAATGCTTTTGTAGCCACGGGAACTTATAACCAAATAGGTCAAGGTTCACGTTCAAATCAAGCTCCACAAAATCAAAATGCTAATAACTATCGAAACAACAATCAAGGTGGAAATTACCAAGGAAATCAAAGGAATTATAACAAGGGTAATTACCAAAGTGGAAATGGGCAAATTTCAAACCAAAACCAAAACCGTGATTTTCAAACTAATGCCCAAGGTTTTCAAAACGATCACACCAAAAATCTTCAAGGAGAATTTTTTAATTATGCTAAGGCTAATGATGCTAAGTTTGACAACATGCAACGTGAGATGGTTAGCTTAAGATCCGAGTTGAAAAACGAGCTTAAAACCGAACTTGCTAATGAACTTAAAACTCATGCTAATAAAATGGAAGTAAATGTCACACGACTCCAACAAAATCAACAAAAAATGGAGCAAGGACAACATGAGATTAAGCAAGAGTTGTTGAAAGCGGATGCTAGGCAATCTAAGTTTGAAGATCGAATGGCTAAAATGTTTGAAGCTATCATGTGTAAGCCTTCTTCTTCGGGTGGTCTTCCTAGTGATACCATCGTGAACCCGAAAGGAGAATTGAAGGTTATTACCACTCGTAGTGGTAAAACTTTCAAAGAACCCATTTCTCGTCCTAGTACTTCTATGGAGAAAGAACCCGAGGTTGTGGTTGAAAAGGAGCACATTACAAGCCCACGAAGTACCGCTCAAACCACACCTACGGTTGAACCAATACCCATTATGGAACCCGAGATTCCAAGGCCGTTGCCTATGCCTAATTTGCCCCAACCCACACCACCTTTACCCTACCCATCAAGACGAGACAAGGAAAAGGCACAAGAACGAAATAATTATCAATTTGAACTTTTTATGAAAATGTTTCGTGACTTGCATTTTAATATAAGTTTTGCCGACGCCTTAGTCATGATGCCTCAATTTGCCGCGAACTTCAAAAGTATGTTGAATAACAAAGAAAAATTGCAAAAATCGTCTAGTTGTTCTTCGGTTTTTCTAAGCCGCATACCTCAAAAAGTCGGTGATCCTGGAAAGTTTTTAATCCCATGTGCTATCCAAGACATGGAAGAATGCTACGCCTTGGCCGATCTTGGTGCTAGTATTAATTTGATGCCTCTCGAGATTTTTAAGTCGCTCAATCTTCCAAATCTCACTCCTTCAAGAATGTCAATCGAAATGGCCGATCATTCTACGATTCTAGCTTGTGGAGTTGCCGAGGACGTCTTCGTGAAAGTTGGGAAATTCTATTATCCCGTGGACTTCATAGTTGTTGATATTCCCATCGATCCTAAAGTTCCGTTAATTTTAGGTCGATCTTTTTTGGATACCTCGAGAGCACTTATCGATGTGCATGCAAGAAAAATCACTCTTCGTTTCAATGAGGAAGAACTCGTCATTAATGCAACCCAAAACTCCACTCTTTCTCATGTTTATTCGATCACATCTTCGTACAATGTCAATCCTATCAAAAACATGTGTCAAAAGATTTCAAATAGAGTTTTAGGAGTTGATAAAAATGAAGTTCCGTCCCCTCCGCCGATGGAGGTTAAGAGTGTTAAGCCGATAATTCCAATCTCGAGTGATTCTTCGGATGATGAATACGTTGATCCCGATGGGGAGGTTTTCTTTGTTGACAAAAGATTTGAAAACTTGCCACCACCTATACCAAAACGTTTTCAAAATGTGAGAATTTTTAGTGTGACTAATATTGTTTTAGATACACCAAATATTTTTGACATAATTAAATCGGGTTTTCACGAGGAGAGTGTTAAAGATGAAAAAGGAAAAGATTTTGAATCTAATTTAAAAGATTTTTCTACTATTCTAACTCCGTCATCACCGCGTGTCTTGAGTACTACAAGCTCGTCTTCCCCTTTTGACGATGCTTTGTGTGGACCAAGTGTGGGGGAAGCCCCTTATGTTCCCTCCCCTTTTTCCACCGAGGACGAGATATTTGATCCTGGAATTGCTTTAATAGGGAAATCTCGGTCTTCCACCGATGCAATAAATGGAAAATCTTTTCATTTGATTGGTGCGAGTCTACCTCGAGTAGCTCATGTTTTTAGAGACTTACCCATTGTCCCACCCTTCTATTTCTTCTCTCCTATTTTCTTCTATCCCATTGGGATTTATGTTGGAGTTGTGTTGTCTCGTCTTTCATCCGAAAACGAGGACGCTATCTTTGACCCCGGTATACGTTTATCGGATTTTTAAAGTACTCCACGTGCTTTTGGGCCTTGTTTATCATGTAAGCCCCACCAAAAATGACCATACCATGATTATCCCTAAATGATCACATTTATGGGGATTCGAGTCGAGCTTTTGACTCGGTTATCAAAAACAAGGTGCCTCGTGGGGGAGACCCATGCTTATCCATGTACATATTATTGCTTTCTAATTAGTTTAATGTGAGGGGATTTGTGCCCTTCCAACCTTTGTTCCATGGTTGTTTATGAATTGTGGCTTTTAGATTATCATCTTCACGATTGAAGCCTCTCGTGTTCGTTTCATGGGAGCACTCGATCGTTTGCTTTGGAGGCCTTTCCCAATATCCATCATGATATATCCTTTTATGTTCTAACCTTAGGTTTTTTAGCACACTTCATAAACGGCTATAACTTATTGGTTACACCCTTTCCATGCTAGATTAGGCATTCGACTACGTCTCTAGCATGGGGGTGTTTGCACCCCTAGACTCGAAACATTGAGGACAATGTTTAACTTTAGTATGGGGGGGGGTGAATAGATACTTGCCTTGCCAAACCTTCACGCTTTCCAAAGTTTATCGTTTTGTTTATCGTTTTCTTGCAAAATAAGGCTAAAAATGGCCAAATTTTAAAATTTTTCTCATGTTTCATAAGTGTTTGAAGACACGAATGTAGATTTTCCGATGGCGAGAATAAGAGTAATTTTTGACTCGACCGTGCGTGTTGAGCACTTAGCTTTGGTTCCTTAACTACACATTAGGCTAAGTCTCTTAAATGAGGACGAGAAATGATAGAGTTAATTATAAGTTACTATGCTAAACGTAGAGTACTCGTATTCTTTCAAAAACTCATGTGTTCTCGTTGTTTGCTTATTCTCCCTTCGCATGTAAATATTTTTTGCTTAATAAATATTGACTTAGCGGTTTAGTTAGGATTGTTGGGTTTCTAGTCTTTTCTAGTAGCTTCCGTGTAATTAAATTGGGAAGACATTAAGGTATCGCCAGCGTCACGGTTTTGAAGTATTGGCACCCTAATAATCGAAAGCTTCACCCAATAATAAGATTTCAAGTGCTCACCTAAATCAAGCAAACAATTTGAAGCCCCACAAGGCCTAAAATCTATGCAAAATTGAAAGTGAATCAAGCCTTAATCTTCGAAGCTTTAAAGATCCAAAATTCGCTTTAGCGTGAGGATATACGTCTTTGGCTAATAAAACCACCGATGAGGCGGATAATAAAAGGCAAGGCAAGACCGAAGTCATAATAAAAGCTTCATGGCGAAGTTGAATAAAAGATGGAGGTAAACCAAAGATAATAAGGTCCTTCCGTTAGGGGGCGTATAAAAGTCTTGGTAATAAGTCTCATGTTCAAAACCGTTATAAAACCGTGTTTATCGATTCTTCTTGTCAACTTAATTTTTTAACATCGTTGTCTATTAGGAGGGGTTATTGATTTGATGGTCTTAGTTACACCGTTAGGACTCTATTTTTAGACCTAAATCTCTATTATCGCATAAGTCAATGATGTATCCTCGTGATCATTAAGACATAATAAAATATAAGAGATACAACTTAGGAATAATGGGAGAATAAGTACGTGATTAGGGCATATGAGTAGTGTTAGCATTACTAACTTATAATGACAATGATCTCGTTGCACGCTTGGCATGGAATTAAGGTGAAAATCGAGGACGACGAAATTATTTCTAACGAAGCATTCACGTGTTCTTATTCTATGAACCTAAACGTCCCATTTTGCGATGAAAATCATACATTATGTCTAAAACGCAAGTAGTAGTAATTTTAGTATTTAGCTAGTTTCCATTCCAATAAAGTCATAAAATTAAATTTTGGAGATGCTTTGATACTTTATTCTTAGCATTGCGTGAGGGCACGACAATGGTTTAGTATGGGGGAGTGATGAGACTGCATTTATACATGGTCTCATCGTCCAAAACGGCCTTAAAATGCATAAAATATCATAAAACATGCCAAATATATGCTCGTGTTTGTTACTTGTGTATTTTTAGGTACGGATATTGAGGAATTGGCAAAAGAACACAAGAATCAATCAAAAACGAACACGGGAAATGAAGTCGCACAATGAACCGGGCCCAAGTTTGGAAATTTGCAAAATGACCCTTGAAGAATTGAAGATTGGCAAAAATGGCCCCTCATCTTTGAAGAACTTGTCACAATTGACCCTCCATTTATCAATTGTACAAGTGTGGACCTTAATATTTGAAGATATTACAAGATCAGTCCATCAAGTTTGAAGATTATGCAAAAGATACCCTTGGAAAAAGTTTTGTAAACCTTTGTGCCACTTTTGACAAGATGTCAAAAGTTGACAAAGGTTAAATAGGCGCTGTTGAGGTTTTAATACAAAGTGAAAGGAAGTTAAATGCTTGGGGACCAAACCTGTTAAAACCACAAACTCCCACACCCAACCAGACGTTGACACGTCAACCCTACCCACCCATTTACCCAATACCCTACCAAACCCGACCCTACCCAAAACCCACACCCGGTTTTATTATTTAAAACTTGGTCAAACCAGTCAACCCCACCCACTAACCTGTTTTTCCCTCCCTTAACAATTATTTAAATTGTTATTAACCCCAAATCAAATCAAACTACCCCTAATCAGCCATAAACCCTAATATCACCCCAGTTCTAATTAACCACAAATCAAAGGGGTTTTAGCTAAATCTCTCCAGAACACTGATTCATGTCACTCTCAACCAAACCCACTTCACCCAACATGATCACATGGACTGTGGACCCCCCCAAGCCTCCCCTGCAAGGTCGTTTTCCACAAAAACCCAAAAGGAGACAAGATAAACGTATGGGATTGCTTTCCTTTGTCCCCAAGGTTCATCCAACGCCCATAAACAAGTCTTCAAGCTGGCACCAGTACAAGCATCACATGGGACGATTTTTGACTAAATTTCAGTCAAAGACTCAAGGGTCTTTTAGGCAATTCAGTTAGCTAGGGTTTAAGGATTCTAGTATGTTCTTTTTAGTTCTATTTAAAGAGATGTGAGCCTGTTCACACTCTCTTGTTCCAGTTTTTTGCATAAACTTATGTAATTCCTTTTTATAAAATTAAAAAGTTTGGTATTTGATAAATTCAATTGTAATTCCTTTTTTAATATATAAGAGTTAGTAAAAGTTATATGCAAGGCTGAGTTCCATTGTTATTTGTGAGAAATTGTGTTTGAGGTTTCAATTTCAAAAAGTTTTTGAAAAAGGACTCAAGTTTTATAAATCATCATTTTTTTTGGAAGTGAAAGTGGACAAAGGGTGTTGATTTGTGAATTCTTTGAGGTTTTAAAACGTGTTTGTAAGTTTCAGAAAGATTTGTGTAAGTTTTTAAGAAAGAAAAACAGAAAGAAGGTAGAATATTGGATTATTGTGCTTTTTCTCTTTGATTTTCTTTTTCAGGGTGTACTTTGTTGATTTGTTGAAGGTTCTGCTCCAACCCGTGTTGGAAGGAGGTGGTTAAGCAACCACAAGGACCCTTGGATGTAAGGGTCCTAGGGTAAAGTTTCTTTTAACTTTGTAAAATTTCAGAAAAATGCTCTTGAGTGATCTTGTATGATCTTGTGATAAAGTGTGTTAACTCTGCATGATTTGTGTTCTATTGTGTTGATATACATGTTAGATACCAATAGGGTCAGTTTGATTGGCTTTTGAATTGATTTGGTTTGATAAAAAGTAGCTTAAAGAATTTAAGGTAGTGTTTGGCAACAAGGATTAGCAGGGTAGTAATCCTTGTTGTGTTTTCAAAAAGGTGTTAGAAAGGTTTAATCAGGTTAAGATAGGTTGCATGATAGTTCTAGGATGGATTAGAACAACATTTGAAACAAGTTTGAGTGTTTAAAAGAGAAAAAGGTATAGCCAAATCTGCATGTTCATAATCTGTTGGATTTTTATGAAGTTTGTGAGCATAGATTTTTGATTTCTGTGAATCTTAGGTTAATTTTGTTACTGTTATTGCTTGAGCATCTTTTTGTGAGTTTGTGTACCAAGTTTGAAGGATTGAATGTCACTAGGTTGCTAGAAATTTGATCAAGAGTCCATTGTCCTAGCTTTTTCATCTCAGAGACTTGCATAGGCCTATATGTGCATTTGCTTTGATCATCTTGGCTGCTAAGTGTGCATAACTTGTGAGTCTTGACTCCTTGTGCTCAGAAAGAGCACAAGGGTGCCTTGTGTTCCACAAAAACATCACCAACACCAATAGCCAAGTCCTCTTGGCTCAAAAATAGCACAAGTGTGCACTCACACTTGATCATCAAAAAGTATTCCAGACTTGCCCACGTTTTGGCTCATAAATCTACTTAATCCTTGTTTGATTTTGATTTTGTTTGAGTTTTTGTGTGTTGTTAAGTCACTGGATCAAGTTTTAAACTTTAAAAAAAAAAAAAATAAATACCAAAAAGGACGTGGCCAGGACTCGAACCTGCGCCACTCCTCTCACAACCAAACGTGCTAACCATCCTGCCCTAGGGTCTTTGACTGCTAGGTTTGGTTTGGTTATATATATATAAGGAGTATTTGTTTTTAGCTTTTATAAATAAGCCGTGAGCTTTTTAGCTTATTCTGGCTTATTTATTAAGCTTTTTGAGCTTATTCCATTTTTCCTAGGTTTTAAATAGGTTTAGGGATTTTTCTGGCTAAAAAGTTTTATTTTTCCATTTATTTAATTATTTTTTAGGATTATTTCTATTTTTATTTTTAGAAAGTCTTTAAAAATTAGTGAACAGTAATATAAAAATACAAAAAAATAGTTTTTAGGTTTTATTTAATATTTTTGAGGTTTACATATAAAAAAGTTTTCAAAAACTTTAATTTTTGATTTTATTTAATTTTAGGTTTTTTTAGCAACTTTAAAAATTAATATAAAATTCATTAAGAGGTTTTAGAAACTTTTGTTTACATTTTCTTTCTAGTTAGAATATTTAGGATTTTTGAGAATTTTTTAGAATTTATTTAAGAACTTTTTATTTTTTAGAATATTTTAATATTATTTTATTCATTAAAATAAAAAGTTCTTAAATAAATTCTAAAAAATTCTCAAAAATCCTAAATATTCTAACTAGAAAGAAAATGTAAACAAAAGTTTCTAAAACCTCTTAATGAATTTTATATTAATTTTTAAAGTTGCTAAAAAAACCTAAAATTAAATAAAATCAAAAATTAAAGTTTTTGAAAACTTTTTTATATGTAAACCTCAAAAATATTAAATAAAACCTAAAAACTATTTTTTTGTATTTTTATATTACTGTTCACTAATTTTTAAAGACTTTCTAAAAATAAAAATAGAAATAATCCAAAAAAATAATTAAATAAATGGAAAAATAAAACTTTTTAGCCAGAAAAATCCCTAAACCTATTTAAAACCTAGGAAAAATGGAATAAGCTCAAAAAGCTTAATAAATAAGCCAGAATAAGCTAAAAAGCTCACGGCTTATTTATAAAAGCTAAAAACAAATACTCCTTATATATATAACCAAACCAAACCTAGCAGTCAAAGACCCTAGGGCAGGATGGTTAGCACGTTTGGTTGTGAGAGGAGTGGCGCAGGTTCGAGTCCTGGCCACGTCCTTTTTGGTATTTTTTTTTTTTTTTTTTTTTAAAGTTTAAAACTTGATCCAGTGACTTAACAACACACAAAAACTCAAACAAAATCAAAATCAAACAAGGATTAAGCAGATTTATGAGCCAAAACGTGGGCAAGTCTGGAATACTTTTTGATGATCAAGTGTGAGTGCACACTTGTGCTATTTTTGAGCCAAGAGGACTTGGCTATTGGTGTTGGTGATGTTTTTGTGGAACACAAGGCACCCTTGTGCTCTTTCTGAGCACAAGGAGTCAAGACTCACAAGTTATGCACACTTAGAAGCCAAGATGATCAAAGCAAATGCACATATAGGCCTATGCAAGTCTCTGAGATGAAAAAGCTAGGACAATGGACTCTTGATCAAATTTCTAGCAACCTAGTGACATTCAATCCTTCAAACTTGGTACACAAACTCACAAAAAGATGCTCAAGCAATAACAGTAACAAAATTAACCTAAGATTCACAGAAATCAAAAATCTATGCTCACAAACTTCATAAAAATCCAACAGATTATGAACATGCAGATTTGGCTATACCTTTTTCTCTTTTAAACACTCAAACTTGTTTCAAATGTTGTTCTAATCCATCCTAGAACTATCATGCAACCTATCTTAACCTGATTAAACCTTTCTAACACCTTTTTGAAAACACAACAAGGATTACTACCCTGCTAATCCTTGTTGCCAAACACTACCTTAAATTCTTTAAGCTACTTTTTATCAAACCAAATCAATTCAAAAGCCAATCAAACTGACCCTATTGGTATCTAACATGTATATCAACACAATAGAACACAAATCATGCAGAGTTAACACACTTTATCACAAGATCATACAAGATCACTCAAGAGCATTTTTCTGAAATTTTACAAAGTTAAAAGAAACTTTACCCTAGGACCCTTACATCCAAGGGTCCTTGTGGTTGCTTAACCACCTCCTTCCAACACGGGTTGGAGCAGAACCTTCAACAAATCAACAAAGTACACCCTGAAAAAGAAAATCAAAGAGAAAAAGCACAATAATCCAATATTCTACCTTCTTTCTGTTTTTCTTTCTTAAAAACTTACACAAATCTTTCTGAAACTTACAAACACGTTTTAAAACCTCAAAGAATTCACAAATCAACACCCTTTGTCCACTTTCACTTCCAAAAAAAATGATGATTTATAAAACTTGAGTCCTTTTTCAAAAACTTTTTGAAATTGAAACCTCAAACACAATTTCTCACAAATAACAATGGAACTCAGCCTTGCATATAACTTTTACTAACTCTTATATATTAAAAAAGGAATTACAATTGAATTTATCAAATACCAAACTTTTTAATTTTATAAAAAGGAATTACATAAGTTTATGCAAAAAACTGGAACAAGAGAGTGTGAACAGGCTCACATCTCTTTAAATAGAACTAAAAAGAACATACTAGAATCCTTAAACCCTAGCTAACTGAATTGCCTAAAAGACCCTTGAGTCTTTGACTGAAATTTAGTCAAAAATCGTCCCATGTGATGCTTGTACTGGTGCCAGCTTGAAGACTTGTTTATGGGCGTTGGATGAACCTTGGGGACAAAGGAAAGCAATCCCATACGTTTATCTTGTCTCCTTTTGGGTTTTTGTGGAAAACGACCTTGCAGGGGAGGCTTGGGGGGGGTCCACAGTCCATGTGATCATGTTGGGTGAAGTGGGTTTGGTTGAGAGTGACATGAATCAGTGTTCTGGAGAGATTTAGCTAAAACCCCTTTGATTTGTGGTTAATTAGAACTGGGGTGATATTAGGGTTTATGGCTGATTAGGGGTAGTTTGATTTGATTTGGGGTTAATAACAATTTAAATAATTGTTAAGGGAGGGAAAAACAGGTTAGTGGGTGGGGTTGACTGGTTTGACCAAGTTTTAAATAATAAAACCGGGTGTGGGTTTTGGGTAGGGTCGGGTTTGGTAGGGTATTGGGTAAATGGGTGGGTAGGGTTGACGTGTCAACGTCTGGTTGGGTGTGGGAGTTTGTGGTTTTAACAGGTTTGGTCCCCAAGCATTTAACTTCCTTTCACTTTGTATTAAAACCTCAACAGCGCCTATTTAACCTTTGTCAACTTTTGACATCTTGTCAAAAGTGGCACAAAGGTTTACAAAACTTTTTCCAAGGGTATCTTTTGCATAATCTTCAAACTTGATGGACTGATCTTGTAATATCTTCAAATATTAAGGTCCACACTTGTACAATTGATAAATGGAGGGTCAATTGTGACAAGTTCTTCAAAGATGAGGGGCCATTTTTGCCAATCTTCAATTCTTCAAGGGTCATTTTGCAAATTTCCAAACTTGGGCCCGGTTCATTGTGCGACTTCATTTCCCGTGTTCGTTTTTGATTGATTCTTGTGTTCTTTTGCCAATTCCTCAATATCCGTACCTAAAAATACACAAGTAACAAACACGAGCATATATTTGGCATGTTTTATGATATTTTATGCATTTTAAGGCCGTTTTGGACGATGAGACCATGTATAAATGCAGTCTCATCACATCCCAAGTTTACATGCGTAGCAATTTGCCAAACACTGTCACTCCACAATCTGGATACTACTTAAGATATTCTGCCTATGTAAAACCCAATCACATGAATGATTCAAGCAACTCTAGCAATAGCAACAAGAACATGCCTATGTGAAGTTCAAATGACACGGGTCATAAAAGCTATCTAGAGGATGCTAAGATAAAGACACAAGCAAGAGATAGGACCCAACCAAAACCTAGGAGCACTAATCACACATCTAGGAATTTTAGACCCTTCTATGATGTGCCCAAATCAGCCTATCCTAGGCACACTAGATCCTTCTCAGATGCTAAGCACTTTGTTTGCACGAAATGTAACAAATGTGTGTTTAATGCCATTCATGATGATTGCATCACTAAAGTCCTGAACAAGGTGAACCAAACAGCTAGAGCATCTCAAAGATGGAACCCTAAAGGAAATAGTTTTTCTCCAATTAAGTCTTCCGCGGTGCATGAGAAAGCTAAGTTTCCTAGACCCTGTCTTAAGTGGTGACAAACAGGTAGAATCTTCAAAACAACTGGTCTTAAATGGGTTCCTACTGGAAAAATATTTCCCTCTAGCACGACAAAGGTTCACTGTGAACCCCCACATGGTTCTCACAAAGATATTACTAACAAATATGCAAGCATACAAACTACTGATGAAAGTGCAGGCAATCAAGTAAAGGTTCAACAAGAACATAAAGGTTTTCCTTATTCATACCGTTCAACAAAAGACACTCTCAGAGTTTGGTTGCTAAAGAAACAAATATCAGAGAAATATGTGTCTCAGGGGTTTCACCAATAAGAAACACAATGGCACTTGAACAAAGCAGTTTAAGTCCCGATCCACAACGACACACGACTTCCGTTCACAACCGCACGGAACTCGGAACTCAAGACCACAGCAATGAACCGTCAAGTTCAAAGCTGGTTCCTGAACATGTTCCTAGAGCTGATATGACAGTCGACACGACAATTGAAGAGTTGGAAATGTTATATGGACCAATGTATGATGAATATTTCACGGGGGAGAAACAAGTTGTATCGAAGTCTTCCGCTGTCACTCATGATACGAATGATGATACCAATCATCATCAACAAAAGGATACAACTTCATCTGCTTCAACACGGGTTATTGCAGATTTACCTCCTCAGAATATCACTTCAACAATAGATCCTACAACATCCACAACTACTGTCATTGCTCCAGAGAACACAAATCAATAAGACGATGCATTATCTGACGATGACGATTTTCACAACCCATTCGGTACACTGGTACACGAAACTGGAGAGTCTTCTACTCGCCATGTTGATTCGTCAAATATGCATACGTTCTATCAACGACATCCTTCAACACATCATTGGACCCGAGATCATCCTTTGGTTCACGTAATTGGAAACCCTTCACAGCCTGTTCGTACAAGACGACAGCTAGAAACTGATGGCGATGTTTGTATGTTCGCACTCGCCGTGAGTACTGCTGAACCGAAAAACATCAAAGAAGCCATGGCTGATCATGCTTGGATTGAATCGATGACGGATGAACTTCAACAATTTGAAAGACTTAAAGTCTGGGAACTTGTTGACAGACCATACGATGTGACTCCTTTAAATCTTCGTTGGATCTGGAAAAACAAGATGGATGAAGAAAATACGATCATCAAGAACAAAGCTAGGCTAGTGGCTAAGGGGTATGGCCAGATAGAGGGTATTGATTTTGAAGAATCATTTGCACCAGTAGCTCGCATGGAAGCGGTTAGGATTTTCCTTGCCTATGCTGCACATAAGGGATTCATCGTATATCAAATGGACGTAAAGACGGCGTTTCTTAACGGTCCTTTGAAGGAAGAAGTCTATGTCACGCAGCCGGAAGGATTCGTCGATCCTCATTATCCTAACAAGGTGTATCGTCTCCACAAAGCACTTTATGGACTCAAGCAAGCTCCAAGGGCGTGGTACGACGAGCTCTCGAAATTTCTGGTCTCCAAAGGTTTCTCAAAAGGTTCCATTGATTTAACTTTGTTCACTTATAAATATGGGGATGACATTCTGCTTGTGCAAATTTATGTTGATGACATTATTTTCGGGTCTACAAACCCAAAACTTTCAAAATGGTTTGAAAAAGTAATGCACAACAGATTTGAAATGTCTATGATGGGCGAACTAAAATTCTTTCTAGGAATTCAAGTTCACCAATCCCCAAGTGGTATCTTTATAAACCAAGCTAAGTATTGTCAAGAGATAATCAAAAATCATGGTATGACATCATGTGACCCCGTTGGGACACCATTATCAACCACATCCCTAGATGCTGATTTGGAGGGATTACCCATAGATCAAACGAGATATCGTTCCATGATCGGGTCCCTCATGTACTTGACAGCGAGCAGACCTAATATACATCATGCTACATGCTACTGTGCACGATATCAAGGACGACCCACTGAAAAGCACCTCAAGGAGGTTAAACGGATCTTTCGGTACCTTAAGAATACCATTCACATGGGACTCTGGTATCCGAGGGAAACCGGTTTCTTTCTAACGGCCTATTCAGATTCTGATCATGCAGGGTGTCTTGATACACGTAAAAGTACTTCTGGTGGTGCACAATTTCTAGGTCAAGACAAGCTTGTGGGATGGTCTTCCAAGAAGCAGGATTGCACGTCACTGTCATCAGCCGAAGCGGAGTATGTGTCTCTATCTGCGTGTTGTGCCCAAGTTCTATGGATGAGAACACAACTCACGGATTATGGCTTCCACTTTGATAAAGTACCTATGTACTGTGACTCAAAGTCGGCCATAGCCATCTCCTGCAATCCAGTACAGCATTCCCGCACGAAGCACATTGATGTCCGATATCACTTCATAAAGGAACAAGTTGAAAGAGGTATCGTTGAATTATACTTTGTTGGAACAGATTACCAATTAGCCGACTTGTTTACGAAAGCTCTGTCGTAAGATAGGTTTGAGTATCTCCTTAGGCAAATTGGTATGAGATGTTTGACTCCAGCAGACCTGGAGATTCTGGAAAAGGTGCCTGCTTGATTTATCTTTCAAACATCAACTTGTAAATATCTTTGAAAAAGCAAAATACAAAAATATAAAACACATAAAAGCAAAACACAAAATTAAAAAAATCTTTCAAAATCCAAAAATATTCTTCTCGACATGTCTTTCAGTATCGATAATATGGACGTGCCTAGAAATGTCGCTCAATAACGACACGGGTGTGTACATAAAGCTCGAATGAAAGTTGTAAATATTTTTCAAAACATGTCATTTCTTCTTTTAATAAAGGAAATTGTCTATTTTGGACAATATTTCCAAACAACGGGTAGAGCAATCTATCACGGGTTGAGCTTGTCACAAAACATTCAACGTTTTGAGCTCAACACAATGGCTTGTAATTACTTTCAGATTGCAACCCGGAACTATATTCACGAGGGAGTGTACGATTTCGTGCTCTTACCCTTAGCAAAAGAAGTTAAATCTTCTTACACTTGAGTGGATTCGTCAAGACATTCAAAGTCTATGAACTCAAGTTTATGCTTTAGAAAAACCTCTTCGACAAAAAGAATTGATTTTTCAAAAAGCGTTGAACACAATTTTTTCAAGAATTTTTCAATGATATTCAAAATCTTTCAAAAATTGTGTGTTCAACAACTCCCATCCTCAAAAAGCGAAATGTGGATCATATCCTCATAATGACAATTCAATTGGATCAATTTTTGAGGGGGAGCATTTTAACTTCATGCAAAAGATTAACACATCTTTCTCCTGGAGATTTCAAGACTATTTTTCAAAATATATTTTAATCAAATTTGGTATCTCTAATATCAAAAGATTTTATATATTAGAGATAGGGGGAGAAAATGTGATTAAAATGTGATCTAATATAAGACTCAAGCACTTTCACTCCTACCTACATGTGCGAAACACTTTCGATTATCGATGCACATGTGAAGGGGGAGCTTTTCTAAAACGACAAAACTAGCAAGGTGTTAAATATTTTTCAAACACTTTGTTAGAATTTAAAGTGGTTTTCATGGTTACGATCAAATACCCACAACATCTTTAATTCACGACGTTATTGGTGTCAAAAGGGTGGTTAGGTTTAAGTCCTATGATCCAACCAGAACCGGAGGGATCTTCCCAGGGACAATCCAATAGATTATTAGAAGTCCTTAGGAAAGATGGAGTAGAATGTGAACGTAGCAGAATGCCGACTAAGTACTGATGCTAGCACTGGAACAATCACAACAAGGTGCTAGTAATGATGTCTTGGTAAGCATTGAAGGGGTTGAAGAATGAAAAAGAAATGTAAGGATAAAGGGTGTAAAGAAAGAAGCCCTCCATACAACTTAGGCAGAAACCGGGTCAACCCATCATGAAGACAAACTCATCATGGACCCAGTGATGTGAAGCACAACCCTTTCCTAGCTACTCAGGCTTCTCTCAAAAGAAGTTTGTTTTATTGTCACGGAGATCAACACGACTTCTATTGACTTTCTCACTCCGAGATTGTTGATATTGAATAGGTGGCATCTGCTCCAGCCTCCGACCACTAAAAGTGCACAAATCGAGTCTAGAGCCAAGAGATCAATCAAATCTCGTTAGGACACACGGATGAAGATCAAGAGAGTCCTACGCTATATCATTGTGATATTGCTAGAACACTCAGAGTGATACTACTTAGTATTCACAATGATGAGTGGAAATCCTTCCAGTGTTAACCTCAAACAGCACTGCGGTAGGTCATATGCAAGATTCTTTATGAATTGAACATATGTAAAACTGAAAAGCAACAGTGGTTTGATTCTGAATTGATTCAAACTCGTTTCAGGTTTCTACGCAATATCTTTATGGTCTTGCCAGAACATTCAGAGTGATATTTATTAATATTCACAGTGACGAATGGAAATCCTTCTAGCGTCAACATCAAACAGCGCTACGGTAGGTAACTTGTGAGATTCTTATGAATCAAACTTGTGTCAACTGGAAAGCAACAATGGTAAGATTCGTTATGAATCAAACTTGTTCCAGGAACTTGAATTGACGACTTTAATCAAGCGGATATTTATCCAATTGATTCACTCTTTATGTTCGCAGTCTTGCTTTGAGACGGTCGAGTAAAGAGAACGGCTAGTACTGCCGCGAAACCCTGTCAAGGAGATTCTTAATTGTATCTACCTGATCACAGGTACGATATTTAATATCGTATAACGGTCTTCACCGACCGGAGGTAAAACGCTACCGATTTAGGACGAATGTCAAAGCCATTCAGTCCGTGTCTATGTTTTGTCTCGAGAAGGTGGCGTCACGGTGTACTCAGCAAAGTCAGATATACACAACCACATATTCAGGCCCCAAAGACTTATCCAACAATTGATAGTGTGAGCATGTGGATAAAGACACAAGATTACAAGATGGCAAAGACAAGTCAAGAATGATTTGAAGATCTCAAGACTTAAAGACAAAGTCAAAAGACAACGACAAAGGCTCAAAGATCACAGCATGAAGGAACAAAACTACTGTTACACGTTCAAGACTCATTTATGACGAAATTCATAAATCTCCATTGGAATCCAAATATCAAAGAGGAATGACCTCACATTGGGGGAGATTGTTAGCCTCAAAATATTGAGTCAAACAAGAATGTTCGGTCATAGGTTTCTATTGTATTATTTATTAGAACGTTGTAATAAGTAGTTATTTAGTTGTGATTCACGGGCTTGGATTTAAACTAATTAAAGTCCAAAATACAAGCCCGGCCCAATATATAGTCCATTAAAGCCCGCATGTGGGTGGACTATATATACTACCCTCCTAGCATGTTAGGAGGGTGGTTGGTTCATTTGTATTCTCATTCCTTAATCTAACATTCACCTAGTTCCAACCATTTCTCTCTCACTTTCTCTCACTACTTTCTCTCTCTAGAATTCTTCTCATTTCTACCTTTCTTTCTTTATTTCGTGTAGTATAACATCATATATTAGGGACAACATCTATGTCTATCGGCAATGATTTAGCAACCTTGTCACTTGGCTGACGCGGTTTTGATTGTATATTCAATCGAAAATTCTTTTGAAATTTTACATCATTGATATTAACACCTTCGAATGACGTTTCAAAGATTTCTTGAATAAATTCTTGCTTGCATTCAAGTGAAATACAATGTGTTTGAATCTCATAAAAATGTTTTGAAAGCGATGAATACGAATCTTGAAGCTTTAAAAATTCAACGTCAGATTCGTGACAAGTACTATCTACCACATTATCCACAAATTCAACATTATGCACAATAGAATCATTATCAACACTTTTATTCACACAGATGGGGACAATATCATGTGACATTAATTGCTTCAGAAGCTGATCATTTTCACGTGAAATTCGTTCAATTTCAATTAAACCGTTTTCATAAGCATCATCCATTTCATTGAAAACACGTTTAACTTCATCTATTTCCAAAACCAAATCTTGATCAATATTGCTAAAAAAAGCTTTAATATTTTTTACAAACGGAACAATTTCGTCTCGAAACGCAGCTCTAGTGTGCTTAAAATTTCATTCACCTTACGTTATGGCTGAAGCCGTCGTACGTTCCTGAATGACCTTGTCAAAATCGGCAAAGTGTTGGTACAACACATTTAAGCTGTCTGACACCTTACTTCTTGGTGGAATTAACTTAGTTAATTCCTTTTTGACAAGTGTAGGGGACTTACTAGGAAGGTTTTCCTTTGACAAATTTTGGGGCACAACAACTGATAATTTAGTTAATTCTGTTTGTAATCGAATACATGTCTTTTTATTAAATTGATCTTTATTATGTTGAACATAATCAAGCTTATGGAATTTTGAAAGCATTTTAGATTGAGTTTCTTCCGCAAGTGACCCTGTTAGAATAATCTATCGGAATACCCTGTCGGAATAATATGTCGGAATACCCCTGTCGGAATAAACTGTCGGAATACTTTGTCAGAATACCCCTGTCGGAATAAACTGTCGGAATATGATGAGACTGCTTTTGTATATAGTCTCATCATCCAAAATAGGCTTAAAATTCATAAAATATCATGAAATATGCCAAATATATGCTTGTATTTGTTCCATGTGTATTTTAGGTACGGATATTGAGAAAATCACAAAAGATCACAAGAATCAAAGAAAAGCGAACACGAGAAAAGAAGTCGCACAATGAACCGGACCCAAGTGTTGATTTTCCAAGAAAAACCCTTGAAGAATTGAAGATTGTATAAGAAGGGTCCTCCAATATTGAAGAATTGACACTTTGAACCCTTGTATATTCATAATTACAAGTTTGGTCCTTAAAGTTTGTTAAATTTACAAAAAAGGACCCTCCACTTTGAAGAATTGGCAAGAATGGTCCGTCATATTTGAAGACTTGTCATTTTTAGTCCTCCAAAAAGTCAACAATACAAGTCAATACCTTGAAGATTGAAGACTTTACAAGTTTGGTCCTTCAAATATCTACAAATGGCAAAACAAGTCCTTGAAAGCCCTTTGCAAAACTTTTTGTGGCAAAAGTGTGAAAAACCAAACTTCCATTTCAAAGGAAATCTAAATAATACATATTCAAACCTAAAATGAAAGAAACAAAGGAATTCAGGGACCAAAGCTGGCAAACAAGAAACCTTACCTTAACCAACCACAACCCACCACGTGCCCCACTACCTCCTCTCCACCAATCACAAGCCACCAATCCTCCATGTCATAATCCCACTCACCAGCTATTTACCTAATTAAATTAATTAGTTAAAATTGGCGCCTAACATCATATTTAAAACTTAAAACAGATCAAAACCTTGTTCTTCATGTTCTTAATACGATTTGGGTATTTCTTAACCATGATGAATTAAGACCTAATCTCTTCCAGAATGATGATTAGTGGTCTTATTATCATAACCCAACCCTTAAACCCCCATCACCATCAACTCACATGTCTCACCACCCTTCCACTGCCTCACTTTTCACCTTCAAACAAAAACCATGCAGCAAATCTACGACTCAAGTTGCTTATTTCCTAAGCATGTATTAGACGTCCAAGATCACCCCTATCCCACTGGCATCACATGTATCTTCATACAAGTGAAATTCAGTCAAAAATTTTCAAAATTCAAAGGGCAAAAGAGGAACTTCATACATGAGGGTTTTTATTTTTCCAGCTTAATAGAACACATGTACACCCTCTATATAAAGGGTATAGGGTCATACATTGTTCTTTGTTCTTGGTTTTCTTTATTCAAGTTTCTATAAATCCTTTGTTTCAAGTGAATGAAAAAAGTGTTTGAAATCTGTGACGAAATCCAAGTTCCACGCATTTAATCTTGTTGTTTATGTTCTAAGTTTATGTTTGCTGAAGTTTGAAAGATTGGTTTCAAGTATTGTGCAAGTTTGTAAAAGTTCTCTTAAAACCTGATTTTTTCTAAGTTCTTGTTCAAACACTTGAACTTTTTTGCGCTATAAGTTGATCATATCACCCTGATAAAGAGTTTATCAAGGTGTTGTGAGGCTTGTGGTATGGGAAGCATTAAGGGGTGGGGATCAAGCTTGAAAAGATTTTGGTCATTTTCCATTTTTGTTCATATAATATGTTTTGTTCTAACTTTGTTGTTCTTAGCAGTTTGATGGAATCTTGTGGTTGTTAAGCTACCACATAAGCTCTAACATACGTGAGTGTGGATGTACATTCATGAGGTTTGAGTTCTATTTCCCAAAAATCTGTTGAAAAATGTGTTTTATGTGATTTTGATTCTGCTAGTGTATGTGTTGTTCTTGTGATCTAAATCTTGTTGAATATGCATGATAATGTTGTTATGATGATTAGCTAGGCTTGGTCTAACCTGAAAACGCTTTTAACTTCATAAATTTTGATTTTGAAAAGTTTAAGGGGTGTTTGGGTCTACTGCATGTTTCAAGGTTGGATTGATTTAAGTAGGTGGTACTTATTGGCTTGAGGTAGTTCTTGTTTAAATATCATAATAGAGTCGTTTGCTGCATGTTTTGTGGTTTGTATCATACTAATCCAACGAGTGCCTATAAAATCTTGAAAACTAGTTGTTTTTGCCTATGGTTTTGTCAACACCTAGATTGTGTGCATATATAGGGTTAACAAGTAATTAATCATAGTTATCGCAACCTGAGTAATAGATCTGAGGCTTTAAATTTGGATTTGTGGTCAAAGAGTTCAACAAAAAATGTTCTTATCTGTTATTGTTCATTAGTAACTTGATTGTGCTTGAATCTTGTTCAAAACATGGAAGCAGTGAATGAAATAAGTTAATGTGTGAGTCATTAAGTTTTATTGAGCTTGTGTATGCATTTGGTGGACTGTGGTCAACTTATACTAGCTTTTTCATTAGCTTATATCACCAGATCTTCTTATAACATGTCTGTGTCATGTCTGTGGACTAATTGAATAAACTATATCATTTGGCTAAGTGATTTTGTGTTTTTCTTCTTGATTGTGACTCCCTACAACTCACTAGTTGTAGGGGTGCCCTTATTGTCTAAAATCATCAAGTGAATCTCTATAAAAAGCGAAGTCAAAAACTCAAAGCAGTGGGAACTCCTTTCCGCTGCTGCTAGCCACTGCTAGTACATATTGGTCAACAACTTATTTTCAGTCATTCTAGATTATTCCCTTGTGAAACAACTTTTTTTTTTGTGATAGATCTTAATATTTTGAGCTTATTAATCAGTTTTGAAGTTTACATCTTTTGGTTTTAGCTTTTGACTAGAAAACGACTATTTTGTCTTTCTCAAAACAGCTTATTGCTTATTTCAACTTATTGAGTGTGCTTATCAGGAAACTTTTTGTTAATTAAGCTTATTTTTGTCATTTAAAATCTTTTGCAAGTTGAATCAGCTTTTGAAGTGGCCTAGAACTCAAAAACGACTATTTCGTCGTTTTCTGTAGAGAGCTTTTGCTTATTTCAGGCTTATTTCTTGGGCTTATTCAAAAATTCTTTTTACAAACAGCTTAATTAGGTCAAGAGAAGGTTGTGTTTCAAATTTCAGCTTATGGCATCAGCTTATAGCTTAATGGGCCAAAAAGCCCATTAAGAATAAGCTACTTTGAAATAAGTTGTGATAAGCTAACTTTCAGCTTTTGGGCCTTCAAAATTTTGTGTTTAAAATTGAATTTTAAGCTTATCTAGAACTTTCGGGCCATTTTTGTGAACTTTTTCTTATTGGGCCAAAACTAAGCCCATAAAGGGACTGTTTTACTATTTGACCCATTTGGAGGCCCATTAGGGGTATTTTGGTAATTTCAATATTATTTTATTTTTAATATTCTTTTAATATTATTTTATTATTAAAAATAGTTTTTAATACTTTTGCAAGTTTTTTCATTTTTCATAGCTTAAATACATTAAGTTAGGAATTTTAAAAGTTTTAGATTAATTTTCTTGTCATTTAATTAATTTTTGGAATTATTTTAATATATTCATAGTTTTTACTCATTTTTAAATAGTTTTAATTACTTTTAAATTTTTCAAAAATAGTTTTTAACTTTGTAAGTCATTTTAGAGTTTTACAAGTTGAAAAATCTTATTTTGGGTTTTTTGTTAATTAAATTGATTTTTTGGGCTTTAATTAGCATTACAAAATTATTATTTAATTAAATAAAAGGTTTGAGTGATTTTTGATTTTTTGTACACTCTAATTACATTTTTTAGTATTTATTGCAATTTTCTAGGAATTTTTAGGTTAATTTTTAAATTTCGTTATATTTACGACTTTTCGTCTTAGTGTAATTTAGAATCTTAACCGTTATCCTTTTCTAATTTCTTTCTTCATAACCATAATCACAAACTTAATCATCTCTTTACACAACACACTAGCCTCCTTGGGAACGAACTCACTCATTGGGTCATTTGTGCACGATTTTCCTAAATCGTCGTACTTACCACTAATTTACATCTTGTTTTTCCTAAAACAAGTGTACTTTTACAACCATCATTTTGGCTCCACTGCCAGGGAGGCGTGTTGTGTTTTGATTTGAACAATTGTTGTTTTTATATTGTCCATAAATATAATTGTGTTAGTAGAACTCTACTAATACGTATTATCGGTTTTTCGTTTTTGTGTGAATATTATTACTATATTGTATACGTAATACTATAAATTCACAAGTACTCCAAAAGTGTGAAAACACAACATTGATTCGGGATTTCATCACTCGATCATTGTATTCAAATCTCAAAGAAAGAAAAAAGGCGAAATAGATAAATACTTTCGTGAAGCTTGATTTTGAAAAACACAAACTATATCGTGGGTATAAGGCGGGTGTTATAGAATACACCCTAAAGAAAAAGGCTCTTAAGTGCTTCACGCCGCCTCGTTTCTCCGCTTGCTTGTGCATGTTTAGATAAAAAGGGCTAATCGAGGGTTTGCCAACCAAAGTATTATCTACATATCATATATATTTTCTTGGTTTCAATTGATTAAACCCTCTTGAACATTTTGGTGTTCCACCAACGTTCTAAAGTCATCGAAGGCGTTCACTTCACGTGATCGTTTTCATTCATTAAGGCTCCTTTAATCAAGAGATTTGATTTGAGGAGAGATTTGTAGATTTTTGTCTACGTAATACATCACCAAAATCCAAAAAAAAGTAAAAACAATCAAAAACACAAAATTATTTTTTTTAAAAGCTAAAAACACCAAAAAGAATCTTTTTTGTTCATCCCCACGTTGTACATGAAGTTTATGCAAACTCGTAATCAAGAAAGACGTGCACGTAAACGTCGTAATCGAAACGAAAACACACCAACACCTTCTAATGAAGAGACTCCAAGTGAGGAACCCATTGTAGAACAAGAAGCTATCATGGCTAATCGTACTATGATGGAGTTGCTTCAAGCACCCACCGAGGGTTTTGGAGAGGCCATTGTGATTCCCGCCATCCTTGCGGAGAACTTCGAGTTCAAGACGGGTTTAATGTCTATGCTTCAAGCAAACAAGTTTCGCGGACACGAAAAAGACAACCCACATTATCACATTAGGCAATTCAATCGTCTCACTGTGACTAACAAGTTTAACGATGTACCCCACGATGCCATTAAGATGATGTTGTTTCCATACTCATTGGATGGACCCGCCAAGATATGGCTCGAGAAAGAACCCCCAAATTCGATTTTTGACGTGGGGTGATCTCGTTTCTAAGTTTGTGAATCAATTTTTTCCACCATCTAAAACAACACATTTGAAAAACGAGATTTCAAGATTTACTCAAAGGTCTAATGAGAGTTTTTCTATGGCTTGGGAAAGATTTAAAGAAATGTTACATGAGTGTCCACACCATGATTTTTCCGAATTACATCAAATTGACACTTTTTATAATGGGCTTAATGATCATGAACGAGATAACTTAAATGCCGCCGCGGGGTGGTAATTTTTTATGCAGAACGACTGATGAGGCTTTGAAAATCATTGAGAATAGGTATAAGGTTTACAACCCTCGTAATACACCGCGTGTTGCCACTATAGGTTCATCATCGTCGTCTCGTAACTTGAGTGCCTTGCAAGATGAAGCAAATGAGGAAAATCGGTTTTTCGATAGGTTCTCGACGCTTATGACTCATTGGAAAAGCATAAGAACTTTGAATTCCGCATCGGTTAAGGCGGTTGGAAAGAGTTATATTTCCTGTGGTGGAGCTCATGATTTTTCGGAGTGCATTACCGCGGATGGTAACACTTCGAGTGCTTATGTAGCAACGGGAACTTACAACGAAAACGGCCAAGGTTCCCGCCCAAATCAAGCTCCACAAAATCAAAATGTAAACAACTATCGAAACAACAATCAAAATGGTGGTTATCAAAGCAATCAACGTAACTTTAACAAGGGTAATTAACAAAGTGGGAACAATGGGCAAATTTCAAATCAAAACCAAAACCGTGATTTTCAAACTACCACACAAGGTTTTCAAAATGCTCACACTAAAAATCTTAATGGAGAATTTTTGGATTATGCAAAAGCAAACGATGCTAAGTTTGATAACATGCAATGTGAGATGATTAGCTTAAGATCCGTGTTGAAAAACGAGCTTAAAAACAAACTTGCTAATGAATTGAAAACTCATGCTAGTAAAATAGAAGGAAATGTTCAACGTCTCCAACAAAATCAACAAAAAATGGAGCAAGGTCAACATGAGATTAAGCAAGAGTCATTAAAAGCGGATTCTAGGCAATCAAAATTTGAAGATCAAATGGGAAAAATGTTTGAAGCTATCATGTGTAAACCCTCTTCTTCGGGGTGGTCTTCCTAGTGATACCATTGTAAACCCGAAAGGAGAATTGAAGGTTATTACTACTCGTAGTGGTAAAACTTTCAAAGAACCCATTTCTCCTCCAAGTACTTCTACAGAGAAGGAAATAGAGAAAGATCCCGAGGTGGTGGTCGAAAAGGAGCATATCCCAATCCCACAAAGTACCACTCAAACCACACCTACGGTTGAACCAATGCGAATAGTAGAACCCGAGATTCCAAGGTCGTTGCCTATGCCCCAACCCACACCACCATTACCTTACCCCTCGATACGAAACAAAGAAAAGGCACAAGAATGTAACAATTATCAACTTGAACTTTTTATGAAAATGTTTCAGGACTTGCATTTTAACATACGTTTTGCCGAAGCTTTGGTCATGATGCCTCAGTTTGCCACAAACTTCAAAAGTATGTTGAATAACAAAGAGAATTTGCAAATATCGTCTAGTTGTTCATCGGTTTTTCTTAGTCGCATACCTCAAAACGTCGGTGATCCCGGTAAATTTTTAATTCCGTGTGCTATCCAAGATATGGAAGAATGCTACGCCTTGGCCGATCTTGGTGCTAGTATAAATTTGATGCCTTTTGAGATTTTTAAGTCGCTCAATCCTCCTAATCTCACTCCTTCATGAATGTCAATTGAGATGGCCGATCATTCTACGATTCTAGCTTGTGGAGTATCCGAAGACGTCTTTGTGAAAGTTGGAAAGTTTTACTATCCCGTGTACTTTATCGTTGTAGACATTCCCATCGATCCTAAAGTTCCTCTAATTTTAGGTCGATCATTTTTGATACCTCGAGAGCACTTATTGATGTTCATGCTAGGAAAATCACTTTACGTTTCAATGAGGCGGAACTCGTCATAAATGAAATTCAAAACTCTATGCTTTCTCATGTGTATTGTATCACGTCTTTAAACCATGTTGATTCAACCAAAGACATTTGTAAAGGATTTTCAAAGAGAGTTTTAGGAGTTGTCGATAAAAACGATTTTCCATCCCCTCCGCCGGTGGAGGTTAAGAGTGTTAAACCTACGTCTTTAATCACAGAAGATTTTTTGGATGATGAATATGTTGACCCCGATGGAGCGGTGTTCTTTATTGATAAACGTTTTAAGAACTTACCACCACCTAAACGTGATTTAAATGTGAGAATTTTTAGTGTGCCTAACATCGTTTTAAAAACACCAAATATTTTTGACATAATCAAATTCGGTTTTCATAAGGAGTTTTCAAAAGATGAAAAAGGAAAAAAATTTGAATTGGATTTAAAAGATTTTTTCTACAATTATAACTCCGTCATCACTTCGTGTTTTGAGTAGTACAAGCTCGTCTACTCCTTTTGACGATGCTTTGTGTGGATTTAGTGTGGGGGAAGCCCCTTATGTTCCCTTCCCTTACTCCACCGAGGACAAGATATTTGATCCCGGAATTGTTTATAAAGGGAAATCTCGGTCTTCCACCGATTCAATAAATGGAAAATACTTCCATTTGATTGGTTTGAGTCTACCTCGAGTAGCTCAAAAGTTTGTCTTTCCATTTGTCCCACCCTTCTACTTCTCATCTCTTTTCTTCAAACTCTTTGAGTTTTTGGCACGTGTTGAAGTGGCGTTGGTTTGTTTATCCAATAAAAACGAGGACACCATCTTCAATCCCGGTATTTTACATCATCAAAGGACTTAGTCCTTAATACCGGTTGCTTTTGGGCCTTGTTTATCATGTAAGCCCCACCAAAAATTGACCATACCATGATTATCCCTAAATGATCACATTTATGGGGGATCCGAGTCGAGCTTTTGACTTGGTTATAAAAAACAAGGTGCCTCGTGGGGGAGTCCCATGCTTATCCATGTACATATTATCGCTTTCTAATGTAGTAAAGTGAGGGGATTTGTGCCCTTCCAACCTTTGTTTCGTGGTTGTTTGTGTATTTTGGTTCTTAGATGATCATGATCTTCACGATTGGAGCCTCTCGTGTTCGTTTTATGGGAGCACTCGATCGTTTGCTTTTAAGAATTTCTCGATATCCATATGATATATCCTTTGATGTTCTAACCTTGGGTTTATAGCACACTTCATAAACGGCTTTTAAATTTAACGGTTACACCCTTTCCATGCTAGATTATGCATTTGACTACATCTCTAGTATGGGGGTATCCTACCCTTAGACACGAAACATTGAGGACAATGTTTAACTTTAGTATGGGGGTGAATAGATACTTTCCTTTCCAAACCTTCATGCTTTCCAAAGTTTATCTTTTTGTTTATCGTTTTGTTGCAAAATAAGGCTAAAAATAGCCAAATTTTAAATTTTTTCTCATGTTTTGTAAGTGTTTGAAGACACGAATGTAGATTTTCTGATGGTGAGAATAAGAGTAATTTTTGACTCGACCGTGCGTGTTGAGCACTTAGCTTCGATTCCTTAACTTCATATAAGGCTAAATCTCTTTAATGAGGACGAGAAATGATAGAGTTAATTATAAGTTACTATGCGAAATGTAGAGTACTCGTATTCTTTCAAAAACTCGTGTGTTCTCGTTGTTTGCTTATTCTCCTTTCGCTTGTATACACATTTTGCTTAATAAGTATTGGATTAGCGGTTTAGTCTTGATTGTTGGTTTCTAATCTTTTCTAGTAGCTTCCATGTAATTAAATTGGGAAAACATTAAGGTATCGCCACCGTCAAGGTTTTTAAGTATTGGCAACCCGAATAATCAAAAGCTTCACCTAATAATAAGATGTCAAGTGCTCACCTAAATCAAGCAAACAATTTGAAGCTCACAAGGCCAAAAAATCTATGCGAAATTGAAAGTGAATTATGCCTTAATCTTTGAAGCTTTATAGATCCAAAATTCGCTTTTAGCGTGAGGATATACGTCTTTGGCCATAATAAACACCTCATGGCGAGGTTAAATAAAAGGAAAGGAAAGACAAAAGTCATAATAAAAGCTTCTTGGCGAAGTTGAATAAAAGATGGAGGTAAACCTATGATAATAAAGCCCATCCGTTAGGGGGCGTATAAAAGTCTTGTTAATAAGTCTCATGTTCAAAACCGTTATAAAACCGTGTTTATCGATCCTTCTTGTTGACTTAATTTTTTGACATCGTTGTCTATTAGGGGGGTTATTAATTCGATGGTCTTGGTTACGCCGTTATGACTCTGTTTTTAGACCTAAATCTCTATCATCGCATAAGTCAATGATGTATCCTCATAATCATTAAGACAGAAATAAAATATAAGAGATACACCTTAGTAATAATGGAGTATAAGTACGTGATTAGGGCATATGAGTAGTGTTAGCATTACTAACTTATAATGACAATGATCTCGTTGCACGCTTGGCATGGAATTGGGGTGAAAATCAAGGACGACGAAATTATTTCTAACGAAGCATTCACGTGTTCTTGTTCTATGAACCTAAACGTCCCATTTTGCGATGAAAATCATACATTGTGTCTAAAACAGAAGTAGTAGTAATAGTAGTAGTGTAGCAAGTTTATCATTTAATAAAAGTGCATAAAAATGAATTTTGGAGGTGCTAAGATACTTTATTCTAGCATTGCGGAGGGCACGACAATGGTTTAGTATGGGGGAGTGATGAGACTGCTTTTATACATAGTCTCATCGTCCGAAATAGGCTTAGAATGCATAAAATATCATGAAATATGCCAAATATATGCTTGTGTTTGTTCCATGTGTATTTTAGGTACAGATATTGAGAAAATCACAAAAGATCATAAGAATCAAAGAAAAACGAACACGGGAAAAGAAGCCGCACAATGAACCGGACCCAAGTGTTGATTTTCCAAGAAAAACCCTTGAAGAATTGAAGATTGTACAAGAAGGGTCCTCCAATATTGAAGAATTGACACTTTAAACCCTTTTATATTCATAATTACAAGTTTGGTCCTTAAAGTTTGTCAAATTTACAAAAAGGACCCTCCACTTTGAAGAATTGGCAAGAATGGTCCCTCATATTTGAAGACTTGTCATTTTTAGTCCTCCACAAAGTCAACAATACAAGTCAAGACCTTGAAGATTGAAGACTTTACAAGTTTGGTCCTTCAAATATCAACAAATGGCAAAACAAGTCCTTGAAAACACTTTGCAAAACTTTTTGTTGTAGAAGTGTGAAAAACCAAACTTCCATTTTAAAGGAAATCTGAATTATACATATTCAAACCTGAAATGAAAGAAACAAAGGAATTGAGGGACCAAAGCTGGCAGACAAGAAACCTTACCTTAACCAACCACAACCCACCAGGTGCCCCACTACCTCCTTTCCACCAATCACAAGCCACCAATCCTCTATGTCATAATCCCACTCACTAGCTGTTTACCTAATTAAATTAATTAGTTAAACTTGGCGCCTAACACCATATTTAAAACCCACAACAAATAAAAACCTTGTTCTTCATGTTCTTAATATGATTTGGGTATTTCTTAACCATGATGAATTAAGACCTAATCTCTTCCAGAATGATGATTAGGGGTCTTATTGTCATAACCCAACCCTTAAACCCCCATCACCATCAACTCACATGTCTCACCACCCTTCCCCTGCCCCACTTTTCACCTTTAAACAAAAACCATGCAGCAAATCTACGACTCAAGGCTTCGCTTACTTCCTAAGCATGTATTGGATATCCGAGATCACCCCTATCCCACTGGCATCACATGTATCTTCATACACGTCAAATTCAGTCAACAGTTTTCAAAATTTAAAGGGAAAACGAGGAACTTCATACATTAAGGTTTTTATGTTTCCAGATTTATAGAACACATGTACACCCTCTATATAGGGTATAGGGTCATAAATTGTTCTTTGTTCTTGGTTTTCTTTAGTCAAGTTTCTATAAATCCTTTGTTTCAAGTGAATCAAAAAAGTGTTTGAAAGCTATGGCGAAATCCAAGTTCCACTCATTTAAGCTTGTTGTTTATGTTCTAAGTTTATGTTTTTTTAAGTTTGAAAGATTGGTTTCAAGTATTGTGCAAGTTTACAAAAGTTTTCTTAAAACCTGATTTTTTTCTAAGTTCTTGTTCAAACACTTGAACTTTTTTGGGCTAAGTTGATCATATCACCCTGATAAAGAGTTTATCAAGGTGTTGTGAGGCTTGTGGTTTGGGAACTATCAAGGGTTGGGCATCAAGCTTGAAAAGATCTTTGTCATTTTCCATTTTTATTCATATCATCTGATTTGTTCTAACTTTGTTGTTCTTAGCAGCTTGTTGGAAGCTTGTGGTTGTTAAGCTACCACATAAGCTCTAACATACGTGAGTGTGGATGTGCATTCATGAGGTTTGAGTTCTATTTCCCAAAAATCTGTTGAAAAATGTGTTTTATGTGATTTTGGATTCTGCTAGTGTATGTGTTGTTCTTGTGGTCTAATCTTGTTCAATATGCATGATAATGTTGTTATGATGATTATCTAGGCTTGGTCTAACCTGAAAGCGTTTTTAACTTCATAAATTTTGATTTTGAAAAGTTTAAGGGGTGTTTGGATCCACTACATGTTTCAAGGTTGGATTGATTTGAGTATGTGTTAGTTATTGGCTTGTGGCAGTTCTTGTTTAAATATCATAAAAGAGTGGTTAGCTGCATGTTTTGTGCTTTGTATCATACTAATCCAACATGTGCCTATAAAATCTTGAAAACTAGTTGTTTTTTCCTGTGGTTTTGTGAACACCTAGATTGTGTGCATATCTAGGGTTAACAAGTAATTAATCATAGTTATTGCAACCTGAGTAATAGATCTGAGGCTTTGAATTTGGATTTGTGGTCAAAGAGTTCGGCAAAAATTATTCTCATCTTTTATTGTTCATCAGTAACTTGATTGTGCTTGAATCTTGTTCAAAACTTGGAATCAGTGAATGAAATAAGTTAATGTGTCTGTCATTAAGTTTTATTGAGCTTGTGTATGCATCTGGTGGACTGTGTTCAGCTTATACTAGCTTATTCATTAGCTTATATCACCAGATCTTCTTATAACATGTGTAGTAATGATACACACGACTATATATGATATAGAAATGAAGATAAAGATTAAACCAAAAAAGAAAGATTACATTAGATGAAAGAAAAGAGAAAAACAAAGGTTATGAATTCCTAGTGAGAGAAATACATATGTTTCTCTCTCTACAAACTATGGAATGGAAAACACACACACTCAAATGAGGTGCTAGGGGCATTTTATACTACAAGTGTAAAGTATAGAAGGCCTTCCTCGTTTGAGTGTTCGGGACTAATTCCTGTTACATACATAACATTATACTAGAACTCTCAACACCATTATGTAGCATTTTTCACGAGCTTCGTAACGGTATATTATATGACCATCACTTTAAGTACTTCTAACAATCTCCCCCTAAGGGGTGGTCATGTAATATGTGACTTCACTTCTTTGATGTTGTTGACTTTGAAGCTCGTTGTCTTGAGAGTTCCTTCATAATTCCTTTCATGACTTGTCATCTTGGATCTTTGATCTTTGCCTTGACTTGATCTTAAAACTTTGCCATCTTGTGTTCTTGTTTCTTTCCCCAAATACTCAAACTTTGATTTGATATGAAATCTTGTTAACAATCTCCCTTGATCATCAGAGTAGCGGAAGTCTTTGTCTTTAGATGTTCTTGAGCTTTATTCAGTTACATGAGCATGTGGTCTTGAATTACGACTCTTGAGGTAACGCCACCGTTTGCAATCCTCCGGTTTCCCGTTATACAGTACGAATACTATACCTGTGATTAGGTAAGTTCAAAGAACTTCCTTGACAGGGTTTCCGGCTGTGGTAGCCGTTCTCAATACTTGAATATATCGAAAGATACTTCATAGTAAGGAGTGAATCATGTAGTTTCATTCTGCTGATTAAGTCGTCAATTCAATTTCCTGGAACAAGTTTGAATCAATTAAGAATCAAACCATTATTTCTTTCCAGTTGACACAAGTTAGATTCGTATGGAATCTCACAAGTCACCAACCGCAGTGTTGTTTGATGATGACACTGGAAGGATTTCCATTCGTCGCTGTAAATACTGAGGAGTATTACTCTGAATGTTCTGGCAAGATCATGAAGATATTGCGTCGAGACCAGGAACGAGTTTGAATCATGAAAGAATCAAACCACTATTGCTTTCCAGTTAACATATGTTCAATTCAAGTGAATCTTACATATGACCTACCGCAGTGCTGTTTGATGTTAACACTGGAAGGATTTCCATTCATCACTGTGAATACTAAAGAGTATCACTCTGAATGTTATGGCAATATCAAAAGGATAGAGCGTAGCACTCTATAAATTATCGCTTGTGTTCTAATGATGAACAATAATTGATATATGGAATAAGTATCCTAATGAGATTTTAGATGAATCTCGTTGGCTCTAGACTCTATAAGTGCATGTTTATTTGGTGCTCGGAGGCTGCAGCAGACTGCCACCTTTTCAATATCTACTATCTCAGAGTAAGACAGTTGATAGAAATGAGTTGAACTCAGTGGCAATAAAACAAACTTCTTTTGAGAGAAGCTTGAGTAGGCTGGGAAGGGTTGTGCATTGCATCACTGGGTCCATGATGCTTTGTCTTCAGTATTAGAGATCATCAAAGTTATTCTGATAATAGATGTATTGACCCGGTTTCTGCCTAAGTTGTATGGAGGGATGATTTCTTTACACCCTTTATACTTACATTTCTTTTTCATTCTTCAACCCCTTTAATGCTTACCAAGATGTCATAACTAGCACTTTGTTGTGATTGTTCAAGTGCTAGCATAAGTCATTAGTCGGCATTATTCCCATACACTCAACTACTCCATCTTTCCTAAGGACTTCTAAGTTCTAATGGATTGTCCCTGGGAAGATCCCTTCGGTTCTAGTTGGATCATAGGACGAATACCTAACAACCTTTTGACACCAATATCGTCATGAATAATTGTGTTGAAGGTATAGATATCGTAACCAGAAAAACTTTCTTAATCACCAAAAACGCTCCCCCTACACATGTGCATCAAAATGCGTAAGAATTTAAGTAAACATTTTGCACATGTTAGGACGAGAAAGAACTTATCTCAAAGATCTTATCCAAAATAAAACATTTTGATCACATTTTAATCACTATTCTCCCCCTTAAAAATTGCATGAAATTGAAATTTTTGTGAAACTAGTGATGAAACATGGAGAGAATAATGTTACATGAAATTTTGTATTCCCCTCGAAAAGAAATTTTAATTAAAAATAGGGGAGTATATGAGCACACAGTTTTGAAATACTTTGAAAAATTGTGCTAAAAAACCCGAGAAAACATACTTTCTCGTTGTTAAGGAATAATATACATAAATGAACATTTTCCTTGTGTTCGTGAGCTTAAAACTTTGGATGTTTTGATATAAGCCCATGACCAAGAAAAATTAATTTCTCATTGTTGAGGATAAGTCAGGGACTTTCCTTTCTTTGGGGACCGGGTTATAGTCTGACATGTGACTATAAGCCATTAGGTTGAGCTCAAAACTTTGAATATTTTGTGACAAGCTCAACCAGAGATATATTTCTCTACCCGTTATTAGGATAAGTTATCTTTAAAGATACACTCTCCATTATTTGAAGTTCGAGTTACAGTCTGACATTTAACTGTAAGTCGTTTTCATGAGCTTAAAAACATGGAATGGTTTTATTGAAAGCTCATGACCGAGAAAATTTGAGTTTCTCGTTGTGAAGGATAAGTTATCATCCGTGTTTAACTTTCCTTTCTTTGAGGGACGAGTCACAATCTGAAGTTGTAACACTCTCAATTTTTGTATCGGTACAGCGGAAGGGTCTTTCAGAGTGTTACGAGATAGCACAATAACTCCAATCATAGACAACACATAAAAATGGTTGTTCAAGGTTCAACATACATTCATTCGATAAAAAGTTTTAAAGTGTACAACAGGTCCCAAATTATACAGGTCATTAAGTTTACAAAACATAGATCAAATGAACATTTTTAATATTATGTGGGCCATCAGAGTCGATCTCCACCCGGATTACCTTCAAGCACCTGAGATAAAAACATGCAAAAATCATATCAGCGAATGCCGAGTGAATTCATAGAGTTTAATAAAAACCGTTATATAAAACAATCGTTAAAATCAGAACACAAGTATAATATCGGAAGTAAGTCCTCGTATTGCTAGTCAGGCAATATATAAATCAAGCATACATCTTAAACCGTCCATGAGACCGTAGCCTCAATATTACCATAATAGGTAATATATTCATCGTTATTAGCGTCGTTATTGGATTACATTATGTATAGGATACATTTTAGGATTATTATTAGCCGCATGATATTGTTACCTTACTATGAAAAGAACGGGCCGCGAACCCGACAAACAATTTGCCCATCTAAGTTAGCGTGTCGTCACAAAAATCACGCTATGGAAATCTTCTCATACATAAATTCGCTTACCAATCAATGTGGTACGACGGGGATCAACCGTCAAGGCGTGAACTGGGGTGATCGTCCCCAAATAGTACTATCAAATGCATAAGCGTCTACCAAATCCCGGTAGTTCACAATTCATGCTAATGGGACTTTAAGTGACATAACCTAACTACTAATAATCCTTTTTGTCTCGTTTATAGGGTCATAGCATCATTCGGGTCCATATCATTAAGCATACCATCGGGACTACTTGTGTTCTATTTTTATCAAAATCTAGCATGTTATCTCCCTCGCGGGTTTACAAATCATTTTATAAAACATTTAAAAGAGTGCGAGGCTATGAACTCACGTTGATAATGAAAGGCGGATTATCGGCTACGGGCGTGCTTCGGTCACGGAAACCTATATAAATTATAATCGGTCTTAGACTCTTGTCCAATGAATTTATCAAAATAACAATATACATATGATTATTTTGTACATATGATGATGATCAAGTGGGTTTATACATCCTTGTTTACTTATTTTAGTGTTTATGTATTAGTAAGTTTTTACTAGTTTACTAGTTTTACCTATTTACATGTTTTAAGTCCAATAAGCTTATTATAAGTTCTTTAACTTGTTTTAGTCCATTTTTTACTTATATTATCAGTATTTACACTTTATATGTTGGGCCCAAATGGGTTAAGCCCAATAAGTTCTCTTTTTATAAGTGTTTAACTTATTTAGTCTAATTATTAGTCCAATATGCTTGCTTAGCTCGTTAATGTCCGTATGTCCTATAGTTCGGGTTTTATCGGTTTTTACTTGTATTAGATACTTATATATCAGTATATGACTTTTAAAAACTTTACATTAGACGGGTTTGATCGTCTAAGTTTTAATTGGCGAAAAACGTTAATTTTACGGTAATAGCCGAAAAAGTCGTAAAAATCAAGTTTATAGTTTTTATAACTTATAAATATTATTCCACTACCATTTTTATAATTTATACATTTATTAAACCTTTTACATATTTATATAAATAAAATTCATTAGTTAGTAGGTTTTAATTTTACATTTTATACAATATAATTTTGAGTGCTTATATAATAGTAATAAAAATTAATTCTCAAAATCTGATTTTTATTTTCATCTTCACCATTGTTATCATATCTAGAGTTCTACAATGAAATAGAAGCTCATTTTTGGATGGCATGATCTTCATATTATGTGCTACATTTAACTTAGTTATAGCTACTGCTCATTTTAAGTTTATCTATGCTTAACAGTCCCAACAAAACAGCTTATTCAGATTAGCACACTCATCTTGTATTTATCATATCTCACTCATTATAATGATTCCATTGCATGGCCAACTCTCACATGTGTATAACATCTTGTACATACTTTAAATGGATTCTACCATGCAAGGTTATCAGTTCAAGTTTTAGTTACATACTGTTTTTATACAGCCAACTAAATAAGCATGATTTTAGCCTTGTTTCTCATGGTTATTAACCTTTTTAAGCATATTTATCAACACTTGATCCCCACACAACATTTTTATCATCATATAATCATCATATACATATACAACAAGAAATAAAATAGATTTGTTCTTTACAAAAATAAAAAGAGAAAATGGAGAGAATGATCTTCTTTACCAACCAAGAGTATATCTTGTTTTTGGAAGACAAGAACTTGATGAACACCAAAAGTAACTCCAAGATCATCAAACACCAAGAACATAAGTTGAGAAATCAGCCCTAGGACACAAGCAAATCACCTCTTTTGTTGTTAAAATGGCCACCAAATGATCAAGGCTTCATGGTAACTCCATGATAGAGCTAGATAACAAGTATTTCATGGCTAGAAAAGATCAAGAAGGGGTGTTTGTTCTTCAAAGTGGACGGCAAGGGTGGTGGTTTTGAGAGGATTTTGAGCTTGTTTGCATGAGTGAAAATGGTAGTTATGAGTAGCTAGTGGTTTTGAGTTTAGTGGAAGCTTAAAGTGTAAGCTTTAACTTACACTTGTAAGTTGTAAGCTAACATGATGCCACATCCTTAGATGTGGTGTCATGTGTGCCGTCCCATGTGAGTTAGTGGGGTGGGATAATGTATTTTGTCCCACTCACTAATTTACGGGAATTCCTCGATTTTAGTTTCCTCGATTTGCGTGCCCTCGGGTCGTTTCATGAAAAACGTTTTTATAAATTATGAATCAACGACACAAAACGAATCCAATAAAAATTGTCTCATCAAAAACGGAGTTCAAAAACATAAATACGTAATCCTAAGGTTTCCGGTTTAGTCGTAAAGGACGCTAAATTATGCACGTAAGCCCAAATTTAAATCCGTAAATTGTGAGTTCGTTAACCAACATAAAAATAAGTTTCAAAATATTATACGAGAAAATAATTCACTACCTGAAAATGTTAGATTGTCACAGCTTTTCCTCCTAAAAGGGATCAACGTCCTCGTGATCCATTTCATTTGGATGTCCGTTTCTTATTGAAATCGAAGAGGTGCGGATATTTCTTCCACATTTCATCCTCTCGTTCCCAAGTATACTCCGGTCCATGCTTTGAATTCCATCGGATCTTGACAATAGGTATCCGACTTTGTTTCAGTTGCTTTACCTCACGATCGATAACTTCTACGGGCTCTTTGATAAAATGCAACTTCCCATCTATTCGAACCTTATCTAACGAAATTTTCTCATCACTCACTGCTAGACATTTCTTCAGATTAGATACATGGAATGTGTTGTGAACACCATGAAGTTCTGGGGGTAACTCTAGTTTGTAAGCCACCGGACCTACTCTAGATAAAATCTTAAAGGGTCCAATATAACGGGGATTCAATTTCCCTCGCTTTCCAGATCTTATAACGCCTTTCCATGGCGATACTTTCAACATTACTTGGCCACCCAATTTAAACTCCATTGGCTTCCGCCGCACATCCGCGTAACTTTTCTGTCTACTACGGGCAGTCAACAACCTATTCTTAATCTGAACTATCATCTCCGTAGTCTCCCGGATCAATTCCGGTCCCGTGAGCTGGGTATCCCCAACTTCACAACATACAGGAGATCTACACTTCCTACCATACAAAGCTTCAAACGGTGCAGCCTTAATACTAGAATGGTAACTATTGTTATACGAAAACTCTGCTAACGGCAAATGTTTATCCCAATTCTTACCAAAGTCTAACACACAAGCTCTCAACATATCTTCTAGTGTTTGTATCGTCCTTTCACTCTGCCCATCAGTCTGGGGATGATAAGCAGTGCTCATGGCGATATTTGTTTCCAAAGATCTTTGGAGAGATTTCCAAAAATTCGATGCGAATCTAGGATCTCGATCTGAAATGATCGATACAGGCACTCCATGCTTGCATACAACATTCTCAAGGTAAATACGAGTCAACTTCTCCAGTGAGAACTGCTCTTTAACCGGAATGAAGTGTGCTGATTTGGTCAGTCTGTCGACAATAACCCAAATCGAGTTGTTTCCAGATGATGTTCTAGGAAGCTTGGTGATAAAGTCCATTGTAATTCGCTCCCACTTCCATTCAGGAATCTTTGGCTGTTGAAGTAGTCCTGAGGGCTTTTGATGTTCAACTTTAACTCTAGCACAAGTCAAGCATTGAAGAACATACATAGCTATGTCAACTTTCATATTTGGCTACCAGTACAACTTCTTCATATCATGGTACATCTTATCAGATCCCGGATGAATGGAATACTTAGATTTATGGGATTCTAACATAATCAAATCTCTTAAGCCTCCAAACTTAGGTACCTACATACGACCTCTTAAGCATTTCACTCCATCAGCTCTAACCTCTAAAGGATCTCCTTCTCCTCGGAACCCTTCATTAACAAAATTTTCCTTCTTACAAGCTTCTATTTGCGCATTTCAAATTTGCTCAGGCAAATTATTGTGCACGGTCAAGACTAGAGAACGCACCCTGATAGGCTCTCTATCTTTCCTACTTAATGCATCGGCAACAACATTGGCTTTTCCTGGGTGATATTTTATATCACAATCATAATCACTTAACAACTCTATCCATCTTCGTTGCCTCATGTTCAATTCCTTCTAATCGAGAATATACTGTAGGCTTTTGTGATCGGTGAATACCGTACACTTGGTGCCATACAGATAATGTCTCCACAACCTAAGAGCAAAGACTACAGCTCCTAACTCAAGATCATGAGTAGTATAATTCTCCTCATTCATCCTTAATTGCCTAGAAGCATAAGCTATCACTTTCTCTTGCTGCATCAAAACAGCTCCATAGCCTCTAAGAGATGCATCACAATACACTACAAAATCTTCACTCCCGTCGGGTAATGATAAGATTGGCGCACTACATAATTTTTGCTTCAATGTCTGAAATGCTCCATCTTCATCACTTCCCCAAACGAAAGGTTTATTCTTCTGGGTAAGCTTAGTCAAGGGTTTAGCTATCAAAGAAAATTCTTTAATGAATCGCCTATAATAGCCAGCCAATCCTAAGAACTGTCGCACTTCCGTTGGCGTTGTCGGTGCAGACCAATTCTTAATGGCTTCAACCTTTGCAGGATCAACATGAATTCCATCTTTGTTAATCACATGACCAAGAAATTGCACAGAATCTAACCAGAAATCACATTTCGAAAACTTAGCATACAACTTTTCATCGTTTAACAAATTCAAAACAATCCTTAAATGTTCTCTATGTTCATCTTCACTCTTAGAATAGATTAGAATATCGTCAATAAACACAATCACAAATTTATCCAAGTAGGGCTTGCACACTCGATTCATTAAATCCATGAAAACCGCAGGTGCGTTAGTTAACCCAAATGGCATTACTTGAAATTCATAGTGTCCATAACGAGTTCTAAATGCAGTTATAGGAATATATTCTTCACGGACGCGAAGTTGGTGATATCCTGATCGCAAATCCATCTTAGAATACACACTAGATCCTTGTAGTTGATCAAACAAATCATCAATCCTAGGTAAAGGATATCGATTTTTAATTGTAAACTTATTCAGTTCCCTATAATCAATGCACATACGGAAAGATCCATCCTTCTTCTTAACGAACAAGACTCGAGCTACCCAAGGCGACGAGCTCGGTCGAATAAAACCTTTATCAGACAACTCCTTAAGTTGCTCAGATAACTCCTTTAATTTAGAAGGGGCTAATCGGTAAGGCACACGTGCCACTGGTGCAGCACCAGGAATTAAATTGATTCGAAACTCTACTTGCCTTATCGGTGGAAGTCCGGGTAAATCTTTAGGAAATACCTCAAGAAATTCACAAATAATATGTACATCTTCCAATCGTTTTTCCCTAGACTCATTCCCGGTCACTTGAGCTAAGAATAACTCACAACCGTTCCTATTGTACTTTTGGACTTTAATACATGAAACGATTTTCAAACGGGATTCACCTCGATTACCATCAATTACTAACGTTCTATTCCTAAGAGGAATCTTAACATTCTTCTCTCCACATAAAATAGTATCATTATTCAACGACAACCAATCCATACAAATAATAATATCAAAACTACCTAATTCTATCAACATCAAATCAATCAGAAAGGAATAGTTCAAGAGATTTAGAGAGCATCCTTCTAATAGCTTATTAGTTTTCACTAATTTACCATTACCCAATTCCACCTCGTAACTGGTATTTATCTCAATAGGTTCAATGTCAATAAGGGCACTAAATTTAGTGGATACAAAGCTCCTATCGGCACCCGAATCAAATAAAGCAACAACATAATGATTGTTGAGTAAAAATGTACCGGTAACGTCATTCGGATCCTCTTTCTTCACCTCAATTGTTCCAAGTTGATAGACACCACCCTGGGGGTTTCTTCCAGGTACAATCGCTTTCAACTTGGGGCATTCCGATTTCCTATGACCTTCTTCATTACAGTTGAAGCAAATGGTTCCCTTCTTACACCTTTCAACCTTGTGTCCAAGCTTTCCGCAATTTCGGCACTTCCAGCAGTCGCCAGCATGCCTCTTGTTGCCACACTTAGGACATCTATCATCGTTGCGCGGTGTATTGTTGGTAAGAGCATTTGCATTCCCCTTTCTCTGGTTCTGACAGCGATTGAAATTCTTCCTATTATCACCTCTATCTACACGATCACCGTCTCCCTTTCTTTTCTCACCAACACGGGCTTCATCTTCCCTATCCTGAATTATCTGTCTAATGAGTTGGTAAGCCATTCGAACAGCATCATCAATGGTCAGTGGTTTAGATGATGTCACGTCCCCCCGGATATTCCTGGTCAACCCTTTAATATATTGCTCAATTCGGATCTCTTCGGGTTCCACCAATCGAGGACATAGCAAGGCCAACTCATGGAATCGGTTTGTGTAACTATCAATGTCCACACCTTTCATTCTCAAATGAATCAACTCTTGTTCTAACCTAATAATCACACTACGAGGACAAAACTCCAAAGTCATCCACTTCTTAATTTCAGCCCAAGGAGTAGCATTAGCAGCATCAAGACCCATGAAAGCAATTCTCTCGTTCCACCAAGTCAACGCACGACCTTTAAGAGTAGCCATAGCAAAAGTCACCTTATCTTCCTCCTTACACTTACTAATCCGAAACACCGACTCAATCTTCTCAATCCACTGACTTAATCCTACAACACCTTCAGTTCCATTAAAAGGTAGAGGTTCACACTTCATGAACGTCACATAAGTACAGCCACCAACTTCAGGTGCATTAGTTCCAAGTCCTCCTACATTTCCTCCAGCATTAGAATTTACATTATTAGCATTCATATTCACATTAGTACAGCCAATTCCACTACCGCCAGCTCCACTACCGCCAGCTCCACTACCGCCAGCTCCACTACCGCCAGCTTCATTTCTAGCATTTGCCATAAATTCAGTCATAGATGCGGTAACTTGCTCCGTAATAATCCTACGTACATCATCCTCAGTCACAGCCTTCTTGGGCGGCATAGTTCTATAATTTCACAATTTCAAAGTATTAAGCATTCACCCGACAAAGGATTCATATAATATGGATTGAATTCATAATCAAGATACAAATAAGGCACAATATGGAATTCAAGACAAGATACATATTTCATTCGATTTGAAACAAAAGAATTGTCTTAGTACATCCCATATCAAAGTTCTAGCACTATATACACTCAAAATTCGTGCAAAGTCTACTACTAACAAGTCGGTTCAGTCAAAGCTACAAAAGTACAAAAGATACAAAGGTCACTACTAAATACAGACTGGTCTACTGAGAACCGCCAGATGTCCATCATCTATCGTCTTCTGAATCTTCGTCGGACGATCACTAGACACATCTTCAGCTGGGCGCTTACGGATCACTCCTCTTTCAACCATGTCAGCATGAAATCTACTATTCCAACCCACGGATATATTCAACTCCTTTTCAGCTTTCTCACGCATCGCACGAGCTATACTCAACCGAATCTCCAGAGAATTCACCTTTTTCTTCATTTCAACAAACTCACCACTTTCCAACACCGATAACCTCCTAAAAGCCTCATTCAAACCATGTTCTACATCAGTCAAATCCAAACTATGCAATTCCCGCTCTTTCTCACCAAACTTAGTCTTCGACTCCAAATAAGCAACCTGAGTCTGAACAACACCTAATCCAATCTCTGTCATACTACTCTTAACACGGGAAGCATCTAGATCACGTCTCAAGGCCCATGGTGCAAGACCATCAATATGAGTAGCCTCTCGAGTACTAGACGACTCTCCTATCACACGTCTATGATTAGCAATACCATCAGTACCATCAGGTGCATTATCATCCTCATCCTCCTCTGATTCAGAATCAGATTCAGACGATTTAGACATTTCATCCCTAGGTAGCTCAACCTCAGAATCAGACAAATAAACTGGTGGGGGTAAAGGCTCGCCCTCTGGAACATCATAAGGATAAATAAGCTCAGCTTCCTCATCATCATCAACCTCAACGTCTATACCTACATCCTCCTCGACATCCTCGTCGTCAATCTCATCATCTAAATTATCTAACCCAATCTCATCATCATCATTCTCAATATCAACATTCTCATTCTCATTCTCTACCATATCGACCTGAGGGGCAATCTGATCTCCTAGTCCTAACTCAGGCTCGGGATCCTCAAATGGTTCCTCCTCATCATCCATATCATAATCTACTAAGTCTAAATAAGGATCATCATCTACATTAGGTTCGGGAATAGCATGGTTTTCTACAGGAATATTAGGATCAGCCATGACAATCTGCATTTATATATATATCTCGTATTAGGATAACATACTAGTTAAACAATTACATACTGAAATCACGATATATACATATATATAAATTAAATTATATATATCAAAATATATATCTTCTCAATAGGGCTTGTTGGTAACGTCGGAGATCTCTGGCACCGTTATAGTCAAAAGATTTTCCAAATATTTTCTCAAATGTTCATTGTCAAAAGATTTTGAAAAGTTTTGTTCAAAACCTTGGTTTTTAAAATCTTTTGTTCTCTATAACGAGGGCTCTGGTACCAAACTGTAACACTCTCAGTTTTCGTATCGGTACAGCGGAAGGGTCTTTCAGAGTGTTACGGGATAGCACAATGACTCTAATCATAGACAACACATAAAAATGGTTGTTCAAGGTAACATACATTCATTCGATAAAAAGTTTTAAAGTGTACAACAGGTCCCAAATTATACAGGTCATTAAGTTTACAAAACATAGATCGAATGAACATTTTTAATATTATGTGGGCCATCAGAGTCGATCTCAATCCGGATTACCTTCAAGCACCTGAGATAAAAACATGCAAAAATCATATCAGCGAATGCCGAGTGAATTCATAGAGTTTAATAAAAACCGTTATATAAAACACTCGTTAAAATCAGAACACAAGTATAATATCGGAAGTAAGTCCTCGTATTGCTAGTCAGGCAATATATAAATCAAGCATACATCTTAAACCGTCCATGTGACCGTAGCCTCAATATTACCATAATAGGTAATATATTCATCGTTATTAGCGTCGTTATTGGATTACATTATGTATAGGATACATTTTAGTATTATTATTAGCCGCATGATATTGTTACCTTACTATGAAAAGAACGGGCCGCGAACCCGACAAACAATTTGCCCATCTAAGTTAGCGTGTCGTCACAAAAATCACGCTATGGAATCTTCTCATACATAAATTCGCTTACCAATCAATGTGGTACGACGGGGATCAACCGTCAAGGCGCAAACTGGGGTGATCGTCCCCAAATAGTACTATCAAATGCATAAGCGTCTACCAAATCCCGGTAGTTCACAATTCATGCTAATGGGACTTTAAGTGTCATAACCTAACTACTAATAATCCTTTTTGTCTCGTTTATAGGGTCATAGCATCATTCGGGTCCATATCATTAAGCATACCATCGGGACTACTTGTATTCTATTTTTATCAATATCTAGCATGTTATCTCCCTCGCGGGTTTACAAATCATTTTATAAAACATTTAAAAGAGTGCGAGGCTATGAACTCACGTTGATAATGAAAGGCGGATTATCGGCTACGGGCGTGCTTCGGTCACGGAAACCTATATAAATAATAATCGGTCTTAGACTCTTGTCCAATGAATTTATCAAAATAACAATATACATATGATTATTTTGTACATATGATGATGATCAAGTGGGTTTATACATCCTTGTTTATTTATTTTAGTGTTTATGTATTAGTAAGTTTTTACTAGTTTACTAGTTTTACCTATTTACATGTTTTAAGTCCAATAAGCTTATTATAAGTTCTTTAACTTGTTTTAGTCCATTTTATACTTATATTATCAGTATTTACAATTTATATGTTGGGCCCAAATGGGTTAAGCCCAATAAGTTCTCTTTTTATAAGTGTTTAACTTATTTAGTCCAATTATTAGTCCAATATGATTACTTAGCTCGTTAATGTCCGTATGTCCTATAGTTCGGGTTTTATCGGTTTTTACTTGTATTAGATACTTATATATCAGTATATGAATTTTAAAAACTTTACATTAGACGGGTTTGATCGTCTAAGTTTTAATTGGCGAAAAACGTTAATTTTACGGTAATAGCCGAAAAAGTCGTAAAAATCAAGTTTATAGTTTTTATAACTTATAAAAATTATTCCACTACCATTTTTATAATTTATCCATTTATTAAACCTTTTACATATTTATATAAATAAAATTCATAAGTTAGTGGGTTTTAATTTTATATTTTATACAATATAATTTTGAGTGCTTATATAATAGTAATAAACATTAATTCTCAAAAATTGATTTTTATTTTCATCTTCACCATTTATATCATATCTAGAGTTATACAATGAATTAGAAGCTCATTTTTGGATGGCATGATCTTCATATTATGTGCTACATTTAACTTAGTTATAGCTACTGCTCATTTTAAGTTTATCTATGCTTAACAGTCCCTATAAAACAGCTTATTCAGATTAGCACACTCATCTTGTTTTGATCATATCTCACTCATTATAATGATTCTATTGCATGGCCAACTCTCACATGTGTATAACATCTTGTACTTACCGTAAAAGGATTCTACCATGCAAGTTTATCAGTTCAAGTTTTAGTTACATACTGTTTTTATACAGCCAACTAAATAAGCATGATTTTAGCCTTGTTTCTCATGGTTATTAACCTTTTTAAGCATATTTATCAACACTTGATCCCCACACAATATTTTTAACATCATATATTCATCATATACATATACAACAAGAAAGAAAATACATTTGTTCTTTACAAAAATAACAAGAGAAAATGGAGAGGATGATCTTCTTTACCAACCAAGAGTATATCTTGTTTTTGGAAGACAAGAACTTGATGAACACCAAAAGTAACTCCAAGATCATCAAACACCAAGAACATAAGTTGAGAAATCAGACCTAGGACACAAGAAAATCACCTCCTTTGTTGTTAAAATGCCCACCAAATGATCAAGGCTTCAAGGTATCTCCATGATAGAGCTAGATAACAAGTATTTCATGGCTAGAAAAGATCAAGAAGGGGTGTTTGTTCTTCAAAGTGGACGGCAAGGGTGGTGGTTTTGAGAGGATTTTGAGCTTGTTTGCATGAGTGAAAATGGTAGTTATGAGTAGCTAGTGGTTTTGAGTTTAGTGGAAGCTTAAAGTGTAAGCTTTAACTTACACTTGTAAGTTGTAAGCTAACATGATGCCACATCCTTAGATGTGGTGTCATGTGCCGTCCCATGTGAGTTAGTGGGGTGGGATAATGCATTTTGTCCCACCTCACTAATTTACGGGTATTCCTTGATTCTAGTTTCCTCGATTTGCGTGCCCTCGGGTCGTTTCACGAAAAACGTTTTTATAAATTATGAATCAACGACACAAAACGAATCCAATAAAAATTGTCTCATAAAAAATGGAGTTCAAAAACGTAAATACGTAATCCTAAGGTTTCCGGTTTAGTCGTAAAGGACGCTAAATTATGCACGTAAGCCCAAATTTAAATCCGTAAATTGTGAGTTCATCAACCAACATAAAAATAAGTTTCAAAATATTATACGAGAAAATAATTCACTACCTGAAAATGTTAGATTGTCACAGAAGTAATTGCATTTGAACTTTCATTCGAGCTTTATGTACACACCCGTGTCGTTAATGAGCGACATTCCTAGGCACGTCCATATTATCAAAACTGAAAGACATGTCGAGAAGAATATTTTTGGTATTTTTGAAAGATTTTTTCGTTTTTTATTTTGTTTCTATAGGTTTTATATTTTTTGTATTTTGATTTTCAATGTTTTCGAAAATAACCCAAAATAGACCTAATGTAGTGATTTTACTAGTTGAAAGTTCGTTTTCTCGGAATCTCTTCGAATTGATTTCCGGTTAAGTCCAAGAGATTAGTTGTTCTTGGTGGAATAAAAAGGGAATGGTCGTTGTCTAAAACTAATGAAAAATAAAGACTTGAAACAAATAAGAATAAAATAAAGACGGGAAAAAGAAATTCTGAAAGATAAAAACTTAACGAAAAGTAGATGACGAGAAATTAAAAGGGAAATAAAGTAAATGACGCAAACTAAAACTTAAACTAAAGGAAAGGCAAGTAAAAATGCAAATAAGGAAAAAGGCGGGAAAAATAAAGCTTAAAACTAAAAACTGAAAAACTCATTTGGAATATCACCCTCATCCGGAATAACAAAGCTCATCCGGAATATGTCACTTACCCGGAATAAACTAGTTGATCCGGAATAAAGTGTTTAATTCGGAATAAAAAGAGAAAAGAAGTTGATCCGGAATAAAACATTTGATCCGGAGTATGAGCCTTGATCCGGAATAACCAACATTCCGGATGAAACAACTTGATCCGGAATTAATAATATTCCGGATGAAAGACTTGATCCGGAATAAATGATATTCCGAATGAAGTTATTGATCCGGAATAATAAGATATTCCGAATGAAGAGATTGATCCGGAATATTCAAATATTCCGCATGACGTGACTTGATCCGGAATAAAATATATTCCGAATGAAGAACAAAAAAAGCAGTTGATCCGGAATATCTGGGCAAGAAACAGTAACTTAAGCAAAGAACAGGGGAATGAACAACAACACACGAATTTAACCAAATCTAAACAAGATAAACCAAAAGACTAAACCAAAACAACCACACATGATCAACTAACAATAACCAATCAAAACAAATCAATAAAACTAACAATCATAACCAAAATAATCAAAACCCACTTGATTGAAAACCATAAAAATCAAGAACATGAACAATAAAGATAAAGAACAAATCAAACAAGAAAGGTAGAAGGAGATTAACAATAAAGTGAAGATTCAAGAACAATAAAATAAAACTTACTTGGAAATTAAAAGGAATTAAAGGTGCAATACAATGAATTAAAGGTGCATAAATTTAAAGTGCAGGTAAATGAAAATGGTGGAAGAATGGGTTGTCAAGCCACCAACCACTATGAAATGAAAACATAATTATCTATATATCGGGAGATTAGGGAGGAGCTTAGGAAGCTTCCTCCCTCTTTCTTCTTTCTCTAATTGCATGCCTAAGTCCTTAATCTTCTTTAATCTTTTTACTTCAATGACTTTGTCTTGGGATTTCTTTAAACTCGTCTTGAATTTTCTTCATAAATAAGACTCGAGTTCTTCGGCTTTTAGTAAACTTCCGTGACTTTTTCTTCGATAAATCTTCAGAATTGGTCTTAGTCTTCCGTTCTTTTCGCACTCTTGACCTTTCGACTTCGTCTTTCGTCTTTTTCTTCGATAAAAGCCCGTGAATGGCCGTTTTTTCTCCACTTTTCACCTTTTCGTCCTAAATCACAACAAAAACACAAACCACGCATAATTCCGACATAAATGACATAAAATACACATTTTGGTCCGGTTATTATTGTAATTAAGTGGTAAAAAGGATGGATGTTTTCACACCTATCAAATCCCCTACACTTAACCATTGCAATGTCCTCATGCAATGCATTAGTTACAAAGCACGTTTACACTTTTCATCACAATCAATCCATATTTGCTTTTATTAAAAAAGATAGAAAATTATAAACATTCAAAGGAAGAAAGAAATCAAAAACATACCTTGGGTTTTGGAAATGTCATGAATGATCATCATCCTCAAGTTTTCACTTTCTCCAAACCAAGCTTAAAAACGAGATCATTGTTATTTTAAGTTACCACTCTAACACGAACTCATGTAGGCCAATTATTCACTTAGACTCCCTTATTCCTAGGTGTATCTCTTATATTTTATTTTTGTCTTGAATGATCACGAGGATGCATTGTTGACTTATTTCGATAGTTTATTAGGCCGAAAATAAAGTGAACGATTTAATCAATAGTTAGCTAAAGGACAAAATCTTTTAAAACTGCTTCTCGGGACCTCATAAAGTTCATGTCTTGGCATAACTCGCTTCGCGATTTGAGACCTTTCTCAGACCGATATTTGGCAACGACTTCATACTTCAAACCTTGAGAGACGTTCATGAAATAATGTCCTTCTCTTCATAATAGGAATTTCTTCACTTGAAGTTTTCAGAGATTCATACTTGGACCACGACTTCTTCATTTTTATCCAATCTTTATTTTGGACTTTGATCTACAACGATCCGGCTCCTTTTTGGACTTGGCTTTATCTATCCTCATACCTTGCTAGGGTATTTTTGGATAGACTTCTCCATGACTTTTGGGGAGTATTTACTTTTCGTCGTGTGTCTCGATCCTTCATATTGATCTTTGATAAATGATTCTTCACATCACTTGGGATCTTTAGCAACAAAATGTAGTCCTCATGTCTTGTTAGGACCTTTTCGGACTCGCTAATCTTCGCATCCCGCTTCAATAAGTTATGCCTTGGCTATGAACTCTAATCCATACCGAGCAACTTTTAAACGATCTTAGGCTAGAAGCTAAGTAACTTTTCAAATCGTACAACCTTATTTATTGCAGATAAATTTATTAGCAGGCGATGGGAGAATAGGCTTATAATTAACTCACATAAATTCACGAAAGAATACCAAACTTATAATTAACTCTATCATCTCTCGTTCTCCACAGTTTAAAATCTCAAGGAATGAAACTCGTGGATGCTTAGCCTATTAAATCAAAGTTTTAGGTTTTCGAGTGGCCTATAGGATCTTGCAAACTTTTAGACTTTTTCAAGTTTAGAAATCGCATTTTAAAGTTCCCTTGATAAACGACTCTCTAGGATCAATTATAGGAACTTGCGAAAAGTTCTTGTTCTTAACCCGTGAGAGTTAAGACTTTCGCGTTTTATAGCTCCCTATATAAAAGCCTATCAAAACTTGACTTAAACACGTTAAGGATACTAGCTAGAGTAAACTTAGATAAGTAAACTCTGGTTGAGTCAAAAGATTCATAACGATTGAAAATTAAAACCACTTTATTAAAGATTTATTCTAGCAAAGAAAGAAAATAACTATACAAAGGGATAAACTAATAGGCCAAAATAGATCAAAAATTTTGAAAAATGTCGAAAAATTGATTTTCCAGTTAAAATAAGGACAAATACAACGAAAAGGCCACTTAACTTCGAAAGAAGTCCCCCTACACTTAATATAAACATTGTCCTCAATGTTTAAGCATGTGGGAGTAAACTCCCATACACTTAGGACATTGTGCACTTTGTTTAAATCTTGCTAAGGAAGAGACAACTAAAGAGATTCCTATTTTAATATTGAGAAATATAAAATAGTGAATCGAAAAGAGTTTAAGATAGAACCGAGAAAACGGGAACACGGAATCACGGTTCGTCAAAAGTCATCAAGAGTGTGTCTTTGAAGCTCTAATCCCTGCACATGATAAGAAAGAAAGCAAGAAACACCACGGGGCTCCCCCTACACTTATCGTGAAAATAGATAGATAATTGGGTTGCCTCCCAAAAAGCGCTTGTTTTTGTTAACCGAGTCACGAGCCTGACTCGTCCCCGAATTAAATAGTCCATGGGGAAGCCTCAAATGTAATACCGGGATCAAAGACTTTGTCCTCGTTCCCGGTTGACATCAAAGAAGGAGAGGCGGGGGGATAAGTCTTGTATGGGAGAAAGGTCCTTTCAACATACGTAAAGTATGTGAAATCAAGATCCACGGGAGGTGGGGTGGGTAAAGTAAGCACATTGTCCTCCCCCAAAGACAATGGAGGCTGAGCATTCGGCAAAGCCGTAATGTTATCAATGATAGCATAATCAATTTTACCTCCCGGGTCAAAGCACTCATCCTCCGTAATAGTGGCTAAAGAGGAGGATGAAAGGTGCTCGGGAGGGGGACTTGGGACAATATCTTCCTGCACCAAATTATCAAGAATAATATCCCCCTCCATGTCACTATCATCAATACCTGGAGGCATGGAGTGAATGTCGATTTCATCCAGCAATGGGTCATTATCTTCAACGGGAGGAATACATGGAGGCAAAGACTCGGAAATAGGAGGAGAAGTCAACTCTTCGATTTGAGCGATAAGAAGGTGCGCTTTCCGTAATCTGTCGCGGAGAATTACGTCTTCCACCTCATCCACAAGATCAAGTTCATCGATGAACTTCTCGTAAGCCGGAGAGAATAAATCGTCATCGCCTGCATCTCCCGGTGGAGATTGAGAAATTCAAAAGTGAAATTCTCATAGCGGAGAGAAGAATCGTCATCACTAGGATCGACCTCTTCCGTAAGAGCAACGTCGTCCTCAGGCTCCATAGCAGGTAAGTCACAAACCTCATCATCCAATAATTTTCGAGACCAACATCACTAAGCTCATTCAATGAATCTAGATCCTTAGACGCAATAGGAACATCGAGAGTAGGAGCAGCAACTTCAGAAGATTGGTTGAAAGTGTAGACATCATCGTCGTCGTCATCATCATAATAGATGGGACGAGTCCAGTTAGGAGTGACGTAGTCGGCTAACTCTTCCTTGATAACCTCCACATCTTTAAGAAGCTCATGAAGCAATTTTTGTTGTTCATCTCCCCGATTATGTTCAATTTCACCAATTCTATCCCATGTTGTAATTAAACATTTTGGTTTAGAAAAGAAGGGAAAACGACTAAATTGGCTCAAAAAGGTGTCGGTGGTTTTCAAGGTTTCGTCCACATCAAGCAAAGGTTGCCTTTCCTGATGCAAGTTAGCTCGGAGTTGAGCTATACTTTCTATAATGCCATTCAAAGTAGTGAGTTGTTGGTCAAGACTAAGTTGCTGAGAGGATTGATGATTGAGGGTGTGATGTGGGGGCTCAAAGTGTTGAAAACCTGAATTATAGCATGGTTGTGGCTCATAGTAGTTCATCGGTTGAGAAGAATTAGAAACCGGGTTTGGTTCATAATAATCCATTCGTGAAGAAAACTGAGGACACGGATTTTGATCATAATAATTCATTGGTTGACAATAAGAAGTATCGTGAGGACCCCCACAGTTGTTGCAAAACGGTTGAGGAGAAAGACTGGGTGCGTCTTGTGGATAGCTATTATCATAGTCCTAATTGTACCCTGGTTCTTGCTCGTGACCATACGGGTATCGAACCGGGCACGAAACATGCCAATGAGAATCGCTTCTACAATAGATGCACGGGGGAACAGGAGGTGGGTTCAAAAAGGACGAATTAGTCGAGTTGCACAAAGGACAAAATCCGAATTGTGTGTTGTCAATATCGTTTCCGCACCGCTCACATGTACACCATTGACAAGAGTCGTTCCCGTATAATCGTCTCCCATACCCGACGCAATGGACATAAGAATCCATAAAGAAAAATAGATAAGAAAGAAGAATATTTTTGATGCAAAACTTTGAAAAAGAAATGCTTTTTATGATTTTTCAAATGTTTTTGGGATTTTTTTGAAAATTTTTGAAATGAAAAATAACGTTCACGAGTGAACGGATCCCAAAAGCCAACTCGTCTCTCACAAAAAACCGTTAATCCTCACGAAAAGAGCCGACAGCGGCGCCATTTTAATGTAGTGATTTTACTAGTTGAAAGTTCGTTTTCTCGGAATCTCTTCGAATTGATTTCCGGTTAAGTGCAAGAGATTAGTTGTTCTTGGTGGAATAAAAAGGGAATGGTCGTTGTCTAAAACTACTGAAAAATAAAGACTTGAAACAAATAAGAATAAAATAAAGACGGAAAAAAGAAACACTGAAAGATAAAAACTTAACGAAAAGTAGATGACGAGAAATTAAAAGGGAAATAAAGTAAATGACGCAAAGTAAAACTTAAACTAAAGGAAAGGCAAGTAAAAATGCAAATAAGGAAAAAGGCGGGAAAAATAAAGCTTAAAACTAAAAACTGAAAAACTCATTCGGAATATCACCCTCATCCGGAATAACAAAGCTCATCCGGAATATGTCACTTATCCGGAATAAACTAGTTGATCCGGAATAAAGTGTTTGATTCAGAATAAAAAGAGAAAAGAAGTTGATCCGGAATAAAACATTTGATCCGGAATATGAGCCTTGATCCGGAATAACCAATATTCCGGATGAAACAACTTGATCCGGAATAAATAATATTCCAGATGAAAGACTTGATCCGGAATAAATGATATTCCGAATGAAGTTATTGATCCGGAATAATAAGATATTCCGAATGAAGAGATTGATTCGGAATATTCAAATATTGTGCATGAATTGACTTGATCCGGAATAAAATATATTCCGAATGAAGAACAAAGAAAGTAGTTGATCCGGAATATCTGGGCAAGAAACAGTAACTTAAGCAAAGAACAGGGGAAAGAACAACAACACACGAATTTAACCAAATCTAAACAAGATAAACCAAAAGATTAAACCAAAAAAACCACACATGATCAACTAACAATAACCAATCAAAACAAATCAATAAAACTAACAATCATAACCAAAATAATCAAAACCTACTTGATTGAAAACCAAAAAAATCAAGAACATGAACAATAAAGATGAAGAACAAATCAAACAATAAAGGTAGAAGGAGATTAACAATAAAGTGAAGATTCAAGAACAATAAAATAAAACTTACTTGGAAATTAAAAGGAATTAAAGGTGCAATACAATGATTTAAAGGTGCATAAATTTAAAGTGCAGGTAAATGAAAATGGTGGAAGAATGGGTTGTCAAGCCACCAACCACTATGAAATGAAAACATAATTATCTATATATTGGGAGATTAGGTAGGAGCTTAGGAAGCTTCCTCCCTCTTTCTTCTTTCTCTAATTGCATGCCTAAGTCCTTAATCTTCTTTAATCTTTTTACTTCAATGACTTTGTCTTGGGATTTCTTAAAACTCGTCTTGAAGTTTCTTCATAAATAAGACTCGAGTTCTTCGGCTTTTAGTAAACTTCCGTCTTTTGAATTTTTCTTCGATAAATCTTCAGAATTGGTCTTGGACTTCCGTTCTTTTCGCACTCTTGACCTTTCGACTTCGTCTTTCATCTTTTTCTTCGATAAAAGCCCGTGAATGCCCGTGTTTTCTCCACTTTTCACCTTTCCATCCTAAATCACAACAAAAACACAAACCACGCATAATTCCGACATAAATGACATAAAATACACATTTTGGTCCGGTTATTATTGTAATTAAGTGGTAAAAAGGATGGGTGTTTTCACACCTATCAAGACCTTTGTACAGCAGAAGAAGGTGATGTCGAATGTACAGAATTGGAACCTTTGAAGAAATGGATTCTGAATCCGCTGAAGTACCTGCAATGACAGAAGAAGAAATTGCACAAAGACTAGTGTTAGGAGTAACAAATGCATTTTCTACATTCAGAACACTCGCATTAGCGCTGGAGCAGGTGTCATCACTCTTTTTGATGGGAATCCACTTAAGACCAACTTCCTTGAAGATCCTACCTGTTGTTTTCCACTGAAGACTAGATCTAGTAGTAGTGTTCTCTTGCACAGCGGAAGACTTCTTAGGATAGAAACTAGTTCCTGCATTGATCCGCTTTGAAGATTTCTTGTCATTGCTTTTCTTTGAGACGGGTGTGAATCTCCTTGTTGTCCTATGAGATTTTGCATTCTTTCTCTGTGTGAAGGCACGAGAGTTCACCTCATAGAGGAATTGCAGAAAGCAATGAGCATGGTTTCCATGGTGAATGCCCTTTTTGCATTTGGGGCATACATGGAGTTTGGGATTCTCAAAGGTCCTTGTGTACCTAGGTTTTGCTGTCCATTCAGGCACCTTGTTCGATACACGGCTACTCATTGGTGGTTTCCAATTCCTAGGTCGCTGGTAAAGGATCCTAGGTTTTGGTTTACTACCATTAGGAGTGTGTGGAACTCTAGCCGTTGGTTGGTTACTAGGTGGTGAATACACAAGGTTTACTTTTTGAATGTTCCTTTTTGGCATACCCTTCCCTAGATTGTTGGTTTGAATAAAATCATTTGACCCTTTAGATTCCTCTGTGGGTATAAGAATCACATGTTTGGGAGTACTCTTAGGAGTAGTGGAAGGTGAATTCTCATGGTTAGGTTTAGCAAGAGTGGGTTTTCTAAATGGTGGAACATAGGGTGATATAGCTGGTGTTTGAACACTTGATTGTCCATCGGTATTAGGAGGTAACCTAGAAACATTAGAAGGCGGTGTTCCTAAGATAGATGGCTTTGGTATTTTGTATGCATTGGGTTGTCTAACAACTAATTTTACAACCTTAGGTTCCATAGTTTTTCCACCCATCTTTCCAACAAGTTTCTTCAACTCAGCAATCGCGATGTCTTTGTCTTGCAACTGAGCTTTCAGATCAGAAATATCCTTACTCTTTTCATTCAATTCACGAAATGATTCAGAGAGTTTTACTTGTAAATTACTGTCATCAGGAACTTTTCCAACTTTGTTTTGCAAAGCAAGTTCAAGAGAGTGACAATGTTTCTGAAGAAAATCATATCGGTGTTGAAAAATCGTGAACTCTTTTTGATTAACATTTGTTGAAGGCTCAGTGTCACGACATTCACCTCCTAACAGAGCTTGCAACTGTTCGATTGCTTGTTGCATTTCACTGTAAGGTTTATCATACGAAAGTTTGTCATCCTTACATTAATCACATTTTTTGACATATTTATTCCAAAGATCGGTGAATTCGTTGTCCTTTTTGATGACATAAGACTCCATTTTCTCTTTCGTACGATCAAGCTTATTTTGGAGGGTTTCATTGTCTGACACAGAGATGTTTACCACAACGGGGTTACTATGAACACAATCACCACTGTCACTTGCTTTCGAGAGACATGCAAGGTCGCTTTACAAAACTTTAATTCTAGCAAGAGACTCATCAGCCTCCTTCACCAAAGATTTAAAGACTTCAACAAATTTGGCTAGTTCTTTTAGAAAAGCGTTCTCAAGATTGCTTATCCTAGTGTCAACTTGATTAATGATCAGATTATCTCGTTGTGAAGAATTTTCTGAACTTCAATCTGAACGGGTGAAGTGAAGTTTCCTCCAGTCATTTTGGCGTTAACAACCCGTTTGAGAATGACAAAATTATCTTTGAGCTCGTTTAGAAATTGGCGTGTGATACTCGGTTTAGGAGGGTCATCAGACAATTCCTCACTTGGTAGCAAAATCATTTCAGTACTTGTTTTAGACGGAACAAAAACAGTTGGAGGATTAACTTTCGGATAATAAACGGGTGTCACTTCTTTATTAAGCTTTTGCATTTTAAAACGAGTCTCTACAGCAAGTTCGGTAGTTTCCTCAGAATCATGCACACTAGGAGGATCATGCTCATCAGACAAGAGCACACTACCATTATATAAAGTTTCATTAGTGGCCTGAACTTGCTTAAGGTATCCGGGATTAGGAGGAAGAGGACAACCTAAGGCCAATTTGTATCGAGTATAATTTATCTCATTCACTTTTGGTGCGAGCATATTTATCTTTTTCATAGATTGGCCACGTTTTACCAAAAGGTTGTCTAATTCCCTAATCCTATCCTGAGCTTTGCAAAAATCCTCAAGAAGCCCATCTTCTCGAATTTTGAAATCATGTTTTAGCTTTTTTCATTCTTCTTTTAAATCCAAAATGATAGCTTTTTCAGTTGAAAGCTGTTTATTAAGAGAGGTGATTTCATCATTCAATTCGCTTATCTTTTTAGCACTACTTAAATGTAAGGCATTTAATTTCTTTGTGGTGCATTTTTTCTTTATAAACCGATGTAGCATGAGCTTGTTCAAGTTCCTTGATTTTAGCATGATGAATCTCAAAACTTTTCTCCCGTTCCTTATATCCCGCAAGCTCAGTGCTCAATTTGCCATTAGTTTCTCTAAACTTATTATTAACCACATTCGCATGAGCAACATCCTTGGCAAGCTTATCAAATAATGATTTATAATACGCATGCGTCTCGTCAAGAAGGGTTGTAGGTTGCGCTACTTGATCTTCACTAAGGACCACACTGGGCGCATTAGAAATAATATTGCTATTATTCGTTTGAACCCCATGTGTCTCAGTGGAAGGCTCAAGTGACTCAGTATACGCTTCCACCTGATTAGACATATTATATAACTCATTACCTTTGAGATGTGGGTGTACCTCAGAGGAACCGTCAGAATCATACACAAGAGCTCTGTCAGGTTAAAGTACCGATGTGGATGATTGCTACGAATTAGCCATCAAGATGGAGTCGGTATTCAACTCTTCTTCCTCATCATATGCTGCTGCAGATGCCATGAGATCAAACTCTTCAGGTAGAAGTGGAATTCCTGCTTCTTCCTTTTGTGCTATAAGAAGCTGAGACTGTAGATGGGCAGCATTCCTCTTCTTTCTTGCATGGCTACCACGATGCTCAATACCCGCTGCATCACTATCTTGTTGATACGTCATCGTAGAAGTCGTGTGAAAAACAGGATCTCAATTCGTAGAAAGCGTGAGTTGGAGTGTCAACAAAATTAAACCTTTCCCAAATTTTCCAGCCCGACAAAAAATTCCTCAGTCCGACAAAACGGTAAGCCAAAAAAACTTTGAAACACTAAATTTTGAAATCGAGTTAGAAATAGCCAATAAGTAGTAGGGAAAAAGTTTGAAAAAATGAAATTTTTAATGAAAAATAAAACCTAAAAAATTTGAAGTTTGGCCTAAAAATTTGAATTTTGGTCCGAAAATTTGAATTTTTGGTCGAAATTTTTTTCGCATTGCCAAAATTTGAAATTGAAGCTTAAATGGCCTACAAATGGTCTAGAAAAAAAATAAATTTTACTATGGTTTTCCCTCCAAAAAACTTGAACAAGATTTAACAAAACAGATCGTAGTCCCTGATCGTACTCAAGTGATCGTACTCAGATCGTACTGGTGATCGTACTCGGATCGCACTTGTTGATCGTACCGAACTATCGTTCTCCTTGATCGCACCCAACGATCGTACTTCGATCGTACTCACTGATCGTACTCCCCTATCGTGTCCACTGATCGTACTCACCTATCATATCCAACGATCGTACTCACCAATCGTTCTCACCTATGGTAACCACTGATCGTACTCACCTATCGTACTCCCCGATCGTACTCACCGATCGTACTCGTGATCGTGGCTTATGATCGTACTTTGGGATCGTACTCACTTGATCGTAACCGTGATCGTACTTGGGATCGCAGTTGTGATCGAAGTGGTGATCGTAGGATGTGATCGTGACTTTAGATCGCAAGTAGAAACCCCCAGGGTTTATGCGATCGCAAGAATCAGATCGTACTAAGGAAACGGAGTTACCACTTTTCTCGGATAGAACATGAACACAACAAGTTCGTGATTCGAAGCCTAAAAATGGATCAAACACCCAAAATTTTTGAGTTTTTAACCAAAGCCATGAACTCAAATCGCTACTACAACTACTTAGGTGAAATATGAATCACGAAACACAAGAAAGACACAGACAACACCCAATAGCAATCCACGAATCCCTTGGCTCTGATACCACTTGTAGTAATGATGCACACGACTATATATGATATAGAAATGAAGATAAAGATTAAACCAAAAAAGGTATATTATATGTAGAATTTTTCACGAGCTTCGCAAAGGTATATTATATGACCATCACTTTAAATACTTCTAACAACATGTCTGTGCCATGTCTGTGGACTAACTGATTAAACTGTATCATTTGGCTAAGTGATTTTGTCTTTTTCTGCTTGATTGTGACTCCCTACAACTCACTGGTTGTAGGGGTTCCCTTATTGTCCAAAAACATCAAGTGAATCTCTATAAAAAGCAAAGTCAAAAAGTCAAAGTAGTGGGAACTCCTTTCGCCTGCTGCTAGCCACTGCTAGTACAAATTGGTCAACAGCTTATTTTTCAGTCATTCTAGCTTATTCCATTGTGCAATGAAATGTGTATAGTTGAAGTTCGTTTTTCTCAGTTCTTAACAAATTGAAAGTCCTAAGAAGATCGGGTTTTTAATTGTTTTTGGTTGGTAATGTTTTTTGGATATTCTATTGCTAATTCAAACAATGCCTTGCAAAGATGAAAAATATCGTCTACTTATATTTAAAACATAGTGCAAATACCAAGTTTTTATCCAACTAAAATGGCAAATGTAAATTCTACAAACTATAAGGACTAGAAATGTAAATTCTATGAAATTTAAAAGCTAAAAGTGTAAAGATAAAAAGTATAAGGACTGAATGTGTAAAAACAGTTAACTATGTGGACTGAAAATGAAAACTATCCAAACATCTTAACTAATTCTCAACAAAATTGAAACTTCCTAACTGATTTTGAACAAACTTGAAAGTATAAGGACTGGATTTTTGAAAACCCTAAAAACTTGAAAGATTAGCCATGATTACAAACAGATTAATTCTATAAGGACCTAATTGCAAATTTTAACAACTTTTTACCAAAAACCGGTTTGAAACTTGAATAAGCTCGTTTGAGCTTATTTCTCAACCAAATTCGACCAAACCAGTTGCAAACGACTTAAAATCAGATTTAAGCTAGACCTATCCAAGGAAATTTGCTGAAAGTTACCAGAAAGCTGATAAGCTGAATTCAATAAGCACAAATTAAGCTATAAGCTAAACTAGACTTGCACAACTAGATTTTAGTGAAGATTATTGTTAATAAGCTCAAAAGAAGGACGGGAAATCAAGTCTCATGGAAAATCATCAAGTAATAAGCTCAAAATTTGAAAATAAGAAAAAAGAGTGCTTATGTTGACTTTCGTTGACCAGGAATTTCAATAAGCCCAAAATCTCAAAATTCAACCAGGAACACTTATTGAATGAAATTGTGAAAGAAAATTAACTAGTTGTTGAAGTGGAAATGAAGATATGAAAAAGCAGTTTGTCAAGTTACAGAAACTTGCATTTGCTTATTGTCTCAAACTTTTGCTTATTCCTAGCTTAATATTTGAAACTGTACAATTTCCTTATACAAGTTGAAACTTCATATATTGACTGAAAATTGAGTACTGGTTTGGAGTGATTTCATCAAGTAACAAAAGTATGCCAAGCAAATCAAAATGACAACTTCCTGATAAGAAACTTGAATAAAATTGACCCACACTTTTTATAAGAGCATTTGCCTTTTTGAATAGAACTTTGACTAAAAAGTGACTTAAAACTATTTCTTATGACTTGTTAACTGAAAATGAAGCAAAGTTTACCAAATTTCAACTCTTGAAAACTATTTTTAGGCTAGAACCAAACACTACTTTACTGATTTTTTTGGATTTTTTGTGAAGACTTTTTGATCAAAAGGTTAAACTGAGTAAAGATTGCTATCACACCAAGGTTAGTAGCCACAATGAAAGGTATGAGAACTAATAACAAGCAATTACAACAACTAAAACTCAAAATGGACTATAGAAGCTAAGTGACTGATGAATGCTTGAAAAACAGGACAAGAATGAAAGCAATAAGCAGGATTAAGCTACACAATAAGCTATATCAACACTAAAATCAGATCAGAAACAGGCTAAAACAACTTTTATCATGCAATCAAACAAGATTAAGCTAGAATGAAGCAGGCATTCAACTGTTAAGTGGAAATGAAAATCAGAAAATCAAAACCTTTAGCTAAGGCCTCCTTTGGGGAGTAGAGGAGCGCTGAGCTCTCTAATCTAGTGCTAACCACCACCTAAGCACTAGAACACACTATTCAGCTACCTATCAACAACAATCAATCATCAAAGATCACCATGACTGGACTTGAACTCATCATATTCTGCTAGTACTTGAACTGGATGAACAAACAACTACAATCTTCAAACATAGCCAGTTATGATCAAGTGATGATCATAACAAACTAACAACAGCAACAAAAGGATTCAATGAAGCAAGGATAAACAGTAGAGTAGTATGAGAGTTTTGGAGGGAAAATGGAAATTTGAATTTTATTGAGTAAAGAAGTAGTTACAAGGGTAGTTATCTGTTACAACTAACTATAACAGACTCAAGAGTGTGTCAAACTCTTGAGTTGTTAAGCTACAACTAAGAAATGAGTTGAGAGAAAAAGCTAAAGTGTGTGTGATTTCACACTTTCTACAATTCAAGAAATGAGAACAGAACATGGTATTTATAGACTTCAGGAGTGAAGTGGTTGGGGTTGGTGACGTGTTGGAACCAATCCCTAGCTTCCACGTGTCAAAAATCTGCCAATTGGATTTTGCTGATGAAGAACAAATTTGGGGATTTTCTCTTGAGTTGATTTCAGCTTAATTGGTGGTGATCATTGGATTTGTCTCTAAAATACGAGCAAGTTTCATGTTAATAACATTTCTTGAAATGGCTTCTAGCTCAAAAAAGATCCTGGCAAACTTTGTTGATGAAAATGACACCTGTCATGTTTGTATTGGTTGTGGAAGTAGCACTCGGATCATTATCCAAAAGATGAAATATGATTTGCTGTTGGATCACTGTTGGGATACGCCACACACTATCTCTCTTTTTTATTACCCATCCAGTTGGCAATCCACCACTCCAATATAATCATTTCTGATTGGCTTGTGAGTTAGCACATGGATTGAACATGTTTATACTTTCCAAAGTTGGCAGAATTAATCCTTTAACTTGGCAATTTGTAAATTTGAGCTAGTAACTTCATTTATTTGGCATAATTAGTCCTTCAAACTTCATTCTTGAACAAATTTGATCCTTTGACTTGGTTGACTTGATAGTTGACCAGATTTGACTTTGATCTTGACTTTTTCATATTTACACTTTTGGTCCTTTATCTTTGGCAGATTGTCAAGATAGGTCCTTTGTCTTCAAAGTCTTGTCACTTTTGATCCTTCTTTGTCTTTTTCATCAAATTAAGCTTGATTTTCCTTTGTTTGCTTGAAAATGTATCCTTCTTACCTATTTGTGCACAAACACAAAACATACCACATAATTCCGCTTTATAGCACAAAGTTTAGGTATTTTTATTGTGTTTTAGGGTGATTTGTTGATAAATTGATATGAGTTTTTGCTCATATCAAATCCCCTACACTTGAACATTGTCATGTCCTCATGCAATGCCATATATTTTAAGCACAAATTTACATTCTACTCATAATTAATCCACCTTGGCCATATGGAATGCATCTACACTACCCTAAACTAAATGATGCATGATTTTGATTTTTAACAATGCAATGAACAAAATACAATTCTATCTATTTCTTTTTGGTTTTTCTTGAAATGGTTTTGATGGAAATAACTCATAAAGAATTCAATAACTTTGATTAGGGCTTGGGTACCATGGACATTTATCACCCTCAAGTTTCACTTTCCCCATACCAAGCTTAAAAATTAGATCATTGTATTCACAAGTAAAAAGTGCATCAACTTATTCATGACAATTAAATGTGGAACCGGTTATTATTTGAGCAAATTGCTTGTGGGCAAATTTGTCATTATTCAAGTGTGAAATATAAGAAGTGTAAAATCCAAAAATAAGGAAGCACGGTTTTAATCCTAAGTAATCCTCTCATCCATTACTTGAAAAACCGCTCACAATTAATACAAGTCCGTTTCAAGAGTAATAAGTCATTCGCCTTATGTGTAAAATCCTCATGTCATGCTTTCATAAGTAGCTACACACTCGCTAAGGAAAGAAAAATAAAACTCACGCAATAATTTACATCCGCCATCTTTTTGAGACTTTGGATCTTCAACCCCACAACCCGTCAAGGTAATATTGGATTGGAGCAATCTATTGAATCCCCGCAACCCGTCAAGGTAATATTGGAACTCAATAGTCACTATAATTAACACCACACTACCCCTCTTGGGAGTCTTGTATTATTTTTTTTTCTTTTCTTTTTCTTTTTTCTAGCCACTCATTTTTTTTTCATAAGCCGCTCTTATTTTTCTTTATTCCTCACTAAGAATTTTGAAAAGAATAAAAGGAAAAACACCCGCTAAATATTGAGCATGACATAAGTCTAGTACACATAAACCGTTCTAACTTAGAATCATAAGACTTACTTATATCACCATGAACGATTAGACAAAAATGCATAAGAGATTACAAACCGATTAAAACCGTTCTTGATTATTTATTAACATATATACATGCGAAGAAATTAGAGGTAAAGAAGAGAAGGGTTTAGCCACAAGTAATTATCATGAAGTTTATCTAGCCCTTTTATACTTGCTTCAACTCTATCATTTCCCATTCTCTACAAATTTAAAATCTCAAATAATGAGAGTGGTGGACGCTTAGCCTAATAGACCAATGAAGGACTACATGGTTAAGGATACTAGCTAGAGAATGCTAAAATAAGCAAACTCAGGTTGAGTTAAAATATCCATGGCGGGCCTAATATGTCAAAGAAATCTAAATTTGTTAAACCATGTTTTATTATATTTTTCTCTTTTATATATTTTTGATGAAAAACAAAAGAAGAAATATATACAATGCAAATGTGATATGCAAATGAAAAATGATTAATGCAAAAATAATGAATGCATATTTTTGGTGGCCAAAATAGATCAAAAATTTGAAAAATGTTTGAAAAATTAATTTTCCATTTTATGATGAAAGACAATGACAAGTTTTAGGTAAGGTCACTTCGATAGAAGACCCCCCTACACTTAAGCTAAACATTGTCCTTAATGTTTAAGAGCATGGAAGTATAAAAACTCCCCCTACACTTATGACAATGAATAGACTTTGCTTAACCCAAGTTAAGGAAAGGACAACTATTAGTGAATTCATGTTTAAGCACAAGGTGTCAATGAAAGATTACAATAGTAACGAAGTGAACCGGATACAAGGGCCTCCTCCATAAGCTCCAAAGCATGAAATGAGTGAGCAACCCTACAAACAATCATGAAGACAAAAGAAGGTCTCCCTTATACTTATCTCCAAGTCTATACCTTTATTGCTAACCTACAACACTCGAAACCTAGTTATACGATGCTTGAGTTAATGAGTCTCTAGCTCGACTCGTCCCACACTTTAAAAGTGTATAAAACCTATCATGAAGAAGAAAAATTATTTTCCCTTTGTAAAAAAAAATCTCCATGATGAGGTAAAACAAGTTTTCATTTATCAAAACTCCATAAATATCCCCCAGGATGAAATACATAATTACCATCCCACTTATAACACAATTCAACAACTAACTTCCCAAGCAATGGTGAAAAGAGTGAGGTGTTGTTCTCCAAAATGGTTTCCCATATGTTCTTCACAAGGTGATAGGGTAAAGCTCTCAAATATTTCACAAGTTTTCCTTTTGTTGCATCAGGCGGATACTGAGATGATTTAGCATGCTCTATGCCAGGATCAAAAATCCGTTCCTTGATGGGAAAACAACAAGTGTTGGATGCCTTAGAAGACTCTCCCTTGTAGGTAACATGGTGAGAGAAAAGTTGTGGAGTAATAGGTAACGATAAGCTCTTAGAAGAAACCATCATGGTTGGTTTTCCTTTTTCACATGAAAGGTTTGAAGTGGACAAGGAAGTAGGTAATGGATCTTCATGCAAAAGAGATTCTAGATATAGGATATCCCCCTCCTCATCAAGATAACCAAGAGTGTACTCAAAAGATATATCCTTAGCTAAAAACCCATCACTCTCATCCATTATAGAATCCGCCTCATCACCATAAACATCATAGAGTGGTCTATAAAAAATTGGTGATTCCTCAAAACCAAAGGAAGTATGATCATCAACAAATGGAGAGTCACAAGTAGAAAGCTCATCATCACTATAATCATCATATGTTGGTGTATCACAAAGAAGAGATTCTCCATCACTAAAGTCCTCATGAATATGGTTATCATTGTGAAAAAGTGGATTGTCATATGGGGTTTCACCAAAGTTTAGCTCTTGATATTCATGAAAATCCAAAGATGAAGTAATGGAAGCAATGGTCTCAACATGAGGTAAGTCATAATCTACACTTGAGCAAGCTTCATAAAAGTATTCATCACAAACTTCATCAAGGATATCATCTTGTGTTTCCTCCTCATGTACAACATCAATATGTTTTACCGCCTCGGGCTCATTAGACGTTTTAGACAATTTCCCCATGTTAAACACAACTCTCTCATCTCCTACCCGCATTGTAAGTTCTCCTTCCGCCACATCTATTAAAGTACGACCCGTTCTCAAAAATGGCCTACCAACAATCAAAGGCACTCTAGGATCTATATCATAATCAACCACCACAAAATCCGCGGGAAAGGTAAATCTATCAACCCCCACAAAGACATCTTCCGCAATTCCCATCGGATAAGCTATTGTACGGTTGGCCAACTCAAGAGTCATCTTAGTAGGAGTGAGCTCGGGAAGTGAAAGTTTCTTCGAAACTGATAATGGCATGAGGTTTATGCTTGCTCCTAAATCCGCTAAGGCCATACAATTTTCCACCCCCGAGAAATTGCAAGGAATCAAAAACCTCCCAGGATCTCCAAGCTTAGTAGGCAACTTCTTAAGCAAAACCGCGGAGAAATTTTCATTCAAGGAAGCATTAGGCAAATCCACCAATCTCTCTTTGTTAGAAAGTAAGTCCTTAATCATATTAGCAAACTTAGGCATATTGGCTAAAGCTTCCGCAAAGGAGATATTGATGTTAAGTTTCTTGAACATCCTTAAAAAGTTTGAAACTTGGATATCATCCTTGTTCTTAAGCTTTTCTTTTCTCAATCTTGATGGATAAAGAAGACTTGGTTTTGGTTGTGGTTAAGTGGTTGATGAAGATATTTCCATATTGAGTTCTTCATGAGTAGGTGTTAAAGTGGGAGAAATGGGAGCATTTTGAGGTGGTGAAGTAGATGTAGAAGGCTTGTCACATGTAGGAACAAAAGTGGGTGGAACAATAGGAGTTTTAGGAGGTGAAGGATCCTTTGTTGTCTTTCCATTTCTCGTTGTAATAGCATTGACATTTTCCCTTGGTTTTGTTTGTGTGTTTGAAGGTAAAGCCCCTTGTGGTCTTTGATTATAAAGCATCATAAACTTCTTATTTGTATCTTCATGCATTTCTCTCATTCTTCTCTCATGAGCGTCATTCATTTCTCTTAATCTCTTCTCATTAGCTTGGAACCTTCTTTCATGCTCTTGATTCATTTAGTGAAGAAGCTCAATTGTGTTATAATCTTGTGGCATATTTCCTTGAAAACCTTGGGGTTAGAAAGGTGGAGGTTGATTGTAAAAACCCTTGATTGTTACCTTGAAAGGTATTTCCTTGATTGTTAAAGGTATTTGGTGGTCTATAGTTATTCCCTTGGTAAGGTGGTCTTTGCCCTTGATTCCTTTGTAACACTTGAGTAGGATTTTGTTGAATTTGGGTGGGTGGTTGGGGTGGGAATCCCGGTGGAGTAAGGTAATTTTGGGACTTGTCAGAAAGGTTATTTGGATTGATATTTGGCTTTAAGTGTTCACGATGTTCCTCTTGGTAAGCATATCATTCCCCTTGATAATCTTGCACCTTATCACATTGTTCATAAGAATGGGGGCCTCCACAAGTGACACAAGAAAGAGTAATGGCATTCACATCATTTGAAGAATTGTTCAATGAAAGGCTCTTAATGGCTTGAATCATCTCTTGTTGACCTCTATCCATTTTTTGAAGGATCTCTTGTTGAATCTTGAGGAATTGGTTATCACAAGGTGTTTGAGAATCATTTTGGATAACATGAACCCTTTCTTTAAATTGAGAATTTGTTTGAACCATTGCTTTAGTCTCAATGATGTCCAAGGCCTCTTGAATGGATTTAAGAAGAATATTCCCTCCCGCGGAAGCATTGAGTGAATCTTGGTGATGAGGTTTAAGGCCATCATAGAAAGTATTGATTTGGTGAACTTCATCCAATCCATGGTTAGGGCATCTCCTCAATAACTATCTAAACTCCTCCCAAGCATCACTAAAGGATTGACTAGGTTTTTGTTGAAAGCCTATAATTAAGTTCCTCAAAGTCGTGGTCTTAGATGGAGGAAAGAACTTATTCAAAAACTTAGTGGTGAAACCATCCCATGTGGTGATACTATCGGGTGGTTGAGTGTCTAACCAATGCTTAGCGGGTCCCTCTAGTGAAAATGGCACTAATATCAACTTAATAGCATCATGTGGAACTCCATTGTACTTAAGGGTATTACAAAGAGCAAGGAATCTCTTAAGGTGATCATAAGGATCATCATTCTTATGACCATAGAAAGGTGTGTTTGAAACCAAGGTAATCATAGCCGTTTTTAGCTCAAATGAACTAGCAGGAATGTCAGGAATCCTAGTAGCATTGGCATATCCGTGAACATTGGATTGCAAACGTTCCATCAAAGAACGATTAGCAACAGCCATGGCTTCTTGTTGTGGATGAATCAAAGCACGATTCTCGTGATCGGCTTGATGGACGGTGGTGGTCTTACTCTTTCTCTTCTTCTTCCTTTTCGGAGGAAGAGGTTGTACACCAATCGGTATTTGTGCACGCCCGCGAGTGAGCATGCAACTCAATACGAGGAATGAGAGAGAAGCTCTCGTGTGACTTTAAAGAGAAAAGGATTATCCTCTTCGAATTTCAATATGAAATATCCACAAGAAAATAATAATATACGTATGTACTACTTGGGTGCAAGACCCCCAATGAAGCCTTCATTCTTAGAATACTCACAAGTGAACTATTGAAGCTATCAGTGTGATTGATCAGACAAGTACCAAGGCTTTCGGTAGACTTCTTTTATTTCCGAATTTGCTTGCGGGGGGTTAGGTGGCGCGAAGCACTTAAGTACCTATTGACCCTTAGATGGCATTTTATAGCACATCGCCTTTCTATTCACTTAATTGTTTGTATTCTTCGAATTGTTGCTTATTGAGAGTATTTATCTATTCTTGCTTTATTTTGTTTGATCGATACACGTGTCAATGACCGGAACGCCCCTCAACACGGTGTATTGCCTTGGCAATACTTATGGAGAATATGTAAATTGGTTGTTCTTATACGTATACGTATTTACTTATAATAATATATGGAAAATATTTTTATATTTATGAGTTTTTTAAGAGAAAATACTATATGTACATAAAAACCGAGAGAATCCAATAATATATATTTTTGGGTGCAATCTCTTAGGAAAAAGATTGCTTTTTGGATTATTTAATTTGTTTGGTCAATTCTTTAGGAAAAGAATTGTTTTGTTAATTTTTTAGTTTTTATATATTTTTATATTTTTGATTTTTTATTTGTTTTTGATTTATGATACGTAAAAATAACGTTCACTAGGTGAACGGATCCCAAAAGCCAATGAAAACCGTCAATCGATAGTCTCTCGTAAAGTCAAAGAACAGGCAGCGGCGCCATTTGAAATGTGTACAGTTGAAGTTCGTTTTTCTCAGTTCTTAACAAATTGAAAGTCCTAACAAGATCGGGTTTTTAATTGTTTTTGGTTGGTAATGTTTTTTGGATATTCTATTGCTAATTCAAACAATGCCTTGCAAAGATGAAAAATATCGTCTACTTATATTTAAAACACAGTGCAAATACCAAGTTTTTATCCAACTAAAATGCCAAATGTAAATTCTACAAACTATAAGGACTAGAAATGTAAATTCTATGAAATTTAAAAGCTAAAAATGTAAAGCTAAAAAGTATAAGGACTGAATGTGTAAAAACAGTTTACTATGTGGACTGAAAATGAAAACTATCCAAACATCTTAACTAATTCTCAACAAAACTGAAACTTCCTAACTGATTTTGAACAAACTTGAAAGTATAAGGACTGGATTTTTGAAAACCCTAAAAACTTGAAAGATTAGCCATGATTACAAACAGATTAATTCTATAAGGACCTAATTGCAAATTTTAACAACTTTTTACCAAAAATGGGTTTGAAACTTCAATAAGCTCGTTTGAGCTTATTTCTCAACCAAATTCGACCAAACAAGTTGCAAACGACTTAAAATCAAATTTAAGCTAGACCTATCCAAGGAAATTTGCTCAAAGTTACTAGAAAGCTGATAAGCTGAATTCAATAAGTACAAATTAAGCTATAAGCTAAACTAGACTTGCACAACTAGATTTTAGTGAAGATTATTGTTAATAAGCTCAAAAGAAGGACGGGAAATCAAGTCTCATGGAAAATAATCAAGTAATAAGCTCAGAATTTAAAAATAAGCAAAAAGAGTGCTTATGTTGACTTTCGTTGACCAGGAATTTCAATAAGCCCAAAATCTCAAAATTCAACCAGGAACACTTAGCGAATTAAATTGTGAAAGAAAATTGACTAGTTGTTGAAGTGGAAATGAAGATATGAAAAAGCAGTTTGTCAAGTTACAGAAACTTGCATTTGCTTATTATCTCAAACTTTTGCTTATTCCTAGCTTAATATTTGAAACTGTACAATTTCCTTATACAAGTTGAAACTTCATATATTGACTGAAAATTGAGAACTGGTTTGGAGTGATTTCATCAAGTAACAAAAGTATGCCAAGCAAATCAAAATGACAACTTCCTAATAAGAAACTTGAATAAATTTGACCCACACTTTTTATAAGACCATTTGCCTTTTTGAATAGAACTTTGACTAAAAAGTGACTTAAAACTATTTCTTACGACTTGTTAACTGAAAATGAAGCAAAGTTTACCAAATTTCAACTCTTGAAAACTATTTTTAGGCTAGAACCAAACACTACTTTACTGATTTTTTTGGAATTTTTGTGAAGACTTTTTGATCAAAAGGTTAAACTGAGTAAAGATTGCTATCACACCAAGGTTAGTATCCACAATGAAATGTATGAGAACTAATAACAAGCAATTACAACAACTAAAACTCAAAATGGACTATAGAAGCTAAGTGACTGATGAATGCTTGAAAAACAGGACAAGAATGAAAGCAATAAGCAGGATTAAGCTACACAATAAGCTATAACAACACTAAAATCAGATCAGAAACAGGCTAAAACAACTTTTATCATGCAATCAAACAAGATTAAGCTAGAATGAAGCAAGCATTCAACTGTTAAGTGGAATTGAAAATCAGAAAATGAAAACCTTTAGCTAAGGCCTCCTTTGGGGAGTAGAGGAGCGCTGAGCTCTCTAATCTAGTGCTAACCACCACCTTAGCACTAGAACACACTATTCAGCTACCTATCAACAACAATCAATCATCAAAGATCACCATGACTGGACTTGAACTCATCAAATTCTGCTAGTACTTGAACTGGATGAACAAACAGCTACAATCTTCAAACTTAGCCAGTTATGATCAAGTGATGATCATAACAAACTAACAACAGCAACAAAAGGATTCAATGAAGCAAGGATGAACAGTAGAGTAGTATGAGAGTTTTGGAGGGAAAATGGAAATTTGAATTTTATTGAGTAAAGAAGTAGTTACAAGGGTAGTTATCTGTTACAACTAACTATAACAGACTCAAGAGTGTGTCAAACTCTTGAGTTGTTAAGCTACAACTAAGAAATGAGTTGAGAGAAAAAGCTAAAGTATGTGTGATTTCACACTTTCTACAATTCAAGAAGTGAGAACAGAACATGGTATTTATAGACTTCAGGAGTGAAGTGGTTGGGGTTGGTGACGTGTTGGAACCAATCCCCAGCTTCCACGTGTCAAAAATCTGCCAATTGGATTTTGCTGATGAAGAACAAATTTGGGGATTTTCTCTTGAGTTGATTTCAGCTTAATTGGTGGTGATCATTGGATTTGTCTCTCAAAAACGAGCAAGTTTCATGTTAATAACATTTCTTGAAATGGCTTCTAGCTCAAAAACGATCCTGGCAAACTTTGTTGATGAAGATGACATGTGTCATGTTTGTATTGGTTGTGGAAGTAGCACTCGGATCATTATCCAAAAGATGAAATATGATTGGCTGCTGGATCACTGTTGGGATACGCCACACACTATCTCTCTTATTTATTACCCATCCAGTTGGCAATCCACCACTCCAATATACTCATTTATGATTGGCTTGTGAGTTAGCACACGGATTGAACATGTTTATACTTTACAAAGTTGGCAGAATTAATCCCTTAACTTGGCAATTTGTAAATTTGAGCTAGTAACTTCATTTCTTTGGCATAATTAGTCCTTTAAACTTCATTCTTGAACAAATTTGATCCTTTGACTTGGTTGACTTGATAGTTGACCAGATTTGACTTTGATCTTGACTTTGTCATATTTACACTTTTGGTCCTTCATCTTTGGCAGATTGTCAAGATAGGTCCTTTGTCTTCAAAGTCTTGTCACTTTTGATCCTTCTTTGTCTTTTTCATCAAATTAAGCTTGATTTTCCTATGTTTGCTTGAAAATGTATCCTTCTTACCTATTTGAGCACAAACACAAAACATACCACATAATTCCGCTTTATAGCACAAAGTTTAGGTATTTTTATTGTGTTTTAGGGTGATTTGTTGATAAATTGATATGAGTTTTTGCTCATATCATGTAACAACTTATTTTTTGTGATAGATCTTAATATTTTGAGCTTATTAATCAGTTTTGAAGTTTACAGCTTTTGGTTTTAGCTTTTGACTAGAAAACGACTATTTTGTCTTTTTCAAAAACAATTTATTGCTTATTTCAACTTATTGAGTGTGCTTATTGGGAAAATTTTTGTAGATTAAGCTTAGTTTTGTCATTTAAAACCTTTTGCAAGTTGAATCAGCTTTTGAAGTGGCCTAGAACTCAAAAACAACTATTTTGTCGTTTCTGTAGAGAGCTTTTTCTTATTTCAGGTTTATTTCTTGGGCTTATTCAAAAATTCTTTTTACAAACAGCTTAATTAGGTCAAGAGAAGGTTGTGTGTCAAATGTCAACTTATGGCATCAGCTTATAGCTTAATAGGCCAAAAAGCCCATTAAGAATAAGCTGCTTTAAAATAAGTTGTGATAAGCTCACTTTCAGCTTTTGGGCCTTTGAAATTTTGTGTTTTAAATTGGATTTTAAGCTTATCTGGAACTTTTGGGCCATTTATGTGAACTTTTTCTTATTGGGCCAAAACTAAGTCCATTAAGGGACTGTTTACTATTTGACCCATTTGGAGGCCCATTAGGGGTATTTTGGTAATTTCAAGTTCATTTTATTTTTAGTTAGGTTAAAATAAACTAGTTTGCAAATTTTTAGAATTTTTTATAAATATTGAATTTTTAATATTATTTTAATATTATTTTATTATTAAAATTAGTTTTTAATATTTTTGCAAGTTTTTTCATTTTTCATAGCTTAAATACATTAAGTTAGGAATTTTAAAAGTTTTAAATTAATTTTCTTATCATTTAATTAAGTTTAAGAATTATTATAATATCTTCATAGATTTTAATCATTTTTAAATAGTTTTAATTAATTTTAAATTTTTTTAAAATAGTTTTTAATTTAGTTAAGTCATTTTAGAGGTTTACAAGTTGAAAAATCTCATTTTTGGGCTTTTTGTTAATTAAATTGATTTTTTGTGCTTTAATTAGCATTAAAAAATTATTATTTAATTAATAAAAGGTTTCAGTGATTTCTGATTTTTTGTAAACTCTAATTACATTTTTTAGGATTTATTGCAATTTTCTAGGAATTTTTAGGTTAATTTTTAAATTTCGTCATATTTTACGGTTTTACGTGTACGACTTTTCGTCTTAGTGTAATTTAGAATCATAACCGTCATCCTTTTCTATTTTTTTTCTTCATAATCATCTCTCTAGCCCCTTGAGAACGAACTCACGCATTGGGTCATTTGTGCACGATTTTCCTAAATCGTCGTACTTACCACTAATTTACATCTTGTTTTTCCTAAAACAAGTGTACTTTTACAACCATTAGAATACTTTGTCGGAATAATCTATCGAAATAACCAATCGGAATGACCACTCGGAATGACCTGTCGGAATATCACTATCGGAATCACTATCGAGAAAATGATCGGAATATGTAAGCCCTTTTCTGATGGAAGATATCGGAATATCTAAACCCTTTTCCGATGGATTCTGTCGGAATAGTACCCACTTTTCTCGGACAAAAATCAGCCATTTCGAGATTTTAAGCCAAAAAATGATCAAAACACCTAAAAAAAATTTGTTTTTAGCCAAAGTAAATATACCAAATCTCTACCACAACTATGTAGAAGATTTGTATCAAGAAAAAACCATAAAAACACAAAAAAAAGATCAAAATAGACACAAAAAATCAAGAACACAAACACATAAACAATACAATCATCTGGTGGCTCTAATACCATTTGTAAGATATTGTAAATCTTGCTTATGTTAGAGAGAGAAAGAGATTGAAAGATGGTAGACTTCACACACAGTTTAGAGAGAGAAAGTAAGAAACTATGTGGAAATATGAATGAAAACCACCCTCTCCAACTAAGGAGAGGGTTCATATACCCAAGCCTTATGATGGGCTTGGGCTTACATATTGGGCCGTCCATACATTCCATGGAATGGGCCTTTCCATGTTTAATTAATGTAAAGTAACTGAACTACGAGCTACTAATTAATAAATTGTCGGAGTGACCGAATCTTCCTAAATACGTAAAACGTATTTCCAACAGCGACCAACGTGGGTAGCGAAGCTAAATGTTTCTTTAGCTCTTCGAAGCCTTTTTCTGCTTCCTTTGTCCAATTAAAGTCTCCCTTTTTATGCATTTCTTGAGTCTTTTGAATAAGGGGAGTGACTTCTCAGCAGATTTGGAGAGAAACCTGTTTAGTCCAGCTAGCTTTCCGTTTAGCGATTGTACTTCCTTTTTTGTCCTTGGGCTTTGGATCTGTATGACCGCGTTTGTCTTACTTGGACAAGGTTTGATACCATTAGGTTATATCATGTATCCTAGGAACATGCCTTCTGTTGCTCCGAAAGTGCATTTATTCGGATTTAATTTCATGTTTATTTTCCTAAGTGCAGAGAAGGTTTCTTCTATATCACGGATGAGTTCCTACTCAGTGTGACTTTTAATGACCAGGTCGTCAACGTACACCTCCAAGTTACGCCCAATCTGACTGTCGAATGCCTTATCCACCAGCCGTTGGTATGTGGCACCCGCGTTCTTGAGTCTGAATGGCATTTTTGTGTTACAGTACACACCCTGACTAGTGTGGAATATTGTCTTCTCCTCGTCCTATTCTACCATTTGTATCTGGTGGTATCCTTTATATGCGTCCAAAAAATATTTAAAAGGATATCCGCACAGCTATTCGACTTTCAAGTCTATTTCTGGGAGCGGGTAGCAATCCTGAGGAAAAGCTTTATTAAGATATGTGAAATCAACACAATGCGCCAGCTGCCATCGTGCTTCTTGACCATCACTGGATTGGAGAGCCGGTCATGGTAGTAGACTTCTCGCATGATACCTGTGTCTACCAGTTTTTTTTACTTCGTCAAGTATTGCCTTACTGCGTTCTGGAGCTTGTCCTCTTTTCTTTTGCCTGATCGGTGTATAACCCTCGCGGATCTGTAAACTGTGCTCGGCTATTGACCGAGGTACGCCCGTCATATATTTTGGTTCCCATGAAAAAATGTCCAAGTTTCCCTTTAAAAGTTGGCACATGCATGACTTTCCTTTGTCGGAAAATGTGCCCCCAATTGTTATCTCTTGGTCTGGGTACTCTGTGTGAATTGCCACCTTAAAATTTAGTGGTGAACATACTTTTCTCTATGCCGTCACTCATGATGGTTCTGTAATTATGTTACATTCCTTGAGTGTCACGGATGTAATAAAGATCGTCACTATTCCTCCTTCAACTGGGAACTTGATCATGTCGTGGAAGAAACTGCTATCATTGCTAAGATGGCGGGTCACCCAATGATCCCATTGTACTGTGACGAGGATCGTATTATCAGAAAATTCATTGAAACTTTCGTCGAGTGCTCGTCATCTCCTATCTTTAGTACTAGCTTTAACTGGCCCAAAGCCATACTGCTTCTCCACTGAAGCCAATGAGTGGTGACGTCGAAGGTACAATTTGGTTCCTTATCTCTGGGCTTAATTTTAGAAAACAATGCTCATACATGATTTCCGCCGATGAACCACCGTATACGTACATGCGCTGAATGCTGTGATCACCAATGTTTACTTCTATTACTAATGGGCCCTCTACTATGGTATTCACACTAAGGGGGGGGGGGGGGGGGGGAATAGATGTCTCTTCCTCAAGAAAATATTTGGCTCACGTTTTGCTTAGTTCTTCTTTTCCACGTTTCTAACATGTATACGGTTGTGACTGTATCAGTTAAATTTTGTTTCTCGCTTTCTGATGCCTCTTTGACGAGGTGTTTCAGCTTCCCCGCCTGCACCTAGCTTTCAATGTGCTTTTGTAGCTCAATTCACTCGTTGGTGGCGTGTCCCTTTTCTCCATGGTATTCATAGTATTTATTACCTGCACGCCTTTCCACTAGAGTGACCATTGGTAGTGGTCTTGGGAAATTCACTCCTTCTGACGCGAGAATCTCTCTTGGGGTTAGCTTTAGTGGTGTGAATTGAAAGCTTCCATTACGCCCTTCTTTTTGATTTCCTTGATATTTAGGATCCCGGGAGTCCACCTCGTGTATTTTTTTGCTTATTCTACATATCGCGGGTTCTATAGCTGAAAGTATTTTGCATGGCTTCCGTGGCAGCTGATTCTCCCTGTATGAAGGATCTCACCTTTCGCATTACCCCATCGAATGTCCCTGGTGTTCTCTCATTCAATTTTCGTATAAAATCTTTATTAGTAATTCCTGCCATAAAGCAAGATACTTTCAAGATCTCTAGGAATTCCTTTATCTAGAGACATTTGGTTTTGAAGCGCTCTAAAAAGTCGTCTAGGTATTCACCTTGGTTCTGTTTGACTCTTGCCAGTAATATAGTCCTCCTGTCGTACCTTTTTTGTTGTACATAATTTCTTTTGAATGCCTTCCGTAATACTTCGAATCCTTTATTGTTCGCGATGGGAGTCTGTCAAGCCAGTTCCGCGCGTTTCTACAAGTGTAGAGTTGAACATATTACACCATAAAGGTGCGTGCCATTGCTCAATTCCTGCTTGTGATTCGAAGACCTTCAAGTGGTCTTCTGGATCTGTAGTGCCATCATATGTTTTGACATTCATTGGCATGTGACGCTTTGTTATGTCAGGATAATACGGTATATTCCTTGTGAAAGCATTTTTTTCCCTTCTCCACGGTTGCGAGAAGTATCGATCTTTCATTTTACATGAATGGAAAGCTTGCTCTTCCCCTTCTGAGTTTTCTTGGGAGGAATGCCTGTGCCCATGTTCTGTATGGTGAATGTTGTTTGACTCTAAATTGGATGAGTAATTGTCCAAGGATTGGTAGCGTCCTGCGCGCCTTTTTTCTTTTATTATCTACTGATCCTTCATGTATTTAGTGGCGAGCGGGAGCAGAGCCTGTAAGTTATTTTCTACATACTCCTCCATCGCACTCGCATCTGTAGCAATTATTTGCTCGCTTTCCTCGAATGTGAAGGGTAGCTTTCGTTTATCTTTGTTAGGAGGAGGCTAAGCCAGTCTCCGTTTTGCGTTGCTTTCCCTTATGGCGGGTAGGGGAGTTGAGAAAGGCGAGCTCACTCCTCGGGGAGGTGGTTTTATTACCTCGCGACTGTTCGCATCACTGGTCGATCCAGGGGAGTTCCCGATGGATGTGTTTTCCGTCTATTGTCAACGACCTCTGGCCACCTCCATCCGTTCCCTTTCTTTTCATGATTAAAGCTTAGTGAAGGGTCCCACGGATGGCGCCAACTTGTTGATACAAAAGTTGTATGGACCGAGTTGGAACCGAATTAGGCTTAATTCGGGGTCTTGTGGGTTCTGGCTCTTGCACCAAGTCAATCTTGTTTCAGGACCCTACACACTAAGAACAGACACCGTTAGGCATACCGGGGGCGCTTGTCCCACGATTAGACTCCAGCGTGAGAGTAAGTAACCGGTTTAAGTAAATGTGAGGGTTTAGAGTATTGTGTGTATCATAACTTTGTGGAACCTTGGGGGTTACTTTTATACCCGAGAGAGTCCTGGCTTGGCTCTCCTACTCTTGCGGCCTAAGGAAGGGATAATGACTAAAAATAGTTTGATCTTAATTGCGTAACCGAGGTAAGTGCAAAGTTATATTAGGTCTGATCCTGTTGCTGTGCGACGACGGTTTATTGGGCCTCCTGGGCCTTGCGCACGCTGCACAATGACAATCCATGCCTAATGGATACGGGTAGTACCTACGGGTCAGATTATACAGCCCGAATAGGGACTATACGCCATCAACCAGGTATAGATGATCTGTTTTACCAACTACAAGGCACCAAACATGTCTCTAATATCGATTTGAGGTCTGGCTACCATCCGCTATGGGTGAAAGAGCAGGATATCTCCAAGACTGCTTTCCGAACACGGTATGGACACTACGAATTTGTAGTCATGCCTTTTGGACTTACAAATGATCCAGCAGTCTTCATGGATCTGATGAATCGTGTCTTCCATGAGTTTCTAGACAAGTTTGTTATCGTCTTCATTGATAATATTCTGATTTTCTCTAAATCTAAGGAGGAACATGAAGACCATCTTCGTACTGTACTACAAATACTTCGCCAGAAGCAGTTGTATGCCAAGTTCTCCAAGTGGGAATTCTGGTTGAGCAAAGTTGTGATTCTGGGCCACATCGTATCCGTAGAGGGAATAGCCATGGATCCCTCGAAGGTTGAGGCTATTACCAAATGGCCAAGACCGACTTCGGCGACTGAATTTCGCAGTTTTCTCGGCTTAGCTGGTTACTACCACAGATTCGTGGAAACCTTTTTGCGACTATAACTGCCTTTGACCAAACTGATGCGCAAAGGGGAGAAATTCCTCTGGACTGACGAAAGAGAGAAGATCTTTGAAAACCTCAAGCAGAAGTTGGTATCTACACCTATTCTTACCCTTCCATCTGGCATAGATGAATTTCAGATCTATAGTGATGCTTCAAGGAAGGGTCTTGCTTGTGTCCTCATGCAACATGGGAAAGTGATTGCTTACGCGTCACGACAACTTAAGCCTTATGAGGAGAACTATGCTACCCATGACTTGAAGCTTGCAGCAGTAGTGTTTCCACTGAATATTTGGAGGCATTACTTGTATGGCGAATCATGTGATATCTTCACAGATCACAAGAGCCTAAAATATATCTTCACCCAGCGTGAACTGAATATGAGGCAAAGAAGATGGTGATAACTGCTGAAGGATTACGACATCAATCTTTAGTATCATCCCGGCAAGGTGAATGTAGTGGCAAATTCTCTTAGTAGAAAGTTAGGCATGATCAACGACATTAAGATAGAGGAAGAAATCATACGCGACTTAGAATGACTGGACATCGACTTTATGGTACGTGGACAGCATGGCTATTGGGTTAATCTTAGTGTTGAGCCTGACTTACTCTCTAGGATCAAGGAAGCTCAGAAGGATGATGGTGAAATCTAGGCGATTATTTAGAACATCGACCAGCAAACGGAGTTTCGTGTAGATGATGAAGGTATCTTATGTCAGGAAATTACACTATGTGTTCCTGATGATCTTACACTCAGGGAGGCTTTGCTGACTGAAGCTCATAGCTCTCCATTCTCTATTCATCATGGTTCCACCAAGATGTACCATGACATCAAGCAGCATTTCTAGTGGAGTGGTATGAAGTAGGATGTTGCCACCTTTGTCTCCAAATGTTTTACCTGCTAGCAGGTTAAGATTGAGCATCAACGATCTAGTGGTCTACTACAACCATTGGACATTCCAGAGTGGAAGTGGGACAAGATCTCCATGGACTTTGTCACCGGACTTCCACAGACCAAGAGGAGACACGATGCCATTTGGGTTATTGTCGATCGACTAACCAAATCAGTTTATTTCTTACCAATCCGAAAGAATAATTCAGTTAGCAAATTGGCTGACATCTATCAGAAGGAGATCATGAGACTACATGGTACTCCATCCAGTATCATCTCTGACAGAGATCCTCTTTTTACTTCTCGATTCTTAAAGATTCTACAGAAAGCTTGGGGTACCAGACTTAAGTTTAGCACGACTTTTCATCCTCAGACAGACGGACAGTCGGAGCGTACCATTCAGACACTAGAGAACATGCTGCGAGCTTGTGCTTTAGAATGGACAGGAAGTTGGGACGACTATATCTACTTAGTAGAGTTTGCATACAACAACAGTTGGCACGCCAGCATCAAGTGTGCACTATTTGAGATGTTGTATGGCAGGAAGTGTCGCGCCCCAATCTGCTGGGATCAGGTTGGTGAGCGAATTCTTGAGGGTCCAGAGATGATAGAGGTGACCAACGAGAAGTTCGCCGTCGCCAAGGCAAAACTATAGGAAGCTCGTGCACGTCGAATGAGCTATGCCGACAAGCACCGTATAGATTTGTACTTCAACGTGGGTGATCATGTCTTTCTCAAGGTATCACTGTCGCGTAGAGTTAGGCGTTTTAGAATCAAGGGAAAACTCGGTCCTCGATTCATCGGACCGTTTGATATCCTCGAACATGGCGGTGAAGTATTGTATCGTCTGGCGTTACCTCTGCAGCTATCTCACGTCCATAATGTTTTCCACGTGTCCTTACTCAGAGGATACAACTATCATACCCTACATATGGTTCTGTATCTACTCGAGCATATTCGTGATAATCTTACTTTTATTGAGGAACCCGAGCGAGTTCTTGATCGTCAAGAGTGAGTCACGAGGAAGAAGACGATTCCATTCGTCAAAATCCTTTGGAGGGACCATCCTGAGCGGGAAGTCACTTGAGAGATGGAGGAATCTATCCAGACTTCCTACCCTCATTTCTAGTTTTGATTCGGGTATGTTTCTCTTTTAGTTTACGTTATCTATAATTCGGGGACGAATTATTCTTTTTAGAGGGGAAGAGTTGTAAAAATCGCATATAAATACCATGAACAGTGCACCACGTAAAAACACGAATAAATTAAAACTTTCCAATCATATTATATGACACGTGTCACGAACATTAAATTACAAGTATTACGTAATATATAAATTCCCGATAAATATTATTGTATAATATTTAATTCACGAACATTTAAAAGACGAATGCATTACGTATAATATTTGGTCACGAAAAAGTTATGGTTTTGTGTTTGGCCTTTGTTTACCCGCGGCAAGGAGAAAGGAAAGGGGCCCAACCCGTTTTGAAATTAACTAGTAAACATTTATTCTCCAAGGGATTTTACCATAACATATTTTCAAGAATAAAATAAGAAACCCTAGCCCCCTATCCTCTTGTAGCCGCGGCAGCTATCAACACCACAAGGACGATTCAGTTGATTTTCGTCTTTGATTTGTACGTGTTCGTGTTCGTGTTCCATTTTCCTTTTTAATGCATTCGGTATAACATAAACCTTTACCTTTTTATTCTTTTAATTTTAATTATGTTCATGTGTGTTAGATCTTTAAAAACATAATTAAAACATGTTAACGGTTAATGAATAAAACAAGAAAGGGTTTCGTTTGGTTTTGGTTTGGGTTCGGCATAAAAACCGAGAGCTAAAAGCTCTCGGTGGTTGTTTTTGGTCCACAACCGAGCCCCCCATTGGGGCTCAGTGTCATTTCGGTGCAAGCAGCGACAACCAAGGCCCCCAGAGTGGGTGACCTTGGTGCAGCAGTGGGTACGCAGGCAAGGCAGGGGGAACCATCTGCTGAGGCCGGTGGGAACCGTGACCTCAGCAGCGGCAGCCGCCGGCTGCGCAGCTACTGGCCACCACCATTATCGCGGCTGTTGGTGGTAACTTGGTGTCGGGTTTTGTTTCTTGGGTTTAGGGCTCGGGATAAAGTTTTATTAAACATTATTTTATTAAGTTAATTAATTAAATTATTTTACATGACTAATTAATTTATTTAATTAAAACCATGACTTAGGTTATATTATTACAATTAATAATACATGTTTTAATCTAACTATTTTTATTTAGACATTTGTTTTATTAATTAATTATTTTCCTTAAATTACATGAACTAGTAATTAATTAAATATATCACGACTTAGGTTATTTTATTTAATTAGATAAATCATGATATAACCTAAGTATTTATTTGACTTAATTAAATTAGACCATGACTTGATTTAATTAGATTGTATAAGGTAAAGTTTATTAAATTGACCATGACATTTTATTAATTAATAAACCATGCTTTATCATTATTAATTAATAATAACTTTAGCCTAAGTATTTAATTTAATGGACTTTACTAATAATCAAACATGACTTATAACTTATGATTAATAAGCACTAGCTTATATTTTAAGACTTATTAATCCAGCTTATTTCTGTTTATGGAAACTTTCTATTTCAGGAGACTTACTATTTTAGGAAACTTTCTATTTTTAGAAACTTACTATTTTTGGAAACTTTCTACTTTTGGAAACTTTCTATTTTTGGAAACTTGCTATTTTATGAAGTTACTTATTATTACACTACAAATATAGTAATACAATAATACATGAAATACATAATCAGAATACATGAATAAATACAAGATAACATGTAAAATAGTAAAACGTGACAAGAACATATAAAATAAGTTAAGAACACACATAACCAGTAACACACTCAGTAATCAGACAACTCATACATGTCCCTTATTTATGTAGCACTTGTGAAGTCGGAGTAGGACTTTTCATCGTTTACTGGACATAAGGTACGGATATTTCGTCCTTCCGAAAAGACATTCCTTCGTATGTATGATTAGGATTCCCCATTTGCAGCCAACTGTTTTCCCCAATTATTTATATGTTTTGAATGCTTATATTTTGTTTTAAATGCTTGAGCTATATATACATGCATGCCACGTCGTCTAGTTATGGAGGTACCATAACCATAACACTTGAGGCACCAGTGTTATGACTTCTCCACGACGGAGTGATTGCTCGTGGCGTCCTTTCAGTCTTGGCCATTTAATTATATTATCATGTGGGGCGTATGGGTGCATCCTAGTTACATGTTTTACAGGATTTTCATGGTGAATGTGGTGTGTGCCTTGCATACTTCACAAGGAGTTGATCCCTCCTACCCAGACTATTATAATTAGAGGTAATCCCTCTAATTTCCTGATGAGGTCACCCCTCTATGTATTCATGCACGGTGAAACCTCATGACCTATATGGGCTCTTGGCTAATTAAAATACAGTTTACATATAAAGCATAAGTCTTTTCAAACTATAAAACTAGTTTTATACACACGTACCGGGTTTTTTAAGGACTTATGCATTTCTGCTGCTATTAGTTTTTATTATGCTTATGTCATTTCATACTAGGTTATATATTCGTTCACTGGGCGTTTTGCTCAGCCATTTCCTTTTCATGTTCCCAAACGGCAGGTACTCAGGGACGCACTTAGGACCTTGAGAGTATGTGCATCTGGACGGAAGCTATCCAGCCTCCTTTACCTTATGCATTTTCATACGTTATTTCTTTTGGACATTTATATTCATGTGTGTGAGCTTATGTTGGACTACCGATGTTTGATTCCGGTATTTACCTCTATTATCATTTAATGTTTAGACATTTATCTTGCATGCTTTGATGACACGCCATAATTATCCTGTGATATTCCATTTATCAAAATAGGGTGTTACACACCCTCTGAGCATAACCCCACTTAGATTTAACAGCTAGTGATCCCATGTTCCCTTTTCCATGTACATTCTTACCTTGTGCACTTTTCTCATGATTTACAATGACCTTTTTAGCAGCCTTTTCTAGCAATTTTATCTTCATGCATAATACAGTCTTTGATAAAATGACTTAAGCTACCACATACAAAACATCCTCTTCTTTTCAAAGAAGATCCAAAAGGTAAGTCTGTCCTAGTGTTCTCAAAACCTAGCCCGCCCTTTTTGATACTACCATGATGTTTTGCATTGCTATCCATTGCCTTCCTAGAAGGTTTCACCTGCTTAGAACCAGAACTAGGTGTAGGCACATATCGCTCAGTCACAAAGCTGCTAATAAGAGGTGGATATACAACCTTTTTGGTCACTATAGGTTCACTCTGGGTCAAAATACTAGAGTCAGAGGTGCAAGCAGTGTAGTTTCTATAGTTTGAATCAGAACCATTTGACTTTTTACCATGGACAGCTCTTAATTCATAAAATTCTACACTTTTATCATTATTTGGGGGCATAAATATTCCTGATAAAGGTGGAGGAACTGCCTTCATTCCTTCAGCATAACTATCTTTAACAGGAGTATTTTCTAAATCACTAGTACTTTCAAAATTCCTTTTGATAAGTCATTGTCAGTCAGAGTTATCCCAAGTTGGTCCTCTATATATCCTAGGCCAGTTTATAATAACATCCTATTTGAGAGTTAATCAGCTTACTAATGCCTTTAGAAGATTTTTTCTAGTGATTAGTTACTTCTCTTTCATTATATAAACTGGCTTTTAAAACTTCGTTATCTGCTGTAACTTTTTGAAAATTTGTTTTTCAATGGCCTAGATAGTTATATCTTTTTCTCTCATTTGAAGAGTCAAAATGCTAATTTTCTCTTCATAGTTTTTCTGACCCTTTTGATATAAAACTATATTTGTTTCAAATTCAGCAACACCTTGTTTAAAAGCATTTACCTCTACTGTACATGTGTTAGCTTTTTGATATTGTTCTTATAGTTCTACTTTAATACTATTAAACGTAAGAACACAATCTTTAGAACAGGGATGTACCTCAGTGTCTCCATGAGAAAGAGCCATTAGTCCATGTTCTTCTTCTTCATGTACTTGAGCCCAGTTGACTAATCCATCTACTGTAACCAAAGCTTTTGAGCTTTTTGGAGTCCATGGACTTCTGTTTTCTCCTTTTGGAACACTTTCAGAGATTCTAGCGTTGGATCTGTTGTTGTTCTTGGACATCTAGTTGCTTCCTTCCACTTTCTCTCTCTTGCATTCTCTGGCAAAGTGTCCAAGATTTCCATAGTTGTAGTATTAAACCTTTGACTTGTCATATCCTAATGGATCATTAGGGTCAACAGTCATCTTCCTTCCAGTGCTTTTGTAGAGTCTTCTGGATCTAACAGATATCATAGCAGTTTGCCACTTTAGATCAATCTCTTCTATATCAGCATCATCCTTCTGGAATAGATCATCAAGGGTTAACCTTGGTCTGTTGTCTTGACCAACAAAGAATGAAAAGGAATCATTCTCATTGAATAATGATGGATATCTTCCTTATGGACTCTGAGTCATGGATGGTCTACTATCAGTGCTTTGAATGTAAGTATTGTTAGTTGGTCGACCAACGGTGCTTTGGAAGTAAGTACCGCTACTTGATCCTCCAGCGGTACTTTGAAAGTATGTATCGATGCTTTCTTCTGACACAAAAGCCAAGTTAGGCTTTGATACAGATGCTTTAGCTGGCTCAGTAACATCCATTTCGTATATCATGAGATTTTTATAAAGATGATCAAATGGAGTAATATCCAAATCATCTATTGTGATAAAGTGCATAGCCATTACTTTCCACTCTGGTGGAACCCCTCTTAAGAACTTTTGAATAGCTTCTTCATTGGAAATTGTTAGTCTATGTACTGCTAATTGAATAAGAAATTTACTGAACCTTCCATATCCTTTATGGGTTCCTTCTACACTAGAAATTGTGAAGTTATCAAATTCTTGCTTTAGCACTAGTTTCTTCATCTTTTTAAATTTGTCACTTCCTCCAAATCTAAGTTTAATTGCATCCCACATAACTTTTGCATCTTCGTAATGATGAAAGCTAGGTAGAATATCTTTTTAGAGTATCATAGCCAAGGCAGTTGTTGTCTTTCTCTCCCTGATCTCAACCTGAATGTCTTCAGTAGTGACAGCAGGCAAAGCAACACATGTACCATCAGGTAGCCAGTGTAGCTTTTTAGGAGTGTTCCCCTTCTTAATGACCTTCCACAAAGTGTGATCTACGTGATTCATATAGTGTTCCATCTGCATAGCCCATGTCTCACATTTATCACTTTTGAGAATAGAAAGTTTTATAGCAGACAGAGTGTGGGGAGTAGATGTAGTTGTTGGTGTTGCAGCCACAACTTGTGTAGTTTGTGTAGGTGGTGGAGGTGGTACCAAAGGTTCATCTTGCAAAACTTGAGGTTGTCCCTGAGGTATAGCTTTAGGGATCTGGAATTCATCTCCAAACTGAGGATGATCACCATACATGATGTGAGTTTGTGGGTGAAGTTTTAGGATTTTTTTCTTCTTATTCAGAGTTTCTCAACAAGCTCTGAAACCACTTGTTGATCCCTTTGAATAGATCGAGATCCTGTTAAGGATTGCACAATAGCTTGCAAAAAAACTAGAGCACTTGAGAGACTCTTACTAAACTCTAATAAGTTATGCAGAATCTAACTTATGAAAGCAAAGAAGAACAACAGTAAACTCTAATTATTCTATTTTCTATTATCGATTGTGGAAAAGGTACCATGCTAACACTAAGAGTATGTAGCATGTATCGTGCTAACACTAAGAGTACTTACTATAACTAATAGTACTTATTAAAATAACTAACGGTACTTGGTACTTTTACAAATAATTCCCAACAATTTATTATCTATTGTTGATGATAATTCCAGGAGGGTATGCATTTATGTTCTCAGGTTCAAACACGAATCATTTGGAAAGTTCAAATAGTAGAAGAATTTAGTCGAGAATTAGACCAAGAGGATGGTTAAGAAGCTTAGTATGGATAATGATCTTGAGTTCTGCAACTGGGAATTTGAGCAGTTGTACACTAAGAGTGGGATTACTAGACATTTGACAGTTCATGGGACACCGCAACAGAATGGTTAGCAGAACGGATGAACAAAACTCTCATGGATAAGGTACACTGTCTATTAGTAAAGTCCAGATTTCCCAAGACCTTCTAGGCTGAAGCGACATGTACGACCACATATCTTATAAATAGGTCACCATCGATAGCGATTGACAAAAACATACATATAGAGATGTGGTCGGGACATCCTAGTGATTATGAGATGTTGAAGGTTTTTGGCTGTGTCATATATGCACACGTTAAACAAGGTAAGCTCGAGTCGAAAGCGGTAAAATGTGTTTTTTAAGGTATCCCGAAGGTGTGAAGGGGTACAGACTATATAGGATTGGTTATGAATCTCCTAAAATATTCACAAGTGGGAACGTGGTCTTCACTAAAAGAGTTATGTACAAAGACACGTTGAAGGATTCTAGTTTAAGTGCATGTAGTGATAAGTCTGTTGAGGAATTATAAGTTGAGCTAGAACTGCCGAGGTTAAATAATCATACACTTGAGGAAGATAAGACATCAGGAAGACCAGGCAGATCATGAAGATCAGATAGACTAGAAAGATGACTATGATGATGATGTAGGAGATCAATAAATTGATCAGCCACCAGATCTCATAGATTATCTATTGGTTGGAGATAAAGAGCCAAGGAAAAGAATGAAATCGACGAGGTTTCAAGATGAGATTAATATGGTTTCTTACGTGTTTGTTGTAGCACAGGAATAATATACTCATGAACCATTGGCATACTATCATGCAATCGCTTGTGAAGACAATTCTAAGTGAAAAGATGCTATGGAAGAAGAAACAAATTCTTCGAGGAAGAACAAGACTTGAGTGTTAGTAGATCGTCCAGCTGGTCAAAAGCTAGTGAGACGCAAATGTCTACATAAAATAAAGAAAATGATTGAAGGTGTTAGAAATCCTAGGTACAAGGCAAGGTTGGTGGCTCATGGATTCACACCAAGGGTAGGTATTAGTTACAATGAAGTATTTTCTCCAGTAGTTCGACACCTATCTATTCAGGTTATTCTTGCATTGACTGCGTGTAAAGATTATGAGCTGGAGCAACTTCATGTAAAGACGACATTTTGCTATGGAAATATTCAAGAAGTGATCTACATGAGGCAACCATCGCCATTTGAACAAGGTAAAAGGTATGTTTGTTAAAAAATCTCTGTATGGCCTGAAGAAGTCACCTAGGCAATGGTACAAAAGGTTCGATGAGTATATGCCGAGCAACAGGTTTATGCTTAGTAGTTGTGACAACTATGTATATTACAGAAGTTATGCACCAAGGGAGTATATATATCATTGTTATATGTAGACGATATGTTGATTTCTTGCAAAAGCAAGGTTAAGATTAGGTCTACCAAGTCTTTGCTTAAAAGGGAGTTTGTCATTAAAGAGCTCGGGGAAGCAAAGAAGTTTCTTAGTATGAGATCGTCAGGTCTTCGAGTCGCAATATTCTGAGGGTGTTACAATCCGGGTACATTTCTAAAGTTTTAAATAGGTTTAGAATAGACAATGGGAAGATGTCATTGGGTGGGCATTTCTAGCTGTCATTGAAAGATTGTCCGGTTAGGGATTGTGACGTTGAAAGGATGAGTAAGATGTGGTTGGGAGCTTAATGTACTTGATGGTGTGTACGAGGATAGACATAGCATATGCATTAGTGTAGTTAGCAGATATTTGGCGAATCTGGGTAAACTTCATTGGGAAGTAGTGAAGTAGATTATGAAATATTTGTAGGGAAATGTAAGGGGTTGGTGTATGGGACAAATCGTGGCAACCATGTAGACGTACCAGGTTTTGTTGATTCAGACTATGCTAAGAATCCGGATAAAGTTAGGTCTCTCACTAGTTACAAATTTTTAGTATAGGGTTGTGTTCTAAGATGGAAGGCAATGCTATAACATGTTGTGTCTCTTTCAACTACATAGGCGGATTATAGGGCTCTTAAGGAGGTTGTAAAGGAAGATATTTGGATAAGTGGGCTCTTGGAAGAGTTGGGCGTGAAATTTGACATTGTGGTAGTTAATTGTGATAATTACGGTGCAATTCACTTATCGCAGAATCATGTTTTCATGAAACGACTAAACACATCAGTGTGCGTCATCATAATATCAAAGAAATCCTGGAAGCAATACGGTTGAAGTTCTAAAGGTGGGTACGAAACACAATGCTTTGAATGCCTTGACGAATGTGGTACCTGGACACAAGTTACAACACTTGTTGGAGTTGCTGAGTGTTGAGAAGGCTCATATAAGTCAAAGGTGGAAATTGTTAATTATTTAGTCTTTATTAGCCTAATTCGGAGTCCAGATGTGTAAGTACCGAGCTTTCTACTATTAGCCTTGAATAAAGGTCAGTTGGTTTTGCTTGTGTCCCAAGACCAACCCGTAGGTTTCACATCCGACTCATGTTTCAGTTTTACCTCCCCCTAATCCCTATAAAAGGGGGTGGGTGAGGCTCATGTACGTATTTTTTAAATAACTAAGTGTTGATTAGGGATATTATCTTGTGTGCGTCTCTTTAGTTTTCTGTCGATAATAAGCCGTGTATTTTTAACACCCCTATTTTTACCTTGACGCACCGAAACATTTATTTGGGGTATTACTTCACAGAACACAAGTCATAATGATGGAAAACAACTAAAAAGAGTGATTAAATAAACGTTCTTTATATATCATTAAAAATCAGAGTTTTACAATATGAGTTTCCCAAAATCTATGATAATAATTTCAAGCTTGTGCTTCTTCATGCCAATCTTGTGCTGCTCCATCCTATCAATCTTTAATATCTGAGATAAATGCCTAAAATCAACAAAATGGTTAAGTGAATTCATAAGTTTGAAATCATTTTGAATACAAGATCCTTTTCCAAGCTACGTTGTTATTCACCCACATATAATAATTCATGTTTACATTGCTTTAAGCTCATGATACCGCAGTTAGACATATCAAAAACCAACAATTTGCCGTTATGCGGGAGTGTGCCAAACTACCTGGCTTGCAAAATAAAGTATGCATGTTTGGACACTAAGGCTCTAGCAAGTGCGACTTGCCCAAACAGAGGATGTCAATCCTCAAATAGTACTATCTACAATATTAGCGCTCATTTTACATGAAATGATTAGCGATTCACAATTAAAAAGTGACTATTACGCAGCAGTAAACATAGTGTCAATCGACATCTCTGGGAAGCATACCATAAATACTTGTATTCCAATTTAGCATATATCCATCTCACGGGTTTTCAAATCATTTATAAAGTAGTAGACTTTAGTGAGGCTGTGAACTCACCTTATATCCATAGAGTCTGAGTTGCGTCAGATATATTTCATTTACAAAGAACAACTTGTTCTCACAAACAATAACTTAGTCTCACACAAACCTAGATTAATACATTTTGTATAGTATTAAGTGTTTGATCTTTAATTCCAAGTTTTAAGTATTTATTTGTGATATTTGCCTAAGGTTGATAGGTTATTTATAATATCACATCATTGTTCGGGCCATCATACTCAGAAGCCATTCTATAAACGTTTGTGGAGCGAGGACATTTTAAATCGTAAATCCAACCACTCAGACAAAACACAATATCGAGATGGACAATCTTTGTAAAAATTTCCCTACTAACATGACATGTTTATTACTTTCTTCAAATGATAAGTATAGTAGAATATATACTTTATATCCTTTAGTTTCAAAGTTGGCAAAAATTACCCTTTTATTATTGATATGTGTATTTTTAGTCACTTACTTTTAGGAAAAAGCAAATAACCATGTCAAGTATTAAATTCGACGATTTAGGAAAACCGACAAATCGAACAAATGCGAGTTCGTTCTCAAAGGAGGTGTGTGTATTATGTGCCAATATTATAAAATCAAGTTTGGATTAGTAATGTTTTTGGGTTTAGAAAGAGAGAAAATTAAAAGACGAGAAACTATGACGAATAATTAAAACCTATACGTAAAGACGTAAAACGCGACTATATTATAATTTTAAACTAAAAATAAATTAAAAATCAAAGTTAAGTCTAAAATAATATAAATAAGAATAAAAATTCAATAAATAAATTTTAAACTCATTATTAATTAAATATTTAATTTTAAATATCCTAATTAAAGCCCTAAAATTAAATACAATTAACAAAAAGTCTAAAATTATATTTTATCAAACTAATATCCTAATTATATCAATTAATAACTAAAAACTATTTTTCCTAAATTTTTAAAACTATTTTTATATTTTTAAAAGGCTAAAAACACTTTTTTAATGAAAAAAATCATAAAAAATAATAAAATAATGAGAAAAATAATTTTATTTTTTCAAAAATTCTAATTTACTTATCTAAACAGTAGAAAGATAAAAAAATTGAAAAAAGTAATTTTAAGCTGAATAGGACAAAAACAGAATAGTTAAAAACTAATTTAAACTTAAAATAATGCTAAAAATGAAAAAATAGACAGAAAAATAAAATTTCTTTTTTTAAAATCTTAAAATAAATAAAAAAACCTAGGAAAATTGGAAAATCTTAAAAATACTGAAAGACAAAAATAGAAGATTATGATAGTGACACTTGCTAGCTGTTTGTCTTTTAGCAAAGGAAAGTGTAGACAATGGGAACTTGGTTCCCACTGATGAGTCACATAAACAAGTATTTGGACGATTTGAACTATGTTTGTTGGTGTTATTTGGAAAGAAAGGCACCCTTGCTATCAGTGGATTGCAGGGAGTCAATAGAAAGCAAAAACAAGAAAATCCAAGCAACAATTAGCCACAAATCACTAAAAAACAAACACTGTATGCAGTAAATGAGAAGTCTGGTGGTTTGGTGGCAAGCAGTGAGCTTCCAAATGGAAATTCACCCACCAAAAACTCTTAAAATCCTATTATAAGCTAACCTAGACCTAGCTTAACCTAAAACCTTACTGTGACCACAAAATCAAAACACCAAAGCTTCAAATGATTCACCAATTGGTCTGCTGATTCATTGTGCTCAAAGAAGGGTCCTTCTACTGCTGCATTTGACATATAGGTGAGATTGAGCAGCTCAAAACATTAAGTCTACTTAAACAAATCACAACATACGTTGATACATACCTAGACTACCTAATTACCTAAATTGTTACCAAGTTTTTTAACTCAAAAATCACTAACACAACCTAATGAATCCTACTGATGAATCTTATGCAGTTTTTTAGAATAGCAAACAATTTAAGTAACAATTGATACTGAGTAAACGAAACCTTTTAACTATTAAACTATCAATACAAGAAATGTGTGCAACTATTTGTGTGAGGTTGTGTTTTCACCCACATGCCACAAAGAAACAAAACCAAACACACCTAAATATTACTCAAATTTAGATTTAACACACTAAATGGTGACAAATCCACATCAAACATCTAAAAACTGATTTCAAACATGCATAAATTATCTCAAAATCACAAAACATACAGACTTCCCACATAAGCAATCAAAACAGAAACCTCATAAAACTCAAAAATAGCAAGTTTTTGCAAACAAGGAGGGTTCAAGCTAAAATACTGATGATCCCAAACTTAGATCGATTATCTTTATGTTAAACGAGATTGAATCAAGATTAACACTTAGAGAAACTTTGTTGTATTTAACAGTCTAAGTGTTATGCGGAATTAACACTTAGAAAAAAGAACAAACAAACAAAGTAAACCAAACTTTCACTCTTAATTAATAACGAAAGTTGCGTACAATGAAAGTTGTAAAACTTGTGAAAACTTATAAAAACTGATATTAAACTATGAACCCTACGACCTCCTTTTATAACACAAGTAGTCGTGTACAAAATTTTACCTAGCAACTATTCTAGGTAAAGATAATTATAGAAAATACAATATTGATCATATCTTTACTTCAAATATAAAACGTGTTGACTAAGTATTCCTATCAGTGGTTGAACATCTTCTTGTCAGCGCTTGAATATTTCTTATTAGTGCTCATCTGTCAGCGCCTCGTTTACTCTTGTCAGCGTCCAAATTACTCTTGTCAGCGTCCCAGTGACTTAGCTCATTTTATTCCCAATAATCCTCCCCTAAACTTGATATCTACTCTAGTAATCAAGTTTCTGAATAAAAACTGAGTACAAGGAGGATTCTTACAAATACAAACTATCTTTTAATTAGAAAATGAAATCTAAATAAATCCTTGCTAACATCACTAGTATAATCAATCACTAACTGTGTAGAGACCATCTTCTTTAAAACATCCTTGGACATAGGATATTCAGCATCAACCAAAAGATAATCTGAAAACTTTGAGGTGCTAAGATGGTATACACCAGCAGCTGAATGTAGACGCCACTTCAAACCACTACTATCATCCAGATCCAACCATATTGGATCAACTTCATCTGGAGCAATGATTCTCTTGAATGTTGTCCAAATCTTTATTCCATTTGTTGAAGAAGGCTCTTCAGCAACATACTTGGTCTTCATCAACTTCCACAAATCTACCAAGTCTTCTCTATCCATACTTGCAAACAATGAGATCAAAGAAGTAAAAGTATGTACCTTGTCACCATATCTGGTGATCACCCAGAAACCACTTGCATCTTCTTCATACTTGATTATTGGGTTTCTAAAAGGTAACACTTCTGCAACATCTGAAGCCTACAAAGGTGAATGCTTTATACTCTTTCTGATCACTGCTTCAGTTGGATTCAATCTATCAAGGACTGGAAATTTAATGGGAATTCCCTTCTTCACTGGCCTTGGTACAATGGAAGCCCTCTTGATCTGCATGTTTTCTTCAATCTCTTCCTTCCTTTCATCAGAATGGAGTCTAATAGTGTTTGCCTCACAAACACGTTCCCAAATAGGATAAGCATGAAATTCCAACTCTTCAAAGGATAACCTCTTCAATCTCTCATAGGTCCATCCACCTTGATGACACCTAAGAAGCATATAATATAGCTCTATTCTATCCCTTTTGAGCTCAGAAGGCACCTTGCTAGCCTTATGTTTCAAGATCACCTTGCAATCCTCTTGAACTCTCAGTAGAATATCCAAACCCCAAATTTTCCTAGTAAGTGACATGCCTGGATTCTCTGCAATTGAAGATTCCCATGCAAAATACATATCCATAACTTCGGGCATATCAAAATCTACTTTCATCTTTAACTCTCTAAGCTTTTCCCTAGCTAACTCATCCTCCCTATACTCTAACCTTTCTGGTTCTTCAATTATCATAATGATGAGATGGCATTTATACATGATCTCATCGTTCTTTTCGGGCTTTAAATGCATAAAAATGTCATAAAATACCATATATATGCTTGTGTTTGTTTACTTGTGTATTTTAGGTATGGATATCGTGAAAAAGACAAAAGATCACAAGTTACAAGGAAAAACGGACACGAGAAACGAAGCCGTACAAAGAACCGGGCCCTAATCATGGAAATCTCATCAAATACCCTTGAAGACTTGAAGACAAACAAGATTGATCCTCATTCATTTAAGAAATGACACTTAAAACCCTTGTATATTAATAATTACAAGTTTGGTCCCTTAAGTTTGTCAAAATTACACAAAAGGTCCTTCAACTTTGAAGAAATGGCAAGATTAGTCCCTCAACAAATCAAATTTGCCAATAATGGTCCCTCATGAAGTCAAAAATAAAATGAAGACCTTTGAAGATCAATAATGTCCAAGATCAGCCCTTGAAATATCTCAAAATGGCAAAAATAACCCTTGAAATCCTTTTTCCAAAGTTTGGTGCCAAAAGTGACAAGTGGTGAAAGTTAATACAAAGGGGAATAAGTTTTTTAGGCTGAAAAACTTAATTTACGAAAAATCCCAAAGAACAAGGACCATTCTTGTGCATTGAAACATTCAAACTTCAAAAATGCGCCAAACAACTTCCAATCCCCCAAAATCGGATCAAAAGGTATTACTGTAGCAGTCAAGAACCCAGATTTTACTCCACTTAAAACAAAGGGTAAAATGAAATTACCCTTACCCACACTTGATTCACACGCCTAAAAACCTATCCCAACCTTAAAACCCTCACTCCCACTCACCAAGAGACCCCACCACCAAAACCGTTTCACCATCATGTGACAACTTCCTCACCAAGACTTGACACGTGTCAAGATCAACAGCCCACATCATTTGCTTCATCACAAAGCTATTTTAAACGGTTTGGATGCATTTTGGACAACTCACACCAAGAAAACGTCTAGAAGGACTTAAGGCATTTAGGGAATTTCACTTCTAGGGTTTGTGAATAGTGTTAGCCAGGCATTTGCCTATAAAAGGAGACCTCAACATGTGAGAGTCCCTTTGTTCCAGTTTTAGGCTATCAATCTTTGTAATTCCTTTTTAAAGTAATAAAATTTGATTTTCTGAATTTTGAGAAATCTTGTTCTTGTTTATTAAAAGTTGGTGTTGGAATAGCCTAATTCTGAGTTCCATTTATATGTTTGAAGGTTTTTGAGGCAAGGTTTTAGTTGATAAAGCTTGGGTTTCAAAAATCAGTAAGTGCTTGTTTATTTGATCTCACCTTATTGTTTTTTCATCTTAGCAGCATTGGAAGCTGGTACTTGTTTTGCTAGTACCTCAGCTCAAACAATCCAGGGCCTGGATGTAGGTCTTGGAGGTTTGCACCTTCTTCCCTTTTCATTTTCTCTTTAAGTTTCTGATTATTTGTGATTTTTGTGGATTATTGCTTGAATCTGTGTTATTGTGGGTGATTATTGTTGGTTTGGCTTGGTTTGATGTTATTGAGGTGTTACTGATCTGATTTGTGGGTTGAATCTTCATAAGCCTTTGAAAATTTGTGAAATCAAGTTTTAAAAGGGTGTTTAGGATTACTTCATAAGTTAGATTTGTGGCTTGTTAAGTGCTTGTGTGTTGTTTGCAAGTATTGGTATCTGTTTGTTGGGTGTTTTTGTTCATCTATTTGCAGGTTTTCAGGCTTTGAACACATTGATTCTTAGATTGGCTATAAAATCTTAATAACTTGGTAAAATTGGCTAGGATTTTGAGGACACCTAGATCTAAGCATAGGCTAGGGCTAACAAGTGCTAAATCATAGTTAATCACACCAGGGTAGACGGATTTGAGGCTTGAAATTGGATCAAGTGTCAAGTATATCAACAAACTATTTCTGCATATTGTTCATTGTTCATCAGTAACTTCTAGTGCTTTGATCTTGTTGATTTCTTTGATTCAGTGTTTGATTCTTGTTGCTTTGTGTTTATTGTTAGTTTCTATAGCTTGTGTATGCATCTGGTTAAGTTTGGTTGGCTTATTTTGCTTAAATCTGCTTATTAAGTGCTTAACTGCTTATTTGCATATCTGGAGCGTATTTGTGAACTGTTTGGCTTATTGTGGCTTACTGTGTGGATCATTTTGTGATTTTATTGTTGCTATTGACTCCTTGTGATTCACTGATCACAAGGGTGCCTTTGTTTCCAATTGAATCAAACCAGAACTCTCAAATAAGCTTGGTCAATTAGTCAAAGCAGTGGGAACTCCTTTCCCCTGCTGGTTACCACTGCTAGTGCAATTTTGGTGTCAGCTTATCAATAAGCTTTAATAGCTTATTCCAACCAGCAACAACTTTGTTTTTATAATAGGTGCTCATATTTTGACCCATTTGTTCATACTGGAGCATTTGGGTGGTTGACTTTTAGGTTTGACTAGAAAACCAACTCCTTTGACTTTTACATAAGTTCATTTGTGCTTATTCTGGCTTATTGGTTGTGCTTATTAGGTTTTTGTTGATTGATATTGCTTATTGAGTCCATTTGAAAGATCTTTGTGGATTTTTGCATTAGCTGGCTTATTGACCCATTTGAAAGATCTTTGTGATATTGCTTATTCTGGCTTATTGGTTGTGCTTATTAGGTTTTTGTGGATTTTTGCTTTTCTATTTTCTAGCTTATTAAGTGAGCTTATTGGAAATTTCTTTTGAAAGATCTCTTAAGCATCCTAAAAGAGGGTTGTGTGTCAAATTAGAGCTTATGGCATTAGCTTATGGCTTAATGGGCTGAAAAGCCCAATAAGAATAAGCTTTGTGTTCAATAAGCTGTGATAAGCACATTTTCAGCTTTTGGGCCTTTAGAGTTTTGTTCTTAGAATTGAATTTTAAGTCAGATAGGGCTTTTCCAAGTCAATTGGGCCAAGTTTGACTTTTTGGGCCCAATAGCCCATTTAGGTTGACTGTTTTTGGATTTGGCCCATTTGAGGGCCCAATAGGGGTATTTTGGTAATTTCACTTTGATTTTCTGATTTTTTAGGTTAAAATAAACTAGTTTGCAAGTTTTTAGAATTTTTTATAATTTTTGGATTTTTAATATTATTTTATTATTATTTTATTATTATTTTTAAAATTTCACTTTTTCCAACTTTTTAGATTTTTCTTAGATATAATACATTAAAATAGGAATTTAGCAACTTTTAGAATAATTTTATCACTTTTAGATTAATTTTTATTATTATTTTAAGTTTTAATAGTTTTTAAATCATTTTAAATAGTTTTTATTATTTTTAAAATTTCTAAAAATAGTTTTTAATCTTTTTAGGTCATTTTAGAAGTTTATCAATTGAAAAATCTTTATTTGGGCTTTTTGATAATTTATTTGATTTTTAGGGCTTTTATTAGCATTTAAAATATGAATAAATAATTATTTAAAAGGTTTGAAAAAGTTTTGATCATTGGTAAACTCTTAGTTTATTATTTTTGATTTTTGGTGAATTTTTGGTAATTTTTAGAATTTATTTTTATTTTTATCATTTTTAAGGTTCTACGTTTTAACTTTCTAGTAGTGATTTTTTTGTTAATTTTTATTTTTATGTTTTCGTCATCTTCTTTTCTAATCCCCTTCTAAACCAATCATTAATCACAAACATTTAACAAATTTCTCACACACATATACCTCCTTGGGAAACGAACTTTAAAACCATTAAGGGTCATTAGTGTTGATTTTTCCTAAATCATCACTCGATACTTACCGCTTTTACCCTCCTTTTCCTAAAAGAGGTGTAATTTACCACAATCACTTTGGCGCCGCTGCCGGGGAGGTGTGTCGTGATTAATTTGCATTGTTGTTTTTAATATTAACCAAATAGTATTTGTATTAGTAGAACTCTACTAATACGTATTATCGGTTTTCTTGGTTTTTCTTGTACAAATATTATTACTATATTGTATTAAGTATCACAATAAATTTACAATATCTCCAAAAGTGTGAAAACACAACCTTAATTGGGATTTCATCACTCAATTATTGTATTTGAATCTCAAACAAAAAGAAAAAGGCAAAAATAGATAAATACTTTCGTGAAGCTCGATTTTGAAAGATACAAACTATAAGGTGGGTATAAGGCGGGTATTATAAAATATACCCTAAGGAAAAAGGCTCTTAAGTGCTTCGCGCCGCCTCGTTTCCCCGCTTGCTTGTGAGTATTTTAAGATTGAAGGCTAATCGAGGGTTTTGCCGCCCAAAGTATTATTATGTATAATATATTTGCTTGGTTTTCTTTGTGATTAAACCCTCTTGAACAATTTGGTTTTCACCAAAGTTCTAAAGTCATTGGAAGACGTTCACTCCACGTGATCGTTTTCATTCAATTGAGGCTTCTTTAATCAAGAGTTTGATTCGAGGAGAGATTTTGTAGATTGTTGTCTACGAAGATACACCAAAATCCAAAAAAATTAAATATCATAAAAAACACAAAAAAAATTGAAAATTCACAAAACACCCAAAAAGAAACTTCTTTGCTCACCCCCATTCTTCGTGAAAGTTTATGATCACTCGTAATCAAGCAAAACGAGCTCGTAAACGACTTCAAAAGCAAGCCAATCAAGAGACGTTGATTGTTGAAGAACCTCCAATTGTTGAACCTATTGTAGAACAAGAAGTCGTCATGGCTAATCGTACTATGATGGAGTTGCTACAAGCACCCACCGAGGGTTTTGGAGAGGCTATTGTGATTCCCGCCATCCTTGCGGAGAATTTCGAAATTAAGACGGGTTTAATGTCTATGTTGCAAGCAAATAAGTTTAGAGGTCATGAGAAAGACAACCCGCATTACCACATTAGGAATTTTAACCGTCTCACCGCTACTAGCAAGTTTAAGGATGTTCCACATGACGCCATTAAGATGATGTTGTTTCCATACTCGTTGGATGGACCCGCAAAAATTTGGCTCGAGAAAGAACCGCCAAATTCGATTTTGACATGGGCCGATCTCGTTTCTAAGTTTGTGAACAAGTTTTTTCCACCATCTAAAACAACACACTTGAAAAATGAGATTTCACGATTTGTGCAAAGAAATAATGAAAGTTTTTCAATGGCATGGGAACGATTTAAAGAGATGTTACATGAATGTCCACACCATGATTTTACGGAATTGCATCAAGTGGATACTTTTTATAATGGGCTTAATGATCATGAACGAGATTATTTGAATGCCGCCGCGGGTGGTAATTTTTTGTGCAAGACGACAAATGAGGCTTTACAAATCATTGAAAATAGATCTAAGGTTTATAACCCTCGTAACACACCGAGTATTGCCAATATGGGTTCGTCATCTTCGTCACAATCGACTCGTAGCATTAACGCCTTACATGATGAAGCTAATGAGGAAAATCAGTTTTTTGATAGATTTGATAATCTAATGTCCCATTGGAAGGCTCAAGAAGCTTCCAATTCCGCTTCGGTTAAAGCGGTTGCTAAGAGTTGTTTATCTTGTGGGGGAGCTCATGATCTTTCCGAGTGCATTACCGCGGATGGTAACACTTCGAGTGCTTATGTAGCAACGGGAACTTACAACCAAAACGGTCAAGGTTCCCGTCCAAATAAAGCTCCACCAAACCAAAATGTTAACAATTATCGAAACAACAACCAAGGTAATTACCAAGGCAACACACGTAACTACAACAAGGGGAATTATCAAAGTGGGAATGGACAAATTTCTAATCAAAATCAAAACCGTGATTTTCAAAACACTACACAAGGTTTTCAAAATGCTCACACTAAAAATTTGCAAGGAGAATTTTTGGATTATGCTAAAGCAAATGATGCTAAATTTGATAACATACAACGTGAGATGATTAGCTTAAGATCCGAGTTGAAAAACGAGCTAAAAAATGAACATGCTAATGAACTTAAAACTCTAACAAAATGGAAGGAAATGTCCAACGTCTTCAACAAAATCAACAAAAGATGGAATTAGGACAACATGAGATTAAGCAAGATGTTTGAAGCAATCATGTGTAAACCCTCTTCCTCGGGAGGTCTTCCTAGTGATACCATTGCAAACCCGAAGGGAGAAATGAAGGTTATTACTACACGAAGTGGTAAAACTTTCAAGGAACCAATCTCTCGTCCAAGTACTTCTAAGGAGAAGGAAATCGAGAAAGAACCCGAGGTGATGGTCGAAAAGGAGCACATTACAATCCCACAAAGTACCGCTCATACCACACCTACGGTTGAACCAATACCAATTGTGGAACCCGAGTTTCCAAGGCCGTTACCTAATGACCAACCCACACCACCTTTACCCTACCCTTCAAGACGAAACACAGAGAGAAGTTGCAAGAACGTAACAAACAACAAATCGAGCTTTTTATAAAAATGTTTTAACAAGTGCATTTTGATGTGAGTTTAGCCGACGCGTTGTTATATATGCCTCGTTTCGCTTCCACTTTTAAAAGTATGATGAGCGATAAGGAAAAGCTTTCAAAGCTTGCTAATTGTTCTTCGGTTTATCTTAATCGCATACCGGAAAAAGTTGGTGATCCCGGAAAGTTTCTCATTCCTTGTGACATACAAGATATGAAAGAATGCCTCGCCTTGGCCGATCTTGGTGCGAGCATTAATTTGATGCCATTTTCCATTTGGAAATCGCTTTCGCTTCCAGCTCTCATTCCTTCGAACATGTCCATCGAGATGGCCGATCATTCTACGATTATGGCATGTGGAGTAGCCGAAGATGTTTTCGTGAAAGTGGGGAAGTTCTACTATCCCGTTGATTTTATAGTAGTTGACATCCCCGCGGATCCTCAAGTTCCTCTAATTTTAGGTCGATCATTTTTAGACACTTCGAGATCGCTTATCGATGTTCATGCAAGAACTATCACTTTGAGATTCAACGAAGAGGAACTTGTTATAAACGCTACTCAAAACTCGAAACCTTCTCATGTTTATGCAATCGCGACCATCAATCACATTGACATCATTGATGTGGTTTGCGATGAGTTTTCACAAGAAGTGTTAGGTTTTTCCGATAGCTCGTCAAGTGGCAATCCCACCATTTTGGATCCGATTCTTGCTAATTCCATACCAAATCTCACTCCATTCCAAGGAGGCGTTTTCACTTCAAATGAAATCGACAATGAAGATGAGGTGTTGATTAGTGATGATACTTCTATTCCACCATTTCTTTCGCCGATGGAAGTTATGAGTGTTGAACCAAAATCTTCAATCAAGGAACCACCTATCCTTGAATTGAAAGATCTTCCTTCTCACCTTGAATACGCATTCTTGGAAGGTGACGACAAGTTGCCGGTTATTATTGCAAAAGGTCTTGCTAATAATGAAAAAACCGAGCTCTTGAAAGTTCTTAAGGCTCATAAAGGGGCAATTGCGTGGAAAATATCCGACATTAAGGGTATTGACCCAAAATTTGGTACTCACAAGATTTTAATGGAGGAGGACTACAAACCCGCAATTCAAAGTCAAAGAAGGGTGAACCCCAAAATTCACGATGTCATTAAAAAGGAGGTCCTTAAACTCCTTGACGCGGGAATGATTTATCCTATATCCGATAGCCCATGGGTGAGCCCAATCCATTGTGTCCCTAAAAAGGGAGGAATGACCGTTGTGCCCAATGAAAACAACGAGTTAGTTCCCACTCGTGTTGTGACCGGATGGAGGGTGTGTATTGACTACCGAAAGTTAAATGACGCCACTCGTAAAGACCACTTTCCATTGCCCTTCATGGATCAAATGTTGGAGCGATTAGCGGGAAATGAATTCTATTGCTTTTTAGATGGTTTTTCCGGTTACTTTCAAATCCCTATCGACCCTCGTGATCAAGAGAAGACTACTTTTACGTGTCCTTATGGAACGTTCGCTTATCGTAGGATGCCTTTTGGACTTTGTAATGCACCTGGTACGTTTCAACGGTGTATGATGGCGATTTTTCACGATATGATCGAGAAGTCGATGGAAGTGTTTATGGATGACTTCTCGGTGTTTGGTAATTCGTTCACGTCATGTTTATCTAATCTCGAACAAATGTTGAAACGTTGTGAAGAAACCAATCTTGTGCTTAATTGGGAAAAATGTCATTTCATGTGTAAACAAGGAATCGTCTTAGGACATATGGTGTCGAAGGCGGGGATTGAGGTCGATAAAACTAAGGTAGACGTCATCGCCAAGTTACCTCATCCCAAAACCGTTAAGGGAGTTAGGAGTTTCCTAGGCCACGGCGGCTTTTATCGTCGTTTCATCAAGGACTTTTCAAAAATCTCTCGTCCTATGACACACCTTCTCGAGAAGGATGCTCCTTTTAACTTTAATGAGGATTGTGTTAAGGCTTTCGAAACTCTCAAAAGGAAACTTACCGAAGCTCCCATTCTTGTTGCTCCTAATTGGGAATTACCCTTTGAAATCATGTGCGATGCAAGTGATTATGCTATAGGGGCCGTCTTAGGGCAACGTTATGACAAGCATTTTCGTCCTATCCACTATGCTAGTAAGACGATGACCGAGGCTCAATTAAAGTACACCATAACGGAAAAGGAATTCCTTGCCGTGGTCTATGATTTTGAGAAATTCCGACCTTATCTCGTCTTGACTAAAAGCATCGTGTATACCGACCATTCGGCTATCAAGTATCTCTTAGCTAAGCAAGATGCTAAGCCGAGATTGCTTCGTTGGATGCTCCTCCTCCAAGAATTTGATGTCACCGTGCTTGACAAAAAAGGAGCCGAGAATCTAGCGGCCGATCATCTCTCTCGTCTAGAAGATCCTCACAAAGATGTTTTCAAGAACAAGGAAATTACCGAAAAATTTCCTCTTGAGACTCTCGGTGTAGTGAATTCTAAAGACACAACCCCATGGTTTGCCGACATTGCAAACTACCATGCGGGCAATTTCATAATCAAGGGTATGACGACACAACAAAAACGAAAATTCTTTCGTGACGTCAAGTTCTATTTTTGGGACGACCCTTGTCTCTTTCGGATTTGTGCGGATCAACTCGTTCGACGTTGTGTGTTTGGTGCCGAAGCTTCTAATATCCTTAGAGCTTGTCACGAGGGACCCACGGGTGGTCACCACGGTGCTAATCTCACGGCTAAAAAAGTGTTCGATGCCGGTTTCTTTTGGCCTTCTATCTATCATGATGCACACGCACTTGTGAAGTCGTGTGATTCATGCCAACGTCAAGGAAAATCGTCTCAACGTGATGAAATGCCGCAAAACATAATTCAAGTATGTGAGATTTTCGACATATCGGGAATAGACTTTATGGGGCCGTTCCCATCGTCTCATGGCAACAAATATATCCTCGTCGCGGTGGACTACCTTTCTAAGTGGGTGGAAGCTAAGGCTTTGCCTACTAATGATGCTCGTGTGGTAGTGAAGTTTTTAAAGAAACTATTCTCTCGGTTCGGAACCCCTCGTGCTATTATAAGCGATCGTGGAACCCATTTTTTTAATGACCAATTCGAAAAGGTTCTAAAGAAATATGGAGTTACTCATCGTCTTTCAACGACTTATCATCCGCAAACGAGTGGGCAAGTCGAGGTTTCGAACCGAGCTTTGAAGAGGATTTTAGAGAGGTCAATTGGAGAAAACCGTGCTTCATGGCCCGACAAACTTGATGACGCTTTATGGGCCTTTAGGACCGGTTATAAGACACCTATCGGTTGCACTCCTTATAAGTTAGTCTATGGAAAGAATTGTCATTTGCCCATTGAGTTGGGGCATAAGGCATATTAGGCCCTTAAGCATGAAAACTTTGACTTGAAGACCGTGGGAGATACCGGAAAATACAATTAAATGAATTGGATGAATTAAGGGATAATGCTTATGAAAATTCATTAACTTTAAAGAAAAGACTAAAAAGTTTCATGATTCAAAGATTAAAAACCGGGTTTTTAATGTTGGTGATCAAGTATTGCTTTTTAACTCACGTCTTAAGATATTTTCCGGGAAATTGAAATCTCGTTGGTCGGGTCCGTTCACCATTACACAAGTGTTTCCATATGGGACCATTGAGCTAGCTCAAGATGATGGTCCTAATTTCAAGGTGAATGGACATAGGCTTAAGCACTACTTTGGTGGGGAGATTCCTTCAATGGTTACCCTCGACCAAGTCACCTTTCCCAATGATAATTAGCATTGAGGGGATCGAGTCGAGCTCATGACTCGGTAATCAAAAACGAGGTGCCTCGTGGGGGAGATCCCATGCTTATCCTTTATGCTCACTATTCACTAATAAGGGGACTTGTACCCTTTCAACTCGTTGTCTCGTGGTTGTTTGTGATTGTGTTATCTAGATTATCATCATCTACGATTGAAGACTCTCGTGTTCGTTTACGTGAGCCTCCATCGTTCGTTTGAAGAAGTTTTTCACGAATCCATGACATATCCTTTATTGTTCTAACAATTATCTTTTAGCATACTTAATAAACGGCTTTAGATATATTGTTGATCACCCTTTCCATGCTAGATCCTAAGCATTCGACTCTTCGTCTTTAGTAAGGGGGTGCTCCACCTTTAGACTCGAAACATTGAGGACAATGTTTACTTTTAGTATGGGGGGGTGAATAGGTACTTGCTTTGCTACGCCCTCACGCTTTCCAATTTTCAATGTTTTGTTTTGCTAATAAGGCTAAAAATGGCCAAATTTTAAAATTTTTCTTATTTTTCATAAGTGTTTTTAAGACACGAATGTATATTTTCCGATGGGTAGAATAAGAGTTAATTTTTGACTTGATGGGCATTTGGAGCCATTTACATTCCTTAACCCGCTCAATTCAAGTTTTGCTAGACTTTTATATAGGGAGCTTTAAAACGCGAAAGTCTTAATTCATACGGGTTAAGAACAAGAACTTTTCGCAAGTTCCTATAATTGATTCTAGAAAGTTACTTATCACGGGAACTATAAAACGCATTCTCTAAACTTGAAAAAGTCCAAGAAAGTGCAAGATCCTATAGGTGGCTTGAAAACCCAAAACTTTGATTTGATATAGTCTTAATGAAAGCTAATCCAAATTTGGCTTAATTTTGACTTGCATGGCTAAGTATTCACGAGTCTCTTTAATTAGAGGTCTTTATATAGTGAAGAACGAGAAATGATAGAGTTAGACAAGTGATCATGCTAAACGTAGAACATGAAAGTGTTCTTTCAAAAACTCATATGTTTTTAATTGTGGCTTCTTCTTCCCATAAGATCAATGCATTAGGAATAAATCATAATTACAATAAGTAAGGTCGTACGATTTGAAAGGTTACTTAGCCTGTAACACCCCACTTGGATAAGTGGACCGTTACGTGTATTTATGGCGTGTCATCAAAGCATAAGGTAAATGTCCTAAAACAGTAACTGACCATAAAGGAATACCGGAATCAAAACATCGGTAATCCAAACATAAGCCCAAAACATGAAAAGTAAAATACTGAAGGAAAGGACTAAACAATTTCCAAAAGCAGAATAATGTAAGAAATGCATAAAGTAAGAAGTCTGGATAGCTTCCATCCAAATGCACATGCTCTCAGAATCCTAAGAGCGTCCTGGTGTACCTGCCGTTAGAACATGAAAGGAACTACGGCTGAGCATAACGCCCAGTGAACGGATATAAAGCATGATAAGAATATAGTGAATGAAACAGGCGATAGAATACTGAAGCTGTAAGACTGATATGTAACATGTGGTAGAACTCTACATAAAATCTGAGAAACCTGGTTCATATATACTGATACTGGAATATAACTATTAATTCTGAAAACATGCATTTACTGTATTTTATTTGCCAGAGCTTATATAGGTCACGTGCTGTAACAACCGTGCATGAATAACTGGAGGGGTGACCTCGTCATGCTATAGAGGGGTGACCTCTAAATAACTATGCTGGGTGGTGGGATCAGCTCCAATGTAAAGGATGTAGAGCACACACCACATTCACCTTGATAACTTGTAACACATATAAGCCTAGGATGCATCCATACGCCCCACTAATAATACTGATAAAATGGCCAAGCTGAGCTGAGTGGGACGATGCAGGATATCACTCTCCTGCATGTGAGTCACGACACCGGTGCCTCTAGTGCCGTGGTTACGGTACCTCCGTAACTAGTACATAAACTGGTCGTGCTTGTATATAATGCTCAGGCAATTTATTTAGTTATTAACATGATTACTGATAAGATTAAACATATACTGGGGAAAACATTTGACTGAAGGCGGGGAATCCTAATCAGGCATAAAAGGAAGTCCTTGCTGAAAGAACGGAAATCCGTACCTCGTGTCCAGTAATGAAATAAGAATGAAAGCTGAAAGTTCTACTCCGACTTCACGGATACTACATAAATAAAGGACGCTTAGATGATTTGTCTGATTACTGTTTACTGTTTATTTGTTGTTCTTAATTCATTCTGTGTGATCTCGTATTATTTTATTAGTTGCGTATAAACTGACAAATCTGATTATTCTTTTAATATATATTGAATAGCGTATATCCTGTATTCTGATAACTGTATATTATGTATTCAAATATTATAATATTTCTATAAATAGAATCCTACTATAACTAGAAAGGTTCTAAAATTAGAAGGGTTTCCAATTTAGTTTTAAAATGGATTAAAGCACTTAATAATATCACACCTTTTTCATTTATAAGAACTAGTTAAACATTATTTATTTAATATACAACTAAAATAAAATAACCTTTGAAGCGTGTAAAATTAAGGTATAAACTTTTAAATAAATAAATGATTTAATATGTATAAACATTCTTCTAAAATTCTTATCGTAACCAAACCCGACAACCCGAGTCAAAGGCTCCCCGAGACATTCATGTTATTATTTGTTTTTTTTCTTATCGGCATAACCGCAACTCGAACCAATTATCGTTTTGTGCACATCGAGATTAGCAAGTTAAGAGTCCTTATTAATAACTTATATTTCTATCAAAGACAAAATTCGATTTCAACAATACTGTTATACGAGTTTGAATTATGCTAGTATACTATGACATATAAAACATTTACCATGAATCTTCTTTGACAAATCATGCTTTGCTACCTTCTTTACGTAACTCCTAATAGTGTCATATATGCATTCTTGCATTAAACTAACTAACTGTAAATTAAACTCATAATTATGGCATACCTTTTTCCAAATCAAAGACGGAATGAGATGTGGGCTTAGACCAAACGGACAATCTAATAAATCTAGCGACCAATGACGAGTCTACTAACGTTCATAAACTTTAGTTGGTGGTTGGTGTAGACGCATTTTTATCGAAGCTTACCGCCTAGAACCGAACTCGAGTCGCTCACCATCTCCAAACCGGCATGTGATTCTTTTAGGATGTTTAAAAAAATGAGATCAAAAGGCAAGTCTCCCAAGTGTATACTCGTATTAAGATTTTAGGCTATCTTCAATTTTTATTCTCCCACCATATTTGTTTTTGTCCTTGGTGGCTGGCGGCACAACATCCTCACACACTAGGGGTTTTTTTTTTACATGTTATGAATGAAAATATTATTCCCCTTCTTGTTAAATGAAATCATGGGTCGGGCCTTTGGGCTTCTTTCCTTATTGATAGGCCGGCTAAAGAGCCCTTATACATAATATTTCGTTTTTCGACTTAAATTAAATTTCGTGTATTAAACCTCGTGAATATATTCTGACATGAATTATTTTTTTTCTAGAATAAATAATAATTTCATAATACTTGAATTAATACTGTTATTTATTTTCTGAATGAATAGTTACGCAACGTTTAAATTAAAGCTGTGATTGTACATAATTAATGTTCGTGAACTTTTAAAGCGGGTTTTACAACTCTTCCCCCGTAAAAAAAATAATTCGTCCTCGAATTAGAGACACGATAATGCAATGGTTTTACAATTCTTCCTCTATAAAAGGAAGAATGGGTCCTCGAATTGAAGATAATAAAGCTGCTGATACAATAACTGAAAGAATACGTAAACTGAAAAGACATGTAAGCTGAAAGGACATGAACGTGACATGACTGAAGAGAAAATGGAACGTGACATGGGTAAAGAGGACATAGGATGTAACATGACTAAAAGGAAACATGGAATGTAACATGACAGAAAGAATATAATTGAATTATTGAAGGAAAACGGATGAGAGGTCCGGATGGACTCCTCCATTCCGAGTGGCTTCCCGCTTAAAAAGACTCCTTCAAAGATCTAAACACAATGAAAATCTTGGTCATGATGACCCTGTCCTGATGATACTGAATAGTTTCTGGTTCCATACATAAACTGGATTTTTTGAATCTGATAGAATGAATAAGCTATAGCATATAGGATACATGGGTACGTATAAATATCCTGAAAGGATAACATTTACATCTCTAAGCAAGCTGCTGAAAACATATAGGGACGAACTACGTGAACCATTGTGAACGTGTTACATGAGCAATTGTGAACGTGGTTTGTGATTATATGAGGAATGCTGCACATGAAGTATATCGTGGATGTGATACGTGTAACATACTACGAACGTAATACTAGTACATATAATGAACGTATGCTGACTGAGGAAGGAATGCCAAATGATACGGCCTAAGACGAGAAACGTCTGCCTGAGTATGGAAAAGTTGTACTAAAATTGAGTCTGGTTTCTTAATCTTTGTGTACTATATTTAGTAACAAGCTATGAAATATGTATCGCTAGATGGAACACAAACCTGACGTGAACAAAGTAATGAATGCGGACGTGAACTGAAATAATGAGATATCATAGAATACGGACTGAAACAACATCAGAATGTGAACGCGAGACGTAAACGTGAAGGTAACATAACGTGAACGTGAATGTGAACGTACACGTGACTGCGAACATGAACATGAGCGTGATTTGTGAACGCGAAATTTTCTATCTGATATAATGGTTGATGGAATACCTTGAAATCGTACGATCTATTGCTGAATTTTCGGTAGACCCGTTACTGTGTAAGTCTTTCGGATGAAAGAAAACGTGTAGGCTGGTTAACTAGTCGACAATGACTTAGATAGCATCATACTTCTTCTGAGTCTGTGGTAATTGATAACAATCTCCATGGAGTCTTGTCTCCTTTCGGTCCAGAATTCCTACTGGTAGAAATAACTCGATAGCATGACGGCGTTCTATCTTAAACCTGCTGGAATGGCAGGCATTAGATATGAACGTAGCTGCCTCAACGTGTTATACTTTTTCTATCAAAATCCTGCTTGGAATTTTGTTGCATTCTCGTGGAATTTGGGTGAATAATCATGAAAGAATTTTGAGTCTAGTAACATAGATCTCCCCTAGCGTAGGATCTTATGTGATGCAAAAGGTAGTGTAGGTCCTCTCCTTTATGCGTAGGCTTAGTCATGGAAAGCTAATCGTAAGAACTGTCAGGGATTTCTGCGGCAATAGTTTTCTGAGTTCTGGAAATTTTGTATGTTTGTCACCGACGTCGGTCTTGACCATTTGGTGATGGCCTTCACCTTCACAGGACTGTCTGAAATTTTCCCACGAAAATAGGGTGGCTCAGAAATGCCACCTTGTTCATCTGGAACTCACATCTGGAAATCTGCGTATATAATTTTCTCCTATCGGAGAATCTGTCGGGTCATGAAAATATTCTTCACATGTTCTTCTACAGAATTTAGGAGATCATGTCGTTATCAAAGAACATACTGACGATTTTGTATGTGAAGTCATGAAAACAATTTATTCCGAAATTTCATACTATAGCTGGAGCATAAGGGAGCTCAGAAAAAAAATTCAAAATTTTGAGAGAGACTGTAATATGTGCAACAATAGTCTGGAAAACATCATGTTCTTTCTCTCACCACTGATGGGAGCATGATCGGAAATTGTTCTGGAAAATGTTTAAGACATCGTAGCAGATCAGATAAACGTGCTATTTATGGAAGAACATTGATTAAGAATGATGATCTTGTAAAAAATTTCAATGGTCGATACATGGTCTCATGTTACCGACCTTCTTTCTAATAGACAAAAACAGTGTACTTTCTGGTGGTGCGTTAGTGGGAATAAGGCCTCGTTCCGGTAACTTTTGCAGCAAATGCTGCAACTCTTTAACTTAGCTGAAGTCCAGCAATAAGGAGTTTGAAAACACGTTCCGTTCTTGAGACTATCTCGATGTTAAATTCTGTCTCGTAGTTAGGAAGGAATTTCTTGAAAACTTTCTGAAAATAACATCTGGGAACTCTTGAATAATCTGTTGATCATGAATTTAAAGAACTCCAGAAGTGGATTATAACTGGTAGCTAGACAGTCTTCGTAGCTATGAACTGATAGGTCACACGCTTGTAAGGTAGAAACAATTTGTACTGATTTTTCGGCCGAAAACATAATGAATATATATTAAGGATTTAGTAAGACGGATCTCATCGTTAACTGAAATGAGAACCTTAATGAACATGGGTGGTACTGTGGAGTATTTTCTGGCTTAGATGCAGGGGACTACCTGATTTAAGATAAAGCTGATATAGGAACACGTGAAGTAAACATGGCGAATTTTCACTGAATGTTTCCGTCTGTAACCTCACAGAATGAATACTGTTTGTTTAATCTGAATAATACTCTAGTGGTGGTGACTGAATTTCTAATGATCTGATTCATGCATGGCATGATAGAACGGGTATACCCCCTTGGAGGGTACCCTGAATTACTGAGTATCTGGTTTAGAAGGCATACGGGAGTTGTAAGTCTTGACTCGCGCCTTGAGAAGATATTCGTATGACATGTTTCATGGCTGGTCTTTTGACATGTGTTTTTCGAAATGATCCTTGATACATGTGTCTTGACTGATGTCTTGACATGTGTTTTAGTAGGTGGATTTGAACAAGGTTAGAGTTCTGATGACTGTTAGGATTGACGGGCCGGTGAGACTGTTGGCCTCTGTATTTCTGGTCACGTCCGTTCCGGAGTTTCGATGGTTTCTTCCTGATTAATTTTAAGCACGGTGTTTGTCATTACCGCCTTGTCTGTCAGTTACATGACGGCCATTATCATGACCGTGATTCATATAACTATGTTGCTGAGTAGCCGGCTGGTACCGGTTCCCACTCTTCCGAGTGTAAGATTAGCTGAGTGAAGTGTGTCAGCTAGCTTAGAAGTAAAAGCATGGAATAGAATGGTAGTGTCTGATGGTTGAAGTTATTCTTGTTAGAAATTTCTATTTATAGTTTTTGTCCTTGTTCTGCAGAGTCTTCATAGTATAAACAGCATCAGCATCTAGAGAAATCTCCAAAGTATCAACAACATCAACGTTAGTGAGGTCTTCAAAGTGTTAGCAGCATCAGTATCTAGTGAAATCTTCAACTCACGAGCAACATCAGCATCTAGTAAAATATCGGCAAGTGAAAACGTCTGAGATGGTTGAGGATCGATTAGCGATATCCATGGAGTAAGGTACATGGAGTACACCTGGAATACTGTACATGAAGTACAACATGAATACTGCACATGGGGCATATCTGAGACACGGTAGTGGGTACATATGGAATACTGTACATGGCACTAGTGTAAATTTTATGGGATTACTCGATACTGGTGTCAATTGTCTGACATGATCAAGGAAATAAATTGGTTTAAACGGTAGTAAACTGAATTGAGTAACCTGCGTAGGCTTAATGCTGGTTTGTATAAAGGTTCAAGAATATGATTAAACAGGATTTCAGGAATGGTCAGCATGACGACATGACTGATGAAGACCAACATGATTATTATGAAAAACACGATTTTATAGTAACCCTTCTATATCTTAGCATGAATACATCATCACCTTGCTGAAAACGTAACCTCTTAAGGAGACATGAACTCAACCAGCATGAAAACGACATCCATGTGAGAGCATGAAACTTGACTGTTACTAGGAACACAAAAGTGAAGGAACAAAACATGTGACTAAGTATGGGCGATTCTGTTTCTATCCATACTTGTCAAAATTTTCTGAGAACTGTCATGTATAGAAATTTATAATCTGGGACTAAATATGGTTGGCTATAGTCCAATCCATACTTGTCAAAGTTTTTAAATGTCCTGATATGAAAAACGTGAACAACTGTGGATCGGTTCACAAAACATCATTCGACTGAAAGCATGAAAATTGACTTGAATAATGGTGAACGTTTATGGTTGGTTCACCAAGTAATATTGGACTGAAAACATGAATCTGTTATGAGTAAGGGTAAACGCCTATGGTTGGTTTACCAATACAAAATCTGAACGGGCAAGGGTGAACGCCTATGGGTCGGTTCACCAAAACAAAAATTCGAATGAAAGGCACATGCGACCAAGTATAGCCAGTCATGTACCAACCTTTTACTTAGTCAAAACTTTAAGGAAAGTGACTGATAAATGAAGAAAACTGACCGAAAAATCCATGAGAAACATGAGATATAATAACGCCAAAATTTGGGAAGTTACTAGTGACTACCCACTAGTCACAGGTCAAGTTTTAGAGCCTACAGGTCAAACCTATAGCTCTGATACCATAATTGTAACACCCCACTTGGATAAGTGGACCGTTACGTGTATTTATGGCGTGTCATCAAAGCATAAGGTAAATGTCCTAAAACATTAACTGACCATAAAGGAATACCGGAATCAAAACATCGGTAATCCAAACATAAGCCCAAAACATGAAAAGTAAAATACTGAATGAAAGGACTAAACAATGTCTAAAAGCAGAATAATGTAAGAAATGCATAAAGTAAGAAGTCTGGATAGCTTCCATCCAAATGCACATGCTCTCAGAATCCTAAGAGCGTCCTGGTGTACCTGCCGTTAGAACATGAAAGGAACTACGGCTGAGCATAACGCTCAGTGAACGGATATAAAGCATGATAAGAATATAGTGAATGAAACAGGCGATAGAATACTGAAGCTGTAAGACTGATATGTAACATGTGGTAGAACTCTGCATAAAATCTGAGAAACCTGGTTCATATATACTGATACTGGAATATAACTATTAATTCTGAAAACATGCATTTATTGTATTTTATTTGCCAGAGCTTATATAGGTCACGTGCTGCAACAACCGTGCATGAATAACTGGAGGGGTGACCTCGTCATGCTATAGAGGAGTGACCTCTAAATAACTGTGCTGGGTGGAGGGATCAGCTCCAATGTGAAGGATGTAGAGCACACACCACATTCACCCTGATAACTTGTAACACATATAAGCCTAGGATGCATCCATATGCCCCACTAATAATACTGATAAAATGGCCAAGCTGAGCTGAGTGAGACGATGCAGGATATCACTCTCCTGCATGTGAGTCACGACATCGGTGCCTCTAGTGCCGTGGTTACGGTACCTCCGTAACTAGTACATAAACTGGTCGTGCTTGTATATAATGCTCAGGCAATTTATTTAGTTATTAACATGATTACTGATAAGATTAAACATATACTGGGGAAAACATTTGGCTGAAGGCGGGGAATCCTAATTAGGCATAAAAGGAAGTCCTTGCTGAAAGAACGGAAATCCGTACCTCGTGTCCAGTAATGAAATAAGATTGAAAGCTGAAAGATCTACTCCGACTTCACGGATACTACATAAATAAAGGACGCTTAGATGAGTTGTCTGATTACTGTTTACTGTTTATTTGTTGTTCTTAATTCATTTTGTGTGATCTCGTATTATTTTATTAGTTGCGTATAAACTGACAAATCTGATTATTCTTTTAATATATATTGAATAGCGTATATCCTGTATTTCTGATAACTGTATATTATGTATTCATATATTATAATATTTCTATAAATAGAATCCTACTATAACTAGAAAGGTTCTAAAATTAGAAGGGTTTCCAATTTAGTTTTAAAATGGATTAAAGCACTTAATAATATCACACCTTTTTCATTTATAAGAACTAGTTAAACATTATTTATTTAATATACAACTAAAATAAAATAACCTTTAAAGCGTGTAAAATTAAGGTATAAACTTTTAAATAAATAAATGATTTAATATGTATAAACATTCTTCTAAAATTCTTATCGTAACCAAACCCGACAACCCGAGTCAAAGGCTCCTCGAGACATTCATGTTATTATTTGTTTTTTTTTCTACTCGGCATAACCGCAACTCGAACCAATTATCGTTTTGTGCACATCGAGATTAGCAAGTTAAGAGTCCTTATTAATAACTTATATTTCTATCAAAGACAAAATTCGATTTCAACAATACTGTTATACGAGTTTGAATTATGCTAGTATACTATGACATATAAAACATTTACCTTGAATCTTCTTTGACAAATCATGCTTTGCTACCTTCTTTACGTAACTCCTAATAGTGTCATATATGCATTCTTGCATTAAACTAACTAACTGTAAATTAAACTCATAATTATGGCATACCTTTTTCCAAATCAAAGACGGAATGAGATGTGGGCTTAGATTAAACGGACAATCTAATAAATCTAGCGACCAATGACGAGTCTACTAACGTTCATAAACTTTAGTTGGTGGTTGGTGTAGACGCATTTTTATCGAAGCTTACCGCCTAGAACCGAACTCGAGTCGCTCACCATCTCCAAACCGGCATGTGATTCTTTTAGGATGTTTAAAAAAATGAGATCAAAAGGAAAGTCTCCCAAGTGTATACTCGTATTAAGATTTTAGGCTATCTTTAATTTTTATTCTCCCACCATATTTGTTTTTGTCCTTGGTGGCTGGCGGCACAACATCCTCACACACTAGGGGTTTTTTTTTTTACATGTTATGAATGAAAATATTATTCCCCTTCTTGTTAAATGAAATCATGGGTCGGGCCTTTGGGCTTCTTTCCTTATTGATAGGCCGGCTAAAGAGCCCTTATATATAATATTTCGTTTTTCGACTTAAATTAAATTTCGTGTATTAAACCTCGTGAATATATTCTGACGTGAATTATTTATTTTCTAGAATAAATAATAATTTCATAATACTTGAATTAATACTGTTATTTATTTTCTGAATGAATAGTTACGCAACGTTTAAATTAAAGCTGTGATTGTACATAATTAATGTTCGTGAACTTTTAAAGCGGGTTTTACATAGCCTCTAGCGCAAGATCGTTTAAAAGTTGCTCGGGGTGGAATAGAGTTCATAGCCAAGGCATAACTTATTGAAGCGGGACGCGAAGATTGGCAATCATCCAAAAAGGCCCTAACAAGGCATGAGGAACTCTATTTTTGCTAAAGATCCAAAGATGTTGTGAAGTATCATTATTCCTAAATCAATATGAAGGATCGAGACACACGACGAGAAGCTATTACCCCCCTAAACAATGGAGAAAGTCTATCCAAAAAGACCCTAACAAGGTATGAGGATAAATATATCCAAGTCCGAAAAGGAGGCGGATCGTTGTATATCAAAATCCAAAGTAAAGATTGAAGAAAAATGATGAAGTGGTGGTCCAATATGAAGAATCTCTCAAAAACGTCAAGTGAAGAAATTCCAAATATATGAAGAGAAGACCATAATTTCAAAAACGTTTTCCCAAGATTTGAAGTATGAAGTACATGCCAAATATCGGTCCGAGAAAGGTCTCAAATCGTGAAACGAGTTATGCCAAGATATGAACTTAAGGAAATACACGAGAAGCCGTTTTAAAAGATTTTGTCCTTCGGCTAACTATTGATCAAATCGTGCTACTTTGCTTCCGGACTAATAACTACTCAAATAAGTCAATATGAATAACTTGTGATCCATGACAAATAGATAAAAAATACTAGTAACCCATTTCCTTTTATAATAACTAGGATTGCGGGGAGAAAAAGTATTACACAATTTGGACGTATGAGTAGTGTTAGCATTGTGACTTGTACCAACAATGATCTCGTTTTTGCACTTGGCATGGAATGTATGACAATCAAGGATGACGAAGTTTACTCTAAGGGACATTTACTTGTTTCTATTCTTTGACCCTAAAAGTCACTTTTTGTGATGAAAATCATACTTTATGTCTTTACACATCATCGTAGTATGTTGCAAGTCTTTTACTCTTCAATAAAGGTTAATAAAATTTGAACTTTGGTGATGCTTAGATACTTTATTCTAGCATTGCGTGAGGGAACGACAATGGCTTAGTATGGGGGAGTGATGAGATGGCATTTATACATGATCTCATCGTTCTTTTCGGGCTTTAAATGCATAAAAATGTCATAAAATACCATATATATGCTTATGTTTGTTTACTTGTGTATTTTAGGTATGGATATCGTGAAAAAGACAAAAGATCACAAGTTACAAGGAAAAACGGACACGAGAAACGAAGCCGTACAAAGAACCGGGCCCTAATCATGGAAATCTCATCAAATACCCTTGAAGACTTGAAGACAAACAAGATTGATCCTCATTCATTGAAGAAATGACACTTAAAACCCTTGTATATTAATAATTACAAGTTTAGTCCCTTAAGTTTGTCAAAATTCCACAAAAGGTCCTTCAACTTTGAAGAAATGGCAAGATTAGTCCCTCAACAAATCAAAATTGCCAATAATGGTCCCTCATGAAGTCAAAAATACTATGAAGACCTTTGAAGATCAAGAATGTCCAAGATCAGCCCTTGAAATATCTCAAAATGGCAAAAATAACCCTTGAAATCCTTCTTCCAAAGTTTGGTGCCAAAAGTGACAAGTGGTGAAAGTTAATACAAAGGGGAATACGTTTTTTAGGCTGAAAAACTTAATTTACCAAAAATCCCAAAGAACAAGGACCATTCTTGTGCACTGAAACATTCAAACTTCAAAAATGCGCCAAACAACTTCCAATCCCCCAAAACCAGATCAAAAGGTATTATTGTAGCAGTCAAGAACCCAGATTTTACTCCACTTAAAACAAAGGGTAAAATGAAATTACCCTTACCCACACTTGATTCACAAGCCTAAAAACCTATCCCAACCTTAAAACCCTCACTCCCACTCACCAAGAGACCCCACCACCAAAACCGTTTCACCATCATGTGACAACTTCCTCACCAAGACTTGCCACGTGTCAAGATCAACAGCCCACATCATTTGCTTCATCACAAAGCTATTTTAAACGGTTTGGATGCATTTTGGACAGCTCACACCAAGAAAACGTCTAGAAGGACATAGGGCATTTAGGGAATTTCACTTCTAGGGTTTGTGAATAGTGTTAGCCAGGCATTTGCCTATAAAAGGAGACCTCAACATGTGAGAGTCCCTTTGTTCCAGTTTTAGGCTATCAATTATTGTAATTCCTTTTTAAAGTAATAAAATTCGATTTTCTGAATTTTGAGAAATCTTGTTCTTGTTTATTAAAAGTTGGTGTTGGAATAGCCTAATTCTGAGTTCCATTTATATGTTTGAAGGTTTTTGAGGCAAGGTTTTAGTTGATAAAGCTTGGGTTTCAAAAATCATAAAGTGCTTGTTTATTTGATCTCACCTTATTGTTTGTTCATCTTAGCAGCATTGGAAGCTGGTACTTGTTTTGCTAGTACTTCAGCTCAAACAATCCAGGGCCTGGATGTAGGTCTTGGAGGTTTGCACCTTCTTCCCTTTTCATTTTCTCTTTAAGTTTCTGATTATTTGTGATTTTTGTGGATTATTTCTTGAATCTGTGTTATTGTGGGTGATTATTGTTGGTTTGGCTTGGTTTGATGTTATTGAGGTGTTACTGATCTGATTTGTGGGTTGAATCTTCATAAGCCTTTGAAAATTTGTGAAATCAAGTTTTAAAAAGGTGTTTGGGATTACTGCATAAGTTAGATTTGTGGCTTGTTAAGTGCTTGTGTGTTGTTTGCAAGTATTGGTATCTGTTTGTTGGGTGTTTTTGTTCATCTGTTTGCAGGTTTTGAGGCTTTGAACACATTGATTCTTAGATTGGCTATAAAATCTTAATAACTTGGTAAAATTGGCTAGGATTTTGAGGACACCTAGATCTAAGCATAGGCTAGGGCTAACAAGTGCTAAATCATAGTTAATCACACCAGGGTAGAAGGATTTGAGGCTTGAAATTGGATCAAGTGTCAAGTATATCAGCAAACTATTTCTGCATATTGTTCATTGTTCATCAGTAACTTCTAGTGCTTTGATCTTGTTGATTTCTTTGATTCAGTGTTTGATTCTTGTTGTTTTGTGTTTATTGTTAGTTTATATAGCTTGTGTATGCATCTGGTTAAGTTTGGTTGGCTTATTTTGCTTAAATCTGCTTATTAAGTGCTTAACTGCTTATTTGCATATCTGGAGCATATCTATGAACTGTTTGGCTTATTGTGGCTTATTGTGTGGATCATTTTGTGATTTTATTGTTGCTATTGACTCCTTGTGATTCATTGATCACAAGGGTGCCTTTGTTTCCAATTGAATCAAACCAGAACTCTCAAATAAGCTTGGTCAATTAGTCAAAGCAGTGGGAACTCCTTTCCCCTGCTGGTTACCACTGCTAGTGCAATTTTGGTGTCAGCTTATCAATAAGCTATAATAGCTTATTCCAACCAGCAACAACTTTGTTTTTATAATAGGTGCTCATATTTTGACCCATTTGTTCATACTGGAGCATTTGGGTGGTTGACTTTTAGGTTTGACTAGAAAACCAACTCCTTTGAATTTTACATAAGTTCATTTGTGCTTATTCTGGCTTATTGGTTGTGCTTATTAGATTTTTGTTGATTGATATTGCTTATTGAGTCCATTTGAAAGCTTTTGCAAGTTGAATCAGCTTCTGAGGTGCATTATTTCTCAAAAACGACTATTTTGTCGTTTTGTGGATTTTTGCTTTTCTATTTTCTGGCTTATTAAGTGAGCTTATTGGAAATTTCTTTTGACAGATCTCTTAAGCATCCTAAAAGAGGGTTGTGTGTCAAATTAGAGCTTATGGCATTAGCTTATGGCTTAATGGGCTGAAAAGCCCAATAAGAATAAGCTTTGTGTTCAATAAGTTGTGATAAGCACATTTTCAGCTTTTGGGCCTTTAGAGTTTTGTTCTTAGAATTGAATTTTAAGTCAGATATGGCTTTTCCAAGTCAATTGGGCCAAGTTTGACTTTTTGGGCCCAATAGCCCATTTAGGTTGACTGTTTTTGGATTTGGCCCATTTGAGGGCCCAATAGGGGTATTTTGGTAATTTCACTTTGATTTTCTGATTATTTAGGTTAAAATAAACTAGTTTGCATGTTTTTATAATTTTTTATAATTTTTGGATTTTTAATATTATTTTATTATTATTTTATTATTATTTTTAAAATTTCACTTTTTCCAACTTTTTACATTTTTCTTAGATTTAATACATTAAAATAGGAATTTAGCAACTTTTAGAATAATTTATCACTTTTAGATTAATTTTTATAATTATTTTAAGTTTTAATAGTTTTTAAATCATTTTAAATAGTTTTTATTATTTTTAAAATTTCTAAAAATAGTTTTTAATCTTTTTAGGTCATTTTAGAAGTTTATCAATTGAAAAATCTTTATTTGGGCTTTTTGATAATTTATTTGATTTTTAGGGCTTTAATTAGCATTTAAAAATTGAATATTTAATTATTTATAAGGTTTGAAAACGTTTTGATCATTGGTAAACTCTTAGTTTATTATTTTTGATTTTTGGTGAATTTTTGGTAATTTTTAGAATTTATTTTTATTTTTATGATTTTTAAGGTTCTACGTTTTAACTTTCTAGTAGTGATTTTTTTGTTAATTTTTATTTTTACGTTTTCGTCATCTTCTTTTCTAATCTCCTTCTAAACCAATCATTAATCACAAACATTTAACAAATTTCTCACACACATATACCTCCTTGGGAAACGAACTTTAAAACCATTAAGGGTCATTAGTGTTGATTTTTCCTAAATCATCACTCGATACTTACCGCTTTTACCCTCCTTTTCCTAAAAGAGGTGTAATTTACCACAATCACATAACACTAGAACAAGAACTCTCATCATCACTACCATCTATAACCCTCTCAATGGTAGTCTCTACCCTATCCTGTTCCTCTAATTGTGTAGCCAAAACAGAATCAAAATGTACCTGAGCTGCATCCTTAGGTACTTGAACCTCTTCCATAATCCCTTTACCCTTATCCTTAGATTCAATAGTTGGTAAAATGATTGATGGTACCTGTGTAGAAATATCTTTGATGATAACTGCTGGTTGGGATACACCAATCATACCTACAAGTCTGTCAGCGTCTGATTTGTTCTTGTCAGCGTTCAAATCCTGAATGTCAGCGGCTGACTCTGTGACTTGTTGCATCATCTCTACAAAAGAAAGATTCTTGGGAGTAACCAAAGAAACATCAATAGCTGGATTCTCCTTCAAGCTTGTCAAAGCCTCAGCTATCTCCACACTCCCATACGAACCACCTTCTTGTGAGCCCTTGTCACTCACATGTACCTGTTCATCCTCCCCTTTTGAAGAATCCTACTTTCTCCTTCTAGTATCGCAGCCTCCAATGTAACTATCCTCTCCCTAAATGAATTGAGTTCAAGACCTTGACTTGTGAAAACTTGTACAAGGTCTGCATTTTGCTTTTGCAAGCGCATGCAAACCACTGTCAATTCCATTGCTGATAAAGGTTCCAGTTTGCCCTCCTCTATCATGGGGATTTGACCCCCCCCAAAAGAGATTCATCAGGCATGGATGTGGTCTTAATGATGTTGGGACTGCCTTGAACTGCTTCTAAGCCAGTGTCAATAGTCCCAGCGCCACCCATGTCACCAACCACACTTGTGGTGGTGGTTCTCTTTGCTACATAGCTAGGACCACTAGAGGAGAACACTCTAGTAGTCCCTTTGGCGTTTCTCAAAACTATAGTCATGAAGTTCTAAAGAGGAAGTGGATTGGGGGTCTGTTTGGGTTTGACGGTCTGTTTGGGTTTGGGGAATAATGGTGTCAGCGTTTGGGTTGGCTGTGTCAGCGCCCACATTGTGAGTGTCAGCGCCTGATGTTTGAGGGTCAAGGTCCATGTGTTGGGGTGATAGAGGTTGTTCTGGTAGTGTGTCTGGTTGTGGTGGAGGTTGTGTAGCTGCCTCAATGACAGCTAGCATGGTTGGGGTGAGGGGTAGGTCTCTGAATGGTGGGTGTTCATGTTACCAAAAGTAGTTTTCTTTTGCATAGGGACCTCATAAAAGTCATCATGGTCCCTACGATAATATCTTTGTTCATCAAAAACCATTTGTAAAAACCTTGGGTAAGCAAGTGTCATCTTGTTACCCTTATTGTGACACATGCCATCAAAAATCATTTTAGAAAAATTAAACTTTTGCCCATTTGCAATACAAACAAGAGCACAACCGATGGTTCGATTGATTTCATTGAAAGAAGAGCATTTGGGACCAAACATTGTAGGATGACATGTATAAGGTACTTCCAGGCTAGGGGAAATTGTTGTTTAGTATATTTATTTATAACCCCAACTAGGGATAAAGCATAACCCAAGCCTCAAATCCCTTGCTCTAGTTCTACTAAGGTAGGGGTTGTTATACCATCAGCATCATCAAGGTGTAATGCTTGACGAATAAGAGCTTCAGTAACAACCCATTGAACCCCATGAACAGTAGCAACCAATGTAATCACTCCATCAATTGTTCTGGAACTAACAGTGTTCAAAAAATGGTTGATGTGTGTGATAGGGACAAGTGGAGTATGAGAAAGCGCATACCTTAGAGGAGAAGCCTTCAAATACCCAATCATCTGAGTGTATTGGGGGTGCAAAGTATCATCTTCTTCCAAGTAAGCCACCATGTTGTGCTGGCTTCTGAACCCCAATTCCATAGTAGCAGGTTTAAACTTAGGTGACATTTAGATTGTTTTTTTAGAAAACTGTGATATGTTAACAATGGAGTTATGAAGGTTTGAGAATTTTAGCAGACAAAAAATAGTAGTTACCCTGTTTGAAAGAAATAAGCCAAATTTATAGGAGAGGTATTAGAACACTATTGATTGAAAAATGAGGCAGTTATATTCAAAAAGTAATCATCACAATCTTGAAAAATATATAACTTATCTCATTCATTAATTAAAAGTTACCAACTCGCTAAAATTACGGCCCAAAATATCGTCAAAAATAACAACTGGGTGGGACCCCATGTTTTTCAACGTTCAAAAAGTAAACATCGGCGTGTAACGGCTATATTCTTGTTAGCGTTGAAATTTTGCCATGTTAGCGTTTAAATTGGTCTTATCAGCGTTTGGAAAGAAATCATGTTAGTGGCCAAAAATAAATATAATTAAAATTAAAAAAACTTTATCAAAGAAGTTTACCCTAGTGAAGATAACTCTTATACTGAAAATGAATATAGGGTGGCAAGCACTGTCCAATCATGCACACTTGCATAAGCAAGATAGACATAATTGTCCTCAAGTGTCCCTTGCTAACCAAAGTTCTTAACAATGAGGTAATCTCATATAAACTCTTTGTAACTTCCCAGGTAAGCCCAATTAAAATATTCACCAAGTCTCCCAGCCATCAATCCCAATTCTAGGCCAAAAAGTCTTGGCAACGTGCACAGTATATCAACTTTGCATGCTATAGTTCCTCAAGAACTAGAAATTCCAATTCTTACTCACCAGTGGACACAATCTAGAATTGTGATAAGAGTATTCTAAGAATACCCAAAAACCGAAAGGTTCCCTAAACCTCCCCTTAAACTAGGATATACATAGTTGCAAAAGAAAAAGTGCATGACAAAAGTTTATTTCAAGATAGGAATGTAAACATTCCAACCATCATAAATAAACTTTGACACATTTCTTGTAAGCTCCAAAGATCCATAAGCAACTCTGTATCCATTGTTACAATGCCCATAATGCCTGCATGATTAGATCGAAAACCACAAAACTAACATATTGCTGTCAGCGGCCATTTTAACACTTGTTAGCGTTCAAATAACCTTTGTCAGCATTAGAAAAATAAAGTGGGAAACCTAATACTTTACGAAGACAAATAAAAGTACACATCATGTACATACTAAACAATGTTTTAAAAAACACATTTAGGTAAGATTGATCATTCCAATACTTGTTACCAAGTACTGGAACCTCCCCACATCAAAAGGTTTAGTTAAAAGATAACCCACATTTTCTTCTGTGTCTACCCTATCTGGATGTATTACACCTTTTTCAAAACAATCTCTTATAAAACGATGCCTAATATCTATGTGTTCTGTTTTAGAATGATGTACAAGATTCTTAATAATGCATAATGTACTATTATTATCTACAAATATCTTGGTATGCATAAAATTATACCCATAATCCAACAACTGGTTTTGTATCCATAGAACTTGTCCACAACAAGCAACTGTAGCCACATACTCTGCTTTAGTTGTAGAATTTTCCACCACTGTTTGTTTCTTGCATTGCCAAGATATGAGTCTGCTCCCAAGAAATTGGCATCCACCAGTTGTAGATTTTCTATCAAACTTATCACCCCCATAATCATTGTCTGAATATCCAATAAGCTCCAATGGAGAAGCTTTAGGATACCATAATCCCAAGGAAGGATAGCACCAAAGGTATCTAAAAATCCTTTTGACAGCATGAATATGACACACTTTGGGAGTAACTTGATGGCGTGCACATGCACACACAACAAACATGATATCCGGTCTAGAGGCTGTAAGATACATCAATGAACCAATCATTGATCTATAATGCCTAACATCAACATCTTTTCCATCTCCAGTCTTTCCCTAAGGGTGTTCCCTATCCATGAGTGTGCTAGCCCGTTTTTCATTAGGGGAAAAACCAAACTTCTTCAAGATCTCAGCCACATATTTGTCTTTAGAGATAAAGATACCATCTTATTCCTATTGTACTTGTAAACCAAGAATAAAGTTCATCTCTCCCATTGCACTCATCTTGAATTTGTCTGTCATGAGCTTGGAAAAGTCTTCACTCATCTTTGGATTTGAGGATCCAAATATAATATCATCCACATAGACCCGAACAAGAAGAAAACCCATGCCAATCTTCGTGGTAAATAGTGTCTGGTCTATGGTGCCCCTCTTAAACCCATTTTCCACAACATAAATGGATAATGTACTATACCATGCTCTTAGGGCTTGATGAAGTCCATACATTGTTTTTTTGACTCTATACACCTTGTCTGGATACTCTGAATCTTCAAAGCCTGGAGGTTGGATAACGTACACTACCTCCTCAAATGTTCCATATAAGAAAACACTTTTCACATCCATTTGATAAACTGTAAAACCCATGCAAGAAGCATATGCTAGGAAAATCCTTATTGCTTCAATTCTTGCAACAGGTGCAAAAACCTCTTCATAGTCTATCCCTTCTTCTTGTGTATAGCCCTGAGCAACTAAACGGGCCTTGTTTCTGACCACAATCCCTCTTTCATCCTCTTTATTTCTTAGAACCCAACGTGTCCCAATAGGTCTGACATACCTTGGAAAATCCACTAGCTCCCACACATCTTGAATTGCAAACTAATGAAGCTCATCTTGCATTGCTTCAACCCAGCTTGGTTCTTTAAGAGCTTAAAAATCTTCTTGGGTTCCTTTTGTGACAGAAAACAGGAAACAAACATGCTAACACAAGAGGGGTATCTTCCTTCTTGTGTATATTGGAAATGAAACCACCTTGAGTCTGATGTGTTCTCCTAGTTTGAACAGGAGTCTGAATATCACCAATTATTTGGGAAGGAGGATGATCTTTGGCCACCTTTGTAAGTATTCCTCCCCCAAATAGTGAATTATCTTGTATAACAGATTTCATGTTGCCAATATCATCTTCATTGCCACTCCCATCCTCACTTGAATTGACCTCTTGATTGAGTATGGGATCTTCAACATGTTTAAAACTATTTCTGTTAGAGGAAGAGAATAAATTTCCAAACAGGCCGTCAGCGTCTGAATTCAACTTGTCAGCGTCTAAATTAGCTTTGTCAGCGTCTGAAAATGCATGCATGAATTCATCAACTGGATTTTCTTGTGGCTCATCTTCCTCCTTTCCAGCAGCAGCAGATGCTTGCACAAACCCATCAGTCCATATACGTATGGTGACATAATCAAATATGGGAGTGGGCTCAACTGCATGTGATCCTTCTTCTTTAGCAACCTTTATACCTGAAATTTCAACAATAGATTCTTCCAAAACATTTAGATCCTTCTACATAATGTCTGGATTAGTAATAGGCATATAGTTCAAGGACCTAGATAATGGTTCCAAATCAAATAACCAATCTGGTCCATTTTTAGGATCACTAGGCTTACTTTCTAAAAACCTAACATGCACCTTTTCAAGAATGCATTTTTTATTCTTGTTGTAAACCTTGTACCCTCTGATATTAATAGAATAACCCACAAAATATCTTTCATCACCTTTTGCATTAAATTTTCCTAAGGCATCACTAGTATCTAGTATCACTACATGACATCCAAAGGGTTTAAGAAAGTCTATATTAGGCTTCCTGTTCCAAAATAGCTCATAAGGTGTCTTATTATGGATTTTTTTGACCAAGGCTCTATTTTGAACATAGCAAGCCGTGTTCACAGCCTCAGCCCAAAAAGCAATAGGAAACTTAGCATCTGCTAACATGGTCCTCGTTGCTTCTATTAAAGTTCTATTCTTTCTTTCTATGGAGTTTTAGCTATGCTAAACTCCATAGAAACTCCCTTATTGACACAAAAGGCATCTAGAAGATTGTTCCTAAACTCACCACCATTGTCACTTCTAAGAATTTTAACCTCATTACCCGTTTTCTTCTCAATTTGTGTGATGAAGTTAATTAAAGTCTTAGCAGTATCACTCTTTAAGGCCAAAAAGAAAGTCCAAGTAAACCTAGAATAATCATCAGTTACAACAAAACAGTAAGATTTACCATTTAGACTTTCAATATTTGTTGGGCCAAATAAGTCCATATGTAGCAAGTAAAGTGGTTTAGAACTAGAATGCACACTTTTAGACTTAAAGGAGACCTTATGTTGTTTGCCTTTAAAACATGCAACACAAGAGTGATCATTGTAAAAAGCCTTTGAAGGAAAAGCATCAACAAGATCATGTCTCACAAGTCTATTAATGTTCTTTAAAATAATGTGCCCTAACCTTCTGTGCCATAGATTACTTTCATCAACTGATGCTTTAGCATAAAGACATGACAAATTTTTGTTCATCTTAATCCCTTTTAAATTAACATTATAAATGTCCTTATGCCTAGGTGTTCTATATTCAATAAACTTCTCATCAGGAGTCTTAAAATCCTTACTCAACACCAAGCATTCAGTATCAGTAAAAAGAACTTTATTTTTGTTGTCACAAACTTGTGACACACTAAACAAGTTATAATCAAGTTCCTTTACCAGAAAAACGTCCTCAAAACGCAAATTGTTGGTGATAAGAGTGCCTTTGCCAGAAATATTACCATATCCTCCACCAAAGTACACTTTGTCACCATCTTTAATGGGGATAAAATCTGTCAAATAATATTTCTTCCACGTCATGTGCCTAGAGCATCCACTGTCCCAATATCCATGATCATTGACCTGCTTTTAAATGCCCTGCACAAAAAGGAAACAAATTATTTTTCTTTGGGAACCTAAGCTTGTGCAAACTTGGATACATGTGGTTGTTCAACAAGAACAGACTTATTCCTTGTAACAACCCCTTGTTCATCCCTTTGTGGCCTCAACACCCAGTTTACCCCAATTGGTTTAGTAATGACCTTTGAAAGATAATTAAATATGTTGCAAGTCATAGAAATTCCATCTGAATTAGGGTTTTGGTCTTGTTTAGGTCTCCATGTCAAACTAGATGAAGATTTAGATCCCTTTCCCTTAGGTTGTAAATACCTATTGTTACTTGGTCTAACACAAGATCTAACAGCAGCTAGTTGTGGCATTTTCATACCAATATGAGTTAAATTTTTTGGGGTTAGCGCTGATTTGTATTTGTCAAGGCCAAATTAGGTTTTACTACAGGAACCCGTTGTTTGTTAGACCAAGTGTTGGTCTTTTGAAAGGGCCTCTGTCCATGAGTAATGGTCCCTTTAGTAAAGAAGGGAGTTGTTCTAATGACTTGTGGGCTTGTTTGGACAAAAGGTTTGGGTTTGACTATGGTTGACCTATTATCAGTGGTAGATTTAGAGCCGCTGACACACTTATAGGCTAAATAAGAAAAACTTCCACATGTGTAACAAGCCTTTCTAGACATAACCTTAGGTCTAGATTGAAAGAACCCTGTCCCATTAACACTAGCTTGGCTTTAGGGTAACCTAGGTTTTCTATACATTTCAGCATATTTAACACTAGGTTTTCTCTTAATTGGTGAGCCAAGGTCAATGGTTTTCCAGTAGTAGGGTTGGTCACAGTAATGGGTGAAGGTGCGAATGGACTCTCACTGAGCATTCCACCCTTAACAAAAAGAAAAGGGTTAGCTGCTTGCCATTGTTCAAGATCAGTCACCTTTTGTTGATATTCCTCAACTGGGGAAGCACTCTAGGTGGAGGAATAAATTCCTCTTCTTAGAGTTCTGGTATACTAGTCCAAAAGAGATCTTTTCTCTGAACACCATAGAAGTTCCCAACAGGTGGTAAAATAGCAACATATTCATTCATCCCAATCCCGGACTTGTCCCTAGGGTCTCTTTGTTCACTGACACACTTTTCTAGGGTTTGAATAGATTTATCAAACTTTTTTATTTTAAGCCCTACATTTTCTTTATCCTTAATGGCTTCATCTAACTTAAGTTGCACATCTGCTCTATATTTCATTAGACTATCCCTAAGTTCATTACTAACTTTAAGATCCCTAGTCAAAACATTAATTTTATCTTTTAGGTCAAATTCCATTTTCTTATATTCCTCTATCATCCCTTCAGATTGTGCAAGTGCCATTCGATAGTTTGCAAGTCTAGTGTTTATGTCTATACCATCTTATTTTAACTTTAAACTTTATTTGTTAAGTTTTTCAGTGTTTAATCTGCACCCTTTACTACAAAAAGCATCATCATATACCTCTTTATTTGATGAAGATGAGGAGTTGGCCATGAGAGTAAAGTGAACATGCTCTCCTTCTTCCTTTTCAACAACCAAAGCTTGATTCTCTACCACATCCTTTGCCATAAAGCTCCAGTCCCATCCAACAACATCAATATCTTGCATGGCGACCATAGCCTTTGGCTTAACATCTTCAACCTTGATGATTTGGGTAATTCTTTCCAGCATCAGATCTTCTGGGAGATCTGCACTCCCTCATGAAGTGTCCCATCCTATAACATTTATAGCACTCAACCTTGGATTTATCAAATCCAGCTTTGTCTTTAGCATTAAAAGTCATCTTTCTTCCAAATCTTTTGTTCCATCTGTTAGCCCTTATGCTTGCAAGTGCCATATTCCACTTGATATCTATCTCTTCCAGATTCTTATCACTTATTTGTTCAAGATCCTCATAGGTAACTAAGGAACCATTAGGTAATGCAGCAATGTATGCACATGCTGTATCCAAATGAATACCAATAGGTTTAAGACTTGATGAGCCAACATTATATGTGTCAGCGTCAAAATTCGAGTCGCTGACAAAGGTTGATCCACCGCTGACAAAAGTTGATCCAGTAACAGGATGTACATATGAGTCTCATTCAATGGTTTGAGATTCACTATGTGAGATGAAATCCATGTTTCCAGATGTTGATTTCTTTCCATGTTCAAGTAAGGTCTCATTCTCTAAGATCTTTAGCTTATTATAGACATCATCAAAGGAAGCACTCTTATGGGCATTGGTGGCAATGATTAATCTGGCTTCAATTTTCCATGCATCACCAAGACCTCTTAGGAATGTAGCAATGATATCAGCATCATCATGTTCTGTTCCCATAAAAGACAACTTGCTAGTTGTAGACGTATAGTCGGTATAAGGCCCGACCTAAAGGGCGCGCGACCTAAGAAGCCCGCGACCCAACAGGCCCGTGGCCCATAGACCTTACTTATCTTTCAAGAAACCCTACTCTTATAAATACAAGGGTAGGGGGCTCATTCTATCATCAGGTTATCTCCCTTAACCACACCACTTTTATCATATATCGCACCGATACTAACTTGACCGTCGGAGGTGGACTCCGGGTCTCAGGCCTCGGGTCCACGTCTAACCGGTTCTTCTATTGCTTGCAGCATCACTCAAGACCGGGGAGCACGATGAACGGCCCAGGAGAGTCGTTGAACCGGTCTAGCCAAACTATGCTTCAACACTAGTGATCTCTAGAAGCCGACTTCTCACCTCACTTAGCTTCTGATTGGGATGAGCCTTAAACACAACATATTCACTCAAAAGTTGATTCTTCCTTTCTTTGGCAGCGTCTTCATTACCACCATCGCTGACTTGAAGAGCTGCCCAAAGATTTTTAGCAGAATCAAAACTTCTATACTTGTGTTGATTCTTTGGACCCAAGGTCTTCATGTCATTCCTTCTCAAGGCTATATCAGCAGTTGAGATAGCTCTTCCATCTTCAGGTCTTTCAGCATGACTTGCAGCAGTAGAACCAACTGTGGTTTTTGCTGCAATAGCAACAGCAATCCTAGCTACTTTATCGAATTGATTTCCATATACAATAACTTCCCAAAGAGTATGGTCATGAACTTGAAGATATTGTTCAAAAATGAACTTCAATTTTTCAAAGTTGTCAGGGTCGAGCATAGGGATTTTGAGGTTGTGATTTGATGAGGATGAAGATTCTGTGGTAGACATCTTCTTTGGGTTTAGGGTTTCTGGTGATTTAGGGTTTACTGTTCTTTTAGATCAAAGTTTCTCAACAAGCTCTGATACCACTTGTTGATCCCAAACTTAGATCGATTAGCTTTGTGTTAAACGAGATTGAATCAAGATTAACACTTAGAGAAACTTTGTTGTATTTAATAATCTAAGTGTTATGCGGAATTAACACTTAGAACAAAGAACAAACAAACAAAGTAAACCAAACTTTCACTCTTGATTAATAATGAAACTTGCGTACAATGAAAGTTGTAAAACTTGTGAAAACATATAAAAACTGATATTAAACTACGAACCCTACGACCTCCTTTATAACACAAGGAGTCATGTACAGAGGTTTACCTATCAACTATTCTAGGTAAAGATAATTATAGAAAATACAATATTGATCATATCTTTACTTCAAATATAAAACGTGTTGACTAAGTATTCCTCTCAGTGGTTGAACATATTCTTATCAGCGTTTGGATATTTCTTATCAGTGTTCATCTGTCAGCGCCTCGTTTACTCTTGTCAGCGTCCAAATTATTCTTGTCAGCGTCCTAGTGACTTAGCTCATTTTATTCCTAACAAATACCTGGTGTGCCTTACATCCAAGACACACAAAGGCATGCTGATGCCTTCTCCATCAAGCTAAGGATTGAGCTTATAGGGGGAATGATAAGCTTATGCTAAGAGAATGGACTACTACAGGCCAACACAATAGACTACATCAGTCTATTGTGTTTTATATCTTGCACCTGTTATGAACCAAAAAAACAAGAAAACGTGAAAGGTTCACAAACATAAAAGGGTCAAGCTAGTTGTCAGCTAGCTTGAGCTCTTGAGCTTATGAAGCTGTTAGAACTAATTAAGGAAAACAACCCAGATTTTGTAAAATCTTAAAAATCAAGTTCACTTAAAATACTTTTTGGATCCAGACTTTTGCAAGAAATTTAAAATTTTGCTACTAAATTAACCACTAGCCAAAACCTTGTTATAAGCTAGTTGTCAAGCTAGCTTATAACAGCTAATGCCTAATGGGGTCTCAAATAATTTGAACAATATTTTGAAAAATCCTTTGATGAAATTTGAAAATACAATACAATAAAACTAAAATGCAGAAATTGAAATGGAACTTAGAGTTTAAGTTGCAAGGCCAAAAATCACACTTAAATTATTCATGAAAATTGGGTTTACTAAGATAAAAACTGGAACAAAAGAAGGAAATTCACAGGCGACTCCCTTTAATACTAGTCTAGGATAATTCTATAACTAAAATTCTAACACCCCCAATTTACATTGCGCAGCGAAAATACACAATTGGGTGCTAGACACAAGCATCATCACACAAGATATATTGAACGACTCAAAATAGATACGTTTACACAAAATATAAACATGATTATTATAAATGGTCTAAAACATAGATTTCAACCCAAATTTTACTGACACGATACCAGAGTAAAGCGTTTTGTCCCCATGGATCTCGACCAACAACCAACAAGTTTAGTACAGTACATCAACATAAAGTAAATTGTTCAAACATTAAAAGGTAGAAACAGTTTAGACCAACATTCTTCCAAAAGCCAAGCCACAACCTCCATAGCAAAGCTCCATGCTCCATCACTTCCTATTACCTGAAATACATGCATAAAACGAGTCAACAATAATGTTGAGCGAGACTATAGGTTTATCAAATCACATTTGTACACAAGAAGAAAATCAATCATAATCATTTATATAGTTGTCGTACACACAATCTATATTCAAGGTAGTAATAATAATGATATTATTAAACAAACATTGTATTTAAGCTCATGAAACCGACCCCTTAACCAAATAGTCACCCACGCCAAATGCCGGCATGACTAGAATAAAACCATTGCCCCTCTAGGGTATCAGTTGCTAGAATACCACAATCTTATTCACGTAAAATTATACTTCCCAGCGGGTTACTCAACGTAATACCCTGGCCTCAGATAGGGTGGTCAACCCAATAGTACTACCATTAGAATAAGCGGCTATTCCTGACTCACAACATCAAGTTAGAAGATAGTTAACGGTTCATGAATTTAGGGTCTTTAGCAACAAGTTACTCAATACAATGAAATTAACTTTAGGCAACATTCGGGTCTAACAATTACTCATGACTTGTGTTCATTTATTTTCAAATAGCATGTATCCCCCTCGCGGGTATTAAAATCATTAAAACGATTAGAAAGCGAGGCTATAGACTCACCTTAGTATAAGAGATCTAGCGAGATGATCGTCGATGATAATGGATGCCTTTCAAACACGAGAACCGCTACCTATCAAATAAGGCGCGTTCATTAATAATGACACGAGAAATAAATCATATATATATATATATATATATATATATATATATATATATATATATATATATATATATATATATATATATATATATATATATATATATATATATATATATATATATATATATATATATATATATATATATATATATATATATATATATATATATATATATATATATATATATATATATATATATATATATATATATATATATATATATATATATATATATATATATATATATATATATATATATATATATATATATATATATATATATATATATATATATATAACATCAAACTCAAACTCATAAAGTCACAATAAACTCGAGAGAAAACGATAAAAATAACTTCATTATACTTTACTACACATTTACTTTACCATTTTACACTTTTTACAAAGTCCACCGTTACATACTACATGTACTAGCTTATTTACCCCTTTTAAACTCGTCAACCGTTTATGAAACGACTCGATAAACTAACTTACTATATATAGAAAGTCATCTTACAAGTTTATCAAATGAATTTACTTTTAAAGTACTTTACCCAACTCATGTTCAAACTACAAAATCCGGACAGATTTACGTTAATTTTTCATACAACCGTTTTAAATTATTTAAACGACTCCGTTTACAAAACCGACACTCGTTTTTTAAAGTAAACTCAACCTAATAAGTAAACACCTCATTATCAGTAGGTTACATTTTTCAAAACATCAATTTAGAGTCCATGAGATTCGATCCAAATATCGACAACAACTATTTGTAGTGCCGATACTCGTCTCCCGGTACACGATCATTCAAAACATCATAACTTCGCGCTCGTTTTGAGCTAGAAGGTCTACCTTATATCAAATCGAAGCAAAGAAAATTATCTACAACCCTAGGCTATAAGTTAAACCATTTTCAAAACATAAAAATTCGGATTTTACCTTTTACTTACTGTTATAAAATACTACTCAAAACTTGTACAAAATCAACTTTTTGATAAAAACCAACCATGGAAATGATCATTACTATGCCCTAATATCATCATACATTAACCATAACATCAAAATCATAATCAAAATAAAAATCATAAGATCAAAATGAAGTTTCTAACAAGATTTTTAGCACAAACCACCATGGATCATCATGATAATGCCATGCATGATCATAGCTCCTACCTACCAACATCAAGAAAAAAAAGTTGCTTGCATGTAAGAAATTCTTACACCAATGTGATCCTTGATCAAAAATAAGGTTGGGTCTAGTGTTAGTTTAGCTTGATTCAACCTAAAACTCAAGAAAAATTGAAGTTTGATTGTGTTTGGTGATGGTGGTGGTGTTTCGGCAATTCAAGAGAGAGAGAGAGTGGAAGTGAAAAAATTTTAAATCACAAATATGTGTGTGTGTTTGTTTGATGTTTATATATAGTGGGGTAGGGACTTAGTTGCAATTTAGTGAAAGTTGTGGCTAGAAATGTAAATAGTTAGCTAAAAAGCGGGAAATAACTATTAGTCAATTTTCAAAATATTTACGGGGCTCGGGTTTCATAAAGATACTTTTAAAAATTTAAAACGTACCTCAAAAATAATAATATCGACTCTCGACTCGACTTAACAAGTCATTTAAAATAAAACCTCAAAAATAACAAAAATCGAACAACCAACAATAAAACGTAAAATATTTGGCATTCATCGACATCACGCTTGCTAATACTCCTTATACTTAATAAATATTAAATATAGACCTTCCAACATCGGTTTAAACTTAAACCTCCAAAAATAAATATCGTTCAAACTCATCCAAAAATTTCAAAAATAATCGTAAAACAAGATTAAGCAATGACCTCGATTTTGGGTTCTCACATCCCCCCTTCTTAAAAGAAGCGACGTCCGCGACGCTTAATCCTTCCTAAACAAATGAGGATACTTGTCCTTAAAGAAATCCTCACGTTCCCACGTAAACTCTGGCCCACGTCTAGAGTTCCATCTCACCTTCACAATCGGAATTCTACTATGCTTCAACTTCTTAACTTCCCTATCCATTATCTCTACAGGTTCCTCTATAAAATGCAACTTATCATCAAGTTGAATATCCTCCAATGGAATTACCACATCCCTTTCAGCTAAACACTTCTTCAAATTAGACACATGAAAAGTATTATGAATAGCCTTAAGCTCATCAGGCATCTCTAACTTATAAGCCACCAATCCAATCCTTTGGATAATCTTAAATGGTCCAATATATCTCGGGCTCAACTTTCCTCTCTTTCTAAAACGTATTACTCCTTTCCATGGAGATACTTTCAACATAACCATGTCTCCTACTTCAAACTCCAACGGTTTCCTTCTGTTATCAGCATAACTCTTTTTCTACTTCTGGCAGATAACAAACGCTTCTTAATTTGCACAATCTTTTCAGTCATCTCAAATATCATCTTAGGCCCAGTCAATTGACTTTCTCCAACCTCACTCCAACACACTGGAGATCTACACTTACGTCCATACAAAGCTTCAAATAGAGCGGCTTTAATAGTTGAATGATAACTATTATTGTAAGAAAATTCAACCAATGGCAAATGCTTATCCCAACCATTTCCAAAATCAATCACACATGCACGAAGCATATCCTCTAACGTTTGAATCGTTATCTCACTTTGTCCATCAGTTTTCGGATGATATGTTGTACTCAAACATAACTCCGTTCCCATCGCTTTCTGCAAAGACTTCCAAAATTCTGAAGTAAATCTACTATCACGATAAAAAATTATCGACAAAGGCACACCATGTCGACAAACAATCTCCTTCACATACACTGTTGTTAACCTTTCCATACTATTTGTCTTCTTCATCGGCAAAAGTGAGAAGACTTAGTCAATCTATCTACTATCACCCATATCATATCACAACCATTTTGTAGTCCTTGGCAAACCTGTCACAAAATCCATTGTAATCTTCTCCCATTTCCACTCAGGAATCTCAGGTTGCACTAATAATCTAGACGGTTTCTTATGTTCAGCCTTCACCTTTGCACAAGTCAAACACTTATTAACATACTGTGCTATATCTTCCTTCATATTCGGCCACCAATAAACTTTCTTAAGATCTTGATACATCTTGTCCGATCGAGGATGTATTGAATATTTCGACTTATGAGATTCATTCATCATCAAATCTCGCACCTCTAACGAATTTTTCTCAGACGGACACAACGGTAACCAAATCCTATTCTTAAAATACCTCAATCCATTCGACCTTACATCGAACAATGTTTTCAACATTCTACCCAAATTTTCTGCCTCAACGTTCTCTTCCTTCAAACCATTAGTTTGGGCTTTCAATATCTCTTCTGTCAAATCAACATTTAACAACATCGTCAAAGCTCTAACTCTTATAGACTTATCTCTTTCCTTTCTACTAAGTGCATCAGCTACCACATTCGCTTTACCAGGATGGTAACGAATCTCGTAGTCATAATCATTCAGCAACTCAACCCATCTCCTTTGCGTCATATTCAATTCCTTTTGATCCAAAATATATTGCAAACTCTTATGATCAGTAAAAACCACACACTTGGTTCCATACAAGTAGTGTCTCCACAGCTTCAAAGCAAAAATAATAGCCCCAAGTTCTAAATCACGCGTAGTGTAATCCTCTTTATGCTTCCTTAATTGTCTCGACGCATATGCTAGTACTTTCTCCCTTTGCATCAATACAGCTCCAAATCCTTTATGAGACGCGTCACAGTACACTACCAAATCCTCAGATCCTTCTGGCAAAGACAATATCGGCGCAGAACACAACTTATCCTTCAACATACTAAATGCAGTTTCCTCTTCCAATCCCCATTCAAACACTCGATTCTTCTCCGTAACTTAGTCAACGGCTTAGCAATTAGTGAAAACTTCCCAATAAACCTTCTATAATACCCAGCCAAACCAAGAAATTGGCGAACTTCAGTCGGCGTCTTCGGCACTAACCAATCCTTAATTGCCTCAATCTTAGTAGGATCCACACGAAAACCTTCACTATCAATCACGTGCCCCAAAAATTGCACTGATTTCAACCAAAATTCACACTTAGAGAATTTTGCATACAGCTTCTCCTTCTTCAACAATTCCAAAATTGTTCTCAAATGCTTCTCATGTTCCTCTTCACTCTTGGAATAAACGAGAATATCATCAATGAATACAATAACAAACTCATCCAAATACGGCTTACATACACGATTCATCAAATCCATAAATACATCAGGCGCATTTGTTAATCCAAAAGGCATCACTTGAAATTCGAAATGTCCATATCGAGTACGAAAAGCTGTTATAGGAATATCTTCTTCCCTAACTCTCAGTTGATGATACCTAGACCTCAAATCGATCTGCGAGTATACACATGACCCTTGCAACTGATCGAATAAATCATCAATCCTCGACAGTGGATACCGATTCTTGACAGTCAATTTGTTAAGCTCTCTGTAATCAATACACATTCTAAAAGAACCATCTTTCTTCCTAACAAACAAAACAGGCGCACCCCACAGCGACGAACTTGGTCTAATAAATCCCTTATCAATTCCTCCAATTGATCAGATAATTTCTTCATCTCAGATGGAGCTAAACCATACGGTGCACGAGCAACAAGAGCAGCACCCGACACTAAATCAATACGAAACTCAACTTCACGATGCGGCGGTAATCCTTGCAATTCCTCAGGGAAAACCTCAGGATACTCTCTAATCACAGGCACATCCTCCAATTTCCTTTCATTCACACCATCATTACTTATATGTGCAAGAAACACATCACAACCTGCTTCTATATACCTCATCATCTTCAAACAAGAAACAACCCTCAAACGAGACGTACATTCATCACCTTTCACCGTCAATACCCTATTCCTTAGCGGTATATGAACTAATCTTTCTCCACAAACAATTACTGCACCATTACCAGCTAACCAGTCCATTCCAACAATCACGTCAAAAGATCCTAATTCTATGGGCATCAAATCAATACTAAACACATAATTACCTAACTTCAAGGAACAACCTTTCAGTATAGAACTAGTGCTTACAACCTTACCATCAGCTAACTCCACATTATAACTACTTGTCAATCTCACTGGTTCTCTATCCAATAGCTTACTGAATCTAACATCTACGAAACTTCTATCGGATCCAGAATCAAATAACACACTAGCATAACAAGCATCAAGTAATAAAGTACCAGTCACCACGTTCGGCCCTTGAGGTTTGTCAGCATCTCCCACGACATAGGCTGGAGCAGCATTCCCAGCAGCAACAACAACAACATTGCCTCCCTGTCGTATGCCAACCTCTCGGACAGTTCCCCTGCTTATGTCCACGGCCTCCACATCCAGAACAGTAAACTACCTTAACAGCATTAGCCCCAGTGGCTACACTCTTGTTTTTGCAATCTGCCATCTTATGTCCGGCCTTCCCACACTTGTTGCAAGCAGGTGGACAATTTCCAACATGATATAGATTACACCGACCACACTTCGAATTCACCTTGTTACCTTGATTTCTTATAGCAGCACGAACACCATCATTCCTTCTCAAACTGTATTGCTGATTCCTATTTGGTCCTTGGTTATTGTTATTACGATAACCACCTCGATTCTGCCCTTGGCTTGAGTGTGCAGCTTCCCACTTTCTCTTATTCCCCTCAGCAATACTATCCTTTCGATCCTGCAGCTTTACATCCATTAAAGCATGAGCCATTTGAACAGCTTCATCAAATGACTTGGGTTTCGATGAAGTAGTTTCTCCCTTGATATTACTAGATAAACCCCTAATATACTGCTTCATCTTCTTACGGTCATCAGCAAACGCATCAGGACACAACAAACATAAATCAGAAAATCTCCTTGTATAAGCTACAATATCATTATTCCTCAACACCAAATGCCTCAATTCATCTTCCAACTGACCTAACTCTTCCTCAGGACAAAACTTAGCAGTCAACAGTCCCTTAGTCACAGTCCATGTTCTAGCATTAGCTTCAACCAATCCCACACTAGCTACTTGACTATTCCACCAACTCAATGCATCATCCTGAAAAGTAGCTGCAGCAAATTTCACCTTACTAGCTTCTGAACATCCACTGATTTCAAAAGTACTTTCAATCTTCTCAATCCACCTCCTTAATTCCAATGCACCACCAGTACCAGGAAATTGGGTAGGTCCACATTTCATGAAACTAGCATAAGAACATTCCTTTTGAACCTACTGAATAGCAGCATTACCTCCAACTTGTCCCGCATCATTTCCTTCTGCTTGTTCATTAGCATTACCTCCAGCCTGATTTCCAGCATTCCCTTCAACCTGACCAGCAGCATTCCTATTCTCAGCCTCTTGGTTCCTCGCAGCACGTTCAGCTTCCAAACCTCTAGCGATAGCTTGCTCAATCATGGTATTAACAGTAGCAGTCTTCAATTTAGGCGGCATGTTTACAGGAAACTAACCAACCAATAATTTAGTAAAGTCAGAAAAATGCCTCCAAACTCCTTCCTGTAACCATAACAGAAAAAGAACAAGTAAGTATTCATATCAAGATAAGAAGAAGGATTTCTCTATCAAGATGTAACATGGATACTACATGCACCAACAACACAATTCACAACGAATCATTAACCAATCACACAAGAACTAATAAGACAATTCATAAGTCATGAAGGTCATTTTGGATTACTTTGGAAAATCTCAACAAAATTGTGACAAGTAATGTCACTACAATCCTTCATCACAACAACTTAAAAGTTATTAAGTTTCATCACAAGCTAGAGTACGAGTCTACATAAGTTCTATTACAACAAGGCTAAATAAAAACAATAGAAAGAACTAAACATCATATCCCTGCAGCTTCTTGTACATCGGCTCATCATCACTGCTGCTATCGTCATCCTCAGATTCTTCCTCCACTTTTTCCTTCCCTTTACGACTACCTCCTTCACTCGGGTTCACCGACACTTGAGCTTGAACCTGATTCGGCACATCACGAATCACAAAACCTCGACTAGGAAAAGATCTCACCGGCAAACCCATGCACTCAACCTAGCATTCCTTTCTTGGTCCCTATGAAACCTTTCAACCTGCCCACTCAGATTCATCACCATAGATCTCAATCTAACAACTTCATCCATTTCCCTTGCCCTAACAAACTCTGATCTCCTCACACTACCAACAAACCTTTCAAACTTTTTCTCATTCATCTCAAACCTCCTAATCACACGAGTCTCAAACAAATACCTCTCAAACAAAGACCTATCAAACTTCTTAAGAAACCAGAAAATATCATCATAAGACCTAGGACCTGGACAATAAACCTTAGGAATACCATTATGAATAGATCGAGCACTACTCGACACAACAGGAACATCACCCCTAGCAAATGCAATCCCAGGCAAACTACTAATATAAGCATCACAAGTAGGAGTCGAAGAACGAACAACCGGTCGCTGACAATCTGGAACAATTTGTGGCACAACATTAACCCTTGAAACATAACTACCTTGTATCAACTCAGGCTCTGTCTGACCAACTGCAGTAAGTGGAATCCCATCATCTAAAAACTCAAAAGGCTCCTCATCGTCACTAGCACCAAAGATATCTACTTCCTCACCATCCACTACATTAGTCAAATCAATCCATCCATCCTCACGAGGTAAACTAGCCATTTTCTACAATTATAAGGGTAAAGGATACTTAAGGTCATCGTTAATAAAATAATAATTAGTATTCAATGCTCATGCAAATGTCATACGTTATCCATGCTATGCAACACAATGCAAATGATGTTTATGCAATGCTCGTGAAAAAAATAAAATATGATACTAACAAGCACTCAGCGTACTTTCAATAATTCCAATACAATATCGTAGTATTTACTTAATAAATACTCAGGAAATCATTTCAGTTATGAGGGATACATCTACAATGCAAAACAAAACTAAAAGTGATCTTACCGGAGCGTTGTAGAGGAGTTGTGTGCTTTTGAAGAATAAATACTTTCGACACCAAAATAATAGTTTAGGACAATTTTAAAATAGACCCAGTTCTCTATAACTTGCAGCTCTGATTACCAATCTCTAACACCCCCAATTTACATTGCGCAGCAGAAATACACAATTGGGTGCTAGACACAAGCATCATCACACAAGATATATTGAACTACTCAAAATAGAGACGTTTACACAAAATATAAACATGATTATTATAAATGGTCTAAAACATAGATTTCAACCTAAATTGTACTGACACGATACCAGAGTAAAGCGTTTTGTCCCCATGGATATCGACCAACAACCAACAAGTTTAGTACAGTACATCAACATAAAGTAAATTGTTCAAACATTAAAAGGTAGAAACAGTTTAGACCAACATTCTTCCAAAAGCCAAGCCACAACCTCCACAGCAAAGCTCCATGATCCATCACTTCCTATTACCTAAAATACATACATAAAACGAGTCAACAATAATGTTGAGCGAGACTATAGGTTTATAAAATCACATTTGAACACAAGAAGAAAATCAATCATAATCATTTATAGAGTTTTCGTACACACAATCTATATTCAAGGCAGTAATAATAATGATATTATTAAACAAACATTGTATTTAAGCTCATGACATCGACCCCTTAACCAAATAGTCACCCACGCCAAATGCCGGCATGACTAGAATAAAACCATTGCCCCTCTAGGGTATCAGTTGCTAGAATACCACAATCTTATTCACGTAAAATTATCCTTCCCAGCGGGTTACTCAACATAATGCCCTGGTCTCAGATAGGGTGGTCAACCCAATAGTACTACCATTAGAATAAGCGGTTATTCCCGACTCACAACATCAAGTTAGAAGATAGTTAACGGTTCATAAATTTAGGGTCTTTAGCAACAAGTTACTCAATACAATGAAATCAACTTTAGGCAACATTCGGGTCTAACAATTACTCATGACTTGTGTTCATTTATTTTCAAATAGCATGTATCCCCCTCGCGGGTATTAAAATCATTAAAACGAGTAGAAAGCGAGGCTATAGACTCACCTTAGTATAAGAGATCTAGCGAGATGATCATCGATGATAATGGATGCCTTTCAAACACGAGAACCACTACCTATCAAATAAGGCGCGTTCATTAATAATGACTCGAGAAACAAATCATATATATATATATATATATATATATATATATATATATATATATATATATATATATATATATATATATATATATATATATATATATATATATATATATATATATATATATATATATATATATATATATATATATATATATATATATATATATATATATATATATATATATATATATATATATATATATATAACATCAAACTCAAACTCATAAAGTCACAATAAACTCGAGAGAAAACGATATAAATAACTTCATTATACTTTACTACACATTTACTTTACCATATTACACTTTTTACAAAGTCCACCGGTACATACTACATGTACTAGCTTATTTACCCCTTTTAAACTCGTCAACCATTTATGAAACGACTCGATAAACTAAATTACTATATAAAGAAAGACCTCTTACAAGTTTATCAAATGAATTTACTTTTAAAGTACTTTACCCAACTCATTTTCAAACTACAAAATCCGGACAGATTTACGTTAATTTTTCATACAACCGTTTTAACTTATTTAAACGACTCCGTTTACAAAACCGACACTCGGGTTTTAAAGGAAACTCAACCTAATAAGTAAACACCTAATTATCAGTAGGTTACATTTTTCAAAACATCAATTTAGAGTACCCGATATTCGATCCAAATATCGACAACAACTATTTGTAGTGCCTATACTCGTCTCCCGGTACACGATCATTCAAAACATCATAACTTCGCGCTCGTTTTGAGCTAGAAGCTCTACCTTATATCAAATTGAAGCTAAGAAAATTATCTACAACCCTAAGATATAAGTTAAGCCATTTTCAAAACATAAAAATTCGGATTTTACCTTTTACTTACTGTTATAAAATGACTACTCAAAACTTGTACAAAATCAACTTTTTGATAAAAATCAACCATGGAAATGATCATTACTATGCCCTAATATCATCATAAATTAACCATAACATCAAAATCATAATCAAAATAAAAATCATAAGATCAAAATGAAGTTTCTAACAAGATTTTTAGCACAAACCACTTTGGATCATCATGATAATGCCATGCATGATCATAGCTCCTACCTAGCAACATCAAGAAAAAAAAAGTTGCTTCCATGTAAGAAATCTTACACTAATGTGATCCTTGATCAAAAATAAGGTTGGGTCTAGTGTTAGTTTAGCTTGATTCAACCTAAAACTCAAGAAAAATTGAAGTTTGATTGTGTTTGGTGATGGTGGTGGTGTTTCGACAATTCAAGAGAGAGAGAGAGTGGAAGTGAAAAATTTTTAAATGAAAAATATGTGTGTGTGTTTGTTTGATTTTTATATATAGTGGGATAGGGACTTAGTTGCAATTTAGTGAAAGTTGTGGCTAGAAATGTAAATAGTTAGCTAAAAAGCGGGAAATAACTATTAGTCAATTTTCAAAATATTTACGGGGCTCGGGTTTCATAAAGATACTTTTTAAAATTTAAAACGTACCTCAAAAATAATAATATCGACTATCGACTCGACTTAACACGTCATTTAAAATAAAACCTCAAAAATGACAAAAATCGAACAACCGACAATAAAACGTAAAATATTTGGCATTCATCGACATCACGCTTGCTAATACTCCTTATACTTAATAAATATTAAATATAGACCTTCCAACATCGGTTTAAACTTAAACCTCCAAAAATAAATATCGTTCAAACTCATCAAAAAATTTCAAAAATAACCGAAAAATAAGATTAAGCAATGAACTCGATTTTGGGTTGTCACAAAAATGCACAAAACCCTAATGCTATTGTTCTGCCAAAACTACCCTTGGAGAATCTTCAGAATATGATTGTTTAATCATTGGTTTGAACTGAGTCAAAATTGACACGTGATGTCTTCTTGTATTGTTGTGGACTATACAGTTGTTTGGGTGCATCATGGCCATCAATTTTGAGTAGCAAGCACGCCATCAAATCATAATCGTTCATCTACTACAAATGTTTTGGTTTCTTGTGAGTGGTGGGGCAGGGGATGCCCATGTGATGGTGTTGGGTGATGTGGGGTTTGATTTAGGGGTGGGAAATGAGTGAGGGGACCCTTAACTTAGGATCTGCAACATATCGAATCAAACACCTTTCGTTTAAGCTTAATTGCAATTAGGGTTCTTGGCTGGGAAGGGGAGTTATCTAATCTGTTTTGGGTGTAATTTAGGTCTTACCCACTAGTTAAACAAGTTTTAAAATTGTTTATTATTAATAAAACAGGCTAAGTGGAAGGGTGAGGTGGCAAGGTGATGTGGCGGCTGGGTGTGACGTGGAGGATGAGGACTGGTGGAAAGAGTTTGGTTTTCTGGCCAGTTTAGTCCCCCCTTTCCAAATTGTGTGCATATCATGTTTTCCCAGCTTTTTCTCACTTTGCTTTGTATTTCTCTTTGGGCTATTTGCATTTTAAACCCTCCAAACTTTGTAAAAAATAGGATATGCACTGAACATGCACTTTTGGAGATCTTTAAGGGTTTTAGATGACAAAACATGAATCTTCAAGGACCTTAGTTGTTCAATCTTGATTCTTCAAAGGTAAAAAATTGACAACTTGCACAACTTGAGGGACCAATCTTGTACATTCTTCAAACATCAAGGGCATTTTTGCAAAATCAACATTTTGGTCCAGTTCTTTGTGCGGCTTCATTTCCCATGTTCGTTTTTGCTTGATTCTTGTAATCTTTTGGTGAATTCACGATATCCGTACCTAAAATACACAATGAGCAAACACAAGCATATTTTGGGATATTTTATGACATTTTTAAGCATTTTAAGCCCGATTTGGACGATGAGACTATGTATAAATGCATTCTCATCACTACCCATACTAAACCGTTGTCGTGTCCTTACGCAATGCTAGAATTAAGTATCATAGCACTTCCAAAACTCATTTTTAGGTGACATTTATTGAAAATGTAAACTTTTAATAAACTACTACATGCGTTTTAGACATAATGTATTGTTTTCGTCACAAAAAGGGACGTTTAGGATCATAGAATAAGAACACGTGAATGATTCGTTGGAAATAATTTCGTCGTCCTCGATTTTGACCCAATTCCATGCTAAGCGTGAAACAAGATCATTGTCATTGTAAGTTAGTAATGCTAACACTACTCATATGCTTTAATCACGTACTTAAACCCCCTTATTCCTAAGTTGTATCTCTTATATTTTATTTTTCTCTTAATGATCACGAGGATACATCATTGACTTATGCGTGAATAGAGATTAGGTCCAAAAATAGAGCCTAAACGGTGTAACCAAAATCATCGAATTAATAATTCATCCTAATAGACAGCGATGTCAAAAAATTATGTCAACAAGAAGGATCGATAAACACAGTTTTATAACGGTTTTGAACATGAGACTTATTACCAATTTGGAATTGGTTTACCGCCACCTTTTATTTAACTTCGACATGAAGTGTTTATTATGGCTTTGTCTTGCCCTTGTCTTTTATTTAATCTCGCCATGAGGTGTTTATTATGACGTGACGTATATCCTCACGCTAAAGCGAATTTTGGATCTTTAAGGCTTCGATATTTAAGACATTCACTTCCAATTTTCATATAAATTTTTCGGCCTTGTGAGCTTCGAATTTTTGCTTGACTTAGGTGAAGAGGAACTTAAAATATTATTGGGGGAGCCTTTGATTATTCGGGTGCCAATACTTCAAAACCGTGACGCTGGCGATACCTTAATGTTTTCCCAATTTAATTACATGGAAGCTACTAAAACAAAATAGAAACCAACAATAGAGACTAAACCGCTAAATCAATATTTATTAACAATTTATTAAATAAAGTGTGGGGAGAATAAGCAAATAATTAAAACACATGAGTTTTTGAAAGAATACGAGTACTCTACATTTAGCATAGTAACTTAGAATTAACTCTATCATTTCTCGTCCTCAATTAACAGACTTAGCCTAATAAAAGTTAAGGAATCGAAGCTAAGAGATCAACACGCATGGTCGAGTGAAAAATTACTCTTATTCTCACCATCGAAAAACCTACATTCGTGTCTTAAACACTTAATTTTTTTTAAAAATTTGGCCATTTTTTGCCTTATTTTGCATAAAATGATAACAAAAAGATGAAAATTGGATTGCGTGACGACGTAAGCAAGGTGAAGTATCTACTCACCCCCATACTAAAACTAAACATTGTCCTCAATGTTTTGAGTCTAAGGGTGAAACACCCCTATACTAGAGACGAAAGTCGAATGCTTAATCTCGAGCATGGAAAGGGTAAAATGAATAACCTAAAAGTCGTTTATGAATTATGCTAATAAGATAAACGTTAGAACATAAAAGTATATCATCGGATATCGGAATCTCCAAAGGCAACGATTGAAGCTCGGGTGATCCGTAAAATGAACACGAGAGGCTTCAATGATGACGATGAACCTAATGAATCACAATCACAAACAACCACGGAACAAAGGTTGGAAGAGAACAAGTCCCCTCGTTACACTATTAGAAAGCAATAATATTTACAAGGATAAGCATGAGAATCCCCCACGAGGCACCTTGTTTCTGATAACCGAGTCAAAAGCTCGACTCAAATCCCCATGAATGTGATCATTTAGGGATTATCATGGTATGGTCATTTTTGGTGGGGCTTACATGATAAACAAGGCCCAAAAGTATGCGGAGTACTTTAAAAATCCGATAAACGTATACAGGGGTCAAAGATGGTGTCTTAGTTTTCGGATGAAAGACGAAACAATGCTACTCTAACGCATGCTAAAATCCCAAAGGGGTAGAAGAAAAGATATGACAAATATAAGGGTGGGACAATGGGCGGGGAACTAAAATGAGCTACTCGAGGTAGACATACACCAAGCAAACGAAAATATTTTCCATTTATTGCATCGGTAGAAGACCGAGATTTCCCTTTACAAGCAATTCTGGGATCGAATATCTCGTCCTTGGTGGAGAAATGTGAGGGAACATAAGGGGCATCCCCCACACTAAAACCACACCAACCTTCGTCAAAAGGAGTAGACGAGGTGGTAGCACTCATAAAACATGGTGATAACGGAGTTAGACTTGTAGAAAAATCATTTAAATCAATTTTAAAATCTTTTCCTTTTTCATCATTCAAAAACTCTTTATGAAAACCCGATTTTATGATGTCGAAAATATTTGGTGTTTCTAAGACGATGTTAGGCACACTAAAAATTCTCACATTTAATTCGTAGTTAGGGGGTTGTGGATTGTATAAGTTCTCAAAACGTTGATCAACAAAGAACACCGCCCCCTCGGGGTCAACATATTCATCATCCTCATGAACGATAATCTCTTTGATTTCTTCATCATAGATAGGCTTGTCAAACCAAGGTTTGTCATTCCCCTCATTGAGGATTTTAGAAACTATCTCGAAAAGATCACGATCAAGCACACCATTATTATTTTGTGGGGATCGTTGATAAGTTAGATCCCCATGAATTTGGTAAACGTCATTCTCATTTGAGGTGTGTTGATTAGGTAACTCCGCGAGAATGGGATTTTTGGTCACGTGAGTTGGTTCGTCATTATGAATGAGACGTTCCAAGTCATCAAGTTCGGCCTCGATATTGGAAAAATCAACCTCACTTGTAGGTGGAAGTGGAGGTAAAAGAGCAAGCTCTCGTTAAATAATTTCCTCTATCTCGGGCTCGAAGACGAATTCATCGTACTCACCACACGTAGAATTCTTTTTTGGAGAATCAAAAACATCTTGTGGATTTTTTAGTACGTGATCAATTTCGGCGAAATGGTCCTCATCGTCTTTATCAAAGAAAGTTTCAATGTGAGAACTCACAACCATGGTCTTACAAGTCAAATGACTATGCTTAAATGACATTTCAATGACGAGAGGATTGTTATCGGTAAAACCTTTAGCCTCAACGGATATTGGGCTAGGAAATGGAGGCACTTCAAATGAATTAGAAGTTGATGCCTCAAAGACGTGGTCCTTCGAAGGTTGTGAAAACGAGTCAATATTGGTCATTGTCGTGATGGCACTAACGTCAACCTTCGGAATTGGTTGTTCACTTGTTTCGCCGAATATATCCCAAAATGATTTTTCATCAATAAATTTACGAATACCCTTTTTAATTAAGTAAACGTAATCTTTATCATTAAAATCCTCATCTTTAAAACCGTTCATTTTCATTCTTTCAAAACATGCATCTAATCTCATTTTTTCCTCTAAAGTATGAGCTTTGATATTGTCAAATTTTGAATATCGGGTTTAGAAACCTCGGTTTTATCATGATCATTTGAAACTTGGGATCTACTCGCGAAAAAGTCCATTTTATCCTCCCCATATTTCATAGTTAATTTCCCACCGTGAACGTTGATTACGGCTCGAGTCGTCGATAAAAAGGGTCGACCTAAAATAATAGGACATTTAGGGTCACACTCGTAATCAGAAATGACGAAGTCCGCGAGAAAAACAAACATTCCAATTCTAACATAAACATCCTCGCCTATTCCAATTGGTTCTAAAGGTGTACAATTTGCTAGATCGATTTTCATGTTCGTGGGGCTAAGTCTAGGCAATCTCATCAATAACCAAAGAGAATGAGGGATGAGATTGATGCTAGCACCTAAATCGGCAAGGGCTAAACATCCCTCAATCTAAGAAAAATCACAAGGTAAAAGAAATTAGCCCGGATCCTCTTCCTTTCTCGGCATATGCCTTTCGGCTTTTTTAAGAAGGATCGAAGCACAATTTTCTTCAAGGGTTACTTGGGTGAGGTCGATAAAGCTCTCTTTTTGAACCGTGGATGTAATTTGAGATACACGAGGGTGTGCACTCTTTTCCTTGGTCGCCACATTCACCCCATCGACTTTTGAAAATGAAGAAGTTTTAGAAGTCGAGGGTTGAGAAGACGGAACAACTGTAAATCCATCAAGGTTTGGGGTAATCACATGACTTTTTTTCCGATTGACCAGGTGGCTTTAACATGTTCCTTCGGAATTGGTACGGTGTCACTAGGTTACGAACGTCGATGACACACCCAAAGACTTGTTCATAATGGAAGAAAACATCTTTTTAATGTCGATTTGTCCTTACTCAATCTTTGTGTTTTGATTTTTCAAAGTATTGGAAAAGTCATTTTTCAAAGTACCAATTTGTCCCTCTAATCGTCTCATATTAGCCTCATTCGTTTTCATATAATCTTGAAACTCGTTTGACGAACTATTTTTATTAGAATTAAACTTCCAATGGTTTTGATTATTTCTTTGAAAATTCCCTTGATTACCGCTTGAAAAATTGTTTCCTTCATTATCGTTGTTTGAAAAATTGGAGTTTTGATTGTTGTTGTTAAAATCTAGATTTTTCCAGTTCAAATTCCGACCTTGATTATAATCACCTCGATTTCCTTGTTGATTATTATTCCCTTGAAATTTGTTACGATTTTGAAGATTATTGCCTTATTAGAATTTCCTTGTGATGGACCCGCGTTGTTTTGATTTTGTAAATTGTTGTTTAACGTGCTGACACTTGACGTTTGGCCATCCGTAGCCGCACACACGTAATAATTATGAGGTCCACCACACAACGTACACGATGCCTCAACCGCCTTCACCGTAGCGGGAGCGTCTTTCTTTTGCATCTCGATTAAGAATGACGTAAATACATTCGTCAACTTATCGACTTTTGCATCAACCCTCTCAATATCGCGATTAGAATTACTAACATCAGTGACATTGGCAAAACTCAGTGTGTTACGGAGTTGGAAAACCTTGGATATATTTTCGATAATGATTAAAGAGTCTTTCAGAGTTTTACACAAAAAATTGCCACCGGCGGCGGAATTCAACGAATCTTGTTCTTGAAAACTAAGACCGTTATAAAACATATCGATTTGGTGCAACTCGGAAAATCCATGGTTAGGACATTGCCTAAGTAATTCCTTAAAACAATCTCATGCGTCTCTAAACGATTCATTCGGCTTTTGTTCGAAGCTCGTGATCTCGTTTTTGAAAACGTGGTTTTAGACGGCGGAAAGAAATGATTAACGAAGTTGGAAACGAGATCCTTCCATGTAATTATTGAATTAGGTGGCTATTTCTCGTACCAATCCTTGGCGGCACCATCGAGCGAGTACGGAAAAATCATAAGCTTAACAACATTGGTGTCGACATTTTTAAACTTGCTCGTGGCCAAAAGACGATCAAAATTCCGAATGTGATCGTGAGGATTATCCTCCTTACGACGTCAAAACTTCGTAGCTTCAATTAACGATAGCATTCCGCTCTTAATATCAAAATTCTCCGCTTCGATAGCGGGAATTACGATCGCGTCTCCATAATCCTCGGTGGGTGCTTGGAGCAATTCCATCATCGAAAGATTGTCGGCCATCTCGTCTACGGTTTCGACAATGATATTAGGAACGTCGGTTTCTAAATCACGTCTTCGTTGTCGATTCCTTTGATTTTGATTGCGTCGATTTGAAGCATTGCTAGAATTCGTATAGTCCTTCGATCGAGTGCGCATGCACTAACGTAGAGAATGAGGGGTAGCAAAGAAGATTCTTTTTTGGGTATTTTCGTTTTTCAATTTTTTTGGTTTTTGATTATTTTTTTAATTTTTTTGGATTTTTTTTGTTGTATTACGTAGACTCAAATCTACAAATCTCTCCTCGAATAAATTTCTCTATTAAAGGAGCCTCAATGAATGAAATCGATCACGTTGAGTGATCGTCTTCGATGACTTTAGAACGTTGGTGGAACACCAAAACATTCAAGAGGGTTTAATCTTTGAAAAACAAGCTAATATATATGATACGTAGATAATATTTTGGTGGGCAAACCCTCGATTAGCCCTTTTTCTCAAAACACGCACGAGCAAGCGGAGGAAACGAGGCGGCGCTAAGCACTTAAGAGCCTTTTTCCTTTAGGTCGTGAAATACAACCCTTTTCTTTTTTCTTTGGATTCGAATACAATAAATGAGTGATGAAATCCCAATTAAGGTTGCGTTCTCACACTTTTGGAGATATTGTAAATTTATTGTGATACGTAATACAATATATTAATAATATTCACAAAGAAAAATGAAAACGAATACTAGGACATCTACAATATAGTAAAAGATTGTTGTTTGTTTAATTAAGGATAACTAAACACGATTTATTTGGATATTTATAATATAGTAGAAAAAAATAACAAACGAGTATGTACGATATTTACGCTTTTCAAAAATGAAAAGCAAAAACGCACTACTCACACAAACATGATATGTATAATGGCACAAAAAACACCTCCCCGGCAGCGGCGCCAAAATGATGTTCGTATTTTTAGTCACTTACTTTTAAAAAAAGCAAATAACCATGGCAAGTATTAAATTCGACGATTTAGGAAAACCGACAAATCGAACAAATGCGAGTTCGTTCTCGAAGAAGGTGTGTGTATTATGTGCCAATAATATAAAATCAATTTTGGATTAGTAATGTTTTTGGGTTTAGAAAGAGAGAAAGCTAAAAGACGAGTTACACTACGATTAAACTATGACGAATAATTAAAACGTATACGTAAAGACGTAAAACGCGATTAAATAAAACTTGTAAACTAAAATTAATTAAAAAAATTAAGTCTAAAATAATATAAATAAGAATAAAAACTCAATAAATAAATTTTGAAACTTATTATTAATTAAATATTTAATTTTAAATGCTAATTAAAGCCCTAAAATTAAATATAATTAACAAAAAGTCCAAAATTATATTTTATCAAACTAATATCTTACTTATATCAATTAATTACTAAAAAGTATTTTTCCTCAAATTTTAAAACTATTTTTCTTTTTTTAAAAGGATAAAAACACTGTTTAAATAAAAATAATCATAAAAAATAAAAAAATAATGAGAAAAATAATTTTACTTTTTCAAAAATTCTAATTTACTTATCTAAACAGTAAAAAATTAAAAAAAGTAATTTTAAGCCTAATCGGACAAAAACAGAATAGTTAAAAACTAATCTAAACTAAAAATAATGCTAAAAATAATAAAATAAATAGAAAAATAAAATTCTATTTTTAAAAATCTTAAAATAAATAAACAAACTTAGGAAAACTGGAAAATCTTAAAAATACTAAAAATTTATCACTAAAGACAAAAATGGAAGATTCTGATAGTGACACTTGCTAGCTGTTTGTCTTTTAGCTAAGTAGTAGGTAGCGTTACACTAACAGTGGGAACTTGGTTCCCACTGATGAGTCACATAAACAAGTATTTGGAAGATTTGAGCTATGTTTGTTGGTGTTATTTGGAAACAAAGGCACCCCTGCAATCAGTGGATTGCAGGGAGTCAATAGAAAGCAAAAACAAGCAAATCCAAGCAACAATTAGCCACAAATCACTCAAAAACAATCAATGTATGCAGTAAATGAGAGGTCTGGTGGTTTGGTGGCAAGCAGTGAGCTTCCAAATGGACTTTCACCCACCAAAAACTCTCAAAATCCTATTATAAGCTAACCTAGACCTAACTTAAAAACCCTAACTATGACCACAAAATCAAAACACCAAAGCTTCAAATGATTCACCAATTGGTCTCCTGATTCACTGTGCTTAAATAAGGGTCATTCAAGTGATGCAATTGACATATGGGTGAGATTGAGCAGCTCAAAACATTAAGTCTACTTAAAAAAATCACAACCTAAGTTGATACATACCTAGACTAGCTAATTACCGTAATTGTTACCAAGTTTTTTAACTCAAAAATCACTAACACAACCTAATGAAGCCTATTGATGAATCTTATGCAGTTTTTTAGAATAGCAAGCAGTTTAAGTAACAATTGAAACTGAGTAAACGAAACCTTTTAAATATTAAATTATCAATATAAGAAATGTGTGCAACTATTTGTGCGAGGTTGTGTTGTCACCCACAGGCCTCAAAACATCAAAACCAAACACACCTTAATATTACTCAAATTCAGATTTAACACACTAGATGGTGAAAAATCAACATCAAACATCTAAAAACTGATTTCAAACATGCATAAATTATCTCAAAATCACAAAACATACAGACTTCCCACATAAGCAATCAAAACAGAAACCTCGTAAAACTAAAAAATAGTAAGCTTTTTGCAAACAAAGAGGGTTCAAGTTAAAGTACATGGTGTGCCTTACATCCAAGACAAAGAAAGGCATGATGATGCCTTCTCCATCAAGCTAAGGCTTGAGCTTATAGGGGAATGATAAGCTTATGCTAAGAGAATGGACTACTATAGTCCAACATAATAGACTACAACAGTCTATTGTGTTTTATATCTTGCACCTGTTATGAACCACAAAAGAAAACAAGAAAATGTGAAAGCTTCACAAGCATAAAAGGGTCAAGCTTGTTGTCTGCTAGCTTGAGCTCTTGAGCTTATGAAGCTGTTAGAACTAATCAAGGAAAACAATCCAGATTTTTGAAAGATCTAAAAAAACAAGTTCACTGAAAATACTTTTTGGATCCAGACTTTTGTAAGAAATTTAAAATTTTGCTATTAAATTAACCACCATCCAAAACCTTTTTATAAGCTAGTTGTCAAGCTAGCTTATAACAGCTAATGCCTAATGGGGTCTCAAAGAATTTGAACAAGATTTTGAAAAAGCCTTTGATGAAATTTGAAAATACAATACAATAAAACTAAAATGCATAAATTGAAATGGAACTCGGAGTTTAAGTTGCAAGGCAAAAAATTCACACTTTAATTATTCATGAAAATTGGGTTTACAAAGATAAAAACCGGAACAAAAGAAGGAAAGTCACAAGCGACTCCCTTTAATACTAGTCTAGGATGATTCTGGAACTAAAGTGCACAAAACCCTAATGTTATTGTTCTGCCAAAACTACCCTTGGAGAATCTTCAGAATATGCTTGTTTGATCCTTGGTTTGAACTGAGTCAAAATCAACATGTGATGTCTTCTTGTATTGTTGTGGAGTATACAGCTGTTAGGGTGCATCATGGCCATCGATTTTGAGTAGCAAGCATGCCATCAAATCATAATCGTTCATCTACTACTAATGTTTTGGTTTCTTGTGAGTGGTGGGGTAGGGGATGCCCATGTGATGGTGCTGGGTGATGTGGGGTTTGATTTCAGGGTGAGACATGAGTGAGGGGAGCCTTAATTTAGGATCTGCAGCATATCGAATCAAACCTCTTTGGTTTAGGCTTAATTGCAATTAGGGTTCTTGGCTGGGAAAATGAGTTGTCTAATCTGTTTTGGTGTAATTTAGGTGTTAGCCGCCAGTTAAACAAGTTGTAAAATCATTTTTTATTAATAAAACAAGTTAAGTGGAAGGGTGAGGTGGCAAGGTGATGTGGTTGTTGGGTGTGACGTGGAGGAAGAGGACTGGTGGAAGGAGTTTGGTTGTATGGCCAGTTTTGTCCCCACTTTCCATATTGTGTGCATATCATGTTTTCCCAGCTTTTTCTCACTTTGCTTTGTATTTCTCTTTGGGCTATTTGCATTTTAAACCCTCCAAACTTTGTAGAAAATAGGATATGGACTAAACATGCACTTTTGGAGATCTTCAAGGATTTTAGATGACAAAACATGAATCTTCAAGGACCATAGTTGTTCAATCTTGATTCTTCAAGGGTAAAAAAGTGAAAACTTACATAACTTGAGGGACCAATCTTGTACATTCTTCAAACTTCAAGGGCATTTTTGCAAAATCTACATTCGGGTCTGGTTCTTTGTGCGTCTTCGTTTCCCGTGTTCGTTTTTGCTTGATTCTTGTAATCTTTTGGTGAATTTACGATATCCGTACCTAAAATACACAATAAACAAACTCAAGCATATTTTGGAATACTTTATGACATTTGTAAGCATTTTAAGCTCGATTTGGATGATGAGACTATGTATAAATGTAGTCTCATCACTTATAAGTTTAGCTTAATTACACTTTTAACCCTTTAAGTATATAGTTTAAGTATTTACAATTTCAGCCTTCTAATATTAACCTCAAGGTTTCAAATTTAACAATATTAATCCTTATAGTTTTAACTTTATTAAAATGACACTTTTGGCCTAAAATGTTTATAGTTTCAAAAATGACAGTTTAAGTCCCTATACTTGCTTAAAGTTACATAACAACCTCAAAATTGTACAAAAAGATCTAGGAACTTAAAAAAAGTTTATAAACATATTAATAATCATAATAAAATTAGTTTTCCAGATCTATAGCTTTTGAAATGGATTTTAACTCATTATTTCATGTAAAGTACAAAACTAGGGTTTTATTACACCTTTAGCTTATAACTTACATTTTAGCCTATTATATGAACTAAGTCTTAATAAATTAGCTTATTAACATCTTATTAATATTATAACAAGTCTTAGAAAAGAGTTATAACAATATGTAAGTGTTGATCCCAAACTTAGATCGGTTTAGCTTTGTATTAGCGAGATTAGATCAAGTATAATACGTAGAGAAACTTTGTGTTTGAAACAATGTATGTATTCTGCGGAATAAAATACTTAGAACAAAGAACAACCAAATGCCAAACTTTCAACTTTGATTATCAATAATCACGCCTTACAATATTATTGAAAGTGTTTGTTGGAACTACGTTTTACGTATTAGAAAGGATCGGTCACTCCAACAATAGTCTAAGTAATAGCTCGTAGTTTAGTTTATTTATACTTATTAAACAAAGCCCAAACCGATCCCATATGTTGTATGGGCCGGCGGCCCAATGTAAGCCCATGCCCATCTCATGGGATTTGGTATATAAACCCTCTCTTTAGATGGAGAGAGTGTAGTTTCATTTTCAATTTACACATAGTTCTTTCATTTCTCTCTCTAGAAGTATGTGAAATTATCTATCTTTCTATCTCTTTCTCTCTCTAAAACATAAGCAAGATTTACAATATCCTACAAATGGTGTTGGAAATACGTTTTTACTTATTTAGGAAGATTCGGTCACTCCGATAATATATTAAGTTATAGCTCGTAGTCTAGATATCTTACATTAAGTAAACAAGGAAAGGCCTAGTCCATGATATGTATGGACGGCCCAAATGCAAGCCCAAGCCCATCTTATGGGCTTGGTATATAAACCCTCTCCTTTGATGGAGAGGGTGGTGGTTTTTCATATTTTACACATAGTTATCTTTCACTTTCTCTCTCTAGAAGTGTGTGAATTCCATCATCTCTCTATCTCTTTCTCTCTCTAAAACATAAGCAAGATTTAAATATTCTACAAATGGTATCAAGAGCCATGGGATGATTGTCTTGTTTATGTGTTTGTGTTCTTGATTTTCGTAGCTTTTTGATCTATTCAAACCCACGTCCAAATTTTTTTGTGTGTTTTTTATGGTTTTTTCTTGATACAAATCTTCTACATAGTTGCGGTAGAGATTTGGTATATTTACTTTGGCTAAAAACACAAAAATTTTGGGTGTTTGGATCATTTTTTGGCTTAAAATCTCGAATTTGGTGTGTTTTGTCCGAGAAAAGTGGAAAATTCATATACTGCTTGTACTATTGCGACATCTCCCATCGCAATATCTAGGGTTTTGGATTGCGATCCATATTGCGATTGGGATTGCGATTCGAGTTCTTCTATTATTGCGATCCATATTGCGATTGGAGTTCTTTGTTATTGCGATCCATATTGCGATTCATATTGCGATAGGGTATTGTGACAGGGGTATTGCGACAGGGGTATTGCGACGGGGTATTGCGACAAGGGTATTGCGACAGGGTATTGCGATTGGAGTATTACGATTGGAGTATTGCGATTGGAGTATTGAGATTGGAAGTATTGCGATAGGATTTATGGCGATTGGACTTATTGCGATACAACATTGCGACAGCATTCCTTTTAGACATTGCGACAGCATTCCTTTAGACATTGCGACAGCATTCCTTTTAGGCATTGCGATAGAACAACAAGTATTCCAAGATTTTTCAAAAACGTGTTTTAACATTATTTCTCGACTTCTACACACAACAACAAACACATTTACTTTCTCTCATTGTTCGATCAACTTTGTAAATCTTAACTTATTGAAATGGAGTACATATCTCTTACGGATAAGTCCATCCTCTCGGGTACGGAGAATCGTCCACCTATATTGGAGAAGTCTATGTACGAGGATTGGACTTCCCGAATGGAACTTTACATGTTGAACAAAGAGAATGGACATCTTATTTGGGCATCGGTTCTCAATGGACCATTAGATTATGGTACAGTGACGGAAGGTACGACTACTCGTCCTCGCACAACGGGTGAATTGACTGGAGATATGAAGATTCAAGACAAATGTGATAAGTATGCTACAAACATCATTCTCCAAGCTCTTCCTCCAGATGTCTACAAACTCGTCTGCAAACATAAAGTTGCCAAAGAGTTATGGGATAGAATTCGTGTTTTAATGCAAGGTACCTCGTTAACTAAACAAGAACGAGAGTGTAAGCTTTATGATACTTTTGATAAGTTTGCCTATGTGCCAGGGGAGACTCTCAATGAAAACTATCTGAGATTTACCCTATTGTTGAATGAGCTAAATATCTATGGAATGGAAACTCTTACGTTTCAATTGAATACCAAGTATTTGAACACTCTTCCTTCAGAATGGAAAAAGTACGTGACGGATGTTAAATTGGCTAAGGACTTGCATAACACCAATGTGGATCAACTTCAAGCTTTTCTTCAACAACACGAATGCCATGTGATCGAGGCTCGGTTGTCTAAACCTCAAGTTCATGATCCACTTGCCATGTATGCTTCTCAACAAAACATGGCTTATACCTATCAACAACCATCATACTTGCAGCAGCCACCACCACACACCTATCAGCAACCACAACAGCCATCATATCAACCACCAATGATGCCACAACAAGCATTTTAACAAAGTGTTCATCAACAATATTTTCCACAGCATCCACCATATCAGACATCACCATCACAAGACAACACTTCTCCAATGGGCTATACTCCTCAGCAAGGATATTTTCCAATAGAAGCACAACCAGCACAAGCTTTCTACTCTAATGAACTTCCACCAATCCAAGCACCGGTCTTTACTCCAAATGATACGCCAACTGATGTTCTAAACCATCTCACTGCCTACTTGTCAAAACTTGTAGCAACTAGAGGATTTCCACCAACAAACAATCAGCTTCGCAACTCTTCAAATCCTCGACAACAAGCTACTGTTCAAGATGGTCAAGTAACAGTGCAACCTATTCAGGGAAGGCAAAACTCATATGGACCTCCTACAAGGACTGTGAATGCTCAAGCTGTGAATTCTCAAGATAATGGAAATGGAAGCCCCATTGGTCCTTATAAGGTTGTGACTTGATACAAGTGCCGAGGACAAAGTCATATGGCTAGGCAATACACTCAGTCGAAAAGTAGAAGGGATGAAGCGTGGTTTCGTGAGAAAATGTATTTGGTTGATGCTCAGTCTAAGGGAAAGATTTTGGATTCAGAGGAGTTAGCATTTCTTGCAGACCCAGGGGCAGCAGATATTGAAGGCATTGCAGTCGTTTCCACTTCTAATGCAGCTTATCAAGCAGATGATCTCGACGCATATGATTCGGATTGTGATGACATTCACTCTACCCAAGCTGCTCTCATTGCTAATCTCTCTCACTACAGTTCTGATGTCGTCAGTGAGGTACCCACCACAACCAATCTTGTAATGATGTTAACCCACATCAAGTTGGGCATGAAAATGACAACCTCAAACAGCATTCGGGAACTAGTAACTCAAATGATGTGGTACCCAATCCTACACATTTGAGTGAACCTCAACCAAATGCTACGACGGGTATGGAACCATATGCTCAACATGATTTGGTCATGGTACCTAAAACTATTATTCTCAGACAATCAGTAGATACGAATTACACCCTAAATGCTGAGCTTGTGTTGCATAAAGAAAAGGTCAAAACTTTTGAAATGGTCCCTCAAGCAGAGAAAATAACATGTTCTGAATTTGACCAATTTCGTTTTGAAAAGATTGAACACTTGAAAGAAATAGAATCATTAAAAGCTAATCTTTCCAATGAATTAAAAGCAAAAGAGTCGGTTGTCAATGATTTTCAGAAACTTAAAATGGATTTCGAAACTCTCGAGTCTAATAAGTTTGAATCGGAAATTAATGCTACCAAACTTCTTAAATTCAAGTAACAACAACTTTTAAAACAATACGCTTCCACAGAAAAGGTTCATCTTTTAACTAAATCATTTAAAGAATTCGAACTTAAGCCTCTTCAAAATTTATAACCTAATCCCGGTTATGCAAAAAAAGCCCAGGAATATATTCCCGGTCTTTATGATATGACCATAATTGGCAAATTGAAAGAAGCACCTTATGTTCGTAGTTCTGAGGAGACACAGTCACTTACGGAAGAAACTCATTCTAAATTTTTTTCGAAATTCCATACGATTGATTATGATAAGCATAATAAAGATCAACTTTCTAAAAAGACACGTATTCGCTTACAAAAGGAATTAGCTGAACTAACAGTTCTTGTGCCCCCAAGTTTGTCAAATGAAAACCCTCCTAGTACGTCTCCTACACTTGTCAAAACGGATTTAACGAAGTTACTTCCACCGGTAAGTAAGGCGTCCGTTAACTTAAAAGTAGTACACCAACACTTAGCCGATTTTGACAAGGTCATTTTGGAACGTACGACGGCCACGGCCATAACGGAAGGTGAATGGTACTTTGAGTACACTAGAGCTGCGTTCCAAGACGAAATTGTTCCGTTTGTAAAGAATGTTAAAGCTTGTCTTAGTAATCTTGATCAAGATTTGCGTTTGGAAATAGAAGTTAAACGTGTTTTCAATGAAATGGATGATGCTTATGAAAACAGTTTACTTGAAATAGAACGGGTTTCTCGCCAAAATGATCAGCTTCTGAAACAAGTGATGACTCATGACATAGTTTCCGTCTGTGTGAATAAAAGTGTTGATAATGATTCTATTGTGCATAATGTTGAATCTGTGGATAATGTGGTAGATAGTACTTGTCACGAATCTGACGCTGAAAATTTAAAGCTTCAAGATTCATATTCTTCGCTTTCAAAACGTTTTGATGAGATTCAAACACATTGTATTTCGCTTGAATGCAAGCCACAATTTATTCAAGAAATCTTTGAAACGTCATTCGAAGGTGTTAACATTGATGATGCAAACATTGAAAAGAATTTTCGATTGAATTTACAATCTAAACAGCGTCAGCCAAGTAACAAAGTTGCTAAATCTTTGTCGATAGACATAGAGAAATCTAAGGATCTTAACTGTGTGAACGTACTTGAGACCGCTGAGAAATTTAAACTTGATCTAGATAATCGAGTTTCCAAGACTTTGTCTAAAGTTGATAACGTAAAACAGAAAAATAGACGACTCTTCGATTCAGTAAAGCCTGCATGTGCTAAACCACTGCGCAAAATCAATCCTTGATTGAACAATTGAATCGAAAGTCGGTGGAAATATCTGATTTGAGGGAACAAATTTGTGATAAAAATCTGGTCTTGGCTGAGTTAAAGGAAACACTTTGTACTCTAAAAGGTAAGAATGTTGTGGATAACGCAGCCACTGTCTCAGTATTGTCCTCTAGTGCAATAAAAAAGAACCTTATAGCCGTTACACCATTTAATAAGGGCCCTAGGACTAAACCATCTCAAACTGTGGTCACTAAAGATAAGGCGGAATCAAAACCAGCTTCTAATATTCCCGTGTTGCCTTCTACAGGAGTAAACACCACTACTAAGGCTCAAAGATCTAAGCTTAAAAGAAACAATAAGAATGATAGGATCTTGCCTCCATCTAGTAGTCCAGTGAAGAAGAAAGTAGAAGCCCATCCTAGGAATGTTATTTCTGTTTTGAATAAAAAGAATCATGTAGCTAAACCTAAAGGCTCTGTGATTTTGCAGCGTTTTAAGCCTACTATGAATTCTAATTTGAAATGTTGGAATTGCAATGAATGTATGTTTTCTAGTCGTTATGATTCTTGCCTTATTGACCATGTGAATGAGATGAATGCCCGGAAAAATGGATTAGAATGGAAAATGACTAGGAAAGTGTTAACCCAAGTTGGTTGGTTGTGGCGCCCTACTGGTAGAACTTTCACTATAGTAGAAAATACGTGCCCTTTAACTAGGATCACTCCCACTAAAGCGAAGAAAGCGTGCCCTTTAACTAGGAGTACCAAGGCTACCACAACACAAGCGTGTCCTTTAACTAGGAACACCGACACTACTATAGGAACCAAGTGCCCTTTAAATAGGTCTACTCCCACTGTAGTGCCCGCGAATAATCCAAAACCTAAGAAAGTTGGAACAGTAAAACCTGTTAGCGCTAAAACTCACATTAGAAAACGCAGGAAATCTAAGGGTCTCATAAATGCTAACAATTATGATAATCTTATATCTCTATCTACTAACACTCCGGAACCAATAGTTTCCAATGCATTGTCTATAGTTGTTATTGAAAACAGGTGGTCCAAATTGTTCTCTGGTATTTGGACTCTGGTTGCTCCAAGCATATGATCGGAGATCGCTCTCAGTTTAGAAATTTTGTCAGCAAGTTTCTTGGTACGGTTCGATTTGGAAATGATCATATTGCAAAGATAATGGGTTATGGTGAATATCATATTGGGAATGTTATAATTTCTAGAGTGTATTATGTTGAAGGTCTCGGTCACAACTTATTTTCTGTGGAACAATTTTGTGATGCAAACCTAGAAGTTCCTTTTCGAGAGCATACATGATTCATTCGTAATTTGGAAGGGGTTGATTTATTGAAAGGTACTCGAGGGAATAATTTGTATACTTTGTCTCTACAAGACATGATGACCGCTTCTCCCGTATGTCTTCTTTCCAAAGCATCAAAGACTAAGTCATGGTTATGGCATCGACGGTTATCTCATCTTAACTTTGACGATATTAATCATTTGGTGAAAAACGAACTTGTTCGTGGTCTTCCTAAACTTTCATTTCACAAGGATCATTTGTGTTCCGCGTGTACAATGGGGAAAAGCACTAAGAAATCATACAAACCCAAGACTGAAGACACCAACCAAGAGAAACTTTATCTGTTGCATATGGATTTTTGTGGGCCAATGCGTGTTGAAAGTCTTAGTGGTAAAAAGTACATCCTCGTCATTGTCGATGATTACTCTCGGTTTACATGGGTGAAATTTCTTACAACAAAAAATGACGCACCTAAATTCATCATCGGATTTCTCAAGATGATTCAAGTGCGTCTCAACACTAATGTCCGACGCATTCGTACAGATAATGGAACCAAATTTGTGAATCAAATCTTGCGTGATTATTATGAAGAAGTTGGCATATCTCATGAAATATCCGTTGCACGCACTCCACAACAAAACGGTGTCGTTGAAAGGCGAAATCGCACACTTATGGAAGCTGCTCAAACGATGTTAATTTACGCAAAGTCTCCATTGTTTTTATGGGCAGAACAGTATCTACAACAGTGTACACCCAAAACCGGTCACTAATTCATAACACCATGGTAAAACACCTTATGAGCTTATCCATGGAAAAGTACCAGATTTATCATATATTCATGTATTTGGTTCTCTTTGTTATCCAAATAATGATAGTGACAATTTGGGAAAACTTCAACCAAAGGCTGATATTGGTATTTCATTGGTTACGCGCTACCGAATCTACAACCATAACTCTCGCAAGATCCTCGAAACTATGAATGTTGATTTTGATGAGCTGACAGCAATGACTTCTAAGCAAAACAACTCTGAACCAGCACTTCATGAAATGGGACCCAGTAACATTAGTTCTGGTCTTGTCCCAAACAACCCCTCCTCATCATCATTTATACCACCCACTAGCAATGAATGGGATACGTTGTTTCAGCCGTTCTTTGATGAATTCTTTACTCCTCCAAGTATTGGTGCTCCAGAACCTGAGGTCATAGCTCTAGTAACTGAAGTTGTAGCTCCAGCAACCGAAGCACAATCAGATACGTCTGCACCTACAATTGGTCAAGATATACCATCAACGAGTAATTCTCAACCAACACCCGAACCAACTACCCATTTCATGCCTATTGATGATGAAGAGGATGATGATGATCACGATTTTGAATTCGCTCATATGCGTGAACTTCCATTCTTTGGTGTACCTATTCCCGACCCTAATCAAGACGGGTCACCCACCTCAGAGGAAGCTCCTAATACGGTCTACTCCAATCCACGGATTCGTGAACATGACAGTAAGTGGACAAAGGATCATCCTATAGATTCTATCATTGGTGACCCTAATCGTCCGGTATCCACACGAAGTCAGCTACAAGAAAATGCAATGTTTTGTCATTTTGATGATTTTCTCACTGAAGTTGAACCTAAGACATGGCAAGAAGCTTTTACTCAATCCTGTTGGATAGAAGCTATGCAAGAAGAACTTAATGAATTTATACGTATTGAAGAATGGGAACTTGTCCCATGCCCGGATCAAGTGCAATTACTCACTTTGAAATGGGTTTACAAGGTGAAACTTGATGATTTAGGCGGAATATTGAAGAACAAAGCTCGACTAGTAGCTCGTGGATACAAGCAATTATTAGGCATCGACTTTATGGAATCCTTTGTACCTGTTGCCCGTTTGGAAGCTATTAGATTATTCCTCGCTTATGCAGCCCATATGCATATGATCGTCTATCAGATGGATGTGAAGACGGCATTTCTTAATGGTGAAATCAAGGAAAAAGTCTATGTTCAACAATCGGATGGTTTTGTGAATCCTAATTATCCTAATCATGTGTACAAGCTTAAGAAGGCTCTCTATGGGTTGAAGCAAGCTCCACGCGCATGGTATGATCTATTATCACAATTCCTCATTACACAAGGCTTCGCTAATGGCAAGGTGGATCCCACGCTGTTCATTCAGAAACGAGGTAAAGATATGATTATGGTACAAATATATGTTTATGATATTATATTTACAGCCTCGATCCAAACCTTATCCGATGAGTTTGGGAAACTTATGTCTTCCAAGTTTAAGATGTCAATGATTGGCAAGGTATCATTCTTCTTAGGTATTCAGATATCTCAGAGTCCCAGAGGCATCTTTATCAATCAATCCAAGTATGACCATGAATCGCTTAAGAAATATAAGATGGAATCTTGCGACCCCGTGGATACTCCAATGGTGGAACGAACTAAGCTTGATGCAGATCCACATGGACTTGCCGTTGATCCAACACTTTATGGTGGAATGATCGGTACTCTTCGGTATATCACAGCTAGTCGACCTGATCTTCAGTTTGTTATATGTATGTGTGCTCGGTATCAAACTCGACCTACTGAGTTACACTTGGCCACTATGAAACGGATCTTTCGATATCTTAAAGGAACCATTAATCGGGGACTTTGGTATTCGAAGGACTCTTCGATTGCACTTATAGCATATGCAGATGCGGATCACGCGGGTTGTCAAGATACAAGGCGTAGCACGAGTGGAACTTTGCAACTACTAGGAGATTGACTAATCAGTTGGGCATCGAAAAGGCAGAAAAGCACTGCAATTTCAAGTACAGAAGCAGAATACATAGCTATGTCTGGTTGCTGGGCTCAAATTCTTTGGATGAGATCGCAAGTAACCGACTATGGTCTAGGTTTCAACAAAATTCCTATGTACTGTGACAACAAGAGTGCAATTGCCTTATGCTGCAACAACGTTCAATTCTCCCGGTCGAAGAACATTGATATTCGCTACCACTTCATCAAGGAGCAAGTGGAAAATGGAGTAATCGAGCTTTACTTTGTTCGATCTGAGTATCAATTGGCGGATATTTTCACGAAGGCTTTAGATCGCGCTCGAATGGAATTTTTGGCCGACAAGCTAGGAATGAGAACCTTCTCGCCTGAGACTCTTAAGGAACTAGCAGATGAAGCGAAAGAATAGTAATGGTAAACTATTCTCCATATCCTTGGTGATCATTTGTATATATTGTTTATATTTTTATCCACAAAAGCAAAATACAAAAATATAAAACCATATAAAAACCATAAAAATTGAAAAATTCATAAAAATCCAAAAATATTTTTACTTTATTTTTCAAAGGCATGTCTTTTGGTACGATAATATTTATGCCCTTAGAAATGTCGATTAATATTGACACGGCGCCATAAATAGAGTTCGTACAAAAGTTGTAAATATTTCATAAAACATGCCAAAATGGCTTGTAGTTATCTCTGACTGCAACCCGGTTTTCATATTAAAGTCAAGTATTTGTTATGAAATCTTTGGCTCACAACGGGAATTAATTTTCTCGGGCAAGGTTTATTTTAAAACCTTGTAAGGGATCAAGTTTACTTTATAACTTGGTCTAACACAAATCTATGTACACTTCAGTGCATTTATTTGTTAAAACAAGATAAGTCTTGTTTTCATGAAGTTATCATCTCTACAACCATAGCAATCTACAATTGGTATCTACATACTCGACGATGCGACTACTCAACCGACGAATACAGCTCTTTCAATAGAACACGGGTCAACAATTGAGAGGGAGCAATTGTCAAGCATTCAGAATCTTCGATGCCGAACGTGCCAAGTTCACAAACTGGTGTCAAGACAACAATACCAATCGTACATGTGGTGTCAAGAGATGACTTCAGACGTGACGAGGCGGCCAACATTCTCGAACAAGAACCATTTGATCTTATCATATGATGTTCTCATCAATCAGGTCCAACCTTGTCAATTTTTTCTAATATGGTGAATTTGTGATCATGTTACAAGTCGGTATCATATCTCATACATTTGGTATCATGAAGATAAAATGGACTTGCATTTTTCTTCCCAAACCTTTTGTTAAAACTTTATTAAATCAATTGATATTAGAAACATCGATTGGGTTAATATTTTTAATATGGGGGAGAAAATGTGATTTAATATGGGAAATTATCACAATTGGTTTGACTTAACGTGATGGCTCATCCCGACATGTGCGAAATGTTTTCGAATATCGTGGCATATGTTAAGGGGAACAAAATGGATTTGCTATATCAAAATGGATTTCATGGTGATTTATACTTACCCACAACCCATTTATTTCACGACTATGAAGATTGTGGTGACATAAGGATGGTAGGATAGGTTAAAGTCCTATGATTCTTACAGAACCGGAGGAATCTTCCCAAGGAAATTCCATAGCTAGAAATAGTAGTCCTTAGGAAAGATGGAGAAAGATTGTGAACGTAGCTGAATGACGACCAAGTACTTAAGTTAGCACTGGAACAATCACAACAAGGTGCTAGTTATGACGTATTGGTAAGCATTGAAGGGGTTGAAGAATGAAAAAGAATTGTAAAGATAAAGGGTGTAAAGAAAGAAGCCCTCCTTACAACCTTAGGCAGAAACCGGGTCAACACATATGCTATTGAGATCATTTTAATGATGCTCGATATTGAAGATAGACATCATGGACCTAGTGATGCAATGCACAACCCATCCCAGCTAACTCATATATCTCTCAAAAGGTATTTGTTTTATTCACACGGAGACAACGCATTATCTATCGATTTATTCACTCCGAGTAAATTGGTATTGAAAAGGTGGCACTCCTCTCTAGCCTCCGATCACTAAAATCCAAAGTGCACGATCGAGTCTAGAGCCATTTGAGATAATCAAATATCTCATTAGGACACACTTTCATATTTCCTTGCTTCTTCATACTCTGTGAAAAGTAAGAAAGATCTTAAGATTCCTACGCAAAATCTTCATGATCTTGCATGAACATCCGAGTAATACGAAAGTATTTACAATGAAGATGGAAATCCTTCTTGAGCGAATATTAAAAAGCTCATGGTAGGTACCTTGTGCGATTCTTTATGAATCAAACTTGTGATAACTGGAAAGCAACAGTTGTTTAATTTTTAATTGAATTTAAACACGTTCCAGGCCTCTACGCAATATCTAAGTGATCTTGCCAAAACACTCAGAGTGATACCTTAGTGTTCACAGTGATGAGTGGAAATCCTTCTAGTGTTAACATCAAACAACACTTGGTAGCTAACTGGCAAGATTCAATATGAATCAAGCTCGTGACAACTGGAAAGCAACGATGGTGCGATTCTTTAATGAATCAAACTTGTTCCAGGAATCAGAATTGATGGCTTCAATCATCGGATAATTTTATCCAAATGATTCACTCTTTACGTTCGCAATCAGCTTTGGGCGATCGAGTAAAGAGAACGGGTTTACCCGCGAAATCTTGTCAAGGAGATTTTTAATTAATTCTACCTACCACAAGTACGATATTTTATATCATCCAATGGTCTTCACCGACCGGAGGTAAAATGCTACCGGATTAGAATGAAATGTTTAAAGCCATTTCGTTCGTGTCTACTTATGTTGCGGCATTTGAAGACGGTGGCGTTGCGGAATCCGAGAAGAAGTCGTCCCCGCATGCTTATACTTTATGCACTTAATATCTCATCTATATCAAGAAAGCCTAAAAGTTAAGTCTTCCGCTGTATCGAACTATGAAGCTTTCAAGAATTATGAAGGTATAAGTATGTGGGACAAGAAGTCACGAAGAGGCGAAGATCACAAGTGATGGATGCACAAGAACAAGGCAAGACATTAATGCTAAAGATTGATATCAAAGGTCACATCAGCATGTTCACCTGAAAAGAAGAAGAAAAGAAAGAAGAAGACTACGAGCTCAAGACAAGCATAGTATGCTAGATTTATTTTATTATTGTAACTTGGGTAACGCCCTTGTTTGGAGTGACCTCCCTTAGGGGGAGATTGTTGGAAATACGTTTTTACGTATTTAGGAAGATTCGGTCACTCCGACAATATATTAAGTTGTAGCTCGTAGTCTAGATATCTTACATTAAGTAAACAAGGAAAGGCCTAGTCCATGTTATGTATGGACGGCCCAAATGCAAGCCCAAACCCATCTTATGGGCTTGGTATATAAACCCTCTCCTTTGATGGAGAGGGTGGTGGTTTTTCATATTTTACACATAGTTATCTTTCACTTTTTCTCTCTAGAAGTGTGTGAATTCCATCATCTCTCTATCTCTTTATCTCTCTAAAACATAAGCAAGATTTACATATTTTACAAATGGTATCAGAGAAATAGTTGTGGTAGAGATTTGGTATATTTACTTTGGCTAAAAACACAAAAATTTTTGGTGTTTTGATCATTTTTGGCTTAAAATCTCGAACTGGTTGAGTTTTGTTCGAGAAAAGTGGGTACTATTCCGGCCGAATCCTTCGGAAAAGGGTTTAGATATTCCGACAGCTTCCATCGGAAAAGGGTTTGCGCATTCTGATCATTATTCTGATAGGTTTCGGATTGGGTATTCCGATAGTGGTATTCCGACAAGTCATTCCGACGGGGGTATTCCCACAGTGGTATTCCGACAGGACATTCCGATAGGTTTTCCGATTGGTTATTCTGATAGTTATTCCAACAGAGTATTCATATAGTTTATTCTGACAGGGGGTATTCCGATAGATTATTACGACAGGGTATTCCGATCAGATATTTCGATCAATATTCCGACGATCCCAAAATTATTCCTTAAAAAATTCCGATAGATTATTCGTGAGTTTTTGTTCGTCTTGGAATTTTTTGGTCATCGAGAACATATTTTAGGGTATTTCAACATTATTTCTCGGCTTCTACACACAACAACAAACAATTTACTTGCTCTCATTGTTTGATCAATCTTTGTAAATCTTAACTTATCAAAATGGAGTACACATCTCTTACGGATAAGTCCATCCTTTCGGATACAGATAATCGTCCACCAATGTTGGTGAAGACTATGTACGAGGATTGGTCTTCCCGAATGGAACTTTATATTTTGAACAAAGAGAATGGACATCTCATTTGGGCATCAGTGCTCAAAGGACCATTGGTATATGGTACAGTGACGGAAGGTGTTGTTACTCGTCCTCGCACAACGGGTGAATTAACTGGAGATGCTAAGATTCAAGACAAGTGTGATACACAAGCTACAAACATCATTCTCTAAGCCCTTCCTCCAGATGTCTATAAACTCGTCAGTAAAAAATAAGGTTGCCAAAGAGTTATGGGATAGAATTTGTGTTCTAATGCAAGGCACCTCGTTAACTAAACAAGAACGAGAGTGTAAGCTTTAAGATACATTTGATAAGTTTTCCTATGTCCCCGGGGAGACTCTCAATGATTACTATTTGAGATTCACTCTATTGTTGAATGAGCTCAAAATCTATGGCATGGCAATTCATACGTTTCAATTAAACACCAAGTATTTGAACACTCTTCCTTCAGAATGGAGCAAGTACGTGACAGCTGTTAAATTGGATAAGGATTTGCATCAAACCAATGTGGATCAACTTCAAACTTTTCTTCAAAAACACGGATGCCCTGTGATTGAGGCTCGGTTGTCTACACCTCAAGTTCATGATCCACTTGTCATGTATGCTTCTCAACAAAACATGGGTTTCACTTATCAACAACTATCATACTTGCAGCAGCCACCACCACACACCTATCAACAACCACAACAACCACCTTATAAACCACTAATGATGCCACAACAAGCATTTCAACAAAGTGTTCATCAACAGCCTTATCCACAGCAACTAGCACATCAGGCATCACCCTCACAAGCTAACACTTCTCCAATGGGCTATACTCCTCAGCAAGGATATTTTCCTATTGAAGTACAACCAGCTCAAGCCTTCTACTACAATGAACTTCCACCAATCCAACCACCGGTATTCACTCCAAATGATACGCCAACTGATGTACTAAAACATCTCACCGCCTACTTGTCAAAACTTGTTGCTACTATAGGTTTTCCACCAACGAACAATCAGCTCCGTACCTCCTCAAATCCTCGACAACAAGCCACTATTCAATTTGGTCAAGTGACGGTGTAAACCATTCAGGAAAGTAAAAATTCATATGGACCCCCTACAAGGACCGTTAACGCTCAAGCTGTAAATTCTCAAGCTAGTGTTAATGGAAGCACTATTGGTCCTCAAAACGTTGGGACTTGCTACAATTTCCGAGGACAAGGTCATATGGCTAGGGAATGCACTCAGCCGAAAAGGAGAAGGGATGCCACATGGTTTCGTGAGAAGATGTACTTGGTTGATGCTCAGTCTAAGGGAAATATTTTGGATTCAGAAGAGTTAGCATTTCTTGCACACCCAGGGGCAGCAGATAATGAAGGCATTGTAGTCGTCTCTACTTCTAATGCAGCATATCAAGTAGATGATCTTGATGCATATGACTCAGATTGTGATGGCATTCACTCAGCCCAAGCTGCACTCGTTGCCAATCTCTCTTACTATGGTTCTGATGTCGTCAGTGAGGTACCAACCACATCTAATAATGTTCATGATAATCCACATCATGTTGACCATGAAAATGACAACCTCGAACAGCATTCGGGAACTAGTAACTCAAATGACGAGGTATCCAATCCAACACATTTGAGTGAACCTCAACCCAATGCTACGACGGGTATGGAATCTTATGATCTACGTGATTTGGTAATGGTGCCTAAACATATTATTGATAACATGAATGTGGCTGTCCGACAAACCGTAGATATGAATGCCAACCTAACCGCTGAGCTTACGATGTATAAGGAGAAGGTCAAAACTTTTGAAATGGTCCCTCAAGCTGAAAAAATAACTTATTCTGAATTTGACCAATTTCGTTTTGAAAAAATTGAACATTTAAAAGAAATAGAGTCATTAAAAGCCAATCTTTCCAATTAATTAAAAGAAAAAGAGTCAATTGTAAATGATTTTCAGAAACTTCAAATAGATTTTGAAACTCTCGAGTCTCTGCTCGAACGATGTTAATTTACGCAAAGGCTCCATTATTGTTTTGTGCAAAAGTAGTATCTACAACAGTTTTCACCCAAAATCGGTCACTAATTCGTAAACGTCATGGTAAAACACCTTATGAGCTTCTCCATGGAAAAGTACCAGATTTATCATATCTTCATGTATCTGGCTCTCTTTGCTATCCGAATAATGATGGTGAAAATTTGGGAAAACTTCAACCAAAGGCTGATATTGGTATTTTCATTGGTTATGCACCCACAATGAAGGCATTCGAATCTACAACCGTAATTCTCGAAAGATCCTTGAAACTATGAATGTTGATTTTGATGAGCTGACGGCAATGGCTTCTGAGCAAAGCAGCTCTAAACCCGCACTTCATGAAATGGGACCTAGAAACATTAGCTCTGGTCTTGTCCCAAACAACCCTACATCATCATCATTTACACCACCTACGAGGAATGAATGGGATACGTTGGTTCAACCGTTCTTTGATGAATTCTTTACTCCTCCAAGTATTGTTGCTCCAGAACCTGAGGTAATAGCTCCGGTAACCGAAGTTGTCGCTCCAGCAACCGAAGAACAATCGGATACGTCTGCACCTACAATTGGTCAAGACCTTCAACAAGTAATTCTCAACCAACACCCGAACCAACTAGCCATGTCATGCCTATTGATGATGAAGAGGATGATGATGATTACGATTTGGAATTCGCTCAAATACGTGAACTTCCATTCTTTGGTGTAACAATTCCCGACCATAATCAAGCCGGGTAGTCAACCTCAGAGAAAGCTCCTACTACAGTTTACTCAAATCCAAGGATTCGTGAACATGACAGCAAGTGGACAAAGGATCATCCTATAGATTCTATTATTGGTGACCCTAATCGTCCGGTATCCACACGAAGTCAGTTACAAGAAAATGCAATGTTTTGTCATTTTGATGCTTTTCTCACTGAAGTTGAATCTATGACATGGAAAGAAGCTTTTACTCAATCATGTTGGATAGAAGCTATGCAAGAAGAACTTAATGAATTTATACGTCTTGAAGTGTGGGAACTTGTCCCATGCTCGGATCAAGTGCAATTACTCACTTTGAAATGGGTTTATAAGGTGAAACTTGATGAGTTAGGCGGCATACTAAAGAACAAAGCTCGACTAGTAGCTCGTGGATACAAGCAATTATTAGGAATCGACTTTATGGAATCCTTTGCACATGTTGCCCGTTTGGAAGCTATTAGACTATTCCTCGCTTATGCATCCCACATGAATATGATCGTCTATCAGATGGATGTGATGACCTCATTTCTTAATGGTGAAATCAAGGAAGAGGTCTATGTTCAACAGCCGGATGGTTTTGTGAATCCTAAATATCATAATCATGTATACAAGCTTAAGAAGGCTCTCTATAGGTTGAAGCAAGCTCCACGCGCATGGTATGATTTATTGTCACAATTCCTCATTACGCAAGGCTTCGCTAAAGGCAAGGTAGATCCCACGCTGTTCATTCAGAAACAAGGTAAAGATATGATTATGGTACAAATATATGTTGATGATATTATATTTGTTGCCTCGACCCAAATCTTATCAGACGAGTTTGGGAAACTCATGTCTTCCAAGTTGAAGATGTCAATGATGGGAAAGGTATCATTCTTCTTAGGTCTTCAGATATCTTAGAGTCCCAGAGGCATCTTTATCAATAAATCTAAGTATGCCATTGAATCGCTTAAGAAATATAAGATGGAATCTTGCGACCCCGTGGATACTGCAATGGTGGAACGAACTAAGCTTGATGCAGATCCACATAGAGTTGTTGTTGATCTGACACTTTATCAGGGAATGATCGGTACCCTTTTGTATATTACAGCTAGTCGACCTGGTCTTCAATTTGCTATATGTATGTGTGATCGGTATCAAACTAGGCCTACTGAGTTACACTTAGCTACTGAAACAGATCTTTCGGTATCTTAAAGGAACCATTAATCGGGGACTTTGGTATTCGAAGTACTCTTCGGTCGCACTATTGGCATATGCAGATGCGGATCACGCAGGTTGTCAAGATACAAGGCGTAGCACGAGTGGAACTTTACAACTACTAGGAGATCGACTAATCAGTTAGGCATCGAAAAGGCAGAAAAGCGCTGCAATTTCAAGTACGGAAGCAGAATACATAGCTATGTCCGGTTGTTGTGCTCAAATTCTTTAGATGAGATCCCAATTAACTTACTATGGTCTGGGTGTCAACAAAATTCCGATGTACTGCGACAACAAGAATGCAATTGCCTTATGTTGCAACAATGTTCAATTCTTCCGGTCGAAGCATATTGACATTCGCTACCACTTTATCAAGGAGCAAGTGGAAAATGGAGTGATCGAGCTTTACTTTCTCCGATCGGAGTATCAATTGGCGGATATTTTCATGAAGGCTTTAGATCACGCTCGAATGGAATTTTTGGCCGACAAGCTAGGTTTGAGAACATTCTCGCCCGATACTCTTTAGAAACTGGCAGATGAAGCGAAAGAATAGTGGTGGTAAACTATTATCCGTATCCTTGGTGATCATCTGTATATATTGTTTATATTTTTATCCACAAAAGCAAAATACAAAAATATAAAACCATATAAAAACCATAAAAATTGAAAAATCCAGAAAAATCCAAAAATGTTTTTACTTTATTTTTCAAAGGCATGTGTTTTGGTACGATAATATTTACGGCCTTAGAAATGTTGATTAATATTGACACGGCGCCATAAACAGAGTTCTTACAAAAGTTGTAAATATTTCATAAAAAATGCCTATATGGATTGTAGTTATTTCATACTGCAACCCGCTTTTCATATTAAAGTCAAGTATTTCTTATGAAAGCTTTGGCTCTCAACGGGAATTAATTTCTCAGGCAAGGTTTACTTTAAAACCTTGTAAGGGATCAAGTTTACTTTATAACTTGGTCTAACACGGATATATGTACGCTTCAGTGCATCTATTTGTTAAAACAAGAGAAGTCTTGTTTTTATGAAGCTATCATCTCTACAATCATAACAAATCTACAATTGGTATCTACATACTCGACGATGCGACTACTCAACCGACGACTACAACTCTTTCAATAGAACACGGGTCAATAATTGAGGGGGAGCAATTGTCAAGCATTCAGAATCTTCGATACCGCACGTGCCAAGTTCACAAGTTGGTGTCAAGACAACAATACCAATCGTACATGTGGTGTCAAGAGATGACTTCATACGTGACGAGGCGACCAACATTTGCTGACAAGAACTATTTGATCTTATCATATGATGTTCTCATTAATCAGGTCTAACCTTGTCAATTTCTTCTTATATGGTGAATAAATGGACTTGCATTTCCCTTTCCAAAAACTTTCTTAAAATATTATTAAATCAATTGATATTAAAAACATCGATTGGGTTAATATTTTTAATATGGGGGAGAAAATGTGATTTAATATGGGAAATTATCACAAATGGTTTGACTTCACGTGATGGCTCCCCCCGACATGTGCGAATTGTTTTCGAATATCGTGGCATATGTTAAGGGGGAGCAAAATGGATTTGCACATCAAAATGGATTTTCATGGTGACATATACTTACCCTCAACCCATTTATTTCACGACGATGAAGATTGTGGTGTCATAAGGTTGGTAGGATAGGTTATGTCCAATGATTCTTCCAAAACCAGAGGAATCTTCCCAACGACATTCCATAGCTAGAAATAGTAGTCCTTAGGAAAGATGGAGAAAGATTGTGTATGTAGCTGAATGCCGACCAAGTACTTAAGTTAGCACTGGAACAATCACAACAAGGTGCTAGTTATGACGTATTGGTAAGCATTGAAGGGGTTGAAGAATGAAAAAGAATTGTAAAGATAAAGGGTGTAAAGAAAAAATTCCTCCTTACAACTTAGGCAGAAACCGGGTCAACACATATGCTATTGAGATCATTTTAATGATAATCGATATTGAAGATAGACATCATGGACCTAGTGATGCAATGCACAACCCATCCCAGCTACCTCAGATATCTCTCAAAATGTTTTTGTTTTAATCACACGGAGACAACACATTATCTATTGATTTATTCACTCCGAATAAATTGGTAATGAAATGGTGGCACTCCTTTCCAGCCTTCGATCACTAAAATCCAATGTGCATGATCGAGTCTAGAGACATTTGAGATCATCAAATATCTCATTAGGACACACTTTCATAATTCCTTGCTTCTTCACACACTATGAAAAGTAAGAAAGACATTAAGAGTCCTACGCAAAATCTTCATGATCTTGCCTGAACATCTGAGTAATACGAAAGTATTTACAATGAATATGGAAATCCTTCTTGAGCAAACATTTAAAAGCTCATGGTAGGTGACTTGTGCGATTCTTTATGAATCAAACTTGTGATAACTGGAAGGCAATAGTTGTTTAATTCTTAATTGAATTTAAACACGTTCAAGGCCTCTACGCAATATCTCAGTGATCTTGCCAGAACACTCAGAGTGATACCTTAGTGTTCACAGTGATGAGTGGAAACCCTTCTAGTGTTAACATCAAACAGCACTTGGTAGGTAACTTGCAAGATTCAGTATGAATCAAGCTCGTGACAACTAGAAAGCAACGATGGTGTGATTCTTTAGTGAATCAAACTTGTTCCAGGAATCGGATATTACGGATTCAATCATGCGGATAATTTTAATCCAAATGATTCACTCTTTACGTTTGCAGTCAGCTTTGGACGGTCGAGTAAAGAGAACGGGTTTACCCGCGAAATCTTGTCAAGGAGATTTTTAAGTAAATCTACCTGCCACAAGTACGATATTTAATATCGTCCTTCGGTCTTAATCGACCGAAGGTAAAATGCTATCGAAATAGAATGAAATGTTCAAATCCATTTCGTTCGTGTCTACTTATGTTGTGGCATTTGAAGACGGTGGCGTTGCGGAATCTGAGAAGAAGTCGTCCCCGCATGCTTATGTTTTATGCACTTAATACTTCATCTAATTCTAGAAAGCCTAAAAGTCAAGTCTTCCGCTGTATCGAACTCTAAAGCTTTCAAGAATTACGAAGGTATAAGTATGTGGGACATGAAGTCACGAAGAGGCGAAGATCACAAGTGAAGGATGCACAAGATCAAGGAAAGATATTAATGCTAAAGATTGATATCAAAGATCACATCAGCATGTTCACTAGAAAAGAAAAAGACAAGAAAAACGAAGACTACGAGCTCAAGACAAGCATAGTATGCTAGGTTTATTTTATTATTGTAACTTGGGTAACGCCCTTGTTTGGAGTGACCTCCCTTAGGGGGAGATTGTTGGAAATACGTTTTACGTATTAGAAAGGATCGGTCACTCCATCAATAGTCTAAGTAATAGCTCGTAGTTTAGTTTATTTATACTTATTAAACAAAGCCCAAACCGAGCCCAATGTTGTATGGGTCGGCGGCCCAATGTAAGCCCAAGCCTATCTCATGGGCTTGGGTATATAAACCCTCTCCTTAGATGGAGAGAGTGTGGTTTCATTTTAAATTTACACATAGTTCTTTAATTTCTCTCTCTAGAAGTGTGTGAAATTATCTATCTTTCTATCTGTTTCTCTCTCTAAAACATAAGCAAGATTTAAAATATCCTACAAAGTTATCAATCAATAAACCCTAAGGCCTCCTTTTATAGATACAAGGAGCCTTAAACATAAAGCTATGTATCAACTATTCTAGGAAGATATTTGTAGCAATTCTTAATTTTCGGATCTATATTTATAAACTGAATTTTATTTATCATGTTTATTTAAAAAAAAAAAGAAAAAAAAGAACTATTAAATATACTGAATTCTCGGTTAATCAACAAGCTTATGGCTTAAAGCATCAAATATTGTCATTTATTATTTATCGACAGAGTCTATGCCCGTCATCGCCCTTAAATATTCTTTTTATGAAATAAAATTATTTTCATTGTCCTCAATTTAGTTTTTAGTTTTACGAGTATTTTTCGTAATTTATGTTAAACCTTTACGTGTCATTCGTTTATATGACGCGTTAACGTTTATTAAATAATAAGCTCGCATTTATATACCGAAATATAAATGTTCTATGAATGTCTTTGTTTCTATTTTATATTAAGCGTTTATTTTTCATCGTGTAACTTTTAAATCGCGTAACTTTTAAAATATTATATTTCGATTATACCCGCTTTATAATTAAAGATAAAATATATATAAATGCACAATTTTTTCTAATATGGTGCGTACATATAAGTGTTGACATGCCATTATGTTGATCATAATTCACACGTGTCTACAATCTACAAGTTATATGTGGTTAGTAGTTTTAAAGTGGCTTAATATTATGTAAATTAGCCAAAAGACATACTCATGATTTTACACGTGTTTTCGATGTGGCAATACATATGGACCTTCCGTTACACCTATTATCAGTTGTTGTGATGAGATTAAAGGATATACAACGTTATACATATAGATATCATGACTAACCGAATGTTTATACGTGTCATCTTCCTAGCGTGGATTTGGACACAAGATTTCTTGCAAGATAATTTATTTAGTGAGCATGCATAAATATGTGGATAAATAAATCTTTCATGAATTTTTATAAGTCTCATATATAGATACAACAGCTACACCAGAGTAGTCCAGGAACATTGAGACAATTTGAAATTATTTTTATACAAAGGAAATGATCATTCGTGACAAAATATAATGTTGTGGTACTACATGATCTAGTAGGAAACAAGTAGACAAAAGGAGAAGATATAAATGCAAAGATATGCCACAGGTTCTTTGTATGTAGAGCTAAGACAAAGGTTATCAGTCATGGTTAGGAAGGTGCTTGTTTCAGCCTTGATTTTAGTGATACTTATTGTGTCGCTTTTTGTACGTGCATTTCACTTATTAAGGTGAGTTCATAGCCTCGCTTTTAATACTTTAATTATTTTATGAAACCCGCGAGGGGGATGCATGCTACTTTTTACGAATGGACGCAAGTACTTGAACTGTGTGCTTATTTTATCCCTTTTAGTCATGAACCGTTAATTACTTGGACCGACTGTACTGGTTGAGTAAACACGAATGCTGTGAATAGATCTATTGGGATTGACCTCTCCGTCCGGGTTTAACGGAAAACCGACTGGACGCACTGTATTTGAAACTTGAACGGAATAACGGATGTTAATGTTCGGTTTCATGAGCTAAATGCGATAACTGATGCTATCTGACTTTTGTAGTTTGAATACTGTAATCTTGTGGTCCACTGCTTTTACTTGCAAACCTATGAATTCACTCAACCGTTGTGTTGATGTTTTAGCATGTATTTCTCAAGTAATCAGGTTTAATAGCAGCTGGAGCATGGAGTCGCACTGGATATGTTAAAGGCAATAAAATAATGATTACCATTCGATAAACTGTTTATTATTACAATATTGTTGGGACCTGTTTCTGTTTGTAAACTCAGATTTTAAATTATCGAATGGATTAAACTTTTGAAACGCCTCCTTTTGAGTCGTTTTCTGTAACTTGTGTGTTGTGCTATGAAGTAATACTCCCAATGACCCTTTCGTTGCCTATCTTGAATTTGGGAGTGTTACAGATTGGTATCAGAGCACTTGTTATAGAGAACTGGGTCATTTTTATGAAACCTAGACTATAACAGCTCTTTCTCTAAAACGATTTTATTGCCTTGAAGATCATTGGTGCGCTCATGCTACCGAGAGCTTGTAAAATATATATATTGGTATATATATTTGTTTTTCATTAATATGTTTATATGAGGGGTTTATTGATATTACATCAAGCTAAAAGACATTGTGGGTGAAGCAATGGTCTTGGTAAAGTTTTTCATAATTTTTATGGTACCTATTTTATATAAACGGTAACTCACCGCCTAGTGCTGATCCCACTGGTTATTTATCTTGTCATTCTGAGTTTGAATACTCGCCTTGTTCTTTGGAATCATATACGTTGTTTTATAAACCACATTTGTACAGTTGTAAAGTATTCTTGTTGATTGATTGGAGTACGACTTTGACTTGTCACCTCGTGTTGTGCCATATTGGGATACTAATTTCGTTTGAAACACGATTTATTGCGTTCCTTGATTTTCTTACCACCGAATGATTTTGAAGAATCATGTCGCAAAGGAGATAATTTGCTGTATTAGAATATTTGATTTGGTCTTGATCTCGTGCTTTGTGCATTATTCTTAAGTAGGCTAATTTATAATTATCTTGTTGAAACGAACTCGTCACTCGTTTGAACAAGAAAATTATAAATTACTGAACCATTAGTTTCTAAATATTAATTAGATGGACCTGACGAACCCATGTAATTAATAATTTATAAATGAGTGGGCTTAAGCATGTGGCATTCGCAAAAACTGTTTCATTTCGACTCATACTTCGATTGTACGATTCAGCCGTTCTCTATCGCTATTCTAATTCTTATCGTTATTATATTGTACGAATAATTCTTTTATCTTTTTATATTTTTGATACGTTTGTATGGATTATTCCGAGCGTGTATCGAATTTTGTGAACTTAAAGGTATTCTCACCTTTTTTCGAACGTATCATGAACATCTAAAACAACTTAACTCTGGGACAGAGTTCTTTTAAGGTGGTTAGACTGTAGCAATTCTTAATTTTCGGATCTATATTTATAAACTGACTTTTATTTATCATGGTTATTTTTTTTAAAAAAAAAGAAAAAAAAAAGAATTATTAAATATATTGAATTCTCGGTTAATCAACAAGCTTATGGCTTAAAGCATCAAATATTGTCATTTATTATTTATCGACAGAGTCAGTGCCCGTCATCGACCTTAAATATTCTTTTTATGAAATAAAATTATTTTCATTGTCCTCAATTTAGTTTTTAGTTTTACGAGTATTTTCCGTAATTTATGTTAAACCTTTAAGTGTCATTCGTTTATATGACGCGTTAACGTTTATTAAATAATAAGCCCGCATTTATATACCGAAATATAAATGTTCTATGAATGTCTTTGTTTCTATTTTATATTGAGCGTTTATTTTTCATCGTGTAACTTTTAAATCGCGTAACTTTTAAAATATTATATTTCGATTATACCAGCTTTATAATTAAAGATAAAATATATATAAATGCACAATTGTTTCTAATATGGTGCGTACATATAAGTGTTGACATGCCATTATGTTGATCATAATTCACACGTGTCTACAATCTACAAGTTATATGTGGTTAGTAGTTTTAAAGTGGCTTAATATTATGTAAATTAGCCAAAAGACATACTCATGATTTTACACGTGTTTTCGATGTGGCAATACATATGGACCTTTCGTTACACCTATTATCAGTTGTTGTGATGAGATTAAAGGATATACAACGTTATACATATAGATATCATGACTAACCGAATGTTTATACGTGTCATCTTCCTAGCGTGGATTTGGACACAAGATTTCTTGCAAGATAATTTATTTAGTGAGCATGCATAAATATGTGGATAAATAAATCTTTCATGAATTTTTATAAGTCTCATATATAGATACAACACCTACACCAGAGTAGTCCAGGAACATTGAGGCTATTTGAAATTGTTTTTATACAAAGGAAATGATCATTCGTGACAAAATATAATGTTGTGGTACTACATGATCTAGTAGGAAACAAGTAGACAAAAGGAGAAGATATAAATGCAAAGATATGCCACGGGTTCTTTGTATGTAGAGCTAAGACAAAGGTTATCAGTCATGGTTAGGAAGGTGCTTGTTTCAGCCTTGATTTTAGTGATACTTATTGTGTCGCTTTTTGTACGTGCATTTCACTTATTAAGGTGAGTTCATATCCTCGCTTTTAATACTTTAATTATTTTATGAAACCCGCGAGGGGGATGCATTCTACTTTTTACGAATGAACGCAAGTACTTGAACTGTGTGCTTATTTTATCCCTTTTAGTCATGAACCAATAATTACTTGGACCGACTGTACTGGTTGAGTAAACACGAATGCTGTGAATAGATCTATTGGGATTGACCTCTCCGTCCGGGTTTAATGGAAAACCGACTGGACGCACTGTATTTGAAACTTGAACGGAATAACGGATGTTAATGTTCGGTTTCATGAGCTAAATGCGATAACTGATGCTATCTGACTTTTATAGTCTGAATACTGTAATCTTGTGGTCCACTGCTTTTACTTGCAAACCTATGAATTCACTCAACCGTTGTGTTGATGTTTTAGCATGTATTTCTCAGGTAATCAGGTTTAATAGCAGCTGGAGCATGGAGTCGTACTGGATATGTTAAAGGCAATAAAATAATGATTACCATTCGATAAACTGTTTATTATTACAATATTGTTGGGACCTGTTTCTGTTTGTAAACTCTGATTTTAAATTATCGAATGGATTAAACTTTTGAAACGCCTCCTTTTGAGTCGTTTTCTGTAACTTGTGTGTTGTGCTATGAAGTAATACTCCCAATGACCCTTCTGTTGCCTATCTTGAATTTGGGAGTGTTACAATATTAAACAGATAAACATAAGAAATACAATATTCGAATATATCTACCTAACTTATACAAAACGTGTTGACTTAACAGCTAATGATCTTTGATCAGTGGCTTGATGTTCTCTTGTCAGTGTCTTGATTGTCAGCGGCTTGATTACTCTTGTCAGCGTCTTGACTCCCTTTATCAGCGGATAGAGACTTAGATAATTTTATTCCCAACAATCCTCCCCTAAACTTGATATTTACCCTAATCATCAAGTTTCTAAATAAAAACAAAATACAGAGAGGATTCTTATAAATAAACCTATTCTTCAATTTGAGAGTGGAGAAACTTGATCAACACCCACGCCACTAGAATAATCAACCTTCAGCTTTGTGCTCACAATATTCTTCAATGTGTCTCGTGTCAGTGGATAATTTCTATCCACCAAAAAGTATTCTGAGAACTTTGTTGTGCAAAGATGATACACTGCAACAGCTGAAAACAAACGCCACTCCATACCCGTCAAGTCATCAAGATCCAGCCAAACTGGACCAGCTTCATCATGATCAAACATTCTTCTGAATTTTGACCATATCTTGTTTGCACCTTGAGTTGAAGGAGCTACAACTTCATACTTCTCTTTCAATAGACCCCTGATAGTAGTAAAAATACACTCTTTTAGGAAAAAGAGGTATACATGGAAAGTATTAAGTGCACGTTTAGGAAAATGTAAACACTAATGACCCAATGTGAGTTTGTTCACCAAGGAGGACTTAGGCGTGTGTCAAATTTGTAACGTTTTTTATTTATATTGATGAGATGAAAAAATATCGAAATGAAATGACGGATTATGCTTAAAATTAAGCTACGACGTACAAAACAAAAAATCATAAAAATCGACAAAATTAAAAATTTATCTTTAAATTTATTAAAAAATTACAATAAATCCCTAAAATATATCTAAGGTTTAAAAATAAAGAAAACATCTTGAAACTTTTTAAAGTAATTAATATTTAATTTTTAATTGTTAATTAAATCCCTAAATATCAAATAAATTAACAAAAAGCCCAAACTAAGATTTTAAAACATGTAAACCTAAAAAATATTCTAACTAAGCTAAAAAGTATTTTTTCCAATTTTTTAAACTAATTAAATCTACTTTTAAACCCTAAAAACAATTTTTAACTTAAAAACGTAAAACCGAAAAACGTGACGAAAATGAATTTTTACCCAAAAAATAAATAAAAAATCACCAAAAAGTCCTAAATAATATAAATAAGATATAAAAACCACCAAAACTTTTTGTAACCTTTTAAATAATTTTATATTAATTTTTAAAGATTAATTAAAACCTTAAAAATCAAATAAAATATTAAAAAGTCCAATAAAAGTTTTTATGACTTGTAAACCTTTGTTATATTAATGAAAGACTAAAAAGTATTTTTTATAGAAATTTTAAATAACCTAAATCTATTTTTAAACCACTTAAAATTAAAAACAAATTAAAATATTCCTAGAAATTAATTAAATAATGGGGAAAATCTCAAACTTAACCCAAAAGTCCTAAATATTATAACTATGAAGGGAAAAATTAAATAAGCAATATTTGTTATCTCAATAAGCTGTTATGATGCTTAATAGCCCACGACTTTAATTAATAAGCTAAAACAAAGACTCCTTTAAATAGTTAATGAGTTGGAAGGCTAACAATAAAAACCCTCACAGATCAATGGTTAACAAATACAACCCTCCAGCGAGAGGTCACGTGTTCGAGTCCATGCTGTGACTGGTTTTTGTATTTCTTTTTTTTTATTTCTTTTTGTTTCTATGCACTTCAAACAACAATACTTGATAATTTTCACTTGTTAATATCCAAGATTAAACCACAAGTCGTGAATAAAAGGTCACAAGAACCAAGAAGATGAACAAGAGACTTGTGTTGACAGTTTAAGCAAAGGGGGTTTTGGATGAGCCCGTTTTGGGTGTGATGATTTTGCTAGGCTCACAAGGCACCCTCACAATCTTTGGGTTGTCAGGAGTCAATAACAAACAATAACAACAACAATCAACACAATTGAAAGCAAATTCAAGCAAAATCATAAAAAGAAAGTCATGGTCTGGTGGTTTGTAGCTATAACAGTGAGTGTGATAAGCAATTATAAGCAATAAAAGACCTCTAAACATTAGATACCAGCTAATATATCCTAAGACCAACCTAAAATTTATTAGTGTACCAAAGTTCAAGCCACAAAAACCAAAATTCCACCTCCTAAACATGCTGGTGCAAATGATAGGAAGTTAAATGCTTATGCTGATGTGTTGTGCACAAAAGTGAATTTTAGACTTCTAAAACTTGCAATTTAGCTTACCAACTCCAATCTAAACTACAAGCAACCCTAAACTAGACTAATGTCTAATTACTACCAAGATTTCAAGAACCAAAAGCACTAAATTATCCCTTTAATGCCCTACTGTATTTTTTAAAGCCTTTTGTAAGCAAACTTGTAACTTTGTTTTTTATTCTACACTAACAAAACCAAAGCTAACAATAAACTATTCTAACCTTACTAGATGTGTCTAGGTATGCCTTACCCCCACTGTGTGTTACCAGTAGCAAGAATAACACAAATCCAAACACCCCTTAATCTTACTTTAATGAAAATTTTCAAAGAATTTTGCAAACTAAGACATACAAAACACTTGAATTCAGCTCAAACATGCATCTATTATTGAAATAAGAACAACTCAAGTAAATGATATCAAGGACAAGTAGATTTCCACACATAGACTTTTGACACCAAGAACAAGCAATTACTTAGAACTAAAAGGGAAGAGAGCTATCATACCAGCTCTGGTCTTGTTTAGACCAGAGGGTTCACAAACTACAAACAACACAAGCTTTGATGGTTTGAGCAACTGAAGTGGAAGGAGATGGTTGTGGGGTGCTTGATGTGGTTTTACAACCGAACCAAGCATCAAGAAACTAGGTCCAATTCACAAGGTTTCCCCCTGCTTAAAAACAAAGTAAATCAAACCCAAGATATGAAGCCAAATCACAAGAATAGCACAATCTAGCTTATGAATTAGATATATCAGCTTTTGGTGGTAGTACACAGATTACAATAGTATAAGGTGACAAAATGGCTAGTCTAGTGCAAGAATTTAGTTCCCACTAGCCCAATACCAATCTTTATCACTTCACTGCCCCTTGGTTAGTTAAAAACCACAAGGTTATGATCAATGATAAAGTAAGGCCAAGCTGTTTGAAGCTAAAAGGATTTGCAGAATAACTAGCTTAGAACTTTTTTAGAAAAATTTTAGAGAGTAATTATTTGAGACGGATTCAATGACAACTTAAAAACATAAAACCATAAATAGGACTTGCTTTCTTCACACAAAAACTTTACCAACTTTCTTATTAATCAAGAAAAGGAATTACAAGTGTGTGAACCAGGAAAACAAGAAAAAGTCTAAATAAACTAAATCCCATGCCTTATATATACTAGATGGAGGATTCTATAAAGATGAAAACTAAAACCCTAATGATGTATACAATTCCAGAAAAGCCCTTGGCGTTTGAATTAAGCCTCTTGGTCAAAAAGTCAAATTTGTAGCCCATGTGTAGATTTTGTTGTGTTCTGGTGATGCCAGTAAGATTGAACGAATCTCAACCGTTCTTGAAACTTTTACGAACAAGAAAAAGCCCTGGTTTGTCGATTTCTATTATAGTTTTGTTTGGAGGTGAGGGACGGTTTTCATTAGTGCAGGGGAGGGGGTGTGGGGTCCTTGTGGTGATGTGGCTTCTTGTTTAAGGGTGGGAATCTGATGAGGGGATCATGAATTGGTGATTTGGAGCAACTAGGGGTTTATTTGTGACTAATGAAGGTGTTAACGATTTAGGGTTAGTGTGTTTATAAGTGTGTGTTTGTGTGTGAGTTTAATTCAGAAAAGGGGATAAACAAGTGTTTGGCGTGTGTGTTTTGGATTAATTAATATTTATTCAAACGAAAATTAATATTAGTTAAAGTGTGTGAGTGGAGTGTGAGTTGGTAGGTTTGGGTGAGGTGGTGGGTTTTGATTGGTGGGAGGTGGTGATATGGCCGGGTCATGGGTAGGGTAATGGGTAATAAAGTGGGATGTTGTTGTGTTTTAATGGGTCAAATAAGTTTAGGTTTTGGCATAATTAGCCCCATCGTTAACTGCATCTCTTTATCAGTTTTGCAAACATAGTCCTTTTGGCATTTCACTGTTGATCCTTTATCATTTACACCATTAGTCCTTTTGTTAACAACATGTAATTAAGGACTTAATGATGTATTCTTTTTAACTTTGGACGGCTGTTCTTGTATTGCCTTCAAACTTTAGGGAACCCTTTAGTATTTTTGAGATTCTTAGGATTATAAAGTGTAATTATTAAATTCTTAAGGGACCAAACTTGACAATCTTCAATTCTTCAAGGGTCTTGTTGGAAAATTCAAAACTTGGGTCCGGTTCATTGTGCGGCTTCGTTTCCGTGTTCGTTTTGCTTGTTTCTTGTGATCTTTTTGTCTTTTTCTTGATATCCGTACTAAAAATACACATTGAACAAACACATGCATATATTTGGCCCTTTTCATGATATTTAACTGTTTTAAGCCCGTTTTAGACGATGAGACTATGTATAAATGTAGTCTCATGTCGTGCCCTCATGCAATGCTAAAATAAAGTATCGTAGCATTTCCAAAATTCATTTTATCGACTTTTATTTAAACATAAATTTACTAAACTACTACTACGTGTGTTATAGACATAATGTATTGCTTTCATCATGAGATCGTGACGTTTAGGGTCCAAGAATAAAAAAAAAGTACATGTTTTGAAGAGTAAGATTCGTCATCCTTGATTGTCACACATTCCATGCTAAGCGTAAAAACAAGATCGTTGTCGGTACAAGTCACAATGCTAACACTACTCATGCATTCAAATTGTGTAATACATTTTCTCCCCGCAATCCTAATTAAAAATAAAATATATCTAAAATCTTTTTTGTCATGGATCACAAGGATTCATATTGGCTTATTTTGATATTTATTAAGCTGAAAATAAAGTAAACACGGTTTATTTAGTAAGTAGCTAGATGACCTGATCTTTCAAAACGTTTATTCTAATCATAAAAATTCCATATCTCGACCTAACTTTGATCACGACGTGGGACCATTCCCGGACTGATATTTGGCATGTGTTTCGAACTTCAATCTTGAGAGACGCTCTTTGTTATTGTCTTATCTTTATTTTTGGCACACATCTTCTTCTTGATTCGAGATGCTTCATCTTTGACCACGACTCTCTTCAATTGTCATTTTCCTCATTTTGGGACTTCGATTAAGCAACGATCCGCCACCTTTTTGGACTTGGATTCATAAACTCATCCTCATGCCTTGTTAGGGCCTTTTTGGATTCATAGACGTTTCCGCAACCTTTTGGATTATTTCTCTTTTCGTCGTGTGTCTGCATCCTTCATTTTGGATTTGGATTCGTGAACTTCACATCTTTTTGGATTTAGCAAAAAAACGTAATCCTCATGCCTTGTTAGGGCTTTTTGGATTCACCAATCTTCCCATCCTGTTTTGATAAGTTATGTTTTGAAAATATACTTTACGTAATCATAATTAACTTTCAAACGATCTTGTTCTAGAAGCTAAATACCTTATAAACCATATGACCTTATTTATTGCAATTATTTTTCCTAATGCATTGATCTAATGGGATAAATGTTGGGTTAAAAGTTGATGAGTCAAATCACCATGGAAACAATTAGGACCAAATATGACATTAGGAGAAACTTCAAGATAGTGGACAAAATACAAGAAAGTTCCCCTGCTAGTGAAACTTTCCATTCCTTTATGATTCCCCTGCTATATAATAAAAGATGGAGATTTGGTCAAAGTAGTGATAAGAGTGAATATTTCTGTTTTGATTTAGTCATTATTATCTTATTTAGTTTCCATGTAAATTTGGTTTCCTTATGTTATAAAAGGAAACACCAGACTGTAGATTTATTCATAACTTCACTACGATAATGTAACCTACAGTGTTTTTGATCTCTAGGTGTGCGATTCAATGCATACACACCTAGAGTAGTTTGTGTTAATGATTAATACAAACTCTTTGGGAAAACTTCATCTTGTTAAACGTCTTGTTCTTGTCAATTCTATTATTCTGCTGTGTTCATCACATATACAATTGATAACCTAGAATAGTTGTTTAATTCTTAATTGAATTTAAACACGTTCAAGGCCTCTACGCAATATCTCAGTGATCTTGCCAGAACACTCAGAGTGATACCTTAGTGTTCACAGTGATGAGTGGAAACCCTTCTAGTGTTAACATCAAACAGCACTTGGTAGGTAACTTGCAAGATTCAGTATGAATCAAGCTCGTGACAACTGGAAAGCAACGATGGTGTGATTCTTTAGTGAATCAAACTTGTTCCAGGAATCGGATTTGACGGATTCAATCATGCGGATAATTTTAATCCAAATGATTCACTCTTTACGTTCGCAGTCAGCTTTGGACGGTCGAGTAAAGAGAACGGGTTTACCCGCGAAATCTTGTCAAGGAGATTTTTAAGTAAATCTACCTGCCACAAGTACGATATTTAATATCGTCCTTCGGTCTTCACTGACCGAAGGTAAAATGCTATCGAAATAGAATGAAATGTTCAAAGCCATTTCGTTCGTGTCTACTTATGTTGTGGCATTTGAAGACGGTGGCGTTGCAGAATCTGAGAAGAAGTCGTCCCCGCATGCTTATGTTTTATGCACTTAATACTTCATCTAATTCTAGAAAGCCTAAAAGTCAAGTCTTCCGCTGTATCGAACTATGAAGCTTTCAAGAATTACGAAGGTATAAGTATGTGGGACACGAAGTCACGAAGAGGCGAAGATCACAAGTGAAGGATGCACAAGATCAAGGAAAGATATTAATGCTAAAGATTGATATCAAAGATCACATCAGCATGTTCACTAGAAAAGAAAAAGACAAGAAAAACGAAGACTACGAGCTCAAGACAAGCATAGTATGCTAGGTTTATTTTATTATTGTAACTTGGGTAACGCCCTTGTTTGGAGTGACCTCCCTTAGGGGGAGATTGTTGGAAATACGTTTTACGTATTAGAAAGGATCGGTCACTCCATCAATAGTATAAGTAATAGCTCGTATTTTAGTTTATTTATACTTATTAAACAAAGCCCAAACCGAGCCCATATGTTGTATTGTGACAACCGTGGTTTTGGGTTTGTCACTTGGTCTTACTTTTAGATTATTTTATGTGTGTTTACTTGAATTGTGTGTTTGCGTGTTTATTTTGTGTGAACGATGTTGGTGTGGTTATCATATATGAGTATAGAGTACTCATAAGTAAATCGAGGAACGGTTATTTCATGTTCATGAGCTCACAAGTGGTGATTATGAAATGAAAATGGTGATATTGTGGTGTTTACGTATACGTATAAGTATTATAGTAATAGTGTATTTTTTTAGGATTTACGGTTTAGCATTTAGAGGTCTCGGGTGAGGTAATTATCTATATGAATATTTTTCGGGATGGTTTTAAGTCATTTAGGACTTAGTTATAAAGTTTATTTCAAAATTTGAGATTTTTTATAAAAGTGTATATTTTACGTCTTTTACGGTAAAACGCGTAATTTTGACTAGTTTCACGGTTTTGGGGTTTTGGAAGCTTTAGGGGCTGAAATAAATTAAGGAAAATTAAGGTAATATTATTAATACATATATTAATAATAAAAAGAAAAAAAAAACGAATTTTAAGGGTGCATAGTCGGTTTTGGACGCAGAAAAGAAGGGAAAAAGGGAAAAAGAGGGAAAAAAAGAAAGTGGGCTTATTTTTGGACTAGGATTTTATGTACACCCTATATATTGTTTTTAATCACAATCAAAATTCACTATTATTCCTTGGAGATTAAAAAAATTCGTGGGTTTTCATGAGGGTTTTTAGGGTTCCTCATAATTTTGGGGGTTTTCATAAATCAAAGGTAAACCTTCATAACCCTTTTTAATTTAATTGTTTGTGTTTAATTAATAATTCTTATGATGGATTAGGGTTAGGGTTTTTATAAACTCAGTAAATTAATGATGTTATAATCATAATATGATGATCATATAAATTATGGCTTGTAATTAGAGGGATTAGGGTTAATTAATGATGTTGATTTGTTTAAAACCCGTTTTTAAAAAAACTGGGCAGATTTTGTGTCAATTGTTTTGATCATATCGGGAGTTCTATAAACTCTTATTTTACGATCCAAGTACCCCTGGAAAGTTATTTGAAGTGGCTTTCCAATTCAAGAAACGAGAACTAAATTGGAGGTCGGGAAGTGGGTCAAAAACAGGTTACAACAGTCGAAGGTCAAAACAGTTTTGAATTCAGCCTGTTTTCTTTTTAAGTTTTGGGTTGTTTGGGGTACTTAGGGTTGCAATGGGATCTTCTCACGGACATGAGAGATGGTTTATATATTTTAGTAAGTATCTGCACTTGGGCTAAGATTGTGGTTTAGGGTAAGACCCTCTAATGGTAACAAACTTTTCATACGTTTAAAATCAGTAAATTCTGGATAGGTAGCAATATATACACATATATCAGGGCCTTAACAGTAGCTTTAAGGTTAGGGCAAGTGGGAGGTTTTAGCTAACATATGTAAAAGTATGAATATTCCTTTTATAGAGATCATGGGTATGTTTAAGGGGGAGATCTTCCCATAGTTTAAGGTATGAAAAACGGGACTGTTTTGGGTAAAATGTTAACGGGACGGGTTATGAAGTAAAAGGAGTTAAGGGCTTTATAGAGGGGTGTAATGAGATGCTTAGAGCATATAATGAGGTATTTATATAGGAGGGGGCTAGATGTCCATCATAGGTTGATGAGCCGTTTTAGTGATTGGTTCATGTTTTGATTATGTGTTTTTGGTTTGTTAGCTTTTTGCTAGTGCCAGGACGTTTGGAGAAGCTCAATCAGGTGAGTTTCATAGTCCCATGTTTACTATTGATATTGACTTCCAGATGGGATGGAAGAGACACTGTGTTGAGTTATTTATAAATTGATGTTGTGAATGTTTTTATGGTTTTGTGATGGACTTGTGTGTACACTTATGTGATTAACTGCTATGTGATTCTTGATTGTGTATGATTTGGATCAGGGGATACGTGCCGTCTCAGTTATTGTGGTTTGACAAGGTAGGGGCCTTGTGGTTTGCCAAGGTAGTGGCCTTGGGATAGGTACATAGTGTGATCATCTATGGTACCATGATGTTGTTTGGCAAGGTAGGAGCCTTGGATTGGTTTGGTATGATTAATCTTGATTGATAGTTGTTAATGCATATTTGTAACACATTGTCCATATGTTCTTTTTGTTAAAAATACGTTTTTACGTATTTATGAAGGATCGGTCGCTCCAACGATAATTATGTAACGGGCTCGTGATCTATTTACTTTATGTATAGTCCATATAGCCCACATGTAGGGTGGGCTATATATATCCCCTCCTAGCATGTTAGGAGGGGTTGTTGATTATCATTTTCACTTAATCATTCCTTTTTCACTTTCTCTCTCTAACTTCTCTCCCTTCTCTCCATTCTCTCTCTAATCCCTCATCTCTTTCCTTCATCTTCTTCTTTATTTATCAATCAATCAACCAACCTAATCCATCAAATCCATCATATAGAATAGGCCATTAATCTCGTAGACCTTCAATTGGTATCAAGAGCCAAGGTTTGATTGGTTTATTCTCCTTTTATTTTCTTTTTGATTTTGGTGGGTTTTTGATTTAATCATGCTTAAACTTTAAAAATTTTGTATTTTTTATAAAAAGTTTGTGGTTTTATGTGTTAAATCATATCAAATCTTCAAATTTACTTACTTTTTAGATAAAAAATCACAAATTTTTATATAAAAATCAAAAATTTCTTTATCAAATCTTAAAAAGTTTGTGTTTTTATAAAAAGTTGTGTTTTTCTCTTTTTAATTTTGAATTTTTTTGATTAAATCCTTTTTATTTTGATGCCTTTTTGTTTGAAATCCTTAAATTGAACTTTTAATTTTGTCCTTTTTTTATTTTTTTATTTTTTTAATCAATTTTGCCACTTTAATTTTTCTATTATTAGTTTTCTAAATTTTTTATCAATTTCATCCTTTTTATTTTTTAATTTTTGTTTTTATTAGTTTTCTTTAAGTTTTTATAATCAGTTTTTTTTATTTTATATAATCAAGTTAAATTTTTTATATACCAGTTTTTATATATAATTTTTTATTATATCTGGGTTTCGAGTCTGTCCAGTTGTCCAATACCAGTCCTTCAGTCCTTTATCATCGAGGTTATCAAGGTTTTCATCATATCAGTCCGCTTCATCAAAAATATCAGTCCTTTATAAAGTTGGTCTGTTTTTCAAAAATATCAATCCGCTTCATCAAGTTCCGGGTGAACAAAACATCCGGACGAAAAAAGTTCCGGACGAACAAACAAAGTTCCGGGTGAACGAAACTTCCGGGTGAAGAAAAAGTTCCGGGTGAAGACAAAAAGTTCCGGGTGAAGAAAAAAGTTCCGGGTGAAGACAAAAAGTTCCGGGTGAAGAAAAAAGTTCCGGGTGAAGGAAAAGTTCCGAATCAAACTCTTAAGTTCCGAATCAAACCGACAAGTTCCGCACCAACCAGTTCCGAACCAAACTCTTCCGAATCAATTTTTTTGAAAAACTTCCGAATCATTTTTTGAAAAACTTCCGATTCAGAACTCTTCCGAATAAATGAAAAGTTCCCAATGAAACCATTTCAAACATAACGGACAAATTTTCGACACAAAACTATAACCCACTCGAACCTCACCTCTTCTCTCTCTCGACTCGACACCCTCCACTCGACACCATCAAAACCTCCCTCGAATCACAAACCCACTCTCAACTTAGACTCAGAAAACTCATAAAAACTTGACTCGAATCAATCAGCACCCCTCACCTCACAAACTCTCGGACTCTCTCACCCTCACGACACAACCCTCGGCACATTCCTTACCCTCACGACAGTCTCAAACAAAAACTCCACACTTAAAAACACCCTCCCTCGTCCCAGACCCTCGTCTCACACCCTCTCCCGACTCACACCCTCGCAACACCCTCAATCCCCCCAACACCCTCCCTCGACACAAGACCCTCACACCCCCTCCAGACTCACACACTCCAAAGCAAACACCCTCGACGACACACAGCCTCACCAGACACTCTCTCGTATCACCAACAAAACCCATTAACACAAATCCCTCTCAAACTCACATCTCCCATCCGACTCTCTCGAAAACCCTCTCAACAACCAACACAGAAAGACGCTACAAAAGAAGAGGGACTCAACAAAAACATTAAAATAAACCTACCCGAGACCTTATTTTCAAGATCTTGAAGCCATAATCTCATTGTGTTCTTCAAACGATTGTTGCATTCAAACCTAAAGATGATTTGAGTTAGGGGATTCGTATAATTTGTTTCGTGGGTTTGTTTCTGGTTATATAGATAAGAGCAGACTTTTCTTGAGTGAGATTAGGCTTGTGATTGAGAGATAATTGGGAGAGAGAGAGATCAAAGAGAAAGAAAGCAGACGAAGTGTTTTGTGAGAGAGAGAGAAAAGATTAGGTTTGAATATTATTGTTAGGCGGATATAACAAGGAAAAAGGAGTGGGGCGGTGGAGGCATTTTATTGGGCCACGTGTGGTGAAATTATATACACGCCACGTTTTTAGACGGAGGAAACAATGTGCAACATTTTTGACAGCAATTGATTTTTTTTTTGGGCCACGTAGAAATCAAACTTTCCAATCAGATTTTTTTTTTTTTTTTTTATTTTTCAGATTTTTGTTAAGTTTTCTTTTATAAAATTAGATTTTTTTTTCTTTTCTTATATTCATTGTTTTCTATTTCGTGTGAAATTTTTATAAAATCAGATATTCAAAAGCTTATTATTAGTACTTATTTTCTAAATCTCATTTATTTTTTATTTTTTATTTTTCGTTAAATTAATTTTTTTTATTTTAAAATATCACATTTTATTTTAAACTATCACATTTTATTGTTAGTTTTGTAATATTTTGTTTATTAATTTTTGACAAACCGTGTAGAGGCGGGTATTTTTTTTTAAAAAAAATAATAATAATAATACATTTGACGGGTTAAACGTTTTTGTGGCCGGATTTGACGACAAAGTGACGAGTCAACGTGACGGATTTTTGATCGGGCTTAATTCATAATCGTTTGAGCCGACAACATCTTTTGAGCCAAATCGAATTTCCTCGATTTTCAATGGACTCGTTAAATTCGACACTTAAAGAGGGAGACTTGCATCGAATGCAAGACAAAGCTCGAGAAAGTGGTATAAATTCATTTCAAATGCTCCAGTCTCATCTTGTCACTCTTTCGGGAATTCAAGGAAGGAGCGAATTTGTGACAATCTTTGGACAAGATCGTCATATATTCATCGACTCAATTTTTACCACTTGACCCAACTCGCCGAGCAACTCAACCATGGAAAATTTAATCACTCTGCATCGGCACTTGCCTATAAGGATCTTGTGACACAACTCATGCCTTTCCTCCAATTCAATTTCATTAAGCCTGAAAGTTCTGTGATTTGCCAATCATTTCTTCGAGATACACATACCGAGCTTCGTGTTTTCCGTGATACAATATTGAAACTCATGACATCGGTCTCGTCTTCGATTTATCAACAATCACAACTTCAGCAAACGTATGATAATGGAGTGCAAGAATCAATGTCGCAGATGCAAGAGGAGATTGGTCATACGGTTGACAACTTGGAGCCTAACGATGGCAAGAGCACGGATTCAGAAGGACAACATGATACCAGTGGCACGTCGGGGAATGTTCACGAAATCTCTCTTGATGACACCTTACCCATTTATGACGAAGAGTCGGCAAACATGGTACAATGTAATGTTGTTTATGATGTATATGCTGATGACATGCCGCATATTGGGCATTCTAAACCTAATTATGACAAACATGGGATGGAAAAGAGTGATACAAATACCACTTCTGATTCATCCGATGAGAGTCATAATGGGGGAGAAAGTGTTCAAAATGCTAAACATCATGAAAAATGCTTTATAACTGCTTCGTTAACTGATTCTGATTCCAAGATTAAAGATCTCGAAACGATCGTAGCTCGGCAATCAAAAGATCTTGAGGATGCCAAACTTGAATTTTCTAAGAAAACGGACAAATTTGAAACATACTTTGAAAAACTTGAAAAGTCAAACGTTGTTCTTGAAAGAAAATTGGATCAAACTGTTCTAGATTCTAAAGCTGAAAAGGATAATCTTTTGAAACAAATTCAGTTACTAGAGTCTAAATTGGCATCCCAAGATAGAGTGCTTAAAGAATGAGACATTAAAGGCCCAAGTACAGTAAAAGGTTTTTGCTATAGCTGCGTTGAAAAACGAGTTAAGGAAAACTAGAGGACCTAGTGTGGACACTAAGCTTGAAAAACCATCAATCTTGGGGAAACCGCCTACAAATCAGTTCGTCAGACAACCGATTGTCAGACAACCTACTGCATTTAGATCCGAGCGACCACAATCCTCGAGACCGCGGTTTGCCTCCCAAGTTGATGTGGGTCATATTTCTAGAACAGTTACTCCACCAACTAGACCTAATGTGACTAAATCAGTTTTAGCAAGACCTCATCACATGATTGCCCCTAGTTTCTCTAAAAATAGTTCAATGAACACGTCTAGAACTAGTTCAAATGATGTGCGCCATGATTTTAGTCAAAGGGAAGCTATTCAAAAGACACAAGTAAGAGATAGGAATTTCAAACCTAGTCAGATGCCTTCTAGTTTACCCAACACTGCTAACCGTAGCATGCCCAATTCTAGGAGCATCAATCAATCATCTAGGGATTCTAGATCTTACTCGGACATTAAATATGCTACTTGTAAAACATGTAGAAAATGTGTCTTTACGGCAAATCATGATTCTTGTATCAAGAAATTACTTGACGAGGTGAACTCCCGTGCTAGACTCAAATCCCAGTGGGTTGCTAAAATCAAACCTTTTGGTAAAATGTGGCGCCCCACTGGTAGAACTTTCACTCTTGTAGGAAACGAGTGCCCTTTAACTAGGATAGTCTCTGATTCTACGAAGACTACTAGGGAGGAAATTGCAAAGGATGATACATCACTTAAGCCTGAACTTAAGATTTTCTATAAAAGGAAACGTTTGCCAACTAAGACAAGTGAATCATCCCCTCAGGCCACCTCTGACACAAGTAAAGCCAACTGTGAACCCCCACGTGCTTCAAAAATAGATATCTCTAACCCATGCAAAAGTATACAAACTCCTAATGAGAATGCAGGTACCAAAGTTGATGTTCCAAAAGAACGAAGCGGTTCAATTGTTGTATACCGTTCAACTAAGGACACTCTTAGAGTTTGGTTGCTAAAGAAGCAGATATCAGAGAAATAAATGTCTCAGGGGATTCATGGTTAAGCTGCAAATAGGACTTACAGTCACATAACAGACTGTAACTCGTTCTCCAAAGACAGGAAAGTTCATCCCGATGATGACTTATCCTAAAAACGAGAAATTCATTTTTCTCGGGCATGAGCTTATGTTAAAAACATTCCACGTTTTTAAGCTCATGCACTAGGACTTATAGTCACATCACAGACTATAACTCGATCTTCAAAGAAAGGAAAGTTTATCGCCGATGGTAAACTTATCCTAACAACGAGAAATTAATTTTTCTCGGGCATGAGCTTATATAAAAAACATTCCAAGTTTTTTAAGCTCATGCACTATGACTTACAGTTAAATGTCAGACTGTAACTCGAACTTAAAATAAAGGAAAGATTATCTTTTATGATAACTTATCCTCTTAACGAGAAATTCACCTTTCTCGGTCATGAGCTTGTTTTAAAACATTCGAAGTTTTAAGCTCAGAAAGGAAAGTGTATCTTTTAAATAAGAGAACTTTTCCTCGTAACGAGAAATTAACCTTTCTCGGACATGAGCTTTCTGTTAAAACAGTCAAAGTTTTCAAGCTCATGAACACGACTTCTAAGTAAATGTCAGCTTAGGACTCGTTCTTCAGATAAAAGGAAAGTTTATCGCCGATGATAAACTTATCCTTAACAACGAGAAGTTTACAACTTCTCGGACTTGAGCTTCCTAAGATATTCCAAATCTTAAGCTCAAGTAATTGGTTTTTCAAAACTTTGAACACAATTTTTCGAGAATTTCTCAAAAGGTTTTTTCTAAATCTTTCAAAATTGTGTGTTCAAAAATGTTTTGATAAAAAGAGCATGTCTTCTGGAATCGATAATATTTACGAACCTATAAATGTCATTCAATAATGACACGGGGTTGTAAATAAAGTTCGAGCAGAAGTTCAAACTTTTAAAACATGCTCAAAATGGTTTGCTATTATTTCAGATAGCAACCCGCTTTTCATAATCAAGTCAAGCATTTCACCGGAAAGCTTTGACTCAACAACGGGAATTAATTTTCTCGGGGACGTGACGAGGTGACCAACATTCGTGAACAAGAACCATGTGAATCTTTCATATGATGTTCTCCATCATTCAGGTCCTACCTCCGTAAATTGTTAATCTTGTGAATTCATTATTATATATGATCTTTGCACGTAATGAATACCTTACACTCGTGTTTAAAAGGTATTTAATTTACGTTTCAAGTACACCCTCATTAATTTGAGGGGGAGCTTGTGTAATTCATGAAGATAATTGGATTTGCATTTTTCTTCCCAAATTTTCTTAAAATGCTATTAAATCAATTGATATTAAAAACATCGATTGGGTTAATATTTTTAATATGGGGGAGAAAATGTGATTTAATATGGGATATGATCAATCATAAATGGTTTGACTTAAAGTGATAGCTCATCCCGACATGTGCAAAATGTTTTCGGATATCGTGGCATATGTTAAGGGGGAGCAAAATGGATTTGCACTTCAAAATGGATTTCATGGTGACATACACTTACCCAAAACATCTCTATTCACGACGGTGAAGATTGTGGTGACATAAGGATGGTAGGATAGGTTAAAGTCCAATGATTTCTCTAGAACCGGAGGAATCTTCCCAAGGACATTCCATAGCTAGAAATAGTAGTCCTTAGGAAAGATGGAGAAAGATTGTGAACGTAGCTAAATGCCGACCAAGTACTTAAGTTAGCACTGGAACAATCACAACAAGGTGCTAGTGATGACGTATTGGTAAGCATTGAAGGGGTTGAAGAATGAACAATAATTGTAAAGATAAAGGGTGTAAAGAAAGAAGCCCTCCTTACAACTTTAGGCAGAAACCGGGTCAATACATATGCTATTGAGATCATTTTTGTTAATGATTTTCGATATTGAAGAAAGACATCATGGACCCAGTGATGCAATGCACAACCCTTCCCAGCTAACTCAAGTATCTCTCAAAAGGTATTTGTTTTAATCACACGGAGATCAACACGTTATCTATTGGTTTATTCACTCCGAATAGACTGGTATTGAAAAGGTGGCACTCCTCTCCAGCCTCCGATCACTAAAAATCCAAAATGCACGATCGAGTCTAGAGCCATTTGAGATCATCAAATATCTCATTAGGACACGCTTTCATATTTCCTTGCTTCTTCACACACTGTGAAAAGTAAGAAAGATCTTAAGATTCCTACGCAAAATCTTCATGATCTTGCCTGAACATCCGAGTAATACGAAAGTATTTACAATGAAGATGGAAATCCTTCTTGAGCGAATATCAAAAAGCTCATGGTAGGTGACTTGTGCGATTCTTTATGAATCAAACTTGTGATAACTGGAAAGCAACAGTGGTTTAATTCTTAAATGAATTTAAACACGTTCCAGGCCTCTACGCAATATCTTAATGATCTTGCAAGAACATTCAGAGTAATACTATTAAGTATTTACAGTGACGAATGGAAATTCTTCTAGTGTTAACATCAAACAGCACTTGGTAGGTAACTTGCAAGATTCTATATGAATCAAGCTAGTGACAACTGGAAAGCAACGATGGTGCGGTTCTTAATTGAACTTCACTTGTTCCAGGAACATGAATTGACGGCTTCAAATCATGCGGATAATATTATCCAAATGATTCACTCTTTACGTTCGCAGTCTGCTTTGGACGGTCGAGTAAAGAGAACGGGTTTACCCGCGAAATCTTGTCAAGGAGGTTCTTTATTGAAACTACCTGCCACAAGTACGATATTTAATATCGTCCAACGGTCTTCACCGACCGGAGGTAAAATGCTACCGAATTAGAATGAAATGTTCAAGGCCATTTCATCCGTGTATATTGTTTTGTTGCTAACTGTCTTATGCAGCGTAACAAGAAGGTGGCATTGCGGTGTACAAACCAGAAGAAGTCGTTACCACATGCTTATACTACATACAATTAGTACTTCAACAAATTCAAGAAAGCCTGAAGGTCAAGTCTTCCTCTGTATCAAACTCTGAAGCTTTCAAGAATTTAAAAGTACGAGTATGTGGAACATGAAGTCACAAAGAGGCAAATATCACAAGTGAAGAATGCACAAGGTCAAGGCAAGGAAACATGCTCAAGACTAAAGTCAAAGATCACATCAAGCATATTCACAAGAACAAGATCGAAGACTCAAGCATAGATGCTAGGTTTAAGATTTTGTAAAAAGATGTGACCTCCCTTAGGGGGAGATTGTTGGAAATACGTTTTTCCCAATAAAGTCTCGGTCACATCTTAGTTAGCATAGATCACGAGTTATAGACTATTTAGAACTTTGTTTCTTGGAGCGACCTCCCTTAGGGGGAGATTGTTAGAAATACGTTTTTACGTATTTATGAAGGATCGGTCGCTCCAACGATAATTATGTAACGGGCTCGTGATCTATTTACTTTATGTATAGTCCATATAGCCCACATGTAGGGTGGGCTATATATATCCCCTCCTAGCATGTTAGGAGGGGTTGTTGATTATCATTTTCACTTAATCATTCCTTTTTCACTTTCTCTCTCTAACTTCTCTCCCTTCTCTCCTTTCTCTCTCTAATCCCTCATCTCTTTCCTTCATCTTCTTCTTTATTTATCAATCAATCAACCAACCTAATCCATCAAATCCATCATATAGAATAGGCCATTAATCTCGTAGACCTTCAATCTTTTGTTGATGATTGTTATCCACAGTTTGTAACTGATTTAGCGTTGGAGTCTAAACCTATGACTCTCACCAACTTTATGTTGACGTGTTTTAGTGTCTCTTTCAGGTAATGCTATGGGTAGTAATGAGAACTTAAGTGGCTAGGACTTGGAGAGAGTAGGAATGCATATAGAAGGATATCCCCGTTCCTTCTTAGATTCTTTTGCTTGTTTTATAAGTGATACTGTTGGCACCTATATGTTTGATTTGTTGTGTTATTTGTTTGTCTTGGGTAAGAGGTAGGACTGTTACCTACTTACCTAGACTCCTGCTTTGTTGAGATATTGTCATGACATTTGTGTCACCATTTTATGACAATTCTTATATCATTTAGTTATCTCTATAGACACGCTATTGTTGTGATGATATCCATACGTCGTGCCCCATATTCCGCCATGGTGGGGTGTGACCGAATGGTAACAGAGACAATGGTTATAGAGAATTAGGTTACCTAGTCGTGTAGCCTAGTCTATAGCTTAAGGGTCCCTACATATAGGCGTCATAGGAGTATGTGTGCATTTTATATTAATTGATGTGTTTGGATGTTATTTATTGCGATATTTTGACTAGTATGAATTGAACCATAGTAAGTTCATACTTAGCTACATGTTATTTTCTTTTCGAGTTTTGAATAGTGTGGGTTGAACTATAGTCGTATAAGCTAGTCATTGTTGGATTCTGTTTAATTACATTTTCATGTTCTTTATACATTTTAAATTTTGTCTACGGTGGTTCAGCTGGATTACGAGTTTATATGTTTCATGCATTGGCTACGTTATTTTAATACATGGATTTTGGATCTTACTTTATGTTGTGGTTATGTGCTTATATGAGTTGTAGGATCTATGTGCTTATTTGAGTTGGTAGACCGATGTGTTATGTGTAGTATTAATTCTTATAAGTGTCATCAGAGGAGGGAGTGCATTGGTGAAAGAGGACTTATATAAGTATGGTGGCCAACATAGTTATACAAGTACCACGACATCAATGGATTCCTAAGTATGGTTGCATGAAAGAGGGTTAATACATGTTTGTATAGTATATGTTGGATGGATTTGAGTGTATGTACGCCTATGCCTATATGTAAAATTATTTTCTACTTATCGGTTGTATTCTTGGGATGGTTGCTAGCTCGTTTCTCTTTGGGATGTTCAACTTCTGTAGTAGCGCATTTATCGAGTTCTCATTTCACGTGGTTGTTTGTACGGTACTTTTGGTGTAGAAGCTATTGGGAGGGTGAAGATTTATTTTGGAATAACGATATCTTTTGTTTTGAGTCTTACATGGTAAAAAAATGGAACTTGCAAATAGTAAAAAAGAAAAAAATTAGTTGTTGGTAGTCCATAAAATGAGGGTAAAGTGTCGAAAACATGTTTGAAATAAAGTGGAATATAAATTATTATTTTTTTACATTTAAGCATGGCTTGTTTATTTTAAAATATTTTGGTTTTGATCACCTAAAGTTATTGTTCTTTAGTTAGAATTTTTTTTTCTTTTTTTTTATTAAATTAAATATGTTAAAGTCATGTATTTAATCATATGATGAGTGAGAGTTTTAATTTTCTGGAATTAAAATAAATTAGGGTTTAAAATCGTTTTGGGTCATAACTTGTTCGTTTTAAAAACTTTTTGGGTGATTCAAAAGCCTAAAATTATGTACTCAGAACGTACTTTTCAAATATTTAGAATGTTTAGCAAATGGAGGTCAGTAGCTAAGTCTAACTAATTGTACAAGTGTCGAGTTCAAGGTTAATTTTCAGACAACATGGTTTAAACTTATGTTTTGGGTATTTTGGGTTAATGAATACTTGGAGGGTTAACATAGAGATGAGTTGGGATAGAATTTGAGATTTATTTAGACCTTAGAGCACATGGTTATATCTTGATTAGTTTTGATTTATGGTATTTATGAGTAAGACTGAAATCGGGGTGACAGTTTTAAACCCGTCAAGTTATGTGATGGCTCCTAACTTGTTTTCAAGACAATTCTTGTTTGATGAGTTGCGAGATTTAGTTAGGTTGGTTACATATCTTTATGGTTTTGATAAGTTTACTCGCGGACGGTTAAGGCTCATGTGTTGTTGGTTGAGATTATTTTGGTATAAACTGAGTTCACGTTTGAACGTGAAGTTTTTATCAGGGATATGCATCCTCGTTTGTTTGCTGAGAATAAGTTTGAGTTTGGGAGTGAATCTCGGGACGAGATTTCTATTAGGAGGGAGTGATGTGACAACCGTGGTTTTGGGTTTGTCACTTGGTCTAACTTTTAGGTTATTTTATGTGTGTTTACTTGAATTGTGTGTTTACGTGTTTATTTTCTGTGAACGATGTTGGTGTGGTTATCGTATATGAGTATAGAGTACTCATAAGTAAATCGAGGAACGGTTATTTCATGTTCATGAGCTCACAAGTGGTGACTATGAAATGAAAATGGTGATACCGTGGTGTTTACGTACACGTATAAGTATTATAGTAATAGTGTATTTTTTTTAGGATTTACGGTTTAGCATTTAGAGGTCTCGGGTGAGGTAATTATCTATATGAATATTTTTCGGGATGGTTTTAAGTCATTTAGGACTTAGTTATAAAGTTTATTTCAAAATTTGAGATTCTTTATAAAAGTGTATATTTTACGTCTTTTACGGTAAAACGCGTAATTTTGACTAGTTTCACGGTTTTGGGGTTTTGGAAGCTTTAGGGGCTGAAATAAATTAAGTAAAATTAAGGTAATATTATTAATACATATATTAATAATAAAAAGGAAAAAAAACGAATTTTAAGGGTGCATAGTCGGTTTTGGACGCAGAAAAGATGGGAAAAAGGGAAAAAGAGGGAAAAAAAGAAAGTGGGCTTATTTTTGGACTAGGATTTTATGTACACCCTATATATTGTTTTTAATAACAATCAAAATTCACTATTATTCCCTGGAGATTAAAAAAATTCGTGGGTTTTCATGAGGGTTTTTAGGGTTCTTCATAATTTTTGGGGTTTTCATAAATCAAAGGTAAACCTTCATAACCCTTTTTAATTTAATTGTTTGTGTTTAATTAATCATTCTTATGATGGATTAGGGTTAGGGTTTTTATAAAATCAGTAAATTAGTGATGTTATAATCATAATATGATGATCATATAAATTAGGGCTTGTAATTAGAGGGATTAGTGTTAATTAATGAGGTTGATTTGTTTAAAACCCGTTTTTAAAAAAACTGGGCAGATTTTGTGTCAATTGTTTTGATCATATCGGGAGTTCTATAAACTCTTATTTTACGATCCAAGTACCCCTGGACAGTTATTTGAAGTGGCTTTCCAATTCAAGAAACGAGAACTAAATTGGAGGTCGGGAAGTGGGTCAAAAATAGGTTACAACAGTCGAAGGTCAAAACAGTTTTGAATTCAGCCTGTTTTCTTTTTAAGTTTTGGGTTGTTTGGGGTACTTAGGGTTGCAATGGGATCTTCTCACGGACATGAGAGATGTTTTATATATTGTAGTAAGTATCTGCACTTGGGCTAAGATTGTGGTTTAGGGTAAGACCCTCTAATGGTAACAAACTTTTCATACATTTAAAATCAGTAAATTCTGGATAGGTAGCAATATATACACATATATCAGGGCCTTAACAGTAGCTTTAAGGTAAGGGCAAGTGGGAGGTTTTAGATAACATATGTAAAAGTATTAATATTCCTTTTACAGAGATCATGGGTATGTTTAAGGGGGAGATCGACCCATAGTTTAAGGTATGAAAAACGGGACTGTTTTGGGTAAAATGTTAACGGGACGGGTTATGAAGTAAAAGGAGTTAACGGCTTTATAGAGGGGTGTAATGAGATGCTTAGAGCATATAAATGAGGTATTATATAGTAGGAGGCTAGATGTCCATCATAGGTTGATGATCCGTTTTAGTGATGGGTTCATGTTTTGATTATGTGTTTTTGGTTTGTTAGCTTTTTGCTAGTGCGAGGACATTTGGAGAAGCTCAATCAGGTGAGTTTCATAGTCCCATGTTTACTATTGATTTTGACTTCCAGATGGGACGGAAGAGACACTGTGTTGAGTTATTTATAAATTGATGTTGTGAATGTTTTTATGGTTTTGTGATGGACTTGTGTGTACACTTATGTGATTAACTGCTATGTGATTCTTGATTGTGTATGATTTGGATCGGGGGACACGTGCCGTCTCAGTTATTGTGGTTTGACAAGGTAGGGGCCTTGTGGTTTGCCAAGGTAGTGGCCTTGGGATAGGTACATAGTGTGATCATCTATGGTACCATGATGTTGTTTGGCAAGGTAGGAGCCTTGGATTGGTTTGGTATGATTAATCTTGATTGATAGTTGTTAATGCATATTTGTAACATATTGTCCATATGTTCTTTTGTTGATGATTGTTATTCACAGTTTGTAACTGATTTAGCGTTGGAGTCTAAACTTATGACTCTCACCAACTTTATGTTGACGTGTTTTAGTGTCTCTTTCAAGTAATGCTATGGGTAGGAATGAGAACTTAAGTGGCTAGGACTTGGAGAGAGTAGGAATGCATATAGAAGGATATCCCCGTTCATTCTTAGATTCTTTTTCTTGTTTTATAAGTGATACTGTTGGCACCTATATGTTTGATTTGTTGTGTTATTTGTTTGTCTTGGGTAAGAGGTAGGACTGTTACCTACTTACCTAGACTCCTGCTTTGTTGAGATATTGTCATGACATTTGTGTCACCATTTTATGACAATTCTTATATCATTTAGTTATCTCTATAGACACGCTATTGTTGTGATGATATCCATACGTCGTGCCCCATATTCCGCCATGGTGGGGTGTGACATGTATTGGCCGGCGGCCCAATGTAAGCCAAAGCCTATCTCATGGGCTTGGGTATATAAACCCTCTCCTTAGATGGAGAGAGTGTGGTTTCATTTTCAATTTACACATAGTTCTTTAATTTCTCTCTCTAGAAGTGTGTGAAATTATCTATCTTTCTATCTCTTTCTCTCTCTAAAACATAAGCAAGATTTAAAATATCCTACAAAGTTATCAATGAATAAACCCTAAGGCCTCCTTTTATAGATACAAGGAGCCTTAAACATAAAGCTATGTATCAACTATTCTAGGAAGATATTAAACAGATAAACATAAGAAATACAATATTCGAATATATCTACCTAGCTTATACAAAACGTGTTGACTTAACAGCTAATGATCTTTGATCAGTGGCTTGATGTTCTCTTGTCAGTGTCTTGATTGTCAGCGGCTTGATTACTCTTGTCAGCGTCTTGACTCCCTTTATCAGCAGCTAGAGACTTAGATAATCTTATTCCCAACAATCCTCCCCTAAACTTGATATTTACCCTAATCATCAAGTTTCTAAATAAAAACAAAATACAGAGAGGATTCTTATAAATAAACCTATTCTTCAATTTGAGAGTGGAGAAACTTGATCAACACCCACGCCACTAGAATAATCAACCTTCAGCTTTGTGCTCACAATATTCTTCAATGTGTATCGTGTCAGTGGATAATTTCTATCCACCAAAAAGTATTCTGAGAACTTTGTTGTGCAAAGATGATACACTGCAACAGTTGAAAACAAACGCCACTCCATACCCGTCAAGTCATCAAGATCCAGCCAAACTGGACCAGCTTCATCATGATCAAACATTCTTCCGAATGTTGACCATATCTTGTTTCCACCTTGAGTTGAAGGAGCTACAACTTCATACTTCTCTTTCAATAGACCCCTGATAGTAGTAAAAATAAACTCTTTTAGGAAAAAGAGGTATACATGGAACGTATTAAGTGCACGTTTAGGAAAACGTAAACACTAATGACCCAATGTGAGTTTGTTCACCAAGGAGGACTTAGGCGTGTGTCAAATTTGTAACGTTTTATTGATATTGATGAGATGAAAAAAGATAGAAATGAAATGACGGATTATGCTTAAAATTAAGCTACGACGTACAAAACAAAAAATCATAAAAATCGACAAAATTAAAAATTTATCTTTAAATTTATTAAAAAATTACAATAAATCCCTAAAATATATCTAAGGTTTAAAAATAAAGAAAACATCTTGAAACTTTTTAAAGTAATTAATATTTAATTTTTAATTGCTAATTAAATCCCTAAATATCAAATAAATTAACAAAAAGCCCAAACTAAGATTTTAAAACATGTAAACCTAAAAAGTATTCTAACTAAGCTAAAAAGCATTTTTCCAATTTTTTAAACTAATTAAATCTACTTTTAAACCCTAAAAACAATTTTTAACTTAAAAACGTAAAACCGAAAAACGTGACGAAAATAAATTTTTACCTAAAAAATAAATAAAAAATCACCAAAAAGTCCCAAATAATATAAATAAGATATAAAAACCACCAAAACTTTTTCTAACCTTTTAAATAATTTTATATTAGTTTTTAAAGATTAATTAAAACCTTAAAAATCAAATAAAATATTAAAAAGTCCAAAAAAAGTTTTTATGACTTGTAAAACTTTGTTATATTAATGAAAGACTAAAAAGTATTTTTATAGAAATTTTATATAACCTAAATATATTTTTAAACCACTTAAAATTAAAAACAAATTAAAATATTCCTAGAAATTAATTAAATAATGGGGAAAATCTCAAACTTAACCCAAAAGTCGTAAATATTATAACTATGAAGGGAAAAATTAAATAAGCAATATTTGTTATCTCAATAAGCTGTTATGATGCTTAATAGCCCACGACTTTAATTAATAAGCTAAAACAAATACTCCTAAAAATAGTTAATGAGTTGGAAGGCTAACAATAAAAACCCTCACAGATCAATGGTTAACAAATACAACCCTCCAGCGAGAGGTCACGTGTTCGAGTCCATGCTGTGACTGGTTTTTGTATTTCTTTTTTTTTATTTCTTTTTGTTTCTATGCACTTCAAACAACAATACTTGATACTTTTCACTTGTTAATATCCAAGATTAAACCACAAGTCGTGAATAAAAGGTCACAAGAACCAAGAAGATGAACAAGAGACTTGTGTTGACAGTTTAAGCAAAGGGGGTTTTGGATGAGCCCATTTTGGGTGTGATGATTTTGCTGGGCTCACAAGGCACCCTCACAACCTTTGGGTTGTAAGGAGTCAATAACAAACAATAACAACAACAATCAACACAATTTAAAGCAAATTCAAGCAAAATCATAAAAAGAAAGTCATGGTCTGGTGGTTTGTAGCTATAACAGTGAGTGTGATAAGCAATTATAAGCAATAAAAGACCTCTAAACATTAGATACCAGCTAATATATCCTAAGACCAACCTAAAATTTATTAGTGTACCAAAGTTCAAGCCACAAAAACCAAAATTCCACCTCCAAAACATGCTAGTGCAAATGATAGGAAGTTAAATGCTTATGCTGATGTGTTGTGCACAAAAGTGAATTTTAGACTTCCAAAACTTGCAAATTAGCTTACCAACTCCAATCTAAACTACAAGCAACCCTAAACTAGCCTAATATCTAATTACTACCAAGATTTCAAGAACCAAAAGCACTAAATCATCCCTGTAATGCCCTACTGTATTTTTGAAAGCCTTTTGTAAGCAAACTTGTAACTTTGTTTTTTATTCTACACTAACTAAACCAAAGATAACAATAAACTATTCTAACCTTACTAGATGTGTCTAGGTATGCCTTACCCCTACTGTGTGTTACCAGTAGCAAGAATAACACAAATCCAAACACCCCTTAATCTTACTTTAATGAAAATTTTCAAAGAATTTTGCAAACTAAGACATACAAAACACTTGAATTCAGCTCAAACATGCATCTATTATTGAAATAAGAACAACTCAAGTAAATGATATCAAGGACAAGTAGATTTCCACACATAGACTTTTGACACCAAGAACAAGCAATTACTTAGAACTAAAAGGGAAGAGAGCTATCATACCATCTCTGGTCTTGTTTAGACCAGAGGGTTCACAAACTACAAACAACACAAGCTTTGATGGTTTGAGCAACTGAAGTGGAAGGAGATGGTTGTGGGGTGCTTGATGTGGTTTTACAGCCGAACCAAGCATCAAGAAACTAGGTCCAATTGACAAGGTTTCCCACTGCTTAAAAACAAATGAAAACAAACCCAAGATATGAAGCCAAATCACAAGAATATCACAATCTCGCTTATGAATTAGATACATCAGCTTTTGGTGGTAGTACACAGATTACAATAGTATAAGGTGACAAAATGGCTAGTCTAGTGCAAGAATTTAGTTCCCACTAGCCCAATACCAATCTTTATCACTTCACTGCCCCTTGGTTAGTTAAAAACCACAAGGCTATGATCAATGATAAAGCAAGGCCAAGCTGTTTGAAGCTAAAAGGATTTGTAGAATAACTAGCTTAGAACTTTTTTAGAAAAATTTTAGAGAGTAATTATTTGAGACAGATTCAATGACAACTTAAAAACATAAAACCATAAATAGGACTTGCTTTCTTCACACAAAAACTTTACCAACTGTCTTATTAATCAAGAAAAGGAATTACAAGTGTGTGAACCAGGAAAACAAGAAAAAGTCTAAATTAACTAAATCACATGCCTTATATATACTAGATGGAGGATTCTATAAAGATGAAAACTAAAACCCTAATGATGTATACAATTCCAGAAAAGCCCTTGGCGTTTGAATTAAGCCTCTTGGTCAAAAAGTCAAATTTGCAGCCCATGTGTAGATTCTGTTGTGTTCTGGTGATGCCAGTAAGATTGAACGAATCTCAACCGTTCTTGAAACCTTTACGAACAAGAAAAAGCCCTGGTTTGTCGATTTATGTTATAGTTTTGTTTGGAGGCGAGGGACGGTTTTCATTAGTGCAGGGGAGGGGGTGTGGGGTCCTTGTGGTGATGTGGCTTCTTGTTTAAGGGTGGGAATCTGATGAGGGGATCATGAATTGGTGATTTGGAGCAACTAGGGGTTTATTTGTGAGTAATGAAGGTGTTAACGATTTAGGGTTAGTGTGTTTATAAGTGTGTGTTTGTTTGTGGGTTTAATTCAGAAAAGGGGATAAACAAGTGTTTGGCACGTGTGTTTTAGATTAATTAGTATTTATTCAAACGAAAATTAATATTAGTTAAAGTCTGTGAGTGGAGTGTGAGTTGGTAGGTTTGGTTGAGGTGGTGGGTTTTGATTGGTGGGAGGTGGTGATATGGCCGGGTCATGGGTAGGGTAATGGGTAATAAAGTGGGATGTTGTTGTGTTTTAATGGGTCAAATAAGTTTAGGTTTTGGCATAATTAGCCCCATCGTTAATTGCATCTCTTTATCAGTTTTGCAAACATAGTCCTTTTGGCATTTCATTGTTGATCCTTTATCATTTACACCATTAGTCCTTTTGTTAACAACATGTAATTAAGGACTTAATGATGTATTCTTTTTAACTTTGGACGGATGTTCTTGTATTGTCTTCAAACTTTAGGGAACCCTTTAGTATTTTTGAGATTCTTAGGATTATAAAGTGTAATTATTAAATTCTTAAGGGACCAAACTTGACAATCTTCAATTCTTCAAGGGTCTTATTGGAAAAATCAAAACTTGGGTCCGGTTCATTGTGCGGCTTCGTTTCCGTGTTCGTTTTGCTTGTTTCTTGTGATCTTTTTGTCCTTTTCTTAATATCCGTACTAAAAATACACATTGAACAAACACATGCATATATTTGTCCCTTTTCATGATATTTAACTGTTTTAAGCCCGTTTTAGACGATGAGACTATGTATAAATGCAGTCTCATGTCGTGCCCTCATGCAATGCTAAAATAAAGTATCATAGCATTTCTAAAATTCATTTTATCGACTTTTATTTAAACATAAATTTACTAAACTACTACGACGTGTGTTATAGACATAATGTATTGCTTTCATCATGAGATCGTGACTTTTAGGGTCCAAGAATAAAAAAAAAAGTACATGTTTTGAAGAGTAAGATTCAACATCCTTGATTGTCACACATTCCATGCTAAGTGTAAAAACAAGATCATTGTTGGTTCAAGTCACAATCCTAACACTACTCATGCATTCAAATTGTGTAATACTTTTTCTCCCCGCAATCCTAATTAAAAATAAAATATATCTAAAATCTTTTAAATATTTTTGTCATGGATCACAAGGATTCATATTGAATTATTTTGATATTTATTAAGCTGAAAATAAAGTAAACACGGTTTATTTAGTAAGTAGCTAGATGACCTGATCTTTCAAAACGTTTATTCTAATCATATAAATTCCATATCTCGACCTAACTTTGATCACGACGTGGGACCATTCCCGGACTGATATTTGGCATGTGTTTCGAACTTCAATCTTGAGAGACGCTCTTTGTTATTGTCTTCTCTTTAGTTTTGGCACACATCTTCTTCTTGATTCGAGATGCTTCATCTTTGACCACGACTCTCTTCAATTGTCCTTTTCCTCATTTTGGGACTTCGATTTTGCAACGATCCGCCATCTTTTTGGACTTGGATTCATAAACTCATCCTCATGCCTTGTTAGGGCCTTTTTGGATTCATAGACTTTTCCGCAACCTTTTGGATTATTTCTCTTTTCGTCGTGTGTCTGCATCCTTCATTTTGGATTTGGATTCGTGAACTTCACATCTTTTTGGATTTAGTAACAAAACGTAATCCTCATGCCTTATTAGGGCCTTTTTGGATTCACCAATCTTCCCATCCTGTTTTGATAAGTTATGTTTTGAAAATATACTTTACGTAATCATAATTAACTTTCAAACGATCTTGTTCTAGAAGCTAAATACCTTATAAACCGTATGACCTTATTTATTGCAATTATTTGTCCTAATGCATTGATCTAATGGGAGAAATGTTGGGTCAAAAGTTGATGAGTCAAAACACCATGGAAACAAGAAGGACCAAATATGGCATTAGGAGAAACTTCAAGCTAGTGGACAAAATACAAGAAAGTTCCCCTGCTAGTGAAACTTTCCATTCCTTTATGATTCCCCTGCTATATAATAAAAGATGGAGATTTGTTCAAAGTAGTGATAAGAGTGAATATTTCTGTTTTGATTTAGTCATTATTATCTTATTTAGTTTCCATGTAAATTTGGTTTCCTTATGTTATAAAAGGAAACACCAGACTGTAGATTTATTCATAACTTCACTACAACAATGTAACCTATAGTGTTTTTGATCTCTAGGTGTGTGATTTAATGCATACACACCTAGAGTAGTTTGTGTTAATGATTAATACAAACTCTTTGGGAAAATTTCATCTTGTTAAACATCTTGTTCTTGTCAATTGTATTATTCTGCTGTGTTCATCACATATACAATTGATAACCTAGATAAAATGACTTTTACTTTTTGAGTCTAAAGATATTGGATTCAACATGTGGTATCAGAGCGGGTGGCTCTAGATATCTAGGAGATCAAGATGTTTTTCGTGTTCGTGTTTGTTGCTGTGAAGATCTAGGGGATTTATGTTAAAACCCTAGGTAATTAATTTTTGTCTCTGTGAAGTGAAGATGATGTTTAGGGTTTATTGAGAGGGTCAATTCCTCAAAGCCCTAAATATATTGATGTTTGAAAATTAAAGCTGTTTATTTGACGACCACTTCAGAAACAATGGTCTTGATTGACTGAGATGAGATGCGTAGGTAACACAGTGCGTCTCATGTTTTGTGTCCCAATATTATTATTTTTATGTCGTTGCGTAAAAGAAGAAGATGTATTTGACAAACGTCAATAAGGGATCACATGGGCCCAGACAAAGAAAAAGCAAATTGATGTTTTAATATTGACGTGAGAAAAGTATTAATGGTCCAGTTGTATCTATTACGTGGGTTTGGTTTTGCAATAAAAGAAGGCTTTGACTCAAAAGAAAGTGACAGTTGAAGGGGCAGAAAGGGACTGCTGGTTTAATTGTATCCTTCACGTGGGTTGTGTGGACCCAAGGCCAGTGTGTGGTACAAAGCAAACATAGAGGAAAGGTATTCATTGTATTATAACTCAATTTGGACTTTGGTGTGGTTTAAAAAACAACAAACATTATCCAAGGTAAGTATTATTTAATCACTTGTTTTGGGTCTGCTCAAAAAGTGTGGTTCAAAAGGGGTGAACGAAAGTAATACTTTGATGTGGACGTTTACAAGAGATAAATATTATATGTCTACTATACTTTTAATGTTGGTCACGTGAAGGAATTTTTAGTGTTTGTATTATTCGAAGTCATGATATACGATTAGAATAAAACATAACTAAAAGTCGAGATTTGGATACAGCAAGGATTTCGGCGAGTGAACTGGTGAAATCAGAGAACAAGATACACAGTAGGGTATATTTTTAGTTCTCTCTATTTCTGTTATTTATTTTACTGTTAAAAATTCATTTCCACTGTGTGTGGGTTTGGTACAGTCAATAATAAAAACAGTGGTATTAAAAGTTCCACTGCTTTTGAAAAAGTTCCCCCTGCTTTCATTAAAAGTTCCCCCTGCTACGATTCCCCTGCCTTCAATAGTTCCCACTGCTTTCATAAATGGATTCCCACTGTTTTTGAAAGTTCCCCCTGCTGTCAGATATGATTCTTGGGACAGCAGTGCTTTGGAGTTTGGTTATTCACAACAACTGGTTTTAAAGGTATACAGGCCTAGTTTATTATTAATGATTACGAAGAAAAGTTTTTATCATTTATTTGAAGATGAAGGAGATTTTCGCGAGTACGGGTTTTATGTTTAAACGCTTAGTGACAAAGTGATACAAGATCTAGGAATATGTGATTTTTCTTATGGTAATCTATGCACAAATTTTCTATCACTTGAAGGAGTTACATTATCGTGCTCAGTGTCTCATTTTCAACAAAAATAAGGATTTTTATATACCATCATTTTGTCACGTGGTTAGTGCAAGATATAGAACGCAAGTTTGGGTTATTCTTCTTCATCATCAATTAAATTATGATCAGATTTCTTCATATGTAATCGTTACATACAGCCTACAGAATTGAAGATTCATCAATGACTAGCACACTTTAAGGGGAATCTCATTTGATAAAGTGTTAGTCATTCACATATGACGTCAAGGTGAAGATTTTTTCTACTTCTCATTAGTATTACTACAACTAGTGTGAGTATCTACTGCTCAAAATCATTTTTTATTAGGAAAGGAGTACCTAAGTGCTTCATGGAGGGTATTTTGAAAAGTAAAATACTTGGGTTTGATGTATGATATTGGTTAGTAGTAGTTGAAAATCAAGGTTGTTTACATACAAGACCCCTATTTGATCCTGTAAAAAAGGGGAAGAGTCTACAACGAATGTTCAGCCTGTTGATCTTTGATGTTGTATTGATAAGTGTGAAAACACTCATCAATAATGATCCAAAAACCACTCAAAACACTGTCAAATACATAATATTTAACTTTAATATATCAGAATTACGCGTGTATTTGTGTTTCATGTGTTTTCAGGTAAAAAGATACATTTTGGAACGAAGACGCGTTTTCAAGGGATTTATATCACAAAAGACGAAGAAAAGGACGATAAATCTTTTCAAGGACTTTACTTGGTATAATTTCAAAGATCGAGGGCTTAAGTTGCAACTTTTACAAGACACGAAGGATGAAAAAGAGATTACTTAAAAGTTTATATACCATTTGATGAAAGATTGAAAAAGAAAGGACCAAATAGAAAAACAATGGGAAAAGTAATATTTACTTTGGTCAATTTGACCAAACCGGTCAAAACACATAAACACACAAACGTGTCTTCTTCGTTCCCAAATGAAGAGAGAGAAAAGGAAATTAAACCGACTTCAATATCTTTCCACTTCAAAACCTGCAAACGCAATTCACAAGAGATACAATAAGAATCAGCCAAAGATATTAACTACAAAGATGATCAGCTTTTTCTCCTCTACATGGTGGTACCACTCAATTAGATCAAAAGTCAAAGATGGAGAAACGCCCAAATTGGAATGAAGAATGAAGACGAGTTATCCTCGTATTTTCCACGTGGCACGATTTCATTGGCTTAACCACGTCATTCTTCTCCCCTCTCGACGGCTATATAAAGAAGACGAAGACTTCATTGCAAATGGTTAGCTAGGAGTAGATTTACACACAGTAGGTTAGGATTTTAGATAGGAGTTGAATATTAATCTTTCAATTTTCAGTTACTTAGTTAGTTAAAAATTCAGTTTCAATTCTGTTAATCTTGTTGTAAACTTGTCACGTTTTCTGCCATTAATAATACTCGAAGGTCTTTGAAGTCTCATTTTGTTTCTACAAATCTGAAAAACTCTTGTGAAATTCTGTTACAATTCAGTTTACTTCTGTTATAAGAACACCATTAATGGAAGCTATATTTCGTTTATCTCTTCTCATAGATTTGTTATAAAATCAGTTTATTTTCTGTTATGATTTGTTGATAATCCTGTATTATATCTTTTAGATATAAAGTTTTCTTTATCTTCGTCTATTGTTTACATTGAATGGTTAATAAAATCTTATCCTTTATTCAGATTAATGTTCACTCGAGCTTTAATAGTGATATAAATTGATCAGTTGAGTAATAGTGTTATTACAGTAAGCTTTCAGAAAGCATCAAGGATTTCAGCAGGTCGTATTTGAAATTGCTATAAAGGATTGATTTTGTGTTAAATAGTTCATAAATCTGTCCATTCATTGTAGCAGGATAGGATGTGTTTCTTGTTTTTGGTTTGATTTTGCAGGAGCACTTAGAGTTTATGCAGGTTTCTTTAGCGAGGGATCTGTTTGGTTTCTCTACATTCTTGTCTCAAGTTTGCAGGGTTACTTTGGATTTGTTGATTCATTAGATGCTTGCACTATAATTCGGTGAAGATTCTTTGTCTGTTTTAATGAGTCGGTTAGATTAGCAGTCGAGTTCAGTAGTGTGTTTGGTCTCAAGCCGGCTCAGCGCCGAGCTTCGTCATCAGTGGACTGGCTTCGGATGCAGGGAAGTCTTATTTTTCTTTTTAAAGTTCTTAGCTTAACTTTTTGATTGAGTTTGAGGTTCTACTTTGCTGGCAAACTATCTGCTTTGGTTGAATGTATGTGTTTGATAATTGATTTCGCTTACTGCTTTAATTCCTATGAATCAGATTTGTAAATTTTCATATTAGACAATTAAAGTAGCGTTTGGTAATTAGTTTTAGCAGGATTTGAATTGTTAGCATTTGGTATTTGATGTTGATCTGTAGTCTTGTGATTTGATTCGACTAGTTACCTTTGTAAAATTTCTGAGTGATTCTGTTCACCAGTGTTTGGCAATTCGGTTTAGGAAAATCTTTTATCATCTAGTTGGTTAATCAGTGTGTAAAAGCTGGATGTTTCTAGTTTCAATTTTCATTAGCATGCTTAGACTTACTTAGTTGCGTTTTTTATATCAGTTGGTAAAGGAATAGAAAGAAAAAATTAATAAAAAAGGGTAAGTAGGATTCTCTGTATGATTTAGTTCAAAAGCAGTAGTAGCATAGGAGTAATTTTACAAGATCCATTAATGTTCACTTTAAGTCCCTAAAGTTGTGTACACTAATCACAGTAACAGTGTACATCTATTCTTAGTAGTCTAGTTTGAAAATTAGACTCATTTAATTTCTGCATTCATCTTTTTATTGGGCCATTGTTTCTATTGGGTTACATAATAGATTAGGATGTATTAGTTAAAGTTTGAGGATTTGGATTAAGTAGTAGTGGATTTTAATATTCATATTAGCCTATTAAGCAAATTGAATTCACTAGCCTTTTCAATCCGTTTGTATTTTATAGATTTTATATTTTTATGATTTGTTTTAAATAATTTGTAGATCTATTATTTTTTTGTTCTTAGTTTGATTAGTTGTACTTCGTGCTTTATTGGTTGTAATTGCAAAATGTTTTAGTTTAGTACGTATATGTAGCGTAATATAGATATTTTTTTACATTTCTATTTGCTTTGTGCCAATTAGACATAGACTACCAATCAAGTCTTTTTCACCAAAAACAATCAAGTTGAGCTTAAAAACGTTATATCAATTCGAATCGATATCGAGAAAAACGAACTAAAAAGACAGATATTAAATGGCGCCGCTACCTGTTCTTTTCGTGAAGATTAACGATTTCGAGTGAGACGATTGGATTTTGGGATCCGTTCACTTTGTGAACGTTATTTTTACGTATTATAAATCAAAAACATAAAAAAAAATCAAAAATAGATAAAAATACAAAAAAAAAAAAAAAAAATCACAAAATCAATTCTTTTCCTAAAGAATTGAACCAAAAAAATAAAAAATCCAAAAACTAATCTTTTTCCTAAAAGATTACAACAAAAATATATATTATATCGATTTTCATCGTTTTTTACGTACATATAGTATTTTTCTTAAAAAATCAAATAAATACAAAAATATTTTTGATATATTATTATATGTAAATAAGTATACGTAGGTACGAACAACCAAGTTACCTATCTCCATAAGTATTGCCGAGGCAATACACCGTGTTGAGGGGCGTTCCGGTCCTTCACACGCGTATCGATCCAATTTAATTAAGCAAGAATAGATAAATACTTCCAATAGGAAATAATTCGAAGAATACAAACTACTAAAGTGAATAGATAGGCGACGTGCTATAAAATGCCGTCTAAGGGTTAATAGGTACTTAAGTGCTTCGCGCCACCTAACCCCCCGTTCACTAGTGCGTATTCTAAGAAGGAAGGCTTTATTGGGGGTCTTGCACCCAAGTAGTAATTATATATATTATACTTTCTTGTGGATATTTCATATCGAGCCTCGAGGGAGATAATCTCTTCTCTCTCAAAAGTTGACCGAGGGCTACTCCCTCATTCCTCGTGTTTATTTACACGTGTACTCGCACGCGTGTAACCATACCACCTTTGGTGTATTACTTCCTTCCCCGAGGAAGCTTTTAAACGTCATTTTACTTGTATATACATTCGGCCACCTTGCTAAACATGGATACTCGTTCCATGTTGGAGATTTTGCAACAACGATCCGCCAACGCTAATTATTCGTCTTGTTCGAATTGTGGTGGTCCACACGATACGTATTTATGTGATCAAAATAATGGTTATTATAGGGAGGGATATGCATACAATGGAACCGAGAACCCTAATTTTCGACCTAACATTCAAATGGACTACACTTGTAATGACTATATGGGCTATTCCGGTTTTTCATCACAAGTTCCACCATCATTTCATGATCAAACCTTTAATGAGCCATACCAAAACCAAGGATTTTCCGATTATGAGGGTTTTCAAAATAACGATAATTTTCAAGGCTATAATCAAGAAACCTTTCATAATCAAGGATTTTCAAACAATGAAGGCTTTCAAAATGATGAGAATTTTCCATGCCATAATCAAGACACCTTTCAAAATCAAGGGTTTTCACATTCGGCCATTTTGCCACACATGGATACTCGTCCTATTTTGGAGATATTACAAGACGAGCAATATCGAGCTATGTATCGACCTTGTGCGACTTGTGGAGCATCGCATAATGAAAATAATTGTCATCTATACGCGAGTAATTATGATCAAGGGTTTGATGAGGATTTTCAAAATCAAGAATTTTTAAATCAAGATGATTTTCAAAATGAAGAGAATTTTCGAAGTCATAATGAAACAACCTCTCACAATCAAGGCATTTATCATTTCTTGAGTAAAGACGCTTTTAATATGGTAATGCAAGCACTTGAGACAATGCAAGAGGCAACTGATCCGAAAATCTTAGGCTTGAGCACATACATCTTGCAACACATGAGACCGAACGATGCTTTACCTGATGATGAGCCTTCTTTGAGAGTAGATGTTGAGGATGGTACACTTAGTGATGTTCCTATTATAGACCCTTCCATCTCTCCACCGACTATACTTGAGCCATACACACCTTCATCACCTTTACCTCACATGGGACCCACCGACTCTTTCACCATGGGGGACGAGCCTCTTAACACTAATACAAACACCAATTCGGATGAATTAACCTCTTCTAGTGTTGAGAACCTTATCCCAATCCAAAAAGAGCTTGAGGGTGTTTCTAATGAACCATGTGACGAGCTTTGTATTGATACCTCTTCTCCTCATGATCACATTGAGATTTTATCACATATTGACCTTCATGCTACTACTAGTGATTTTGGTGATTTTGATTTTGATGAATTGTTTAAAGAAAGGGATAATGAGATTAAGGAAGAGTTGGTGAAAGACTTGACACAAATGGAGGATGATGATTGTGATTCTAGTGACGCGTCTTATGCTATATCATCCAATGATTTGTCTTGTCAAGATAACATTCCTAATTTGGATGAAGAGTTTGCTCCTATAAGAAAAGTGGATCCTTCTCCTCTACCACCTTATGATTCTTGTGATGAAACCTTTGATGATCCTTATGATAGTGATGAGTCTTTTACTTCTGATGATGATGACTCCATTTCTTCTATGCCTCCTTCACCTATTCCTCTAAGTGATTTTGTGATACATTCAAATCCTCTTTTTGAGACATGTTTTGATAACCCACTTTTTGAGGAGTGTGAAGAACCTAATAATGAGTCTATAGAAGAAGAACCCTTAGTTGATCATCCTTCACTGGTTTTTGAGGATACACATATTGATTTTCATGATCATATCATCCCTTTGAGTGATTCTCTCCTTAATACACCTCCTTTTGAGCTTTATGTTCCCACCCTCCCACCCTTGAAGTTGGTTATTGATGAAGATCCTTTCCTCTTAGAGATTGATACTTTTTCATCTAAGGCACCTTTAGAACTCAAAACATTTGATATGGACTCTTTTATGGATATTGATGCCACCATAGAGGATACTCTTGCACAATTTGATATAGAGGTCCACGATAGTGTTTCTAATTTGGAAGAGGAGGTTCGTCTTATTACTACATTGCTTTTTGGGAACATAGAGACTACACCTCCTCCACAAGACACTATTAATTTTGATTCTCCTTTCACTATGCCTTCTATGGAAGATTACCCACCTTTTGATGATGATGATGAGCCTAATATGGACATAATAGTTATGAATGTTTTGATACCTACACCTTCATATTCTCATGATGCTTTGATCACTAAGGGGGAATCTTATATGGTTGATATGAGCTCATCTTCTTATTTTCCCATGAAGGGAAAGGTTTTTGATCCTGGGATACGTATGTTTGGGAAAAATTGGTTTTCATCTACTTCACTTAAGAGTGTGCCTTCGATTGATATGCGCTTCTTGTATGAGCTTACTTTGGTGATGCTACCTACTTTGGAGTTGTTCACTTGTCGAGATGGAAACTATGTATTTGATCATGGTGTGCTTCATATTTGAGAGCTTTCGTATGTTGGACAAACATAAGATACGTTGGACCGTTCCATTTATCGAGGCGGATTTTGTAAATCTTATAGTAAATGGCAACGTGCTAAGTTTGAGTGTATCATGTGAGACGTGCTTCAAAGTGATATCCTTTACTCTCCATGATGGTTTCCCCAAGGACAACTTAATTCGGGGCCGAGTCGAGCTAGCGACTTAGGGTTAAAAAAAACTCAAGCAATGAATAACTAGGTTAGAAAACGTAGAGTAGATTTTCAATAGGTTAGGTTTAATTAAAAGGATGTTATAGTAGAGTTGAAGTGGAGGGGTGCCTTTCTTCGTCTTTTCGTGTTTGTTTCAAGGGTTGCTCTTTCTCATTTCATGCTTGGAGCTTATGGAGTAGGCCCGTGTATCTGGTTCACTTTGATTAGTTTTTGCTATTAAACACTTGTGCTTAAAATGAATATCCTTTAGTTGTCTCTTCCTTAACTTGGGTTAAGCAAAGTTATCAATGTAATAAGTGTAGGGGAGTTCACTACAATACTCTTAATCATTGAGGACAATGTTTATCTTAAGTGTAGGGGAGACTTCTATTGAAGTGACCTTACCTAGACCATTGCCTTAACTTCATGATAATTGGGAAAATTAATTTTTCAACATTTTTCAAATTTTTGATCTACTTTGGCCAACAAAAATATGCATTCATAATTTTTGCATCAATCATTTTTCATTTGCATAACACATTTGCATTGTATATATTTCTTCTTTAATTTTTCATCAAAATATATAAAAGAAAGAAAAAATATAATAAAAACATGGTTTTAACAAGTTTAGACTTCTTTGACATATTAGGCCCGCCATGGATATTTTGACTCAACCCGAGTTTGCTTATCTTAGCATTCTCTAGCTAGTATCCTTAACCATGTAGTCCTTCATTGGTCTATTAGGCTAAGCATCCACCAATTTCATTATTTGAGATTTTAAATTTGTGGAGAATGGGAAATGATAGAGTTGAAGCAAGTGTAAAAGGGCTAGATAAACTTCATGATAATTACTTGTGGCTAAACCCTTCTCTTCTTAACCTCTATTTTCTTCGCATGTATATAATTGTTAATAAATAATCAAGAACGGTTTTAATTGGTTTGTAATCTCTTATGCATTTTTGTCTAATCATTCATGGTTGATATGAGTACGTCTTAAGATTCTAAGTTAGAACGTTTTATGTGTACTAGACTTATGTCATGCTCAATATTTAGCGGGTGTTTTTCCTTTTATTATTTTGAACTTTCTTTGTGAGGAATAAAGAAAAATAAGAGCGGCTTATGAAAAAAAATGAGTGGCTAGAAAAAAAGAAAAAAAAAGAAAAGAAAAAAAAATAAATAATAATTATACAAGACTCCCAAGAGGGGCAGTGTGGTGTTAATTATAGTGACTATTGAGTTCCAATATTACCTTGACGGGTTGCGGGGATTCAATAGATTGCTCCAATCCAATATTACCTTGACGGGTTGCGGGGTTGAAGATCCAAAGTCTCAAAAAGATGGCAGATGTAAATTATTGCGTGAGTTTTATTTTTCTTTCCTTAGCGAGTGTGTAGCTACTTATGAAAGCATGACATGAGGATTTTACACATAAGGCGAATGACTTATTATTCTTGAAATGGACTTATATTAATTGTGAGCGGTTTTTCAAGTAATGGATGAGAGGATTACTTAGGATTAAAACCGTGCTTCCTTATTTTTGGATTTTACACTTCTTATACTTCACACTTGAATAAATGACAAATTTGCCCACAAGCAATTTGCTCAAATAATAACCGGTTCCACATTTAATTGTCATGAATAAGTTGATGCACTTTTTACTTGTGAATACAATGATCCCATTTTTAAGCTTGGTATGGGGAAAGTGAAACTTGAGGGTGATAAGTATCCATGGTACCAAAGCCCTAATCTAAGTCATTGATTTCTTTATGAGTTATTTCCATCAAAACCATTTATGAAAAATCCAAACATATATAAATAAGATTGTTTTCTTTGCATTGCATTGTGAATATTCAAAACCATTCATCATGTAGTATAGTTTAGTTTATCAAATCATAAAATGGCCAAGGTTGGTTAATTATGAGAAAAGTGTAACTTGGTGCTTTGAAATGCTGCATTGCATGAGGTCATGGCAATGGTCAAGTGGAGGGGAGTTGATAAGTGTGAAAACACTCATCAATAATGATCCAAAAACCACTCAAAACACTGTCAAATACATAATATTTATCTTTAATATATCAGAATTACGCGTGTATTTGTGTTTCATGTGTTTTCAGGTAAAAAGATACATTTTGGAACGAAGACGCGTTTTCAAGGGATTTATATCACAAAAGACGAAGAAAAGGACGATAAAGCTTTTCAAGGACTTTACTTGGCATAACTTCAAAGATCGAGGGCTTAAGTTGCAACTTTTACAAGACACGAAGGATGAAAAAGAGATTACTTAAAAGTTTATATACCATTTGATGAAAGATTGAAAAAGAAAGGACCAAATAGAAAAACAATGGGAAAAGTAATATTTACTTTGGTCAATTTGACCAAACCGGTCAAAACACATAAACACACAAACGTGTCTTCTGCGTTCCCAAATGAAGAGAGAGAAAAGGAAATTAAACCGACTTCAATCTCTTTCCACTTCAAAACCTGCAAACGCAATTCACAAGAGATACAATAAGAATCAGCCAAAGATATTAACTACAAAGATGATCAGCTTTTTCTCCTCTACATGGTGGTACCACTCAATTAGATCAAAAGTCAAAGATGGAGAAACGCCCAAATTGGAATGAAGTATGAAGACGAGTTATCCTCGTATTTTCCACGTGGCACGATTTCATTGGCTTAACCACATCATTCTTCTCCCCTCTCGACGGCTATATAAAGAAGACGAAGACTTCATTTGCAAATGGTTAGCTAGGAGTAGATTTACACACAGTAGGTTAGGATTTTAGATAGGAGTTGAATATTAATCTTTCAATTTTCAGTTACTTAGTTAGTTAAAAATTCAGTTTCAATTCTGTTAATCTTGTTGTAAACTTGTCACGTTTTCTGCCATTAATAATACTCGAAGGTCTTTGAAGTCTCATTTTGTTTCTACAAATCTGAAAAACTCTTATGAAATTCTGTTACAATTCAGTTTACTTCTGTTATAAGAACACCATTAATGGAAGCTATATTTCGTTTATCTCTTCTCATAGATTTGTTATAAAATCAGTTTATTTTCTGTTATGATTTGTTGATAATCCTGTATTATATCTTTTAGATATAAAGTTTTCTTTATCTTCGTCTATTGTTTACATTGAATGGTTAATAAAATCTTATCCTTTATTCAGATTAATGTTCACCCGAGCTTTAATAGTGATATAAATTGATCAGTTGAGTAATAGTGTTATTACAATAAGCATTCAGAAAGCATCAAGGATTTCAGCAGGTCGTATTTGAAATTGCTATAAAGGATTGATTTTGTGTTAAATAGTTCATAAATCTGTCCATTCATTGTAGCAGGATAGGATGTGTTTCTTGTTTTTGGTTTGATTTTGCAGGAGCACTTAGAGTTTATGCAGGTTTCTTTATCGAGGGATCTGTTTGGTTTCTCTACATTCTTGTCTCAAGTTTGCAGGGTCACTTTGGATTTGTTGATTCATTAGATGTTGGCACTATAATTCGGTGAAGATTCTTTGTCTGTTTTAATGAGTCGGTTAGATTAGCAGTCGAGTTCAGTAGTGTGTTTGGTCTCAAGCCGGCTCAGCGCCGAGCTTCGTCATCAGTGGACTGGCTTCGGATGCAGGGAAGTCTTATTTTTCTTTTTAAAGTTCTTAGCTTAACTTTTTGATTGAGTTTGAAGTTCTACTTTGCTGGCAAACTATCTGCTTTGGTTGAATGTATGTGTTTGATAATTGATTTCGCTTACTGCTTTAATTCCTATGAATCAGATTTGTAAATTTTCATTTTACACAATTAAAGTAGCGTTTGGTAATTAGTTTTAGCAGGATTTGAATTGTTAGCATTTGGTATTTGATGTTGATCTGTAGTCTTGTGATTTGATTCGACTAGTTACCTTTGTAAAATTTCTGAGTGATTCTGTTCACCAGTGTTTGGCAATTCGGTTTAGGAAAATCTTTTATCATCTAGTTGGTTAATCAGTGTGTAAAAGCTGGATGTTTCTAGTTTCAATTTTCATTAGCATGCTTAGACTTACTTAGTTGCGTTTTTTATATCAGTTGGTAAAGCAATAGAAAGAAAAAATTAATAAAAAAGGGTAAGTAGGATTCTCTGTATGATTTGGTTCAAAAGCAGTAGTAGCATAGGAGTAATTTTACAAGATCCATTAATGTTCACTTTATGTCCCTAAAGTTGTGTACACTAATCACAGTAATAGTGTACATCTATTCTTAGTAGTCTAGTTTGAAAATTAGACTCATTTAATTTCTGCATTCATCTTTTTATTGGGCTATTGTTTCTATTGGGTTACATAATAGATTAGGATGTATTAGTTAAAGTTTGAGGATTTGGATTAAGTAGTAGTGGATTTTAATATTCATATTAGCCTATTAAGCAAATTGAATTCACTAGCCTTTTCAATCCATTTGTATTTTATAGATTTTATATTTTTATGATTTGTTTTAAATAATTTGTAGATCTATTATTTTTTTGTTCTTAGTTTGATTAGTTGTACTTCGTGCTTTATTGGTTGTAATTGCAAAATGTTTTAGTTTAGTACGTATATGTAGCGTAATATAGATATTTTTTTACATTTCTATTTGCTTTATGCCAATTAGACATAGACTACCAATCAAGTCTTTTTCACCAAAAACAATCAAGTTGAGCTTAAAAACGTTATATCAATTCGAATCGATATCGAGAAAAACGAACTAAAAAGACAGATATTATGTATGCTTAAGGGGAAGTGTTTTGACATCGAACTAGGGGAAGATTGTTGGGTCAAAAGTTGATGAGTCAAATCACCATAGAAACAAGAAGGACCAAATATGGCATTAGGAGAAACTTCAAGCTGGTGGAAAAAATACAAGAAAGTTCCCCCTGCTAGTGAAACTTTCCATTGCTTGAAGATTCCCCTGCTATATAATAAAAGATGTAGATTTGGTCAAAGTAGTGATAAGAGTGAATATTTCTGTTTTGATTTAGTAATTATTATCTTATTTAGTTTCCATGTAAATTTGGTTTCCTTATGTTATAAAAGGAACCACCAGACCGTAGGTTTATTCATAACTTCACTACAACAATGTAAGCTACAGTGTTTTTGATCTCTAGGTGTGGGATTCAATGCATACACACCTAGAGTAGTTTGTATTAATGATTAATACAAACTCTTTGGGAAAACTTCATCTTGTTAAACATCTTGTTCTTGTCAACTGTATTATTCCGCTGTGTTCATCACATATACAATTGATAACCTAGATAAAACGGTTTTTACCGTTTGAGTCTAAAGATCTTGGATTCAACAAGAAAAATCCACAAATAAAAACACATGAGTTTTTGAAAGAACATTTTCATGTTCTACGTTTAGCATGATCACTTGCAATAACGCTGTCATTTCTCATTCTCCACTATATAAAGACCTATAATTAAAAAGACTCGTGAATGCTTAGCCATGCAAGTCAAAATTTATCTAAATTTGGATTAGCTTCATTAAGACTAAATTAAATCAAAGTTTTGGGTTTTCAAGTCATCTATAGGAGCTTGCAGTTTCTTAGACTTTTTCAAGTTTTAGAAAATGCGTTTTAAAGTTCCCTTGATAAATGACTTTCTAGGATCAATTATAGGAACTTGAAAAGGTTCTTTGGCTATACCAAGCTAAGATTTCACGTTCTAAAGTTCCCTATATAAAAGTATAGCAAAACTTGATATAAGTGGGTTAAGGAATGTTAGGGGGCTCCAAATGCCCAACAGAAAACCTACATTTGTGTCTTAAAAATACTTATGAAAACCAATTTTTTTTATAAATTTGGCCATTTTTAGCCTTATTTGCAACAAAACGATAACAAAAAGATAAACTTGGAAAGCGTGAAGGTTTGGCAAGGTCGAGTATCTATTCACCCCCATACTAAAGTTAAACAATTTCCTCAATGTTTTGAGTCTAAGGGTAAAATACCCCAATACTAGAGACGAAAAGTCGAATTCCTAATCTAGCACGAGAAAGGGTATAACAATTAAATCTTAAGTCGTTTATGAAGTGTGCTAAAAACCTATTGTTAGAACAATAAAGGATATATATCATTGGATATCAGAAAAATTCTTCAAACATACGATCGAGGCTCACGTAAAAAAACACGAGAGGCTTCAATCGTGAAGATGATGATCTAATTAACCATAATTCACAAAAAACCATAGAAACAAAGGTTGGAAGGGCACAAATCCCCTCACATTAACTACATTAGAAAGCGATAATATGTACATGTATAAGCATGGGATATCCCCACGAAGCACCTTGTTTTTCATTATCGAGTCATGAGCTCGACTCGATCCCCTCAATCCTAATTATCATTGGGGAAGGTGACTTGGTCGAGGTCGTCCAAAGAAGGGACTTCCCCACCAAAGGAGTGCTTAACCCTATGACCATTCACCTTAAAATTAGAACCATCATTTTGAGATAGCTCGATGGTCCCATAAGGAAACACTTGGGTGATGGTGGACGGTCCGGACCAACGGGATTTCAACTTGCCGGAAAATATTTTAATCTAGAATTAAAAAGCAACACTTGATCTACAATGTTAAAAACTCGGTTTTTAATTTTTGAGTCATGAAACGTTTTAGTGTTTTCTTTATGAATTAATGAATTTTCATAAGCAATGTCTCTTAATTCATCCAATTCAATTAATTGCATTTTCCCGTGTTTTCCCGCGGTCTCAATGTCATCATTACAATGCTTTAGGGCCCAATAAGCTTTATATTCGAGTTTAAATGGCAAGTGACAAATCTTCCCAAAAACAAGCTTATAAGGAGTGCACCCAATGGGCCTCTTATAAGCGGTTCGAAAGGCCCATAAAGCATCATCAAGTTTGTCGGACCAAGATTGTCGGTCCTCTCCTATCGACCTTTCCAAAATCCTCTTTAAAACTCGGTTTGAAACCTTTACTTGCCCACTCGTTTGTGGGTGATAAGCCGTATAAAGACGATGTGTAACCCAATATTTCTTTAGAAACTTTTCGAATTGGTCGTTACAAAAGGGGTTCCACTATCTCTTATGATATCACGAGGGGTTCCAAACCGAAAAAATAATTGCTTCAAAAACTTGACTACCACACGAGCATCATTCGTGGGCAAAGTCTTAGCTTCCACCCACTTAGATATGTAGTCAACGACAACAAGGATGTACTTATTACCACGAGATGATAGGAACGACCCTAAAAAATTCAATGCACATACGTCAAAGATCTCACACACTTGGATGATATTTTGTGGCATTTCATCGTTTTGTGAGGCTTTTCCTTGACGTTGACATGATTCACACGACTTGATAAGTGCGTACGCATCTCGGTAAATAGTAGGCTAAAACAAACCAGCATCGAATACTTTCTTCGCCATGAGATTAGCACCATGGTGACCACCTGTGGGTCTCTCGTGACAAGCTCTAAGGATATTAGTAGCTTCGGTGCCAAACACACAAAGTCGAATGATTTGATCTGCACAAGTCCGAAAGAGATAAGGGTCGTCCCAAAAATAGAACTTGATGTCACGAAAGAATTTCCGCTTTTGTTGTGTCGTCATACCCTTGATTATAAAGTTACCTGCATGGTAATTTGCGATGTACGCAAACCATAGGGTTGATGAATCTTCCTTAGAATTCACTACACCAAGAGTCTCGAGAGGAAATGTTTCGGTAATTTCTTTGTTCTCGAGCACACTTCGGTGAGGATCTTCAAATCGAGAGAGATGATCGGGATTCTCGGCTCCTTTTTTGTCAAGTATTGTGACATCAAATTCTTGTAGGAGGAGAAACCAATGAAGCAATCTCGGCTTAGCGTCAAGTTTACTAAAGAAGAACTTGATAGGCGAATGATCCGTATACACTATGATTTTCGTCAAAACGAGATAAGGTCAGAATTTATCAAAAGCATACACCACGACAAGTAACTTTTTTTTTCCGTTGTGGTGTATTTCGTTTGAGCCCCGGTCATGGTTTTACTGTCATAGTGGATAGGAAAGAAGTGTTTTGCATGACGTTGCCCCAAAACGACCCCTATAGCGTAATCACTAGCATCACACATAAGTTCGAAGGCGAGGTTCCAATTTGGAGCAACGAGAATGGGAGATTCGGTAAGTTTCCTTTTAAGAGTTTCAAAGGCTCGAACACAATCCTCGGAAAAGACGAAAGGAGCTTCTTTCTCGAGAAGGTGTGTCATGGGTCGAGATATCTTCGAAAAGTCTGTGATGAATCGACGATAAAAGCCCGCGTGTCCTAGGAAAATCCTAACTCCATTGACGGTTTTGGGATGAGGTAATTTGGCGATGACGTATATCTCAGCTTTGTCTACCTCAATCCCCGCTTTCGAGACCTTGTGCCCTAAGACGATTCCTTCTTTACACATGAAATGACATTTTTCCCAATTAAGCACAAGTTTTGTTTCCTCAAAACGTCTTAACATTTTATCCAAGTTGTCTAAAAATGACGCAAACTAATTACCAAACACCGAAAAGTCGTCCACGTAAACTTCCATCATCTTCTCGATCATGTCATGAAAAATAGCCATCACGCACCTTTGAAAGGTTCCCGGTGGATTGCAAAGTTCGAATGACATTCTACGATAGGAAACGTTCCATATGGATATGTAAACGTATTTTTTTCTTGATCACGAGGATCGATGGGGATTTTAAAGTATCCGAAAAAACCATCTAGACAGTAATAGAAATCGTTTCCTTCAAGACGCTCCAACATTTGATCCATGAAGGGCAAGGGAAAACGGTCTTTACGAGTGGTGTCATTTAACTTATGATAGTCAATACACACCCTCCAACCGGTCACGAGTCAAGTTGGAATTAACTCATTGTCATCGTTTGGCACAATGCACATTCCTCCCTTTTTAGGGACACAATGAATTGGGCTCACCCAAGGGCTATCGGATATAAGATAAATCACTCCCGCGTCAAGAAGTTTTAAGAGTTCCTTTTTAACGACTTCGTAAATTTTGGGGTTTACCCTTCTTTGACATTGGATTGTGGGCTTGTAGTCCTCCTCTATTAATATTTTATGGGTACAAAACTTTGGGTCGATACCCTTAATGTTAGAAAGTTTCCACGCAATTTCCCCTTTGTGAGCTTTTAAGACTTTGATAAGTACGATTTTTTCATCATCCGAAAGATCTTTCGCAACAATAACTGGAAACTTATCGTTTCCTTCCAAGAATACGTGTTCGAGGTGAGGAGGAAGATCTTTCAATTCGAGGGTTGGTGGTTCCTCGATTGAAGATGTTGGTTCAACACTCACAACCTCCATCGGCGGAGGAAATGGGAAATCGTTAAGGAAATTCTTGATAATCGAAAAATCCTCATCATTGTCGATGTGACAATCCGTCAATTTATGGTTGATATTTTATTCTCAAATATTATTTAAAAACATTATTTTAATGTTATATTATGAACTCACTTATTTTTGGGAAGAAATTTGGGTTTACGTCTTGAAGTAGCATCGACTACGTCTAAACCAGAGGATTCAACGTTACGTGCTTACGTTTACATACACCGTTTTTGGTGACAGTCCGACATTTCAGAAAATAAATTTATCCGTGAATATTATTTTGAGATTTTAAATTTGTGTTGGTTCATAAACTCACAAATTTACGAGAAGAGATTAGGACTTACGATTATAATTTAACGTCCTTTACGACTAAACCGGAAACCTTAGGATTACGTATTTACGTTTTCGAACTCCGTTTTTGATGAGACAATTTTTATTAGATTCGTTTGTGCCGATGATTCATAATTTATAAAAACGTTTTTCGTAAAACAACCCGAGGGCACGCAAATCGAGGAAACTAGAATCGAGGAATACGCGTACATTAGCGGGATGGGACAAAATAATTTATCCCACCCCACTATCTAACTATGGACGGCCAAGGAAGACACCACATCAAAGATGTGGCATCCTTACACAAAACTAAGTTACACTTGTAACTTAGCTTCACATTGAAGCTTACTTCATCCCACTAACCACAAAACCACTAGCCTTTCTCATTTCCACCATTTCACACATGCAAAACAACCAAAACTCTCCTCCCTCTCTCTATAATTTCCGTCCCACAACACCACCATACACCACCATTTGATCTTTTCTAGCCACAAGTTACTTGGTATCTAGCTATATTATGGAGAAACCTTGAAGCCTTGATTGATTGGTGGCCATTTTAACAACAAAGGAGGTGATTTACTTGTGTCCTAGGGCTAATTTCTCAACAAACTCCCTTGGTTATTGATAATCTTGGAGATATATTTGGTGTTCATCAAGTTGTTGTCTTCCAAAAACAAGATATAATCTTGGTTTCTGTGATTGAAGCACGTACCGTACATCCGAATTGCCGATAACCCGCTTTCCCACATCAACGTGAGTTCATAGCCTCGCACTCTTTTAAATGTTTTTATGAAATGTTTTATAAACCCGCGAGGGAGATAACATGTTAGTTTTACTAAAATAGGACACCATTTGTCCCGATTGTTTGTTTATTGATTTGGACCCGAATGATTGTATGACCCGATGTATGATTATATGACCAGATAGATGAAATGAAATAGATTATTAAAGTTAGGTTATTTCACTAAAAGTCCCATTAGCATGAATTGTGAACTACCGGGATTTGGTAGACGCTTATGCCTATAATAGTACTATTTTAGGACGATCACCCCAGTTCACGCCTTGACGGTTGATCCCCGTCGTGCCACATTGATTGGTAAGCGAATTTATGCATGATATGATTTACACAAGCGTGATTATTGTGACGACACGCTAATTTAGATGGGCAAATTGAGTTTCGGGCTAGCTACCCATTGTTTGATATAGTAAGGTAACAATGTCATGCGACTTATAATAATCCAATTAACGAAATACTGCTATACGTACCGAATTACGATATATTGCCTGACTAGTAATACGGGGTCTTATTATTAGTTTTATGTTCGTGTTTTGGTTATATATAACCATATTCACATAACGGTTTTATTTAATCTATACAACGTTATAAAACGTATTGTATGATGTTTTTAACGACAATGGTTCGTATAATGATTTTGAAGGCGAAAGCCTATATTATGATTTTGATAAGGATTTGTATAAAATGACTTTGGCTATTTTATGGCCTATTACAAAGATTTGTACAAAATGATTTTCGGTAATAATTTTATACCGATGTTATATTGATGGATTTCATTAAACTCTATGAATTCACTTGGCGTTATTGCTGACCCTTTCTTTTAACATGTTTTATCTCAGGTACTTGGAGGTAATTCTCAGGAAGACAACAAGAATTCCTGGCCCGCACTTAAATAATAATTTCCATTCAAATACTTTGTAAAACCTGTATAAAATACAATGACTTGGGACCTATGTAAATTTGATATTTATGAATGGAAATGTTTTATTATTAAACGACGCGATTTTTAAGCGTTGTCTATGATGTGAGTAATGTGCTATCCCGTAACACCAACGAGTCTTCCGCTGTATTGAATTGTGTAAATTTGGGGGTGTTACAGTTTGGTACCAGAGCTCTCGTTATAGAGAACGAAAGATTTTTAAAACCAAGGTTTTGAATAAAACATTTCAAAATCTATTAACTATAAACATTTTTCTAAAAATGTATAAAAATATTTTGACTATAACGGTGCCGAAGAATTCCTGAGTTAACGACAAGGCCAGACTGAGAAGTGTTATTTTAATATATATATAACTTGGATTATATATATATATATATATATATATATATATATATATATATATATATATATATATATATATATATATATATATATATATATATATATATATATATATATATATATATATATATATATATATATATATATATATATATATATATATATATATATATATATATACATATATATATACATATATATATACATATATATATATACATATACATATATATATATATATATATATATATATATATATATATATATATATATATATATATATATATATATATATATATATATATATATATATATATATATATATATATATATATATATATATATATATATATATATATATATATATATATATATATACATATATATATATATATACATATACATATATATATATATATATATATATATATATATATATATATATATATATATATATATATATATATATATATATATATATATATATATATATATATATATATATATATATATATATATATATATATATATGATGTAATTTTATTACATGATTGTTTGATGATTATTTTGATATTTATACGAGGTATTTATACGACGTAGATTGTCACAAGAAACCCTAAATACCCTAGTAAATTAATCGAAGCTATTCTCGTAGGAATTCTAACTATCCTAGATCTAAACCAAGTTGTGGATATTTATGATCCCAACAAATGGTTGATAATCGTAGAAATGTTGATATTAGTTGATTGTGATATTAAAGAAGAATTGCCGAGATTAAATCTGATATCGATGTCATGACAATCTTTCCTTATAGAGTGGAGTTTGACAAAACGTTACCACCTAGAAAGATGTCATATGATTCATTGTCATCCGATTCTTAAATTGAAATCGAAAGGGTGAATGTTGCACTTGAGGCTCTCATTGGAACCATTACCCAAAAGCCTCATGCCACTAGTACCTTTCCGCGAAGTCTGATTGAATGTGTGAGTCATATCATGCTATTGACTCATTTGATAACTATTGTTGTAAGAGCTATAGGATTGGAAATTAAGTGTTGTTCATATCGAGCTTTTATTGCCCTATTAAGGTCTAAGAATAAGGTTGAAAGTATTGGAGAATGAGGTAGGATGTTGCATTGAGTATAAGTTGATTGAAACTTGAATAAAAATAAAATTTAACTCGTATGGAATATGAGATTGATAAGAGGAAGTCGTTAAGTTCTGTGATTGAATTATATGGTTTTAATTGATTGTTAGTTTGTGTTAAGGGTTGTTCCTAGGCCATTGTCCCATGACGAGGATGCCCAGTGTCCAATAAATAAATTGAAGAAATCTTCTTCTAAATTAGGACCGATGGATCTTCCGGGACAGGTGGGACACCTAATGACTCTTGTAGATTAGTATTCATTTTGGTATCTTTTCAAAATAATCCCTAACTTAACTGATACATCAGTTGGTAGGATGAGTTCTTGGAATTGTATGACATAGTGACACGTAATGTGTTACGGTACAATTTAGACTTGTTTGTGATTAATGAAAAGACTACCTTTGATTACTAAATTCTACATGTATCGATGTTATCTATCCTTTATCGCTTCATCCTAATGTTCGCATTAGTGATGCAACCATTGAACAAGTACTCATCTCGGTTTGAGTTCCGTTGTGGATTATTCTTTTCGAGTGCCATCGAGATCATGAACCTCATGATTAAGTGGCTAAGCTCATTTCCTAGCATATTGTAGTTAGTTCTTGGTGAACAAGCTTTCATCACTCCTTTGCAGATCATTCATTGTTTTTATAAGATAAAACAGTATCCATTGAGAAAAATTGAATTTTCATTACTATAAGGATTATTTAAAGTGAGAGTTATAAGTGATTGTTATCGAAATGAAGTTGATTATGAAATACCTTGGCAAACTTAATTGAATTCATAACAAAGAAAATCTTTGAAAATTTATTTTTGAATCTTATTAGCATGAAAATGTTTTATTATAAACATGATGATAAAATTTTGACGAACTAAGTATTGCATCGTTAATCTTGAAATTGTATATAGTTGCGCGCCTACATAAAATTTGGAATGGACCATGCAAGGCTGATTAGTAGTCACCATAAAACTAATGAATAAACACTACATTTTCTTTCAAGATTGTGAAAGATTAAATTTTATGAGATCTTCAAGAAGTGAAAAATAGGGACATAGTGTTAAGGACACCTACATATGTGCCTGTAGCACCTATTCTTCTGAGTTGAATTTACTCATTTGTGGAAATTGTCTTATTTGACAATTGACAATTCTTTCTTGTCCAATTCTCCCGTAGTGAGATTCTTAGGAAAAGTATATGATTACCGAGTGTTGATACCCGACTGGATGTATCGACGTTCGTATCATTTCTTTTTCATTAGATTTCATTTGAATGACCTGGGTAACGATCCGAGGAGCTTTCGAATGCGTACTCAATTCATGAAAACATGGGATATATTCATATTCGTTAATGTTTTCGTCTGTATCTGATTTGAAATTCTCTCGCGTAGATTATGCGTTGACCCTACTCTTTTAATGGTAGTTGTGTCTCCTGATATCCTTGAATTTGTGAAGTATTATGAATTATTATTAGTCTTTTGAGAAGTTCACATCTTATCGACGGCAATAAAACTGAAACATTGGTAATGCCTGTAGAATGAATTGATTGATTATGACTTGACGACATTGTCTTAATTGATGGGAACCCGAATAGAATTCCCCTAAATGATAAGATATTGATTATCAAAAGTGGTCTAAATAATTCTTGATGGATGACCATATCCTGCATTTAGACTTGAAATTATACCGTGAATAGTTGTGAATTAGTCATAGATACTATAATCTAGAAAGAACTTAACGTAAATTTATTAAAAGATGTTTCTGTTATCTGAAATTTTAGAAGGTATTTGTTGGTAAATTACCTAGACTTTTGCCATTAAGGAAAGTTGAAATTGGTATTGATTATATTCCCGGTGCTGCACCTGTGGCTTGTGTACTGTACGTCAGCCCCATCTGAATTAAAGGAATTACCGTACAATTGAGAGAGTTGTCGGAGAAAGCTTTTATTCTACCAAGATCGTCATCATGAATAGATATGGTGTTATTATTCCTTATATTTGTTGAATTACCGTGAACTAGGTAAAATTGACGATTAAAAATCTATATCCACTACCCAAGATGATAGATTTGTTCGATAATTTACGAGGTTCTAGCGTATGTTTTGAAAATTTGATCCTCGGCATGGTTATCATCAACTTCGCGTCCGCGAAAAGATTATCTATTCCAATCATTACATCCAGGACTTGTAATAAACATTATAAGTTTCACGTGATGTCGTTTGGATTGACTAATGCACATGTGGCATCCATAAATTTGGTGAATCATGTGTGTAGACTGTCATTTGATAAATTCATGCTTGTGATCATTAAGGACCATTTGTTTATTTATAAGAATAAGAATGAGTTAATAATTATTTGTAGAATGCCCTGAGTCGGCCGAATAGTGAAAATTGGTACCTTGAATATTTAACATATGATGAAAGACTTAATCCTTTATATTATTTGACCGTGTGATTAATAGAAAATGGAAATATGTTTTGACAAATGTTTTAACAAAGGATTTTTAAGGGATTATTTCCTTATACACAAATCATTTAACTAAACTCTTGTTTAGGGGTAAATGTTTGTGTATACCTCAAGACAACCTAAGAGGATTGAGGAAACCTTTTAAACCATGACTTGAAATTTGAAACGACAATTTTTTCTTTTCAATTAAGAAAACTTTGACCAAAGTATAAACAAAGATTTTTCGAACGTTTACGAATCTTACTAATTATTTCTAAAAAATCAACAAAAATTGTGTTAATTAAATTCAAATTTATTTTGAACATTTTTATATAATTGGACAAACTGAGAAAATTAAAAAACTTTTTGCGTTTACGTTTCATAAAAAAATTAAATATCTACTATTTAATTACTTGTATAATTATCGACGCTTTAAAACGTCGGATCAAGCAAAACTGATAAAAACAATAGTTGAGATATAACTAAGACTTAGAAAATGTGAAGAAAGAACTTTCTTATAAATACGGTCATGATATTTATTCCATCTAGCAAAGTGAACGTAATTACTGACACATTATATAGGAAGGATAAAGAATCAATTAGGATGTGTTCCTTAATAATGAAGGTGCAAAATAAATTGCCGAACAATATAAAAATAAACAATGCTTGTAAGAAGGATAATATAGATAATACAAGGGGTTCGCGGCTAATGTGAACCATTAGAATTGAGAAGTCGATGGCGTTAAATGATTAAAAGGCCACTTGTGGTTGTCTAAATATGGAGGATTGTGAGATATAGTTATGTTGGAATCTTGTAAGTATAAGTATTTTATTCATGACATTTATGATTTAATGTATTTTTATCTAAAGAAGTTGTACTAATGGCAAATTATGAAGGCAGAAATTGCTTCATACATAAGTAAACGTCTAACTATTGCAAAGGTCATCATCTGAATTTGATTCGATTTGGGTCATCGTCGACAGACTGACTAAATCTACTAATATCATTTCCGTTAATGATAGATTCTCGATGAAGAGATTGACTCTTTTGTATTTAAAGGAGTTGTGTAAGCATGGTGTGCCTGTATCGATCATCTCTATCAAGATCCTCGCTTCACATCAAATTTCTAGAGATTTGCTCAGAAGTCTTTGGGAACGAACCTTGATGAGAGTGCTGTTTACCATCCCAATCGAAGGGACGAGGTACAGTAACGATACAAAATGCTAGAAGCAATGTTTTACGCTTGAATGATTGACCTTTGGTAATAAACCATATAATCGCTTTCCTTTGTAGAGATTATCATTGATAATTATCGTATTAGGATCAAGATCGAATCTTGTGAGGATATATGTTAGAGCATCTGTAAGCAGGAGTTGGGATGAAGACATCTGACATACACCCATTGTGACTTGGACAAGTCTTTTAGGTTTAAGGTTGCCTATGATGGCGAACCTAACCTTACAAAATACTCGACCTGCGAGACCTGAAATGATTGTTAAAATTAGAATCTGATTATTGACTGCCGGTAGTGGGCAGGAGGTTATGTGAATATGAAATATAGATCTTGAAGTGCCAGATGGGTAGCGAAGTTATGCCAAAATTTTTAACCATGGAAAAATGAATTGATGATCTGGAAGATCATGGGATATACGTCCCCGTTGTATGGGACCATTGAGATGATGTAAAATATTGGTTTGAAAGGCATATAAGCTGGATCTACCCTAGGAATTCAAGAGCTGCGTGAATTATGTTTCGTATATCGAACTTGATAAAATGTCTATCAAGTGAGAATCTGATCACTTGATGAAGTTTAGATCGGCGAAAAGTTGCATTCATCAAAAACCCGTGAACATCATGGATAGAGAAAGTAAGTCAACATTAAGCCTGATCTTATTCCCGTAGTTATGTTTGATGAAACTCGCGTATTGTAATGAATTACACTTGTGAGAAAAGACCGAATGTGGAGGAAATACCCACATGGCTTTAACTCTATAAGAAGCGAGTAGTAAGATGATCTTTGAGGACAAAGATCCTATTTAGGGGTAAATGCTGTGACAATCCGTCAATTTATGGTTGATATTTTATTCTCAAATATTGTTGTCCCATGTATTTGTGATGATTAAGCAATGAAGAAAGAGAGAAAATAGATGAAGAAGAGATGAATTCCTAGAGAGAGAAAGTAGAGAGGAGATGATTAACTTGGTGAGATTAGATTAAGAAAAGAAGTTGTTACAAATGACCATCCACCCTCCTAACATGCTAGGAGGGTAGTATATATAGTCCACCCACATGCGGGCTTTAATGGACTATATATTGGGCCGGGCTTGTCTTTTGGACTTTAATTAGTTTAAATCCAAGCCCGTGAGCCACGACTAAATAACTACTTATTACAACGTTCTACTAAACATTACAATAGAAACCTATGACCGAACATTCTTGTTTGACTCAATATTTTGAGGCTAACAATCTCCCCCAATGTGAGGTCATTCCTTTTTGATATTTGGATTCCAAAGGAGATTTATGAATTTCGTCATAAATGAGTCTTGAACGTGTAACAGTAGTTTTGTTCCTTCATGCTGTGATCTTTGAGCCTTTGTCGTTGTCTTTCGACTTCGTCTTTAAGTCTTGAGATCTTCAAATCATTCTTGACTTGTCTTTGCCATCTTGTGATCTTGTGTCTTTATCCACATGCTCACACTATCAATTGTTGGATAAGTCTTTGGGCATGAATATGTGGTTGTGAATCTTTGACTTTGCTTAGTACACCGTGACGCCACCTTCTCGAGACAAAACATAGACATGGACTGAATGGCTTTGACATTCGTCCTAAATCGGTAGCGTTTTACCTCCGGTCGGTGAAGACCGTTATACGATATTAAATATCGTATCTGTGATCAGGTAGATTCAATTAAGAATCTCCTTGACAGGGTTTCGCGGCAGTACTAGCCGTTCTCTTTATTCGACCGTCTCAAAGCAAGACTGCGAACATAAAGAGTGAATCAATTGGATAAATATCCGCTTGATTAAAGTCGTCAATTCAAATTCCTGGAACAAGTTTGATTCATTAAGAATCTTACCATTGTTGCTTTCCAGTTGACACAAGTTTTATTCATAAGAATCTCACAAGTTACCTACCGTAGCGCTGTTTGATGTTGACGCTAGAAGGATTTCCATTCGTCACTGTGAATATTAATAAATATCACTCTGAATGTTCTGGCAAGACCATAAAGATATTGCGTAGAAACCTGAAACGAGTTTGAATCAATTCAGAATCAAACCACTGTTGCTTTTCAGTTTTACATATGTTCAATTCATAAAGAATCTTGCATATGACCTACCGCAGTGCTGTTTGATGTTAACACTGGAAGGATTTCCACTCATCATTGTGAATACTAAGTAGTATCACTCTGAGTGTTCTAGCAATATCACAAGGATATAGCGTAGGACTCTCTTGATCTTCATCCGTGTGTCCTAACGAGATTTGATTGATCTCTTGGCTCTAGACTCGATTTGTGCACTTTTAGTGGTCGGAGGCTGGAGCAGATGCCACCTATTCAATATCAACAATCTCGGAGTGAGAAAGTCAATAGAAGTCGTGTTGATCTCCGTGACAGTAAAACAAACTTCTTTTGAGAGAAGCCTGAGTAGCTAGGAAAGGGTTGTGCTTTACATCACTGGGTCCATGATGAGATGTCTTCATGATGTGTTGACCCGGTTTCTGCCTAGGTTGTATGGAGGGCTTCTTTCTTTAGACCCTTTATCCTTACATTTCTTTTTCATTCTTCAACCCCTTCAATGCTTACCAAGACATCATTAATAGCACCTTGTTGTGATTGTTCCAGTGCTATCATCAGTACTTAGTCGGCATTCAGCTACGTTCACATTCTACTCCATCTTTCCTAAGGACTTCTAATAATCTATTGGATTGTCCCTGGGAAGATCCCTCCGGTTCTGGTTGGATCATAGGACTTAAACCTAACCACCCTTTTGACACCAATAACGTCGTGAATTAAAGATGTTGTGGGTATTTGATCGTAACCATGAAAACCACTTTAAATTCTAACAAAGTGTTTGAAAAACATTTAACACCTTGCTAGTTTTGTCGTTTCAGAAATGCTCCCCCTTCACATGTGCATCGATAATCGAAAGTGTTTCGCACATGTGGGTAAGAGTTAAATTGCTTGAGTCTTATAGATCACATTTTAATCACATTTTCTCCCCCTATCTCTAATATATAAAATCTTTTGATATTAGACATACCAAATTTGATTAAAATATATTTTGAAAAATAGTCTTGAAAATCTTCGGGAGAAAGATGTGTTAATCTTTTGCATGAAGTTGAATTGCTCCCCCTCAAAAATTGATCCAATGGAATTGTCATTACGAGGATTTGATCCACATTAAATTTTTGAGGATAGGAGTTGTTGAACACACAATTTTTGAAAGATTTTGAATATCATTGAGAAATTCTTGAAAAAATTGTGTTCAACGCTTTTTGAAAAATCAATTCTTTTTGACGAAAAGGTTTTTCTAAAGCATAAACTTGAGTTCATAGACTTTGAATGTCTTGACGAATCCACTCAAGTGTAAGAAGATTTAACTTCTTTTGCTAAGGGTAAGAGTACAAAAGCGTACACTCCCCCGTGAATTTAGATCCGGGTTGCAATCTGAAAGTGATTACAAGCCATTGTGTTGAGCTCAAAACGTTGAATGTTTTGTGACAAGCTCAACCCAAGATAGATTTCTCTACCCGTTGTTGGAAGTATTGTCCAAAATAGACACTTTCCTTTTGAAAAGATAGAAATGACATGTTTTGAAAAATATTTACAACTTTCATTCGAGCTTTATGTACGCACCCGTGTCGTTATTGAGCGACATTTCTAGGTACGTCCATATTATCGATACTAAAAGACATGTCGAGAAGAATATTTTTGGATTATCAAAGATTTTTTAATTTTGTATTTTGCTTTTTGATTAATATTTACAGGTAGATGTTTGATAGATGAATCAAGCAGGCTTCTTTGCCAGAACCTCCAGTTCTGCTGGAGTCAAACATCTCATACCAATTTGCCTAACTAGATACGCAAACCTCTCTTTCGAAAGAGCTTTTGTAAACAAGTCAGCTAATTGGTAATCCGTTCCAACAAAGTATAGTTCAACGATACCTCTTTCAACTTGTTCCTTAATGAAGTGATATCGGACATCAATGTGCTTTGTGCGGGAATGCTGAACCGGATTGCAGGAGATGGCTATGGCCGACTTTGAGTCACAGTACATAGGTACTTTATCAAAATGGAAGCCATAATTCGTGAGTTGTGTTCTCATCCAAAGGACTTGAGCACAACACGCAGATAGAGACACATACTCCGCTTCGGCTGATGAAAGTGACGTGCAATCCTGCTTCTTGGAAGACCATCCCACAAGCTTGTCTTGACCTAGAAATTGTGCACCACCAGAAGTACTTTTACATGTATCAAGACACCCTGCATGATCAGAATCTGAATAGGCCGTTAGAAAGAAACCGGTTTCCCTCGGATACCAGAGTCCCATGTGAATGGTATTCTTAAGGTACCGAAAGATCCGTTTAACCTCCTTGAGGTGCTTTTCAGTGGGTCGTGCTTGATATCGGGCACAATAACATGTAGCATGATGAATATCAGGTCTGCTTGCTGTCAAGTACATGGGTAATCCCTCCAAATCAGCATCTAGGGATGTGGTTGATAATGGTGTCCCAACGGGGTCACATGATGTCATACCATGCTTTTTGATTATCTCTTGACAATACTTAGCTTGGTTAATAAAGATACCACTTGGGGATTGGTGAACTTGAATTCCTAGAAAGAATTTTAGTTCGCCCATCATAGACATTTCAAATCTGCTGTGCATTACTTTTTCAAACCATTTTGAAAGTTTTGGGTTTGTAGACCCGAAAATAATGTCATCAACATAAATTTGCACAAGCAAAATGTCATCCCCATATTTATAAGTGAACAAAGTTAAATCAATGGAACCTTTTGAGAAACCTTTGGAGACCAGAAATTTCGAGAGCTCGTCGTACCACGCCCTTGGAGCTTGCTTGAGTCCATATAGTGCTTTGTGGAGACGATACACCTTGTCAGGATAATGAGGATTGACGAATCCTTCCGGCTGCGTGACATAAACTTCTTCCTTCAAAGGACCGTTAAGAAACGCCGTCTTTACGTCCATTTGATAAACGATGAATCCCTTATGTGCAGCATAAGCAAGAAAAATCCTGACCGCTTCCATTCGAGCTACTGGTGCAAATGATTCTTCGAAATCAATACCCTCTTTCTGTCCATACCCTTTAGCCACTAGTCTAGATTTATTCTTGATGATCGTGTTCTCTTCATCCATCTTGTTTTTCTAGATCCATCGAAGATTTAATGGAGTTACATCGTATGGTCTGTCAACAAATTCCCATACTTTAAGTCTTTCAAATTGTTGAAGTTCATCCGTCATCGATTCAATCCAAGCATGATCAGCCAAGGCTTCTTTGATGTTTTTCGGTTCGGCTGAACTCACGGTGAGTGCGAACATACAAACATCGCCATCGGTGTGAAGCTGTCGTCTTGTACGAACGGGCTGTGAAGGGTTTCCAATTACATGAACCAAAGGATGATCTCGGGTCCAATGATGCGTTGAAGGATGTCGTTGGTAGAACGTATGCATATTTGACGGATCAACATGGCGAGTAGAAGACTCTCCAGTTTCGTGTACCGGTGTACCGAATGGATTGATAAATTCGTCTTCGTCAGATAATGCATTGTCTGCTTGATTTGTGTTCTCTGGAGCAATGACAGTAGTTGTGGATGTTGTAGGATCAATTGTTGAAGTGATATTCTGAGGAGGTAAATCTGCAGCAACCCGTGTTGAAGTAGATGAAGTTGTATCCTTTTGTTGACGATGATCGGTATCATCATTCATATCATGAGTGACAGCGGAAGACTTCAATACAACTTGTTTCTCCCCCGTGAAATATTCATCATACATTGGTCCATATAACATTTCCAATTCTTCAATTGTCGTGTCGACTGTCATATCAGCTCTAGGAACATTTTCTGGAACCAGCGTTGAACTTGACGGTTCATTGCTGTGGTCTTGAGTTCCGAGTTCCGTGCGGTTGTGAACGGAAGTCGTTTGTCGTTGTGGATCGGGACTTAAACTGTTTTGTTCAAGTGCCATCTCTTGAGATTCATCAAATCGGATGTGAATTGTCTCGACAATCAATTTTGTTCTTTTGTTGAACACTCTATATCCCTTAGACTGAGTTGCATATCCCACAAGAATACATGCATCACCTTTTTCTTTCATCTTATCCAAATTTTCACCATCTCGTATAATGTAACAAGTACATCCAAAAACATGAAGGTGTTTGAGTGAAGGTTTTCGATCATGAATTATGTGATATGGTGTCTTTTCGTGTCTTGGGATAATTAAGGAGCGGTTTTGTGTGTAGCATGCGGTTGACACGGCTTCGGCCCAAAAGTATAGTGGAAGTTTTGAAGCGGATAATAATGTTCGAGCAGCTTCAACCAAAGTACGGTTTCGTCTTTCAACAACGCCGTTTTGTTCGGGTGTTCGAGCAATGGATGTTTCATGTTCAATCCCTTCGGCTTCAAAATACTTTCTCAGATTTGAATTCAAAAATTTTGTACCTCTGTCAGTACGAACCACTTTAACTTGAGCTTGAAGACCACATTGTATCAATTTAAGGAAGTTGATGAGAACGTCGGGTGTTTCATCCTTAGACCTCAAGAAGTGAGTCCATGTGTACCTTGAGTAATCATCGACAATTACTAGAATATATTTCTTTCCATTGATACTCTGAACACGCATGGGACCACAGAGATCCATGTGAAGAAGATCTAACCGTCCTTTAGAGCTTGGTGTGGTCTTTGTTTTGAAGCTACTTCGTTTAGCTTTACAAAGTTCACAAGAAGAGCAAAGATGATCTTTGATGAATTTCAAGCTTGGAAGGCCTCTCACAATATCTTTCTTGGAAAGCAAGTTAATGGTATCAAAGTTAAGATGAGAAAGACGTTGATGCCATAACCATGCCTGAGTCGAGGAAGCTTTAGCCATGAAGCAAATTGGAGTTGATGAAGATGTGTCTTGAAGTGAAATAGTATAAAGATCAGTACCCCGTGTACCAGTAAGTAAGTCATTCCCATCATAATCACGAACAAAACATGTCTTCTTTCTGAAAGCAACTTCCAAATCCGCATCACAGAATTGACCAACCGAGAGAAGATTGTGATTGAGCCCTTCGACGTAGTATACCCTTTTAATCGTGATATTCCCCTGAACCAAATCTCCATATCCTAGGATCGGTGCAAATTGATCATTTCCGAATCGAACCGTACCTAGGAACTTCTCCACGAAGTTAATTAGAAGCTTGAGATTCCCCGTCATGTGCTTCGTGCATCCGGAGTCCATTATGAAGAGAATTATTTGTATCACCTACAGAAGAGTTAGAACACGATGGAGCATTTGCTAAATTGGATACCACAGTAGTTGTGATAGAGAATCATTAGTGTCCTTATCAACATTTAAAGGCAAACTAACACTCGTTTTCACATTTTCTGTCCTAACTTTAGGCATCCATTTATATCCGGGAGGACAATGATTAGCAAACCACCATTTCCAAGACTTACTGGCAGACTCATATAATTCCTTAATTTTGCTTCTAGGATTCTTAGTGGTAGAGTCTGATGCATTACTTTTCTTAGTGGGGGTTGCGCCAGAATGGTTCACTTTGCGTTTGGGTTTACTAGCTCTAATAGGCATTGTAACTTGCTTCTTAGTTCTAGTATCGCCAGTTGGCGAAGTGGCGTTAAGCATCCCTTAGCGGTACGAAAAGAGAGGTCGTGATGATATCATCTACGTCCGTACCGCTCCTCGTGGAGTAGATCCCGCATCCAACCAAGTCTTTGACCAGGGAACGGGATAATTCCCACTACCGCTGGCAGGCCAGCCGGGCCGTGAGCACGGTGGGGACGGGCTTCCCAAAAAGCCAGCCTCCTCCTCATATAAAGATGTCTCCGACGCAACTCTCCCGGCAATCAAAACTTTCTCTACTTATATTTTTGTTTTTTGGCGGGTTCGGTCAGGAGGGACAAAAGAGGGATGCTTTCTATCAGTCAAAAGCAGATACCAAACTACGCTCCTAGGCTCCCTTCTTCGAGGTTGATCCCCCCAGATCAAATGACAAGGAGCCAAAAGCGAAGATGGCAGCGGAGGAATCTGATGGCTAGGCGAATGGGGGGTTGAATACTCGACTGGAAGCGGGTGGAACCCACAATTGAATCTGTCCTGTCTAGAGGTCTATGCCCTTAACCACTGCGCGTTTACTGACACACTATCCCACCTTACGCCTTTGACTTTATTTATAGCACACATAGAATGATTAGCATTAGCACACTTTCCACATCTGACACAAACAAATTTCACATTCAAAGCATTCAAATCATTCACAGCATTCAAATCGTCATTACATGCGATTACAGACTTTTTATTCTTAAAAACGTTCAAATTCCTAGGGTGTTCTTCTACTTCCTGCATCTCCCCTTGATTCTTGTGTTTCCAGACCTTATCATTCACTTGAGTGCGCTTAATCTGAGGCCGGCTAACACTAGTAGTGGAGACTATTCCTGTAGTAGAAGACACATGAATATTAGTGTTTCTAGAAGTCTGAGGCGAGTGAGTATCTTTGTTTGTGGGCTTAGTGGGCATTCTATACATCCCTGGTTTAATCACATTATTGTGCTTAACGCTTGGTGCTACAGGATTCCTTATGGGTTGAGCTTGTGGTAACCTTTCCTTTCCATCCATCTTGGGGGCAAACACAGGTTTTGCAAACGAGGAATTAGATAAAGCAGATGGTTTTCCCAAGATAGAGGATATATTCTCTTTAGAGGCATTTGGTTGTCTAACAACATTTTTCTTAATGCTAGGTTCCACAATTTTCCCACCCATTTTAGCAATGAGTTTCTGCAACTCTGCTATCGCTCTGTCCCTGTCTTGTAATTGAGCTTTCAACCCTTTAATTTCAAAATTCTGTTCATTCATTTCTCGAAATGTTTGGGAAAGTTTTTCTTGCAATTTATTATCATGTGGAAAACGACCAACATCTTTTTGCAAAGCAAGTTCAAGTGAATGACAATGTTTTTGAAGGAAATCAGTTTTGTGTTGAAGTAACTCAAAAGCCTTTTTGTCAACATTTTCTTTACGTTTCGAAAGCTCAATTTCAAGACGTTCACATTCTTTGATCTTATCAAGGTATTGGCATGCAACTTCAGAATATTCATCAATATCAGCACAAGATGTAAAATAAGCACACATAACATCTTTAGAAACGCATTCTTGCAAGAGTAAATCATATTCATCTGAGAAATCAGACTTCTCCATTTGAAGATCATCAATGTGTTTCTCAATAGATTCAACATATTTTAAATCATCAAACATTTCAGTCCGAATGAACTCCTCAAGTTGAAGAACAGTTTCTTTAATCAACGCCGTGTTTGGAATTAAGAGTTCTTTGACAAGCAAGGTAATATCTTGAAGAATCGGACGTGTCCACTCAGCATTTTCACGTTTTGCCCAGTCTCTTTCAACAATAGATTTAACATTATCTATGTGGTGTTTAAGAATACCTAATGTTTTCCTACTCTTGCTTTTAGATTCATCTAGAGGGAGGTAGTTTATGTATTTGTAAACATTAGATTTCTTAGGGGCAAAAGCTTTCTTCCATTGAATTCTCTTTTGTTTGCATTCTAAGAACACTTCCTCACGAGCTTTTTGAGTTTGTTTGTTGAACAGGCCATAAAGACTATTCTCATAAGCATAATTATAAGGTTTCACAAACTCCTTATTAACAAGTGGTTGACTATCAGCATCCCAAAGGGCAGTCTCTTCATTATCGGCACTAACAGGCATGCAATCAAGATCTGTCCTTTTAGTCTCATCAAGATAAAGACACGGGTTCGCAGCTTGAGCTTTGGCAAGGTACTCAGGACTTGCAAAGCTAGCTTGACCCTTAAACATCGATGGAGGTGCTAGCATTCTTACGGATTGAATATAATCATGCGTTTTATAAACAACGTTCTTCAAAAAGTCGACTTGTGCTTCTAGTTTCGTAACTTTTTCGGTTTCTTTATCATATCTACTTTTGAAGTCTTGTTTTAACGCATCTACCTCTTGTTTCTTATCCTCTAGAATTTTAGCAGAATCAGTAGTGGTGATAGAGAGCTTTTGTTCAAGTTCATTAACTTTAGTATTGGCAAGGTACGTTTTTTGACGTTCATCCATTAAGAAAACATTATATTGACGCTTCTCTTTAGCTAATAACTCAAGAGTTGTATTATATTTGTTTTCAAAATCGTCCTTTTGATTTTTTAACGCACTTCCCTTGTACCCCTCAAGCTCTTTGGTTTTCTGAAGGAGCTCATCTCTATAGCTTTCAGTCATCTCAGTAGATTTGATAAGAGGAGCTTTACATTCTTCAAAACTTTGAGTGAGCGTGGCGTTTGCCTTCTTTAATTGCTTTTGACTCTTTTTATTTTCAGTGACATCTTTTTGTAAAGTAGCAATTAAATTAGCAAGCGCAATACGTTCCTCTTCATCATATTCATTTGCATGTTGATCATCCTCAGACTCATTATTGCACATGTCTGATGAATCGGGTGTGGTATTGCTATCAACCGTTTCCATCATACACGTGTCATTAATGGCATTGGGTAGATCACCAGGAATATCACCAAACACATTGTATTCATCAGTAGTGTGTACCTTATCGATTGGCTCAGTGTCAAAGATAGGACCATTGTCATCTTCAGTGACTTTGAGAACTTCTTCAACCTTTGCCATGTACGAGTAATGTGCATCAAGCTCTTGATCAGAATCTTCATCATCAGTATCATCAAGCATGGCTCCTTCCTCAGCTGACAATTTAACCCCTGCTTCCATTTTCTTGCATAGCAGCATCTTTTCCTTGTGATAGCTGGAGTCTCTAACCCTTTTCGGCTTCCTGCATTCCTTTGCCATATGCCCATAACCTTGGCAATTAAAACATTGAATCCCACTCTGCTGAACCACTTGACTTCCAACCGTTTCCCTATTCCCAGTAGCAGCAGCAATCCTCTGAGCATCATACTTAGCAGTTTGTCGATCATATCTTGCAGAACCCTCAACATGTGTTGGATTATGCCGATCATACCTAGAAGGACTTTCACCACGTCGACGTGTGTCATACCTTGGAGGACTCTCAACATATCGGTTCTTTGTGTTAGATGATGTGCGAAGATTGTTGTTGGTGGGTTTGTAGATTTTCTTGTAAGTCTTCATTATGTAAGCAATTTGTTGTTTCATCTCTCGGTTCTTTTGAGCTTGGTCTTCATCACCATCTTCTTCAGATGAGGACTCAGATGGTGGTGATGGTGCTCTTGGCGCTTTACCTCGAGATTTTGTGGAAGATGAAGACTTAGATGATGTGGAATATCGTGGTGAGGATGATGTATTGGAGTATGGCTTAGGAGCACGAGAGTGAGGATCTTGAACATGTTGAGTGGTAGTCAGTAAAGCAAGTGGATTAGCCGTCTTGGCAACACGTTCAGTTCGAATCTCATTTGCTTCATTCTGAAATTGCTTCAAGATGTCAAAGAGTCGATGATATGAGACCTCGTCTAACTTTTCTTGTTGTTTCACCAAAGTGACGAACCGTGTCCACTCGGGTTGAAGTTGTTGAAGAAATTGAACATTGACTTGCATGGTGGAGACTTGCAGGTTATTTCTTGTCATGTCATTCATCATCTTATAAAACCTGGAGTAGTAAGAGTCAATTGATTCTCCATCCCTTGAAGTAAACTTGCCAAAATTCCAGAACAAGTTTGTTTTGACATCTTGTTTGTTGAGTGATTCTCCTTGTTGCAAGCGTTCAATAGCAGTCCACATTTCATGTGTTGTCGGGCATGCATCAACCATGGAGTAAATATCATCTCCAATCCCACTTAAAACCATATAGATGGCTTCCTTCTCCGCATCATGCCAAGCACAATTTTCAGGTGTGAGATCAGCTCTTGTTTCATCACGTTCACTTGCAGGTATTGGATCAGTAGTATCTGTGGCTGCTCTTGGAGGAACTGAGATCTTCTTAAATATATATGGTCCATGAGTAATACATTTCCTCAAGGCATCACCATTAGGTCTTGTATCAAGATATCGTATGAAACGTGATTGCCATTGAGCATACCGTCCAGATACAAGCATTGGTGGTCTCTCTTTGTTACCCGCCACCATTATGTTGTTCTTCGTCACACGATATTCGGCAGTAGAATCCATCTCAATATTCTCTGAAATGATGAAGTGAATATGGATCTTAAGTAGATTTGTTGTGATTGTTGTTGTGGTTTAAATTCCGAAAATTGCAATTTTTTTTTCCAGGCCGACAATAAATTCTCCAGTCCGACTAAAACGGTAGTCCAAAAACTTTGTAATCGCCAAAATTTGAAATCGAGCTAGAAATGTCCTAAAACTAGTATGGAAAAAATTTGAATTTACTTGACGAAAATTTTTTTAACTTTTTTTCTTTTTTTTTTTTTTTTTTTTTTTGATCTTCGTGGAAACGATATTCCGAAACTAGTCTAGATGGTGGCTAAGTCTAAAAAATTTTCAAACAAAAATTAGCAAAAAAAAACATGTCATCGGAATGAATGATCGGAATGTATGATCGGAATGTCTGGTCGGAATGTCTAATCGGAATCACTGATCGGAATGAGCTAATCGGAAAACACCAATCGGAATGTGCTATCGGAAAACACCAATCGGAATGTGCTATCGGAAAACACCAATCGGAATGTGCTATCGGAAACACCAATCGGAATGTGCTATCGGAAAACACCAATCGGAATGCAAATCGGAATGCCAATCGGAATCTATAAACCCTTTTCAGATTACACCAATCGGAATGTATCCCCCTTTTCTCGGACAAAACTCAACCAATACGTGATTTTAAGCCAAAAAATGATCAAAAAACCAAAAAATTTTGTGTTTTTAGCCAAAGTAAATATACCAAATCACTACTACAACTATGTATAAAATGTAGATGAAGAAGTAAAGCACGGAAACACAAAAAAATTTGAATCCGAGATGATTTATGGATTAAATCATTCGAATCAAATATAATAACACCAACCAATCACAAATCTACCCCGTGGCGATTGATACCAAATGTTGTCCCATGTATTTGTGATGATTAAGCAATGAAGAAAGAGAGAAAATAGATGAAGAAGAGATGAATTCCTAGAGAGAGAAAGTAGAGAGGAGATGATTAACTTGGTGAGATTAGATTAAGAAAAGAAGTTGTTACAAATGACCATCCACCCTCCTAACATGCTAGGAGGGTAGTATATATATAGTCCACCCACATGCGGGCTTTAATGGACTATATATTAGGCCGGGCTTGTCTTTTGGACTTTAATTAGTTTAAATCCAAGCCCGTGAGCCACGACTAAATAACTACTTATTACAACGTTCTACTAAACATTACAATAGAAACCTATGACCGAACATTCTTGTTTGACTCAATATTTTGAGGCTAACAAATATTATTTAAAAACATTATTTTAATGTTATATTATGAACTCACTTATTTTTGGGAAGAAATTTGGATTTACGTCTTGAAGTAGCATCGACTACGTCTAAACCGGAGGATTCAACGTTACGTGCTTACGTTTACATACACCATTTTTGGTGACAGTCCGACATTTCAGAAAATAAATTTATCCATGAATCTTATTTTGAGATTTTAAATTTTTGTTGGTTCATAAACTCACAAATTTACGAGAAGAGATTAGGACTTACGATTATAATTTAACGTCCTTTACGACTAAACCGGAAACCTTAGGATTACGTATTTACGTTTTCGAACTCCGTTTTTGATGAGACAATTTTTATTAGATTCGTTTTGTGCCGTTGATTCATAATTTATAAAAACGTTTTTCGTAAAACGACCCGAGGGCACGCAAATCGAGGAAACTGGAATCGAGGAATACCCGTAAATTAGCGGGATGGGACAAAATAATTTATCCCACCCCACTATATAACTATGGACGGCCAAGGAAGACACCACATCAAAGATGTGGCATCCTTACACAAAACTAAGTTACACTTGTAACTTAGCTTCACATTGAAGCTTACTTCATCCCACTAACCACAAAACCACTAGCCTTTCTCATTTCCACCATTTCACACATGCAAAACAACCATAACTCTCCTCCCTCTCTCTATACTTTCCGTCCCACAACACCACCATACACCACCATTTGATCTTTTCTAGTCACAAGTTACTTGTTATCTAGCTATATTATGGAGAAACCTTGAAGCCTTGATTGATTAGTGGCCATTTTAACAACAAAGGAGGTGATTTTCTTATGTCCTAGGGCTAATTTCTCAACAAACTTCCTTGGTTATTGATGATCTTGGAGATATATTTGGTGTTCATCAAGTTGTTGTCTTCCAAAAACAAGATATAATCTTGGTTTCCGTGATTGAAGCACGTACCGTACATCCGAATTGCCGATAACCCGCTTTCCAACATCAACTGAGTTCATAGCCTCGCACTCTTTTAAATGTTTTTATGAAATGTTTTATAAACCCGCGAGGGAGATAACATGTTAGTTTTACTAAAATAGGACACCATTTGTCCCGATTGTTTGTTTATTGATTTGGACCCGAATGATTGTATGACCCGATGTATGATTATATGACTAGATAGATGAAATGAAATGGATTATTAAAGTTAGGTTATTTCACTAAAAGTCCCATTAGCATGAATTGTGAACTACCGGGATTTGGTAGACACTTATGCATATAATAGTACTATTTGGGGACGATCACCCCAGTTCGCGCCTTGACGGTTGATCCCCGTCGTGCCACATTGATTGGTAAGCGAATTTATGCATGAGAAGATTTACACAAGCGGGATTATTGTGACGACATGCTAATTTAGATGGAAAATTGAGTTTCGGGCTAGCTACCCGTTGTTTGATATAATAAGGTAACAATGTCATGCGGCTTATAATAATCCAATTAACGAAATACTGTTATACGCACCGAATTACGATATATTGCCTGCCTAGCAATACGGGGTCTTATTATTAATTTTATGTTCGTGTTTTGGTTTTATATAACTATATTCACATAACGGTTTTTATTTAATCTATACAACGTTATAAAACGTATTGTATGATGTTTTTAACGACAATGGTTCGTATAATGATTTTGAAGGCGAAAGCCTATATTATGATTATGATAAAGATTTGTATAAAATGACTTTGGCTATTTTATGGCCTATTACAAAGATTTGTACAAAATGATTTTCGGTAATAATTTTATACCGATGTTATATTGATGGATTTCATTAAACTCTATGAATTCACTCGGCGTTATCGCTGATCCTTTATTTTAACATGTTTTATCTCAGGTACTTGAAGGTAATTCTCGGGAAGTCAACAAGAATTCATGGCCCGCACTTAAAGAATAATATCCATTCAAATACTTTGTAAAACCTGTATAAAATACAATGACTTGGGACCTATGTAAATTTGATATTTTTGAATGGAAATGTTTTATTATTAAACGACGCGATTTTTAAGCGTTGTCTATGATGTGGGTAATGTGCTATCCCGTTACACCAACGAGTCTTCCGCTGTATTGAATTGTGTAAATTTGGGGGTGTTACAGTCGAGGTCTTCCTTACAACTTCGAGGTACATCAATTTCTTCCAAAATGAAGCCGCCTCCTTCGAATGGAGCGAGAGAAGGGGATGAATTATCAAGGATTCGATCGAACATAGTGGGATTGCCACTATTTGCAATATCGGCAAAAACTAAAATTTCTTGTGAAAATTCTTCGCAAACCACATCGATTAAATCAATATGGTTTACAGTCGCGATCGAATAAACATGAGAAAAATTTGAATTTTGAGTTACGTTTATACCAAGTTCCTCTTCCTTGAAACGTAAAGTAATTTTACAACCATGAACGTCGATGACGGCATTAGCGGTATCCAAAAATGGGCGGCCTAAAATTAGAGAAACTTGAGGATCCATCAGAAAATATACCACGATAAAGTCCATCGGATAGTAGAATCTTCCAACTTTTACGAAAACGTCTTTGGCCGTACCTTGCATGATCTTTATGGATCGATCCGCTAGCTCGATAGACATATTCGAAGGAGTGATATTAGGAAGATTGAGCGATTTCCACATCAAAATTATAACTATAACCAAGATCAGCCAAGGTGTAGCATTCTTCCATATCTTGAATATCGTACGGAATTAAGAATTTATCGGGATCATCGACTTTTTAAGGCATGAGGTTAAGAAAACCGATGAACAATTAGACAATTGTTGCAATTTCTCCTTATCGTTCAACATACTTTTAAAAGTGGCGGCGAATCGAGGCATCAAAAGAAAATCGTCAGCGAAACTTATGTTAAAATGTAATTCACGAAACATTTTTATGAAAAGTTCCACTTGGTGATTGTTACGATTTTTCAATTTTTCTTCTTTACGTCTCGATGGGTAAGACAAGGGTGGTGTTGGGTGGGACATAGGCATAGCCTTTGGAATCTCGGGTTCCAAAATTGGTGAAGGGTTAACCATAGGTATGGTTTGAGCGGTACTTTGTGGGATAGAGATTTGCTCCTTTTCGACCACCACCTTGGGTTCTTCCTCAATTTCCTCCTCCGTAGGAGTAATTGGGTGAGGAATAGGCTCTTTGAAAGTTTTACCACTACGTGTGGTAATAGCTTTCATCTTTCCCTTCGGGTGAGGGTTTGTTCATCATGATAGCCTCCAAAAGATTTTGTTGATTTTGTTCCGACTTAAGTAGACTTTCCTTGATCTCATTTTGGCCTTTTTGCATTTCATGTTAACTTTGTTCAAGCTTTTGTTCATTTTGTTGAAACCTTAGCACATTACCATTGATTTTGTTACTATGGGCCTCAAATTTGGTTCTTAGGCTAACCATATCACTTTCCATGTTATTAAACCTATTGTCATTTTACTTAACGTAATTTAAAGACTCATTTGGAAGCTCTTTTGTGAGAGCATTTTGATATCCTTGATTTGTGTTTTAAAACTACGATCTTGATTTTGATTTTGAAATTGACTATTGTTCCCACCATGGTTGTTATAATTTCCCTTGTTGTAATTCCTTTGATTCCCTTGGTAACCACCTTGATTGTTGTTTCGATAGTTGTTAGCAATTTTATTGTTTTGATTAGGTGGAAAACCCAGTGAAATCAATTGATTAGTGCGGGTAACTTGACTGTTTTGGTTGTAAGTTCTCGTGGTCGTGAAGACACTCGAAGTGTTACCACCAAAGCTAATTCACTCGGAGAAATCATGAGCTCCACCACAATACATAGAAGAAACCTCAACCTATTTAGCCGTAGCGGGAGTGGGATGTTCACCAATGTTCAATTCTTTTAACAATCCCTTAAACATATCGAACAACTGGTTTTCCAAATTAGACTCAATTTGTTTCACATCAGTGATAGGTGATGACGAAGACGAAGCTAAGTTAACACTCGGTGTGTTACGAGGGCTATAAACCTTAGACCTATTCTCAATGATCGTCAATGCTTCTTCGACCATTTTACAAAAAAAATTACCACCCGTGGCGATATTAAGATAATCACGTTCATGATCATTTAATCCCTTGTAAAGCATATCGATTTGATGTAATTCGAAAAAACCGTGATGTGGACGTTCATGCAAAATTTCCTTAAACCTATTCCAAGCCATTGAAAAACTTTTATTATATTGTTGTGAAAACTTTGAAATCTCGTTTTTCAAATGTGTAGTCTTAGAGGGTGGAAAAAATTGGTTCTCAAATTTGGACACGAGATCCTTCCTCATCAATATAGAATTGGGTGGTTCTTTCTCGAGCAAACTTTTGGCGGGCCCCGCTAAGGAATACGGAAAAAGCATCATCTTAATTGTGTCATTCGAGACGTCCTTAAACTTGCTAGTCGTGGTAAGACGGTTGAAATTATGAATGTGATTATGAGGGTTGTCCTTTACGTCATTATGAAACTTGTTAGCTTGTAGCATGGACAATAAACCCGTCTTAAACTCAAAATTCTCCGCAAGGATAGCGTGAATCACAATCGCTTCTCCATAACCCTCGGTGGGTGTTTGAAGCAACTCCATCATACTACGATTGGCCATGGAGACTTCCTGTGCTACAATAGGTTCGACAATTGGAGATTCTTCAATAGGAGGAGTTGGGGTTCCTTCCTTTATATTATGAAGTTTACGTTGACGTTTAGCTTGTGAGCGAGTTAGAATAAACATAACGTAAAACTTGGGGGTGAGCAAATAATATTCTTTTTGGTATTTTTACTTTTTCCAATTTTTTTGTGCTTTTGGTTGTTTTTACTTTTTTGGAATTTTTTGTGAATTACTTAGACAAAAATCTACAAAATCTCTCCTCGAATCAAACTTTTGATTAGATAAGCCTCAAAGAATGAAAACGATCACATGAAGTGAAAGCCTTAGATGACTTGAAAACGTTGGTGGAGCACCAAAACATATAGGAGGGTTCACTATTTCAAAACAAGAAAGTATATATGATACGTATAAAATACTTTGGTTGGCAAACCCTTTATCGGCCTTCACTTTCTAAGTACGCACAAGAAAGCGGAGGAAATGAGGCGGCACGGAGCACTTAAGAGCCTTTTTCCTTTAGGTCGTGAAATACATCCGCCTTATACCCACCTTATAGTTTGTACTTATCGTGTTTAAGCTTCTTAAACGTATTTATCTATTTTGACTTTTCTTTGTTTGAAATCGATACACTCACTAACGACCTGAGCTCCCGCTAATGAGGTGTGATTTCTCGCCTATTTTGGAGATACTTTGGATTTATTGTGATACGTAATACAGTATAGTAATATTGATATTCACAAAAAAAAATGATAAAAACCGATAATACGTGTGATTTGAGTGCTAATTCACACAAGTACTATTTATGGATACTAATAAAAACCAAATAGTTTTAAATTTGAACACGACACGCCTCCTCGGCAGCGGCGCCAAAATGATATTAGAAAAAATACACTCTTTTAGGAAAAAGATGTATAAATGGTAAGTATTAAGTGCACGTTTAGGAAAACGTAAACACTAATGACCCAATGTGATTTCGTTCACCAAGGAGGACTAAGGTGTGTGTCAAATTTGTAATGTTTTTTATTGATATTGATGAGATGAAATAAAGATCGAAATGAAATGATGGATTACGCTAAAAATTATGCTACGACGTACAAAACGTAAAATCGTAAAAATCGACTAAAATTAAAACTTTATCTAAAAATTCCAAAAGAAATTACAATAAATCCCTAAAAATATATCTAACGTTTACAAATAAAGAAAACTTCTTGAAACTTTTTAAATTAATTAATATTTATTTTTTATTGCTAATTGAAGCCCTAAAAGTTAAATAAATTAACAAAAAGCCCAAACTAAGATTTTAAAACTTGTAAACCTCAAAAATATTCTAACTAAGCTAAAAAGTATATTTCCAATTTTTTAAACTAATTAAATCTACTTTTAAACCCTAAAATAATAAAAATAAGATATAAAAACCAACAAAACTTTTTGTAACCTTTTAAATAATTTTATATTAATTTTAAAGATTAACTAAAACCTTAAAAAACAAATAAAATAGTAAAAAGACCAATAAAAGTTCTTATGATTTGATAACCTTGGTTATATTAATAAAAGACTAAAAAGTTTTTTTTAGAAATTTTAAATAACCTAAATGTATTTTTAAATCACTTAAAATTAAAAGCGAATTAAAATATTGCTAGAAATTAATTAAATAATGGGAAAAATCTCAAACTTAACCAAAAAGTACTAAATACTATAACTATGAAGGGAAAAATAAAATAAGCAAGATTTGTTAACTCAATAAGCTGTTATGATGCTTAATAGCCAACTACTTTAATTAATAAGCTAAAACAAAGTCTCTTTTAAATAGTCAATGAGTTGGAAGGATAAAAATAAAAACCCTCACAGATCAATGGTTAACACGTACAACCCTCCAGCTAGAGGTCTCGTGTTCGAGTCCATGCCGTGACTGGTTTTTGCATTTATTTTTTCTTTTTAATTTCTTTTTGTTTCTATGCACTTCAAACAACAATACTTGATACTTTTCACTTGTTAATTTCCAAGATTAAACCACAAGTCATGAATCAAAGGTCACAGGAACCAAGAAGATGAACAAGAGACTTATGTTGACAGTTTAAGCAAAGGGAGTTTTGGATGAGCCCGTTTTCGGGTGTGATGGTTTTGCTGGGCTCACAAGCCACCCTCACAACCTTTGGGTTGTGAGTAGTTACGAACAAACATTAACAACAACAATCAACACAATTTCAAGCAAGTTCAAGCAAAATCATAAAAAGAAACTAATGGTCATGTGGTTTGTAGCTATAACATTGAGTGTGATAAACAATTATAAGCAATAAAAGACCTCTAAACTATGTATACCAGCTAATATATCCTAAAACCAACCTAAAATATATTAGTGAACCAAAGTTCAAGCCACAGAAACAAACATTCCACCTCCTAGACTTTTTGGTGAAAATGATAGGCAGTTAAATGCTTATGCTGATGTGTTGTGTACAAAAGTGAATTTTAGACTTCCAAAACTTGCAAATTAGCTTACCAACTCAAATCTATACTACATGCAACCCTAAACTAGCCTAATGTCTAATTACTGCCAAGATTTCAAGAACCAAAAGCACTAAATCATACCTTTAATACCCTACTGTATTTTTTACAACCTTTTGTAAGAAAACTTGTAACTTTGTTTTTTTATTCTACACTAACTAAACCAAAGCTAAAAATAAACTATTCTAACCTCACTAGATGTGTCTAGGTATACATTACCCCTACTGTGTGTTTCCAGTAGCAAGAATAACACAAATCCAAACACCCCTCCATCTTAATTTAATGAAAATTTTCAAAGACTTTTGTAAACTAAGACATACAAAACACTTGAATTCAACTCAAACATGCATCTATTATTGAAATAACAACAAATCAAGTAAATGATAACAAGGACAAGTAGATTTCCACACATAGACTTTTAACACCAAGAACAAGAAATTATGTAGAACTAAAACGGAAGAGAGATATCATACCAGCTTTGGTCTTGTTCAGACCAGAGGGTTCACTAACTTCAAACAGCACAAGGTTTGATGGTTTGAGCAGCTGAAGTGGAAGGAGATGGTTGTGGGGTTCTTGTTGTGGTTCTATAGCAGAACCAAGCACCAAGACACTAGGTCTAATGGACAAGGTTCCCCCTTGCTTAAAAACAAAGGAAAACAAACCCAAGCTTTGAAGCCCAATCACAAGAATAGCACAAGCTAGCTTATGAATTGGATTCAATAGCTTTTGGTGTTAGTACACATATTACAATAGTATAAGGTGAAAAAATGGCTAGTCTAGTGCAAGAATTTAGTTCCCGCTAGCCCAATCCCAATCTTTATCACTTCACTACCCCTTGGTTAGTTAAAAACCACAAGGCTATGATCAATGATAAAGCAAGACCAAGCTGTTTGTAGCAAAAAGGCTTAGCATAATAACTAGCTTAGAACTTTTTTCGAAAAACTTTAGAGAGAAATTATTTAAGATAGATTCAATAACAACTTAAAAACATAAAACCATAAATGGGACTTGCTTTCTTCACACAAAAACTTTACCAACTTTCTTATTAATCAAGAAAAGGAATTACAAGCGTGTGAACCAGGAAAACAAGAACAAGTCTAAATGAACTAAAGACAATGCCTTATATAGGCTACATGGAGGATTCTAGAAAGATGAAAACTAAAACCCTAATGATGTATACAACTCTAGAAAATCCCTCGGCGTTTGAATTAAGCCTCTTTGTGAGAATCCGTCAATTTATGGTCGATATTTTATTCTCAAGTGTTATTTAAAATCATTATTTTAATGTTATATTATGAACTCACTCATTTTTGGGAAGAAATTTGGGTTTACGTCTTAAAGTAGCATCGACTACGTCTAAACCGGAGAATTCTACGTTACGTGCTTATGTTTACATACACCGTTTTTGTGACAGTCCGACATTTCAGGAAATAAATATATCCTTGAATATTATTTTGGAATTTTAATTTGTGTTGGTTCATAAACTCAGAAATTTACGAGAAGAAATTAGGACTTACGTGCATAATTTAATGTCCTTTACGACTAAACCAGAAACCCTAGGTTTACGTATTTACGTTTTTGAATTCCGTTTTTGATGAGACAATTTTTATTAGATTCGTTTTGTGTCGTTGATTCATAACATATAAAAACATTTTTCGTGAAACGACCCGAGGGCACGTAAATCGAGGAAACTAGAATCGAGGAGTACCTGTAAATTAATAAGGGGATGAAACAAGTTATACTTGTCCCACCCCCTCACAATGGGCGGCAAGCTTCACCAACACACCACTAGGTGTCAAGTTTACATAACAACCAAGGACACTTGTCCTTAGTTGCTTCCAAAACCACTAAACCACAAAAACTATCAACCTAAAACCATTTCTCTCATAACTTACATGCAAACAACACAAACTCTCTCTTCCTCTCTCATGTGTGTCGTACACCACCACCACTAAACACCACCATAGATAAAAAATTCTACCATGAATCTTGTGTTAAACTTGTACAAGATGAAAGCTTTTGAAGTCTTGTTGATTGGAGGTTATTGTAACATCTAAAGAGGAGTTTACATGGAGTTTAAGGGCCGATTTCATGGAGGTGTTCATCCATTTGAAGGACCCAAGAAATTGTCTTAAAAAGGTTGAAGATTTGATGGCAAGATCAAGCTTTGTTCATCCGATATCTCAATTTTTCATCATCTTCATTGGTATAGGGATCAATCTCTTCCTATCATCTTGTTATTTTGTAAATGTGGTTATGTATTTTCTTTTTAAATGTATATGTATATGATGATGAATGATAATCAGAGTTTTATGTGGGGATTTTCTGTTGATAGATTTGGTTAAAAATACAAAAATCTATATGTAAAGATGTTAAAATCTTGACTAAAATTATAGGCTGTATAAAATAGTAAGTAACCATATGATAACTTGATAAAATGACTTGGATTATTGAATATACAGTAAGGTATATGATTTTTACATATGTGGAGAGTTGGCCACTCAATGGAATCAATAAAATGAGCAAGATATGATCAAAACACTATTAAGGTTCAAATCTGCATAGTCTGTTTTGGACGAATTACTAGGGACACTTAGAGGATGAATGAGCAGTAGCTAAATAGTGTTAATTGTAGCACATATTATGTAGTTTGTGCTGTCCAAATTTGAGCTTCTATCTCCTTGTTGAACTCAAGATATGGCAAAAATGGTGAAAGTGAGTTTGATAATCAGATTTGGAAATAAAAGTATATAATATAAAATAACCACTCAAGTAATACTAATATAAAATACATATGTAAAACCCACTAACTTATGAAAATAATTATAAAATAAGTTGCATACTTTAATAAATAAGTATAACATTTTTATAAAAGTACAAATTGATATGTTTTCTAAGTTATAAAACTATGTATATAAGTTTTACGTCTTTTCGGCTAAAAACCGAAAGATTAACGTTTTCGCCAAATAAAACTTAGACGGTCGGAACCGTCTAATGTAAACTTTTTATAACTCATCTACTGATATGTAAGTACATTTCACAAGTAAAAACCGATAAACCCGAGCTTCATAACTTATGGACATTAACGGGCCAAAGTAGCCTTATTGGACCATTAGCCCAACTAGTTTGGCTAAAGACTAATGGACTTACTCATGGGCTTAACCCACTTGGGCCTAAGATATAAGTATAGGCCTGTTATTAAACGTATAAATGGACTAATATAATATTAGGCTTTTAATGGGCTTATTGGGCCTTAATATATAAACAAGTTAAAACTAGTGTAACTAGTCTAAAAATTAACTAACACATAACAACTATAATGTTGTATGAAGAGATAAAATCCCACTTGATCATCATCATACTTATATCATAATATATACATAACCATTGTTTTTATAAAGTCATTGAACAAGAGTCTAAGATGAGTATTATTTTTCTAGGTTTCCGTGATTGAAGCACGTACCGTACATCCAAATCGCCGATAACCCGCCTTTCCCAATCAACGTGAGTTCATAGCCTCACACTCTTTTAAATGTTTTATAAAATGTTTTATAAACCCGCGAAGGAGATAACATGTTAGTTTTAATAAAAGTAGGACACTAGTTGTTACGATTGTATGCTTATTGATATGGACCCGAATGATTATATGACCCGATGAATGAAATGAAATGGATTATTATTAGTTAGGTTACGTCACTAAAAGTCCCATTAGCATGAATTGTGAACTACCGGGATTTAGTAGATGCTTATGCATATAATAGTACTATTTGGGGAAGATCACCACAGTTCGCGCCGTGACGGTTGATCCCCGTCGTACCACCTTGAGTGGTAAGCGAATTTATGTATGAGATGATTTATATAAGCGTGATTACTGTGACGACACGCTATTATAGATGGGCAAAAGGAATTACAGGTTAGCTACCCGTTTTTTGTTATAGTAAGGTAGCAATGTCATGCGGCTTATAATAATTCAATAACGAAAATACTGATATACGCATTGAATTACAATACATTGCTTGACTAGCAATACGGTGTCTTATTATTAATATTATGTTCGTGTTTTGGTTTTACATAACCATTTTCATATAACGGTTTTTATTAAACTTTAAACAACGTTATAAAACGTATTGTATGATGTTTTTACGATAATGGTTCGTATAATGGTTTTGAAGGCGAAAGCCTATATTATGATTTATGACAAAGATTTGTATAAAATGTCTTTGGCCTATTTTATGGCCTACGACAAGGAATTGTAATAAATGATTTTCGATAACGATAATATATACCGGTGATATATTAATGGTTTTTATTAATCTATATGAATTCACTAAGCGTTTTCGCTGACCTTTTCTTTTAACATGTTTTATCTCATGTACTTGAAGGTAATTCTCGGAAAGACGACAAGAATTTATGGCCCGCATTCAAATAAAATTTCCATTCAAATGTTTTGTAAAATTGTATGAAATACTATGACTTGGGACCTATGTAATTTGATATTTATGAATGGAAAATGCTTTATTATTAAATGACGCGATTATTAAGCGTTGTCTATGATTTGAGTAATGTGCTATCCCGTAACACCAACGACTCTTCTGCTGAACAAAAGTATGAATATTTAGGGGTGTTATAGTTTGGTATCAGAGCTCTCGTTATAGAGAACGAAAGATTTTTTAAACTAAGGTTTTGAATAAAACATTTCAAAATTTTTTAACCATAAATATTTTAATATAAATATTTTGAATAAAATGTTTAAAAATCTTTTGACTATAACAGTGCTGAAGAATTCCCGAGTTACCGACAAGGCCAGGCTGAGAAGTGTTACTTTAATATATATATATATATATATATATATATATATATATATATATATATATATATATATATATATATATATATATATATATATATATATATATATATATATATATATATATATATATATATATATATATATATATATATATATATATATATTTATATATATATATATATATATATATATATATATATATATATATATATATATATATATATATATATATATATATATATATATATATATATATATATATATATATATATATATATATATATATATATATATATATATATATATAGGGGAGAGTTAAAATAAAAAGACTTTTTATGGTGAGAAGGATAAGAAGGATTTTCAGCCACTAATTTAAAATCAATGGATAAGATCAATCCATACTTCTAACTAACTAATTAACTAACTAACTAAACATGATTTTAAAAAAGTTTTCAAAAAATTCTGAAAAAATTCCACAATGTCGGATATGTTGGTCCATAAAAAAGTTGTGAAGAAAGTTTTTTTAATTTTGAGTTTTTACGTTTTTGCAATGCACAAAAAACTAAATTTGATGCACAAAAAGGTGAAATTTGGTGTACAAATTTTTTTTCATGCACAAAATTTTTAATTTGTTATAGGTTGATGCGGAATCAAATTTTAAAGAAAAAAGTCAAAAAAAGTTAGGCATAAAAACGAGTTCTTGATGCACAAAAAACGTAAGAAACGTAACAGAAAATGTTTTTGTGCATCAGAATTTCGTTTTTGTGCATTAAAAACGTAAAAAAAACTTACAATCAAAAAAACTTTTTTTACAAAAGTTTTTAGCACCAACATACCTGATCTATTGGAATTTTTTCAAAATTTTTTAAAAACTTTTTAAAAATCATGTTTAGATAGTTAGTTAGTTACTTAGTTAGTTAGGATTATGGTTTAATCTCATCCGTTAATTTTAAATCAATGACTAAAAATCCTTCTTATCCTTCTCATCAAAAAAGTCTTTTTATTTGATCTCTCCCATATATATATATATATATATATATATATATATATATATATATATATATATATATATATATATATATATATATATATATATATATATATATATATATATATATATATATATATATATATATATATATATATATATATATATATATATATATATATATATATATACTAGTGGCGAAACCCGTCCGATGGACGGGTATGACTTCTGATTGTCGTTTAATTTTTTATTAGGTAGATATTTGTTGGTAATGCTTGATTGACGGGTATAACTTCTGATTGTTGTTTACATTTTCTTTTATAGTTCTATATTTTTTATTTGGTATGACATCCTAATCACTCCCAAACACGACAAAACATGTGAATTAATAAATAAAAATATTTAAAAATTTCGATTAAGAAAGCACATACCTTAATAAAAATACTTTCGAAACCCTTTTGTTTATAAATAATATAGCAAGTCCCGTTGATATGTGATAGAAGTAGTGAATGAATTCATAAGATGAGTGTGAAAAGAAAACATAAAATTTTAAACAATCTCGCTAATCACAAGCCCCGTTTTAGTTCATTCATGTTCTTCTATATGTATGAAAATAATGTTAATGAACTAAGTAAATTCAGTTATATGAAATATATGTTCTACACTAAAAATAATATTACATATTAAACTTAAGAGATTCATTCATATGGCCTATGTGCTCTACATTAAAAAATAAATAATAAATTTAACAAATTTATTTGTCACAAAAGACTCACAAATAGTTTATAACTTTAGGATATGGCTATCACATGTAATTGTCATCACTCACCACATATGACATATAGAGTGTGAAAATTGTAGGTTACATAATGACTTATGATTATTGTTTATATTTTTTAATTTAGCTAAATATCGATGTAATAAGTTATATATATTTCTTATGACTTGTAATTATCGCTTTTGCTAAATATTCATGTTAAAAGATTGTATATTATACAAAGATTCTTTTAATAGTAACAATATTTGTTAAATTATTTTTGTTTATTATATTTGTGTTCATTCCTTTTAACGCTTTTGGGACGTTTTTATCATTTATGTGATTATTTGTGATGATCTGTTGGTCTCTATGATCATTGGTGAAACCCGCGCGATAGGTGGGTATGATTCTTTATTGTCGTTTATCTTTCTTTTTTAAAATATTTGTTTATATATTTGTTTTTATTTACAATTGTCTTTTCATGCATTTGGCATGACATGTATATGTTGTTTATGTTTCTTTTATTTGTGTGATTATTTGCTTGTATTTTTTTAAGTACAATGTTGGTTATTGAATTGTTTTCTTTTGTTTTGTTTTATAATGCATGATTTGTTTACAGGATTTTTGTGCTTGGGTCAAATCGTTGCATGAGCGGGCTTGTTTTGTGAATATGATTTACAAAAAATTAAGTAAACGTAGATAAATTATAAACCTACAAAACTAATTGTGTATAGAATGAAATTAGGGATGAGCACGGTACCGGTCCCGTCCCGAACCCGTCCCAAACCCGTCCCGAATTAGTGGTACCGATTATTTCTTGAGCATAAATTTATGGTACCGGTACCGTACCGAACAGGGATTCGGGTATCGGTACCGGTACGGGAATCGGTACCGGTAGCGAGAAATCGGGATTTTCCCGTTTTTTTTTCAGAAATTTCCCGATTTGGTACCGGTCTCGTCCCGAATTAGTGGTCCCGAAATTTTTTCACCTTATTTCGTAGTCCCGGTACCGTACCGAACGAGATTCGAATATCGGGAATCGGTACGATTCGGGGTCAATTCAGAATTCGGGTCGAAATACTCATCCCTAAATGAAATATATAAGGTTATGACTGATGAAATTTGATGAGAAAAAAAAGTATAGCTATTTGACACAATGGTGAAAATCTATTTTTATTTTTTATTCTATAAAAGCTTTTGATTACTTGTTAGAATGTTCAGGATTACACGCCGACCCAAAATACAGCTAACTTATTTTTTTTCTTTTTGGCTTATGTATATTGTTAACTTCAAAATTTATGTGATCGTAGGAAGCACCTGATTTCTTCATCAATGGACCAAACTGTACATAAAAAAGAAGAGCTGTTTGAAACTATTTGCACATAGCGATTATGTTATACACATAACTTTCAAAAAATGTATTTTAGCTCGGGATCCTATTTCTAATATCTCAAGATAGGATGTTTCTAATATCTAAAAGCATACCACTTTTGCAACTTGTCGCCTATTTAACTACTAACAAAAAGAATCATTAATCCTCCCTACTTGAAATGTAATTTCAAAACCTTAATGGCTGAGAGAGATGAAAAAAATGTCATAATTGTAGTACGCTGATGGATCATTTCCTGGCTTTACGGCCTCTGAATGTTTGTGAGCTTTATCTATTAGCGGCACTAAGCATTGTCTTCTTGTGTTCCTTTTGCTTGTTGCTTAGCCCACCAGCTATTAATCAAATTATCATTCAAAATATATCAGTTTCATATAATAGATGACAGTGGCTTGCAAATGTTGCATAAAAGCTGCAAAGACTTCTAACAGATTACTTAAAGTGCAATGAAATCAATTTTTAAAACAACTATAGATATACTCACATAATACTAAGTAGCCAGTAATAAAGATCATCTTTTCCTAGGAAGAAGCAGGAGAACATAACAAATAGTTAAGCTTTTATCTTTCCCACTTTAATATAGGATCATAAAAAGCAACATGTATTTAATTTAGAAGAACTTGTGTCACATTTTATTTTAAACGCACCAGCCATGAGCAGGCTCTAACGTTGTTATACCAAAAGATCATTTATCACATGCATAAAATAAACAAACTCCTGACTCGTGGAGGTAAGAACTTGGTCATGTCATTAACCAAGCAGCGGGTGCTTCTGTTTCTTTATGTATATTTTGGAAATATCAGCAATCATATAAAACATATAACTATTATCTCAAAAGTCAAAATACCATATGCGTGAGAATTAGCTGAGACACAAATACCTTTCCCTAAGAGGTGACTAAATCAATGAAAAATCAATATTTTATAAAAATATACTTTTAATATGTTCAAATAAAAAATAGATCAGAATTATATATGAGTTGTGTCAAATTACTGTTTCGTATTCATCAATAAAACAGGAACAATTTTGCAGATGTATAGTTTCCTGCGAAGAAACTTAGTCACAGTCAACTCATTTTCTATTATGACCATCTCACCAGAAACACAGAATTTACATCTGTCTCAACCCGAGGCAAGACATGAAATCCACAATAAAATTTAACTCCCTTATTAATAGAGACACAATTATAAGCAAACCTTTTGGTGAAAAAATTCTATAAGTGATGTAAAAAACTTCATTTAATGTTATGCAATAAAACGTCGTACCTTTGCCTTGTTATGGGAACTTAATTTTCCAAAATGTTTTTATATTACCGGATGAAATAAACTCGGAGAAAAATCTCATATCACTATTCTAAAATCACAAACTTTAGCTTTTTTTATTTATAAGAATCACTATCACGTTTACTTTTTGACTTATGAATCCAAAGGACAATCTAAGTTTCATAATTACCATGGTGCACAATTTAAACAAACATATAGCAATCAAACTAATTCAAAAACAGCTGAAAGTTGCTCAAAATCAATACAGAATTTGTAAAAACAATCAGTTCGTAAGACCACTAATCATTTCATGCTTTGAAGTCGATATTTAGTATCATACACTATAAATATCTCTTATGTTCTCTAGTTAGCTGGTAATTTACCTAAGCAGAAAACAAAGATTGTAATCCACGTTCAAAAAATCTATCAAATCAAGCATGAACTTCGTACTTGATCTTCTTTTCGTCCATCGATAGTCAAAATCTAATTCGGTATGTCAGATCAAGCTTAGCAAACCATTGATTCATGAAGCGTTGAGATTATAAGTATATAAAGTGAAAAGTTACCTATTTTGGAGTGCCTGCAAATCTAAGCTACACATTACTTACACTTTTGAAAGCACAAGACCTTATGCACAAGACCTTCATGAAATTAGCCACAGAAGTTGAGAATCGGTTCCCTAATATTCACCCTAATAATTATCTCGTTTAATATAATGTGCAGGTATTGTAAAGGTATAAATCGTCTAATATGGATATATTAAGAAGTAAAATCAATACCAACGAACCTCTAGTGAAAAGATGACTGAGAACTACTCCTGAATTATAATAGTAATTCGCTGCAATTGAAACAATTAAAGACATATAATTCTTTACCATTCTAATAACACCAAAACTGGGTCGCAGATCCTACATACTTGCAAGTTTTATGGGTCAAACATAAGTTCTATGATGCTGGTATATGTGAGTTTATCAACTGAATGAGCACTATAAATTTATGATCACACGATCACGATACTGAACGCTTAAAACTTCTTTACCTTTACGGAGGCTCCTTGTGTAATTCTAGATTTGAGCATTGCATCCAGAATTGCCACAGCTCACGCACCTTCAACAAATGAGCAGCAATTTCTACTTCAATCTTAGTACCCTGTTGCACAAAAGTTCTGCAAGGATAAGAAAGCAATGATTTCAAGTTGGATGCACTGATGTAAATAATTAGCCTCCTAATAAGTAAACTGGTGTACATCATTCTGCCAAAGTTTTTGTTCTTTATTTAGATGCATTGGGAAGAGAAGTATTTGGTTTATAGTAAACTTCGATTCATAGGGTTCACAACCAGGTTGTAGAATGTATACCCCTGACCTTGAAATTTAAGGGTGGCAATTATGTTACTCAAAATTATGCATTTACAAACAATAGCCTCTAAAACAATATCCTAGCATCTACCTTGGACCACGGTTCTACTTACTGTCCTTTAATTTTCAAACACGACTTTTGCTAATAGTATCAACATACCATCATACCAGTTTCATCTTTTACAACATGGCTGCAACTCTGCAAAGAGGTGACCTGCATATACTCTTGTTTCACTTGTCCTATTTATGCTGTTGCATCTCACTATTTTATCATTAACCCTAGAAATTTCACTATTTGAGTTAGTACTAAACAACTCAAATTATAATATAGTTTAACTAAATCCAATCTTCAAAAATTACATTACAGTATAGCATTTAGAATCTAAGAATATCTTTAGGTAGCTTGAAGTTGACAAGGTGTGTTTAGGGGGTGGCATTTTCGTCTTCTTTCCGCATCTTGATTGTTTTGTCAGCTTCGCATGTGACGAGCACTCGACCCGGTGATAGCATAAGATAGCGCGTAATCCCAGCCTCGCTATGCAATGATCCAGCAAAAGATATCATACAAGATTCTGCTTAGCGAGGGGGGCACACAATCAAAACTATACTTATTTTACCTTCTCCCTTTCTCTGCTTTCATATTTTAACCCACACGCAGATAAGGTTTTATTTTGATAGAATGAACCTATGCTTTTTATGATGATCGAGAAAACAATGCTGCTACTCCATGTACATATGCAAAAATTGGTGTCCACTTCTAATAGTAACATAACAGATGAAGGTGTAATGATCACTATGTGGTGTTTATCCAATTGTCAAATAAAGGTGTTTGTCTAAATCTTTTAATAAAATGGTTAGAGAGGTTGTATGACATTAAAAATAAACTTCAGGTAACTTAGAATCCGTTTTATCCTTCCCTTTTTAGCTAATTTTTTGTACATACAAAAACTATGACAAGGTCCCAGAACCATAAACTCCTTTTAGCGTATACATGCAAAAGTAGACACTTTCTATTCAAGGGATTAAAAGGTACATACCGGGTTGAACGATTGTCTGAGATTGTCAGAAATTATGACCGCTTTTCGAGTCGCAGAACCATATACTCCGATTGTCACCTCCAGTAGCTAAGACGCTTCACCGAATATTGAGTGTGTTTGGCCTGATTAGCAATAGCGTGAGCAATGACATTATTTATAAAAGCGTTAATTGTTGAAATGACATAAAAGTAATACTCTACATGTTCAAATAGTAAACTCTTTGAATAAAGAATGAAACATTCTTGAAGAAGCTATATATATAAGTTGGTAAGTTTGTATCTTCGTAGCTCTAATTATCATTTGAATGCCCCTTTAAGCAGAAAAAGCTGAAAAAAAATCATTCCATTGAAAAAGTAAACGCTAGTATGACAATGAGAACGAAAATATCTCCTGTCAACTTATACAATATTTTTTGTTATCGTGTATGAGCTATCAAGGGTCAAATATAGAGTCGAATAATACAAAAAGTATAGTACTAATAGTGTTTACATACTCCTGGTTGGGATAATATTCTGATCAAAGAATAGTTTGTAGAAGGAATAAATAATCAGGTGTATATCCAACCTGTGTCAAATCAGCTCAAATTTATAAGGAATTGTGGGTATATTTCCCACATACGCAGAATGACGTACCTCAGGTATTTCCCAACAAGAAAGGCAAGGCCGTGGTCCAATGCCACTCATAAGAAGCAGTTGAGTACTGTCAACGGCGCCAACAAACAAAATAACCTCCCCATCTTCCTTTAGCATCGTGTGATGATGGCCACCAACCATCATGAAAGAAAACACCAATAGCATTATGTGTGTACACCATAGAATACGAAGGAGCAAACAAATCCCTCTCGACATTGGCATATAAAGCCACCTTACTATTTGTTGAG